>CAWUFW010000493.1:0-2400000 GCA_963921515.1 Calotriton arnoldi | reverse complement strand
ATTGTGGAGATTTCTCCACCGGAGGCGTTTGGTCATTAGATGAACAGAACCTGCACATCAACTACCTGGAGCTTCTGGCGGGTTCGTTCGCAGTTCGTTGTTGGACCAAGAACCGGGTGCGCTCATGTGTCCTCCTGAAAATGGACAACAGATTCCTGGAGTTTTTGCTTGGCCCATCATATCTCAGTAACGGCGGAGTATCTTCCAGGCCAAGACAACCAAGTGGCGGATTGGCACTCAAGGCACCTCCACGATTCCAGTCTTTGGAAGCTGGATCCTCAGATCTTCCAGGAGATAGAGAATCTGTGGGGGCCGTTTTTAGTGGACCTGTTTGGGTCGCGTCTGGACCATCAAATCCCGTGATTTTTCAGTTGGAGACCGGATCCGATGGCCTTGGCCACGGACGCTTTTCTCCAAGATTGGAGCCAAGAGAGGGGTTACGCATTTCCCCCTTTCTCAATGATTACGAGGGCAGCAGCCCAGATTCGCCGGCAAGAGGCGGAGACGGTGGTGGTAACGCCATGTTGGAGATCACAAGTTTGGTTTCCGGTTCTTCTGGAACTTTCTTGGGATTCGCCAATCCTACTCCCCCTGTTTCCTCACCTACTTCTGAACCCAGAAAGAGTCCCGCACCATCTAGTAACCCAGGGTTCCCTTCACCTCATGGCGTGGCGGCTTTCAGGCAACGGTGGTCGCTCCCGGGCCTTTCGGGATCGGCTGAGATTCTCCTGTCAAAGGCATGGGCAGACAGCACCACCAAACATTAACGGTCTGCCTGGACAAGATGGGTTCGTTGGTGTCTTCGAAGGAATTTGGATCCCTTGGTCGCAGCGGTCGTCCCAATTCTGAATTTCCTAGCAGATTTGGCAACGGAGGGTCTGGCGTTCCGCTCCATTAATGCTATAAGGTCAGCGATTTCTGCGGGTCACAATTCGGTTGATGGGGCTCCAGTAGGGGAACACCCTTTTGTCTGTCGGCTTCTGCGGGGTAAACGTCTTTCCTTGCCCCCAGAACCTCGATATTCAACTCTATGGGACGTCAATTTGGTCCTGAACCTTTTTCTGTCTTGGCAGCCGAATAAATATCTTTCTCTGAAGGAGATCTCTGCCAAGCTAGCAATGCTTCTATGCTTAGTCTCCTGCAGGAGAGTCTCGGATGTCCGGGCTCTGGATGTTACAGCACGAGTGTTTCCCCCGGATGGGGCAGTGTTCACAGTGGGGCACCGTACTAAGTCTCTTACTCGGACAGTTTTCTATCCGGCTTTTCCGGATGCCCCGAAATTGTGTGAAGTGGGCTGCCTCAAGGCTTATGAGGAAATAACTCAAGAATTGAGACCTCCAGGTGAGCATCAACTTCTCATTTCCCTACGAAAACCGCACAAAGCTGTCTCTTCCCCCACTATAGCAAGGTGGGTGCGTTGGGTCATGCAAGAAGTGGGTATTGACACAAAGCAGTTTGGAGCACACTCAGCAAGGGGCGCGATGGCTTCGAAAGCCTTTTTGTTGGGAGCCCATCTCGAGGACTTAATGCGGGCAGCGGATTGGTCCTCAGACTCAACCTTCAAGAGATTTTACTTTAAACCTGTTCTTGAGGTTGCTCAATTAGTAGTAAGTAAGCTTTAAATTAGCATAATCTGAGCCTCTGGTCCTGACATAGAATAGAAATTTTCCTAGCGGTGCAAAGGATAAGTTTCAATTCTATTAAGGACACGGAGGATTATCTCTCCCGGGGCACGGTCTCGTGCAAATCCCCCTTATGATGGTGAGTAACCGATTCATATTCAAATGTCTACCAGTCTTAATTGTAAGATGGTTGGTTTTACAAAGGTTTTTCTTGTCTCATATGCTCCTGTTGAGAATTAGTATTTTGACTATTGTTTCTCCTTGAAGCCTTATGCTGTCTCTGCTCTTCTAGGAAACAACGGTTCAAAACAGGACCAGTGATGGATTTGCGTAGCTCGCGAAGAAAGAGGAGGGACAAACACAGTAAAGGGACTATATGCCGGCTGCAGCTATGGACACTATGGAAGGAGTATGATGTTGTATATCTCCCTGAGTGTTATGGGAGTTGATGTTTTTCCTTGTTCACATCGGTTTATGATGCAAAGATCTTTAAATTCGTGTTTTTCTGGCTGCTAATGCATTTAATGTGAATAAAGTGAAGAAGGAAATAGCATAATACTCGCCTCCGTGTCCTTAATAGAATTGAAACTTATCCTTTGCACCGCTGACAAATTTCTATTATCCCTTATTGACATATTTAACTTGCTTCTAAGTCCCTAGTATTTGGTAAAAAAATTGTACCCAGGTTCTGGAAGTTAAATTCCACCTGTGGACTGCAGCACATTTTGTGTAATCTACAAGGTGAGCCTGGAAAAAGTATTTTAGGCCTACCATGTGTAGGCTGACTGCAACAGCCTAAACACCTGCTGTCATGTATGTCAAAACAACACTTTCTAAAAAAAAAAAATTCACCCCTAAGTATATCGTGTTGCCCACAAAGTAGGTGCCAGATATGTAAAAGTGGAACATGTGTGAAATCAAAGTTGACGTGCTCCTCCAGTGATAAGCCCCAAAAGCTATTTTCACTGGCAGGGCTGTAGCTGAATCCTAGAAAATGTCAAATTATAGATTATAAACTTTAATCTGCAACTTTTGATGGGAAATGACTCAAATAGTCAATAAAAGACTCCTTTTCATATTTATTAAAAGTGTAGTTCATTGGTTGAGTTAGATTTTTGCATACATATTTAGGAAAATTAACTTTTAAAAAGTTACTTTTTCTATGCCTGAAGCTCCTGCAGGCTAATCTGCATTAGCTCTCCAGCAGCTACCCAGCTATGCTTGGCCTTAATTCAGTGTGAAAACTGAGATTTTCTTTTCTTCCCAGGCAAGAAGACCAGTTAGGGTGTACTGTAACACCTGGGTGAGAATCAAATTGGCAGGGGCCACAGCTTCTCATAAGGTGTTTATCGACCGTGGCCTAAAGCACGGCTGCGTATTAGCCCCAACGCTTTTTAACTTGTATACGGCTCACCTAGGGAAATTCCAAAAGGTACAACTCTGCTCACTCCAAAAATAGGGCAGCAATGACTGCCCGTGCTCCGATCTGGTGATTTTTGATCACACCACAGTCGGTCTGCAAATGAGTTAGTAGGGAACGCCAGTAAAACCAAAGTTGTGGTCTTTGGACATCACGTCAAAAAAGCTCTCCTAAGGTGGAGGTTGGGCAGCCAGACCATAGCCACAGTAAGATCATACAACTACCTGGGGCGTGACTACATGACACAGGAAAAGCAATTATGCACCAGTTAAAAACAAAGGCTAAAATACAAGCCACCATTTACGCAACATGTAAATTAAAGGGCAAATTACATAGCCCAACTACGGCACTGATAAGAAAAGTCACAAAATCTAAAGTGCTCGCAGTAGCAGGGTATGCATTGCAAGCATTTCCAGGGAAGATGGAGATGATAATGGAAAAAGTACAGTGTCAGTGTTATAAAAGACTTTTTGGACTTCCCAAATACACATGTAATGAATGGCCTGATTCAGCTTGAGTTCGGTCTGGTGCAACAACAATATGATTGCATGAGCACTCTGGTGAAATGCTGGTTTAAGACACTGAATGCCCAGAAAGGATCATTAAAGGAGGTACTTAAAATAATATTTGAAGGGGGATCTAACCCCTGGCAAAAGTACTTTCTTGATGCAGTGGTAAAACTGGATCTATCTATAGCGAGTTGGTCCCTAGAAGAAATAACTATGTAGCAATAAAGAAGGCATTAAACAAACAAATTTTCCAGCTATCAAGAGAAGAAGATATTGCTAGATACAAGGCCATTGGTGTGTTGTCGTGCCTAATGAAGTCATACGAGGCAAACAACATTCAGCCTTATCTGAATAGCACCTTAGGAATGAAATGTTTGAAAGAGATCCAATGGGCTTGGATAGTGTCAATACCAATAAAGGAATTAAATCCAGGTCGTTATTGTTTACAAAATGTGTGAGGTTTGTTTTAACAGTTCTTGATGCTACAGGTGTGTATTTGCAATGATTTTAAGTAATTATGCAATAAAATTACTTCATTCATTCAGGGTGGACTCAGGAACTTTATTAACTTAGGAAGGGGCTGCACTTTTACAACTGAATATAAGGTGAGTCCTGAAGAAGGAAACCCTTTGACACCCTCCCACCCCCGCTAGCATCAAACACAGTGGAAGGGGAACTACACCCAGAACCGGTTTTGGGAGACCAGGGTGGGGGAGGACTGCTCATGTCCATGGACACTCCTCTGGGTGGGCATACAGGCTCTGCGCAAGGGGGTACGGGGTTTCCCCCATCTTGAATTTTAGGAGTTAGGCACACTGCAGTAGAGCAAACAGGAACTGCTGAAATGTGGGTAGGGTTGTCCCTGGGAATTTTTCCTTATTGGTTAGGGAGTGTCCAGGAGTTACCTCAACCCACTATTTAGTGCCTACTATACAGGTGGCCCCCCTCTTTCTGTACCTGCAGAAGATCAAAGGACTGGACCTGCTGTCTGTGGCCTGAGAGCAGCCCTGCAGTTCAGGACCTGCTCCCTCTTGTACCCAAGAGAATAAAGTGGACTCCGGGTGTTAGTTGGATGACTCTTGTGTGGCTACAGGGCAAAACTAGCTGCAAGAGGCCTTTTTTTCCAGAGTGTCCATTTGCCTTGTACTGAAAGGACCTGGGCTGACTTTGCTTGAGACCTCTGCTGAAGAGTGTCCTGGCCTCTGTGTGATGTCCCTGAGCTCCTGGAAGCCTTAGAAGGTACCCAGGGGAGCTGCTCAAGATACCTTTAAAAGTAGGGCTTAGAATGTTTCTTGACTTCCAGCACCCTCAGAGCCATCAGGGGGACTGTTGGACTAAATCACTTGCAGTCACATTAAGGCGCAGGCATGGTAACAATGGACAAGAGTTGAAAGGTGTGACACAGTGGCAGGGAACATCAAATAAAAAGATACAAAATGGCAAGGGAAGAATGTTCAAGAGGGGCACATCTAGGGAGAAGCGAGAAAGATTCAAGTACAAGAGTTCATGGTTTCCCATTTGACGAGTAAGAAGAGTTACATTCAAAGCTTTAGGGGTGCAGTGGAAATGAGTTCCAGACAGGGAGGAACAGAAAGATTTTAAAGGTACTCTCGAAGGACAGGAGTGTGGTCTGTTTCTAATGTAGGTAGGTGCTTGCACACATCTTGTTGTAGCCCATTGTTGGGCTTGGTCCTCTCTGCAGGGTCACCCCCAAACCTTTTGCTTTCATTTCTCCTGTTTACTGAACCCATTTTTGTTCACTTTTAGGACTCTCTGCACTTTACCACTGCTAACCTGTGCTAAAGTGCTAATGCCCTCCTCCTAAAACATGGTACAATTGGCTTACACCTTGTATATGGTACCATGGGTACCAAGAGCCTGTAAATTTAATGCTACTAGTGGGCAACAGCTCTCACTATGCCACCCACTAACAGCCTTTGTGCAGTTTTAAACTGCCAATTGGACCTGCCAAAATAAAGCTTTTGCCAGGCCTAAACCTACTTTTTTTTAATACATATAACTCACCCCCAGGGTACGCCCTAAACACCCATATGGCAGAGTGCATTGTATTTTAAAGGTTGGACATGTACTTTTAAGTTTTACATGACCTGGTATAGAAAAAATCCTAAATTCATTTTTCACTACTGTTAGGCCTATCTCTGCTATAGGATAACATTGGGTTACCTTACTACATTTACTAAGTGCTAACTTTTGGTTGGGAACAGGTAGAAATATCATGTTTGGACTCAAATGAATTGTAATTTAAAATCCTCTTTAATGCTAAAGTTGGATCGTAGACTGCAATTTTGAAAATGCCACTTTTAAAAAGTTGGCCTTTTCCTGCCCCAAATGTTCTGAGGCCTTCTAGGAGTTTCCAACTGGCTGTGTCTGTTAATTGCGTCCCCATCTGGTATGAATATTGGGCCCAGACAGTGAACAATAGGACCTGATTATAGCTGGGAGAGGGTGATCCTGTTAGGATGGGAGGTACAGAGCTGTTCCTTGCCCCACTTACATTTCAAAAGGGCTGCCTCCAGCACACTCACATAGAACTTGGCATCACCTTATTGTCACCACTGATCCTTTGGAGCCTGAGCAAGGGAAGGTGGGACATTTCCAGAACCATATATAGAAAGGCCTTGAAGTTTCCCCACTTTAAAGGCTGGCACCAGGTATAAATACTGGACCCTCTGACCAACAGTATAGGGAACTCTGCTAAGGGGTATTTATCTGAGAGGTCTATATCACCTGGACAGGACTTAGGTTGATATTTTACATACTAACCTATACCCCTAAAAGACCACAGGTCACAATGGAACACGAGTTGAAGGTATAGGTCAGTGGTAACTTGGAGTTGTGAATTTTAGTCTCAAAATTACATTTGGGTTCTCCATTGTTTATTGAATACAAATCAAGGTAATCTCATGTAATACATGTAATGCTTTTATATTCTTTTAATGCTCTTTCAAACATAGTTGATGTGACACAGTAATTCATAGATTAGAATTAGCTAACACGTTTCGTCCCCTATGGTACACGGGCCTGGGGCTTTTTCAAGGGGAAGCAACAACAAAATAGTAGTAGGTCTTAGAACCAAAATCAGTGGGATCTCACAGTTATTTTATTACGGAGATCTATAACACTGTTAAACTCTTCATAATTGGGTATGATGCAGACAATTAGTGGTCCTCCAGTTCTCTGGGCAACATATTTCAGCCATATCTCACTGGCCTTGTACAAGGTCTCAGTCTTTCCTCAGGAACTAGTTCCTTGCCTTCTTTTTAGAATATCTGAACACGAGTTGTCTAATCAAAACTCTATAGGGTCAAATGGGTGCAGGTGGCCTAACACTCATACAAATGCATACACAGTTATGCGAGCATTTTTATTCTCGCATCAGTGGTTGAAGTCCTTGTAATGGTATATGGATATGAAGGAACCTTCAACGATATGTGCCAAATGACTTAAGAAACATACCATTTGGAAACAAAAATGTAATTTTAGTAGTTTCAATTTCACCTCTTTGGCGTGATTTCATGTACTTAAAAACACACAAAATAACCTCACTGCAAACTCATGCGAACACTAGAAAAGATAGGTATTCCAAGTAGTTGTGACACTCTTGTGAAATATTGATTTTCAAACTTGCAGAAATAAATTTGAGTAATTAGTCCATACCCCTAGTGGGTTTCCATTGAAGCTCCATGGTGGGGATAACGAAAGAGCCCTCTATGGTCACACAATGAAGATAAAATGCCAGAATTGACTCTCAAGGTTGTGATCATAAACAATGTAGTTAGAGCAATAAATACATTGTAGATTTAACCTTACTTCATCAAGAGAGGCTCCAACCTGGATACTAACAAACTTGGCACTTCTCTGTAGTGTGAATATTGAGCAAGACCGTTTCCTTTAGAAACACCCATTCCACCAGAGGTGGCCCAGCTAATGACGCAACATCAGTTCATGTGATGCCGGTCAAGCTTCGAGATGGCTAAGGCATGAATGTGCTATCAGTGTTGTTATGTGAGCATGATGGCATTGATGCAAGTTGTTTGTCACTGTGGCCAAGGCACTGGTGGGGAGGTGAGAGCAGACCACGTAGGTGCGAATGGTGACATGTTAGCCTTGAATAATGTGTGACTATAGAGACGTGTCTCGCACTCCTCCCACATTGCCATCTGGCTTCATAATACAGTGACCCAAGACGGGAACTCCATTGGAAAAAGGGCAACTGTGTCCTTTACATGATACATGTTGCAGGTTATCTGTTGTCCTGACTGAACTTGGTTAGGTCTCTTGACACCCTTCTGTGGCCAAGGGACCGGGGAGACAGCCGGTACTCCCTTAAAGGCTGACACCGCCAGCCCGAATGAAATGCTGAATAGCGTTCTAGTGGTGGGGCTGGACACGTCCCCAGATGAGACAAGGCCTGCATATAGGGATTATGCAGGGCTGGGAGGCCTGTGCATGCAAGTGAAGGCGGAAGCAGCACCCGTGAAGGAGGACAAGCAATGAAGACGGCAGACTGACATCATGATAGGAGTGAAGGAGATTCTGCCAAGAGAAGCTGTATGGAGCAGCAACATCGGTGAAAAGCTCCAAGTACTCCAGGAAGCCTGGATGGACTGTGTGAGATGAGGAGAAGAGACGTGACCCCTGACGTTGCTGGAGTAGGCGCCCGAATGTGACGAGAGCCGAGGAGAAGAGAAGAAACCCCGATGAGGCTGAGGAAGGCACCCGAGAGGAAGGAGAGTGGAGCCGGCCCATCCAGAAGGAAAGGCACTACGGGCCAGATAGCCACAGCTCTTTTACATAGCCATGTCCCCAGGCAAGTGTCAGGGAGGGGCTCAATCTTCATGTGGTGGTGGGCTCTTCAGCAGAGTTATCTGGTGACCTGTGAGGGGCTCCAACACAGCACGGTGGTGGGCATTTCTCTGATAAAATTTGTTTGGATGTGAGTGGAGAACGGGTGACACTTAGTTCTCCACAATGCCACCCGAGATTTGGCTGCAATTAAGGCTTGACACCCCTGAGAATTATACTCTTGGTGTTAGGGAGTACCAGTTCCCTGTATATATCGTGGCTGTTATCAAGTTGGCTGCCACACAGGTGTAGGTGATAGGACAATCACTAAGTAACAAGTGCCTGAGCACTTAAGGTCTGTATTTTGTTTTCCCCGAGGGCTTTCTGGGGCTAGGTGAAGGACGAACAAGGAAGACATCCTGAAGGTTTTCCCCTGCAGGATATTCCAACCAGCTTATGTGGAAGAACCTCCTTTTGTTTATCACATCCTTTAGCAGTCATTTCAATAAATACTACTACATATTCCAGGCTGACTCAGAGTCATATCTGACAACCTGTTACACCTTCACTGACATTTTTCGGGGGCAAAGCAATCTAGCCCTGACCAAAGCCCTGGACCCTATGGCCATTACACTTTAGGTCTGAAACATAGCAACTGATATTCAGGGTGTAGGATCATTGTTTCCATAGACACCCCCTTGCAATATTTTAATCATACCAGGAACACCATTAATATGCCAGTGTATTCCGAGGTATTCTTATTTTAAGACCCCACAGGATACTATCCTAAATGCTTCTTGTAAAATGGTCAAGCCCATCCTGGCTTTTGGGGATCAGAATGAGACCTGTTGATGAAGCATGAAGCATGACACCAATAGGGTGCGTGAGAGACATTATTAAAGTCTTGTCAGCCAATTAGGGTCAAGCTTCACTTTTTCTGTGAGTATAGGATACCTTGTGGTGGAGTAAGGCACAAATGTGCCATCCATGTTATCATGCATTCCCTCAATAACCATGAGCATAAAACATAAATGTGAACACAGTCCCCTTAAGGAGATATCCTGATCGCCACTAATGTGTGGGTAATCTCCAATTATTAGCAGACTATGGGGCCTGATATCATCCTACGTCAGTTTGCCACATGTATTGCAAATTATTTAGGAGAAAAGCCATTGTAGTATTAGTGCCAGTAACTGGATGACAAATAATTCATTTGTGTTGAGTATTGATAATGATACAACAATCCTTAACAGTTACAATGTAACAACTTGAGTCCAGGGTATTTCACCATTCAAGCAGGGCATATGTGTTTGGAGACTATATACCCATCTTTGTTCTTTTATGAGTAAGAGATGTAGGATATATATATGTTCACTGTCATTGGTTATCTTCTCTACAATAACCCACTTTATGTTATTTTCACTGTGTTTTAAGTCTTAAAAGGGGGCAGTCATCCTAGTGTGTATACACTGGCATCTCAAGTTGCTCCTATGATCCCCGGTTCAGACATGAATCTTTCTAGATGCCATCCAGAAATAACATAATCTGCAAGGCACGTAATCACGTAGATGAAATGTTTTGTGTTGCAATTAGTGTCCTAATCAATAGTCTTGGTGGCTTCAATAATGGATACACACTCCATCGGCCAGAAGAATAGTGTCTGTCACTGGTGGGAGGACCCACAGTATGGTTGTGATCTTGGGCCTCTCTTGTGTGGGGGGCTAGTGTGTACTAGCAAATTCCTCCAATTTTTCCACGTTTAAAGGAAGAAACGTGAAGGTTACCATCCCTTATTGCTCGTGTAGAGAATTCTCCAGTGTTTTGTAATTTTTTTCCTTAAGTAATTGGAGAATTATAGGATGAAAAGATTGTAACACAAGTTATTTTTTCATTATCTAGTTTAGTATAGGTCTCTAGAAGGGCCTAATAATTATTATTGTTTTCTCTTTTATTGGCTCGTCTTATGCTTTTTTTTGGTGCTATTCATCAGTTACCAATCTTTTGATGATATTGATACTTCTTTATCAAATCTAGAAATGCCTGAACATATCTGTCCTATTCTTAAATATTGCCCATATGGTAAATTTTCTCTCAGTGCTCGTGGCTGGTGACTATCAAATCTGAGGAGGCCATTTCTGTCAATGGGTTCATGATACAACTCCGTAGCCAACAGAGGTTTGGCATAAAAACCTAATATGAATTGCACACTACAAGGGAGCAAAGAAAGTGAGACATAATTGCTTCATTATTGTTGAGTGGAGTGGGTTTGGTGATATACTTACTGCCAGAAAAAGTTAAGAATGGCCTATGCATTCAGAGCATAATTTGTACCTAAGCTTGCTAAAAACTTGGGTTCTGATGGAGCTTTCATGAAATAGTCCAATACCTTTGTGAGTGTCGAGCAAGCCTGACCCTGAGGCGGGGGGCTGTTTGTGGTTTACCCTGTCCAACAAAGGTAAACTGAGGCATGGCTCTGCATTTCAGCAGTTTCAATAGAAATACCCACAATATGCCAAGAATTGGCACCATTATTTCAGGGGCACCTCATCAAGCCAGAGATGGCCCAAGACTAGCTTGCAACTGACGTGAGATCCTCTGGGTCATTTACAGCAGTGAGATAGACTAGAATGAAATAGGGAACCAGAAACTTAGGGTGGTGGGGATGGTGAGGATGACAGGGATTGAGAGTGTGGAAGAGAAGAAGGTGACAAGCATGGGGTAGATGAGAGACTAGAAGTGTTATAGGGATGGAAAGTGTAAAAGGGACTGGAGGAATGCCAGGGATTGGGAGTGTGTCAGAGATTTCGAGGATGGCAGGAACTGGGGTGGCTGTGGAGGGTGACTCAAATGGGGAGGTTATATGGAATAGAATGAAGACCAGTTTTGGGAGAATTACAGGGAAAAGAATGTTAGCAGGGATAGAGAAGGTAACAGCGAACTTAGTCACTAGCAAACTGTCCCTTGTGCACCCCCAGCTCACCATAAGTACCCATCTGACTGCCACACCCAAGCCCACACTCCAGACAGTACCCACCTGCCACACATCTTTTCCCACCCTCATTCACTAGCTATATGCCCTCTACCCTTTCTTCTCCATTTTAACAAAACTTCTGGTAGCAGGCCTATTGATAAACGGCCAAAGTGGGTCAACATACAGAGCAAGCACTTTACCCAGTCAGCCTTACAGTTTTTCTGGTGCTATATTTGCAGAAAAAATTGGTGCAATTGGAATCTGATGCCAGAACTTAATAGATTTTATAGCTTTATAATGCCTGCCCCGCCTGAACAATAGGAGAAAGATGATGGGGTCAGCTTGTAATTCTGTCAACCTGAGTGACAACCCATCTAGGGTACAGATAACACCTGAGACCAAGAACTTGCCATAGCTGATAAGCCATCTCTGTTAATGAATGCAAACCGATCACAGTGCTTCTACCACATCAGAATTACAAAGAAGAATGACATCCAAGCAAAAGGTGTTTTGCTCATGACAACAGTTTAATCAGTGGTCAAGAGGCTGACAATTTGGTGCAGAAGACCAACAAGGTGGATGCAGTGATGACACACATGGCCCCAATAACCATCCCAAACCTGGAGAATTGACTGAAGCCAGTTGAAGTGCAGTAACACTTCTACATTGAAAGATATAAGGACTACAAGATTACTCATTCAGGGAGGTACAACGTCTGTGTAAGGAAGTTGAAAGAGAGCACTGAAGGGGTGTTTGAAGTGTAGTAGCATTACCAATTAGAAAGGTGAACGGATCTGGACACTATGAATTAGGAATAGAGCTCTAAAGAGGTGGACATCAATCTGTCCTTCAGGGGTATATACATGCTCTGTTGCTTTTTAGGTAGGCTTTCGGGACAGAAGTACCACATATATACATACTGTCAGATGGATTTTGTCTTTGTGAACAAGACAATGGCACACACCATATCCTCTTCTGAGATAAGAAAATTTAGAATTTCAGATCATGCCTGGTGTAGGTGATCTTGAATGTGTGGGCCTTGGCCATAAGCCATGAGGTGAATAGGAACTAGCTAATATCCCTGAAGCAGAACTGTTAGTCCGAAAAGTCATTCAGACCCACAAAAGGCATTTTAAAACCCTTTCCAAATTGCAATAAGAGGGGGCATGAAAATGGTCCCCCCCCCCACCCTCCTATTTCAGAATCTCAATTAGATTAGTGCCGGACTGGCCTACTGGGCACCAGGCACTTCATGGGCTGGCAGCATGGTTCCTGCTTTCACTGCTCAAGGGGGCAGGGTGGTTTTGTTGCTGGGGACCTGCCAGACATGGTCTTACTTGCAGCACTTCTAAATAAATAATGCAAAAACAAATGGTTTTAAATTAGGCTCACTTTAAACCACCAACTTGAGCACACAGATACTCTAGGTACTCCGTCAGAAATAAAGAAAGGAAGGCAACCTATGTATTGGTTATAACAGACTAAACAGAGAAACCTGATAGAACACTGTGGGGCATATTTACAAGGATTTAGCACTGCCGTAGTGTCATTTATTTGACTCTCTAGTGACAATTTTTCACAGCTAGCGCCTATTTTTAACTACGCCAGTTCAGCTAACCGCACTTACCAAAAATGATATGCAAGGTAGGCGTTCCATCGCAAAAACATCCACAAAACACACTGTCATATGTACAACGATTTACAGGAACGTCGCTAAAAAGAAAAAACTGCTGCTAGGTCCCATTAATTGCAGTTTTTTACCGCTAGGGAAAAGCTGGTCTTAAAAATGATGCTAACCACTTGTATAAAAGTAGAACAGATCCAAATCACCTTGGCAAGCTCAACTACGCCATGGATCTACTGCCATTGCAGCTAGGAGCACCAAGGAGACCACTACCACCACCACAGAGGTAGCGCAGGAGAAGGGAGGGGACATACCGGCAGAGGATCACCCTCATTGACCTCAGGGAAGAGGAGGTCATAGCTCATTACAGGCTCAAAAGGGGTTCCATTGACCACCTCCTGCAACATATTGTGCCAAGGCTGCAGCCCACAACCTAGTGCTGCACCAACATCCCTCCCCAGGCCAAGCTACTCGCTGTCCTACACATTCTAGCATCAGGAACTTTTCAACCCACCACAGCCAGAGTGGCAGGAGTATCCCAGGCATCCTTCTCCAGGTTCCTCCCCACCGTCCTAGATGCCATCATAAGCCTCACGCCACAGTACATCTACTTCCCCAACACTGCGCAGCAACAGGACCACAAGCAAGGCTTTTATGCCATTGCTGGATTGCCGCATGTGTTGGGCGCAATGGACTGCACACATGTAGAACTTGTGCCTCCTACAGAACCATCACACATATACCACAACAGGAAGCACACCTATTTAAAGAATGTGCAGGCAATCGTGGACCATCTGGGCCTCTTCATAGATGTACTTGCGAAGTACCCTGGCAGTGCTCATGACTCCTACATCTTCCAGCAACCTTCCATCAATCAGCGTTTTCAGAAAGGAACCTATGAGAATGGCCTGTTTGTTGGTAAGTACATCTCAACCACACGACAGATCACAAGGCACTCAATCATGTAGGAAAACATTGAAAAATTAGTCTTGTGTTGAATTCTACTGTGCATACATTGTTGGTGTGGCTTCATATACCTTTCCCATATAAAATGACCAATGTGCAACATATAGTTAAAAAGTCACATTTGTTGACACTGACTAAGCCAGTGTGACCCTCATGAACAAGTATAATGGGATGAGAGACTATCATCTATCATGATGCTAAGGTGGAGCACATGTCCATAACATGTCAATTTGGCAATGGGAAATATGTTTGTATAACATTGCAAGGCCTAATAGGTATGAGGTAAGGCAGGCCACTCCAAAGTACATCTTTCATTCTTCTTATGTCAAAAATGTATACAAAGGAGAATGTGGTTTCCCTTCCCATCCAATACCAATGTAGATCACAACATCCTTACGCACATCCTACTTGCAGGGACCATGTGACAGTGGGCAAGTCCTAGGGGACCACAAAAGAGGATACATAATCACAGGTCTCATTCCCATTTCCAATATGATTTTGTCCAGCAATTTGTAGCACACATTATAAGAGGGAATAGCACAGATACTATGATAATGGACTGTGCAGCAAGGTGCCCACTCATGCACAAACTATATCCACCATAATAGTCAACAACTAGGTTTCCAGGGACATATTGTGACTGTAATTGAGAAAAGCTACACTGCTTCTGTCTGTGCAGACACACAATGAATGGATACTGGATACTGATTCATGTCAAAGCTATGGCCTACACCGTCCCAAGATGTGTTGCATGTCTCAAATGTACTGTGCAACATCACAAACAATATACTAACTTCTGTATACTGTCCCCACAGTGGACTCTGTGCACTACCATGAGTAGATTAACATGTCACAAATTCACATACATCCACTTTCATTTCCATGCCTGACACATAGAAACATGTAGATGCAACCAAAAAGTACAAAATATGTGTGCCAGAAGGAAGATACTTTAGCAGCTACTGTCATTTGTCATCCAATCAGAAAGATAATGGTTTAGGATTTGGCATGGTATCCATACATTGGCACAATAAAAGCTTGTCAGACATTTGCCTAATCGAGATCAAAAAACCTATTGTCATTGGTGACTAATCATCACCTACAAGGCATTACCACTCAGCTGAATGTAAATTAATGGAGGCATCACAGAGTACGGCACACTTGTCTGTGTTGTTCTGTGTCTGCCATTACCAATACTAACTTGTTTGTAAGTGACACATTGTCATTTCATATACATGACAGTGTGCAATGTGAAGGTAAAAGGGTGGACACAGGCCACAATGGAGATAAATGTTGTACACACCCTCATCATGAGTGCTGACTACTGTAACACTTATTTTTTTTTCAGCTGACCAAGGATATGCACCGATGAAGTTTCTGCAAAACCAAGCACAGATGACATACAATCAAGCTCTAGGCCGCACCAGGTCTATAGTTGAGCGTGCTTTTGGAGTCCTCAAGTCACGATTCCGCTGCCTTGATGCATCTGGGGGTAGATTCCTATACTCCCCACCCATGGTCTGTAAGATCATTTTGGTCTGCTGTATCCTGCATAAAATATGTGTCAGGACCAATGTTCCGTTGCCAGAGGACAATGTGGAACAGGAAATGCTGCATGATAGAGAGAAAGGAAATGAGGAGCCTATGCAACCTGCAATATCAGTAGTAGCAACAAGGCAGAGGGACAATATGATCAACCATTTCTTCACCTATTAATATTTTACATGAATCATCTTTGAAAAAATTGTATAGTGACAAATGTGCATCTGTCTATGAATAAACATTCCGAATACTAACACTGTGTAAGCATTTGTATCCTATATTCACACCTCACTTTGGCCTACAATATTTGTTACACAGATGTCTCTCACACAGACTAGTCATCTAGAAAAAGCTATGAAACACACTAAAACATCATCTGGTACAAGATAAATATTGTGCATGCAAACTACCAGATGCAGATGGGTCACCATTGGTAGCCACTATGATCTTGGTGTGGTCACATAGATGAGGGGCACCAACTGTGTGTACTCCTCTCCTGATGCTAGCCATGTGCTAGGCCTCACACGTGTAGCTACCAGTAGATGCCACTTTTTATAGGAGTGCATTGCAGTATTCCACATAGGATGTGCATGGTAACACAGTCCCAATCTACATATGCCATTAATGAAAACATACCCACATGTCACAATCAGAGATTTACATCCATTAACATAGACTAACGCTAACTATCAAACGTTGCCAGTGCCACTGTGTTACACCTGTACTCCCACTGCAATGCACAAGCTACACTGTCTTGTTGCATACTGTAGATATGGAGTCATATACGTAGACGTACTGCCATCAAATTGTTGGAAAGCATTCCAAGGCATGCATGGTGATAAACCACACCACAATCACCATTAATAATGGTCATGGTGGCCACAAATGTTAACACTGTCACTGTTGTGTGGTATATGCCCTTGAATGCATATGGTACTCATGCAATCACTCACATAGCTCCATCCATACACCACCTTGCATGGATGTGGCAGAAATAGTTGCACACTTACACATCAGAACTACAGCCTGAGGCCTCCACTGTATTACATGGGTCTATTAGCCCTTGCAAAGTGAAGTCGAACAAGTATTACACTGACCTCATTGCATAGGTTAACTCTTGCATCATAGGTGGAAGCACATACAATGTCATTGGTAGGCATAAATTAATTGCCACACATAGCACCCATGGATAAGTGCGCTAATGTGTTACCAACGTGTTTGTGCATGATTCACATTAGAACTATGACATGGATGATCCCACACATGTGTAGAGTTATTTAAACACATCAGAAACATGAGCTAACAGTAGCAACAGAACAACAACACACATCACACAGAAAACAACTTTCACTGTCACTTGGAACCTGAACTGCACATCTTTTCTCTTGCGCTTAGAAAAATTATGCTAGAACGATCAGCGGGAAATCTTTCCCCGCCGCATACAGAAAAAATTACGCTCTGTCGCAGATGCGCAATATCAATTGTGTTAACCATAGCAAAGCCTCTAGTGAAATAGAGGTAATCTGCGCTAGTGTAAAAAAATACCACCCATAGCCTGAAAACGTCCCACATCCGCCCAGGAAATGAAGTAATGAAGCAGGGGAGTGATGTAATGGATACTGCATGCTGGAAACCAGGAACTCTAAAATTGCTTTCACTTTAACAATCACTCACAGTTTATCTGTCTGTCCTTGGGAGTGGTGGTGTGTTTGGAGCAGGAGAGTGTATTTTAGAGTTTGTGGAGTTTTTGAGTTGTGTCTGCTGTTCCTGTTGTGTGCCTTTTGTCTATTTGTGTGTATATTGTGTATTTTATTGTTAACTGTACAGTTATGTCTTGGGTGTTTGTTTTTTGGGGTAGTTTTGTATTTGGTGTTTTAGGATGTTTTCTGGGGTTTAGTTGAGGTTAGTTTAGTGATAAGTGGGTGGGATAATGCCAGGCCAGAAGCGTTGTAGGTCCATGAACTCCCAGGAGTGGGGCACTTTTCTCTGGCTGGTGGCGCACTACCTGCAAAATATGCTGCAACGTTGGGGAGGAGTCATACAGGGATATCCTGTGAAGGCCTGCAAGATGAGATGGGAGAACATCAGGCAGCAGATGCTGCGGGTACATGGATTGGGCGAGAGACCCACAACGTAAACATCGCTGGGCAGATGTTGTGGGCAGGGAGGCCAACCTGCTGTAGTATGTGTGCATTGCAGTTGGTGGACCAACATGTAAGTACATATATTGCTTCTGCTATGTACTGTGTCTCATGTTACCATTGTAAAATTTAGAGTCCATTAAGTATGGGTCACTATGATGTTTAGTGCAAAATTGTCTTGCACACTTGCAAAATGGACAATCCCATGCCTATAGTGCTGGAACAATATGTGCACCAGTGGTTTCTGTGATACAGTGTGACCATCACTGTTGTCACTATTACCATAGGTGAGAGAAATGTGTCCCTGGGAAACATGGAGTTGAAATGCATTGCCATGCATGTTCTGAAACTTCATGTGATTACATGGCTGGTACTGCACATGTGCTTCAAATAAGCTATTTCTGCTGCAGGCATGTGTCATTTCCTGTTCTGATTGTGCATTACAATACCAATTTCAGACATAAAGGGACTGTTCTAGAAGGCCCTTGCACAGCTGTCATTTACCGTCTTACAACGTGTCAAGGTATCCAGTGACTGTGCTAGAGTCTTGTGAAGGTATACCATAGTGATATGCCTTTGATGCTCCTTGGCATACCTCCTCTGAGTTGGGTAGCATCTTTGATGTCTGCCATGTCTTACTCTATTTAGTTAATCCCTATTTGTTATCTGTTGTAGTAGGCTTAGGGATGCATGGAAACAATATTGTACAATGACATGCACTCAGCAGCACTGACAGGTGGACTACACAAGTTACTTTGTGGACCAGTACGTATGAATACAGATGTATGTAGGCTAACTATTTAATGGTGCTTGTTTACAAAGGACCTCCATAAATCATTACCTGAGTATGTATGTGAATTGTGTAGGTGCACAGCATCATCCAAGTCAGCTACATGTGTATAGTTAGGAAGTGATGCCGATCTGCATGTGGATGTGCTAAATGGGCAACATGTGCATGTCTAAGAGTTTCGCATATATGTATTACTCATCCATCCTAACCAATGTGTATCATCCAGGCATGTCAACTGTGTCATCTGAAATATACTACATTTGTGAGTGATTTTACAACCTGATAGGCCACATGGCCAATAGTCTAGAATATGTACTAAGGTGTACTCGCTTCTCATATATGTGTAAAACAGTTTAATAATGTTCAGTACTTGTTTTGTCTTGGAGCAGGACCACCCCCTTACACAGACGCTGAGATGGGCAACTTTAGCAACCCAAACTTCGCCGGTGAGTGCCTTCATCTGTGTAATAAGTTTAGTGCAAGGAGTGAGTGTCATGTCAGATGTGTAGAGAATTGACTGATTCATTGTGCATCCTACTCTCAATTTGACTTCTTGAAGGTGTTTCATGTGTATCAGCATGTGACTATTGTTGATGAGCACAAGTTGCCTATCTTGGAATGACAACATGAAAGTTGTGTGTGAGGTGTGACATATTCCAAGTGTCTGACAATGGCAATGTATGTGGTAATGGAAAAACAATATATCATAATTAGGGTATGATTGCTACAGTATGCATATCATCTGCACATGCCGATTAAATGTGTGCATGTATTCACTGGTGGCATGGTCCACCGTAGAGTGGCATCATGTCAAATATGAAAATGTTCACATGCCACTGTATGATGTGGTGTACATTTCCTACATCCATTGTAACATGCCATTATTACAAGGCTATCTGTATAGGTAGAAATGTGTCCTGTAATGGCTCCTTGCCCCATCAATTCCAAAACATTGTGATACAAATAATGTTCTGTCAAGACATGACACATCTGAAAGTATAAAATGCCTATGGCATGACAGCCATTGCTGGATGCCCAAGGTATGTGAAATTGTGTACCAATCCATGGGTACTGAAACAAGTATGTTTCCAAACATATCCTGTATGGAAATTGGTCATTATTACTTCTGCCTATGGTGATGGTCTAGCACAGTCTATCAAATCTGTTACCTTTGCAAATAGGCCCATCTTCATCAGATATGACAGTTGTAGGTATGTGTGTAGTCAATCTAAGCATCAAGGTGCATGTGTGCTGTTGGGGCAACTGACTTAGCTGTAATTAAAAATATGAGAGTTCCTTATGTTCTTATGTGTACCTAGTCAGCCTATGACTGACATTTGACGTAAACTTTTTCCACAGACAACATGACCCCTTGGGAACAGAGAAATTTCCAGAAGCGAAAGGTGCGCTACCAGCACATCCAATGGGTTGCAAAATCATACAGGGCCATGAAGCGTCGACACCAGACCAAAAAGGTCCTGGGGCAGTGGTCTGTGTTCCCCAGGGGCCCACCAACAACCAGCAGAGGAAGTGTGGCCAGCCGTTCACAACCAACTGCAGGACCATAACAGACATCAACTACCAGCACATCTCAGAGTGGACCTTCGCACACAATGACACCCACACAACAGCCCACAGGAGGGCATGCAAATTTTGAGGCAGACATGCACAAAGAATTATCAGACATTAAACTACGCATGGCAGTGATGGAAAGCAAGGTGGGCTAGGCCGTGGCCGTGCTACAGGACATTAGGAAAACAGTGGGGCAGGGCAAGCCTTAGGACACACCATGTCCCATCCATCTATTTCAGCCTGCTTGGAGACACCCTTGTTATTGATCTAGTGGGTAGGATAATTAGGTTAGAATAGGTTCAATATAGTGTTAAGACAGTGTACATAAGGGTTTCATAAGGGTGGGTTTTATAGTTGTTATATGGGATTACTTTGGGTTGTTCAGGGGGTGGGGGGTTGATGTGTGTTTCATGTAAGAAATACAATACCCCAAAAAATTAAACATTTTCAAAATCCCCAAAAATATATATTTGTTTTGGTCAAATGTTTAGGTAGTTTATGTTTAGGTATAGTTAGATTTGTACTGTCTTAAGATGTGACTTAAGGGGGTTGGGGAAGTTGATATTTAAAATGTCTTGAAAAGTGTGTAGGTTAAGATACGCTAGGTTAAGGTAGTGTTAATTGTAGACATGATAAGGTAGTGTAGTATAGGTTAAGATAGGTTTTTAGCATAGGTTAGATAGACATAAATCTAGTTGCTTTATATTTAAAATAAATATACTACTTTGATACATATACATAAAGGTGTATGTATTGTTACAGTATGTATTAGTGATCTATTGTGCTCAGCTGAAGCTGTATACTTACACTAGTCTTAGCTTGTAGTGTCAAATAACATGTGTGAGTGGTTTTATAATCTGTGGACAGGAATCTGTCATACTGCCCATTAATTCACAGGAACTGACATGCACACAATCTTTGCCCGGGGATGTGGCTTTTCTCAATGCATGACAGAGTGCTCATTTTGTAGTCAAATACGAGATCAATGTGAGTTTCAAATTCACCATGTCTTGGAAGTATGTTATGCCCTATGAGTTCTGCACATTAGTTGGTATGTGGACTGATACACTCACCAATGTAGTATATTTCACTAGTAACCATGGATGGACATGACACCTGTGTGTTGACTGTTATTACCTTTCACATTGACTGCATGACACCAGTTGCACATTTTTGCTGCCACCTTGAGTATGTACTCAATGCTAATTACACAATAGGTGTTCCAACATTTGTAACTCACTGCCTAGCATTGTCCCAGACTCTGCTGACACAATGGGTTGTATGTTGGAGCAACGAGTTCCTCAACAACGACTACCCTAACAATGTGGTATCTACAATGACCGCGTCTTAACCACGATTTCTTTTACCATGCATTCCTTTACCAAAAATGTTCGTGGTAAAGGCATGCATGGTAAAACAAATGCATGCCTACTACTACCCCGATCCCCCACAACCCCCTAAAACTGACCCGAACCCTTTCCACCCCCTACAAACTAACCCAAACCCCTCCTACCCCCTAACAACTAACACAAACACCCCCACCCCTAAAAACTAACATGAACCCCTCCCACCCCTTAAAAGCTAACACGATCCCCACACCCCCTAAAAACTAACACGAACCCCTCTCACCCCCTAAAAACTAACACAAACCCCTCTCACCCCCTACAAAGTAACACAAACCCCTCCCACCCCCTAAAAACTAACACGAACCCCCCACCCCCTAAAAACTTACAAAAACCCCTCCCACCCCCTTAAAACTAACATGAACCCCTCCCACCCCCTAAAAACTAACACAAACCCCTCCACCCCCTAAAAACGAACACAAACCCCTCCCACCCCTATAAACGAACACGAACCCCCACCCCTAAAAACTAACACGTACCCCTCCCACCCCCTAAAAACTAACACATACCCCTCCCACCCCTAAAAACTAACACAAACCCCCCACTCCCTAAAAACTAACACAAACCCCCCCACCCCCAAAAAACTAACACAAACCCCCCCACCCCCGAACCCCTCTTACCTGTCCTGTTCCTGTCTGACACTTGACGCTCAACTCCTCTCCTCTTGAACACAGACCGACTTAGCCTTACCCACGCACATGCGTGGTTAAGGCTAAGTCGTTGTTCGGGCAAGTCGCTGTTTGGCTTGCGTGACTCTGGAACTCGTTGTTTCTGAGTCGTTGTTCAGGATGTTACCCACACAATGATGTCCCTTTTCACAGTATTTGATGTAGTGGCCACACTGATTAGCCAATGGTCACCCTTGTCCTGACTCATAGTGACAGACAACACACAGCTAGTAATTTATGGTGCATTTATTTACATGTTCAATTTTCATTTGGTCACAGGTACAGGTCACAGGATGACAACCCCAAAGGATGATAGAAGCCAGTGGATGTCCAGACAGAGTCCTTGTGGGGAACATGTCATGGGACATGTTGAGGATTAGGAGCGCACCAGTCAGGAGGATGACTGTAGTGTCATTGGGGAGGATAGGCCACATTGGCAGTCAACAAATGTCCAAGGTGAACAGGGCAAAGTCAAAACCAGGACAGTGATAGCAGATGTTCCATGGCATGTTGGTGAGCACAGGGCTAAGTAGAAACTGGACATATGACACAGATGAATGC
Source organism: Calotriton arnoldi (assembly GCA_963921515.1). Classification (NCBI taxonomy): domain Eukaryota; kingdom Metazoa; phylum Chordata; class Amphibia; order Caudata; family Salamandridae; genus Calotriton; species Calotriton arnoldi. The sequence continues at coordinate 2,377,405 of CAWUFW010000493.1, read as the reverse complement.
TACTGCAGACTTTTTCTTTGGAAAGATGTACCGTCCACATCTTCCTCCTCTGATGTGTGTGGTGTCTCCTGTGAGGTAGGTTTTGTAGTTGTGGCTGGCAAGGGAGGCAGAGACACATCAGGGGTGGAAGATGTGGCTGCCACGCCTGCAGCAGCATTCATCTGTGCCAAAACATGAGGCATCACTGCAGCGAGGAGGATCTGCTGGTTTTGCGACACAGCAGCAACGTCATGGTGGTAGGCAGCCATGGCAGCCATGTGAGTGTCTTGCTTCTGCTCCATGGTCTCCAAGATGTTTCGGATCGCACCCAGCTCTTTGGCGACATCGCTGATGCCGCTTTGGCAGGGCAGTTGTTGATGCCTCTGCCTCATGACACCAGCGATGTCAGCCAGGGACTGGTGGAGGTCATGGAGCGGACGCGTGTAGTCTCATGTCTGTTGCTCCTTTTAATGCCGACTATTTTCGCTTGATTATTTAGCCCTGAGTTGAATCTTTAACCTGTTTTAACTCTGTGCACTGAATCTGGAACCTGTGCTTTTTTTAAATTGAATTCGTATTTTGTGAAAATAATTGTATCTGTGCTTTTAAAATTGAATCTGCGCTTTTAAAACTTACTTGATCTTTGAACCGCTTTTAACTTTGGCGCTTCAGTTACCGAATCTTGCTGTTCCCTACCTTTATTCTTTTACTTGCTTCCCCCCTGGGTCAAACGCCTGCATCCCGGTCCACCACGGGGTTTCCCCGCTTGTTGTGGAGGGTTCTGGCGCCTCTGATTCTCCACTCCAGGCAGCTGGGAGTTGTTAGAGGCGGAGCCATTGGTCAGCGCTCTAGCTCTCCCAGCACTATTTAGCTGGCATGCCTTTTCCCTCGCGCAGCGGACGCGTGTAGTCTCATGTCTGTTGCTCCTTTTAATGCCGACTATTTTCGCTTGATTATTTAGCCCTGAGTTGAATCTTTAACCTGTTTTAACTCTGTGCACTGAATCTGGAACCTGTGCTTTTTTTAAATTGAATTCGTATTTTGTGAAAATAATTGTATCTGTGTTTTTAAAATTGAATCTGCGCTTTTAAAACTTACTTGATCTTTGAACCGCTTTTAACTTTGGCGCATCGGTTACCGAATCTTGCTGTTCCCTACCTTTATTCTTTTACTTGCTTCCCCCCTGGGTCAAACGCCTGCATCCTGGTCCACCACGGGGTTTCCCCGCTTGTTGTGGAGGGTGCCGGCGCCTCTGATTCTCCACTCCAGGCAGCTGGGAGTTGTTAGAGGCGGAGCCATTGGTCAGCGCTCTAGCTCTCCCAGCACTATTTAGCTGGCATGCCTTTTCCCTCGCGCAGCGGACGCGCCGCCGGCGCGCCAAAGGCAAGCCCATCTGCGCTCGTCCGCGGCCGGGCGGGGCCAGGGGTCAAGCACTATGCCCATTTTATTTCCTACACAGCATCTGAGCTGAGACACTTGCATAGGAACTGGCCCATCAGCATTAGTGCCAGGGCTCTCATTAACAAAATTGGGATCCTCAACCTCAGAGATTCCCTCCCAGAGCTCCCTGCCCCTCCTGTTGAGCATGGATCTCTTGTCTCCCATAAGGATCCACCTGAAATCACCACCCCCGTATATCAGGCAGAAGGGACCCTAGTAATCAGCTACTTAAACACCCGCTCTATGGTGAGGCATCAACTCGAAATCTTCCAGCTCCTTGATTCTGATAAACCGGACATCCTTCTTTTATCCGAAACCTGGCTCACTACTGAGTCGGCCCCTGACATCCTCGCAGCAGTTCCCAAAGGCTATTACATACTTCAGGCCAATAGTCCCTCGGGTAAGCCCGGGGGCGGGGTTGCAGCCATTATCCACCATAAACTCAGGTTCACTGCTTTAGGGATCGCTGGTATACCCTCGGTCGACAGCCTTATTTTGAAATTCGAATCACCCCAGTTCCCTTTTGTCTGTGCTCTTTTCTACCGACCTCCCCACCACATGCCCTCATCTCCCCAACTGCTAGGTGAAATGATTTCCCAACTAGTTATTAACCACGCCAGGATCATTATTATCGGAGACTTTAATTACTGGCCCACTGATGCTCAGGAGAGCGCCAGCTCCGCAGAATTCACAGATCTCCTATCAGGTATGAATTGCATCCAACATGTACACAATGCCACCCACATTAAAGGACATATCCTGGACCAAGTCTGGACTTCCAACTTGGAAATTACACAACCTTTAATCTCCCCATGTACATGGTCAGATCATTTTCACATCATATTTACCATGGCCTGTACCCCCCTCACTAAACCTTCCCTGACTGGTAATCACCTGGCTAGAAACTGGAATCGGGCCAATATTGGTGGTTTTTGTACACTATTAAAAGCCACTTTACCAATTGAACAAGATTCCCTTTGCAATCAGGCAACAAGCATTGAGCAATGGCTTGTATCAGCCAGTGATAGCGTTGCTCCTTTTAAGAGAACCAAACTTAAACGCCCTCATGATGCTCAACGCTGGTTCTCTGACGATTTGAAAATAAAAAAATTGGCCCTTAAGCAAGCTGAGCGCAACTGGAGACGAGACTATGCCCCTGAAAAAAAAGCAATCTATGCTACCCTGCTAAAAAACTATAAAAACTCTATCCTCCAGACCAAGGCAACTTACTTCTCCTCTAAAATTATGAACTCAGCTACTAAGACCAAGGATATTTTCTCTATAGTCGACGAGCTTACACAACCTGATAGAGTGATAGTTAAACTTGTCCCCTCACAATCACTATGTGACTCCCTGAACTCGTATTTCATCGAGAAAATTGCCACCATTAAAAGCAGTATTCCTTCTCCCACACTCTCAACCGCCTCCCCTATCACATGCAAAAATCCCTTTGTGTTGGGTCAAATCCCCCCGATCTCTAGGGAAGAGTTTCTTGTCCTACTAAAAAAAATTGGATCACGCTCCCCTACTGACTGCTGCCCCCCTCACATCCTACAAGAGGCTTTCTTTACCTGCCCAGACCCGCCCCTCTCACTCCTTAATAATTCTCTTAATCAAGGCACTGTTCCAGACACTTTTAAACATGCTGAAATTGTCCCTATCCTGAAGAAACCCAACGCTGACCCCCTGGTCCTGAGCAACTTCCGCCCAATTTCTTTACTCCCCTATCTTAGTAAGATCTTAGAGGCCCATGTAGCAAACTGTCTGAGCTAATTTATTGAGCATTCTCAGTTCCTCGATCCCCATCAGGCAGGTTTTAGACCAGCACACTCCACGGAGTCAGTTATCCTAGCAGTTATGGACAAGCTTAGGAGAGGGGCTGATAAAAACATCACCCAGGCCCTGGTACTTCTGGATTTGTCAGCCGCTTTTGACACGGTCGATCATGACCTCCTGATCAATCGTGTCAGTAATGCTGGCATCCAGGGCTGGCTCTGAAGTGGATCTCCTCTTTCCTACACAACCGATCTCAGGCAGTCCATCTCGCCAACTTCTCAGCCAAAAAAGCTAGGCTGTCTTGTGGGGTCCCCCAGGGTTCCTCCCTCTCGCCTCTCTTGTTTAATCTGTACATGCTACCTTTGATCTGGTCCTTACGCAAAAGTACAGCTGTAACTTTCAACTATGCAGACGACCTCCAGCTGGTGTTCGAAATTGACTCTTCCAACACCTCAGTATCCAATTTCCAGTCCACCATGAGCCATATTAGCGAATGGATGAATGCTAACCAATTAAAACTTAACCCTGATAAAACTGAGCTGATCCTGACTGGAGGTATCGCCAACCCTTGGAATTCTAATTTCTGGCCTCCTCTCCTAGGTAGTCCGCCTTGCCCAGTAAAATCTGTAAAAAGTCTAGGGGTCATAATCAGCAACGACTTGTCTATGCAATCTCAGATTAGTGCAGTGGTATCTACCTGCTTTTTCCATCTACGCAGAATTCGGAAGATCTGTAGATTTCTGACCACCGAGGCCTTGACCTTAGTCATTCTGGCCTTGGTCATTTCTCGTGTTGATTATGCCAACTCGCTCTATGTCGGTATTCCGGCATACCAACTCCACCGTTTGCAACTGGTACAAAATCAAGCAGCCAGGCTCATTTTTCATCAACCTAGACATCAACATGTCCGCCCCCTGATGAAGAGCCTCCATTGGCTTCCGGTGGCTAAACGCTGTGCATTTAAATTGGGCTGCACCATCTTTAAAGCCCTTGCCGGCCATGGCCCAGCATTCATTTCATCTAGGATCCATCGCTATGCCCCCTCTCGCGAACTTCGCTCCTCCCATCTGAATCTGCTCACCACCCCCACCTTTAAACGCAAGAAACACGGTGGTCGTGGATTCTCTTTTCTGGCCCCTCAATTCTGGAACTCTCTTCCCACTGGACTGAGGTTAGTAACCTCTTACGCCCAATTTAGACCACTTCTTAAGACCCTCCTGTTCTCTCAGGCATATGAGTAAAGCTTCTGTCATCATACTACTGTCGCCCCCCCGCTCTTAGCGCCATGAAACCGCCTGGTGTTAGTGCGCTCTATAAATATTTTTAACATAACATGCCCCATTCATCTATTTCAGCCTGCTTGGAGGCCCCCTTGTTATTGATCTAGTGGGTAGGATAATTAGGATAGAGTAGGTTTAATATAGTGTTAAGATAGTATACATAAGGGTTTCATAAGGGTGGGTTTTATGGTTGTTATATGGGATTACTTTGGGTTGTTCAGGGGTGGGGGTTGATGTGTGTTTCCTGTAAACAAAATGCAAAAATACCAAACAAAATTACAATTTAAACAAATCCAGGTTAGGTTAAATGTTTAGGTACTTTATGTTTAGTTATAGTTAGATTTGTCCTTTCTTTAGATCTGACTTAAGGGGGTTGGGGGGGGTTGATGTTTAAAATGTCTTGTTAAGTGTGTAGGTTAAGATAAGATAAGTTAAGGTAGTGTTAATTGTAGATAGGATAAGGTAGTGTAGTATAGGTTAGGATAGGTTTTTAGCATAGGTTAGATAGGCATAGGTCTACTTTATATTTAAAATACATATAATACTTTGATACATAAAGGTGTATGTAATGGTTTTCTGTGTATTAGTGATCTATTGTGCTCAGCTGAAGCTGTATACTTACACTAGTCTTAGCTTGTAGTGTCAGATAACATGTGTGAGTGGTTTTATGATCAGTGGACAGGGATCTGGTATACTCCTATTAATTCACACAAACTGACATGCAGACATTGTTGACTAGGGGATGTGGCTTTTCTTGATGCATGACGACAGAGTGCTCATTTTGTAGTCAATTAGGAGATCAGTGTGTGTTTCAAATTCAACAGTCTTGGAGGGATGTTATACCCTATGAGTTCTGCACATTCAATCAATCAATAAATCATAGGTTTGTTAGGTGCAGCTACTCACCCAAGAGGGTCTCAAGGTGCCGGGGGGGTGGGGATCGCAGGCCCAGAATGTTCAAGGAGATCCGTCGAATAGCCAGGTTTTGAGGTCCACATTAGTTGGTATGTGGACTGATACACTCATCGCTGCCTCATAACCTCTTACACTTGCTACGTGTACCCAATATGGTATATTTCCATTCACTGCAATGGAAAGGGTAAATGCTATTGTTGCTGTCTGCTATATGTTGACATGTTTTTAAGTTGTTGACAAACAAAGTGCATGACATGACACTTTCCGTTCTCCTGTGATACATGGGACACCTGTTACACTAGGCTGTGGAGGGCAGATAGCACTGTATATTAATATTACATGTCAGGAGCTCTGCATTATGATCAGGGCCGCTGTGTGCCAACTGTGAATGGATGGGGCCTCTTCTAGTAGTCAAAATGGAATCACTGATGTTCATGCCATTTCATCATCTAATGAGTTGGTCATCTGCAGAGTGTCAGAAATCTCATTGATTTGTTCAACAAACTTGTATGTGTCCATTGACCCCTCTGGCTGTTCCAAAGAAGGTCCTGGCAGCCGACTTACAGCCACACAGCGATTGGACCATAAATATACATGGATTATCCAGTACCTACACCACTTACATCATGTGTGGCTACCTCCAACAAGCTGTCATGGCAAGCTGTTACAGGGTGACATGTCATGCAGCACCCCAGATGGTAGTATTTTTGGGGGTGGTGAGATGCACGTCTGAGGAGCCTTTTCACAATATTTTGACACAACATGGCACATCAGGCACTTTAGCTATGCAACCCAGCATCATTGCACATACACAGGACAGCAACACACTCAGAAGGAGTGTGTTCTCCCTTTGTGTTTTCCCCTGCACTGGCAATGATGAAGACAGGCAAGCACCAACACAGAAAACTTTGATCCATGGTCCAAGAGTGCCTGCATTGGTGCACAGCTGAATTTTTTGCGGCAGCGCAGGGGTGTGCACAGGGATGAAACATACTCCAGTGTATATGGCCCTTACATGCATTTGTGAAAGGATGCATGTTGGCACAACCAATATGTATGCATTCACGCCCTGCCCCTTTTCACTTTAACTATGCCCATATTCCGTGGGTGTACTTAGGTTGCATTCATCCCCACACCCAGTCATTTCTGTGTTTAGGATAGGTGTTCAGGTGGGCCCAGCCATGGCAGCTGACACATGTGTAGTCTGAGCATGCATGGCATGCCAGCGGAGTGCCATGCAGTTAGCCCTAAGTGGGTTTGGAAGTGACAATGTCCATACCCCCATGTATAAGTACTGGCCATAGCCCACAGATCCTCCATCCCTCAGGTGTGTTGTTGATCCAGTGAGACACTATTTGTATGCCATGAATTACCAGCCTTGATTGATGTGCATTGGCCCAGGTGTGATTTATAGACATGTGTTGTTGTGCTGCACAGCAAAAGAACGCATTTTGCTGGCCTAAACCTTGTGAAGTGCAGGGTTGCACTGTGTGCAGGACAGTAGAACGCATCCCTGTGCTTACTTTTCTGCTGGTGCACAATCAGCTGTGTAGGACATACGCAGGTGTCTATTGAACTATGGTGCATTGGTGCACATCTGCTATATGTGCATCTGCTCATGCAGTTACTACAGGAAAGCACTGTACCTTGTCAACAATGCACATGACTGCTCTTACTATGTGTGTTAGTATAGCCCAGTTGTGACACTTGCAAAGCTGCCCTATGCAAACATTTGACCAAAACACACATGAGTCTTCAATTGATGTTATTTCTACACATGGAGAACCCAGGTGGCTAATGTTTGACCTGCACACAGTGTGGCAGAGCGCTGAGACATTGGTACCTGGGGTGGACGACATTACATATTTCCCCCCAATGTCCGTCGTTGGTACTTACCCTGTTGCTGATGTAGTTGGTCATAGTCAGCACTGTCTTTTCCTGCTACTCCGACCACCGACTTCTCACAGATGACTGCGGACACCTGATCCTCCAAGGGATCGAAATTCTCCTGGGGCGCTGTACTACCAACTCTGGTCTGCAATGCTGCCTGTCAATTGGTTGCCAGTTTCTGCTTAAATTTGTACTTGGCATCGTGTCAGCGCTTCTTGCAGTCCATCACTGTCCTCTTGACTTCTGTGATGCAGCGCACCTTGTTCACTATGGACTGCCATATAGCCTTTTTGGTCCCCAGTGACACTTTGGAGATGACAAAGAGCTGGTGTTGATGCTCCGTCACCTCCGCAATCAGGATTTCATTCGCCTCCTGAATAAACCTGCATTTCCTCTTCTTCTTCCCCTTGGACTCTGGCTGGTCATCCTGGCTGTTGTTGGGATTGGGGGTCTAGTTGTCATGTGCTGTACTGGTTCCTGGCTGCTCCATTCTACATTCAGGTTTTGTTTTTTGTTCCCCTCCGTAGAAGCCTTTTGGTGTGTTTTTTTCACGCTTGATGCAGATGCATGACGCTCGGCCTCCTAGCACGATTTTTCTTGCTGCCAATTGGCAGACCGTCACTTTTTTCATGTTAGCGTGTATTTTTGTTACGACTTGATGCTCGTGTTAGTGTAATTTTTTTCCACTGTTAGCTTTTCCTAACGCCACGTAACGTGCTATTGTAAATACGGCGCTAGCATGGTGTTAGAATTTGGCGTACGGCAGCAGTAAAATAAACTACGCTCCGAAGCATGAAAGCAGCGGAGCGCCATTTCTTGTAAATATGCACCTATATTTAAAAGTAACAAGAAAGCTGGTGAAAGCAAATCTAAAAAAAGATGAAAACCATCGCTCTCAACTGGGGCGCCATACTTTCTGCAGTAAAGACATGCAGGGCCTCCAAGTGAGGCACTGGATATAACTCATCCGGGTCAAGGGTGGGTCAAAGAGGAAGTACGGTTGCTTGTCTTGCATGATATGGACATTTTCTCCATAGAGTGAGAAATGCAATGAAAAGAGAAAATGTAGAAATTACAAATCAGTGAAGCTGATACAATTTTTTCAAGAACAAACGGTGTTGACATTTTGAATCAACAGTTTGCCAGAGACGTCAGGATTTTTCTTGTACCTGAAAAATGTCCTTCTTAGTTTCCTTTCCCTGCCCAACTTTGTTAAATTGCAATCATTAGACATAAATGCAATGTGCTCTTAAGAAATTGTGGATTTATTTTTGGGCTGGAGTGTCGATAATTATTAATTTTGTCTACAAGATGAACTAACGCACTAGTACATACTTATTGACAATGAACGGCCATATTAATTATGAATCTGTCATGTCATAATAATCATCACAAAAAAATAAATGAACAGAGAATTAATTGATTTTTGTTTCCTTTTTAGGATTTTGTACTTGGTCTCTCGGTGTTACTTCGAGGAACAACACAGGAAAAGCTCAACTGGGCCTTTAATTTATATGATATAAATAAAGATGGCTATATTACTAAAGAGGTAAAGTTTATCTAGAAAATAGATAGCAAACATATATTTTCGAATGTCTCGGTTATTTTGGCTAATTCCATAAGGGCTTAAATGTCTGATCTGTCTGGGCCAACCTCCCTGGGGGAGGGTAATATGACTGATACTATTTTAAGACCATGTCTAGGCATCTTACAGAGAAGGCTGCCTCTCAAGACTGCGTTTGCTTGTGCAGTTTTAAATTAAATATTGCTAAGCTACCTTGGTATGGCTTCAGAACCACATCGAAAGCTTGATCAAAACATAGGCTTTGCACATGTCTATGTAGCAGAAATGGAGCAAAGCCTTGATAGGGTCTTGGCTCAAGGAAACAAATGTATGGAGGTGGACTTTTAGCCTGTGACAAGCAGTTTCCATTGTTCACTGGGCAGGATTCAAGTCATAGCTATCTCCACAGCATCGCGGGAGGCCTTAAGGTTGACCAGACAGACGCCTCTTCCTTCAGAAAGTCAGGAGGCCTAAAGTTCCCCTTACATTGTTTTAGTTTCGTCTATGTGCCAACTTAGAGGCATATTTACTATGAATTCACGCAACGCAGTGCAGCAAGCAAAGTTGCTGAGCTGGGCTGCATAAACAGGAGAAAGCTGAACAGCGCCATATCTACTAAGATATTATGTTGTTCAGCTCTCTACCTGCACTGGCACACCTGAGGCAGCCTAGCGCAAACGCAGGCACCCTTGCACAAGGCTGCAAGGATGCCTGTGTTACGGCCAGGATTGATTTTGTGCAGGAAGGAGTTCCTTCCGGCACAAAAACATTCCTGAGAGGCAATTATCTCTTTCTATGTTTGAAGAATGGATCACAAATAGAAAGAGGAAGCAACAAGGAGAAAAAAGCACATTTTTCCTTGCTACTCCATGGTCGCACAATGGACAATTTTGTTGCAATCCCAGGTTTACTCAGTAAATCTGAGATTGTATCAAATTCTAGGGTGGATGCACGGGAATGCCCAAGCTCCACCCCGGGAATTACTTCTTCTACGAAAATGTGATGCAACGCAGCACAAATCAAAATATATATTACACACACAGCAGATTTATTACTCATTCTTGATGCAAATGTATTCAGAACTTCGATGTTTGCCCAGAGGATTTCAAATTAGTAGACATTACACTTCTGGGGCAAATGAAAATTCCAACACAAAATCAGTGCTAATATCATCTGCACCATTCTCTACATTAGTTCTTCAAACCTATTATCACAATAAGAGCATAACATATTGAAAGAACAACAAACAAAATCCAAAAACCTCTTTAAATTTGCAGTAAAACAGAGATGGAAACCGTTTAGCTAATGAAAGTAAATAAAGCAATATTAAACCCCCAAAGCTATTTTGTCTATGTGTACTCAAAGCCTGTTGGAAATCTCCTTTTCCTCATTAGATCTGGCATTGGAAATGGCTCTTCCTCCTCCCCATTTTGCTGAATTTTTTTTTTGCTGGCCTTAGGCACTACAAACCAGTGCTAAAGTGCATGTGCTCTCTACTTTAAACATGGTAACATTGGCTTATCTACAATTGGCATGTTTAATTTACTTATAAATCCCTAGTAAAGTGCACTACATGTTCACAGGGCCTGTAAATTAAATGCTACTAGTGGGCCTGAAACACTGATTGTGCCACCCACTTCAGTAGCCCTTTAAACATGTCTCAGGCCTGCCACTGCAGATCCTGTGTGTGCACTTTTAAACTGCCATGCGGACCAGGCAAGTTAACCTACTTGCCAGGACCACACCTTCCTTTTTATTACATATAGGTCTCTTCTAAGGTAGGCCCTGGACAACACATGGGCCGGGTGCAGTGTATTTAAAAGGTAAGACATGTACTTTTGAGTTTTACATGTCCTGGTAGTGAAATACTCTTAAATTCGTTTTTCACTACTGCAAGGCTTATCTTTCCCATAGGATACCATTGGGATTGCCTTATTACATTTTATAAGTGTAATTTCCAATTGGGAAGAGATAGAACACTCAGATTTGCTGTGTATGGAATCACAATTTTAAAACACAACTTATGGTGAAATTGGATTTTACATTTGAATTTTGAAAATGTCACTTTTAGAAACCTGACATTTTCTTACTGTAACCATTTGGTGCCTCTGCCTGTCTCTGAATACATGCCTGGGATGAGTGACAGCTGGCCTTGTGCATTCCCTCTTGACAGCCACACACAAAGGGAGCATAGGTGTGATTGATGGGCCAACCACATCCTGATGGGCCACCCTGGGCAGGATGAGAGGGAGGAGCTGACACTTATACCTAAAAGGGCTATGTCCTGTCCCCACACAAAATGCTGCATACCGCCCTGTAGTGAGTCTGTAGCCAGGGCAGGAAAGGCAGGGACTTGTGCACTTCAAAGGCATCTCTTTTAAGTCTCCCCTACTTCAAAGGCCCAACTCAGTTTAAGTAGCGGACCTCTGACACCACCACGTTAGAACACTTCTGGAACTGAGGACATTCTACCAGGAAGAAGGGCTGCTGTGCTGCTGGAGAGACTGCCACTTTGCTGAACAGCTTTGTTGTGTTGGCCTGCTGCCTGCTGCATTCTTACCTGGTAGCGAGAAGGACTTGACCTGCATCTCTACATCCCAGAACCTAAGTATATCCAAGGGCTTGTTGGCTTGCCTCTTGTTTTCTGAAGTCTCAGGGATATCAAAGGCTTCTCTCTTCAAACTGCAAGAAGCACCTGGACTCTGTCTGCTGTGAGTCCTTCTCTGCCAAATGGTGCCAATCCAGTCATGGGCCCTTGGAAGGCAGTATAAAGTGTTGCATCTGCCAGAACCCACGAATCCACATTGTTGTGCCAATCGGAAACGGCGCCTCCCTGCTGTTGTGAGAACCAGACTGACACATCGCACTTAGAAACCGCCGCCTCACCTATGGAACCGCTGTATCAGAACCAATGCATCACCACCACTGTGTGGAGAAGACCGACGCATCGCCTCTACAAGTGGGGAAACCCTACGCAATGCATTTGGAACTGCAGGAACTGGAGCATCGCTCAAGGAACTGACGCATCACCACCATTGTGTGGAGAAATCCGGCGCGTCACCCCAACTGTGTGGGGATTACCGACACATCTTGTTACTTGCGACCAGGATCAAAGTACTTTTGCTCAGCGGGTCCTGCGTGGGTCCTGTATCCAGCCCACGCTCTACTGTGGTCGGCCTGAACTCTTGAGTTTTTCCTGGTCCAAGCAGGACCAATTAACTCCATAAGCACGTACTGCTTCTAAGCACTTTTTTCCATTTAATCTCTAAAAATTCCTATCTCGACTTCTACTGATTGGATTTTTGTCATTTTGGTCTTGTTTTCTTTATACAATTATTCTCTATTTTCTTAAACTGGTGTGGAGTATTGTTGTGGGGTTTTCACTGTATTAATGTTTGATGTAATGCACAAATATTTTACACATTGCCTTTTAAGTTAAGCCTGATTGCTCTGTGCCAAGCTTCCAGAGTGTGAGCACAGGTTAATTTATGGTGTGTATCTGACTTACCTTGACTAGGATTGTGGTTCCTGCTTGGACAGGGTACAAACCTCTGCCAACCAGAAACCAAGGAGCCTATTTATGAGGTCTTTTGTGTCACTCTTGCACCACACAATGTGGTGCAAGAGTGACACAAGCCTTAAGACAAATTTTTGTAGCCATACAAAGCCACTTTGCATGGCTGTGAGTGGCTCCAAAAATCTGGAGTAAAACCAACACAGCGCAAATTGCTGTGTTGAATACTCTGCAATGGGAAGGCATTCCATGGACGTTGCATGGATGCTCCCATGCAACTCCCATTGTTTTTGATGCATTCCCAGATGTACAAGCAGTGGCGGCTGGTCCATAGGGGCGCCGCCCCACAAAAGAAACTGCTCACTGCAGTTCGGGCAACAGGAATGTAAGCAGACGAATTGACAGCTTTCACACAATTCGTCTGTTTACATTTCCGGGCCGGCCTGTGCTTCACGGGTGAAAGTGCGCATGTCAACGCACAGCGCACGCAGCGAGAGCAGGAGTCCAGAAGATGGTCTGACTGCGCATGTGAGAGAGGAGCATTGCTCCTCACTCACATTCACAAACCATTAGGTATGCTGCGCCTGCCTAGTGTAGTGCAGGCGTCTGAAGATAGGCTCCTGCTCGGGCGGTGATGTGTTTTTCGCAAAGTCACCCCATGCCCTATCAAATGCCAGGATACAGAGTAAACAAGGGTCAGCTGCCCGGCCCCCCGTCGCATCCAGTCTCCTGATTTGGCAGTTAGTATTTCCTGTTGAGCGGCAAAAGAAAAGAGCGGGGAGAAGTTAGTTACACCACGTTGCAGAGGAGACGTGATGCGACGCGGGACCGGAGGAGATGCCTGGCAAGTTTTATTCATTAAATTAACCCCCACCGCCCCTCCCCGCGCGTATCCCCCGAGTCATGCGACTGAATGATATGCTATTTTAGGGGTAAAAAAGAACAGCGTTGAAGGAACTTCTGTTACGTGACTTAGGACATGAGCGCTCAGTGTGCAAGATTTGTCAACACAGTGAAACCCTCAACTTTGAATGCTCAAACATGTTCCATTTTCCTTGCATTTTGAAAGGATCTGGAAAGATAACTTCTCGTACAGCTGGAAGCCACCTCTCACCTTGCAGAACATTCAAATGCGGGAAAAAATACACGAGTTTCAGATCAATGCCACACTTAAGGTGAGGTGAAAAAGATTTAGATCTTGCGCGGTATTGCTCTGGGTGTCTTTATCTGGCAGAGTACTGGCATTTAAAACACCATTATGTACTGGCATAAAATGCCAGGCCCTCCGTCTCCGTAACCAGGAAAAGGGTGGGCGTAAATACTGGTCTTTTTGTAGGACCGGATGTTAAACTATAGGTTGTAGTGTTCGGAGAGCTTTCGCCGCCACTGAATTTAGTGAGATCGGAACCTAGCGTGCTAAGGACTCGGTTGCAAGTCTGGTGGTGAAGCACTAGCCCCAGCAGGGTACTGCCTCAAACAAATTCTAAGGGACCCATTTATTCTGCTTCAATTTACCAACTGCTTGCAGCCGGTGGTAAATTGCAAAGAAAAAGTCCTCAACATCAGGGATAACCAGTGCTTAATTTGAGCTGGTGGTTGTGAGTGTTTGTGTGCGTGAGGTTGTTTGCCATTTCTCAGTGGGAAAGAATAGCGGACAGTGGAGGTGGGTGACCGACGGGGAACAGGGAGAGCCATTATGGGCCTTTGTAATGTTTGGCATTCAGAGAAATAATGATGATGAAGTCTGAGGAATGGTGCACTTGCCGGCGGCTGGTGTCAGGAGTTGTGATTGGCCCTCGCTGCACATTGCTCGCTCCTTTAGAAGTGGAGCTGCGGCATTTGCTCCCTTGTGAAATGGATCCAAATATCTGAGTCAGGCCCAAAGCGAGAGATATGTGCTTACTGTGTAACATGTGCTTACAGTGGCCAGTCCTCTGATGTATGGCAATAAAACTGGCCCTGTGTACATGCCCCTAAGTTAACACTGATGCCAAAAACATGACACATTGACTTGCAAACAATGAATGTTAAAAACGTAGAGGGAATGCATTTCAGCGATTTATTCCTCTCTTATTTTACATGTTTACTTGATCTTGCATTCCCCACGAGTTAGCTATTTTATAATGTTGTTTTTTATCTGTATTTTTTTCTGTGCATACTTTGAGGCTTGAGCCATGTCAGGTGTTTGAGGGCTTTGATTGAGCACGCAGGCTAAAGCCAAACAAGGTGCCTGTCAGTGGGTTGGCCTCTCTGCAGAGCACACAGAACAACATTTGTGTATTCCATTTGCAACTGAAATTCTGTGGAAATGTGTGTGAAGGGGGTACACTGATGTCAAAATATTTGCAAGGCAAAAGTAAGAGAAATTAAAGTGCTTATATTTGAGGGAGTGCAGTGCATGTTGGGGGCGGTGAAGTGATAGAGATGTGAGGAAGGGCATTCGGGGAAGAGTGAAAAGTGGATGCTGAAGAGGAAAGAGAGGGGGTTGAAGATGTGCAGATGGACAAGATATGCAGAGAAAAAGAGGATACATATCTAACATAAAGCACACATAATTGAAGGCCAAAACTCCTTCCACAGGCCTCAATGCTATTTAATTCACAGACTCACTATTTCAGAATTTCAGAATTTAAACATGTTCAATGTTAATTATTTATAAGAAATCATTGTTGTTACTCATTTATCTTAAACAGATAACACCCAGTGACAAAGCCAATCATACTGACAGGCTTTAGGCGTATGTCAGTTGCTGTGCCATTTACCTGGATAAAATTACATCTCAGCGAGAAACCAAAATACCGGTCTGATGGCACACTATGGGAATCACAGAAATGTATTTGGCATGTTCCTTTATAGGGAGCACCCATTTTTTTCATCTAACTTAAAGACCTGTCTGCACATATTTCTATATGACTGGTTACAGCCAGCAGCTGTTGGTGCTTCCCGAAGTCTGGTTAGAGCATATTTTTCCAAAGTTAATGCTGCATGCAGTGCAAGACACTGGGCAAGCATACATTTTAAAGGGCTAAAGTTGTCATGCAGAACAATTTACATATTACAGTAACTGTTGAACAAATTAATGCAAGAAGATACGGGGCAGTTTTTAATGTGTTTAATATTTCAAGACTATACGTTCCCACTGCTTAATAAGCTCTTGCTTTATCGCTGCATTCATTTGCTTTAAAATGCACCATTTGCCAATCTTTTTTAAATTTCTTTCTCAGAAGAGGGACTCTCCCTAGACCCCAGGTTTGTCCATTGAACTTGTTCACATCGCTAACTAGTGTTTTCTATTGGAAAGGGTAGAGCCAAAGCAGTCTTGCTTAGTACCCTAGCCCTCTTCAGAAGTCAGACTTGCTTGGCCACCCAGAAATTCTCTGAAATAATGTATGAGTTTTCATCTATGAATGCCTAGAAGAACTGAATTTTTAGTCCATTTATCACAGAAATAGTGCTGAAAATCGCACCAAAAAGATGCCAAATTTTAAAACATTTCTTCGCGGAGGGAGAACCCCCCTGCATCCCCCTGATTGCCGTTGGGCTAGCTCGCTGCGCTCGCTCGCATACGTTGATTCGTTCTGCATACGCCTTACCAGTTTCAAATTCCACCAGCCGCCACTGTGTACAAGAACCTGTAAACCTAGGCATTTGCCCAGGGGAGGCGTAACAAGGAGAAATATCTCTACTTTCCCTCATTTCTTACTCTTTCTACGTGTGCTGCATTTTGCAGCACACATAGAAAGAAAAATATGCCTCCCAGGATTGTTTTTATGTAGGAAGGTGTCCCTTCTTGCACGAAAACAACCCTGCATGCAACAGAAGCACCCTTGCACTATGGTGCAAGGGTGCCTGCATTGACGCTAGTCAGCCAAAATGGTGCCAGCGCAGGGAAAATGACAGGAATGGGCCGTATACCCTTATATATGGCAACTTCCTGCCCTTTCCCTGTCATGCTGCACAGCAAGGTTATTTGTTGCGCTGCACTGCATAACTTCCCCATAAAAAGGCCCCCCAATTTCTAACATCTGGCATTTGATTTTACGAACATTATGTGTGTACTTAGGTAAGGGGGCCTTTCAGCTGTCCCTATTCATCAATTGGCCTGTTACTGTGCCAGTCACATTTTTATTCTGCCCTCTACAGAAAACAGCATGGAGGAATTGGTCTGCTCACGTTAGCCACTGGCTAACTTCACAGTGAATGACGACATTCGGCTCTTTGACAGGGAACACATTTACACAAAGTAGTTCCCTTCATTACGAGGGATTATTATGGCAATTTGTGCTCTTTTTTTTAGCTACATTTTTTTTATTTAAATTGATGAGAGCCCAGCAGCATTTCTAACAATAAAGTTCTGCAAAAAGCAATGACGTTTCAAAACAACCAGTTTGGTGGCCAATGTCAGACCAATTGTCTTCGCCAATACTTGCTCTATATGTGTAGTATTGAGATGGGAAGCTATTGGAAGGATAATCAGATGTGCTCCTGTTTTCCTTCCAGCTGGGGTTGTCTTGATATCAGTTTAAGACAAAAACAGGGCCAATTCTGTCTGTAACACATTAGGGGATAGGAACAGGTGATGCCAGATCTTGAGTTCAGAAAGACTACAAAGAAAAATTGGGGCCATATGTACAAGGACTGGCGAAAACTATCGCTAAAGTTAGTTAGCGGCAGTTTTCTTACCGCCGTGTACCGCTGAAAACTATCGCCATGTTAGCAACGTATCTACAAGCCGTCGCTACATGGCGATAGCTTCAGGGATCGGCGGCAAAAACTGCCGCTAACATTAGCGTGATGGCGATAGGAATTCCGGCGTTAGCGGGTGAAAACCAACGAAAGGCCCATTAGCGGCAAAAAAACGCACGTTAGTCAGTCCAACGTGAGTTTTTTTGCCTCTATTGGAAAAAATAGCCTATTAGTCAACCTCCAATAGAAAATAGGAAAAAAAAACAATGAAATGCAGAAACGAACAGCCAGGGCCAAGTGCAGCACACATCAACAACCCCCTCAAGCCACCCAACATCCAGGATGACCAGGATGAGAGCCTGGATGCCTCGCTGGACCTGCGCCTGGAGCCTGGATGCCTCGCTGGACCTGTGTCTGGAGCCTGGATGCCTCGCTGGACCTGCGTCTGGAGCCTGGATGCCTCGCTGGACCTGCGTCTGGAGCCTGGACGCCTTGCTGGACCTGCGCCTGGAGCCTGGATGCCTCGCTGGACCTGCGTCTGGAGCCTGGATGCCTCGCTGGACCTGCGCCTGGTGGGATGCGGAGGAGCTGTGGAGTCGATGGGCCGTGGAGGTAGACATTGAGGCGCGACGATCGCCCGCACCTGGTGGTGAAGTCTGGCAGGTCGCATGGAGACACGTTGCTGACCTGTGGGAGAAGACCACCTTTAGCCCCTTGGAGCTGTGAATGGTAGAGGCGCTCCTTCATACCAACGTAGGGAGGTCTGCATCGCATACTACGATCCACCACTACACCGGGGTGCACGGAGGGGATTACCAACGGTGGGCGGCGCCTCTCTGCATCACAGGCCGGATGATGTTGCGCTGGCCGGACGCTGTGGAGGGTGAGGCCCCTGAGCTGCGCCGAACTTGTGTGGCGGGAGTGCTGCAACTTCACGCCTAAGGGGGCCCTGCTGCATCAACTGCATCGGGAGGTTCACCAACGGACTTGTCGGCGACTGCTGTACCCAGGCTTGTGAAATCCGACCTGGCTGAGGCTCCTGCTGGCTGAGTCACAGATTTAGAGAGAGAGCAGCGGATTACGCCACGGTGTCATTGTCCAGGTAAGGAGAAGGTGGGACATGTAGCAGATGGGGCCCGGGGGTCGAGTCGCCCAGGCCTAGCACCTGTAGATGACACACCCCCAGTGGTGGCTCATCCGCTATAGCGTAAGAGCGTCGCTGCACTGCTTTCAAGCAGTGCAAGAAGAGGAAAAATCATCACATGATGATAACTTCCCGATGTAATCGTGCTATGTTTCCTTTGCGGGCGGGAGGGTGGGTAGGGCTGCTCCACTCACGGAGCAGGGCAGGGGTGGAGTGGCATGCCCACTCAAGCGTGCAATGACTGTTTGGTCGGCCCACTCAGGCCGCCCAAAGCAGTCATGCGCACTGTCCTGTTCGCCATGCAGGCTGCATTAGAGCCTGCATGGAGAACATGCCCACCCCTCCAGCCCCTGGCTGAATGCCTTGTCCCAGCGCCAATGACCAATCCCAACGCCACATTGCAGCGTTGTGATTGGCTTAGGGGAGGTAGCCTGGGCTGCCTACTTCCTGTTCCTGGAAGCAGACTTAGGAGAGCAGGAGCAACGAAGACACAGGACCCGGCCTCGAGGTAAGATTTCTCTCATTTAAACACCCACTCACACACACACCCCCATGTCCACGCCCCATCCAGTGTCCTTTCCGGCATTTCCCACCTCCCAGCTGTCCAGTCCCCCCCGCAGTACTTCTCAATGGTGGCCGCTGTGCAGCCATGCGCAGCGGGCTTACCACTGGTGTGCCAAAGGTATATATGAAGTTACGACGCATACCATTACATCACATTCCATTACAATGCATACTAATACTAGGCATATTGCAACAGTAGGGAAGGTGTTGGATAGCGGAGATGTAAATATTACTATTCCCACTTCAGTGAGTGCAACCCTAAAACTAACCCTTGCACCCCAAAGCAAACCCTGAACCCTAAAATTCATCTTTGAGCCCCCAAAACACACCCTAAAAATCATATTTGACCCAAATGCACACCCCAATTTTCATAACTGACCCCAAAACACACCCCAAATTTCAAATTTAACCCCATAATACACCCGAACTTTCATCTCCGACACCCGAAACCCATACCCACCCTAAAACTTAAAAATATCCATTACTGACCTCACAATGCGTTGTAATGGAATGCGATGTAAAGGCACCTGCGTTGTTGGGGTTGCGTTGTAAATGCATTACGATGTAAGGCCTGCGTTGTAATGGACGTCTCCCGTGCCAAAGGCAAGCCATAGGCAAGCCCGTCTGCGTCCGTCTGCCCCTGGAACGCGCTCAGCACCAAGCCCCCTTCCTCTCGGACACTCCACCGCTACACCGACAGCACCCTCCTCGCCATCAACCCTGGACGCCACATCGCCTGCCAGGACCAACCTCTGTTCCGGACCGGACATCGCCATCACTGACGGCTACTAAATCACCCGCAAGGACCACCCTGACCATCCAGGAGGAGGCATTGCCATCACCTAGCACATTCCCACTGACCATGCACTCTAATGACCCCACAGTGACCATGGAACACCTCAACTTCCAGATCCGGACCAACCCCAAGCCCATCCTCTGCGACACCCTCATCTGCAGGCCCCCCGGCACATGGACCCCATTCTCTGATACCATTGTAGATCTCATTGCACCCCGGGCTCTCCCATCCACCGACGACATCCTACTCGGTGAACTCAAGTTCCACCTGGACAACCCCAGTGACCAGAACACCACCCCCTTCTGGGGAAGCTCCCCAACATCAGACTCAAGCAGCTAGTCACCGCAGCAAGCCACATAGCAGGACACACGGTTGAGCACGTCTCCTCCGCCAGCGGGAACTTCATCTACAGCCACACCACCGGACTCTCCTGGACCGACCATCATTGTATACATCACGTCTTCACCATGCCCACCGTACACCACTGCCATCATCGCCCCCCCTCGCAGCTGGATCAAGGCCACCGAAGAACATCTCATCAACTCCCTCAGCACCACCACTCCGCCAACGCTTACAGACGATGACACCGCAGCATGCAACCGCCACCGATGGATCTCCAACTGCGGCGACACCCTGGCACCCCTCAAGAACGGCACTGCGTCAGTACCTTGCGCCTGCCTGATGGCAGGGATAGGCTGGCCCATGCATTGCTGGAGTTGCGTCATGGTTGTGACACTGCAGCAATGCGTGACTTTAGCGCAGACAGATACGTCAGGATTCCAGATGTATCAGTCATTACTTGCGTCATGGAGCCTCTAACTGCAGTTAGCTGCAGTTTTTTTGGTCCTCCAAAGTTCAGGAATCCCCTTGTAAATATCGCAAAGTGGGGTTAGCGGCCGTTTTTGCATGGGAACGCCTCCCTTGCATATCATTATCGCTAACAGAAGTGGCGATCTTTAGAATGGACGTTTTCGCCGGAAGACTGCCGCTAACAGAGGTTAGCGGCAGTTTGTACATAAGGCGTTAAAAATCTTGCTGCAAAACCGTTGGAAAAGTGCCGCTAAGGAGGCGTTAACTCCTTGTACATATGCCCCTTGGTCTTAAAAATATCATTGGCAAAGGCAATTGGTCTTGTGTTGTCAATGCTGTAGGGGCACTGCTACTGGCTTTGTCAAACTGAAGGCTTTAAAAGTACATCAGCATTTGAAAGCCAGTACCAATGACTAGCCATGTTAAAGTATTGAAAACATTGTTTTCTTTGATTGAAGCTTGCTGCTGCATAGCAAGATGAAACGTGCATTGTACAGTAATGTTGTGACATGCAAAGCAATGGCCATTTTTAAAGTGTAGAAAACAATATTTTCTGTACTTTCAAGATGGTCGCTGCATTGCATGATGCAACGTGCATTCAGTTATTGCATCACGCAATAGTGTGACCATTTTGAAAGTATAGATAACAATATTTTCTATACTTTGAAGATAACCACCACGTTGAGTGATGTAGCATCAAGGCACAACTCATGTTGCATTACCCAAACTTGCAGCCACCCTGAAATTATTAAAAAACAATGTTTTCTGCATTGTTACATTGTTTTTTATACTTTTAAGGCGGCTGGTTGATGTTGTTGACTTTGCAAATGCAGATCAATCAATCAAGCGATACTTCTATAGCGCAGCTTATCACCCGAGAGGGTATCCAGGTGCTTTGCTGCAGGTGTCAGTCGAAAAGTCAGGTTTTGATTCCCTTCCTGAAATGGGTCAGTGCGGGTGAAGTATGCAGGTGGCTGGTAAGGGTGTTCCAGGACTTGGCAGCGAGGTGGGAGAAGGAGCGGCAGTGGCAGATGCATGGTATCTGTACAAGGGGGAGGTGAGTGGAGCAGAGGTTCCTGGGAGGTCGGTGGAAATTGAGGCGGTGGTTCATTTAGGTGGTCCTTGGTCACAGAGGGCTTTGTAGGCATGGGTCAGAAGCTTGAATTGGCATCTTTTCTGGATGGGGAGCCAGTGGAGGTCTTTCAGGTGCTTGGTGATGAGGATTCTCTTAGACAGGTTAAGGATCAGCCTGTCTGCTGCGTTCTGGATCATCTGGAGTCTTTTCATGAGTTCAGTGGAGGTGCCTGCATAGAGTGCATTGCCATAGTCCAGCCTGCGCCACCATTTTCCTGGTGCTGATGGGGAGCCACTTGAAGACTTTGTGGAGCATACAGATTGTGTGGAAGCATGCTGAGGAGACGGCGTTGACCTGGCGTTTCATGGAGAGTTCGCTGTTCAGGATGATGCTGAGTTTGCAGGTGTGGTATTTAGGGGTGTGGCTTTGACCGAGTTCCGATGGTCACCAGGAGTCATTCCAGAGGGAGGTGTGTCTGCCGAAGATCAGAACTCAGTTTTGTCCATGTTGAGCTTCAAGGAGTTGTTCTTCATCCAGGCTGAGACGTTCTTCATAAAGTTGTGGAAGTTGGTCTTCGTCGAGGTGGGGTCCACTGAGAGAGTATCATCGGCATAGGAGATGATTTTGATGTCGTGGGTTCTGGCGATGTCTGCGAGTGGTGTCATGTAGATGTTGAAGAGGGTTGGGCTGAGGGATGAGCCTTGAGGGATGCTGCAGATGGTGTGCTTGGGTTGTGAGGTGAAGGGAGGGAGATGGATTCTCTGGGTGCGCTCTGTAGAAAAGGATGCTATCCATCTGAGCACGTAGTCTCTGATTCCGATCTGACGCAGTCAATCGATGAGTGTGTGGTGGGAGACTGTGTCGAAGGCTGCGGAGAAGTCGAGCAGGATCAGGGCAGCTGATTCTCCTCTGTCGAGTAGGGAGCAGATGCTATCTGTTGCAGCGATCAGGGCTCTCTCGGTGCTGTGATTGGCTCTGAAACCCGATTGGGAAGGGTCCAGCAGGTTGTTTCTCTTCAGGTTTTTGGTGAGTTGGTGTTTGTTGGCCTTCTCCAGGACATTGGCGGGAGATGGGAGCAGTGAGATGGGATGGTAGTTCTGGAGATCGCTGGGGTCTGCAGAGAGTTTCTTGAGGGGGGATCTCACCTCTGCGTGTTTACAGGTTTTGGGAAAGGTGGCTGTGGTGATGGAGGCATTGGTAATGGTGGTGAGCTGGTGGCTTATCCCATCTCTTCCGAGGTTGAAAAGTGGGTGGGTGCTCCCGAGTGGATGGAGTTCATTAGAGTAATTGTGTTGGGTGTGCTGAGTTGTTCTCATGTGGTGAGGGGGTGGTCGGCGGTGGTGGTCAATGGGATGCTGAATAGTTCGGTGAGTTAAGGATCGAATTTCTGTGGATGTTTGCTATCTTGTTGTGGAAATGGTCGGTGAGGGCATCGCAGAGTTCCTGTGAGGAGGGGATTTAGCTTTGGGTGGACGATGTGCAGGTGAACTATCTAACAATGATGAAGAGTTCCTTGGATTGGTTGGCGCTGGTCTCCATCCGGTGTGTCAGGCCCCCTTTTTCACTTCTTTGAGCTGGCGGTGGTGGTTGTTGAGGGCCGACTTAAAGGTGGCTCGGTCAATGTTGTTACTGCTGGTGCGCCATCTTCTTTCCAGTTGTCTACATCTGTGCTTCGACATGCTGAGTTCCGGGTGTACCAGCTGGCTCGTTTGGTGGATCACTGGATCAGATGGGTTTGAAAAGCATCCGGACAGCAAAAGCCAACAGCTACTACCACCCTAGCATGGCAAAAGGGTGGTAGTGGAGGGGGTCAATTGTAAAAATAAAAGGGTGTCACATAGAGACACAGGAAAGTGAAGCAGGCCGTGATCTGGCTCCTGGTTTGCTGTGGAGGACCACTGGGAGGGAGGTTGGCTAGGGAAGATCTGGCTGAGTGTGAGGTCAACAAGGGAAAGCATGCTCTAAAGGAACAGTAAAAGAACAAGACATGCACTCACATTAGTTGCTAAAGCACAACTGAAAGTTAAAAAAACAAAAGAGGATATCCATGGTTTCAGTAGTGTAGACTATCCAACCAAAAGCAAGGGTAATCAAGCTATGCTCCAGGGGCAGCGCAAACACATAATAGGGAGAAAAGCCAACCAATAAGGAGCAAGAAACTGTGATTGACAAGAGAGGCATCTAATCACTAGCAAGGGCTGACAAGAAGTCCACTCTGGGTACGATTGTATACAATGCTGTCTGTGAAAGGTAGCTGAAGCTGTCTGTAACGAGACTACAAAACAAGGCTGGTGTCTATAAAATCAATCTTTATTCTTCTATATGCTGCAGATACTTATCACACAATGGGGATTTGTGCACCCTGTATGGCATACAGTTTTCAAGGGTAAACAGAAGCAGGTTAGCATACTTACTGGCACCTTTATTCCCATTTTAGTCACAATTCCCACTTCAGGATGCTCAAATGAATAATGAAATCAATGTTCTCAAATTGTGAAGTGCTATTGAAGGGAATAAGAAAGTAGAGCTTAGACTAGTGCTGACTGAAGAGATTAGGAAAGTAGAGTTTAGACTGGCTGGCAAGTTGATACAGAGGACATATGGTGGTAAGCTAAAATGTGTGCCACTGTAATATGAAGAGTTACCACCATTTCCCTTTGGTCCTCGTTTAGGATGATCAGCCAAGCAAAAGGCTTAACTTTGGAGGCCACAAATGTAAAGAAAAGATACAGTGCAAAATAGTTAAAAGATGAACAGTGTGGGTCCAGATATAAGCATTTATAAGTATAGTAAAGCCTATGAAATATGTGTAACAATTTAAGAGTGAAAACACACTGCTTTTACCCCAGGTAGAAGATAGTCATGACCGTTAACTGGTATTATGGTCTAGAGTCTTAAATAAAGTTAAAAAAATTATGGATGATTAAATCCTATTGCAATAGAAATGTGTTAGAAAGAAAGTGTCAATGTGTGCATGGAAATCCTTAGTGGGTCTCGGCTGGGCCTGCATTGAACATGTTTGAGAGATGTTGCAGAACATAGTCCCATTGGGAAAAGTTATGTTCACAAGTATTTTTTGTGTACAGCAAAGTTCTCTCAAATTTTTCTCGTCCATAATGGTAGGATGTGGAGAAGTTGCTGATTGAGGGGATAGCTCTGTGTTCCAGGCTGGGTTCACTGAGTGTTATCAGTCAGTGTTCAGAGATATGCTAGATTCTTGTGGGTCAGCCTCCTAAGACACTAGAATGAAATCAGTTTTGACCTTCCTCAGATCACTTGCAATTGTGGTATTGTGAGGTCACTACAGAATGCTGGAAGTAAAATCAGTACTGTCTAAACGTGTATTGCTCTGGCTGCAACAGCTGTTGCCACCTCCCTTTCCTGACTCCTGCTTTGAACAACTAGGTCAGGTTTCGAAACCTGCTTCTGCAGGTCTCCCACTGTTAAACTCTGAGTTGGGAAATGTTCTTATCCCCAGGAACAGAGGTGATGCCATACCACAGATACCATGCAACACATTTAGAATTTGGGGGAAAAAGATTTATTGGTTTGCTATTAAATTTGGCGCCATTTGACTAATCTTCATAAAACTTTCCGAAAAAGAGTCTCATCCACGTCTGCTCCTTCCTGGAATGTTTCGGGATGATTTGTCAAGTGATGGCTGAGAAAAAGGCGGGTCAAAACATATTCCACAGGAAAATAAGATACAGCTGCACCAATTTTGGCAGAAAGCTAGATCTTGATCCAGAAAGCAATGCTTTTTGTAATTTGGTGTGAATTTGCTAGTAGTTTTTGATAAATTTAGGTTCACAATCTATGTATATTTCACTTTGCTGTGCGTGGCGGGGGTTGGGTGCCTGTGGGGAGTTGGGCGCAGGCCCTGCCGCCAACCCCAATGCCTCTCACAGCAATTGACATCTTCCTTTATGTTAAAAAAACATAGAACCACAGCCATTCATGGAAAAAAATAAAGGTTAAATTCATCAGTTATATTTATCGCAAGTAACTATAACTTGTGCCCTAAAGTAACTATGGCTCACACTCTTGCCATACTGTGCTTCTACCCTTGCATTTTATATAATTCATTATGTTCCAATACTGCATTGATAACATCCCTAAAGAGATCTGAAATTGCATCATTGATCACAACACTGTGAATGGCGAGGGCACTAATTACAGTTACTTTAGTGCACAACCTATAGTTCCTTGAGATAAATACAACAGAATTTCTGGCATTTTATTAGTTTTAAATGTTATTTTTTAACTTACATTTTCACCTAACTATAATGTCCATTTAACCTTTTTTATCAGTGAATTTATTAGCTTTTTTTAATTGTAAAGTAAGCTATTATTACAATTCTATAATTCCAACTATAACGTCACTTTAACCTTTGTTTTTTATCAGTTAATATATATACAAATATAAAATTATGCATCCATTTCCTCTCACTTGTACTCCATTAACGACAAGGAAGAGCGGCAATATGAACTGCAGGCTTCCACCAAAAGTTTATTTTTGAAGCTCACCAGTGCAAAAATAGGAGAAAGAGATGGTTGACATGTTTCGGCTTGTTGCCTTCAACTGGACCATAGAATTCCATGTCTAGAGAGTATATTTAAAGTGCCCACACCAAAATGGTCCTTCATTACAGTTTAGTAACAAAAGAGAAGCCACAACGAGTATATTGGTACAGAGTGATACACAGACAAGTATATGTCACCATTTTTACCTTTTGACTTTTGATTATTCACATTCCTGTGAAGTACACGAAGTATACTATCTATTAATTCAATAGTCATCATTGTTACACAAAGAAAATCTGACATGGGTTTCACTATAAGCAGACAGAATAAAAAAAGAAAAAGCATTTATCAGTGAACTCGTAATGGGGTTCCCACATCACTTCCTATGTAAAGGACATTGCATTGTTTACGAGTGATGGCAATGGCTGTTACATAAAACGAGGAGAAATCAAAGAGTGGTTTGGCCTCTAAAGGTTCCTGAGAGAGTTATGGTACGAATCATTTTCTTGAACTAACAATGGTGAAATCAGAGCTAAGTTAATTATATCCCATCTTTGTCATATGACATTTTTCAAGTAAGTTTTATCTCCTGCACATTAGGTGCCCCCTAATTACTGGTAGCTATGGTATCTATATAACAGAAAAGCCTCTAAAAATATGTAGTTCCCACTGGGAATTGTTTCATTTTCATATTGCCCGTTTAAAGTGAAAATGTTTCTAAAAGACCTATATGGCATTATCCTAAAGTAGGAAGGGGTGCGGCTAGAGCGTCTAATGTGCTACTCGTTTAGTAATTAATGTCATTAAAGTATTCAGTTCATATACAGAAGACCATAAAGTGCTTGCAGTTTCTAGATGGTCTATAAAGTGCTTCATGTTTATTAAGTGCATTCGTTGTATTGCACATTGCAAGGAAGTTTTCATCAAAAGTGCAAGTACTTCTATAGACAGCCCAAATAAGCCTTAATATCCCTCTTGTAACCGATGCAGTATCCTCCTGATAATACGTTGGGACATTTGACCATTAGGAATTTAAAAAATAGTTGGTCAAAACCTACTGAACAAGGGGGATGAGAGAAGGGGGAATCACTACCATGTAATTTGTATTTACAAGGAAGTGCATTAGTGCATAGAGAAAGTGTAATGTAGTACATTAAATAAGATTGGAATATAATAGGACATTGGTCATTATTTCTCATACTAGTTAAGAGATCGTAGAGATTCAAAGTTCATGATAACAGAAAGTGCAAAGTGCATGGTGAAAAGATGATAATACAGTACATCAATTAGTATCAAAATATAACTGGATGTTGGTTATTAATCATACTGGTTTAGAGGTCACTCGATCACAGAAATTCAAGATTCATGACAACATATAACAAATGTAAAAAAGTTACAAATTCAACCACAGCATAAAAGAAGGGGATTTCTTGTTTCAATTCGAAGTACATGACTTGACTTCTCATAAATGAATGTAAAGTTCTGCATCTAAATTATGTCCAAGGGGAGGTTATGTCACAATCAGGAATGATGAGTCGTGATTCCATTCTTCTCAGGGTTAATTCTCAATTACCTCCCCTATCTTTTGATTTGATGTGTTTAATCCCATATTAACGTAGCTCCTTAATGTCACCTTCATGTTTCTCCCAAAAATGTTTTGCTATGGGGTATGAATAGTCACAATTTTTTATGGCCTGTAGATGATTTAGGACCCTAAGTTACACTTTATTAGTGGTTCTTCCAACATAGGGCCCTATTACCATAATGGGCAGTCGGACCACCGCCCGCTATCACGTCAGTCAGGAGACTGACTCACAAGCAGGCGGTGGTCCGCCCACCTAATTATGATGTGACCGCTGGGCTGGCAGTTGGAAAAGTGCTCTTTAACACAGCGGCTTGTGCTGCAGCCCTGGAAAAGGGCCGCAGTGTAAAAGAGCACTTTGTACAGATCCATGCACTGTGTGCCAAGCACAAAGTGCTCTTTTGTGGTGCATGGCACACAGTACATGGATGTGCATAGGGGCACTACATGTGCCCCCTGGGCCCCTTTGTAATGGCCCACAAGGCACAGGGGCATTTTTGGGGGGCCCCAAAATCCCTTCCCGACAAACTATTCCTAATGGTGGGACCACCATGAAAAGGCTGTTGGAAAGGGACATTGTAATCCAAAAAGAGGTGCCTCCCTCGGCACCTCCATCATTAGGGATTGCGATTCTGACCGCCCGCCCCTGTCGGGATCAGTAGATCCTGTCGGAGGTGGCCGTCTGTCCCCCATCAAACTAGGGTCCAACCATCTGCATCATAATGCGGTGGTTGGACCAAAGGGCTGACTGTCGAGTGTACCGCCACTGACGGCCTGTCAGTGGTGGGCCACTCAACATCGCAATTAGGTCCTTCGTTTTTTCCACAGGGGCATTCTAAAACATAAACTACACATTTTGCTTCACATGTGATGGTTTCCTTTATTTTCTCTTGTTTTACATTGTGCAACTTATATGTAGTTCTGTTGATTCCATGGTTGTACGCCTTACATTTAGCACATTTCCAGAAGCCATTTCGACTGAGCCAATTAGAACTTAGGGGTTTTCCAGGGGGTAAATGACTTTGCATTAATAAATCTCCTAATGATATGACCTTCCTGTATGTTATACTTGGGCAATCAGTAAGTATTTCCCACAAGGTCTAATCAAGTTACAGAATTTTTCAGTTTTTATTTAGTAAGTGTTTCAGTTCTCAATGTTTACAGTTGTAATCCATGATTATGCGAATGTTATTTCCCTCCATTGTTTCCTTTCTGCGGGCTATTAATAATTCTGCTCTTTTCCAGCTCCTTGCTCTGTTTGCTGCATTTGTAATCACTTGGAATGGATATCCTCTTGACAAAAACCTCATTTGCATTTCCTGTATCTGTTCCTCAAAATCTGTGTCTTCTGAACAGTTCCATCTTGCTCTTAACATTTCTACGAAAGGAATGCTCCACCTCAGTGTCTTTGGATATCCACTGTTGGCATGTAAAATACTATTGCATGATGTACTCAGCAGACGTTGGTACAGAGTTTTATGTCTTTAATAAATACCTCAATATCAAGGAAAGTTATTTGTTGTGAGCTGATGGGGTAAGTGAAGCTCAGATTGTAAGCATTGTGGCTCAAAGACAAGATGAATTGCTCCAGGTCCACACTGTCCCCTTCCCAGATTAGGAAGCGGTCATCAATGTACCTTGTCCATAGCCTTACATGGTCCAAGCTGCCCTGATTTCCATCCGTTCACACTGTTTCTTTTTCCCAGTACACCATAAAAAGATTTGCATAGGTTGGAGCAAAAGATGTCCCCATAGCCGTTCCTTGTTTTTGTAGGTAATGGGTTCCATTAAAGAGGAATACCTTATGGGTTAAGCAGAAACTGAGCATTTCCATCAGCATATCTTAATGCTCCATGTAAGTGACTGATCGTGCTCTGAGAAAGTATTTACATGCTGTTAGACAGTCCTTGAGTCTAACAGAGGTATAAAGCGAGGGAGGAGACATCATCCATTGCCGTGAGATAGTTGTCTTTCCATGGAATTTCCTGAATTATAGCAATATATAAAAATATATATATATTCGAAAGCTCTTCAGTGGTTTACCTCCTTCCTACGCAACAGAACACGAAAGATCCAAATGAGCCCCTTTTCTTCCAATTCCCTGAGCCCCAGTTCCCTGAGCCCCACACTTTTCAATGCCTACGTCTCCTCCTTGGCTGAGATTAGCAGGAAATGGGGCTTTAATATCTGCTCCTATGCGGATGATATCCAGCTGCAAATTGCCTTTGAAGAAAGGCATGAGGATACCAAAAACAACCTAATTAATTGTCTCTCAGAAACAGAAATCTAGATGACGGAACACTGCTTGGAATTAAATGCTGAAAAATCAGAGATCCTGCTTTTCGGTGGAGCACACTTAGTCTGGGACAATACCTGGTGGCCCCGGGCGCTAGGAGCTGCCCCAGAACCCAAGCGAGTTGCAAAAAACTTGGGCATACTCATCGATAATGCACTAACAATGCAAGACCAAGTTCTAGCGCTGTGTGGCAAAAGCTTTGCTATGCTGACACTATTAAGAAGACTCTTCTCATGGTTCCCCTTAAACTGTAGAAAATCCATTACCCAGGCACTACTTTCTAGCAGACTGGATTATGGGAACGTGCTCTATGTGGGCATGCCCGAGTATCTTTTTTCCCCGATTACAGGTGGTCCAGAATGCTGCTGCTAAACTGGTCTGCAATAAAAGCAAATACAGCCCGGCATCTGAAAGTCTGAGGGAACTGCATTGGCTGCCCATAAGCCAAAGGGCTAAGTTCAAGCTCCTGTGTTATGCACACAGAGCGTTACATAAGAGTGGCCCCGAATCTTGCAAGATAAAATCGAATTCTATACTCCCACATGAAATCTGAGATCTCGCTATCATGCCCTGGACAAGATCAAACGTATCAAGAAAGTTTGAGCAGGAGGCCGGTCCTTCTCTAATCTGGCGACCGTTCACTGGAACGAACTACCCTTAGACCTTCGCCTAACGGACGAATATTTGTCCTTTAGGAAGAAACTGAAAACTTAGCTATTCCCTAGAACATAGCCAAAGATACTTACTGTCATCCTGGCTGAGGCCCCACTCCTTTAAACTGTCCGGACAATCACCATTTCCTTATTAGTATAAGCTTTCCTAGCGCCATGATGTCCCTTGGGAGGAATGTTACGCTTAATAAATACAAATATATATATATATATATATATATATATATATATATATTTATAAAGTGTGTTATAAATATATTAGAAAAGTTCTAATCTATTAACATTTATTTAATGTATAATTACATTTTCACCAGGTTTGCTAAAATTTAAATAAAAGAAATTACAGTGTTATTTGATATACATTTAATTTGATCAATGATATGATTTGTGCTGTAAGATTTTATTTGATCAGTTTTAAGTTAATAATAATATGTTAAAATATTTTAAATTTATAATATACATTAAAATATTCGTAAATATTTTTTTAAGTAGTCTTCACTACTTAGAGTAGCGTAGATCTATACATGCATAAATATACATATGCCTATTTGGTGTTCCACAATAATATTGTGTCAAAAATACTGATTGACACAGATATCATGTCAAAATTATTATAAAGTCAAAATTATCATGAGACAGAATTTTGCTGGTAAAATATATATTTTTAAGCACTTCATATTGTTTTGTGTTAATATAACTGTATATAATTTCATTTTTTAATTATTAACAATTTATTAATTGTTGTGTTTTATTAGCTTTTGTGTTATAAATCCTTTTTATTTTAATATGAAGCATTTCCAATTATTTTGTAGACTTGTTTATTTTTTTATTGTTTTGTTTTATTTAAAATATTTATTTATTTATTGGTGGGTTGTTGGATTTGTGGGGGAATAGAGAGGGAAGTTGTTTTTAATATTTATTTCGTTTTTTGTTTATAAATAGCTTATTTATATTATAGCTTTTAATTTGTTAATTTGAAATTATTTTATTTTTCTAATAAGTAGATGTTTTAAATAGTATTTTTTTAATGAATTGGCAATTGATTTTGTAATTTATTAAATGTTTTAATTTGTATATTAATTCATTGTAGTGTGTTTTATGTTTTAATGTAATAATTCTATATTTATTTTTTTAATTAACACGTATGGTTGATTTTTTCTTGTATTATTATAATTTGTTTGTGTAGATTTTGGATTTTTAAGGCAACAAGGTGGGAAGTCTTTTAAATCTATTTTTGATGCTTTTAACTGGTAAATTGAATAATATTATATTATCATTTGAATTGTTAATTTAGTAAATGTATTTTTAATTATTTATACATATTATATAATGTTACAAGTATATATATGTATATATATTTATTTATATATAGATATATATATATTTGTTGAACTTTATTTTAATTTCATTATTTAATCTATATTTTTGTCTTTTTAATTTAGGAATAGGAATAGTATATCTGACACTTCCAAAGTTTAACACCTGTCCTACTGTTGCTCACGTTTGAATGGGAATAGTTAATACGTCCAGTAGAAATTCTAATACTTTTGTATAGGTTAAATTGGGACTAGTAAATCTTACCCCTCCCAATTCCAACTCTTTCCCTACTGTTGCTTATGTTGGATTGGGAATAGTAACTCTGACCTCTTCAAAGTTCAACACTTTCCCTATTGTTGCTTAGGTTGGTAATGTCATTTGGGATATATTTTTGAGATTTCTTTTTTTTAAAGTTATTTTAATTTAAATTATTTTTATCATATATTTGAAGTACTATTACATATACATGAAGAAATTATTTTTAATATTATATTGTCTTTTTTAGTTTTCCGTTCTAGTGTTTATAATTATTAAATATTATTGGGATGTTTATTATTTTGTTATGTTTATATAATAATTGTATTTGCTTAAAAGTATATTTTTCACTTATTTTAAAGTATATAGTTTTATTTTATGTTTGTAAGTTATAGCAATTGTTCATATTGGGTCAGATGGCCCATGCACAGTTTGTATTTCTATGAATCCTGAGAAAAATATGGTTTCAACTGACTGCTTTTACCTAGAGTGATATCTCATTTAATTGAAAGAAAAGTATGCATCTATTTATACAAACACTGTTTCAGCCCTTATATTTACAGATGTGTTCTGCTTTCAGTCGGGAGAAAACAGTTTGGTAGAGTGCCACTAAAGTATGTAATGGCACAACAAAATGAATTATCTATGTTTTTGAAATATGGAGAGCATTTAACCACTATTATGTTTGGTATTGCTGCATGGGCAGATGGCATTACATTTAACGAAAATATTTATCAGTGGTTACTATGAAGACCCTTTTTTTTTACTTTTTTCATTATTGAAAGTTTAAAGGGACAGAAGTTATATGGGACTCCATCCAGGCTATTACAACATTGGAATGTTGAGAGCTGCATTGAAGGAATTGGAGCAGCTGCGGCCTAAATAAAGTCCTAATACACAGTCTCTGCCTCTCCAAACTATATGGTTTGGGCAGGGAAAATTGAAAAGCAGGGCCTGTGTAGACGGGCACACAAAAGGGCTCCAACCCCTCTCCTCCCGTAACTCACAGTGTCACTGGAGCCTTGGAAGGAGGGAAGAGAGAATGCTATTCAGCTCCCTGGTATCTCTGGCTTGGCTGAATGATGAAAAGCAGTTTAGCCAAGCCCACAGAGATCCAGGGGCTGAATACAGCCCTCTTTAACAGATACTACTGGGAATGATCAACAGCTAACATCCGTGGTCCTGCTCATGCTGTTATCTGTTGAACAATCACAGCAACAGCTTTGAAACACAGGCTTCAGAGCAGCAGAGGGGTTTGAACTCCCTGGGGCTCCAAGAGGTCTTTGTTGTTTTTTTTATTTGGCTGCTTAACGTGCTAAAATCTCACATGCATCAAAGAATGACTGCACATTTATTAGTTACATAGTTACATAAATCGTTAAATAAATGTTGAAATATACAAGTAACCACTTCATTTATTCACAAGAAAACAAAATAGATATTGATCACTACAGATAAGATGGGGAAAAAACGAAATATGGATAAATACAGACATGTAGGAAAGTCAACCTTTTTGCCCTGATCACCCCAATTTTGGGCTGATGCTGGTGGTTGCTGGTCCGAAAGTGCCCTGGGCTCTTCTAACCAGGCCCAGGGCCAGTGGTATATCCTCTAAAATTATATGCCGATTGGTATGATTTTAATTCATCAGGACAGCCTACCTGTGAGTCCCTAGTATATGGTAGGGCTTGTAGGTTTAGAGACCTCAGTGGACTTAATGCATTTAAGTGTGCACTGCTGTGGTGTGTGATGTCATTTTAAAGCCATGCCTGCCATTTGCTGGGAGAAGATTTCCTTCTTGGAGAAGCCAGGGAGAGGAAGGGGCTGGGCAGATAAGTTGGACTTCAAAGGAATGAGCCTCTATAGAAAACAGATGTCACAGGACCCAGAATACCCCCACTTCCTTTATGTCTAGCCAGGTGGGAGACCCCCTAATTAGATTAGGAGAAGGGCTGGAAGGGGAGTGTGGTCACAACTCTGGGTTGGGTTGCCGGTTGGACTGACCACATAGGTTCATCCTGCTGAAAAGCTCCAGAGAACCAGAAACGTTTATAGGTATGAAGGCAAAGAAGACCGGGGCCTACCTGGAGAAGTAAGCCAAAGTTGACGACGCCTTCCTCGGCCACAAGCGCTGATTTCGCCTGCTCCGTGGCTTTCCTAGTCCTTGACGTCAAGGACACGACTCCCACCCTTTCACCGAACTGCAGCAGCTGCTGTCCTCGATTCGAACTTTGGATCCAACCAGTCCGAGGACTTGCCGATGAGCCCGTCAATGAAACAAAATAACCAAGAAAGCTTCTAAGTCTGAAGGTAAAACTTTGACCGTGACCTGGCCCTCAGCCTAGCCAGTCGGCAGTCCATCTCATTCAGCCTGAAACTTTGACCTTGTCCCGGTAGCATGTCTCCTAATGGTCGTGAGTGTCGCTTTTCAGCGCTATAAAATATATTTTTTATTTAATCTTTAGAAATTCATATCTCGGGGTTCCCACCATTGGATTTGTGATTAAATTACATACTAGACAATAACTTGCATATAATCTGTGACAACTTAATCGCTATGTAACATGTTGTTTTGCAAGCTATATTCTGGACCGTGGTTCCTCCATTATACTGCTTCTCTTAACCTGAACTACTGTTGCTGGGTGGTGGTGCCCCTTTCATCTAAAGCTGCGTCAGATGGTCATGCTGGTGTTGCACCATTAACTGCTAGAGAGCTATTGTTACAGTTTCCAGTCACTGCAGCCTTAGTCCAGCACATTGTCCCTAACTGCAGATGATGCATGACGGTGGTGGAACAAATCAACTGAAACAGTAGTAAATACCCTCAACTAGGGGACCATGCAGCTTCATGGAAGAAGATCCATGATAATTGTCCCCATCATTTACAGTGCAACACCAAAATGGAATTTGGTTTTTGAAGAACCAGGGGACGGTGTGCTTGTGTTTCACAGCCACACTGTTGGTTGATGGTCTGTGACTAAACTAAACTGCATATCAGCCTTTTAATACCTCACCAATCCTATGACCAAGCACAAGCAAGTAATTTATTTTCTATCACAGAGTAGGCCATCTCACATGAGATAAGACATCGTTGAGAACCCCTTGCCACCCTCTCTGGGCCGTCCATTTCAAACTAAAATTAGAGCCAAAAGGAAGGTCTCTCTAGGACTAGCCACAAAGGAGAAAGTAGATCAAGAAATGCAGTTTACGATGGCAGATGAGACATAAAATAACATTCTTAATTCTGTTCTGAGCAAAAGAAGACCATGTCTGAAAAAGGGCAAAAGAGGAAATGGTCTCGGCAAAGGGGGTGCCAAGAGGCACTGGAAGATGCTTTGGAACAACATCCAGGGTAACACCAAGCCTGCCATTTACTGCCTAGCATGCCATGCAGGAGTCAAGCGCATCTCAAGCCTCATCTATGAGAAGACTTGTGGTGTGCCCAAGGTCTTTCTGGAGAATGTTATCTGGGACACTGACACCAACATGTAACACTCCAAGAGGAAGACTGTCACCGCCATGGAAGTGGTGTATGCCCCGAAGCACCAGGGGTACACTATCAATGGATTTGACAGCTAAATACTATACATACTCTCAAAAAAACAAAAAAAACAGCAGCAGCCGAGTACTTTCTGGAAAGTCCCTACTTCCTTTTAATTTTGAGGTGGCCTGGTACTCCTAATTGCTTGCACCTTGGTACACTGGAATTTTATTACACGTTTTCCCACTTTTTGTAAGCACATTCAACTGGGTCAGTCCTCACGTTTGAAGACTGGATACACTGTGTTTATGTTCACATTGTTTTTCCAGTTCTAGTTCTGTATATCATTGTTATATAGGTAGAGAAACAGACATCTGTAGATAAAGAACTGATATTTAGCAGGGATACCATGCAGTCTTAATTGCATAACTCTAAATTGATAGAGTCTTTGTGTGTTTGAAACTGCAAACTTTCTCTATTATAACAGGGAAGAGAAATCAACCATTACCTTTTTGTGAGGTGCAAAATGGAAATGTTTATAGTAGGCTGATCCACCTTGGGAATGGGATGTGTGTTTAATTGATAGACTATGCTCAGTTTTCAGAAATCTATAAAGAAATTGGATGATTCCATCAGGTTGAGGTATCAGTGCAACCAGTCAGTTACTGACAATGATGTATTCCTCAATGTTGCGGTCTTCAACATTGGGTCTAGTTTTTGGTTCTCAAAATTTTCCTTGGCTTGGTAAACTCAATATTGCCTTTGACTGCTCAGACACCTTTAGGCATGCAGATCTAATGACAGATATTATCCCTCTGTTGAGTTGTTGGGAGAAGGACTGGAATCTGGTATACCAACCTCTAAGGCATTTTTCCCTCTAAGGTATTTTTCTCCTAGCTTGGTGTGTTCTGTGAAAGGAGAGGCAGCTTCTCCTACATATGAGGTAATTCAGATCTGTTGGGTTTTGTCTGACCCAGTTATCATAGGAACCACATTGTGTTGGTCTGCCATTTCTTCAGATAGTTTGCATGGAAGATTGCACTGAATTTCTTCTGATCCTTTAGATTTGTCTATTAATTCAGGTTACTAGCCCCTCTATGATGGTATAAGGTTCCTACCTGTGGCCAGACCTTTGTTAGAGAGTGTAGGTATTGAGACTAGGATCTGACCTCCCATTTTGAAATAAAAGAAGTCAGGTGCTCTGGTCATGGTGTTTTTCTAATGCCCCTAGCTCCTTTGTATGGTCTGCTTATCAATCCTCTGAGCTCTTTTTATGTGTTCTTGTTGGCTTTCTACAAAGGAAGACATGGATTCCAGTGCCTTGGTTGTGTCTCCAGGTTTTCATTTAGCACACACAGGACACCTTGGGTTGTCTACTTGCTCAAATGGACTAAACTTGGTTGATGTTTGGGGTTCATGCCAAAGTATCGGCACTTCCAATTTTTATTCTTCAGAAGCTAACCTCAGGGAATCTGGTAGTATAGGTCTCCAGGACTAACATATATTAATATCGCCAACAGAATGGTTATAGCAGAGTAACTAGATCTGTCTTATTGCGCTCAAACTGAGCATCAATTATGGGAAGAGGATGAATGGGTGCTCTTGGTATTTCTTACAGAGCACACTCTGCCTGACACTGTTTCTACTCCTCCACAAAAGGACTAGCCCAGGCACATTTCCTCTTGTACATTTATGGAGCCAACATAGCTGCTTGGAAGGCCATTGTGTTCCAGTTTGAGTACTGAAGAACAAACTGTAGCCTTTACTGGTAGATGTCAGAAAGCCACACCATTCACATTGTTATTGGA
Organism: Calotriton arnoldi; assembly: GCA_963921515.1. Lineage (NCBI taxonomy): Eukaryota > Metazoa > Chordata > Amphibia > Caudata > Salamandridae > Calotriton > Calotriton arnoldi. The sequence goes on along the minus strand of CAWUFW010000493.1, from coordinate 2,340,038 downwards.
CCCATGCGGCACAGCAGACTTCTATCTTCGATGAAGTAAGTAATGGTGCTGTCTTCCATTTCACTGTTTGGAATTCAGCATCTGGTTAAACGCTTTAGCAAGAGTCCTGTATTTTCTTTCACCGTCCACAAAAAATAAATCATAATGTTCAGTGCTTCTGCTCTTGTTGTGTCTGTTGATGACATAGCCATGGCAATGAGGTGCTTTTCATGCCTTCTTTGGTTTACGTTTTTTTTTTCTCCCTTCAATAATCATAGAAAAGAAGATTTGTCATTACTTTGCGTTGGTGCAAATTTAGAAAAAAGTGACACAAACTAGCACAAAGTGTTGATTTGCTATTTTGTTTCCAGAGGAAAATCGTCTACCTTTTTAGCAGCTAAGGCTCTGTCAAAATCAATCAGTGGTTGTATGGGAATGCCCTTATACCACTCATGGGCTGCTCTCTTGACCTAAAGTAGGATAAAGCGCTATTTTGCATTGCTTTAGGACTACTTCCCAGTACAAACCAAGATTTGTAGTGAAAAGTAAATCCCAATTCAATACTTTGCTGTAGTTTGCATTACTTTTTTATGACACTGCACAGATGCAAAGCCTTGACAAATCTTGCCCTAATCTTATTGCAGTATAGCTAAAAAAGAATTGTCGGATAATCAGTGCACAGAATTTAATGTGATTTCATACTAGGCCACACCACCGTAACCCTATATCAATTAGTACACACATACCATGAGCGATAAGTTGGCACAGAGCACAAAGTAGCTGCCCTAGGTGCCAAAAAAGTGTTTAATACCAGGGGAATGGTATATTTATTTCAGGTATGAAATCTGAGTATTATGAAATTGATCAAATTACGATAGACTAGACCAGATGTGAGGTTTAAGACATATAAAGAGATTCGGACATCTAGGAATCAGAGAGAGGCATGGCACTAATTGCTAGTGGAGCCAATGGTTTAGATGCTAAGAAGTCGTAAAGCAGATAAAGATGTTGCTGTCAGTGAGTAGATGCATGTTTCATCCTAGAATTCAGACAATATGATGAGAGATCTAGGACAGCCAGAAAAGTTTGCCCCAGGGATGCTGGAAATTAGTCAAATGTTTCACCTAGTGTCTGGACTCAAGATTACTTGGGCTAAATTCAGTCTGCTCCCCCGGAGAACTTAGTGGACAAGGCTGAGTTCCTGTTCCTGAATCTCGTATTGAAGCTGAAACTGCCAAAGATTTGGACACCATCTACATTGATATATTTAGGAATAAGGATCTTCTATTCCCTTAACTCACCATTTTGTCAGTGCTCTTGGTAGGACGCCGCAAGGATTGCAATGGCTGTTGACTGCTAGTTGCTCTTTTCTGTCTATTATGGGAGAAATAGCAGACAGCAAGATGGTGATGCTACATCATCTTTAGTGTGTTTTCCCGGGAGCATCAATGTATATAGAAGCGTGTACCATTCTAGAGGTAGATGATTACTTACTGGCTGATTTGGATGGGAATGAAGGTACTCAGACTGTGCTACGAAAAACTTGGTATTGAAGCGACAGAAGTTCTAGCTACAACATTGTTAGATTTGGGGGTCTCTAGTTGGCAGAGGTAGGTACCTTTGACCAAATAGGGACCCTTGCGTCTAGTCAGGGTAAGGGGGTACACTCCTAAAATAACCCCTGCTCACCCCCTTGGTAGCTTGGCACGAGCAGACAGGCTTATCTCAGAGGCAGTGTGTAAAGCATTTGTGAACACATACAGTAATCAAGTGACAACACTACAGATGGACACCACACCAGTTGTATATTAAAAATAAGTATCTTTTATATAGACTTAACACAAGACCACAAAGACAAAAATCCACAATACTGTACTAAAAAATGGTAGAATTAGCTTAGTTCTCTTTGGATGGTAAATGCGACACTTTGAGTTCAATGTACCTTTGGATGCGTAACGCTATACAACGAAAGTGTTGCAGGGAAGGTGATGCGTCGGTTCCTTACACGCAAGAACGGTGATGCGCCGGGTCCCTACTGCTGTGTAGGGGATGCGTCGGTTCTTCTCCGCGTGGGGAGGTGATGCGTCGGTTTCTTACTGCGCTTCCGTGGCGATGCGACCAGCAGCGCCGTGATGCGATGAAGATCCGGTGCAATGAAACAAAGTGGCGTCTTCTTCTTGATGCGACAACGATAGGTGCACGCCCGACGGCCGTGCGGCGACTCAACGATTCTTCTGAGCCACGACAGGCCCTGCGACACGCTTCTCTGGGGATGCAACGGCGTCTGCTGAGATGGCGACACTCTTCTCCAGGGATGCGGGCGCCTCGGTGATGCGATGCGACAGCTGCAGCGGCGGCACGCTTTCTCAGCAATGCGACGACAGCAGCTACAGCAGCGACACTCTTCTCCGGTGATGCGACGACGTCTGCTGCAACAGCGACACTCTTCTCCGGTGATGCGAGGCGCTTCGGGTGAGGCGATGGCGACAGCGGCAGCGGCGGCACGCTTCTCCGGTGATGCGACGGCGTCTGCTGCGACGGCGACACTCTTCTCCGGTGATGCAATGACAACGGCTGCGGCGGCGTCACGCTTCTTCATCTTGAGTCGCGCTTCCAGCTCCCAGCGACACGCAGTCTCTCAGAAGGCCCAGCTCAACAGCAGGCACTTCAATTCCCAGCAAGGGAAGGCAGGGGAGCTGGTTGGTGAAGTCTGTTGTCCCTGAGACTTCAGCAGGAGCCAAGCTCTATCTCAAGCCCTTGGAGATTCTTTACAAGTTGATGAAAGTACACACAAAGTTCCTTTCTCCTTTCTTTGGCAGTCAGGCAACCACTGCAGGCCAATCCCCCAAACAGCACTCAGCTTAGGGATAGTATCCTCCTCAGTTTCTCTGGTTCCTCTCCTCAGCAAAGGTTCTTCTTGTTTCCCAAAAGTGATCTAAAGTTCTGGGGTTTGGGTCCCCTCTTTTATACTCATTTTCCCTTTGTTCTCTGAAGGCAGAGAGGCCTTTGCCTAGTCCAAACCAGTTCTGGGCAGCCCTGGAGCACTTTGTTGACAAGACTCCTTCTTTCCTTTCACAGTGTAGGCCAGGGACATCAGACGCACCACAGGAGGTGGAGCCAGCATTGTGGAGGGAAGGCACAGCCCTATTCAGGTCACAGGTGCAACTCCTCCCACCCATCTCCATGCAGATCTCTCTATTCAGCCCTGTGCTGACTCACCCTGTCTCCTGGAATCTCCCAGCCCCTGTCACTAAAACTCCAGACAAGGAATACACAACATAGCAGAGGCAGGCTTGGATAGTTAGGCAAGAAAATACCTACTTTCTAAAAGTGGTACTTTCAAACACAGAATGTTAAAACCAACTTCACTAAAAGATGTATTTTATCATTCTGAGTTCAGGCATACTAAATTCGTTTTTCTACCATGTTCCCTGGGTCAGTTAGGATTATAAGATGTAATAATCAAACTGCCCATTCTGGCCTATGGGGAACAGGTAGCCTTGCAATAGTGAAAAACGAAAATGGCTGTAATTCACTATTAGGACATGCCACACACACCAGGGCATGTCCTACCTTATACTTACAATGCACCCTGCCCTTGGGCCTACCATAGGGGTGTCTGATATGAAGAAAAGGAAGGTTTAGGGACTGGCAAGTGGGTGCACTTTCCCAGTCAGCATGGCAGTACCAGACTGCACACAGGCTCTGCAATGGCAGGCCTGAGACACACTTTTACAGGCTGCTTCTGTGGGTGGCACAACCAGTGCTGCAAGCCCACCAGCAGCATTTGAGTCACAAGCCCTGGGCACAACCAGTGCACTGCACTAGGGTCTGACAGTGAATTAAATAGGCCAAACATGCAGTCACTAATCCATACATCAATTTATAACAGAGAGCATATTCACTTTAGCACTGATCAGCAGTGGTAAAGTGCCCAGAGTCATAAAACAGCCAACAACAGGTCAGAAAAAATACAGGAGGAAGGCAAAAAGTTCAGGGATGACCCTGCAAAAGGGCCAAGTCCAACACAACCCCTTCCAGCCAAAACGCAGGGTAGACCAATCACTACCTTGATGGGCTTCCTGCTTTGGGCGATAGAACCTGGACCTGGCCCGCAACTGCAGGGGCATACTCCAGTTCTACGCCAATCTGAACCTATTGGAATCCCTCTGTCCATACTCTCAGGGCTCACCAAGCTAATCCATGGGGAACCCTTCTCCTCACCTGTGGTCACCACCTGTGCAGCACCTAACCTTAACTTGCTCACAGGTGTGTCCCAACAGACAGGCAGCAAGCCACAGTGGCCGCTGACAGTGGTCAGGGATGAGACCCAGGCCTTATGCCTCTCAGGGCTCTCAAACCTCTGTGGCGTCAGAGAGCGGGGGGCAGTAGCCCCAGGTGCTTGGCACCCTTTTTCCACTCTCCCTCTTGACAGGTCAGGTATGACATCCGGACACTGACCTACCAGCCCCGGGCCTGTACCCGGCGGCTGCACTGGAGACGGAGGTGGGCTTTCCCACACCCGGTCCTCCTCCTCCTCGTTGGGGCTCTGTACCCTCCCACCTGGAGTGGTACCCCCTTCCAGCATTGCCAGGGCACCTGTGTCAGGTGTCCTGCACAATTCGCCCACCAGTTCAGGGGTTCTATCCTGCAACTGGGCGTCCAGGTCAGGGGGGACACCCTGAACCTGGCCCTCTAACCTAGGGTCTAAACCCTCCAGTTGAACCGGGGCCAGAGGCGAGGACTCCCTCCCTCTGCACCCCCTTCCAGAGTACTGCCCCCTCCCATCAGGAGCGGTACCCCCAGAAGACAAACTGCTAGGGGCACTGTTAGCAGCTGCCCCTTCCTCCAGGTCAGGGGGGACACCCTGAACCTGGCCCTCCAACCCAGGGTCTGTACCCTTAGGCTGGACCTGTGCCTGGCAACCCAGGACTTCCAGGGGGGTACACCAACCCCCCCCCAAGGAAAACACACTCCTCTAGAGTTGTGTAAGAATCTGCCTGGCGCACCAGGACTTCCTGGGGAGCACGCATGCCCCCCAGAGGGTAACACATCTCTCATGTGTTGTGTGACAGTCTGCCTGGCGCTGATCTCCCGACCCCTGTCCACCTGACAGTGCATGCAGACCCCCCAAAACAGAAGTGGTGTCACCATGGTCACTCCTAGGAGGCTCAGCCCTTCTGGCTGGCCCCTGACCCACTGGCTCTCCCACTGGGGAACACATCCCCCTCTCACCCCTCAATCTGGACTTCTGCACCCTCCCAACTGGAGCGGCACTGCCAGACACCAGAACCACTGGAGCTCCATTTACAGACGCTCCAGGTTCTCTAGACCCTGGGAGATCCCCCTCAAATGGCCTACCAGTACAGTCTAGGCCCCCAACCTGGTGTTCCCTTAAGGAACCCTCCGGGCCCTGAGACTGGGTTTCGGGCACCTTGGGACACACAGTCCCACACTCACTCCTCCGCAGAGACAGGACGTGAGCCCCTACACCCTCCCACTACCACGGGACCTAGCTGGGCTACACTGAACCTCTCCCACCACTCTGGGTTGGAAGACACCTGAGCCACTCCTCTTAGGGTCACTCCCCAATGCCTCTTCCGACCCTCTGGATCCCACCAAAAGGTCTACCTCCATTGTGAGCTCCCTGGGGTCAGAGAACTCACACTCCACCAGGTGTTGGCATAGCTCTGGAAAATTGGGACTTTCAATATGCTCTCCGTCAATTGGATCACACAGCCCCACCAAACTATCCTTCACCTCACCATCCAGTGCCTTGCACACGTACCCCACACCACTCTCTTGAGACTGGCAAGACAGTATCTGACTGTCTCTATCACTCAACCCACACTCTCCTGGGTGGTCTTCACACTCACACACCAGGACTTCAACCATGGGGGAACCACTCTCCCTGCACCTCTCATCTAGAGTCAGTAGAGTGTCCCTCCCACCACTAGGACTATGAACCCCTGTGCCAGTTCCCCAATCCACCTCAGGGACACTGCGCACCACTGGAGCTACCTCATATCCTTGAACCTCCTGGTGTATATTAACCCCCTCCAAGTCAGGCACCACATCTCTGGGTGTGTGTACTGCTCCCTCAGCACTAGAAAATTCAATATTGCTGCCACCATCTAAGCTGGATTCCACCTCCAGCTCAGCCAAGCTCACTTCTTGAGCTTCACATATTTCTTTTTCAGCTAAGGCTCGCTCTATCTCCTCGCACTCCCGGTCTAGCTGCCTCAGCCTCCGGTCACGAGCACAAATCCGATTCCTCTCTTCACGAGCCAATCTTTCCCAAAATGTTTCCTCCTCAGGGCCACTGCCCTCTTGGTATTCTGGCTGGGGATCCTCCCCCTCAGATTCCTCCTCAGAGTCATCTGCTAGTGTTGCTTCCCAGCATAGCACCTCATAGCTATGCAGGGCTGCCTCAAGATCCTGCCTTGTGGATCTCCTCTTCATAGGTAGCCCCCTCTCCTTGCAAAATACTTTCAGTTCCTTTATCTTGTAGATGTACAGGTGCCAAAAGTTGACTTCCATGTTGACAAGGCCCAACAGGTGCAACAACTAACCAGAGTTTCAAAAACCAAAGTCCAAAGGGAAACAGGGAAAAATAGTATGTGGTTGCGTTTGGTCTGCACTCACTAGTAGTATACACAAATTACTGTACATGAGTCACAAATGCAAGTCCAGAATCCTCACCGCTGACCACCAATGTTAGATTTGGGGGTCTCTAGTTGGCAGAGGTAGGTACCTTTGACCAAATAGGGACCCTTGCGTCTAGTCAGGGTAAGGGGGTACACTCCTAAAAAAAACCCTGCTCACCCCCTTGGTAGCTTGGCACGAGCAGACAGGCTTATCTCAGAGGCAGTGTGTAAAGCATTTGTGAACACATACAGTAATCAAGTGACAACACTACAGATGGACACCACACCGGTTGTATATTAAAAATAAGTATCTTTTATATAGACTTAACACAAGACCACAAACGACAAAAATCCACAATACTGTACTTAAAAATGGTAGAATTAGCTTAGTTCTCTTTGGATGGTAAATGCAACACTTTGAGTTCAATGTACCTTTGGATGCGTAACGCTATACAACGAAAGTGTTGCAGGGAAGGTGATGCGTCGGTTCCTCACACGCAAGAACGGTGATGTGCCGGGTCCCTACTGCTGCGTAGGGGATGCGCTCGGTTCTTCTCCGCGTGGGGAGGTGATGCGTCGGTTTCTTACTGCGCTTCCGTGGTGATGCGACCAGCAGCGCCGTGATGCGATGAAGATCCGGTGCAATGAAACAAAGTGGCGTCTTCTTCTTGATGCGACAACGATGCGTGCACGCCCGACGGCCGTGCGGCGACTCAACGATTCTTCTGAGCCGCGACAGGCCCTGCGACACGCTTCTCTGGGAATGCAACGGCGTCTGCTGCGACGGCAACACTCTTCTCCAGGGATGTGGGGCGCCTCGGTGATGCGATGCGGCAGCGGCGGCACGCTTTCTCAGCGATGCGACGACAGCGGCTACAGCAGCGACACTCTTCTCCGGTGATGCGACGGCATCTGATGCGACGGCGACACTCTTCTCCGGTGATGCGAGGCGCTTCGGGTGATGCGATGGCGACAGCGGCGGCATGCTTCTCCGGTGATGCGACGGCGTCTGCTGCGCCGGCGACACTCTTCTCCGGTGATGCGACGACAACGGCTGCGGCGGCGTCACGCTTCTTCGTCTTGAGTCGCGCTTCCAGCTCCCAGCGACACGCAGTCTCTCAGAAGGCCCAGCTCAACAGCAGGCACTTCAATTCCCAGCAAGGGAAGGCAGGGGAGCTGGTTGGTGAAGTCTGTTGTCCCTGAGACTTCAGCAGGAGGCAAGCTCTATCTCAAGCCCTTGGAGATCCTTTACAAGTTGATGAAAGTACACACAAAGTTCCTTTCTCCTTTCTTTGGCAGTCAGGCAACCACTGCAGGCCAATCCCCCAAACAGCACTCACCTTAGGGATAGTCTCCTCCTCAGTTACTCTGGTTCCTCTCCTCAGCAAAGGTTCTTCTTGTTTCCCAAAAGTGATCTAAAGTTCTGGGGTTTGGGTCCCCTCTTTTATACTCATTTTCCCTTTGTTCTCTGAAGGCAGAGAGGCCTTTGCCTAGTCCAAACCAGTTCTGGGCAGTCCTGGAGCACTTTGTTGACAAGACTCCTTCTTTCCTTTCACAGTGTAGGCCAGGGACATCAGACGCACCACAGGAGGTGGAGCCAGCATTGTGGAGGGAAGGCACAGCCCTATTCAGGTCACAGGTGCAACTCCTCCCACCCATCTCCATGCAGATCTCTCTATTCAGCCCTGTGCTGACTCACCCTGTCTCCTGGAATCCCCCAGCCCCTGTCACTCAAACTCCAGATAAGGAATACACAACCTAGAAGAGGCAGGCTTGGATAGTTAGGCAAGAAAATACCTACTTTCTAAAAGTGGTATTTTCAAACACAGAATGTTAAAACCAACTTCACTAAAAGGTGTATTTTATCATTCTGAGTTCAGGCATACTAAATTCGTTTTTCTACCATGTTCCCTGGGTCAGTTAGGATTATAAGATGTAATAATCAAACTGCCCATTCTGGCCTATGGGGAACAGGTAGCCTTGCAATAGTGAAAAACGAAAATGGCTGTAATTCACTATTAGGACATGCCACACACACCAGGGCATGTCCTACCTTATACTTACAATGCACCCTGCCCTTGGGCCTACCATAGGGGTGCACTTGCCCAGTCAGCATGGCAGTACCAGACTGCACACAGGCTCTGCAATGGCAGGCCTGAGACACACTTTTACAGGCTGCTTCTGTGGGTGGCACAACCAGTGCTGCAAGCCCACCAGCAGCATTTGAGTCACAAGCCCTGGGCACAACCACTGCACTGTACTAGGCTCTGACAGTGAATCAAATAGGCCAAACATGGAGTCACTTATCCATACATCAATTTATAACAGAGAGTATATGCACTTTAGCACTGATCAGCAGTGGTAAAGTGCCCAGAGTCATAAAACATCCAACAACAGTTCAAGAAAAAATACAGGAGGAAGGCAAAAAGTTCAGGGATGACCCTGCAAAAAGGGCCAAGTCCAAGAAACATGATGATTGGAGAATATTTTATGTCACAGGCAGCCTGTGCTGCTAGAAAGTGAACAACTTTTGTCACATGGAGAGAGGTTCAATTGTTCCTATCCTCAATATTCACTTCCTCTCTAGTACAGAAATATGAAAAACAACATCCTTCACCCTTCCCTGCCATGACAGCGATTCTTGCGGATAGCAGGTAGCTTAATGTGCAGCAGCACAGACTGCCCCATCAACTCATGTAAGCACCACAGCTGAAATGGAAGCACCATATTTGCTTATGTTTATGGGCGATTGTCTTACATCAGAACTAGATCTGACTCCTTCTCCACTTAACAAAGGCGGTTAGGAGAGTATGGGAACGGATGTGCACAGGGCATTTTGTAGACACTATCATAATGTGTAATGTCTTTACATAAGAGTGCTAACCACAGTCAAATGTTTCGGAATATTTGGCAGATGAAAGAAGCCTACGAGTTATCTCTGAAGTATGACAATGGCAAGCAACTTAGCTCGTGTTGCTGTAGATATGGAACACGTTGACCAAGCCCAAACATTATTAGAATTTAGGAATGAAGGTAAATCAATAATAAAACTTTATAGTCTCTGAATGAATCGGTTTGTGCAATTGAGACTTAGGTCCCCTAGGAGATTTGTCTATTCATTTTATAGATGCTGAGTGGGCGAAAATATGTTTTTCAAAAAGTGTTAAGTAAAGAATGATTCAAATTAATACAATAAGTGGCCCCTTAATTACTTGACACGAGATACGCTCCATAAAAATTATGTATATATATCAGAGTTGTTCACACATTAGCCTGCTGATCCAAAATAGCTGTAGGTTAGTTACATAGCCTAGTAACATGTCTAATAACATAGCACAAAGATATGACGGTTGAGTCTATTGCAAACAGAGAAAAAAAGGACAACCAACTATTTAAAAACACTGGTCTAACATCTGGCTATTAGCTAAGCGCATAGCCAATAGTCCTGAAATTGATCACACCACTCACCACTGATAGTTTAATAATTCATGTGGAAGATTGAGATGATGTAGAGTTCAGTGGCTATGCTGTCATTGGAAGTAGGGGGGAGGATGAAGAAGCAGTTATTATCCCTACCTAACACTTGTCCCTTTAAAGTCAGGATCAGGGACTATGTATGATTGGATTTGGGGGCGTGGCTTGACTACGACGGCAATGGACTCTCTTTAAGTGAGCTCCCGGACCCGCTGCCCAATCCCTCTCATATCCAGTCGATTATCCATTCAAAAATGCCCTGTTGGGCTGGGAAGAGATCTTAGATACACAAGGGTTTTGGTGGATGAAGTGTTGATTGCCCCCGAACCGGTGTGCAGCCATTCAAGAGGTGCGGCCTACAAGATGCAGCAAGCCGAGTTGAGAGCGTTGGACGGTGTGGAACTGACAATTGGAGGTAGCTTAACCCCCGGCAACAGATTGTATTTAAGAACCAGCCTTGTCCCCAGTGATCGGGAGAGTGAGGGATATTCCTTGGAGGACTCCCAATGCCAATGTGAGTTAGGAGAAGTGGGGAGAGAATGTGGCCTAACGGCTAGGGCCTCGGAGCTGGGGAACCGGGTTTGAGTCTCGGCAGGGACGCTCAACATTCTGTGATTTTGGGCAAATCACTTAATCTCCCCGTGCCTAACAAAAATTAATGTGTCGGTCTGTAATGCAACTGGTGCTCATGTAAAGCGCTCTGATACCTTTGGGTCTAGTTTGCGCTATATAAAACTCCACAGAAAAAAAAAGAGTAGGCCAACGAGACCGATCCGCGACTGCGCCTGAAGTGATAACTGCTGCGCAACAGTTAAAGAAGGGAGGTGGGCGGGGAGAAACTCATTTGGGGGCATATTATCAAGAACGGCGTTAAAATTATCGCCGCTTTAGCGGCAGAAAACTGCCGCTAAAGCGGCGATAATGGGCTTGATAATATGCCCTTGCCAATTCCAATAGAAGCCCATGTTCTGGTGTCAACATGGGCTTCTATTGGAATTCTCAAGGGCATATTATCAAGCCCATTATCGCCGCTTTAGCAGCAGTTTTCTGCCGCTAAAGCGGCGATAATTTTAACGCAGTTCTTGATAATATGCCCCCTCGAAGTCCCAGGTGATAGAGAAGGACGATGCTCCAGTGGGAGGAGAAAGTGAAGAGAATTGTTATGGGGTGATGATGAAAGGCCATCTAAGTACGCAAGAAACTAGGCATAATATGTGAAAAGAAGGCCTCACTAAGCATAAACAGGGTTATCCCTCTGAAATGAACTGAGATAATTCTCAGAAGAGGTATGCTTTCCTGCACCAGAGAGGGAAAGTGAGGTTGCGCAGGAGGGTGATGCGCACATGCAGTCAACTGTACTACAAACTAAGGACAATTCCAAGCCCACCTTAAAAGACATCAGGGCATATTTACAACAGAATGGAGAAGCGTGGCGTTAAGCAACCATTGCTAATGCCACGCTTCTCCATTCTGAAAACGCAGGGATGCGCCGTATTCACAAGAATGTGGCGCACCTCTGCGTTTCCCCTAGTGCTGGCGCTGGGTTCAGCTGCCTAGCGCCAACGCAGGCACCCTTGCACCATAGTGCAAGGGTGTCTGTGTTGGGGGCAATGATTGTTTATGTGCAGGTAGGTCTCCCTTCCTGCACATAAACATTCATGGCGTTTTGAAACTTCTATGTGTGATGCTTAAGGCAGCTCACATAGAAGTTTCAAAACGTAATTTTTTTTTCTTTTGATTGTTTATGTGCAGGAAGGGTCACCTTCCTGTATATACACAATCAATAGCAATTTGCTGTTTTTATGTGTGCTGCACAAGGCAGCACACATGGAAACAGCAACAACGAGGAGAAATGAAGCATTTCTCCTCCTTGCACCAGGATAAGACCAGGTTTTCCGTGGTCTTAATTTTGGCGCTGCATTCTATTCACGTCACCCTTGTAAATAGGGGGCAGCATCAAAATCATTGGGTGTTGCGGTGGAACGCCCACCGCAACACCCATTGCCCTCCCCTTTCACTGCTGAGTACAGCATGATAGGGTGCCTTATTTACAAGGCAGCGTTAAGCCACATTAAGTGGTTTAACGCTGTCTTGTAAATAAGGCGAAGCCCCTATCGCCATCACAACGTCACTTAAAGTGATGTTGTGGTGGCGATAGGGTCTTGTAAATATGCCCCATTATCCTTGCAGTGCGTGAAACCATGGTCACACTGAAGACATAGATCGACAAGGCCAATATCAAAGTAAACTTGCTCAGAAATGATATTTGCAAAATGAGTGAAAAGTAGGTGCATAATGAGCAATCCACAGCTACTCTCCAGGGAGAAGTGAAAACTTAAAACGAGAAACATGGCCACCCAGGCATGACCTCAGAACTCTGAGGGCAGATCCATGAGAAATAATATACGTACTGTGGGGATGTTGGAGGGTAAAGAGGCCCTAGTTTGGAACTGTTTGATGAAAACTGCATCGTTACCTCAGTACAACCTAAAGGGCTGTCCAACTTTTTCTCAGTGGAGTGAGCACACAGAGCGCCAATATCCACAGGGTCCCGTTCTCCTCAAGAACGATCTTAGTTTGCATCATTAATCAATGAGATCGAGATGGGATTTTACAGACCACCAGGAAACAAGGACAGCCTCATTTTGAGAATACACTCATCCGAATTTTCCATGTTTCCACCATAACGGTCCAGAGACACGGTCACTAGGTGTTGAAGAGAGAACCCAGGGAGCAAGAACTCAAATATGTGATGCTGTTTCTGGCAAAGCTCCATGTTATTACAGAGAAGAAGACCTGGACATTTACAACACCAAAGGAAGCAAGAGGCTGGCTTGGGGGATGGAGGCCTGTCCCAAAGCAACAGAATAAGAGTCACAATAGAGGGGCATGGCTGTGGGACACCAATATACCCGTAGGAATTATCAAAGAGGGGGCGAGAGCAAAAGAGGTACAACAACAGTTGACTCCACAGGGAGACATAGACTCCAGCTAAGAATAGCAGTCCTATAGCACTTGCAATATGGCGGACAAGATATCTTTCATATTTTAACAAAGTATGTCATCTGCCAACCTCTAAATAAGACTCTTAGTCTTTGAAATGGAATCAATATCTTCCAGTGGCTTAAAGTCCAAGGTTGTGGCCAGTGACGATCCCTCAAAGTCAGGTATGGTAGCATCAAGGTCCTGTTGAAGCTAATTGGTTTTAGCACCAAAAACGTTTAGCAGGACAAAGCCAGATTTCTTAGTCGCCGAGGGTGCTTTGTCCATCCAATAGACTTGCTGACTCACCCTGGTTCAAGGTTTTACTTATTGGATTTAGGGCCTAATTATGAGTTTGGCGGCCCGTCGGACTGCCAAACTCACGGTGGAGGTGCGGTGGCGGTCAGGAAACCGCACTGGCGGTCCGAATGCTGTATTAAAAATACGGCAGTCGAACCTCCATTGGACCACCGCAACCTCCAGGGAACCGCAATGCCCGGCAGTGGTGCAGCAGTAAGAGGCTCCAATATGCTTGGAGGTGCCACTGCAGCAACGCCAAGCATATTTGGCATTTCCTCACTGTCACAGTTTTCATGGCTGTGAGACCGCCATGAAAACTGTGGCAGCGAGGAAACAAAGGGAGCCCTACAGGGCCCCCTGTTGCCTCAGGGCCATGGGATGCATGCAAGGGGGCACTTGGTGTGCCCCCCTGTCTGCATGCACCCCCTTTCCTGGACAGCATGGACTGTACAGTCCATGCCGTGCAGGAACGGGCTTTGGCGCTCCCACTGCAGTGCCTTTTTAAGAGGCACCGCTGTGGGAATGCCAAAGGACCGCTCGCCAAACCACGAGGTAACTCGCAATGTGGCAGGCAGCCGGCGGTGAGGTTGTGCGATGTTTGAGCAGGGCAGTGGCATGGCCGTCCGCTCCCACACCGCCAAACTCATGATCAGGCCCTTAGTCATTTTTTAAGTTAATATCCTGCAGTGGTGCAAGGCTGGAAACTGTAGCTGAGCAAGGCTCCACAAGGATGAATACATTTACTGCAAAGTCCCTCTGAACCTATTGTCAGCACAGCAAAAACCTCTGAGTAAAAGTAGCCTAGTTTTCTTGCCTTTCCAGAGTGTGATCTACCTGGAAAAGTCTCAGCACCTTGTCCCGGTCATGAAGAGATGGCAAAAATGATGAACCACCCTTTTCTCTGACTGTTGCATGAATTCCTTCTGGCCAGTCCTGGGAACCACTGGTGTCTCTCCAGTCAGATCTACTACAAGATCCTGTCCTTTGTGGTCAGCCCTCTTGGAGTCAGGAGTCCTTCTCTTTTTTGTATCCCTGAAGCAGTCAGGCTAGCTACTTGACTCTAGGAGGGCAGTTCTACTCTCTGGGAGCCAACAGGAGTCTTTGTGTGCTTGAGTAAGTCCTCTTTTTCCTAAAATAGCTGTTAGATTTGGGGGTCTCTAGATGGCATAGGTAGGTATCTTTGTCCAAATAGGGACCCTTGCGTCTAGTCAGGGTAAGGGGGATACACTCCTAAAATAACCCCTGCTCATCCCCTTGGTAGCTTGGCACGAGCAAGCAGGCTTATCTCAGAGGCAGTGTGTAAAGCATTTATGAACACATACAGTAATCAAGTGACAACACTACAGATGGACACCACACCAGTTGTATATTAAAAATAAGTATCTTTTATATAGATTTACCACAAGACCACAAACGACAAAAATCCACAATACTGTACTTCAAAAATGGTAGAATTAGCTCAGTTCTCTTTAAGATGGTAAATGCGACACTTTGAGTTCAATGTACCTTAGGATGCGTAACGCTATACAACGAAAGTGTTGCAGGGAAGGTGATGCGTTGGTTCCTTACACGCAAGAACGGTGATGCGTCGGGTCCCTACTGATGCGTAGGGGATGCGTCGGTTCTTCTCGGCGTGGGGAGGTGATGCATCGGTTTCTTACTACGCTTCCGTGGCGATGCGACCAGCAACGCTGTGATGCGATGAAGATCCGGTGCAAAGAAACAAAGATGGCGTCTTCTTCTTGATGCGACACGATGCGTGCATGCCTGAAGGCTGTGCGGTGACTCAACGCTTCTTCTGAGCCGCGACAGGCCCTGCGACACGCTTCCCGGTGATGCGGCGGCGTCTGATGCGACGTCGATCCTCTTCTCCGGCAATGCGAGGCGCTTTGGCAACGATGCAACAGCGGCAGCGACACTCTTCTCCGTTGATGCGGCGGCGTCTGATGCGACGTCGATCCTTTTCTTCGGCGATGCGAGGCGCTTCGACTGCGGTGGCGACGCTTTTTCTTCGTGAGTCGCGCTTCCAGCTCCTTGCGACACGCAGTCCCTCAGAAAGTCCAGCACAGCAGCAGGCACTTTACAGAAAGACTCTTGGGGTGCTGGTTGGTGAAGTCTCTTGTCCCTGAGACTTCAGCAGGAGGCAAGCTCTTCTCTCAAGCCCTTGGAGATCTTTTACAAGTTGATGAAAGTACACACAAAGTTCCTTTCTCCTTTCTTTGGCAGTCAGGCAACCACTGCAGGCCAATCCCCAAACAGCACTCAGCTTAGGGATAGTCTCTTCCTCAGTTTCTCTGGTTCCTCTCCTCAGCAAAGGTTTCTTCTTGTTTCCCAAAGTGATCTGATCTAAACTTCTGGGGTTTGGGTCCCCTCTTTTATACTCATTTTCCCTTTGTTCTCTGAAGGCAGAGAGGCCTTTGCCTAGTCCAAACCAGTTCTGGTCAGTCCTGGAGCACTTTGTTGACAAGACCCCTTCTTTCCTTTCACAGTGTAGGGCAGGGACATCAGACACACCACAGGAGGTGGAGCCAGCATTGTGGAGGGAAGGCACAGCCCTATTCAGGTCCCAAGTGCAACTCCTCCCACCCATCTCCATGCAGATCTCTCTATTCAGCCCTGTGCTGACTCACCTTGTCTCCTGGAATCCCCCAGCCCCTGTCACTCACAAACCCAGACAAGGAATACACAACCTAGCAGAGGCAGGCTTGGATAGTTAGGCAAGAAAATACCTACTTTCTAAAAGTGGTATTTTCAAACACAGAATGTTAAAACCAACTTCACTAAAAGATGTATTTTATCATTCTGAGTTCAGGCATACCTAAATTCGTTTTTCTACCATGTTCCCTGGGTCAGTTAGGATTATAAGATGTAATAATCAAACTGCCCATTCTGGCCTATGGGGAACAGGTAGCCTTGCAATAGTGAAAAACGAAAATGGCTGTAATTCACTATTAGGACATGCCACACACACCAGGGCATGTCCTACCTTATACTTACAATGCACCCTGCCCTTGGGCCTACCATAGGGGTGACTAATATGCAGAAAAGGGGAGGTTTAGGGACTGGCAAGTGGGTGCACTTGCCCAGTCAACATGGCAGTACCAGACTGCACACAGGCTCTGCAATGACAGACCTGAGACACACTTTTACAGGCTGCTTCTGTGGGTGGCACAACCAGTGCTGCAAGCCCACCAGCAGCATTTGGTTTACAAGCCCTGGGCACACTCAGTGCACTGTACTAGGGTCTGACAAGTAAACCAAAACAACCAATCATGGAATCTCTAATCCATACACCAATTTACCATAGGGAGCACTTGCACTGTGGCACTGAATAGCAGTGGCACAGTGCCCAAAGCATCTATAACCAGCAAAAACACATGAGGCAACAGCAAAAAATGGAAGGGAGACCCACGCCAACAGTGCCAGGTCTAACACGTGTCCCCTCCAGCTGAAATGTGGGGGGAACTACCCCACCTCCTGGGAGTTCTCTTCACTAAGGCGGAAAAATCTGGACAGACCATCAGCATTGGCGTGTTCTGTACCAGGGCGGTGTTCCACAGTGAAGTCCATCCCCTGTAGGGAAATGGACCACCTCAACAGCTTTGGATTCTCACCCCTCATCTGCATCAACCATCTGAGGGGCCTGTGGTCTGTCTGAACCCGGAAGTGAGTCCCAAACAGGTATGGTCTCAGCTCCTTCAGCGCCCAGACCACAGCAAATGCCTCACGCTCAATCGCACTCCACCTCTGTTCCCGTGGAAGTAACCTCCTACAGATGAAGGCTACAGGTTGATCTAGGCCCTCCTCATTTATCTGTGACAAAACAGCCCCCACACCATGCTCCGAAGCGTCTGTTTGAATGATAAACTCTCTTGAGAAGTTGGGTGCCAGGAGCACGGGCGCCGTGCACATGGCAGTTTTCAGGGTCTCAAAAGCTTTCTGACAGGTGTCAGTCCAAATCACTCTCTTGGGCTGCTTCCTGGAAGTCAGCTCTGTCAAGGGTGCAACGATGCTGCCATACCCCTTGACAAACCTCCTGTAATACCCAGTGAGTCCTAAAAAGGCTCTCACCTCTGTCTGGGTCTTGGGGGGCTCCCAAGCCAGGATGGTCTCAATCTTGGGCTGTAGGGGCGCCACCTGGCCGCTCCCAACCTGGTGTCCCAAGTACACCACGGACCCCTGCCCGATCTGGCACTTACTCGCCTTGATCGTGAGGCCTGCCCTCCGCAGCACCATCAACACTTCCCAGAGGTGGCGCAGATGTTCTTCCCAACTGGCGCTGAGCACTGCAATGGCATCCAGATAGGCGGCACTGAACTCTTCCAGTCCAGCCAACACCTGATTTACCAACCTCTGAAAGGTGGCAGGGGCATTCTTCATCCCAAAGGGCATAACCCGGAACTGGTAGTGCCCATCTGGTGTGGAGAATGCTGACCTCTCTCTTGCCCCATCAGTCAAGGCGATCTGCCAGTACCCAGACGTTAGATCAAATGTGGTGAGGTACCGGGCAGCCCCTAACCGATCGATGAGCTCATCAGCTCTGGGGATGGGGTGTGCGTCAGTCCTCGTGACTGAATTGAGCCCACGGTAGTCCACACAGAACCGGAGTTCTGGCGTGGCACTTGGTGCGGCAGCCTTTGGGACCAAGACCACTGGGCTGGCCCAAGGACTGTTAGAGGACTCAATCACCCCTAACGCAAGCATCTTGGAGACCTCCTCCTTGATGCAAGCTCTCACCCTGTCAGTTACCCTGTAAGTTTTGTGCTTAACAGGAGGACTGTCTCCAGTGTCCACATCATGGACGCACCAATCAGTGACACTGGGAATCAGGGAGAACAGATCGGAAAACTATCCCAGCAACTGGTGACAGTCATTCTGTTGCTCAGGGGTCAGGGTGGAAGAGAGGTTCACACCATCCACTGACCCATCTCGCTCTGTCGCCGACAGGAGGTCAGGAAGAGGCTCAGTCTCCTCCCATTCCAGCATCTGTCGCTAAGAGCATGCCCACTTCGGACCTCTCCAAGTGGGGCTTCAGGCGGTTGACATGCAGGACCCGCAAGGGGTTCCTGGGAGACCACAAGTCCACCAAGTAGGTAACAGGACTCTTGCGCTCCACCACCTCAAATGGTCCGGTCCACTTATCCTGGAGCGCACAAGGCTCCACGGGGGCCATGACCCACACTTTCTGACCAGGCTGAAGCTCTACCAGAGTGGCATTCTGGTCGTACCACCGCTTCATCTCCTCCTGGCTGGCTTCCAGATTCGCCTCAGCGAGTTGCCTGAAACGCCTAGTCTGGTTCCTGAAGGCCAGCATGTAGCTATATACATCCTGGGGAGGTTTCCTGGGAGATTGCTCCCAGCCTTCCTTGACCAGACTCAGAGGTCCTCTCACTGGGTGACCATAGAGAAGCTCAAAGGGACTGAACCCTAGAGATTTCTGTGGCACCTCATGGTATGCAAAGAGAAGGCATGGCAAGAGGACGTCCCACTTACGCCTCATAGGTTCCTCAAAACCCATAATCATGCCTTTTAGGGTCCGGTTGAATCTCTCAACCAACCCATTTCCTTGGGGGTGGTAAGGAGTGGTGAACTTATAAGTTACCCCACACTGCTGCCACAGGGACTTCATATACTTGGAAATGAAGTTTGTACCTCGGTCAGACACTACCTCTCTAGGGAATCCCACTCGGGAGAAAATTCCCATCAGTGCCCGTCCCACCACGGGGGCCGTCACTGTCCTCAGAGGTATGGCTTCCGGTACCGGGTGGCATGGTCCAACAAGACCAGGATGAACCTGTTGCCCATGGCTGTCTTGGGGTCCAGTGGCCCCACAATGTCAATACCCACCCGTTCAAAGGGGGTGCTGACCACAGGGAATGGCTGGAGAGGAGCCTTTTGCTTCCTCCCACTCTTTCCACTTGCCTGGCAAGTCTGACATGTCCTGCAGTGAGTGTCTGAACTCCTGCGCATTTGGGGCCAATAAAAGTGGGTGACAAGCCTCTCAAAGGTCTTGTCCTGCCCCAAATGTCCTGCTAACGGCACATCATGAGCCAGCCCCAGTAGGAAGGCTCTGTAGCGCTGGGGTACCACCAGCACACGGGCTGACCCAGGCTCAGCAACCTTAGGCTCAGTATACAGGAGATCATTCTCCCAGTAGATCCAATGTGATCCAGACTGATCACCTGCTGCCTGGTCTGCAGCCTGCTGCCGCAAACCCACAAGAGAAGGGCACTTCTTCTGCTCCGCGCAGAACTCCTCCCTGGAGGGTCCTCCTTCCTGCTGCCAATGGGTCAGCTCAGGCAGGTCCCCCAGTTCAGCTACCTGTTCCCCTGTAGGCTCCAGGGCATCCCCCTCAGGGTCTACCTCCTCCTGGACCGTGGGAACTTCGGGGGCCAGTTTCCCGTGCCCCCTGCCTCTTCTCTTTAAGGCAGGCACCTGGGCCCCCCTTCAGGCTCCAGGTCCTCTTGAACACCCTTACTGGCTGCCATGGACCGTGTGGTCACACACGCCCAGTCAGGCAGACCCAACATCTCCAAATGAGCACTTTGCTCCACCTTAGCCCAAGGTGAGCTCTCCAAATCGTTCCCCAACAAACACTCAACAGGCATGGCTGGCCTCACAGCTACTTGAAGAGTACCAGAGACCCCCCCCCGACTAAAAGGGAACCTGAGCCACCTTGCAGTGGCTCTCTGTGTTGTCAGTGGCAACAACTGGGTAAAATGCATTGGGGACAACCTGCTCTTCAGACACCAGGTGACACTTAACAGCTGTCACACTGGCTCCTGTGTCTCGAAGAGCCTCCACTCTATGGCCATTGATGGTCACCCACTGCCTGTACTTCTTAGTGTTATCAGCAGTTGGGTCCTGGGGACCAACTCACAGTCTCCTAAAGAGACAAGGGACATTTCTGCGGGACCCCACCCACCTTGGACACCCCTCTCCTCCCCCAGGGCTACACTCGCCATCTGCCGGAGTGGAGCACCAGTGGGTGCTGTTTTTCCAAACTGTGGGCACTTGGGATCATTAGACTTATGGCCCACTTCACCACATTTGTAGCACCTCAGGGGTCCCCTGGGAACAGGCCTACCTGTCGGGGCCCCGTGCTTCTTCTCAGGGGGAGGCTGGGAACCCTTCCCTTGGTGATTACTTTGGGGCCCTTTCTGGAACTCCCTCTGTTTACCCTTGTCCCCCCCACTCTTCTGCTGGGGACCCTGCCCACTCTTGGCGGAGTCTCCCACGTGACCCTTGTGGACCCGGGTGCTCACCCAGCGGTCCGCCTCCTCAGCAAGCTTCCTAGGGTTAGTCAGCCTGCTATCAATCAGGTGCTGGCGTAGCTCTGGAAAACAATTACTTGACAAGTGCTCCCATGCAATTAAATCAAAGAGCCCCTCAAAATCATTCACTTTGCTACCCTTCACCCAACTATCCAATGCTCTGCAGAAAAAAGTGACATATTCTACCCAGGTACCTGACTCCACCTTCTTGCAATTTCTAAACCTCTGTCTATACAATTCAGTAGTCAACCCATACCTGGACATCAATGCATCTTTCATGTGGCTATAAGAATTATGGACTTCAGAAGGCAAGTCTAACAGTGTGTCCCGCCCCTCACTAAGGAACCGCCCCCACAACCCCGCTCCCCAATCCTTCTCAGGGACCCGGTGGGAAGACATGGCTACCTCATAGACTTTGAACCACTGCCCAATATCATCATTCTTATAAAACTCTCTCACCACATCCTCAGGAATATACACCCTAGCTTCAACAGTCATGGACGGTGTGCTGCCACCAGAGGGAGTAATCTCTAAGCTTCTAGCTTTCAACTCCAACTCCCTCAAACTTTTCTCATGCTCCAACTGCATTCTCTTTTCTTCCAGGGCCAATCTCCTATTCTCTAACTCCAGTTGCCCACCCAACTTGAGCTTGGCAGGCTCCAATTCATGCATCCTGTTTTCCTTCCTGTCCGCCAACTCCTCTGGGGACAAGCCTTTGGCAGAAAAACTGCTACCTACTGGGGAAGTTGCTCTCCTCCCTCTGGACCCAATGGCCCCTCCAGCTGCTCATCTGCATTATCAGCCCCTTCCTCATTTTCAGAGGTATTTCTTGCTTCCACCCAGGCCCCCAGCACCTTTTGGAACTCATCCTTCTTGGAGAGACCGGTCATAGCAACTTTAAATTTCCTGCAGAAGTGCTTGAGCTGTTTCACATTGTAGCATTCCAGTTTCTTCTCTTCCCACTCATAATCAACAGATGCTATGAATGCTGCTTTATCCATGGTGGTTAAACTTGGCAGTTCTTGCAAAAATAGAAAATCCCAGAAAAAACAATCTACCAAAAGTATGTGGTCGCGTTTTCATCTGCACTCACTAGTAGTGTTCACCAATCACTGTACATGAGTCACAAATGCAAGTCCAGAATCCCACCGCTGCCACCAATGTTAGATTTGGGGGTCTCTAGTTGGCAGAGGTAGGTACCTTTGTCCAAATAGGGACCCATGCGTTTAGTCAGGGTAAGGGGGATACACTCCTAAAATAACCCCTGCTCACCCCCTTGGTAGCTTGGCACGAGCAGACAGGCTTATCTCAGAGGCAGTGTGTAAAGCATTTGTGAACACATACAGTAATCAAGTGACAACACTACAGATGGACACCACACCAGTTGTATATTAAAAATAAGTATCTTTTATATAGATTTACCACAAGACCACAAACGACAAAAATCCACAATACTGTACTTCAAAAATGGTAGAATTAGCTCAGTTCTCTTTAAGATGGTAAATGCGACACTTTGAGTTCAATGTACCTTATGATGCGTAATGCTATACAAGGAAAGTGTTGCAGGGAAGGTGATGCGTTGGTTCCTTACACGCAAGAACGGTGATGCGTCGGGTCCCTACTGATGCGTAGGGGATGCGTTGGTTCTTCTCGGCGTGGGTAGGTGATGCGTCAGTTTCTCACTGCGCTTCCGTGGCGATGCGACCAGCAACGCCGTGATGCGATGAAGATCCGTTGCAAAGAAACAAAGATGGCGTCTTCTTCTTGATGGGACATGATGCGTGCATGCCCGACGGCCGTGCGGCGACTCAACGATTCTTCTGAGCCGCGACAGGCCCTGCGACACGCTTCCCGGCGATGCGGCGGCGTCTGATGCGACGTCGGTCCTCTTCTCCGGCGATGCGAGGTGCTTCGACAACGATGCGACAGCCGTGCGGCGACTCAACGATTCTTCTGAGCCGTGACAGGCCCTGCGACACGCTTCCCGGAGATGCGGCGGCGTCTGATGCGACGTCGGTCCTCTTCTCCGGCGATGCGAGGTGCTTCGGCAACGATGTGACAGCCGTGCGGCGACTCAACGATTCTTCTGAGCCGCGACAGTCCCTGCGACACGCTTCCCGGTGATGCGGCGGCATCTGATGCGACGTCGATCCTCTTCTCCGGCGATGCGAGGCGCTTAGGCAACGATGCGACAGCGGCTGCGGCGGCGACACTCTTCTCCGTTGATGCGGCAGCGTCTGATGCGACGTCGATCCTTTTCTTCGGCGATGCGAGGCGCTTCGGCGGCGACGCTTCTTCTTCGTGAGTCACGCTTCCAGCTCCTTCCGACACGCAGACCCTCAGAAAGTCCAGCACAGCAGCAGGCACTTTACAGAAAGACTCTTGGGGAGCTGGTTGGTGAAGTCTGTTGTCCCTGAGACTTCAGCAGGAGGCAAGCTCTTCTCTCAAGCCCTTGGAGATCTTTTACAAGTTGATGAAAGTACACACAAAGTTCCTTTCTCCTTTCTTTGGCAGTCAGGCAACCACTGCAGGCCAATCCCCCAAACAGCACTGAGCTTAGGGATAGTCTCTTCCTCAGTTTCTCTGGTTCCTCTCCTCAGCAAAGATTTCTTCTTGTTTCCCAAAGTGATCTGATCTAAACTTCTGGGGTTTGGCTCCCCTCTTTTATACTCATTTTCCCTTTGTTCTCTGAAGGCAGAGAGGCCTTTGCCTAGTCCAAACCAGTTCTGGTCAGTCCTGGAGACCTTTGTTGACAAGACTCCTTCTTTCCATTCACAGTGTAGGGCAGGGACATCAGACACACCACAGGAGGTGGAGCCAGCATTGTGGAGGAAAGGCACAGCCCTATTCAGGTCCCAGGTGCAACTCCTCCCACCCATCTCCATGCAGATCTCTCTATTCAGCCCTGTGCTGACTCACCCTGTCTCCTGGAATCACCCAGCCCCTGTCACTCACAAACCCAGACAAGGAATACACAACCTAGCAGAGGCAGGCTTGGATAGTTAGGCAAGAAAATACCTACTTTCTAAAAGTGGTATTTTCAAACACAGAATGTTAAAACCAACTTCACTAAAAGATGTATTTTATCATTCTGAGTTCAGGCATACTAAATTCGTTTTTCTACCATGTTCCCTGGGTCAGTTAGGATTATAAGATGTAATAATCAAACTGCCCATTCTGGCCTATGGGGAACAGGTAGCCTTGCAATAGTGAAAACGAAAATGGCTGTAATTCACTATTAGGACATGCCACACACACCAGGGCATGTCCTACCTTATACTTACAATGCACCCTGGCCTTGGGCCTACCATAGGGGTGACTAATATGCAGAAAAGGGAAGGTTTAGGGACTGACAAGTGGGTGCACTTGCCCAGTCAACATGGCAGTACCAGACTGCACACAGGGTCTGCAATGGCAGACCTGAGACACACTTTTACAGGCTGCTTCTGTGGGTGGCACAACCAGTGCTGCAAGCCCACCAGCAGCATTTGGTTTACAAGCCCTGGACACACTTAGTGCACTGTACTAGGGTCTGGCAAGTAAACCAAACCAACCAATCATGGAATCTCTAATCCATACACCAATTTACCATAGGGAGCACTTGCACTGTGGCACTGAATAGCAGTGGCACAGTGCCAAAAGCATCTATAACCAGCAAAAACACATGAGGCAACAGCAAACAATAGAAGGGAGACCCACGCCAACAGTGCCAGGTCTAACACGTGTCCCCTCCAGATGAAAAGTGGGGAGAACTACCCTACCTCCTGGGAGTTATCTTCACTAAGCCGGAAAAATCTGGACAGACCATCAGCATTGGCGTGTTCTGTACCAGGGCGGTGTTCCACAGTGAAGTCCATCCCCTGTAGGGAAATGGACCACCTCAACAGCTTTGGATTCTCACCCCTCATCTGCATCAACCATCTGAGGGGCCTGTGGTCTGTCTGAACCCGGAAGTGAGTCCCAAACAGGTATGGTCTCAGCTTCTTCAGCGCCCAGACCACAGCAAATGCCTCACGCTCAATCGCACTCCACCTCTGTTCCCGTGGAAGTAACCTCCTACAGATGAAGGCTACGGGTTGATCTAGGCCCTCCTCATTTATCTGTGACAAAACAGCCCCCACACCATGCTCCGAAGCGTCTGTTTGAACGATAAACTCTCTTGAGAAGTTGGGTGCCAGGAGCACGGGCGCCGTGCACATGGCAGTTTTCAGGGTCTCAAAAGCTTTCTGACAGGTGTCAGTCCAAATCACTCTCTTGGGCTGCTTCCTGGAAGTCAGCTCTGTCAAGGGTGCAACGATGCTGCCATACCCCTTGACAAACCTCCTGTAATACCCAGTGAGTCCTAAAAAGGCTCTCACCTCTGTCTGGGTCTTGGGGGGCTCCCAAGCCAGGATGGTCTCAATCTTGGGCTGTAGGGGCGCCACCTGGCCGCTCCCAACCTGGTGTCCCAAGTACACCATGGACCCCTGCCCGATCTGGCACTTACTCGCCTTGATCGTGAGGCCTGCCCTCCGCAGCACCATCAACACTTCCCAGAGGTGGCGCAGATGTTATTCCCAACTGGCGCTGAGCACTGCAATGTCATCCAGGTAGGCAGCACTGAACTCTTCCAGTCCAGCCAACACCTGGTTTACCAACCTCTGAAAGTTGGCAGGGGCATTCTTCATCCCAAAGGGCATAACCCGGAACTGGTAGTGCCCATCTGGTGTGGAGAATGCTGACCTCTCTCTTGCCCCATCAGTCAAGGCGATCTGCCAGTACCCAGACGTTAGATCAAATGTGCTGAGGTACCGGGCAGCCCCTAACCGATCGATGAGCTCATCAGCTCTGGGGATGGGGTGTGCGTCAGTCCTCGTGACTGAATTGAGCCCACGGTAGTCCACACAGAACCGGAGTTCTGGCGTGGCACCTGGTGCGGCAGCCTTTGGGACCAAGACCACTGGGCTGGCCCAAGGACTGTTAGAGGACTCAATCACCCCTAACGCAAGCATCTTGGAGACCTCCTCCTTGATGCAAGCTCTCACCCTGTCAGTTACCCTGTAAGTTTTGTGCTTAACAGGAGGACTGTCTCCAGTGTCCACATCATGGACGCACCAATCAGTGACACTGGGAATCAGGGAGAACAGATCGGAAAACTATCCCTGCAACTGGTGACAGTCATTCTGTTGCTCAGGGGTCAGGGTGGAAGAGAGGTTCACACCATCCACTGACCCATCTCGCTCTGTCGCCGACAGGAGGTCAGGAAGAGGCTCAGTCTCCTCCATTCCAGCATCTGTCGCTAAGAGCATGCCCACTTCGGACCTCTCCAAGTGGGGCTTCAGGCGGTTGACATGCAGGACCCGCAAGGGGTTCCTGGGAGACCACAAGTCCACCAAGTAGGTAACAGGACTCTTGCGCTCCACCACCTCAAATGGTCCGGTCCACTTATCCTGGAGCGCACAAGGCTCCACGGGGGCCATGACCCACACTTTCTGACCAGGCTGAAGCTCTACCAGAGTGGCATTCTGGTCGTACCACCGCTTCATCTCCTCCTGGCTGGCTTCCAGATTCGCCTCAGCGAGTTGCCTGAAACGCCTAGTCTGGTTCCTGAAGGCCAGCATGTAGCTATATACATCCTGGGGAGGTTTCCTGGGAGATTGCTCCCAGCCTTCCTTGACCAGACTCAGAGGTCCTCTCACTGGGTGACCATAGAGAAGCTCAAAGGGACTGAACCCTAGAGATTTCTGTGGCACCTCATGGTATGCAAAGAGAAGGCATGGCAAGAGGACGTCCCACTTACGCCTCATAGGTTCCTCAAAACCCATAATCATGCCTTTTAGTGTCCGGTTGAATCTCTCAACCAACCCATTTCCTTGGGGGTGGTAAGGAGTGGTGAACTTATAAGTTACCCCACACTCCTGCCACAGGGACTTCATATACTTGGAAATGAAGTTTGTACCTCGGTCAGACACTACCTCTCTAGGAAATCCCACTCGGGAGAAAATTCCCATCAGTGCCCGTCCCACCACGGGGGCCGTCACTGTCCTCAGAGGTATGGCTTCCGGGTACCGGGTGGCATGGTCCAACAAGACCAGGATGAACCTGTTGCCCATGGCTGTCTTGGGGTCCAGTGGCCCCACAATGTCAATACCCACCCGTTCAAAGGGGTGCTGACCACAGGGAATGGCTGGAGAGGAGCCTTTTGCTTCCTCCCACTCTTTCCACTTGCCTGGCAAGTCTGACATGTCCTGCAGTGAGTGTCTGAACTCCTGCGCATTTGGGGCCAATAAAAGTGGGTGACAAGCCTCTCAAAGGTCTTGTCCTGCCCCAAATGTCCTGCTAACGGCACATCATGAGCCAGCCCCAGTAGGAAGGCTCTGTAGCGCTGGGGTACCACCAGCACACGGGCTGACCCAGGCTCAGCAACCTTAGGCTCAGTATACAGGAGATCATTCTCCCAGTAGATCCAATGTGATCCAGACTGATCACCTGCTGCCTGGTCTGCAGCCTGCTGCCGCAAACCCACAAAAGAAGGGCACTTCTTCTGCTCCGCGCAGAACTCCTCCCTGGAGGGTCCTCCTTCCTGCTGCCAATGGGTCGGCTCAGGCAGGTCCCCCAGTTCAGCTACCTGTTCCCCTGTAGGCTCCAGGGCATCCCCCTCAGGGTCTACCTCCTCTTGGACCGTGGGAACTTCGGGGGCCGGTTTCCCGCGCCCCCTGCCTCTTCTCTTTAAGGCAGGCACCTGGGCCCCCCTTCAGGCTCCAGGTCCTCTTGAACACCTTTACTGGCTGCCATGGACCGTGTGGTCACACAAGCCCAGTCCGGCAGACCCAACATCTCCAAATGAGCACTTCGCTCCACCTTAGCCCAAGGTGAGCTCTCCAAATCGTTCCCCAACAAACACTCAACAGGCATGGCTGGCCTCACAGCTACTTGAAGAGTACCAGAGACCCCCCCCCCGACTAAAAGAGAACCTGAGCCACCTTGCAGTGGCTCTCTGTGTTGTCAGCGGCAACAACTGGGTAAAATGCATTGGGGACAACCTGCTCTTCAGACACCAGGTGACACTTGACAGCTGTCACACTGGCTCCTGTGTCTCGAAGAGCCTCCACTCTTTGGCCATTGATGGTCACCCACTGCCTGTACTTCTTAGTGTTATCAGCAGTTGGATCCTGGGGACCACCTCACAGTCTCCTAAAGAGACAAGGGACATTTCTGCGGGACCCCACCCACCTTGGACACCCCTCTCCTCCCCCAGGGCTACACTCGCCATCTGCCGGGGTGGAGCACCAGTGGGTGCTGTTTTTCCAAACTGTGGGCACTTGGGATCATTAGACTTATGGCCCACTTCACCACATTTGTAGCACCTCAGGTGTCCCCTGGGAACAGGCCTACTTGTCGGGGCCCCGTGCTTCTTCTCAGGGGAGGCTGGGAACCCTTCCCTTGGTGATTACTTTGGGGCCCTTTCTGGAACTCCCTCTGTTTACCCTTGTCCCCCCACTCTTCTGCTGGGGACCCTGCCCACTCTTGGCGGAGTCTCCCACGTGACCCTTGTGGACCGGGTGCTCACCCAGCGGTCCGCCTCCTCAGCAAGCTTCCTAGGGTTAGTCAGCCTGCTATCAATCAGGTGCTGGCGTAGCTCTGGAAAACAATTACTTGACAAGTGCTCCTATGCAATTAAATCAAAGAGCCCCTCAAAATCATTCACTTTGCTACCCTTCACCCAACCATCCAATGCTCTGCAGAAAAAAGTGACATATTCTAACCAGGTACCTGACTCCACCTTCTTGCAATTTCTAAACCTCTGTCTATACAATTCAGGAGTCAACCCATACCTGGACATCAATGCATCTTTCATGTGGCTATAAGAATTATAGACTTCAGAAGGCAAGTCTAACAGTGTGTCCCGCCCCTCACTAAGGAACCGCCCCCACAACCCCGCTCCCCAATCCTTCTCAGGGACCCGGTGGGAAGACATGGCTACCTCATAGGCTTTGAACCACTGCCCAATATCATCATTCTTATAAAACTCTCTCACCACATCCTTAGGAATATACACCCTAGCTTCAACAGTCATGGACGGTGTGCTGCCACCAGAGGGAGTAATCTCTAAGCTTCTAGCTTTCAACTCCAACTCCCTCAAACTTTTCTCATGCTCCAACTGCATTCTCTTTTCTTCCAGGGCCAATCTCCTATTCTCTAACTCCAGTTGCCCACCCAACTTGAGCTTGGCAGGCTCCAATTCATGCATCCTGTTTTCCTTCCTGTCCGCCAACTCCTCTGGGGACAAGCCTTTGGCAGAAAAACTGCTACCTACTGGGGAAGTTGCTCTCCTCCCCTCTGGACCCAATGGCCCCTCCAGCTGCTCATCTGCATTCTCAGCCCCTTCCTCATTTTCAGGGGTATTCCTTGCTTCCACCCAGGCCCCCAGCACCTTTTGGAACTCATCCTTCTTGGAGAGACCGGTCATAGCAACTTTAAATTTCCTGCAGAATTGCTTGAGCTGTTTCACATTGTAGCATTCCAGTTTCTCCTCTTCCCACTCATAATCAACAGATGCTATGAATGCTGCTTTATCCATGGTGGTTAAACTTGGCAGTTCTTGCAAAAATAGAAAATCCCAGAAAAAACAATCTACCAAAAGTATGTGGTCGCGTTTTGGTCTGCACTCACTAGTAGTGTTCACCAATCACTGTACATGAGTCACAAATGCAAGTCCAGAATCCCACCGCTGCCACCAATGTTAGATTTGGGAGTCTCTAGTTGGCAGAGGTAGGTACCTTTGTCCAAATAGGGACCCTTGCGTCTAGTCAGGGTAAGGGGGAAACACTCCTAAAATAACCCCTGCTCACCCCCTTGGTAGCTTGGCACGAGCAGACAGGCTTATCTCAGAGGCAGTGTGTAAAGCATTTGTGAACACATACAGTAATCAAGTGACAACACTACAGATGGACAGCACACCAGTTGTATATTAAAAATAAGTATCTTTTATATAGATTTACCACAAGACCACAAACGACAAAAATCCACAATACTGTACTTCAAAAATGGTAGAATTAGCTCAGTTCTCTTTAAGATGGTAAATGCGACACTTTGAGTTCAATGTACCATAGGATGATTAACGCTATACAACGAAAGTGTTGCAGGGAAGGTGATGCGTTGGTTCCTTACACGCAAGAACGGTGATGCGTCGGGTCCCTACTGATGCGTAGGGGATGCGTTGGTTCTTCTCGGCGTGGGGAGGTGATGCGTCGGTTTCTCACTGCGCTACCGTGGCGATACGACCAGCAACGCCGTGATGCGATGAAGATCCTGTGCAAAGAAACAAAGATGGCATCTTCTTCTTGATGCGACATGATGCGTGCATGCCCGACGGCCGTGCGGCGACTCAACGATTCTTCTGAGCCGCGACAGGCCCTGCGACCCGCTTCCCGGTGATGCGGCGGCGTCTGATGCGACGTCGGTCCTCTTCTCCGGCGATGCGAGGTGCTTCGGCAACGATGCGACAGCTGTGCGGCCACTCAACGATTCTTCTGAGCCGCGACAGGCCCTGCGACACGCTTCCCGGTGATGCGGCGGCATCTGATGCGACGTCGATCCTCTTCTCCGGCGATGCGAGGTGCTTCGTCAACGATGCGACAGCCGTGCAGCGACTCAACGATTCTTCTGAGCCGCGACAGGCCCTGCGACACGCTTCCCGGTGATGCGGCGGCATCTGATGCGACGTCGATCCTCTTCTCCGGCGATGCGAGGCGCTTAGGCAACGATGCAACAGCGGCTGCGGCGGTGACACTCTTCTCCGTTGATGCGGCAGCGTCCGATGCGACGTCGATCCTTTTCTTCGGCGATGCGAGGCGCTTCGGCGGCGGCAGCTTCTTCTTCGTGAGTCACGCTTCCAGCTCCTTCCGACACGCAGTCCCTCAGAAAGTCCAGCACAGCAGCAGGCACTTTACAGAAAGACTCTTGGGGAGCTGGTTGGTGAAGTCTGTTGTCCCTGAGACTTCAGCAGGAGGCAAGCTCTTCTCTCAGGCCCTTGGAGATCTTTTACAAGTTGATGAAAGTACACACAAAGTTCCTTTCTCCTTTCTTTGGCAGTCAGGCAACCACTGCAGGCCAATCCCCCAAACAGCACTGAGCTTAGGGATAGTCTCTTCCTCAGTTTCTCTGGTTCCTCTCCTCAGCAAAGATTTCTTCTTGTTTCCCAAAGTGATCTGATCTAAACTTCTGGGGTTTGGCTCCCCTCTTTTATACTCATTTTCCATTTGTTCTCTGAAGGCAGAGAGGCCTTTGCCTAGTCCAAACCAGTTCTGGGCAGTCCTGGTGCACTTTGTTGACAAGACTCCTTCTTTCCATTCACAGTGTAGGGCAGGGACATCAGACACACCACAGGAGGTGGAGCCAGCATTGTGGAGGAAAGGCACAGCCCTATTCAGGTCCCAGGTGCAACTCCTCCCACCCATCTCCATGCAGATCTCTCTATTCAGCCCTGTGCTGACTCACCCTGTCTCCTGGAATCACCCAGCCCCTGTCACTCACAAACCCAGACAAGGAATACACAACCTAGCAGAGGCAGGCTTGGATAGTTAGGCAAGAAAATACCTACTTTCTAAAAGTGGTATTTTCAAACACAGAATGTTAAAACCAACTTCACTAAAAGATGTATTTTATCATTCTGAGTTCAGGCATACTAAATTCGTTTTTCTACCATGTTCCCTGGGTCAGTTAGGATTATAAGATGTAATAATCAAACTGCCCATTCTGGCCTATGGGGAACAGGTAGCCTTGCAATAGTGAAAACGAAAATGGCTGTAATTCACTATTAGGACATGCCACACACACCAGGGCATGTCCTACCTTATACTTACAAAGCACCCTGGCCTTGGGCCTACCATAGGGGTGACTAATATGCAGAAAAGGGAAGGTTTAGGGACTGACAAGTGGGTGCACTTGCCCAGTCAACATGGCAGTACCAGACTGCACACAGGGTCTGCAATGGCAGACCTGAGACACACTTTTACAGGCTGCTTCTGTGGGTGGCACAACCAGTGCTGCAAGCCCACCAGCAGCATTTGGTTTACAAGCCCTGGACACACTCAGTGCACTGTACTAGGGTCTGACAAGTAAACCAAACCAACCAATCATGGAATCTCTAATCCATACACCAATTTACCATAGGGAGCACTTGCACTGTGGCACTGAATAGCAGTGGCACAGTGCCAAAACATCTATAACCAGCAAAAACACATGAGGCAACAGCAAAAAATGGAAGGGAGACCCACGCCAACAGTGCCAGGTCTAACACGTGTCCCCTCCAGCTGAAATGTGGGGAGAACTACCCTACCTCCTGGGAGTTCTCTTCACTAAGGCGGAAAAATCTGGACAGACCATCAGCATTGGCGTGTTCTGTATCAGGGCGGTGTTCCACCGTGAAGTCCATCCCCTGTAGGGAAATGGACCACCTCAACAGCTTTGGATTCTCACCCCTCATCTGCATCAACCATCTGAGGGGCCTGTGGTCTGTCTGAACCCGGAAGTGAGTCCCAAACAGGTATGGTCTCAGCATCTTCAACGCCCAGACCACAGCAAATGCCTCACGCTCAATCGCACTCCACCTCTGTTCCCGTGGAAGTAACCTCCTATAGATGAAGGCTACGGGTTGATCTAGGCCCTCCTCATTTATCTGTGACAAAACAGCCCCCACACCATGCTCCGAAGCGTCTGTCAATAGCCAGGAGTTTTCTTTCTTCCAAAAGGGTCTTCTTCTTCAGGTGCAGTGTCCCCAGGTCCAGGAGTGTTCTGAGGAGGTGATTGAGGTGCCAGATTTGTCCTGTGCACTAGTCAAGAATCTTACCACCCAATACTAGCTATTTTCTTGAAGTCCCCCACCTCCTTCTGCAGTACTTCCTCTTTGTGTTACTGTAAAATTAACCAGGTACCACAGTTTCAGTCTGGCAGAACCCGTCAGCCACTACACAGGCCTATCCTCAGCATCTTAGCCACTCTCCTGTTTAAATGAGCTTCCCTTCTCACCTCACTTGGTCTAATCTGTGTCTCTCCCCCACTGTGAATGGAGCCTGTCTCTCTAGGAGAGTCCTTCCCAGGCAACTTCAAGTCAAAAGAATTAGTGCTGAGGCTGTACTTTGTTCTGCCAACTACTCCCGTCCACTCTCAAAATACTTAACCCCTGCTAAGTGGTGAAAAGCTAACACCTCCTTGTCCCTTCTTGGGTCAGAGGCAGGGCATTGTCTTCTGAGCCAGGGTTGTTAACTCTCCCAGCAAGGACAAGTATTCCAGCTTTGAAGGTGTGATGAGAGGCAGACCTGATTTTAAGCCAGTTCTGGCTCAAGCAACCGAAAGTACATTTTTATAAAGTTACTTTTCCACAGAAGGTACCAAATATCAGATATTGCCATTAAACAGGATTTTGAAAATTAAGTAAGAAATTACTTTGAAGGATTTGCTAATCATTTCCTAGGTGGAGATCTGAAATTAAATATTATAATCACACTTAGGCCTCACTTATGGAAAAATGTACCTGCACATACACAATGAAATAGTTTTTAGGCCTTCAGTCACTGTGAGGACACACTTTTTAAATCTAAAGCATGGCCCTTTTTTATATATTAGACACCTTGTCTGTGGGTTGCAAGGCACACTTTAGGGGTGACTTATTAACATTTAAAAGTAGATTTTCCTACATGATGAGGGTACTTATCCATGCCATGTGTTACTCCAATGCCTTTAGCCTGCAGCACAGTCATACATTTTTGTTGTATGTTTGAGTGGTGTGAATACACAATGCAGCCCACATATGGCATTCTACTCCCATGCCATTCTTGTATTTGCTGTGCCATCTACTATGGCCTTACAGGGAAGTGGAATAGACGAATAGGGTGAAACCAATTGTACCAATACCATTTTAGGGCCAGAGAGAGAGTAAAATTAATAAGAGTGGAAGAGTGTGTCTCAATAACAGGATATGGGGAGCTTCCTTATAAAAAGGAAGTTAATCAATCAATGTGCATAGTGAGGTTCAATTTGCAGCTGAATACCAGGAAATTGCCCTTTTTGCCTCTTTTGTACAAACACTTTTGAGACTGTGCGAAAATGAACATGTTTTTACTGCTATTACAGCACATTAATTTATTCAGCAATAACATGTATTTCTTTCTTTAGGAAATGCTTGATATAATGAGAGCAATATATGACATGATGGGGAAATGCACATATCCTATCCTCAGAGAGGAAATACCTAGACAACATGTGGAAACATTTTTCCAGGTATAAAAACCTTACATATAAAGTGTAGTAGGTTTATTTTTTGCCTGTATTCAGTATATAAAAGCTTTTTTTGATTGCATTATCCTTGACTATTTCTCTTGTAGAAAATGGACAAAAATAAGGATGGCGTGGTTACTATAGATGAATTTATTGAAAGCTGCCAAAGGTAAGTATTCATTCCATCTGGGTTTATAAAAAAGAACAATAGATGTAATAGTAGAGAGACAAAATAACTGTCTGCTAAATAAACAGCGTTTTGTAGATGGATGGATAAAATGCTCGAGCATCTTCTTGTCCTCTCGATCGAATAGATCATGGGAGTTGCAAGTGTCCATGGAAGCAACGTTATAGCATGGCGGAAGCAAAGCAACTGGCCCTTCACTATTAGAAACAAACATATGATAAGCATCACTTGCAGAAATGCACTATTGGAACGCCCCACAAAAAAGAGACAAGAAGAAATATGAGTGGTGCAAGCCTTTTCCGAGCACCCATGGCAAGAGCAAAATAAGCAGCCGCTATGCACATCTCTCATGCCCCCAACAGCGCATTACTTCCCCCACATCTATCCCAGCCCCCACTAATGCAAAATGGCTCAGGGGGGTCAATATGGAGAGAAATGCAGTGTGCTTAGGGTTAGAAAGAAATTACAGGAGGCCTCATTTACAAGAAAGTGCCGCAGCACCGCAAGCCCTTTGGCTGTGCCACGCTGCGGCACTTTTAAAGCACAGGGATGCGTCATATCTACAAGGATATGACGGATCCCTTTGCTCTCCCCTGCGCTGGCGCACAATTTGCTGCCATGCACCGACACAGGCACCCTTGCAACATGGTGCAAGGAAGCCTGCATCACGGGGATGATTTAAATGTGCAGGAAGGTGTCCCTTCCATCACATAAACAATCTGAAATGGCGTTTTTCAACTTCTATGTGTGCTGCATTAGCACACATAAAACTTGCAAAACGTCAATTTTTTAATGATTGTTTATGTGCAGGAAGGGACACCTTCCTCCCAAAAAATACACCTGCTAAACTGGAATGAATTTAGACCGTGGTCATACCTAGTGTCATGCTCATCGAAGTGCTGGCTCCAAGGAAACCTTCACATTGTCAGTGAAACTGCTCTCCCACCCTCGCAGCTCCACCATTAAGTGAGGCCCTGACGAGCCCCTGCACTCCCGTAGTGTTAGGTGTTCGAGGCCCTCCTCCACCCGCAGGTTATACCTGCGCCTCATCCCTGGTGGTCCAGTGGACCTCTGACTCCCTCTCTCGCTCCGCTTTCTGCCCCGTTTTCACCCTCTGCTTTCTGCTCCGTTTTTCACCCTTTCCTCTCTGCTCCGCTTTCACCCTCTCCCCTCTGCTCCGCTTTCACCCTCTGCTTTCTGCTCCATTTTCACCCTCTGCTTTCTGCTCCGTTTTCACCCTTTTAGGTTTTCACCCCTTCACTCTTTACAGCAGTTCTCTTCTGCTTTCTGCTCCGTTTTCACCCTCTGCTTTCTACTCCATTTTTCACCCTCTCCTTTCTGCTCCGTTTTCACCCTCTGCTTTCTGCTCCGTTTTCACCCTTTTAGCTTTTTACCCCTTCACTCTTTACAGCAGTTCTCTTCTGCTTTCTGCTCCGTTTTCACCCTTTTAGCTTTTCACCCCTTCACTCTTTAATGCAGTTCTCTTCTGCTTTCTGCTCCGTTTTCACCCTCTGCTCTGTTTTTCACCCTCTCCTTTCTGCTCCGTTTTCACCCTCTGCTTTCTGCTCCGTTTTCACCCTTTTAGCTTTTCACCCCTTCACTCTTTACAGCAGTTCTCTTCTGCTTTCTGCTCCGTTTCACCCTTATTCTTATCACCCCCTTACTCTTTATATCTTTCTCTTTACTTTTATCACCCTCGTTCCTCTTTCATTTTTCCCCTTCTTTTGCTTGCTCCCGCTGTTTTCCCGCCGCTGCTGCCCCCGCGACCCCTCCCCCCAACGCGACCAGCCCGAGCCAGTTCCCCTCCCCGCTCCCGCCTCCCAGCTGTCCAACCCTCCCCGACCCCTACTTAATGGCGGCCGCACCGCTGGCGCGCCAAAGGCGCACCACAGGCAAGCCCGCCTGCGCCCATCCGCGACCCGACCGCGACCAGCGCCAGGAACCCTGGACCTTCGCAACACCAACGCTACGACCCAGCGGCACTCCAAGCACTCAACCCAGGCCGCAACAACAACTGCAAGCTAGCATCACCAGCCGACACTCACGGACCCTTCAGCTGTCACCGCTGCCAGCACACCTGCAGCACCACCAGGAACACGGACCCAGCACAACCCGCCCGCAAGAACACACCCGAACCGAAAACCCTGCAATGCATCCTCCTCAACGTCAGATCACTCCACAAACATGCCACCGAAATCTGGGACCTCCTCGACAGCACCACCCCGGACATAGTGATCTTGCTCGCCTGTCCCGCCTCCCAGCTGTCCAGCCCTCCCCGACCCCTACTTAATGGCGGCCGCTGCGGGGACAGGCGAGCAAGACCACTGACTCATTGTCAGTGAAACTGCTCTCCCACCCTCGCAGCTCCACCATTAAGTGAGGCCCTGACGAGCCCCTGCACTCCCGTAGTGTTAGGTGTTCGAGGCCCTCCTCCACCCGCAGGTTATACCTGCGCCTCATCCCTGGTGGTCCAGTGGACCTCTGACTGCCTCTCTCGCTCCGCTTTCCGCCCCCTTCACCCTCTCCTTTCTGCCCCATTTTCACTGTCTGCTTTCTGCTCCGTTTTTCACCCTCTCCTCTCTGCTCCGTTTTCACCCTTTTAGCTTTTCACCCCTTCACTCTTTACAGCAGTTCTCTTCTGCTTTCTGCTCCGTTTTCACCCTCTGCTCTCTGCTCCGTTTTTCACCCTCTCCTTTCTGCTCCGTTTTCACCCTCTGCTTTCTGCTCCGTTTTCACCCTTTTGTCTTTTCACCCCTTCACTCTTTACAGCAGTTCTCTTCTGCTTTCTGCTCCGTTTTCACCCTTTTAGCTTTTCACCCCTTCACTCTTTATAGCAGTTCTCTTCTGCTTTCTGTTCCATTTCACCCCTTATTCTTATCACCCCCTTACTCTTTATATCTTTCTCTTTACTTTTTTCACCCTCGTTCCTCTTTCATTTTTCCCCTTCTTTTGCTTGCTTCCCCCGTTTTTCCCGCCGCTGCTGCCCCGTGGCCACTCCCCCCCAGCGTGACCAGCCCGAGCCAGTTCCCCTCCCCGCTCCCGCCTCCCAGCTGTCCAGCCCGAGCCGACCCCTACTTAATGGCGGCCGCTGAGCAGCCGCGCCGCTGGCGCTCCAAAGGTAAGCCCGTCTGCGCCCGTCC
This sequence comes from Calotriton arnoldi, assembly GCA_963921515.1. Lineage (NCBI taxonomy): Eukaryota > Metazoa > Chordata > Amphibia > Caudata > Salamandridae > Calotriton > Calotriton arnoldi. Next base: position 2,302,798 of record CAWUFW010000493.1, on the reverse strand, counting down.
GTGACCCGACCACAGCCAGCGCCAGGAACCCTGGACCTTCGCAACGCCAACGCTACGACCCAGCGGCACTCCACGCACTCAACCCAGGCCGCAACAACAACTGCAAGCTATCATCACCAGCCAACACTCACGGACCCTTCAGCTGTCACCACTGCCGGCACACCTGCAGGACCACCAGGAACACGGACCCAGCACAACCCGCCCGCAAGAACACACCCGAACCGAAAACCCTGCAATGCATCCTCCTCAACGTCAGATCACTCCACAAACACGCCACCGAAATCTGGGACCTCCTCGACAGCACCACCCCGGACATAGCATTCTTCACCGAAACCTGGACCAACACCACCTCAGGACCAGACATCGCCATCGCCATTCCCCAAGGATACAAGATCTCCAGGAAGGACCGCCCCACCCACCCGGGAGGAGGAATCGCCATTGTCCATAAATCCACTCTCCACCTGAGCACACTCCCCGACGAGCCCACAGACCTGATGGAACACTTTCACTTCAAGATACTGGCCAGCCCTACCACCACCCTCCGGGGAACCCACATCTACCGGCCCCCTGGACCATTCACCAACTCCATCATGGACATCATCTCCCCGCATGCCATCGCATCCACCAAGTACACCCTGCTGGGAGACCTCAACTTCCACCTCGACAACCAACTGGACCCCAACACCACATCCCTCCTGGACAACTTCCACAACATTGGACTCCGCCAGATCGTGACCGAACCCACGCACTCAGCAGGACACACCCTCGACCCCCTCTTCACAACAGGAAACTCCATCACTTTCAGCCACACCACCGAACTCCCTTGGACAGACCACTGATGTGTCCACTTCACCTTCAGAACCCCCACCATCCACAGACACCAGCAACTGCTCCCACGAAAAAACTGGACCAAAATCACTGACGACCAGCTTACCTCCTCACTCAGCAACTCCACCCCAACCATCGCGGAAGACGACGACCCCAACACCGCAGCCCGAACCCTGCACAGATGGATCTCTGACAGCGCCAACACCATAGCCCCCCTCAAGAAAAACAACAACACTCACGCCAAGAAAGCCAGACGGTTCACCACCGAACTTCGAGAATCCAGACGCACGTGCCACCGCCTCGAAAAGGCCTGGAGGAACTCCAAATCTACAGAGGCCCTCAACGACTTCAGAACTGCCACCAAAGCCCACCACCAACTCATCATAAAAACGAGAACAAAAGCAATTGAAGACAGGATCTCCACACACGCGCACAACAGCAAAGAACTCTTCAGCATCATCAAGGAGTTCGCCCAACCCACCAGCGAGTCTACAGACATCCCTCCCTCACAAGACCTCTGCAACAAACTCAGCACCTTCTTCCACCTCAAAATCAAGAAAATCTACGACAACTTCGACGAAGACAACCAACACACTGAACCCTCACCAGCCACCCCCGACACCCTGAAGCCAACGATTGACAACTGGACAGCCCTCACCACCGAAAACACACTGAAGACAATGAAGTCAATCCACTCCAGGGCCCCCACGAACCCCTGCCCCCACCACATCTTCAACAGAGCCGCCAACACCATCGCACCCATACTCCGCCACACCATCAACCGCTCCCTGATGAACGCCTCGTTCCCCGATGACTGGAAAAACACTGAGATCAACCCCCTCCTGAAGAAGCCCTCAGCGGACCCCACCGACCTCAGGAACTACAGACCCATCTCCCTGCTCCCATTCCCAGCGAAAGTCATTGAGAAAGCCATCAACAGTCAACTCGCCACCTTCATCGAAGAGTACAACATCCTCGACTGCTCCCAATCCGGCTTCAGAAAAAAACACAGCACAGAAACCGCCCTCCTTGCCGCAACAGACGACATCCGCTCCCTACTGGACAGAGGAGAAACAGTAGCCCTCATCCTCCTCGACCTCTCAGCGGCGTTCGACACAGTCTCTCACCGCACCCTAATACGCAGACTCCATGACGCAGGGATCCGGGACAAGGCCCTCGACTGGATCCACTCCTTCCTCTCCAGCAGAACGCAGCGGGTCAGACTCCCCCCTTTCCTCTCGGCCCCTACACCAACCACCTGCAGAGTCCCCCAGGGGTCCTCTCTCAGCCCCACGCTCTTCAACGTATACATGGCTCCGCTCGCCCCCATCGTCAGAACCTACGGACTCAACATTGTGTCATAAGCAGACGACACCCAACTCATTCTCTCCTTATCCAACTAACCCAACACCGCCAGACACAACTTTCAAGAAGGCATGGAAGCCGTCGCCAAATGGATGAAAAGCAGCTGCCTACAACTCAACACCGACAAAACAGAAGTACTCATCATGGGCCCAAACCCCGACGCCTGGAACAACACCTGGTGGCCCCCCACCCTCGGAAGCCCACCCACCCCCACGGACCACGCACGCAACCTTGGAATCATCCTGGAGTCTGAGCTCAAAATGGACCACCAGATCAACTCTGTCGCATCCTCCTGCTTCCACACCCTCCGCCTCCTACGTAAAACCTTCAAATGGATCCCCCTCGAGCACAGAAAGACCGTCACTCACTGCCTCTTTACCAGCAGACTCGACTACGGCAACGCACTCTACGCCGGAATAAACAAAAACCTCACCCGCAAGCTACAAAACATCCAGAACGCCGCCGCAAGACTGGTCCTCAACCTGCTAAAGACACTGCCACATCTCCCAGCACCTGCGCACACTCCACTGGCTCCCCATCGAGGCCAGAATCACCTTCAAGATACTCACCCACGCACACAAGGCCCTCCACGACAACGGACCAGCATACCTGAACAACCGACTCAAATTCAACGCACCTCGAAGGACCCTACGATCAGCCCAGCTCTCCTATGCCGTGGTCCCCCGCACCAGAAAGACCAGATCGGGAGGCCGCTCCTTCTCCTTCCTCGCAGCCAGAGCCTGGACTGCCCTTCCGCTCCACCTCAGACTGACAACATCGCTCCCCATCTTTGCGACAAACCTCAAAACCTGGCTCTGTGACAGACCCCCTCCTTGATGGACTGGAACCTGCACCCCCGCCTCCCCAGCGCCTTGAGACCCTTACGGGTGAGTAGTTGCGCTTAACAAACGCTGATTGATTGATTGAATGGCTTTGGCTGTGCCACGCTGCGGCACTTTCAAAGCACAGGGATGCGTCATATCTACAAGGATATGACGGATCCCTTTGCTCTCCCCTGCGCTGGCGCACAATTTGCTGCCATGCACTGACACAGGCACCCTTGCAACATGGTGCAAGGAAGCCTGCATCACGGGGATGATTTAAATGTGCAGGAAGGTGTCCCTTCCGGCACATAAACAATCTGAAATGGCGTTTTTCAACTTCTATGTGTGCTGCATTAGCACACATAGAACTTGCAAAACGTCAATTTTTTAATGATTGTTTATGTGCAGGAAGGGACACCTTCCTCCCAAAAAATACACCTGCTAAACTGGAATGAATTTAGACCGTGGTCATACCTAGTGTCATGCTCATCGAAGTGCTGGCTCCAAGGAAACCTTCACATTATAAAGTGGGCAGCTCAAGCATCTGCTAAGATTCTGAGTGGTTGGGGATCAGGCAGGATTTGACCCACTGATAAATTACCTGGTCACAGTGCTGCGATGTTGGTGGGAGGTAGCAGGGGCGTTCCAGTCATGATGGATTACAATGTTGCACATTCATAGCTCCTTTAGCCTTGCAAGGTATGCCCTACCTTTAAGATTCCCAAACAAACATAAATACCTGTCAAATACAGAGAGATCACATAAGAGATTTTTTTAAATGCTTGCAGATTTATCTGTGGTTTGATGTTAGGCAAGTACAGAGCATAAAGAGTCTACCAGTGGCCGTACTACAGATAGTGCTCCCGGAGAGCAACAGGGGTGTGTCCCTCCTTTTGGTACCCCCGGGGCACTATGGTATTACAGAATACCTTGTGCAGCCCCCTCTGGAATACTAATCACGCTGGCGCACATGTAGCGCAAGCACTATCTTCAGCCGGTGTTCCCTCATTTGCATGGGGGCATGACCCCATGCAAATGAGTGAATCATTTTGAATCTGCGCCCGCGTCGTATTATGGACATAGACGCAGAGGCAAAAATTTCCCTAGGAGGTGGCCCCCTAAGGGCAGCCCTCTGGAAGGCTGAAAGGAGTTCCCAGGGACCACCCAGACTTCCCCCTGCAGGCAGGTGCAGTGACGCACTGCACCCATCTGCAGGGGGTCTCTAACCCCTCTCAGCAGGCGGGTTGCAGCCTGCACCATGAAACCAGATGCAGCTTTTCCATAGCCACTCTGTATTTCACTGAATGCGCTGCCCCCAGGGCAGCACAAGTGTGCAGCTGCCCTGAGGGCAGCGCATTCATTGTAATAGGACCCACTCTCCCTGTTTGCACCCAGCGTATCTGTTTAAAGGTGCGCCATAGTGCAAGCAAAGACATTACGCTATATAGCTAATATGGACCCAGGTGATCAATGAGAAGGGACAAACCATATTCCAAACACTGACCGCATACACATATTTTTTCAAGCAAATGAAATAATCCAACTATAAAACCTCACTTTGTTCTCTATATGCAATTCTAGCTCTGCAAAGCACTGCACATGCCTCGGATCTCATGTTCTTGTGTGTGCCAGGAAGAAGTGACGGGGCTGCTGGCCACGCTGCCCCTATTTTCCTGTTACTCACTGGAAGCCTCTACATCTCTCACCTGCATGCACTGTGTCTTCCTCCAAGATCCACTTCAAAGTTTGGTTAAGGTGGCTGCACAGGAGCTCCGGCCCACAACTCGATCCATCGTCGGGGGCTGCTATTACGGGGTAGAGCATCACTGTCGGGCTAAGACATGCCTCGCGCTCACTTGTGCACCGCTCATAAAGATGCACAGATGCAATACTCCCGATCTAAATAGGAGGCACTCAGGGGCTGATTCACAAAAGCATTTATGAGTAAGTGAAGTAATACTACAAATTACACAAGAGTACTACATCACATATTCATAGACATCTATGGGCTCGGAAACTGCCAACTCTATTAGTAAAAGTGCAAGGAGGCCTCAGTTCTTTCTGCTTGTACTAATTATTTATTAATATTCCCTGAACATTCTCTTTTCTGTTCCCATTTTAGATGTTTTGGGACCAATTCACAAAAGCATGTAAGAGAACAAATAAGAGCACTAAGTACTTCAAAAGGCCTTTCTGAATAGGCCACAGAGTTGGTCTTTGACCTATAAGAAACCAGAGAAGGACCTGTGGTTACTGGTGTTCCTTAAAACCTATTGTGGTAGTTCTCTTCGGGATTTATACAATGAAGATCCCTATCAGCTCATAGGATGATGCCCTTATGTGTGCTTTTGTTTCAGATCGAAAGAGTAAATAATAATTCTATACAAACAACCTACCCCTAACAAGTAAACAAAACATAACACACTGACCTTCCCATGAAAACGCCTTCAATGCCTGTTGTGGCACAAATTTTAAAACTCATCTGTATGGGGGACTCTCAAACTGCTGCCTAATTTGCATGACAGAAGTATACCTACAGACGAAACTTTTCCTACCAAAGTAAAAAAAAAAAAACGGGAAGAGTTTGGATCACAGAAGACTGTGTATAAGAAATGGTTCTCTTGTCACACTCTCTATTCTGAAAAGCATTGAAGACCTGGCTTTTTAAACAGAGCTTCCCCTGAGCATTTCTACCCGGTTTACCATCCGTTGTCTCACCTCGTTGTCAGCGCCTTGACGCCCTTGGGCTAAGTTAGCGCTATACAAGATTATTTTCATTCATTCATTCTTGTAGGAGATAAGTATCCTACGAAACATTGGCTAATCCACTAAGGAAATTAATACACTTGTCTGCAAAGTTATGGCGCTAAACTTATATAGGTTAATAGCTAACATGGCTAAAATGTGTGTGGCATCATGCTCAGACTCTAAATCAGTTACTCCCCTGTGTTTTCTCCAATCTGTAATTTGATGACCAAAGATAAGCACTTGCAGAGCCATATCGCTAACTCCCACCCATTTCACCCCTTTCCTCTTTTCCCCTATATCCCTGTTCTTGTACAGTGGGTCCCCACAAAACAATACCATTAGAGGGAGTCCCTCTTGAAACAACAGAGAAAACTACAGAGATAAAAATAGACAAGAGAGAAAACTTCAAGTTCCCACTGATCCTTTCTTATGCCAAAAGGGTATAACCTATCACAAGGGGCGTCTATGAAACCCATGAAGTGGCACAACTCTAAATGGTATAATAGCAAACAAACCTCTTTCTATTCTTTCCCTACCACTGATACAATCACTAGCTTCCCCTGCCATCTATGAGAAAAGGAAGAATGCCTCAACACGGTCTCCACTAATGTTTCAATGCACTAAGAAATGTTATCTTGGTCGGTATTGTCCCAGCTGGCTCAATTCAGCTGCTGTAATGCCTCTTTTGATTTCCTAAGCATAGCCTTATACGCCTTTCTTTCTCTGCCCTTTGTTTCTGCCAGAATGGATGGTTCTCTGGGATTTCTGATAGATTGTTTTGTTCCCTGAATATGACGACGACATGAGCCAGGTGGCTTTGCCCTGGAGCCACGAGACAAATTTTTGTATCTTGCCTTGATTAGGAAGCCAATCAATCAATCAGGGAATTGTAAGCGCGCTACTCACCCGTGAGGGTCTCAAGGCGCTGAGGGGGGGGTCCGCAGATCTGTTTAGCCGAAGAGCCAGGTCTTGAGGGTCTTCCTGAAGGTGTTCAGGGAGGGGGCACGTCTGATGTCTGCTGGTAGCTCATTCCAGGTCTTGGCTGCAATGTGAGAGAGCGATCTTCCGCCTGCTCTGGCTCTGTGGATGCGCAGGGTTTCAGCCAGTGCGAGGTTGGAAGATCGGAGGTTTCTTTTGGGTACGTGGAAGTTGATTCTGTCGTTGAGGTATTTCGGTCCGTTATTGTGTAGGCATTTGTAGGCGTGAGTGAGGATTTTGAAAGTGACTCTTTTCTCCATGGGGAGCCAGTGGAGACTTCGTAGGTGTTGGCTGATGTGTTCGTGTCGGGGGATGCCGAGGGCGAGTCTGGCGGCGGTGTTCTGTATTGTCTGGAGTTTGCGGAGTAGGGACTTGTTGATGCCGGCATAGAGTGCGTTTCCATAGTCCAGTCTGCTGGTGATGAGTGCGTGGGTGACTGTCTTCCTTGACTCAGGGGGGATCCACTTGAAGGTCTTGCGGAGGATGCAGAGGGTGTTGAAGCAGCTGGAGGTGACGGCGTTGACCTGTTGGTTCATGGTGAGTGATGAGTCGAGTACGATGCCGAGGTTCTTGGCGTGGTCTGAGGGGGTAGGGGGGCTTCCGAGGGCGGTCGGCCACCAGGTGCTGTCCCATACAGAAGGGGTGGTACCGAGAACGAGGACTTCTGTCTTCTCGGCGTTGAGCTTCAGGCAGCTGTTGGTCATCCAGACTGCGACGTCTTGCATTCCTTTCTGGAAGTTGAGTTTGGCAGTGGTGGGGTATTTGGTGAGGGAGAGGATGAGCTGGGTGTCGTCGGCGTAGGATACGATGTTGAGGCCGTGTTGTCGGACGATGGCTGCGAGGGGGGCCATGTAGATGTTGAAGTGAAGAGGGTGGGGCTCAGTGATGAACCCTGTGGGACTCCGCAGGTGATTTTCGTGGGGTCGGAGAGGAAGGGTGGGAGTCTGATCCTTTGGCTTCTTCCGTTGAGGAATGATCAGATCCAGTCCAGGGCTGTTCCTTGTATGCCTGCGTCATGTAGTCTGGCGACTAGTGTGCGGTGGGAGACGGTGTCGAAGGCCGCTGATAGGTCGAGTAGGATGAGGGCTGCGGAGTGGCCTTGGTCCAGGAGGATGCGGATGTCGTCTGTGGCGGCGAGTAGGGCGGTCTCTGTGCTGTGGTTGCTTCGGAATCCAGATGGGGACGGGTCGAGGATGGCATTCTCTTCAATGAATCGTGTCAGTTCCCTGTTGTCTGTTTTCTCTGCAACTTTGGCTGTGAAGGGGAGGAGCGAGATGGGCCGATAGTTCTTGAGGTCGGTGGGGTCAGCTGTGGGCTTCTTGAGCAGGGGTCTGACTTCTGTGCGCTTCCAGTCGTCTGGGAAGGGGCCTGTTTTGAAGGTGGTGTTGATGATGCGTTGTAGTTCGGGTGCGATGGCTGCCGCGGCTCTGTGGTAGATGTGAGGGGGGCAGGGGTCGGTGGGTGCCCCCGAGTGGATGCTTTTCATGGTCGAGGTGGTGTCTTCGGCCGTGATCGGTGTCCAGTTGGAGATGGTGGGCTGGCTGGTGTTTCTGGGGGTCGGGGGGTCGTCTGTGGCGCCTGGTGGATGGTCGATGAAGTTGTCGTAGAGGTTTTTGATCTTGAGGTGGAAATAGGTTCCAAGCTTGTCGCAGAGGTATTGGGATGGGGTGATGTCTGTGGCTTCGCTGCGTGGGTTGGTGAATTCCTGAATGACACTGAAAAGTTCCTTGGAGTTGGTGGAGTTGGCCAGGATTTTGTTGTGGATGAAGTTCCTATTGGTGGCACTGATCTGGTTGTGGTAGTCCGTCATGGCATCCTTGTAGGTGGTGTGGTTTTCGGTTGTCTTGGTGTTTCTCCAGTTCTTCTCCAGGCGTCTGCAGGTGCGTCTGGCTTCTTGGAGAGCTGTGGTGAACCAGGCGGCTTTCCTGGGGCGTTGTCTGCCGGGGTTGTGTAGCGGGGCGAGCTCGTCTGCGCAGTTGAAGATCCAGGTGCGGAGTTCTCTGGCTGCGTCGTTTGCGTCGGGTGTCCAGGTGTGGTTGTCTCGGGTGAGGGTGGAGTTAAGTTGCTCGTCGGTAACCTTGCTCCAGTTCCTTCGAGGTGGGCGTGGGGCTGGTTTGGGTGCCTTGGGTTTGTTGATGGCGAAGTGTACGCAGTGGTGGTCGGTCCATGGCGGCTGCGTTGTGTGGCTGAATTGGACGCTGTTTCCTGCCACGAAGATGGGGTCGAGGGTGTGTCCTGCTCTGTGGGTCGGTGTGATGACGAGTTGTTTAAGTCCGATGCTGGCGAGGTTCTCACGAAGGATAGTGGAGTTGGGGTCGCTGGGGTTGTCGAGGTGGAAGTTCAGGTCTCCCATGAGTATGTAGTTTGCTGAGGCAATGGCGTGGGGTGCGATGAAGTCGGTGATGGTGGTGGCGAAGGGTGTTCGGGGGCCGGGGGGTCTGTAGATGAGGGTTTCTCGGAGTGTGGCTTTGGGGGTGGTCTGGATCTGGAAGTGTAGGTGTATGGCGGAGGGGAAGGTTTCACTGGAGGTGGTGAGGTGGAGGGTGCTCTTGTGGGCGATGGTGAGGCCCCCTCCTGGGTGGTTGGGGCGGTCTTTCCTCTGGATCTTGTATCCGTCTGGGATGGCGGTGCTGATGTCGGGGGCAGAGGATGCGTTGGTCCAGGTCTCTGTGAAGAAGGCGATGTCGGGCGAGAGAGAGTCGAGTAGGTTCCAGATTTTCATGGCGTGTTTGTGTACGGAGCGTACATTGAGGAGGATGCATTTTAGGGTGTCGCCGGTGCTGGCGTCGGCGGTGTTGGAGGCCAGGGTGGCAGTGAGGGTCTGGCAGCAGTGGAGGCAGGAGAACTGGCCGTGGGTCATGTTCGGCGAGGCCTGTTGGCATTCTCTAAGTCTTCCAGGGTTGAGTGCGAGGAGGGTGGTGGTGTCGTAGCGATGGGTAGTGGGAGGTCCATGGTTCCTAGCGCTGGCCGTGGTCAGGTCGCGGACGGGCGCAGACGGGGTTGCCATATATCGCAGTGCATTGCCCTTAGCTGCGTCAGCAGCGCTATTCGTTTCGTTGGGGAATTGAGGCCTCGGACGTTGAGGCTAACCACCTTCAACATAAGTTGGTGTTAAAGTGAAGAAAGTGGTGACTTTGAAAATTAAGTGACATTGTGTTTCTCTTCTATGCAGCGGAAGGGAGCGACCTAGCGCGCATGCCCCATGTGGGCCTGGGGGGGGTGAAAACATATAATAAAACATAAACAACAACATTACCAATTGTAAAACAACCAGTGGAAACGTAGTAGGGGTCCATGTCACAGGCAAACCTCATGAGTCGTTCAAGACAGAAGACAGTCAAAGGAGTCCTCCGCCAGTGCGGTGTGTTCACAAGATCCTCATGCAGCGGATATCGAGACCAGGCAAGCTAATCATACCGTACAAAATTGCTAGGACCGACCCCCAGATCAGCCCCAAGACTGTGAAAGAACGGATTCTTTTCATCTCTTGTTTCAAAGCCGTAAATCGTCTTCCTGTTCCGGTGCAGAGTCCTGTTGCGTGAGATGCTGGATTAGAGCCGAACGTTCCTTGTTGCTTTCGGTGATCGATAGATTGCTCATGAGTTTCTGAAGCTTGCCTCTTGGGAGCCGTCTTCGCCTGTCCAGTCCCTGCGAGCGCAAGGCGGGGGACCCCAATTCGTCCGCCCTCTCTCCCAACTTCAAAGCTAGACCCAAAATCACTGCCGCTTCCTGAGGAGTGCGGACTGAGCGTGTCTCTCCATCCCACACAAACTGCAGGCGAAAGGGATGACCTCACCTGTAACGTACATCCTTCTCCCTCAGGAAATCAGTAATAGGTTTCATAGAGCAGCAACGCTGAAGTGTAATGGGGGAGAGATCTTGAAAAAGGCGAACCTTGATCCCTTCAAACATGACATGGGTCTGGTCTCGCACCGCATTCATTATAAGCTCTTTCTGTCGATAGCAATGTAGACAGGTTAGGATGTCTTGAGGGGTACCAGGTGAGGAGGACGGGCGACCTGCCCTATGCGTTCGATCTAAGGGGACATCAACGTCTTTCAGCTCCGGAGCTATTTGGCAGAATAACCTTGTGACAAAGTCCTCCAAGCGATTGCCATCTGCATGTAGTGGAACTCCTTTAAGTCTTATATTCGACCTCCTAGACCTGTTTTCTAAATCTTCTAGATAGTAGTTAAGGTCAGCGATACGTTCTTTCAATTCAATTATCTCACTACGGTGTCGCTCCAGTTCCTGTTCTCGAGCATCGCCCATCCTTTCCACGGAGTCCACTCGCTGCTCGAGCTCGCCCACCTTGCGGCGCAGTATTTTCACGTCACTTGCCATTTCCGGCCGTAATGCTGCTATATCCTCCCTCAATGTACCAAAGAGGGACTCCATGAAGCTCTTTGTGATCGGACCCTCCTCACTCTCTCCCTGCCCCATCTCTGCACCCGCTGAATGGTGTCCTGGTGGGTCCGCCTCCAAAGTCTGCTCAGATCGCTTGGGAGAGGTTTTAGCGAAAAGATCTTTGATAGAAGAATCCTTTTTAGTCCTAGTATACGCCATCTTGCCCCCCCTAGCAGGTTCACCGTGGGTAGCCTTCTTTGAGGTCATCAAGCGCAATTTCCTGCGCGCGGTTTACTTCACCGGGGTCTGTTGCACGGGGCCTTCGTAACCTGTATAACTAAAGGAGCTTTCAGGTCGCTCACTAGACACCCCCGGTATCCCTCTGCGTAGGACGCTACACGGTGCCGACTCGGGGCCCAGTCTAGGAGGGGGTGACGTCTTCAGCACTCTGCCCCAGTTTCAAAAACACCACCTTTCCCTGCAGGGGAGGCAAAAGTTCACAAGCCAAGTATAACAGAGGGACTCCCTCCACTGCAGCCGGTCCAGCAACACTGACTCCCCTCCTGGCCCTCCAACAGTACACCAGCTCTGCTTGGCTTGTCTCTTGGGCACCTCGTATGCAGTTCCCAGTCCTCTTGCGACTGTAGCTATGTGCCAGGCTCCAAAGCTCAGCGCCGGGACACCTATGTTTGAGGTAGCTGTTTCCGCTATAGAAGTAACACTATTATTATTAATGCAGTCTATTCGCCAATGCCACCAATGGGGGAGTGGAGGAGAGGTAGGAGGCAAAGAAATCATCAGCAGCCTCGCTAACCCCTCCTGGCAGAAATCCAATGTTCAGTGAAGCAGCGTGTCTCGCTTCACAGGGGGATTCCCCTTGCTCTCCCCTCAGCTGAAACTCCTTACTTATGGCTCCGGGGTCTCAATCCTAACGAGCGCGATCCACGGCGTCTCCAGGGGGGCCCCCGCTGCGTCCCCAGTCTCAATTGGGCCCAGCTCACTTCCTCCGCAGTTTCCACCTCTCGCCGTCTTCGGCGTCTTGGACCTAGCGGGGAGCGTCTAACGAGTGGGTCTCGGGCCGCAGCCTCTCGTCCTCGAGACCCTCATCCATGCCAGTGCGGAGGGCAGAGGAGGGGAGCCCCCACCAATCAGCAGGCTAGCCGGAGGGTTCCCCCCCAGCGCAGTTTCAGTGCCCCGGGAGCCCAACAGACAAGGGCCAGCAGCTCTGTAGCTCCGGGAATCAGCCGGAGCCTCCTCCAGCCAGGGCCGCCATCTTGCTCCGCTCCTTGCACTACCTTTCTTCCCTGATAACGGGCTTTCCTCATGCGCCCATTAGCCAGCGGGAAGCCAGCAAGCAAGTTGGGGTCATAACGGTCCGTAACCTATACTCGCAGCCTACCGGGACCCTGGGAATCCGCCGCTTAGCTTTGCAGCGTGGCGGAGCTCCGGAAAAACACTCCTACATGAGCGCCATGTTAGACAAGCCCCCTCGGGTGATCTTTTGACCTCCTGGTCAGAATACTGCTCTTCCCCTCGTGCAGCTCCACCGTAGAGTGCCTACCCCCAGCGCTGCAAGGTTGGTCCCTCTGCCTTCTGCTTGTCTCCACTTCTGTGCTTTTCTGCTTGTTCTTCTGCTCATCTCCACTTCTGTGCCTGTTCTCCTTATTCTTGCCTTTTCCCATTTTCTCTTTTTTTTGCCTTTCCTTGTTCCCTTCTTATTGCCTTTCTCCCCTCTTCCCCATCTTCTTTTCTTTTTTCCTGCTTCCCGCCGCTGCTGTCCCCGTGGCCCCTCCCCCTCCAGCGTGTTCCTGCTTCTGCCTCCCAGCTGTCCGGCCCTCCCCCAACCCCTACTTAATGGCGGCCACTGCACGACAGGGTGAGCAAATCCTCTGACCTCCTGGTCAGAATATTGCTCGTCCCCTTGCGCAGCTCCACCGTAGAGTGCCTGCCCCCAGCGCTGCAAGGTTGGTGTTCGAGGCTCTGTGCCTCCCTCTGCTTTCTGCACGTCTCCACGTCTGTGCTTGTTCTTTTGCTCATCTCTGCTTCTGTGCCTGTTCTCCTTATTCTTGCCTTTTCCCATTTTCTCTTTTTGTGCCTTTCCTTGTTCCCTTCTTATTGCCTTATTCCCCTCTTCCCCTTCTTTTTTTCTTTTTTCCCACTTCCCGCCGCTGCTGCCCCTGCAGCCCTTCCCCCTCCCGCGTGTTCCTGCTCCCACCTCACAGCTGTCCCGCCCTCCCCTGACCCCTACTTAATGGTGCCTGCTGCGCGGTCACGCCACTGGCATGACGAAGGCGCACCAAGGGCAAGCCCTTCTGTGCCCGTCCGCGACCAGCGCCAGGAACCCTGGTCCTCCAACCCGCCAGCGCTACAGCCCTGCAGCCCACCATGCTCTCAACACAGGCCAGGACAACATCTGCAAGCGTTCTTCACCTATCGACACCCATGGACCCTTCACTTCCGCCACTACTGCCACTCATTCGACTTCAACGAGACCCAGGACCTACCACAACCCTCCCGCCACAACTCTACCGCACCCCAAGCCCTGCATTGCATCCTCCTCAACGTCTGCTCCCTCCACAGACACGCTGCGGAAATCTGGAACCTCCTCAAAAGCACCTCCCCGACGTCGCCTTCTTCACAGAAACCTGGACGAACGCCGCCTCGGTACCATACATTGCGATTGCCATTCCCGAAGGTTACAAGATCACCCTGAAGGACCGCCCCAACCACCCTGGAGGAAGCATTGCCATCGCCCACAAATCCAACCTCCGCTTAAGCACCCACACCGACAGGGCCACAGACCTGATGGAACACCTTCACTTCAAGATACAGACCAACCCGACCACCACCCTCCGAGGCACCCTCATCTACAGTCCCCCCCCAGACCCTGCGCTCCTTTCTCCGACTCCATCACTGACATCATCACCCCGCAAGCCATCACCTCCACCGACTACACCTTGCTGGGAGACCTCAACTGCCACCTCGACAACCTCCAAGACCCCAACTCCACCTCCCTCCTGGACAACCTCCTCAACATCGAACTCAAACAGATCGTACCAGAACCCACGCACTCGGCAGGACACATCCTTGACCCCATCTTCACAGCGGGAAACTCCACCACCTTCAGCCACACCTCCGAACTCCCATGGACGGGTCATCGCTGCATCCACTTCACCTTCAAAACAACCACCACCCACAATCCTCCACTCCAGCTCCAGCTCCCGCACAGGAACTGGAACAAGATCCCTGATGACCAGCTCATCACCTCTCTCAGCAGCTCCACTCCAGCTACCACGGACAATGACCCAACCACTGCAGCCCATACCCTGCACAATTGGATCACCGTCTGCGCCAACACCATCGCCCCCTCAAGAAAACTACCAACACACATGCAAAGAGAGCCAGCTGGTTCTCCACTGAACTCCGAGAATCCAGACAAACCTGCAGACGCCTTGAAAAGATATGGAGGAGCACCAAAACAACAGCTAACCTCGACAACTTCAAAGCAGCCACCACCGCCCACCACAAGCTCATCAGAAAGACATGGAAGAAAGCTTTCCAGGACAGAATCTCCACCCAAGCACACAAAAGCAAGAAACTCTTCAGCATCATCAAAGAGTTGGCCCAACCCAACAGCAAGACTACCGACATCCCCCCCTCCCAGGACCTCTGCGACAAACTCAGCTTCTTTTTCCACCACAAAATCAAGACCATCTACGACAACTTTGATGACGACAACCATCATGCAGAACTGACACCCCCACTCCCGACACCTAGCAGCCTACACTTGACAGCTGGACCGCCCTCCCCACCGAAGACACTCTGAAGACCATGAAGTCAACCCACTATGGGGCCCCCACGGACCCCTGTCCCACCACATCTACCACAGAGCGGATGACATCATCGCCCCCAAGCTACAACGAATCATCAACCGCTCCTTCGAGACCGCCTCCTTCCCTGATGACTGGAAGTACGTTGAGATCAACCCGCTGCTGAAAAAACCCTCACCGACCTCAAAAACTTCAGACCCATCTCCTTACTCCCGTACCTGGCGAAAGTCATCGAAAAAGCCGTCAACAGCCAGCTCGCCATCTTCATTGAAGAAAACAACATCCTCGACACCTCCCAATCCGGCTTCAGGAAAAACCACAGCACCGAAACTGCCCTCCTCACAGCAACAGGCAACGTCCGCTCCCTCCTCGACAGAGGGGAGACTGTGGCCCACATTCTCCTGGACCTCTCCGCAGCCCTTGACACAGTCTCTCACCGCACCCTAGCCTGCATACTCCGCAATGCAGGGATCCGGAACAAGGCCCTCAACTGGATCTGCTCATTCCACTCTGGTAGAACGCAGCGGGTCAGACTCCCACCCTTCCTCTCGGACCCCACACCGACCACCTGCGGAGTTCCCCAAGGATCCTCCATCAGCCCCACCCTGTTCAACATTTACATGGCCCCGCTCGCACACATCGTCAGATCCCACGGAGCCAACATTGTATCCTACGCAGACGACACCCAAATCATCCTCTCCCTATCCAACGAATCCAACGTCTCTAAACACAACTTTCAAGAAGGAATGGAAGTGGTCGCCAGGTGGATGAAGAACAGCTGCCTACAACTCAACATGGACAAAACCAAAGTACTCATCATGGGCCGACGCCTGGAACAACTCCTGGTGGCCCCCCGCCCTTGGGGAGCTGCCCTCCCCCACGGACCATGCACGCAACCTCTGAATCATCCTGGATTCCGAACTCAAATTGGACCGCCAAGTCAACGCTGTCTCATCCTCCTGTTTCCACACCCTTCGACTCCTATGAAAGACCTTCAATTGGATCCCCCTCGAATACAGGAAAACCGTCACCCATGCCCTCATCAGCAGCAGGTTCGACTACGGCAACGCTCTCTATGCCGGAATCAACAAGAACCTCACCAGCAAACTCCAGAACGTCCAGAACGCCTATGCCAGACTAGTCCTCAACCTACCTCGTCACTGCCACATCACCCAACACCTGCGGACACTGCATTGGCTTCCCGTCGAGAAGAGAATTACCTTCAAGCTTCTCACCCACACCCACAAAGCCCTCTACAACACCGGACCTGCCTACTTGAACACACCCCAAAGATCACTCCGATCAGCCCAGCTCTCCCTCGCTACGGTGCCTCGCATCAGGAAGACCAGAACAGGAGGTCGCTCCTTCACCTTCCTCGAGGCCAAGGCATGGAACACCCTCCCACTCGACCTCAGACAGACGCCAACACTCTCCAAGTTCATGAAGGACTTTGAAACCTGGCTCTTCGACGGTCGACATGAATTTCCAGGATCTGCGCACTCCCCTCCTCCCCAACCAGCACCTTGAGACCCTTTCGGGTGAGTAGTTGTGCTTTAACAAACCTATGATTGATTGATTGATTGTTATGAAGGTCACAGCGGACAAGACACAAGGTAGGTGGGAGGACCTGTAGCAATGACAAGTGGTAAAACAATGGTTGGAAGATATAGGTTTGGTAGATATATGAGGGAATATTTATTGTTTTTAGTTTAATGCAGCGCCGTAACCAAAGTAGCTGAGTTGCTTTGTGCAAGGGGTGAAAACAGTGCAAAGCCACGTTTATTAAAAATGTCCTGCTGCTGCTCACTATGCCTGTGTTGGCCCACAAACAGGCTTCTAGCACCATGGACAACCTTTGTACCATGGTGCAGAGGTGAGTGTGTGCTGCCTAGCATTAGAAGACAAACAAACTGCCATTTCATACCAGTAGTATACACTAGGCTCAAAACAAACACCAATCAAGACAGACTTCACCTATACAAGTCAGCTATCTTAAATTCTAAGAGAAGGTACTATTCAGACAGAATTAAAAATGCGAAATGTGCAAATAAAGAATTCTATAAAATTCTCACTGAATCTCGTAAACCAAATTGCCAAGAAGGAGCTCATCCTGTTACTAAAGATTTCACAGGCAAACTGGCAAATCATTACACGGCCAAAGCAGACACGTTGTTCTCATATTTAGAACAGAGAAAAAGCACCAGCACCGACCCATTTCCAAAACAACAATCCAAGAATACTCTAACCCAGACTCTCCATTCTTTCCAACAAATTTCACACAATGAATTTATGGACCTGGTCAAAGCAAGCAGGCCTGCTGGCAGCCGATCTGACCCCTGTCCACCACAAACCTTCAAGACAATTCTTCTAACAACCTCTGCTGCCACACCAGTAGGATGAATCATCAACAACTCCTTAACTGAGGGAATATTTCCAGAAGAACTAAAAAAGTTATACATACACCCATTACTGAAGAAAACAAACCTCGACCCGCTGAACCTCGACAACAACAGACCGGTTTACAAATGGACCTCTCCTGGGCAAACAGATAGAGAGAGCAGCATTCACCAAATTCATTGAGGATAATGCCATACTTTCAGACTTCCAAACGGGATTCCATCCAGGAAGAGGCACAGAATCTGCCCTCGTTGCCATCTGGGATGGCCTGAAGAATACAGTTGACTGCAACAGGGTTGCTGCTCTACTTCTCTTGGACCTCTCAGCTGCCTTTGACACGGTGGACCATGACACTCTGATACAAAGAGTCTACGAAGCCGGCATAGAGGGGACTTCTCTAGACTGGATCACAGCCTACCTTTGCAACAGAACTAATGTCATCCATACCACCCTTCCTATTCCAAACCGTACTTCACAAAAATAGGGGTCCCTCAAAGCTCTATCATCTCACCCATGCTTTTCAACATCTACATGAAGTCATTACCTCCACTGATCAATGAATTTCGACTCACGTGCTATAACTATGCAGATGACACACAAATATTCCTTCGAATGGAATGCCCAAAAAACATTGAAAAATCACTGATTTGCAGTTGTCTCAGAGCCATGGATCAATGGATGACTTGGAGCCATCTCAAACTGAATGTTTCCAAAACAGAAATACTTATATGTGGCGATTGGAACAATTTTGACCCGCTCG
The DNA here is from genome assembly GCA_963921515.1 of Calotriton arnoldi. Classification (NCBI taxonomy): domain Eukaryota; kingdom Metazoa; phylum Chordata; class Amphibia; order Caudata; family Salamandridae; genus Calotriton; species Calotriton arnoldi. The sequence continues at coordinate 2,284,721 of CAWUFW010000493.1, read as the reverse complement.
CCGCATGGCCTAATTATCTGGAAACACCACCTAAAGTATCAAAGAAAGTAAGAAACCTCGGAATGACCATGGACTCCAAGCTATCAATGAATGCCCAAGGGAACAAACTTGCAAAATCAAGCTTTGTTACTGTAAAAACTCTGCAACACATCTTTCTCTACCTGGGATTCCCACACAAGGTCCAGGCTGCCATCTCTCTTGTTCTGTCCAAACTCAATTACGCCAATAGCCTCTCCCACGGATCACCTTTAACAACTATGAAATTACTACATCGTTCTGAACGGATTCAGAACACGGCTGCCAGACTACTCTTACATATAAAGCTGCAAGCCCACATCTCCCCTGCCTTGAAAGCCCTACATTGGTTACCGTTTGCCAGAAGTCCACTTTCAAGCTGCTTTGTATCACCCACAAAGCGATACATGGAACGGGACCGCTCTTCATCAGGAGAAAAATGACCAAACACATTCAACAAAAGACCCTCCGCTCTAGAGTGGTACCTCGCCTCAAAATCCGAATGTACAAGAAAAAAAACATGGGTGGCACATCCTTCTCTGCTCAAGCAGCCAAACTATGGAACTCTTTACCCTCGAATATAAGATCCACGGATAACCACCTTATCTTCAGAAGACTACTCAAGAATTGTCTTCTCCCCACATAACAACCATACTCAAACATAAATATACAGCATATCCCTCTGTAAATAAGCATTTATTTGGACTATAGATGTGTACCTACATATGTATATTGCTTTGTATAAACATGTATAATAATTGTTTTTAAAGATATAGATATTTGCTTAAAAATGTACATATTACTTATAGTTACCTTATTCTATGTTTAACATGTATGTAAGTGACTGCATAAATAAGTAAATCTTTTATCATAACTATTTATTTACAATTGCTTCCCTATTGAATTACAAAAATGAAATCAAATACATTAATTTAAAGTACAACAACACTTGACAGTCTGAGTTTATTAAATGCAACTTTAATCTACAAATATTACCTTCCTTATGCATATAGTCCTTCCATGTAATTATGATATGCCTTCCGTGTATTTAAGTATCTTTAAATGTATTACTTTGCTTCAAATTCAGCATATCCAATGCACTACCCTGTATCTCACCCAATATATTCTCTACCTCCACTCTGACTCATCTCAAACCTCATTCTACTACTCTTTCCAACGCACTACCCTAATTCTGACCCTATACCACTCTCAATATATCCTCTACCTCAACTCTCTAACTCATCTCAAACCTCACTCTACTACTCTTTCCAACGCACTACCCTAATTCTGACCCTGTACTTCTATCAATATATCCTCTACCTCCACTATCTCATTTCATCCCAAACCCCATACCACTACTATGATCTGAAAAATAACCCTTTCTAGACTCTTCCCTCCTCTACCCCTCCTTGCATTATCTCATACCTTTTTTACTATTCAGATCTCCCAAACAAGCCTTTCTAAGCCCTTCCCTGTGACTCTTTCCCCTCCACCCCCTTTACTCATTCCAAACCCCTCCTACTGCTATGAACTCCCCAAAAAAACACAAACACTTTCTAGGCCCTTCCCTCTTCTATCCCTCCACTATTCCTTTTCAATCCAAATAACAGACTAACATGTCCACCACTCAAATTAATTTCATATTTCCCAATACTAATTCCCCATTAATCCTCTATGGGTTCTGGAGCAGCGTGCTACTTGCCGATAATGCGCTATAAAAATACAACTACAATACAATACTTCCAGAACCAAATCCTATACCTAGACACATTCTAAAACAATCCACATATTCTATGTGGGCTGTACAGTATGTGGAATGTTTGGAGAAATTAAAAAATATTCTTTGTTAGCACTGGTTTCAAGGTGGTATTCATTTTTTACGCAAAGTCTGGTCTGGCTATTTTAGTAAAACAAGCTTTGCATCCAAAGCTATGGGTGCTTGTGCTGATTTGCTCATGTAACAACAAAGTAATGCCCTCGTCAATAAAGTGCTATGTATGCTGAGAAAAGGGTAAAGTTTCAGTGCAAAATGCCTTTTGCACTGGAAAGTAAATGTCCTTGCAAGACCTTGGGTGTGTTACATTGCTTTCTGTGACTTTGCACTGGTGCAAACCCTTAGTAATCTGGCCTATGGTGTCTTGGACACCCCATTATGACTGACTGTTCTCGCTATATGGCAGCATATTGCTCTTATGCATGGTTAGATCTTCCTTTGGCAGGCAAACATTTTTTGCATTTGGTCAAATGCATTGATCAGGGTCCAATGACGTTACTGGATCATTGCCTATTTACAGGTACCATACATTGGCCGAAGCAAATACCTCTTTAAACTAAGGGTCAATGGTGACTCAAAGCTTTGCTTAAAGACCTATTAGTCTGAATTAATATAGGCTCTAATATTAAAGATTACCTGAAGGACAATTTGAGGTAAGCTCAGCAGGTGCTGGTATGCATTAAAGGTTGTGCTGAGAGGTCATGTAATAGCAGCAGCAGCTAGACTGAAACACCCATGGGAGTCCAGAGTAAAACACCTAAAGCTAGAGCAAACAGGCTGAAGCTAAGGTCAAGAAACGTTGTCACATGGGGTTTTAAGGTAATGGCATTAAGAGGGCAAATAAGGACCCACTAGATAAAGTATTTTATCACTTGACTCACATTAAGGCCAAATAATATATATAACGTAACAAAGCTGAGCAAATATTTATAGCTAAACTAAGAGCTAAAAGACTGAAGACTTTTATTGAAGAGAGTTGTGGCATTTCTACTGCGTGTGCCAAAGCTGAAGATGAGAAATTGGGGTGTGCACAGTGCCTCTTCACGTTCTCTCTTCCTCCGGGAGTTTGGGGGAACATGAAAAGGAAAGTTACCTTTCCACTGTATATCTGTCTTTAATGTATGTAAAGTAGAAAAAAAATGAAAAAAGTATACCTCCTAAGAAGAGATTCAGACCGCCAACTAAAGCGTCAAGTGTGATCATTTTTCAGCAAGTTTCTTTGTGATCTTTGGACTTTTGCTGTAGCAGGCCCCACTACATAAATGCTAAATATGAATATAGGTCTCATCCATATGCTAAGAAAAGAGAATAGTGTTACATACCCTAAACAATTAAGAGCTCTATGTTTTTGGACACTGATGAGCAAGTAATATTTAGTGATGCTATTTCTAGTGGACTATGGGTGCTTGTGCTCTACCTGCAGATTCTTCGCCATAGAATATCCCCCAGGCATCAGACTGGATCCAAATATTTTTTGTAGCAGTGCTCCCACATGCCACTAGGTGGTGTTGTGTAGCTCTAGGCTGACTCTATACTGCCCCACAAATGACAGAGTGGAGCTGCATATAAGCGCCACAGCTGCACGCTGGTGTCAGTTTCTTGTCTTTTCCCTATGTGTGCCTTCAGCGCTGGGTATGAACAATGGGTGGGAACAGTGAGCTGATCACTAACTTGGGATCTTTTTGGGCTTTTAAAAAGAGACCACTCTATAAAACAGGAAGGAAGAAGAACATTGATGAATTTATGGTTGGAAAGAGTATCCACCAGCAAGAGTGTTACTGAAGGTAAGTAACTTGATCTTCTGGTGGATATTTCTGACCACAGATTTCTCACCTTAGAATAGATACCAAAACAGTACCTCTCCAGGATGAACGGTCTATGGAGTGAACTCAGACTAAAACGTGTTGAAGAGCCAAGTTGGGTGAAGTATTCTTCCCGCCTGGCCTGGATGTCATGGCAGTAGTGCTTCGTTAACATATGCGCCGACACCTGCATTGCCACCTGCCAGATAGCAAGGACAAACATCTCCCTGCGCCAATACAGTGGTAGCAGCCTTGACCTGGTGTTCTAGACATACAGAGGCTCAAAGTCTCCTGGCACAGAACCTAGGACCCCACTTAGCATTGCTTTTTGCAGTACTACAATGTGCAGTTATTGTCCATGAGCACCTGTAACAGCCTCTCCTTGATGGATGGCAAGAAAGCATTTAGGGCAAGATGAATAGTCTGTAGCTTCAGTAGATTGTTGTGGAGCTGGACATCAATTAGGACCAGAACCCTCTGATCTTGACTTCTTTAAGTAACCCTGCCCCACCCAGTAGCAATTTGCATGTCAGCACTATCACTTCTGGGTGGAGAAGGAAGAGTGGCATGCTGCAAGACAAAGTGTGGGCGGTCAGCCAACACTGCGCCTACTGCACCCAGTGAGCCATCTCGTCTGAGACCTGGATGGTGTCGGAAAGGCAGCCTTGATGCTGGGCCTACTGCAAATTCAGGTTTTACCATAGGGCTCAACTGTGTCACCTGGCGTGGTTATCAAGGAAGATGCACAAAGCTAAGATGCCTAGAAGCCTCAGAGCCAATCTCATGTGGATTCAGGATAGAGCTTGAAACACTGGGATCTAAGCCTAAATGCCTTGGACTCATTGCTGCAGAGTTAAAGCCCTGAACTCTAGTGTGGAGGCTCAGCCCAACGATTGGAAGACCCTGTGAAAGAATCAGGCGATACTTCAGATTGTTTATGGTGAAACCCAATGATGTTAAAAGTTCTACAGTCATCCAGGGGTGGTTCACTACTGTTTGCTGCGAGCCCTCCTTCAGCATTAAGTTTTCAAGTAACAGAAATACAGAAACTTCCAACCGCCAAAGATGGGCAGGGACCACATCCATCACTTTCACAAACACTCAAGGGGTGCTGGTGAGGCTGACGTGGAGCAAAGCAAATTGAAAATTCCCCTGGCTCACCTTGAACCTCAGGTAATACCTGTGAGACTGCAGGATGGGTGTTAGACCTTACATCCTTGGTGTGTTATTCACCTAAACCTTTTTTCCTTCACCCCTCCTGTTTTCCTGAATTCATTTTGTTGGCATTAGGACTCTCTGCACTTTAACACTGCTAACCAGTGCTCACTCCCTAAAATATGGTAAAATTGGCACATTTATTTTACCTATATGTCCCTAGGACCCAGGGCCTGTAAATTATGGGGGATATTTATGTAGGAGTTGTGTCGCCCTTTTGCCATGCACCAGGGAGCAAGAGCGACGCAACTCCTAAGTTTGATTTATCAAGCCATGCAAGGCCACCTTGTGTGGCTTGATAAATCCAGAGTAATGCAACACAGCGCAGCGCAAATCGCTGCATTTCTTTACTCTGCCCCAGGTAGGTGTTCAATGGGTGGAGGCTGGGTGTTCCCTCGCATCCACCTATGAATTTTGGTGCATTCCCGATTTACCATCAGTGGTAAACTTGGGAATGTATCAAAATGCTACTCCTTCCCAGGTAAGGCGTAATGAGGAGAAATATCTTTATTTCGCCTTGTTTCTTCCTCTTTCTATGCATTCTGCAGCACACATAGAAAGAGGAAAATGCCTCAGGTTGTGACCATCCTGCACCACCCTTTGGTGCAGGATGGTGCCCCTTCCTGTGAAAAAACAATCCTGCTTACAACGCAGGCACCCTTGCACCATGATGCAGGACACCATGGTGCAAGGGTGCCTGCATTGGCACTAGGCAGCAAAAAGGGTGCCAGTGCAAGGAAAGGATAGGAATGTGTTGTATTATGCAGCACACATAGAAAGAGGAAAATGCCTCAGGTTGTGACCATCCTGCACCACCCTTTGGTGCAGGATGGTGCCCCTTCCTGTGAAAAAACAATCCTGCTTACAACGCAGGCACCCTTGCACCATGATGCAGGACACCATGGTGCAAAAGTGCCTGCATTGGCACTAGGCAGCAAAAAGGGTGCCAGTGCAAGGAAAGGACAGGAATGTGTTGTATTATGTTAAATACAGCACATTCCTGCCCTTTAACGCAGCGCAGCAAGGTGGCTTGCTGCGCTGCACTGTGTGAAAGCTACATAAATATGCCCCTGTATGCTACAAGTGGGCTCGCAGCAGCCATTTTGCCACCCACTAAAGTAATCATTTAAAGTATGTCTCAGGCCTGCCATTTAAACTGTCATTTTGACCGTACAAAATAAACTTTTTGCCAGACCTAAACCTTCTTTTTTAATACATATAAGTCACCCGTAAGGTAGGCCTTAAAGACCGGGTTTAAGATGTCCTGCTAGTGATAAACTACTACATTTGTTTTTCGATACTGTAAAGCATATCTCTATCATTAGATAACATTGGATTACCTTATTACATTTAATAAGTTCTATCTTTGGACTGGGGCAGATAAGGATATCATGTTTAGACTCAAATGAATTGTAATTTAGAATCCTTCTTTTTAATGGTAAAGTCGAATTTTAAGTCACAATTCTGAAAATGCCACTTTTAGTAAGTTGGCGATTTTCTGTCCTAACCATTTGGTGCCGTCTGCCAGTGTCATCTGTCACATGACTGTGAATGGCTCTGCTATTGGCCTTTGCGTATTCCTCCCAGACAGTGAACCAAAACGTATTAGGTGTGGGCAGGATGGGCCATCCTGCCAGGATAGCTGGGGTAGAGCTGTTCATTGCCCCACTTAGACTTCAAAGAGGTGGTCTCCAGGACCCACAAAGAAGCCTGATACTAGTCTTTTGTTAGCCCACACTTCTTGGAGCTCTGGCAGGGGAAGGGAAGAAATTCCAGGACCAGATGTGGGGATAGACCAGGCTGTTTCCTCCACACACAAAAACTGGTACCAGTTATTAATATTGTACCCTCTGAACAACTCTTCAGTACACTCTTGGACCTGTGGAAGATTTCAGAAAGACTGCCTTGCCCCCACAGTACTGCCCTGGTGCTACCAGAGGACCGCCCACTTCTTGAAGGACTGCCTTGCTGCTTTAAGGAGAAGTGGATCATGTCCTTGAACCCAGAACAACCAGGAGTGACTCCAAGGGCTAGTTGGCTGGCCTCCTGTGGGAGCTACGGAGACATACACTCCTGAAGTCTTGAATCCTGTACCTCTCCTCTGCTGGAGTGAGTATTGGTGATACAACTCCTGCCTAAACCTAAAAGCTGGGACTTAAAACATTTTCACACAAACTTCCCGGAGAGTGGACAGAAGACTGGGACCTACCAGTCAGCTGATATGTCCAAGGTGCTTCGCCAGTCTGCCTCACTTTGCTGTAGCTACCGCTACGTTCTTCTCTGTAGCAGTAAATCCTGTTCAGTGGGACCTCCCGGGAAAGTTGTCCGGCCTGAAGCCTTCTTCAGCTGTAGCCTGCAGTTTCATCCCACTGGAGGTTGCCTGATTCCTGAGGTAGTAAGTCTCACCAGGCTTGACTGCTGAAATTAGTTCCAGGTGGAAAGAATACTGGGTGGGGAAGAGAGAAAAAGAAGGGTGTAGCCTATTTGAACACTTAACACAACTGATCCGCCGCATGTGATGTATTGCCAACCCAGGAGGAAGTGTTGAATCGTGCCCCCCACTAGTAGGGCAAGTAGTGCTGAGGGCAAACTAAAGACGTTTATTGGCTACTTTATCAGGCTAAGAGAAGTTTGAAGACTGGTGACCATCCTAACCTGCACACTGCCTGCCGGATCCGTGTCTGCAGCCCGAAATGATTGGGCTGTTTGCTGGATCTTTGGCTGGGTAAGCAGTCTACATGCCTGCCCACCAGAATATCCCATACATTTCTGCAACTTCTGCAGAAGTTGTTTGGCAGGGGTCAACAGCCCCAAGGAACTTGCTATAGTTCTGGTATCATAAAGTGTTCCAAAGTTGAGTCCACCATCTCTCCAAAGAGGCAAGACCCATTAAAGGACATGACCATCAGCAAAGCCTGTACTTCGCCAGAGAACATGGTGAACCTCATCGAGGCATGTTTGCTTAGGGCATCACTGGTAACACCCACCCTGCCAATGTAATCCGTGGTATGCAGACCAGTGAGGCTAGCACAGTTGGCTGTGTCCTGTCCGTCATGTATCATCTGAGTCAGAGAGGCCCTAAGACCCTCCAGGACGGAAGCAAGATCTCGCTGGCCATGTCCCAAAGGGAAAGTGTGTATCAACCTAACAGGCAGACTGCATTTAGGGATCGCAGTACCAACCTGGCAGAGTAAAACATATGTTTAGTGGCATTAATCCTTTTGGATTCTCTGTCTGGAAGATTTGAGCTACCTTATTGGTCTAGGCCAGTGGTTCCCAAACTTTTGACTCCTGAGGACCCCCATTGAGTCACCACTGGAAGCCGGGGATCCCCAAGCAATTTGTATGATTTAAATTTCAAACATTAAAACAGTAATTCAGAAAAAATAAACACACGTGCACACAAAACAAATACTCGAATTACTAAGGATTTTAGGGGCATATTTAGAAGCCCCTATCGCCATGGGAACGTCACTTTTGCAACGTTCCCGTGGCGATAGAGGCTTCGCCTTATTTACAAGGGCAGCGTTAAGCCACTTAACATGGCTTAACGCTGCCTTGTAAATAAGGCCCCCTGTCACACAATGCCTAGCGTGAAAGGGGTGGGCAGTGGGTGTTGCGCTGGGCGTTCCACCGCAACACCCATTGATTTTGACGCTGCCCCCTATTTACAAGGGCAGCGTAAATAGGAGGTAGCGCCAAAATTAAGCCAGGGAAAACCAGGTCTTAACTTGGCAAAACGAGGAGAAATCCTTTATTTCTCCTCGTTTTTGCTTTTTCAATGTGCACACATGGAAAAAGCAAAACGCTTGGATTGTTTATGTTCAGGAAGGTGACCCTTCCTGCACATAAACAATCTTTTAAAAATGCCATTTTGTAACTTCCATGTGTGCTGCATTAAGCAGCACACATAGAAGTGACAAAATGGAATTTCAAGATTGAAGGGGACCTTCCTGCACATAAACAATCTTCCACTGCATCTACACACCCTTGCACTATGGTGCAAGGGTGCCCGCTGGCGCTACACTGCTAAGTGTAGCGCCAGCACAGGGGAAACGCAGGGCTGCACCATATTCTTGTAAATATGGTGCAGCCCTGTGTTTCGAAGTGGCGGAGCGTGTTGTTAAGCCAAGGAGGCTAACGACACACTCCGCCACTTCTGTTGTAAATATCCCCTTAGTATTTTATATTCAAAAGAATTTGCAAAAACAAAACATTTTAATGGGAAAGTTGGTGCTGCATCTCCGTGACTAACTTTTAAATGGTTGGTTTTATTTCGCAGTACGAGGCTCCTGCTCCTGCTAGGGCCAGACTGGAAATCCAAAGCAGCCCTGGCAAATGTTTTCAGACCAGTCCCCATACGGTGCACACCAAGTGCAGTGAGGGAGCCTGACTACTACAAAGGGGCTTTGGGAGGCTCTCCCCCCAAGAAATGTAGGAAACATTGGTGCAGTTTAAAACACATTTATCATTATATATTAAATTGTATTGGCTTTTAACGAATAGTAAATGAAGACCTTACTATGCACCAGGATACGACAATCTTTGTTGGGGTTCTTCAATGATTCCCTTATTATCACCCTTCAACAGTGCCTCTCATCTCTCCATAGCCCCTCTGTCACATGTATTTAATTTTTTATAGCATCTCTCATACCACTGTAGGATGTCAGAGCACTTTACATCACACACATATAGCGACAATGAATCATACGTGTAAATCAGTGTATAGAAAATGTTACATAAGGCAAAGGGTACTACAATGTGTAGGATTCACATGTCATTCATACTGGTAGGCATTTTTAAAGAGTGCTTGATCCGGAGAAGCGCAAACTTGGGATTCAGAACATCAGCCAGTGGTTAGCATTGACTTTAAAAATAAAAATGTATTTCCGCCCAAATAAACCTTTTTAGCAGCATCAGGATAATGAAAGACTGGGAAAAACATAAGTTACTAACTTGTACCATGCAGTTTGCAAGCAGCTGTTTGATGACAGTTTATAGGTCACTGTGCTAGATTACGATTGTCACTTATGAACTGCAGAGTAACAAAAAAATCTCTGTGACAAAAGCAGTAACCCACTGACCAATGCACATAAAACACTGTTTTTTAAAATGCATGGTACACGTTCTTTGCATACGCTAGATTACTCAAAGCTGCAACTGGACAAAACTCTCATCTCTCCAGCAGGTGCATTAATCACTGGCGTTATTTTGACACTTTTATTGTTGCTCGAAAACTGCTAATTAGACAAGGAACTTTGCAGTGCTTTTAAAACTGCCTCCTGGGGACCCCCTGGGAATGTGTCACGGACCCCTGGGGGTCCGCGGACCACAGTTTGGGAAACACTGGTCTAGGCCATGGCAATTAGGCTGTCTGCAGTGGAGAGAAAATCTAGATCACCAGGCGCAGGTCAGTGATATCTGGATATCTGCCTGTTCATAGGTGGGCAAGAAATAAATGTCCTACCTCGTGACCTGTGAGGGCCTTATTGAATGGGAACAAGAGCTTAAATGTTGTGAGCACGGGCTGTAAAATTTCAGGCAAAATATTTGTTTAGTCTTAATGGAGGGCAGCTCTTGGCTGCCCTCCGAACCACCACTGCAAAGGAGGCATTTTCTTCTGTTGCTGGCCCATGTGTTGAGTCAAAATCTGTCTCATGAGAGGTATACAGCTCTTTGACATTTTGTAAATGAAGGTATTAGGCATCATCAGTGTAATGAGGAAAGAGTAATCCATTATCATCATCAATATCCTGGGATGCACCTTACTCTGCCACAGGGTCAAAATCCGGGCCAAAAAGAGAACAGGGGCTCTGCTGATAGGTGCGCTGTGGGAGAGGCAAGGGGTTAGAGTCAGGGTGCATCACAACAGGTTGTGCTTTTGTAATGTCTTAATACCACACTGGTCAAGCTTGGGCCAATGTCAGTTCAAGATCTAACATTGGCTTGGTACTGGATCATCCTCTGGCATCTTCTATGGTGTGGTGTTGGTGTGACAGGAACCAGCGTGGATCTCACTGCAAGAGTGGAAGTCTGTTATGGAACTGGTATTGGCCCAGTAAAAAGTCCTGAGGGAGCAGACGACTCCAGTGATTAACCCGCTGGTGGTATCCCAGCCTGAGGCCCCTGCAGTCTCATGGGGCTCAAAGGAGTGCCAGAGGGAGCCGGAAACACAGTGAAAATTTGCACAATGGCCTCGACCTGCTGCAGGATTGACAACAGCCTAAGAAACTCTGTAAACATTTGGACTAATTGAGGAATCGGCTCCATGCAGATTGACCTTGATGAAATGTGTTTGACATTTTGATGACTTTATGTCTTGTCTTTGCAGTCAAAGTGATGGGATGAGGTCGATTCATGACTTGTTTTTTTATGCTTGTGTTTGGATATGGGCTGCGGCTTACCGGAGGACTTCGGCAAGTAGTGGAGCAGTTGTGGGAAGAGCCGGCAACTTAGAGCAGGAGTGGATCTACGTGAGGGCCGCACCTTATTCTTATGTTTAGCGACAGACAACTTCACTCCCTTGTCTCCAATAATCTTTATATGCATGAGGATACACTTATCACATTACTATGACTTGTGTGCTGAGCTCAGGCACCAAAGGCACACCAACAAAGGCAGAACACTCTTTCATAAGAAAATGTGTATTCTTCCCCACAACTATCATGATGAAGTCTAGAGTTTGTGGTGCGAACTTGGAACCTGAAAATCTGTGTTCTATTCCTTTCATTGACACTTCAACAACCACCTCCAGCACTGATATATGTACCCATTCCATAGCCTATGATCGAATGTATTGCACTCTTGGTATGTCGAGCATGTCTAGTGGAAATGTTTATTTTTACAAAGAAATCTCCATTTCTTTCTCTAACTCTTGCTAACCACCCATTTCTCTTTACTAAAAAACGGATGCATATTTTCTTATAAAATGATTCCTATTAAATTTGACTTCTGAAAAAAGTCATAGATATGTTTATAGCAAACCAACATTCAGGATACCTACCTAGAATTGATTGTGGCACACATTTCTACATTCTGATATCGCAACTTGTTCAAGTCGAATTTTAACAACTACTTTGTTTGCTATTCTTGCACTGAAGCCAGAGGATATGAATTCACTAGAAAGAAGAATGACAATAAATTGAGTAATTCACTCATTGTTGCATAACGACCAAACAGGATTTATGCCTGAGAGAGCGACAAGGCTTGACCTCGGAAGGCTACATGTTAACACTAAGGTTGACCTGTAACCTGGAGCTACACTAGCATTAGACATAGAAAAGGCATTTGATTCAATTGATGGGTCAACCGCCATTTGACGCTGAGCCACTTCAGATCCGAGCCGACTTTTGTGGCAGGGTGGCCCTCCTTCACTAAGCCTCTACGTCGGTGGTGAAAGTGAACAGAGTGACCTCGAGTAAATTTAACCTAGGTCAGGGTACCAGACAGGGCTGTCTGCTCTCAGCCTTGCTCTTCACTTTGTGTCTGGAGCCTCTGGATTGTTGGGTCCAGATGAGAGGTTGCCAGAAGAGACATGGGAACCAAAGAAAATGTTGCTACTTGCAGACGATGTCCTACTTTATCTAATTAATCCAGGAGTATCACTCCAAGTGGTTCTGTCGGTGTTCCACAACTTTGAGGGGTACTCAGGACACTGAATTAACTGTGATAAATCAATTTTGTACAAAATAGGTGATTGGATGCAGGTTAGATTGAGGACTTAGAGCAATAGAGTATCCAGAGGTGGCTTTAAATACCTGGGTATAGAGGTGACGGTAGATAATGCCTTAGTTCTGGAATGAAATTTGGAAGATATTCTTAAGGAATTCGTAGCAGAAGTGGAGGATGTAGCATCCTCCCCAGCCCGGGGTACTACAAATGATCACACAACACACAGAGCTTGATATTACATATCTTTATTCCTCAGCGTGTAACCATTAACTGAACATTCTACATCATAAATTCTATCACCCACAGCCACGCACTTACTTCACTGCTCTACAGAGTCCATCAGGAATCAAAAGGGTCCTGTCATCTCTAACTCACAAGATACTACATCACCACCTATGTTAAATAAAAAGTACCAATAATACATATATACATTACACCTCCTCAATAAGCCGCTTTGGTGCTCAAATAAATCATCCAGATCTGGTCATGTGAAGCTGCGGAGATACAGGAGAAATGTCCATGGCTGGCATTGGTGACAGAGACACTGGTACAGTCATTGGACTCTTCGGATTCCCAGGTTAATATGTCTCACTTCTGCCATCTGTAGCTGGTGAAGGTCGAGGCAGATGCTGGAAATGTGAAATTTTTTGCATAATGGACTGTCACCATGTGTTAGGGTGACCAGATTTTGAGTATCAAAAACTGGGACAGGCCAGAAATAAAAGTAGGACTAAAGCATTTAGGGGGTCTTTTTCGATGGCGGGGTGCCCGCCACCAACAGCCTGTCAGTGGGGCGCCCTCCGCTATCATACTGCGGTTTTCCGACAGGAGGTCATTTTCCGACCGCCTGTCGCAGCAGCCGCATTGCCCAGCATTGCGGCGGTGCCTGTCAGGCACTGCCATCGGGATATGATATCCCTTTTCGCCGGTTGTTTCGCGGCAGTCAACCCGCCACGAAACGGCAGGCGGAAACGGATTTGGGGGCCCGTAGCGGGCCCCCCTTCATCCCTGGGCCTGGGACAAGGGCACTGGGGGGCACCTATGGTGCCCCGCTACATATCCCTGCACCATGTGGCAGGCACCGCATGGTGCCTGCCACATAGTGCAGGGATATGCAAGTGCCATTTTTTTTGTATTGCAGTGGGATCTGCTAACCTCATCCCCGCCGCAATACAGCAGATAGGCAATGCAACCAACGTGGTGGCGGTCACATCCTAATGCGGTCGGTGGGTAGGCCACCTCGCAGGCGGCCGGCTCCACTACCGCAACGGTGGCGGACAGACTAAAGTCTGTCCGCCATCGTAATGACCCCCTATGTCTTACTTCTATATCAGGCCTGTCCCGATTTTTGCATAGCTTTGTAAATATGTGCATATATAAATATATATATATATATATATATACATATACATATACATATATATATATATATATATATATATATATATATATATATATATATATATATGCACACGGTAGGCTTGTAAAGGTACATATATCTATAGAGAGTATATATAGGTACGCACACATTTACAAGGCTACATTTACTGAACTTACAATGGCAGAACCTCGACCCTGAGGCCCCTACCCTCCTCCCCGGTTCACTGACAGAATATCGACGCCCAAAATATTCCCATACCACAATATCAAGTTATCGATGTCAAAAATATCGGCGTCCTATATTTATTAAGGTAAGTACAAAAATATCGGAAAAAAATATCGATGTCATTTAAATAGTTGTACAAAATATAGTTTTTTATATATAGATATAAAATAAATAATAAATATTAAATATATTAAATAATAACATTAATTAAAAAGAAAATTAGAATTAATATACATTTTAACAAATATAACAAATAAACTTAATTGAAAAAAGTTAAACACACATATAAAACAATTAATGTATATATATATATATATATATATTTACTTTATAACAATTATTAAACTAATAATTTTAATGTATTTTATCATTTTAAAATTATATAAAAATATAACAAATAAATATATATATATATACATATACCAATAACATAAAATCATTGTAATTAAATTAAAACATTAAACTATTTAAAAATCTTTTAACTTAGTAAAAATAATTTTCCAATTAACAAATATTAATAATTAAAAATCTTATAATTTCAAATAAACAAAACATAATAATTTAAATGATAACAATACAAAATTAATTATAACATTTAATACGCATACTATTCCCCTACAATTTAAACAAAACTACGCAAACTATTAAAGTAAATATATGAACAATTTACCACTCGCATGTAGCACAACACATAAATATTAACACTGAATCAAAATAAAATTTACAAATCTCCCTCCAATAAATGCTACAGTAGTAAGAGTGATAAATTACACATAGAAAATATTTACTTCAACCATTCCACCTATTCCAGCCAATACAACACCAAGGAAACTATTAAAGAGCAACAGTAGTCAAAGTGTTGGATTGCTGAGGGGTGAAAATTACTATTCCCACTCCAAAGAGTGTAACAGTAGTGAAAGTGTTGGATAGCGGAGGGTTAGAAATTACTATTCCCACTCCAATGAGTGCAGCAGTAGTCAAGTCAAGTCAAAAAGTAATGTTTATTTAGACCATAGTCTTTAAACAACAATAAAACCCAATTGTGAATATTAAAACAATACAGATTCTTCACCAATTCCATTAAAATTAATAGCCTATAAGCAAAATGGTAACGGCACGGATATCCCACACAATGTGGCACAATAACATAATTAATTAGTATGTCCAGTTCAATTCAATCTCCTGAAAATTAATAAAATTTTATTCAATTTTATATTAATTAAAACAGGGCAAAGTGCATTTTAATAAAACTCAGCCTTAAAATCATTAAAATCGTTAAAACATCTTCAGTTTCTCCCGAAAGAGACTTTTTATGGCTTTCATGTAGTTTCCGATTGCAATAGCAATCTCAAGATTAAGCATCTCTGTAAGTAGGGCTACTGCCTGTTCTCGTGACTTCGTTTCATATTTTAAAAAGATTGGACGTAGAATTAATTTCCGCTGAGCTAAAACTAATACACAATCTAATAAAATGTGCACAATATCGCTTTTTGTTTCCAACATACATTTGCAATTTCCATCCGGCTGAATGATTTCTGCTTTTATTTTCTCATTTGTCAGCCAAGGGTTTATGCCTATTCTTAATCTTAAAATTTCACATCTAAGCCAATAGTTGGGTAATGTGTCCAGGTAAGGATACCAGGCTTCATTCAACCATGGAGTTCTCATACATTGCACTGATTTTTTCATTCTCAGATACTCCATATCTACATTTCTGGACCATTCCTGCACTTGGGATCTGAGTGCGCTCTTAGTGAACTATGCATGTAGTGTTTGTTGACAGATTCTCACTTTTAGGTTCTCACCTACAGTAAGCAGTTTCTTTCTAGTTTCCTTAGCCCATTTTAGGCTACTAGACTGAATCTCCTTTCTGCACCATTGTGAGACCTTCTGCACTGCTCCAGGGTCCTGGCGTTTCCAGAACCTTACTAAAGACACTTGAGTCTGTATGCTCCATGCTATTGTTCCTAGCTCAATTCTAATGGCCTGGATCATTGCTGAGCTCGGTAGTGACAATACGGTTTTTAAACACTTCCCTTCTTCTAAGTCCCAACCGCTTTTACCACTTAGATAGAGGACTTCAGCTCCATACAGTACTTGCGGGGGTATCATTGCACTATATGCCTTTAATAACGGTCTGTGGGACATATCTCCGTATTGTCTATTGAATTTTTTCAGCCCACAAATCGATGTAAAGGCTTTTGCTTTCTGAGCTTCTAAGTGCGTATGCCACTTTAATGCACTATCGAACCAGACCCCAAGATATCTATAATCATTCACAATCTCCAATTTCATGGGGCCTAAAAACCAACAGAAACTCGTATCTCTTTTCCCAAAACATAAAATTTTTGTTTTTTCCGTATTTACAACTAAAAACTTTGCCTCACAATACTCTCTAAAAGCATCAGCGGTAAAATGATCGCTGCTTTAGGGGCAGGAAACTGCCGCTAAAGCGGCGATAATGGGCTTGATAATATGCCCTTGAGAATTCCAATAGAAGCCCAGGATCACAGCAGAACATGGGCTTCTATTGGTATTCTCAAGGGCATATTATCAAGCCCATTATCGCCGCTTTAGCTGCAGTTTCCTGCCGCTAAAGCGGCGATAATTTTAACGCTGTTCTTGCTAATATGCCCCATAGTTTTCTTTGGAGGCCTAACTCGTACTGGTCGAGAATCACCAAATCGACTGCGTACAATAAGCATGACACTTAGTTACCGTCCATTCTGGGACTGGCGCTTCTGTCAACCTCTAGGGATGCAGGTAAGTCTGCTAGGAATATGGCGAAAAGCAAGGGGGCCAAGACGCAGCCCTGTCTTAGGCCGTTCTCAATTGCTATTTTCGGCGTCAAGGACCCCCCCTTATCCTTAATAACCTGTGCCCAGTTTCCTCTATGTAGCTCTTTTACTATTGCCAGTAAGCCTTCCGGTATATTATAATTTTCCAAGGACTCCCAAAGGCATTTATGGTCCACCGAATCAAACGCGGCCCGAAAGTCAACGAAGCAACAGTATAACTTCCCTTTTTGCTCTATTGACTTTCGCACCATTGCCCATAGGGCGAAACAGTGGTCGACAGTGGAATGACCTTCCTTGAAGCCCCCTTGTTCTACCGGCACAATAGAATATTGCTACACCCAATCCTTAAGTCTACTCAATATTATTTTTGCGAAGACTTTTTCCCCAATGTCCAACAAATTAATTAATCTATAATTTTTCGGAGATTTCATGTCACCCTTCTTGTGCACCGGCCTAATTACTGCTCCCTTCCAATTTTTAGGGATTTTTCCTGTATCCAAGATGACTAAAAGACATGTGGGACAAAAATTCTGCCCACCAGTTCAGCTGGGACTTTATTATGGAGGCTGGGAGATTATCAGGTCCTGCTGCCCTGGTTAGCTTTAATTTGGTTATCGTATTTTTCACATTCAATACTGAGAAATCTGGTTTTAGATCTTCTACTAACCCACTCCAGTTTTGGCTCACTCCTTCTTCTGATGCCCTGCGAGAGCCATACAATTCCTGCAAGTATTCTTCCCATGCGGCCTCTTCTACCACACAATTCATAGCTCCCGCAGGGTGTCCTGCAGCTGCCTGTATCAGCTTCCAAAACTGGCGTAAATTCTTTGTTTCAATAGTTTCTAGCAGTTTTCCCCAGCATTTTTCTTTATAGACTCTTTTCGAGCTACTAATTAGCATTTTGTATTCTCTTCTCAATTTTTTAAGGTATATAACTCTGTTCAAATCATATTTAACTCTAAGCCTCACATGCTTCTCTCCTTATCTCCCTCTTCATCTTTAAGCAGTCCGCAGAGAACCATTTTACTTGCCTTACTGGGATTTTATGTTGTTTTGTTGCATGTATTTTCTCATTTTTTAGTTCAACGCGAAGGCATTGCACAACCTGTTCTATTTTTCCCTCATACCATTCCAGGTTCTGCCCTCTGTCACTTCCCAAATCTAGCTTCTGTTGTAGTATTGCCAGCGTTGCTATATATTCATCTGTTAGCCTAGTTGTCACTCGCCTGGGATACTCCACTTGTTGTACAATTACTTTATCTCGTGGGCTCGGGTTCACATCTGAGATCTCAAACTGCAGGGGGTTGTGATCACTACCTTGCCTGTGACAAACCAGAAACCCCTTAATTAAGGGAAAGTTCCAGGCCGACATAAACACATAGGGGCCGATTCCGATCTGGGTCGGAAAGCTCTCCGACCGATCCGGATCCGGATTGTTTTCCGACCGAGCCGGACCCCTGCAGTCCGACCGAACGAGTACGATGCGGCAGTATGCTGCCGGACTTGGTTCGGTTGGACTCCCATTGAAGTCAATGGGAGCCGGTCGTACGACGTGTACATGGGCTCCCATTGACTCAATGGGTACGTTGCGCACAAGGGGGCCCCCTGTAGTGGGCACGCGTTGGTGCCAACCGCACCATACACGCATGTATAGGGGGGACCCATGGGTCCCCCCTGTGTCCGACTCGTACGGCTACGGGTGAAGGGGGGTCCGGCACGGACCCCCGAAGTCCGGGTGCTTTTTCGTGTCGGAGGCTCCGACTCGATCCGGCTGTCCGGATCGTGCATCGTACTGGCTCGGTCGTAAAACGTCTCCATTGCGCGTCACGGATCGAGTGCGAACGAGTCGGACGGAGCGGTTCGGACCCGGAAACGAGTCGGTCGGCGATTTCGCGTTCGCTCGCATCGTACTTGCTCGCTCGGACGACTGTACGAATCGGTCGGAAACACAGCCTCCGACTCGGATCCGGTAAAGCCGAATCCGATTCGGAGCCCTCCCGACCGAGATCGGAATCGACCCCATAGTCTATTGGGCAATTTTGTGTGCCTATTTTAAATGTTTCCTTAGCTAGACAGTCTGATTCTGACCTACCATTCTGGCAAAATAGTCTCTTTGTCCCCAAATAGTTTTCCAAGTTTATATCTTGGTTTGAGGAAACATAATCTGGGAAGGACGCTAACCTTATGTCATAGGCCTCCAGAATTTCCGTATACCAACGGTCTACCTTCTTTGGGTTTAATTTATGATTGAAATCACCCATCATTAAAATTATATCTGTGCCGTATTTTTCACATAAGGTGTCTATATCGTCTTTAAAATATCCTAACTCAGCACCATATTCCTCGGGACACCCCCATTGCATATACACATTTATGAGGATTAAGTTTTCATGCTTTTTGTCTGCAACCAACAGAGATAACCTGCATACAAGCAGCCATTTAAATTTTACGGAAAGTGATGTCACATTCTTCACTACTTTTGTAGACAAAAGGGTCATAATCCCACCTTCCGGGCGCCCAAACCTTTTTTTCTTTGCTGGGCGATGGAGTTGGAGAAAGCCATCAATTACTGGGGTTTTGTCGCATAGCCAAGTTTCCTGTAAGCATATGATCTCGGTACTTTTGGCTAGCTCTTTTAAGTTTTCTTGTTTTATCAATTCTCAGAGACCGTTTATATTCCAAGATATAAACTTAAGACTATGCGACACCCCATTATCCTATTCCACATCATCTAAATATCCTTCTTCCCCAAAATCCTCATTGTGCAGCAGTAGGGAAAGTGTTGGATAGCGGAGGCATAAAATGTATTATTCCCACTCCAGTCAGTGCAACTGTAGGGAAAGTGATGGATAGCGGAGGGGTGACATTTACTATTCCACTCGAGTCAGTTCAAAATTAAAAACAAACAAAATATCATCATCTAAATAAAAATATTTAACAAACAAAATAAATCAAAAATATAAATATGTTAAAAATTAAAAAATAAATATATTATATATAAAAAAATAAAAACATATTATAATGTTAAATACATATCACAAATACCTACAAATATTATATTAAATAAAACAAAAAATTATTTACAATCAAATAAAGTTTTATTTAGAAATTATTTATTAACAAAAACATTACTTATTACATAAACCTTTAACACCACACAATTCACAACCCACATCTAAAATAGAAAATAAATGTAATTACATAATTAACATAATTAATTATCAATGAAACAAATAATATTAATTAAAAACAAATTAAAAAACATAAAAGTTAACTCCCCACCCTTTACCCCTATAATTCCCACAACCCACACCTAAAATGAAACTGTAAAAATTGCACAATTAAAATTTACTTTCAATTAAATAACTAATAGTATGTAACAACTAATTATAAAGTAAGTAAAATTAATTTACTCCCCACCCCGATAAACCCAAAACCCACACACAATTTTTTTAACAATTACCCTAATTAATTATCAATTAATTGATTAATATTAATTAGCCACTAATTATCAATTATTTAAAAATAAATTTCTTCCCACCCTTTACCCCTATAAACCCCACAACCCGCACCTAAAATTAATTACACAATATCCATATTTAATTGTCAATTAATTAATTAAGATTAATTAACAACCAATTAATTAACAATTAATTAAATATACATGACTTCCTACCTTGTACCCCTACAAACCCCACAACCCACACATAAAATGTACCCAGAAAAACTTAAAAACACAATTAACAATATAAAATCTCAATTAAATAAATATTAATAAATAAAAAATTATCATTAATTTATTATAATTAAATTACTTCCCACCCTATTCCCCTATAAACCCACAACGCGCTACGGAACTAGAAAATGCTAAATGTATTTAAAATAAAATTAATAACTACTAAAAATGTAACACATATATTAAAAAACATAACCAACACTTATACAAAAATACATCACATACATTTAAAACATATACTAAAATACATAACACTAATTAAAAAATCAATATTTTAAACAACTATATTTTTGCAAACGATATTAATGACTTCTATATTATTGATAACGATATTTCTTACCTTAGATTCGATATTCTTGACCACGATATTCTTGCTGTCGATATTTCTGTCACAACATTTACAACTCAATATTTGTGTAAGTCGACATTTCCAACTCAATATTTTGTCTAAATTCCCTCCTCCCCATCATCTCCCCTCCACTGGGTGCATGCAGCCCAGTCAACCTCTTCCTGTACTGACTGACAGATAAATTACTCAATTTATTTTCAATCTTCAGAGGCCACTGTGAAAGGACAGCATACCTTTCAATTCTGCTTTGCTGAATTACCTGACCTTTGTCCCAAAAACCGGGGCATGTATTTAAAATGAAGAAAAGTGTCGGGACAATGGGACAGTCCACCAAAAACCGGGGCAGTCCGTGGAAATCCGGGACGTCTGGTCACCCTACCAGGTGTCCTTTACTAATCACAACCCTCAGTGGGTCAGCATCAAAAGGAGCATCAGACTTGCGTTTCTGTTTCTGCCTTACGAGAACTTGGTCTCCTATGTTGAACACAGTGCTCGAAGCACAGTGACACCTGTCCGCATAGGTCTTCATTTTGCGTTTGTGAGACGAATCAGAAATGCGAAGTTGATCAATATCAATCAATCTCTCATTGGTCCATTGTGGCAGTTTGATTCCTATGGTTCTCTAAAACATTAAGGTGGCAGGGCGTTCACCTGTGGTAGAATGGGGAGTTGACCTGTATGCACGAAGTGTAGACTGAAGAACGTATTTGAGTTCAAGCTTTTCCAGTGCAGCACGCTGAACAGTCTACTTGAGGGTGCTCATAAATCACTCGGCCACACCTTTGCCGTTGGTCAGAGAGGTGTGCTTTTCTGATGCTTGGCGTGTAGATGAGTGAGAAAATCTTTAAATTCTCCACTATTGAAAGGCAGGCCATTGTCAGATTTCAAAATCAAAGGAACACCCCATGTTTCCAAGATACTTTCTAATCTCTCAATGACTCTGTCATGAGAAGTTGATGACAGGTCTTCCATAAGGGGAAAATGGGAATATTCATCAACAATTACCAGTAGATGATGTCCATTGTCAAGGGGTCCAAAGAAATCAATTGCAATCTTCGCCCATGCATACTTTGGAAGATCCGACATGTTTAACGGATGTGTGGTTGTCTTGGATGACAAGCAGTTGCACAAATGACATGCCTTTAACTCTTTTTCAACTCTCTCATCAAGACGAGGAAACCACACTTGGTCCTGTAAAGCTTGTTTCATAGCAATAACTCCACGGTGTCCCTCATGATCCAGTTCATTGACTTGTTGTCTCAGACTCTTGGGTATGACAATTGTTGACCCCGTAGGATGATGCCTTCTGGGGTAACTGAAAATTCTTCCTGCACATTTTTGAATTTCTGGTATTCAAGGTTATCATGAAGAGGTAGATTATGTTTTCGCCAAGATTGGTGTGGATTAATGTTTTTGAGTATTAGCAAATCACTGTCAGTACTCATGGCAGCAATGATTTGTTCTACCGATATGGCAGCAGGGGTACTGGACTTCACAATGGAGGTAATGTAAGCATCAGTCGCTTTAGAAGATGTGCCATGACACTGTATTGGCACACGTGAGAAGTAGTCAGCAGGATTTTGATCTTTTCCTGGAATAAGCACAATCGCATAATCATACTCCTGCAATCACAACCCCCACCTCTCAATGGGATGGGGCATCTTGGCTTTAGGATTACTGAAAATGGTGAGCAATGCTTGGTGGTCGGTGACAACTGTGAAATGCTTTCCATATCGGAACACATGAAAATGCTCTTAAGCCCACCCACAGCGAGGCTCTCTTTTTCAGGTTGTGAATAGGCACGTTCTGTTAATGACAGACTTCGACTAGCAGAAGTCACAATGTGTCTTGGGGCATTGGCATGTCCAATGTGCTGGGCAAGGATGGCACCCAACCTCACTGGGCTTGCATCAACAGCAACCTCTGTCAAACATTTCGGATCAAAGTATGCCATTTCAGTGACGTTCTCAATTGCATGCTTGATTTTCTTTAAGCTTTTTTCACATCCACTTGACTATAGAAATGAGGCATTTAGTTTTGTTAAGTCTTTCAATGGGGCACTTACAGTGGCAAAGTCACGTATTTTTGTTGAACAGTAACTGCCCATACCAAGGAAGGATCGCAGCATAGTTACATCTTGTGGGGGAGAAGCGGACAACAAGGTTTGTGCTTTATTTGGATCGGAGTGATTCCCCCCCAGAAAAAATATGACCAAAGAACTTGAGTTTGGTTTTATGAAAGTCATACTTTTCTGCATTTAAAGTGAGAACTGCATCAGCAAGCATACGAAACACTTGTGTAAGTGCTTTATCATGTTCCTTTCGTGTGGCCCCAAAAACTAGTATGTCATCACTGTATTTTTTTTTTTTTTTAAAGCATTTGTGACTGGCTGTATTATGCGACAAATGACATCCTGAAAAAGTTCTTCAGCTGATAATACTTACCCTTTTATATTTAAATAAACCAACATGAGTTGAAAAAGTAGTAATGTGCCTGCAATTCTCTTCCAGTTTGAGCTGGTGATATCCTTTGTTCAACTCAAGGTCGGAAAATACTTTGGCTCCATTCAGCTGCGTAATCATGTCAGCACTGTGCGGACCTAGATGTTATTCTCTTTCAATCACCTTGTTCACTTGGTGCATGTCAATGCAGATGCACATGGCTCCTCCACTATCCTTTTTTGACACTATCTCTATGGGTCATACCCATGGTGTTGGGCCAGCGGATCGCTCACAGATGTTGTGCTTTAATAGTATCTCAAGTTCTTTCTCAACAGCCTTTTGTAAATGAAACACAATTCGACGATGTCTTGGATCAGCAGGAGGGATGTCCTCATTTCTGTGAAGTTGCACTTTCATGGTCTTAAGTCTTCCTAGTCCATGAAACAAAGATGGAAACTGATTCGCTATCTCATGATAGGCACTGACATTGTACTTGTCCACTAGCATAATGTTTATTGATGCGCCACTGTATATGATAAAAGGTATGGAGCACCCATTCACTTTCAGTGTGATCTTGGGACAGTGTCCAAATTAATTTCTCACTTTCACTTGTCGACCTAGCTTCGACCATTATTCTTCCTTGCACGAAGCTAATCCTACATGTGCACATCGGTAAATATCCTTTACAACGAATCCTTTACACCGAATACTTTCACCCCACATACCAACACTCCGCATGTCATTACATCCTGCATACCATCACTCCGCATGTCATTACATCGCATGCGCATTTACAACGCATGCGATGTAATGACGATCCACCTCGTTGTGAGGAAACTGAGGCTATTCTGTTTCCTCACAACGACGTGCACCGCCCCTCAGACGAAGCAGGAACATGGAGAGTGGACCCACGAGGCGAGAGAGGTAAGGGGGATTGGGCCTGGGGTGGGGGTTACTTTTTTAGGGTTTATGGTGGGGCGTGCAGGGTAGTGTGTCAGTGTAGGGAGCCGAGTGGGGGTCCGGTGACGGTCGTGCTGGGGGTAGTGTTGTTGTGGTGTTGGTGTAGTGTAGGGTAGTGTTTTAGGATTTAGGGTAGTGTCGGGGGGTCGTGCAGGGTAGTGTTTCAGTGTAGGGAGCAGAGTGGGGGTCGGGGGAGGGTCGTGCTGGGGGTAGTGTTTAGGGTAGTGTTGTGGTCTTTGTGTAGGGTAGGGTAGTGTTTTAGGGTTTAGGGTAGTTTCGGGGGGTAGTGCAGGGTATATTTTCAGTGTAGGGAGCAGAGTGGGGGTCGGGGGAGGGTCGTGATGGGGTTAGTGTATTAGGGTTTAGGGTAGTGTTGTGTTGTATGTGTAGTGTAGGGTTGTGCTTTAGGGTAGTGTATTAAATGTACAGTTTTAAATTAATACTTGAGAATTAGTTAAAATTACATAATATTTAAATAACTTTCCCACCCAAAACCACAGTTTTCGTGCTATCCTGTCCCAGTGGATATGGAACATTTAAAAAAAAAAACAATAAGAGATGTACACTTTAAAATTAATAATCGAGTATTAATTTTTTTTAAAAAGATTAATTAAAATACCGTCATTTTTATTAATTACCCACCCAAAACCCCTGTTTTCCCTGTAAGTGACTAAAATAAAAAAAAGACATTTTTGCATTGAATTTTCGTTGCTCTAGCATGCGTTGTTATAAACAGCGTGGTAAATGTACTTTTAATTGATTGAATACAATTTGTGTTGTGTTTGCTTCGTTATAAAAGCTTACGGGGTCATGGCATTTGCGTAGAGATAATTTCGTGGTAATGGTATGCGGAGTGTTTGCTGCGGGGTAACGTCGTATATTCGTGCACATCGGCCAGCAGTCAACATTGACATCGCACACCCATCTTCCTCATTGTCGCTTGACAATGATGAACTTTTAGGTGAGGAATTTGATGACAATCGACGTCGTTCAGTTTCTACTTGCCTCAACTGATGTGATTGCTTAGCCTTGTGGGCCCATTTAGAGCATCGGAAACATTCTGACATCCATTTTGTTTCCTCGCAGTGATGCACTTGATCTTTCCTCCATTTTGTTTTCTCAATGTGACGCACTTGATCTTTCTGTTGCTTTGCAAACCATTACAAAGTGGCTCTCTTTCCACCTGCTTTGCATATCTGTCCAATGGCAGGACATTTACCTTCATGTGGAAAGGAAAATCCACATTGAGAACACAACTTCTTTTTCTTTGGAGACATTACTTTATGGCATTCTACCTTGTATTTCGGCCTACTTTTCACCCTTAGCGCTGATTCATTTTGGGCCATTTTGTCCTCTATGTTAGCTGCTTGTCTGTCAGCTCTTTCTTCCGCTCTGGAAGCCATGAGAAATCGCTCCAAGCAGAGTATCTCTTTCAACATTTGTTGTCTGAAGGAATTGGAGAGGCAACCATCTATTACTCTGAGATGCATGGCCTCTTTATCATTGAACTTGCAATCCTTTATGAGCGAATCCAGTCTTTCTACAAACTCATGCATCGTTTCCCCAGCTCTATGCCTTTCTTGACTGAAAATGTACATTTCAGACATTCGGCATTGGATTGAACTTCTTTGATTTGACGGTATGTCTCTTCATCACCTTGTGATATTTTCTTTATCACTTCTTTCACTCCTTCACCTGCTAAATTCTTTAGATATTTAATGATCTTTCTGTCATTTGCTTCTTACAGTGCATCAATGAAATCATCGAAGGTTTTGACCCTGGCAATCCATATCCCCCCAATATTTTGCTTTTTGGCTGTATCGAAGGGAGGCAGTCGTTTCAAGAGGGTGGCGGAACCATATTATACGCTATTTTTAGCAGCCAATGAAAGATTTCCCTATTCCAACCGCCACTCACGGCCTTTTAGTCGGTCCAACGTGATTCACCAGCCTCATAAGCACAACCCCAGTGCTTCTGCTTGGGTTGCGGCGCCTGGTGCTGTGGTGGGATGGCTCTCTTTACTGAGGTTCTGGTAAGCGTGATCATATTCTCTATATCTGGTTATCGCCACCTCTAATGTTCCTTTGCGCTTACCGGCTTCTGCTCACAGCGTTCTCTTGCACCTGGCTATCGCCACTCATTGGAATTTCCTTACCTGGTTGTCACTGCCTTTAACGATTCTTGGTGTCAGAAATGTTTATCCTTTTAGCGCTTACTTGCACTCAGCTATTACGGCCTTTAGCGCTTCTCTGTACCTGGTTGTCGCGGCCTTTAGCGTTGTCGTACTGTATGAATGACAGCTGTGCGTTGTGGTGCAGTACCTATCGTCTTGACTTTACAAGCAAATTTCTAGCCGATGACAAACAAACTTTCTGTAAGGCCTTCACTTTCTTCAGGCCTTCCACTGGCTGGAGTGGTGCTTTGACGCCACAGACGCCAATTGTCGATTTTCACTTCAACTGAGGCACCCATGGCACGCACAAGCATTTTGCTGTACCATGGCAAACTCTCTGGGAGAGCGCTCTCGGTTCTTCTGGTCACGGGGTTTATGTAATCCCCTATCTTGTCGCCATTTGTAGCATCCTTCCCAGCCCGAGGTACATACAAATGATCCCGCCACTCATGGAGCTTGGTGTTACACATCTTTATTCCTCAGCGTGTGACTGTTAACTGAACATTTTGCATCATGAATTTTATCACTCACACCTACACACTTCAGTCACTGTTCTACGGAGTTCATCAGGAACCAAAAGGGTCCCATCATCTCTAACTCACAAGACACTACAGAGGGGTGGGGGCACCTCTTGCTATCGATCCTGGGCAGTGATTCGCTCATGAAAATGATTATTCTCCCTAAATTTTTGCAGGTTTTGAATCCAGAATTCTTTTTTGCATGACTAGACAAAATTCTCCAGATCTTCCTATGGAATGGGGAACCACAAGGATCATGTTAGACACTGGGACCAGGTTGATACTAAACATGCCTCTACAGAGCAGTCCAGCCTCTAATACAGGCGCCATTGCACCCCGGTGCAAGGGTGCCTGTGTTGGCGCTTAGCAGCCTCAAGTGCACCAGCGGAGGGAGGGATCTGGTAGAGCATCATATCTTAGTAGGTATGGGGCTTTTCAGCTCTGTCCTATTCACACAACGCAGCGCAGCAACGTGTCTTACTGCACTGCATGTGTGAATTATAAGTAAATCCGCCCCTAAGAGTGATTCTTCTAGGACCCACAAGGTGGGAAAATACTTTGGCTCCATTCAGCTGCGTAATCATGTCAGCACTGTGTGGACCTAGATATTATTCTCTTTCATTCACCTTGTTCGCTTGATGCATGTCAATGCAGATGCACACGGCTCCTCCACTATCCTTTTTCGACACTATCTCTATGGGTCATACCCATGGTGTTGGACCAGTGGATCGCTCACAGAGGAATGGAAAGCTGACATAAAGGGTGTAGGGTGACACAGGAAAGTGACGAAGTCCATCCCATTGTGGCAAGGCATCCCATTGACAGGGGTATGGAAACCGTCAGTCTTTAATATCTGGAACCGCATCAGTATTGATTATGTGGAAGATATGGTTGTGGGAGGAACGTTAAATCGATCAAGACATTACAGGCTGAGTGCGAGCGGTCCAACTCACAACACTTTAAATATTTGCAGCTGCATCATGCCCTCAGCGCGAAATGTTTAGAATGGGAGGATATGCCGGACAGCAACCCACTGGAAAATTTGGTTTGATGGCGGAAATACAACATAAGCAGCTTTCGCATATTTATCGTACCTTTGTCAATTATACCCCCGATGAGCTGCTAAAAATTCTGAAGACCTGGTAAGATGATGTGGAAGACCTGAAAATGTCGACTCGGAGGGTGCCCTGATGCACCTAAGGGCAGGTGTGATTAAGGCCCGACTGCACCTTATTCAATTTAAGATATTTAATCAAACACACCAGATCAGAAGAAGGGTATACAAGCATTTGCAATGCATTAGGTCTCGCATTTGCTAGAGTTTGAGCTACTGGCATTGTAAATGACAATGCCTTTTATTTATGTGTTTTGAAAACCTGCAAGCGGTGTGTAAATATGCACTTTGCACTTATAGTCCTTGCTTACGAGAAGCAAGGCTGGCAGTAAAAGAGGCGCAGTTACTGCCTGCTTTGCTTCTCATAAGCAACGTCTATAAGAACAAAGTGCGTGTTTACGCACCGCTTGCAGGTTTTCAAAACACATAAATAAAAGGTATTGTAATTTACAATGCCAATAACTCACTCTTGCAAATGTGAGACCTATTACAATGCAAATGCTTGTTGAGCTTTCAGACAGAGGCGTCAGCAGTCATAGGAAGGCATGGACTGTGATGCCAGGCTGTGCGCTTCAAAAGCAGGAGGGAGGAGGAGGCAGCTGTAGCCAAAACAGACCTCGGTCTTTGTATACACAGCAAATGTGGCAAGTTAAGAGCAAGATTTACAGCCCTGTTTACACCCGAGCTTTGTAAACCACGAACACTGGTCTTGAGTGCTCCAGCTTAAAGAAAGAAATAGTGCTCACAAGCTCTGAGTAACAACACATGTAACATGGGCAGTCCTTGAAAATAGGAGGAGCTTTTAATCCTGCATATCCTGCATACATCTTGCAGAGACAGTGCAAGCGCTGCGTAGGCGAGACCTAATAAAATAGAGAGAGCACATGTTGGACTTGGCCCTTTTTGCAGGGTTATCCCCAAACTTTTTGCTTCTTCCTCCTATTTTTCCTGACCTGTTGTTGTTGGCTTTAGGACTCTGGGCACTTTACCACTGCTAATCAGTGCTAAAGTGCATATGCTCTCTGTGTAAATTGTGGTTACAATTGGTTCTCCCTGATTGGTATAGTTGATTTACTGGTAAGTCCCTAATAAAGTGCACTGAGTGTGCCAGGGCCTGTAAATCAAATTCTACTAGTGGGCCTGCAGCACTGAATGTGCCACCCACGAGTAGCCCTGAAAACGTATCTCAGACCTGCCACTGCTGTGTCTGTGCGAAGTTTGTTAACTGCCATGTTGACCTGGCAAGTGCACCCACTTGACAGGCCCTAACCTTCCCTTTTCTTACACGTAAGGCACCCCTATGGTAGACCCAAGGTACCCTCATTCGACGCCCGCAGTTATCGGCCGTGCCCGATGCCAGTGTTTGCACCGACTCTGTCATCGCCAGCCACTGCATCCTGTTATCGCGGCACTGATAACCTGCGAGGGCGACTCTACGAACTCACCGACTTCGCATCATCACCGGAACCGACGCCTCACTGCCAACGCAACCGTCTTCCCCTGTCCTGGACTTGACACGTCGCCTCCTCGCGGACACGAAACCTTGCCTCCCCGTGGCAGCCAGGATGCTGGCCACGACCTCGGCACCGACGCCTCACTTCCACGACGCTGTGCATTGTCATAGACTTCGTTTCCAAGGTCTGATTGTTTGGGGGTCCATGTGACTCCGTGCCCGACGCTGCGCTCCTCGCTGTCGGCGCTCTACTTTGGATTTATTCCTGTCACAACGTCGCAATAGCCCCAGGTGGTGCTATTTGTTTTCTACAAGTTTTATTTTTGCAATCACTGATTTAAAGTCGTATTTCATTACCTGTATGTTGGATTCTTGTTGTTTTGCTCTTGTTGAGTTTAGATAGAGATACTTTATTTTTCTAAAATAGTGTGGTGTCCATTTGTGGTATTATCATTGTATTACTGTGTGATTTCAGTACAAATACTTTACACATTGCCTTTGGGATAAGTCTGTCTGCTTGTGCCAAGCTACCCAGGGGGTGAGCAGGGGTTATCTAAAGTGTGTATCCCCCTTGCCCTGACTAGAAGCAAGGGTCCCTATTTGGACAAAGAAACCTACCTCTGCCAAGTAGAGACCCCCATTTCGAACAACGCAAGTCCCACATGCCTTAAATGTTTGATGGCAGAAGGCTCATTCCTCCACACTATCTGGGAGGGTCCAAAAGTGAATCGTTATTGGGAGAAAATAATTGGTGAATTAGAAGTGAATATGGCTGTCAAAATCCCACGTGCTCCCAGTAGATAATGTTTGAATTGGAATCCCAGAAGACATCGATCTCCCCAGAAACACATTCATGTTCTGCGGCCTGGTCTTGATAGTGGCAAAAATGGGTTTAGCTAAAATGTAGGGGAAATGGTGATTTCCACATAAGATTTATGGCAATCGGTCGTGAATATGTGCATGAGGTGGAACAGGTGGTATACGCAGGGCGAGGATGCCCCAGGAAGGTTTAGGAGGTTTGGGGCAAGTGGAGGGCATTTTACAAGATGGGAGGTGAGGGAGAAGGCCGCTCGGAGAGTGAGCACACCCGGGGAGTGAAACACATAGGCACTGAAGGGTCCGCATGGTCTGGGATGAAAGTACTACATGTCATTTTGTTATATGGCAGGTATTGGCCCGGTGGTCGAAAATTAGCAGTAATGTTCGTATTTGTCAAACAAGTTTTAATATGCTGTATGATGTGTACTGCGGTTTCTTTATGTATGTTTTATTTTATCAAAATATATATATAATATATATATATATATATATATATATATATATATATATATATATATATATATATATATATATATATATATAAATGTTAACGTGTATTTTAAAATGGTCTCTACTGAACAATTTTCTTTGGTATTTTGTAAACAGTTAGCAAATTTGACATTTCTATAACCCAGGAGCGAAATGCTATATTTACTGAGGAGTACTGAACATGCAGCATGTGCTTCCTTCTGCTTTTTTACAGAAAATGTAGGATTTAAGTCATCTAAACGTCCAACATGTGCTTAAATAGTTCAAATTTTAAAATGGGAAGTGATTAATGGACAGCAGCCATTGGCATGAAGTTTAGATGCTAGCAACAGAAACAGTAATTCACATAATGTAATTGACATAAATTGCAATGCTATTGTTAAATGTTAGCTAAATCTATCTTTTTTTCCTTTTTTGACAGGATGAAAATATCATGCGCTCAATGCAATTGTTTGAAAATGCTATTTAATACATCAGCCTATCTACAGTTCGGCGGACAATTTCAATTATATTATGACGACACTTAAGCATTGGATTTGGCGTCCATAGGATAAATAGATGGCTCAGCTTGTACACTGAGATTTATATTATGCAAATCAGCTCTTTTGTTTGGTAACAATGCCTTTTGAACCGCACCGTCACTAGCTGCAGAGATTTCCTTCAGTCGCTTCATAGGGTGATTGCCATTATGCATAATCTGTGTTGTGATACATCAGTGGCTCAGACTGAAGACGTATCAGTTACATACCACCTGCCAATTTACAAATTAATACCACTTTGTGAGGAGGGGACGGGGCCTTGAAAGGGGAGGGTCCTGGTGCTGAGAGCTATTTAAGAGGCATTCTGCCCCTCACCAAGCCCCCACGCCCCTCCCCAAAAAATAAAAACAAAGGTTCATTGAGGCTGTCCTGGGGCGTTTTCACACCTCTTAATGGACATTGTCTGCTAACTGCCTCAGCAAAACGAGCTAAAAACCCACTGTTTACAGTGGTTTTCAGCTCGTTTTCCCCGCCACCTTAGGATTTCGACTCCTCACCGGATGACTATGTGAAAGGAGCCGAAATGATGTGGCACACGGTGGCCCGTGTGAGTTGGCAGGTCTGCAGGTATGATGCAAATAGTGCTGGAGTCAGTCATCCATTAGTGTTCAAAGGAGTTTACAAATTGTACTGATAGAGAGTGGATATGACATCCATAAAAAAAAACTATAAAACATTACACAACAAGAGATAGAGAGCAACAAGGGGCATTGTGCAGGTATCACCAGCCTTTCCTAAAGAAGCCTTTTTGTCTCTCTTATTACTTTAATGACAACATTGATATGTACTTAGAAAGTTGTGCTATTTATTTAGGGATTGCAAGCCTTCCCTAATGCTGTGACTGGTAATAGTTGGACTTCTTTACGCCAAATTATAAATCAAAATATCTACAAGAGGTAAACAAGACAGGGTCTTAAGACATCTTGGTATTTTTCCAAATTACTTGGTTGCGCTTATTGGTGGACTTCTAGTTCGCCTGAATGTAATACTAAAATCTCCATAAGAAATATTGCCAAGATCTGTTGAACGACGTTTTTTGAATAGTTTATATTGCACCTATAGAGGTACTGGTTGTGCAAGCTATTAAGAGTAATTGGAGTAATACAATTTGACCAATTTCAAAATAGTCTAAGCTACCTTAAAACCACAGAGTAGTCACAGATTTAACAAATCTTTTGGTACTGAAGAATTATAAACATCAGCATGCAGTGTGACCGATCTGAATTAAGTGGCGGACGACTGGAAAAGATAGTGAAAATAATAGTGCCATACCACCGGCAATAGTCTTAAGCGACATGACCTATCTGTGCATCAAGCATCTTTATCATGTTTCTATAATGTTTTTGGCTTGAAGATTTGTGAATATAAACATAAATCTGCTTCATTTTTTGGGTGGAACAGAAAATGTACCCTGTGTGAGTAGGAGCGACCCGTGCAGGTGAGAGCGGCGGGCCGGTTGGGGGGGGTTATTCGACAGACGACCACGAGGGAAAATGAAATAAATAATTAATTTTCCCTTGTAATCGTCTGTCGAATCACCCCCATCCCCCGGCCCCACCGGTCTTACCTGCACGGGCAGCTCCTGTGTGCAAAAGTGTGTGTCCCAGACAAGCACATACGATCCAAAACAGGTTCTGCAGGTCGAGACTCTGCTCTTGAATCAGCTGTGAACCCCAAAGAACGACAGGATGCACCGTTCTTTGCTTATTCTTAAGGTTCATCTATAAGCAATGAGCTAAATTTTAAAATGTAATGTTATGCGGTATCAGAACCACTTTTGGGTGCCACAGGTCACACAGGGGCTACTGGGCCCAACCGTGGTGGGTGAGGCCTTTTAAACCTGATGTCCCGGGGCCCGACCTACTATGAAACCTGAGCAACTGGGCCAAGTACCACTTCTGAACTTGACTCTCAGTGATAGCTGTGGACAAACAGTCAAAGGCTCCCTGAGGAGAGGAGGGCCTAGTGGGGTGGGCAGTATAGATACAGGTTAGTGAACACAACTCATAACTCAGAGTGCACACTATTGATAATGAATCAGTGTCCAGTCAAATACTTATTTTTATCAGAAAATGAAGGGGTCGATTCCGATTCGGGCCGGAAATCTCTCCGACCGAGCCGGACCCGGAGAGATTTCCGACCGAATCGGACCCGTGCAGTCCGACCGAACGAGTACGATGCGTCCGTATGTTATCGGACACGAGTCGGTCGGACTCCCATTGAACTCAATGGGAGCCGGTCGTACAACGCGTACGCGGGCTCCCATTGCCTCAATGGGTGCGAGGCGGACAAGGGCGCCCCTACAGCGAGTACGCCGCGGAGCGCCTGCGGCGTACACGCACAGGTAGGGGGACCCCTGGTCCCCCTGTGTGCGCCTCGCACGGGTACGCGTACAGGGGGTCCGACACGGACCCCCAAAGTACGGCTCCGACAGCGAGTTCGAGTCGGACGGCGCGAGTCGGTCGGAGCGGTCGAGGTGCGCATCGTACTTACCCGGCCGGAAAACGTCTCCATTGCGCGGTGCGAATCGGGTCCGAGCGAGTCGGTCGGAGCGGTTCGAGTCCGAGCGAGTCGGTCGGAGCTGTCGGGACGCCCGGACGAGTCGGTCGGCGACTCCGCATCGTACTCGCCGGCCGGACCCGCGTACGGTTCGGTCGGGAAACAGGCTTTCGCATGGCTTTTTTCCCGACCGAATGGTATTGGGTGCGCCTCCGACCGAGATCGGAATCGGCCCCGAAGTCTTTTATTTCTAACTTTACACATTCAAAGGAATACTGATCATAATCGGCAACATAATCCTCTTGAGGTGGGGCTCTAGGGCTGTCAGGAAGATCCCTGTCCCACCCTCTTCCTTGTAACGTGGTCAAGGTTATTCCCCATTCACTAGTGACTGCATCCAGGAGATGCTCACTAGTAAGCCGTACCCAACAGTTCCTCTTTAACTCTTTAGGAATTACTCAAAATTACTCAAAAGTGTCTATGGTGCCATGGTACCATCAGCAGCGAGTCTCCTGGGGCCCAATAGGCCCAATTCAAGCCTTACCCACTCATGCAGCACAGAAGTGTTTAGTGTTGCAGCAAGTGTTTTGAGCACAGGCACTCGCGAGTTCTGATCCTGCTCGGAAAGGTCAGGCTGCTCGTGGCACATGCGGTAGCACTCAACAGACGCAGGCTCGCTCCCGATGGGCGCTGCAGGCTTTCTCAAATGAGCAGCTCCCAGCTCACGAAGACATGGTTAAGTTAGTCTTCCGAGGGAAGTGGAGGTGAGCAGAGGGGATTCCAATCCTTCAGCTCACAACTGGAGCCCAGCAGGGGGGACTACATTGTCCGCAGCATCCTCTACAGTCCCCGGGGGCAAGTCAGGGGAAGTTCCCTCACTGTGCAGGCTCAACCGGCCGAACGCAGCCTCAGTCTTTCTTCTGGCAATGGCCAAACATCTTGGCATGGTTGGTACCAGCAGCCCCTCCTGGGATGCGGGGTTGCCGAGGTACTTTACAAATTGAGCGCAGACTCCTCCGTTGCACTCACCTCCACCTTGGCAGTTACGAGTCTCAGCTCTCTTGCAGCAGTAACTTCAATTATAGCCTCCTCTGGCATACAGCGTCACTGCAACATGGCGGTATGGGCTTCGCAAAACCCGCACGGTGCTTATTACAAGGCTTGGTCCACGGCAGCCCTCTCTTGGCATATGGGAGTTGCTGAGCCGATACCCCACATGGGCAACGACCCGATCAGTGCACAGCTGTTCCCTCACACCTCACTTATGGAGACTTCTTGATAGGGCTCCTCACTGAACCGAACTACCTCCAACGCTCTTCTCTTCCTCAAAGGACATACTGGTCTTGGCAAGCAGGCAGGCACTGGTGTTCCAGGCTGCAGGGCAGGTGGCCTTGGTTTCCCTGGGTGATGTCCCCATACCCAGCAGGGAGACTAGCAGGCCTTGGGCCCTAGTCTTGGTCTCATTCAGAAATCATGCAGCGGTTCCCCTTCTCACACAGCCCATCCGGTTGCTTGCGATTTTGGGGTCTCAAACTCCTCTTCTTAAAGTCCATTTACAGCCAACAAATTTGATTTTGGGTCTGAGTCTGTTGCAGGGATTCTGCACATACACAGAACTATGCGCAGGAATATGGGACCTCGGTGTATAGGGGCTAAGCCTTCCCACCACCTTAGTGCCCACGAACCCAGGACCGACTAACTACAGTGTCTCACTCGCTCTCCTACACACTCATGAAGAAGCAAATGATTAGACAACCCAGAACACAACACTCCCGGATCTCTCAGGAATCGCAGTAACAAGACACACCTTTTTGCTCACTCTCTCGTACATGTCCACAATAAGAATTTACCGAAACACGAATATAGTTTAAAATGTTTATTTCAACTATTGTGCTCTAAAACGCAGTATACGAGACACAACCAGCAGCAAAATGCACAAACCTAACACAGTTAGCATTGCAGCAAGGCCATATATCATTAAGGGAGATGTCATCATATAAAGACAGTGGATGAAGGACTATAAGGCCTACCCACCCTCCCCTTGGTAAGAAAAAGTTTTATTATATAATAGAAGATCTCTGGGCTTTGTCAGCCGACCCCATACCTTAGTGCCTAGATGGTATATCTACATCATAGGAACCGCATGGCTCTTCTCCCTGGAAAGCTCCCTCTCCAAGTGTGTGTTACCTAAACATGCATCCCCATAATATCAAAGCACAAGTTTCCAGCAGCAGCTGTGTTAGCATGTTTTGTCTAGGTGCTAGGGACTGACCAGAACAGAATAACAAGGGGCATTGTTTATCGACCTTGCTCACAGTGTTCAGACTAACTCCAGGAACAGGCAGAGAACGAACCAAGCAGACGGTTCTCATGTGAAAGGCATAAACAGAGTCTTACAAAAATAAAACCATGTAGTAACGCGCGCAAAAGCAGCAAAATAGTTGCTGGGCTCATGCTAATTTAGCAGTGTCGACAATGTCCCTATCGGCCACGTGACACCCTCCCCTTGGCCAGGTCGAAGCATATAGAAAAACATACTGCAAAGCTCAGCAGAGTCAACAAGTACCTAAAAAAAGCCAAATTGGGAAAATGCAAGAAATCGAGTCAAAAATGTTTTTAAGGCGAGTCCAGAAAATTCATCAGATTACGTGGACCGAGGAATGCAATTCGTTCCAAAAGCTCATCCCTGTCATTCATAGCAAAGAGGGATGCCATCCAGTTGAGCAGATCGAAGGAACACACGTGTTCCTCATAATCCGATGCTTCCAGGAGCATCTCCGGGCAACTTGCGTGATACTCCATGAAACTCCGCTGCAAGAGGCGCTGTGCAGCCTAACAGGTATTCTAATCCGCCAACACTCCAAGTGCAGCTTCACGCATCAAACGGCTGTCGCCAGAACAGGCCTGGTCATGGGCCAGTAACGGACCCATTAACAGATCATAATCTGGGTCAGTGCTGGATGCATCGGAGAGGCATAAAGCCAAGGCCCAATACCAAGGGCACCGTCGGCAATAGAACACAGGTTGCACGCAAGTGAAATAGGCGAAAAGTATGTCCATAACTCACACCAAATGTCGCCATTGGCAAACATCCAAAAAGTTGTTGCATTCGGTCAAGGTACAGCTGCAACTGGCCGGGTCTGTGCAGTACCACAAGATGGGCAGCCATTGCGTAACAGAAGTAGAAGTACCAGCACGCAACACGCCAGCAAGAGGATCAATAGGAATCCTCCTAACGCGCTGGAAAAAATAGAATGAATAATGGCTGGAATTACTCCAAAAATCGTCTGAAAAGAGGACACAGGGCCGGATCCACAAGTTTAAAAAAATGAGCAAAGCCTTCAGTATCAGATGCATTAATTCTCCAAAATGGAGTGGGAGATTTGTGTTTAGTAGTGAGTGTATCTCACTTGCGGTTCTCGCTACCTGCAATTCGAAGGTATCTCGCGCTGATGTGAGAGCCACTTCTTGTTGAAACAATAGCACTTTGAGTCTGCTTAGTTTATTGAAATCTGTTTTCAAAGTCGGAATGGAAGGCCAAAGCAAACAATCTACAATCCCATGCAGGATGTTGCTGCAACAAGTAACACGTTGCAAAACCGTTACTATATACGGGATGCCGGCTCGTAAGCCACGGCAGTCGTGGTTATTCAAAATAAGATAACTGCCATTTGAAAGCAACGTGAGTGCGGGAATAATTGCTGGGACAGGCGTACCTTTAAAAAAACAAGCCAAATTAGGTGCCGACACGTTACAGGCGCTGTGCAATTTAACATGATTGCAAACTAGGGAATGTCCCACCGTGGAATCGCACTCCTCCCCCGCTAGGAAAACCTCCTTATCCACGCGCTGACATCTGTCTGTTAAAGGCAAGCACCACAAATTGTGAATAAAAGCATTTCCCAGGGGCTCAAAGCGGCCAACCGGGAAGTGTTTCATGCAAGACGTTAACTGAAATAGTGAGCAGGGGAGTGAAATAATTCCATGTATTAACCACACAGCTGAATCAGTTTCTGCTACAGAAAAAGGTAACTGTTCTAATTGTTCAATATGTAACAGCGTGTAAGTTGCGTCTTTCATGGACATATACATCATTCTGTACAATATCAATAACAGATGAAACAATATTATCCAAGGTGTAAATACATGAAGACAAAGTATTAATGCTATTATCGACTACTGCAAGAACCGTTTTCCAAATTAGCTTTATCAATTTGGCGCAGACGTACCGCAGCTATCATCTGTGATAGTTTCCATAATTCATTATACGCCTCGTAAATAAATCGTTCTGATCTAGGCGATTTAGGACCTAAAATAAAATCAGCCAGATCTATGTCACTCGACAAAAGGGACAGGTGTTGTTTCACTGACGACAGTGTGGAGTGTCTCAACCATTACTGACACAATCTCCCCACCGAATACGTGGTGACTGAATGAGAATGTGGGAAGCGTGGATCAGGTCTAGTTTGTGTGAAACCTGTTGTTGCATTAAGAAAATGCAGTTGACATGCATTGGAATGTGTTGGCCACAACAACCAACCCAAAGGGTCGAAGTCAGAAACATTTATACTACTATTTTTAAACAGAGCAAACAATACATCAACCGTATAATTGGTGTGTGTACTCAGCTAATGAAGGAATGGAAGGAACATTCACATTTTTAGCTGTAGCCAAACCAAAACAAGTAGCACCGTGTCATTCAAAAACAAAATTTGAGTCGGAATTAGACACGCACGATGCAGCACCTCAACACCTCGGACTTGCCACTCTTTAGTGCCCCAAAAGGATTTCAAATCAATGTTATCTTTCCAGTGTTCGTAACCATGTAAGGCAAAATCAGTCCTAAAGGATTTAGAATAAATCAATTTAGTGTGAGTCAATATAAATTTAGATTGAGATGGCAATTTTAACTTATAGTAATAGGACTCGGGATTGGACGTATTGTAACCTGAAAAGTATGTGAACTTACTCCGGAGTATTAGAGCTCTCCTGTAAGGGAGTCGGACAATGTTCCCACTGGGTAAAATTAAAAATCGGTCTTAATGTGTTTGTTTTATGCAAGAAATGATGGCCATAATGTTGGTAACAAAATAAATCTGCATAATTGGCCGAATTCAAATACAAATCCTCAGCATTAAAAGCAGCATAATATTTTAAATCAGAAAACAAGGAATGGACTGCCTGAACATCCCAGTTGTCTGAGTGTATGTCCTGTGATACCACATCACCTAGTGAAACGCGGAACATGTATGAAATGTTCAGGACCTCCGTCGGTCCATGGATATTGAATGCAACTTTATCCCAAATGATGCCATCAGCAACAGGGAAGGCCGAAATGTTCACTAGGGTTCGATCACTTTTCATGATATGGGAGGATGTATGTGGAGCAAGAATTCCATCAACCAATTTCACAGCAGAGCGTTCCAGCAAATAATGACCATTGATGAGCAAGAAGAACACTGTCACAAAACCAATTCACATGAAAAGGAAGATAAGTGTGAGCACTATCCAGATGTATGTCCAGGGAGGG
This sequence comes from Calotriton arnoldi, assembly GCA_963921515.1. Classification (NCBI taxonomy): domain Eukaryota; kingdom Metazoa; phylum Chordata; class Amphibia; order Caudata; family Salamandridae; genus Calotriton; species Calotriton arnoldi. The sequence continues at coordinate 2,245,220 of CAWUFW010000493.1, read as the reverse complement.
ACCAGGTATGTCTTTTTGAACCAGGTGATGAAAAGACTGACGCGAGTCAGTTGAGTTGTCATAGATAAGGACGAAGATGAGGAATCATATGATAAACTTGTACGATCCATGTAATAACCACTTGCTCCCAAGCGCAACATTTAGGCTGTGCAGCATCAGATAGAGGATATATATAGCACTGTCAGGAACGTCAACGAGGACCTCAACAGGGGGAGAATCATACTCGATGTCTGCATTGAAGGAAGATGAAGGGACAACAGGCAAGAAGTCAATAGAAATTTCCAACTCCCCCTCTACAATGTGGTTACTTGTCGAAGAAGTTGGAGCCATTGGATTCAGCAAAACAACTCGACTTGGAATACTGGGAGTCACACTATTCAGTATTGGCCATATGGTGTAACTTGACATTGTCAATTGAAACAAATCTGTTTTCTTTGCGACCAGGCAAAGGAGGCAAAAATAACTGTTCGAGTACCCTTCAATCCAAGAACTGGGACAGGTGCACGATAAGAGGGACCAAATTATTTTTTGTTCTCCAGCTTTTCTCGTACCAGATCACCAACTTTAGGAAGCCAGCCAGAAACAGGAATCAGAATCATCGCTTCAGTGGATGAGGGTGAATGATCAATTAGCCAGTGTGTCACGGGTATTTTGTAGTTCCTGCAACATAGTAGAATGGCTGTCTACCTCAAATGATGCGGCAGCCACCACAACGTCTAGACCATCATGGTCTGGCACAAACATTGTAATGCCAAAGAGCATTTCGTATGGGGTCCGCCCACCCAGAGATCTTCTTGGGAGATTATTTAGTGCACGTTGAACCCCATACAAATGAGTCAGCCAATTCCTGCCAGTACCTAACTTTAGCTGTCAAAGATTGCTTTAAGTCACAGTTCATTCGCTCCACCATAGAATTGCCCTTAGGCCTGAATAGAGACAAAAACTTCACCAGCACCCCCAAAGACCTCATTGCATCCTTGTACGCCTTAGAGGCAAACGCTGGACCTTGGTCAGAATGGAAGGTGCCACAGGCAGAAGTCACGACAAAGACACGCAAATCTCTAATGACATTTCAAGCGTCAGCACTGCGTTGTGGCCAAACCCAAAGGAATCTAGTGCACGAATCAACTGCAACGAAAATATGTTTATATACAGTGTCAGAAGTCAAAGGACTGCAGTGATCAAGATAAATACAACCAAACGGTTGATTTGAAATGCAAAGCTGTGTATGTGGTGGGCGTGCAACCGTAGATGGTTTAATCTGTTGACAAATGTCACAAGACAGCACATAATTAGGAGTTTGTTTGTATAAACCACGCCACCAATAACGTTGCTGTAAAATAGAAACAGTTACAGAAACTCCGGCATGTGCAGAAGCCATGCCTTCATTTGCGGCTCTGATGAAAGGAAGTCTGCGGTCCACGTTGAGAATCAGCCGATCCCCAACGGATGGTATCGTAGCAAATGGGACTTGCTCAGGTGACAAATGATAAGAATACTTAGAAGAGAAACCTTGTGGGAAGTCTGTCCCACTTTCCGTAGCAGCTATCGCCGCAAGAATATCATTATCAATTTTAGTCATGGACCTAGTAACTGCTGCTACTGAACATGTGGCTCCTGCAGATTTGGCTGCCTCATCAGCCAAAGAATTACCAACAGCATGTGCTCCCACACGCTGATGGCCAAGAGTATGAATAACCTGTGTGAGTGGCAAACGTTCTTTAAGTTCTGCCACTCGTACCCAAAGCATCTTATGCTTTATTGCGCTACCTTTAGAGTCTCAATAATCATTCTGAGACCAATAGAATAAATTGTCATTGAAAGCCTGCACACAGTATTAAGAATCGCACACCACAAGAGTGTTCACATCAGGATCAGCGAATTCTAGAGCTAAAATCAAAGCACACAGCTCCGCCAATTGAGCCGTACAGTCCCCAAGTACCTGTGAATGGACTATAGAAGACTTAAATTCACCATTTTCAATTGAACCAGCCACAATAGCACAAGCCGCTGAATAAGCATGCTTTGACCCGACGGCTGGTTGAGCAGACCCGTCGGTATAGATGATACATCTGTACTGATCCAAGGGAAGCAACGACAACGGAGGAGGATGGACATGTTCATATTGTAAAAACTCCTGTGTCTGTAATGAGGGATCAAAAATAAACGTGACATCAGCTGATGTCAAAGAACTCGCCCATTGTATCCAACGGGGATGCAAAGCTTTAGAATTCGGTACACTCGCCTTAGTCACTGCTTCTAAAGTAGGTACAGGCGAAACCATAAGAATGCGTTTTTCCTGAGCCAGAGAGCGTTCCTTCAGAATCGCCATCTGGACTGCTGTCAAAATTTTCTCAACCATGGAAAATCGCATTTCCGCCGGTGTGTACAAGTGGGATTTATATGCTATTGGTACTGTGTCACCTTCATTAAATGTCAAATAAGTGAAACCTACTGTCCCTGGTACAATTCTTATGACCAAGTTCGTAGAATTATCACATGTTAACAAGAAGTTGGTCGCAAGCAGATCAGACTGCAAAGACTGAAGAATCGAGGTATGTTCCGCAAGCCACCTGGCAGACAAAAAATAGGGTTGTATCAACGCATAAAGCGGTTTGATACGGTGGGCATAATCATGAATGTAAGTCCTCCCGAAATTCAAAAACCCTAGCAAAGTTTGCATTTTTTGCAATGTTGATGGTGGTTGCAACTGTGCAGACTTCTCCCCTACCTTCATTAATGAGCTCATAGCCCAAAAAGAGAACCGCCAAACAAGTGATGTGTGACTTGGCAAAATTAAATTTGTATCCCAAGTCTTCAAAAGAAAGTATGATGTGATCCACTTGCACCAGATGCGGGATCAATTCGTCAACCGTCAAATAAATATCATCGACGTATGAGAACGCATCAGGGTCAATGTCACGTAATAGAGACACAACACGTGCAGCAAAAGACCCGGAACTGTTCTTATATCCCATAGACATACGCGTACAGCGCTTCTCATTGCCGACCACGGTAAATGCGGTCAAATCACGGCTACCAGGAGCTAAATTGTGACTATAAAAACCATTAGATATAACCAGGGTTGTTTTGTATTTTTTACGAACAATGTTATTCACTAACGCAGAGCTGTGTGTGGTTTGTTCTGCAAATATACGTACGTGACTGTTCAAATGTCTGTAATCCAAAACTATACCATATGAACCATCCGGTTTCGATATCGGAAAAAGAGGATTATTCATGGATGAAACACAGGGTTCAATAACACCCTGATATTCCAACTGGGTCAAAATTTCACTAACGGATGCTTTTGCTTCACATGTGAATGGATATTTCGCCTGCCGCTGGGGCAGAGAATGTAAAGGTATTTCATGTGCCGGTGAATCTTTATCCCAGCCCACCTGATTACGATACGCAGCCGGCACTACGGCCAAAGCCCATTCCGCAGTGTAAGCTTGTTTAGCCTCTTCAGAGACGTAACGGGAAAAACTAGGGAGTATAACATCTTCCCCTCGGGAAAAAGACAACACAAAGGGAGGAGACCAATCTCTCTCCACCAACAAAATGTCATAGGAGGAGGTAAGGTTATCCCAAAAGATCCCCTTAATAGTACGTTTAATATCACCCTCAATTTGAAGTTCTGTCTCATAAAGTCTATCAGGGGGTGCAACCCGTGTGTCTGCTGTTTCCACTGTGATGAAAGTATCAGTTGCTCTCGCCTCCAGACAAGGATGGAGTGCCTCCCGCACTATGGTAACTTCTGCCGCGCTGTTGAGGAGTGTGACTGCCCATCTCCAATCGAGGAGCAGGGTTCTCACCGTCTGAGGCATACTTTGCTGTCAAAGCGGCAACTTTCTTCTTTTGAAATGGGGCCCGAAAAGGAGGCAGCCCCTCCGGTTTGGCTTTCACGTCAAACTGGCGTGGCAGATCACGTCTTTGCTGAGTGGTCTTGCCGTGTCTGCGATCCTGTCGCTGCCCACCACCGAACTGTGAGTCCGACGAGTCCAGTAGTGAACGAGGAGAGCGAGGATCAGGAACTTGAAACCTCTTTGGCGTCTTAATTTTAGAGCGGTCACGCAAATCATATCTACGCTCAGAAGTTTCAGGTGTCGGTAAACCAGCACACGAACCTTGCTTCTGTTGTTGCTGCCGCTGATTTTTATTCCGATACTTTTTAGAAAAGATTGGAAGCCCATGCTTCTCAGGTTGGGTCTTTGGTTGTGTTTGTGTAAAAGGTTTAATAGCCAGGTTATTGTGTCCGAAGGATTTATATACTTTAGCAATAATCTTTGGTAATTCACGTTGCTTATCCATGTCAACAACCGCCTCTAGGCGCTGACTCACCTGTAAGCTAACTGCTTCCCCCTTGACGTTAGCAAGGATCATATCGGAAACAATAGGAAACACCCCCACCAATCTCACTCCCAACTCCAGGGCTGCCTCAGCCCCATGTTCATCCTGAACTTTTTTAAGTACGGACGGAAGAACGGTCATGGAGGGGGTGCCAAAGCACAGTGAATATACTGCCGCAAACACTTTCCCCCAGGTTGGGAATGAGTCCTTTAGGTAAACTCATTGTAAGGATCCTTTGTTTCTCCACAGGCGTAGTATGCGGAAAAACAGCTTCAAGTTGCTCACATTTTTCTGCAAGCCAGTAAGGGAAATCATCCCTATTCTGAGGACGCTTACCCATCACTGAATTAATCATGATGGAACTAATAACAAGACCACCACCATGCCCCGGTGGTTGTGCAGCAGCTCCAGGCGGAGCCACTTGAATATTTCGTGACATAAATTGTATTACAGCCATATGTATATGTATCAACGATGTATGCAATTTTCGTAGCTCTACGATAGGTACATTAAGGTCATTTGAATGTGGTGTAAACCCAGCCTAAACAGGCCACGTGGCCCCATCGACTGATAAGGGGCCTAAATGGACCACAGAAACAAGGTGAGGAAGGGCGCCATTAAACCATATGGTGTGCTGCCAAGCTGTCAACGGAAGTTCAAGTGATCGATAAGGGCGATAATCTTGCAGGACTGCGGAGGCAGTATACTCGTGAAAAAAAATGTCATTGCCATCCACTGCCAGAAAGGTAACCCAAGAGTAGAAAACCTCGAAGCGGTATGCTGCATCCGCCTCAACAACAAAAATGAAATCTGCCCTTCTATTAGGGACACCATGCTGTGACAAATAAGCTGTGATCGCAGCGCGGTTCGGGGCCGCAATAGCGACCGCCGTGAGAAGAGAAGTATAAGCAACTAATGAAAGACAGTGCAAAAGCGGGTCAAAACACTGAGAAGAACCTTTTAAAATCCAAGTTTGAAAAACCAATCAACATCAAATATAGGAGGTGAAGCCCTTACACCTCGGACGTCTCCGGAAACTGGTGAGAGGGTATTGTGGACACGCACAAGCACTACTCAGGGGTCTCGCGAATAAGTACCAGACCAAACGTTGGTGGCGCCATGTTGCAGGGATTCTGCACATACACAGAACTATGCGCAGGAATATGAGACCTCGGCGTATAGGAGCTAAGCCTTCCCTCCACCTTAGTGCCCACGAACCCAGGACCGACTAGCTATAGTGTCTCACTCGCTCTCCTACACACTCATGAAGAAGCAAATGATTAGACACCCCAGAACACAACACTCCCGGATCTCTCAGGAATCGCAGTAACAAGACACACCTTTTTGCTCACTCTCTCGTACATGTCCACAATAAGAATTTACCAAAACACAAATATAGTTTAAAATGTTTATTTCAACTATCGTGCCCTAAAACGCAGTATACGAGCCACAACCAGCAGCAAAATGCACAAACCTAACACAGTTATCATTGCAGCAAGGCCATATATCATGAAGGGAGATGTCATCATATAAAGACAGTGGATAAAGGACTATAAGGTCTACCCACCCTCCCCTTGGTAAGAAGAAGTTTTATTATATAATAGAAGATCTCTGGGCTTTGTCAGCAGACCCCATACCTTAGTGCCTAGATGGTATATCTACATCATAGGAACCGCATGGCTCTTCTCCCTGGAAAGCTCCCTCTCCAAGTGTGTGTTGCCTAAACATGCATCCCCATAATATGAAAGCACCAGTTTCCAGCAGCAGCTGTGTTAGCATGTTTTGTCTAGGTGCTAGGGACTGACCAGAACAGAATAACAAGGGGCATTGTTTATCGACCTTGCTCACAGTGTTTAGTCTAAACTCCAGGAACAGGCAGAGAACAAACCGAGCAGACGGTTCTCATGTGAAAGGCATAAACAGAGTCTTGCAAAAATATAGCCATGTAGTAACGTGCGCAAAAGCAGCAACATGGTTGCTGGGCTCATGCTAACTTAGCAGTGTCGACAATGTCCCTATCGGCCACGTGACAAGTCTTTTAAGTTTTATGTTGGGGTTCTGCTTCTTTTGAAGTGTACAATTTTCCTCCTTCAAAGCTATCTGTCATAGCAGGAAAAACTCTGAAGTTGCTTGTCCCACATCACAGGTCATGGGAGTGACTAGAGTTCACAACTGGATGTTAGCCACAAGATCATTCTTCAACCCAGCACCTTAAACTGATACAACCCCTCTGGCATAAAAAATGGGGTCTTCTCCTTAGTATTTGGTGACAAAGCGATCTGCCAGTAACCACTGGTCTGATCTAAGGTGCTCACATACTTTGCAGCACCTAACCGATTATCAAGCCCATCCACTCTAGAGATTGGATGGGCATCGTTTTTTGGTTACCTCATTGAGGGCTCTGTGGTCCACACAGAACCACAAGTCAGTAGACCCTTGCTGTGGTACTAGAACCACAAGACTAGACCAAGAAATACGAGCTCTCTCAATGACTCCCAGGTCCAACATTTTTTCAACTACCACTTTAATGCATCCCAGAACCCTGTCAGACATTCTGCCTTCACCAGCAGGCTATCAACCCTGTCTACATCATGCACACAGACAGGTGTCAACCCTGGAGTGAGCAAGAAGAGGATGGGAAACCATCCCAACACCTCTCTACACTCTCTCTGCTGCTCAGGTGTTAAGTCAGAGGCTAACTGAACCCCATCTACAGTGCCATCCTTCATATCACTATGTAGCAAGTCAGGAAGAGGCTCACTGTCTTCCTCAAATTCCTCTGCCATAGCCACGATATTCACTGTGTAGTCTCTCCAGAGGTAAGGCTTCAGCCTGATCACATGAAACACCCTCTTGGGTTCCCTTGTAAAAACTGTGTCCGCCAAGTAGTGTACATCAGATACTTTCTGAACTACTTTGTATAATCCACATCATTTGTCCTCAAAAGCCCTTGGACAAATAGGCTTTAGCACCAATACCTCCTGTCCTTCTTGAAAACCAGTCAGTATAGCTTTCTGGCCGTACCATTCCTTCATCAGTGATTGGTGCCACTGCAAAGTCACACAAAGTCACACAAAGTGGTGCAAGTCTTGATATTATATATATTTTCCAGCATAAAACTTTTTCTAGAGCAAATAACACTTTATGCTGCTTTGTGCTTCATTGCATCAAGGGGGCATTCCATGGATGGTGCTTTGCTTCTCCAATGCTACCATTCATGGTTTTTGATACAAAGTCAAAACTACAAATATTGTCATTAACAAATAACACCTCCTTGAGACAGGTGCAAAGTCAGAAAAATGTTTCAATTTATACTAACATTTCAAACATCGCATGTGTCCTGCACCGTACAGCACACATCAAGTGTGAGATAAAAGAAAATTAAAATTGTCTCCGCAAACAAATCTGTATTGGAAGGGTATCCTTCCAGTAACGCACCTATGCCAGAAATCATGCACATACCTGTGTGTGAGACGCTAGCCAGCCTTAAAGGGGGCATGTGCAGGTACTAGAACCACAGGACTAGACCAAGGACTACAAGATCTCTCAATGACTCTCAGGTCCAGATTTTTTCAACTTCCACCTTAAAACATCCCTGTACCCAGTCAGACATTCTACTTAGCTCTGATAACTAAAACTGGTGAATTTCTGTGTTTTTTTTTAGGGGGAGACAGCAGCAGCAGGCCCTATTTAAAAAGTCTGGCTCTGTGTGGCTCTCTTCTCCTAAGCGCAACATGGCACAGTAACTTTGATTGCTGCGCTGCATGTTTCTTTGTAAATCTGCCCCCATGTCTGATAAAGATACTGTGGAAATCAAGATGACTAAGGCCCTTATTAGAAGTCACACAGAGATCTGCTTACTCTGTGTTCTGCACCTGGTAATCCAGAGCCCGATTATACTGGATGGATACTCCCAGGGGGTAAAGGCACAAGCTCTGACCGCTCACTACCCAATTCCCGCTTGTGGCATGGGGGAAAGGAAAACAGCCTTTACCACGTAGCCTTTACTATGCATCCATTACCACGCAATGCCTTTACCACGCAATGCCTTTACCATGCACGTTTTTATCACACATATGCCTTTTCACGCATACCTTTAACACGAAATGGTAGGTATATATAAGTTAAGTGTGTGTGTGTGTGTGTGCATATATATATATATATATATATATTTATATATTCAATGATGTCATAAATGATGTAATATGTGAAGTCACAAGCAGTGCATGGCAGTGGCGCAAGTTATAGTTAGCTCTGCTAAATAGAACTATTGATTTTCTGTGAATTTTTTTAGTTCAAAAAGTCAATGTTGACATTGACATATTCACCTAACTATATCGTTACTTTAACCTTTGTTTTTTTCAGTGAATTTATAGGGTTTTAATTAAAAACATAAAGTAATATTTTGTTACGATACATAAAGCCAAACACCTCCGCTGCTCAGCCAAGAGCTGCGGGAGTTGGCCACAGAACCTTATGATTTGTAAAGGGGAGGGGACCTCGTGGACCTTTTTTTTAATGGAAGGGGTGGGTGGGGTCACACAGCCCCCCTCCCTGCGCCTTGTTAGGTAATCCCATCCCCCAGGGCCCTATTTTTTTAAATTAAAGGGGAGGGGGCCATGCTGCCCAACCTCCCCGAGCCTTGTTAAGCTCTCGGGACTCCATCCCCCAGGGCTGTTTATTTTAATTTAAGGGGAGGGGGACCGCATGGCCCCCCCTTACCGAGCCTTCTTAGGCCGTGAGAAGGGGGGGGGGCGGATGGCTCCACTCTCATGCCTAGTTAAGACCTGGGGACACCATCCATCAGGGCAACTACTAAAATGAAAGTGGAGAGGGCCCCCCTCCCCAAGCTTTTTCCGGGCCCGGGGACCCCATCCCATGGGGCAAGCACTGTCAAAGGTGGGTGCCCCGGTGCCTAGCCAGAGCACCCACCATATACTCGGGGCTGCGCGGGGAGCCCCAGAGCCCCCACGGCCCCAGCCGGCTCTCTCGTGCTACTAATGCTGCTCCCTCCTGGTGGGAGCCATATTTTGAACTGTTTCCCTGCTCCCATCAGTGAGGGCAGGAAAACAGATCAAAAGTCTGCTCCCAGCGGATGGGAGCATTTTTAAAGCTGCCACTGGCTGAGAGCAGACTTTGTGTTTCCTCTCGCTAGGCAGAAGATTAAAAAATTTTCCTGCCAATAGGGAGCAAATACAGGTTTCCCTGCCAGCGCTGGTGCAGGCAGGTAAACCGCTATGTCCTGGGTTGGGCTCCCCGAGACATAGCATGGGAACCTGCCAGAGAGGATGGGATCCCTGGGCCATTATTGGCTTAGAGAGGGGTGGGGCATTTGGCCCCCTTCCCATTTTGAATAATTTCGGCCTGAGGGTGGGCTCCCTGGGCCTTTAGAGGCTCAGGCAAGGGGGTGCATGGCTGCCTCCCCAAATTTAGAAATTTCTGCCCCAGGGTGGGAGCCCTGGGGCCTCTGATGGCTTGGGGAAGAGGCTCACATGCCCCCCTCCCCTTCTTTATTGAAAGAGGCCCCTGGGGATGGAGTCCCCGGGTTCTCTGGAGGCCTGGGAGGGGGGGCACACAGCCCCACTACCCATACATGCAAATGTTCCCTCCCAGGGGCCTTTAATATTGAATACGGCCCCAGAGGAGGCTCTCCAGGGCCTAAACATAATGAATGCAGCCAGGCTGCCATATTGTTTTAGGTTTTTTCATTCCTGTGGGACTCCCGCAGGATTGCGGCAATGTTTTGCCAATTTGTTTTTCCTTTTGGCCCCGGGGGCGGGGATGGGCGTCCGTCTGGATCCCCCTCATGGCACCAAGGGGGTCAGGGTATCCCTACTCTGTCCCCTTATATTACTTTTTATTTTTTACTTCAGAACAGGGGACCAAGTACCCGAGTCCTATAATGGCTCCCAGCAAAATTTTTCTGATGTTGCTGGCAGCCAATCAGAGTGCTGATGGCCCAAAAGAAATAAAGCTCCCTGGGCCAATCAGAATGCTCTATTTTTAAACTGGCGCCCAGCGAGTGGCTCTTGAGCCTCTCACAGACCCAACCATCCAGATATACAATTATTTTTTAACCTTAATTTCTCAAAAACCACCGAAAGGATTTACACCAAAAAGCACAATCTGCGAACCAAGATCTAGCTTCCTGCCAAATTTGGTGCAATTTCGTTCAGCAGTTTTCGCTGTAGGCTCATATAAAGAAGTCTATCTAAAATACATGGGGATTTTGCATTTGGAACCCCCTTTTTATTTTCCTATGGAACAGCTGATCTCACTATAACTACCCAATGGCAACTGCCACTGGGTAATATACTTACATAAATATATTTTGGGGTTTGGGTAAGGGTAAGGGTACTTTTAGGGTTTAGTGGTGGGTAAGGAGATTGGGTGGTAAGGGTGTTTTTAAGGTTTAGAAGTGGGTAAGCAATAGGGTGGTAAAGGTGTTTTTAGGGTTATGGGGTGGCTAAGATAATTTGGTGGTAAGAGTGTTTTAGGATTTAGGGGTGGCTAATGGAATTGGATGGCAAAGGTGTTTTTAGGGTTTAGGGGTGGGTAGGGGAATCGGTCAGTAAGGGTGCTTTTTAGGGTTTAGGGCTGGGTAAGAGTGTATTTTAGGGTTTAGGGGTGGCTAATAGAATTGGGTGGTAAGGGTGATTTTATGGTTTAGGGCTGGGTAAGGGAATTGGGTTGTAAGGATGATTTTAGAGTTTAGGGGTGGCTAGGGGATTTGGGTGGTAAGGGTGTTTTTAGGGTTTAGAGGTGGGTAAGGGAATTCGGGGAGAAGGGTGTTTTTAGGATTTAGGGGTCGATAAGGGAATAGGACGGTAAGAGTATTTTTAGGGTTTAGTGGTGGGTATGGGGATCGGGTGCTAAGGGTGTTTTTATGGTTTTGTAGTGGGTAAGGGAATTGGATGTTCGACGCGTTTTTAGGGTTCCCTCGGAAAATAAAATATTTATTTTTCTAATAATTTTTTTAAATGGCGGGAACCCTCAATTAAAAAATAAAGTGATATATTTATATATACATGTAAATATATATATATATATGTATATATATATATATAGGGTTTCACTTACCTTATATATACTTACCTTGAGCGGTAAAGGTAAATATGTGTGGTAAAGGCATGCATTGTTATGGTATTTGTGGTAGTGTTATACAACCTGGGGGACGCATGGAAGTCCCCACTTTGCCTGCCACCAGCTGCTCGTGCCCATGACACCATCCCAACAGTTCCCCACTTTCTTATATAAGCTGCCCAAAGCTTTATTCAGCCTAAAATAGGGAATCTGCATGTTTTTTTTAAACCAGTAAAATTGTTTTTGTATATTATTCCCCATTCTGAGGGGAATTAATCATAATTCCATTGGGCAGGGGTACAATTACTACAGAAAAAAAGTAGTTCTAGACTTCGTAATTTCACCAAGCAGGCACCGTGCAGGCCCAAAGCAGGAATTCATGATTTCTTTCCTGCTCTGAAGAACACTGTGGGGCAGATTTACTGAAGTCTCACCCAATGCAGTGCAGCAGCCACAAATGCTGTGTTGCATTGTATGACAGGGAGGGAGCAGGTCAGAGACATATCTACAGAGATATGGCACTCTCCTTCCCTCTCCCTAGCACCAATGCAGAATTTTGCTGCCAAGCACCACACACACACCTTTGCGCCATAGTGCAAGGGTGTGTGTGTGTGTGTGTGAGTCTAGCATAGGTTTTGTATGGACATCTTCCCTTCCAGTTAAAAAATCCTATGCCAAGACAATTTTTAAAACATTTACTACTTTGAATGTGTGTTGTACAGTGCAGCACACATGCAAATTCAGAAAAAAAAGGAGAAATACATTTTTTTATCCTTTCAATGCCTGCTTTTAAATGGTGTTACTTTTCGACACAAAACCCTATCTCACATTTTTGGTAGATAGGGTTTTGCCTCAAAAAGCATGAGTGGGTGCTTGGGAATACCCATGTAACGCCCCCTTGACGCTAAGTAACTCAAAGCAGTGCTTTGCTCTACTTTGCATTACTTGTAGGCAATTTCAAGCGTGCTGGAAAGTAAATAAGAAAAACATTTTGTGCTGGTTTGCGTCACTTTTGTGACACAGCACAGTGGAAAATGTTGATAAATCTGCCCCTACGAGAGGGAAGAACATCTCAGTATATCACACAAGGCAGTTACATGTCCTGGTAAATAAGGGCCCAATACCTCAACCTTAAAATAGGGACTCAATGTTCAAAGACTAGCTGTCGATGATGATTTATTTACTAAGGAACATAAGGGGGCAAATTTACTAACACTTTGCATTGAGTTTGCATCTCAAAAAGTCACAACTTGCATGAAAAGTTAGTAAATGTCTCCTAAGGTCTCTAGAATAACTGTAAGCAGACGATTACTTAGGCCCTCGTTATGAGTTAGAAGGAATTTTCTGACTCTTGCATAAATTCTGACTAGGGTAATACCCTGTAATTACCAGATGTGTTAAATATCTCAGCCTTCACTAAATTTTGACTGTTCCAACCTGCTGGAATTTGAAAGGGGAAAAGTATACACTATTTACCCTACCAAGCAGCCTTAAGTGCTGTAAGCACCAAAATCCGCATGTTATTCGCCAAAAACACATAATATGTGCTATTTTTCACACTCAATAAATAATATAACCCACAGTATTGTTACTTATCTGGTGTGATAAAAAGCCCCTGGATTCTGCCAAACTCTGAATCAGGGCTAAAATAGGGTAGCAATCATAACTCATTTGCCTAAGTTAACAAATTGGGGTCCTAGAAACAGGAAATACTATTTCAAGAGTCCAGAACAAGCACACCACACAGACAATAATGCTGTCATGTTTAAGTTGTTTGTTAAATTATGTAGAAGGAGCAGCGCTTTGGGGGCAATCTATGCCCCAGATTATTCAGGAAATTTTGGTTCACATTCTCATTGGGTTGAAAGTAAAAAGATTGCATGTGTAAGAGAACAATGACAAACTTCTTTATAAATAATGTGAATGCACACAATTTTCTACGTCCTTTTTAGCCCCCTCAAAATGGCTTCTTTTCTTAGTCAACATGAACGGTAGGTGGTGCCTCAGCGTTGGATAGAAATGCTTATTTTTACAGTACACTGGTAATCTAACAATGTATGGTTAAATAGAAATTCAGAATAAATGATAATAGAAGCACAATAAGTACGTTTAATGTCTGAGCATTGATTTTTCAGTCACTGGGATGTTAAATGTGAATTACATTTGGTGCCAAAAGATGCGATTGAACATAGTAAAAAAATTATATTCCAAAGACAAAAAACAAAATTATAGAACACAGTAGCACAATTACACACAGAAAAAAATTACTAAAAGCAGAATATGTTAGTATTTACGTTTTCAGTGCTGGACCACTGCAATAGTATTAGATAAGCACTCAACGTTAGAGTGAGTGCAAGTCAAAAAGAGCGTGCAAGGGAAATTTCTTATTTTGGTCTCCAGTATACACATGAGAACTATCATGGTGTTCTGACTGAAACTGCTTTAATTCACAGCCATTTAATTCTAGCAGCAGATACGGAAAATATGTTCTACAGCTTTACGGAACTGTACTGTGACACAAGAAGCTAAGAGACATTTGTAGATTTTTTACTTTTACTAGAAGCTTTAAACGAATAAAGATGTTAAAATATCCTAGACATGAAAAACGTACTTTTGTTTTGTATTTAATGAAAAAGTGGACATTTATCAAACACATTACTAATGATTTGTATTTGCATATTTGCATAGTCTAGAAATTTACAACCGATATCGGAAGCAGGATATTGCCGTATCTGTAAAACTCCAGAGAGAGAGAGCGCTGTTCATGTGACAGATTGGCACACTACCTTCTGGGTCAAGCTCCGCCTGCCTTTAGTTATCCTTTGTATTGTTGTTTTGCCAGGAACTGATGCCAGCAACCAGTTCTGCCTCCAATGTGACAGCATAGGAAAGAATGGACAACATGACCATCTACACAACTTGAAAGACCAGCCACAACTGAATTGATCTACACCTCTGTGAGAGCGGGAGGCTTTTTCCTCTCATGACCTTAACCTCAACTCTCCTACTGGGCCCATGGAGTAGGATTTTTACTCTAACTCAATATCTCACCTCAGAGCGATGGTCCTCCCATGGACCCTTCTCTGTCGTAGCGAGGGGGAGGAGTAAGGATGTCCAACTGTCAGCTACCCAATGGGGACGACTAATTGGTAGCCGACTCACAAATTGGTCATCCGGTTAAGGTAAATCACTCTCAAAACCATGCTATAAATATAAAATCTGACAATAGGTAGACCGAATCTCCTGAAGAAGTTTAGTCTAAGAAGAATCATGCACACCAAGAGCTCTGCTGTGGCTATACAGAGCAAGAGCAAAAAAACCTGATGTTCTGAAAATAATCTATGACTATCACTGTTATGCATTTAAAGTTTAGCACAGTTCTTGTAAAATAACATTAACACAATACGACTCAGACAACTTTAGAATATTTTGGTTATTGCATATCAATGCATATAAGTAGGAATTTAAGAGGTTCAGTCATATATCTAACAATTTGAAATATAAAGTCACACATTTATTTAAGGTAATCTAAATCTAAATAACAGAATCCATAAGAGGATGGTTTTCTTACAATCCTACAATTTAATCTCTACTACCAACAAAGCAAGACGTTGGTTCTCAAAGATTCTTTAAGCATGGGTAAAGGGGATTAAGTTAAAGTCCACTAGGGGCAAAGTCCATAGGTAAAGCAAGGGGAATGGAGCATAAATCAGGAAAGTTCAAGTCTGGTATCTTACCAAACTGCTCCAAATCATCCAGTAAACAAATTAATCAATAAGGGTAGACGAACGGGCATAACAGGAATAGTTCAGCAAGCAGGTTGGAGGCAAGGAAAAATGTCAAAGGGAAGCCTGAGTTTAGACGTAAGCTCTCCTCAAATACACAAAATGGCAATGAATGAGAAATTGTCAGAGCAATGCTGCACTCCTCCTCCTGTACATCGTGGTTAAATAGTTTAAATTTGTCATCAATTACATCAATGGTCAGTCCACAATGGTCTGATCGTCATGTGATCATCTCTTCCATCTCTCCAGGTACAAATTGTTACTCCAACAAATGTTCTCACTTAAGTCACGAGAAACAAATACCTTAGGTCCTAAAAGGTTAGTTGTTACGTAGGTGACTGAGTTTGCAACTGTTTACGTATATAGGGGAAAAATCTCTTTCTGACCATTCATACACAAAGGAAAAAGAACTGCCTTTATTTTATAAAGTATGTGATATGAATTAAGAAATCATTTCACTTTCTACAACAATAAATCCTCCAGTTGTACTGGTGGCTAATTTATCTACAATAGTTGAAAGCTTTCTAATTTTATGCGAGTTTAATGCTACTCCTACAGATGTTATTAAAGCTCCAAGAATGTCACCTACTACTTCACTAGCACTCACACCTCTCTTCATTCTCCCGTTCATTTCTTTTAATTTGTCTCCAGTTTGTTTCACATGATACATTTTTGGAAAAACAATTCCCAAACTACAACTTCCATACCATCCTTTTGGCAATTTATAATAGGCATTCTTTCCACCTGTATAATACACTCCAGGAAGGATAGGATCTACTCCTTCTAAATATCTTCCCCAGTTCTCGTAAACATCAAAGGTATGTTGACATTTATTATGACCCACACATTTGGTGTTAGTATTAAACCTTTTTCTATATGCACACAAAGTTTTCCTTTATGCTGCCAGTATAAGGCGAAGTAGCCATTCCTTCTACTATGATAGTTACTTCTCCTGGTAAGCTAAAAAGAGTTAATTTTAATGGTTCATCAGTTTTATTAGTTGCATTATTTCGTCTACTCGCTACTAAATCTATGAATTTCTTCTCAGCTCTCCCTAATTTACATGTTACGTTCTTTCTATGTGTATAAGCCATGTGGAAAGATTGAGTTGGTCTGAAAAAACAGCCCATAGTTTCAACAAGTGAAGCTTCAGGATGTGGGTTTAAACTTTTTAGTACAGGTAGTTCAGAAAAGATCAGATCTTGATTTGAATAATAATATTGTAAGCAATCAGTACCATAAAACAAACTAGTTAACACACTGCAAGAAACTCCATTGCTTAATGGTAAGCTGTGGTAAGTCACACCTTCGGCAACTGATGCAGGTAATTGCATTCATAAGTAGTAATCACTAGCATCCATTGTTTCCACATACTCATTTATCAATCGGATATAAATATTTAGTGAAGGTCCAGAATTCCAAAGATCAAGATGTAAAGTATTGTCATTCAAAGCAATAAAATCAGTGCCATTAGTTTTAGCAGTTTTGAAAGAGTTGGTAAGCTTAAGATTTTCATCAGATAAGTAATGCGGCAAATTCAAAAGAATAAGCAGTGAAACTAATGTCAGAATAATAATAATTCCTGCGTACACACGTTTGCGTCTGGGGGGGATTTCAATGTTAGAACTCATGACTTCTCAAAATTCAGACCTTTGACTATGAAAAATAAAAAAATGCAAATAGCAGCTGGCGTAATTTGAGCAACTCAGCAAGGCACAGTTCAATGGCTTAGTCCAAATCGAGAAATTTGCAGATCAGCTTTGTTGATGTCTATATTTAGGATAAATTGCGTCAGTCCTTTAAGCGGTACACCAAGATTGAAATTCAAATCCACAACATAGTTTGTTTCACAGAGGTTCAGTTGGACTCGTACTGTTAGAGCAAAAGGCATTGAATTCTCGCTCCCATTCATTTGCAGCCAGATAAGTCCAGTCAGGAGACGAGTACTTGTGCCTGGATATACTCGCTTCTTTTGATCTCCTTACAACTGTTCTCTCATCATCACTGTTACTCTGGTCAGACTGCTCAGAACTTTCTGGAATGATCTGTGGTACTCTTCCTTCTATTAAGCAGCATCGCAGTATCTCACCTTTTCTGGGCCAACCAATACCAGGTACAACTCGCTTTCTTGGTGCACTAGGCCTGTCGTTCGGGTCAACACTTCTAGTAGTCAAATCTACTGGCTGAGGCCCTTTGGTACCATCACTAGTTGACTCTCTCAGACGCCCCTCAGGCCAAACGTGTGCTGGCCCAGCAGCTTGCTGGTCCCCAACAGCTTGACTAACCTGCACCCTCTGTCTCTCTCTTACCACCAGCACAGCAGGTACAAGTGCTGTTGTGTCATCAAGGGGACCTGGGACTCTGCGAGTATGGGCAGTATGTACCCAGGTGTGGAGACCTTCGCACTTTACAGCAGTGCTGGTAAACAGGATCACCTGGCAAGGTCCTTTCCAACGGGGCTCTAAGCACAATTTTCACACATGCTTCTTCACCACGACCCAGTCACCAGGACTGAGGTTATGGTCCTGCTCCTGTTGTGCCACAAGGGCAGATTCTTCAACCTGGTGAGACACAGAACATACTACATCATCCAAACATTTACGATTGTCCAAGACCAGGTCATCGGTTAGGCTCAATACAGCATTAACAGGAACTGCTGGCTGTCTCATCACTTGGCCCATTATTACTTCATGAGGTGACAAACCTGTTCTCCTGTCTAGCGAACTTCGCAAGCTCATTAACACAAGAGGCAATGCATCGGGCCACTTCAGAGACGTAGAAGCGCACACCTTCACCAATCTGGATTTTAATGCGCCATTTAGTTGTTCAACCAATCCAAAAGCATCTGGACGGTAAATGCAATGGAACTTCTGCTCAACCTGTAATCCTGCACATAACAATTTCAGGACCTCATTATTAAAATGAGTTCTTTGGTCTGGCTCAAGAGAAGTCGGAAAGCCGAAACTTGGAATCAGCTCCCTTAACACCAATTTTGCAACTGTCAGTCTGTCATTTCTGCATGTTGCATAAGTTTCCACCCATTTTGAAAAAATGCAATCAATAACCAAAATATATCTCAATCTGTTGCATAGGGGCATCTCAATAAAGTCCATTTGCATCCATTTGAAGGGACCTGCAGATTTTCCTACATGACTCATTGCACTAGGTGTTCTTTTTCCCACATTCTTTTGCTGAAACACTATACATCTCTGACAAAGGTCCTCTGCAGTTGCTCTGAATCTGGAGTTAAACCACACTTGTTGAAAGAGGTGCATCATTGCATCTCTTCCCACATGTGATGGATCATGATAATGTCTAGCCATAGGTGGTAACAAACTATCAGGTAATACATGTCTGCCATCAGTGTAAATCCAAACATCATCTTCTCTTTGGGTGCAACCTGCTCGCACCCAGCTTCGCTGTTCTGTTTCTGACACTTCCTCTTGCAGCTGCCTAACCTCGTCCCATGTGTCTAGTGTAGTTAGCAATAGGTTGCAATTTGTGACATCTAATGCTTCATTAAATAGTTCCCCATTAAAGGTATGGGAATTTATGGCACAATACTTGGCCATCTCTTCAGCATATCTATTGCCAATGGTCACATAGTCAGTGCCTTGCTTGTGGGCGACGCACTTGACTACTGCAGTTTGGGCAGGCAATTGTAGAGATTGCAAAAGGTTCCTCACACTTTCTCCAATTTGTATTGGCGATCCGGAGGAAATAATGAACCCTCGTTGTGATCATAATTGTCCGAAGTCATGCACAACTCTAAAGCTGTACTCAGAGATGCTGCAAGCTCATGTCAGCGTGATCAGGTCAGCAACTTGAGACGAATACACTTCTTGCAACCATGATGCTTCCACAACACCTGCACCAGTACAAATATCATATGCAGCTTTTAAGTTTCCATCATTGTCTCTCAAGCAAGAACCATCAACAAACAACACATGATCTGATTCAGGCAAAGGCTCATCCATTATATCAGGACGGGGTTTGGCACACAGTTCAGTCACATTCAGGCAATCATGTTCAGCATCATCAGTTACAGTCTCATGTCCAGGCAGTGGCAAAAGAGTGGATGGGTTCAATATTGTGCATCTTTTAGGTGTAATATTCTCTGCACCCAGAAGTGTCTGCTCATGTTTAGTCAATTGACTATTGGTTAAATACTGTGTCCTAGTACGAGTCAATAGTATTTTCACTGAGTGACGCATGAACACAGTCAGTGGATGTCCCATGACTATACTTTCACACTGCTCAAGACTCACACATGCAGATGCAACCACTTACTAACATCCAGGCAAAGCAGCAGCCACTGGATCAAGAGTTGCGGAACAATATGCAACAGGCCTGCGATTACTTACGTGCATCTGTGTCAGTACTGAAAGAGCACAGCCTTCTCCTTCACTACAAAATAATACAAAGCATTTGTTGTAATCAGGCATTCCCAGAGCTGGTGCCCTATAAAGACATTCTCGCAGCTAAGTGAAGGCATTCTTACAACTGTCATCCGAGGGTACCGGATCAAACATGTCTTTGTGTGTCAACCCTGTGGAGAGCGTTTGCTGTAAATGGGAAATTTGGAATCCAATCCACTGTCGGCAATAGCCCACCATTTCTAAGAACATGCATACTTCTTTCTGGGTAGTTGGCGGACCCATATTTAGAATCGCTATGATTCTCTCTTGTGCCATTTTCCTTGCTCCTTTTTCAATGTGATGTCCTAAGTGAATCATTGACTAAATATCGAAGGTCACAATATCGACCTACAAAAATATCGCAGCAAAAATATCGAAGACAAGAATATCGACATCCTATCTACATTAAGGTAAGTACAAAAATATCGGAAAAAAATATCGATGTCAAAAATATCGTTGTTAAAAATATCGTTTTTAATTTAAGTTAAAAAAATATTGTAAAATAAAGTAAATAATACATATAATTAAAAGAAACAGTTAAAAATATTTTAAAATGCTTAAAAATTATAAGTAATATATATAATTCGAAAATACATTAAACATATACATATAATATATAATATATATATACTTACTTATTAATATGTTTTAATATTTATTTTAATAACTTATAAATTGTTTAATTTATTTTTTATAAATTATAAATACATCTATACACATAAAAGAATAATATAAATAAAAATTAAATAAATATATCTAACAAATTAAAAAAAAAAAAAAATTATACAGTACATTAGCTAAAAAAATACAAAATATTAGATAGTGGAGAAAATCAAATTACTATTCCCACTCCAGTGAGTGCAACAGTAGGGAAAGTGTTGGATAGCGTAGGGGTTAAAATTACTATTCCCACTCCAGTGAGTGCAACAGTAGGGAAAGTGTTGGATAGCGTAGGGGTAAAAATTACTATTCCCACTACAGTGAGTACAACAGTAGGGAAAGTGTTGGATAGCGTAGGGGTAAAAATTACTATTCCCACTCCAGTTAGTGCAACAGTAGGGAAAGTGTTGGATAGCGGGGGGTAAAAATTACTATTCCCACTCCAGTGAGTGCAACAGTAGGGAAAGTGTTGGATAGCGTAGGGGTAAAAATTACTATTCCCACTCCAGTGAGTGCAACAGTAGGGAAAGTGTTGGATAGCGGGGGGGGGTAAAAACTACTATTCCCACTCCAGTGAGTGCCACAGTAGGGAAAGTGTTGGATAGCGTAGGGGTAAAAATTACTATTCCCACTCCAGTGAGTGCAACAGTAGGGAAAGTGTTGGATAGCGTAGGGGTAAAAATTACTATTCCCACTCCAGTGAGTGCAACAGTAGGGAAAGTGTTGGATAGCGGAGGGGTAAAAATTACTATTCCCACTCCAGTGAGTGCAACAGTAGGGAAAGTGTTGGATAGCGTAGGGGTAAAAATTACTATTCCCACTCCAGTGAGTGCAACAGTAGGGAAAATGTAGGATCGCGTAGGGGTTAAATTAACATACTTATAAATTATTTTATTTTTTTAATAAATAACATATTATTAATTATTTAACAAAATAATTATTAATAAATACCTATTAAATTAAATTAATATTTACTTAAATAACATTAAATTACTTCCCACCCTATTCCCCTATAAACACACAACGCGCTACACATTAAAAAATAACACAATTAATTTAATTATCAATTAATAAAAATTAATTACCAATTAATAATTAATTAACAATTAATTAATTAACAATAACAATACATACAAAATATTAATAAATTAATTATAATTAATATAATTATAAATTATCCAATTAATATAAATTAATTCCCAATTAATAGTTAATTAACAATAAATTAACAATGAATAACAATAAATAAAAACATATTAATTAATTAATTATAATTAAATTACTTCCCACCCTATTCCCCTATAAACCCACAACCCGCTCTGATACTAAAACGCAAAATTTCCTTTAAAAAAAATTACTATTTTCTAAACACTTAATACATATATTTAAAAATAATTTAAAAACTTTAAAAAAAATGTTAAACATACATATAAAATACATAACACTAAAAAAAATCGATATTATTTACAACTATATTTTTGCTAACGATATTAATAACTTCGATATTACTTACTTCGATATTTAAAAAATCGATATTACTTACCTTAAAGTCGATATTCTGGTCAACGATATTCTTGACTTCGATATTCTGTCCCTACGATATTAAAAACTCGATATTAGTGTAGGTCGATATTTAAAATTTGATATTTTGACTGCCCACCGTCCTAAGTACCAGAATTCAGTTTGGTATCTTAGGGGCCGATTCCGATTCTGGCCGGAAAAACATACCGACCGACTCAATACGGGAATGTAGTCCGACCGACACGTACCGGCGCTGCCCGATCCGCGTAGTACGATGCAATGCATGTGAATTATGACCGACTCGTAAGGAACACAAGCCGAAAGACCGAACCGCACGGAAACCAGCTATCCGGCCGGAAAACCACGCGAATCGAACCGACCGACACGCACCAGGAATGAACCCGACAGAAACGTACCCGCGAACTCTGACCCGTGCAGTACGATGCAATGCGTGTAAAACCAGACCGAGTCGCACGGAGCTCAAGCCGTACGACCGACACGCATACAAAACAGGGAGCCAAAGCAACCCAATACTCCGCGACCGACGCGTACGCCGCACATGAAACCCAGCAGAAACACAGCTTGAAAGACTCGGAGAAGCTCGCACGAGACAACTGCAGCTTCCTACTCGGTCAGAAGAACGTCTCCTACATGCCTAAAAACTACAAAGGAAAAATACAAAAAAAAAGGGCCAAACAAGCAATGACAAAGTCAATAAATACAGGGGGGAAAAAACATGGAACAAAGACACACCCACAACTCCACCCATATAAAGGCCACAAATCCCTACCATGATCCTTTGCAAATTCAACTGACCTGCCAGCACAGAACACCATCAGACAGCAATCACAGACACACTCACAACTCATCCATCACACAAGCCACACACCATTAGCACCTCCCAAATAGCACCCTCACATACACCCAGCAAAACCTACACTCACCCACCCTCACTTGCACACTCACACACACATCAATCCCCACCACCACCCATCACCATGCCCCCAAAGAAGAATCCAAAGTTCCTAGACAGTGAATTAGAAGTCCTGGTAGATGAAATCCTCAGGGTAGAGCCACAGTTGTTTGGTACATTGGTCCAACAGACCCCCATGTCGCAGAAAACCAAGATGTGGGAGAGGATCGTCGACAGGGTTAACGCACAATCACCATGTTTGTGCACAAAGGAAGACATCCAGAACAGGTGGTATGATGTGCGCAGGAGGGTCAAGGACCTACTCAAGAAGGATTATGCCTTGAGTCATCGCACCGGCAGTGGCCCTCCTGCCAAACCAGTATACCTCAGGCCCTGGGAGGAGAAGGTGCGGGCCATCCTACCACCAGAGAGCGTACATGGACTATCAAACATCCCAGAGCCTGGTGAGTACACAACCAATATACCCTATATTGTGTGACAATACACACACATCACTGTCAAGGGGATAGTGAAACCATGCACCGTTAGCAAAGCCACAGTAACCAAAAGATAATCATCCCAAGATGTGTATGTCAGTTAGACAAACACAATACCTGCCATCTCATAGTGATATGTAACTGTGTCATGACATGTACAAACCTAACAACAAATAGAGCAAGGCAGTGGCACAAATCTAACCAACAAACACTGGCAGACATTTTGCCACCACTAGAACACCACCTCACAGGGAAGCTCACTGAAAGGAAGGAATTGTGTGTATGCTGGTGAAGTGAGTGTAGCCAATAGCATGATGGGATTTGTAGTCACAGATATTGGTCACCCTCACAATTGGCCCATTAACACCACTCTGAACCATGCTCACATCACAGGGAGTGGAAAATAACTGACAAGATGGCTGACACTGGGTACTGCTGTGGGGAGCACAAGGCCCTGCTGGGAACTGTGCACCAACCAACAGCAGGACACCACTGACTGACATCCTGAAAGCCAACTTGCACTCCCTGCAATGGAAGCACGTTCCATGGTGGGATATCTGGCTGGGTGGGAAGGAGGACTGACAGCTCTGACCATAGTTACCAGCAGCTTTTCTCACACACCCCCTTAACACAAACTCCACACAACTCACCTGGGAGAATGTATTGCCTCACACACTAATTAAATATCCCACAAAGAACCACCACACTGGGTTATGTTGTGTGAAGCACAGGGACACTTTTGTGACTTGTAGCCAAACAAACGCCAGGACAACACTGTCAGCCATCCTGTCAGCACAGGCACACTACCCCACAGGGAAGCAGAGTCAAAAGGAAGGAAGTATGGGCATGCTGGGAAGGGGGGTGTAGGCAATAGCATGATGGGAGTGGTAGTCACAGCTCAACATCCCCCACCCACATGGCCCAGCAAGCTCACACTGAAGCATGCCCACCTCACAGGGAGTGAAAAGCCACTTCAAAGATGTCTGACACTGGCCTCAGCTGTGGGGAGCACAAGGCCCTGCTGGGAACTGTACACCAACAAACAACAGGACCACACTGTCAGCCATCTTGCCATTGCTGTCACACTCACACACAGTGAAGTCGACTCAAAAGGAAGGAAGTATGGGCATGCTGGGAAGGGGGGATGTAGGCAATAGCATGATGGGAGTGGTAGTCACAGCTCAACATCCCCCACCCACATGGCCCAGCAAGCTCACACTGAAGCATGCACACCTCACAGGGAGTGAAAAGCCACTTCTAAGATGTCTGACAATGGTGCTCTGTTGTGGGGAGTACCAGGCCCTGCTGGGAACTGGGCACCAACCAACAGCAGGACACCACTGCCTAACATCCTCTAAGCCAACTTGCACTCCCTGCAATGGAAGCACGTTCCATGGTGGGATATCTGGCTGGGTGGGAAGGAGGACTGACAGCTCTGACCATAGTCACCAGCAGCTTTTCTCACACACCCCTTAACACAAACTCCACACAACTCACCTGGGAGAATGCATTGCCTCACACTCTAATTAAATATCCCACAAAGAACCACCACACTGGGTTATGCTGTGTGAAGCACAGGGACACTTTTGTGACTTGTAGCCAAACAAACGCCAGGACAACACTGTCAGCCATCCTGTCAGCACAGGCACACTACCCCACAGGGAAGCAGAGTCAAAAGGAAGGACGTATGGGCATGCTGGGAAGGGGGTGTAGGCAATAGCATGATGGGAGTGGTAGTCACAGCTCAACATCCCCCACCCACATGGCCCAGCAAGCTCACACTGAAGCATGCACACCTCACAGGGAGTGAAAAGCCACTTCTAAGATGTCTGACAATGGTGCTCTGTTGTGGGGAGTACCAGGCCCTGCTGGGAACTGGGCACCAACCAACAGCAGGACACCACTGACTGACATCCTGAGAGTTAACCTACACCCACTGCAAGGGTGGCATGCTTCATGGTGGGATAACTGGGCTGGGGGGAGAAGAAGGTCCGGATGTCAACCAAATACCACCAATGCTGGTCATGCACACACCTCAACATTCACATTGAAATGCTTCAGGTTGGCAGGACAATGTGCTACACCAATATCAACCTCTGACTGTGACAACTTAGGACAATGCAATGTACAGGCCCGCATCCAGAGGTACAGTCACGACTGTCAGGTGTTTGAACCATTGATGCCTGTAGAAACATAACATACATTGTGTGTCTCTTCCAAAAACAGGTGATGATGGGGACACAGCAGCAGATGATGAGGAGTCCCTGTCCCAGGCTCCGGTGGCCCCTGAGCTCTCTGGTGTGGAACAGCCTCTGCCCTCCTCGGATGGCGAAGACCTACCTGGCACCTCCGGTGTGAGTCATCATGCAGCACCAGCAGGACCACCATCTGCACCCCCTGCACCCACTCCTCCAACATCTGCCAACACACAGACCACCCCCGCCGACACGGACAGACCAAGGACACTGAATGACAACAGCACAGGGACCCCAGCCCACCGTGAAGCAACGGACAACAACCCCAGTACCAACCCCCAAGGGGGCCTAGGCTCACCTGTGCGTGCCACCGCAGGTCCCGCACGTGTGGCCAGGGGTGGTGGGAGGGGTGGTAGGCAGAGGTCGCTGTTTGCAGAGGGGTCTGGACTGCATGATGACCCACAACTGGTACGCATTGCTGATGCGTACCAGAATAGCACCGGAGAGGTCAGCCAGGTAGTGGGGATCCTCAAGGACATTCAACAGCAGCAGGCTGCCCATCATGTCCGCTTGGACTCACACATGTCCCGTGTGGAGACACACATGTCTGGCATGGAGTCCAAGTGGGACACATTGGAAGAACTGACAGCGGTGCAGAGGGACATATTGACATGCCTCCGCCAGATTAGCACCAACATGTCCACACCTCCCTGTGTGCCCACAACATCTGGTGCCGCAACAACTGCAACTGCCACAGGGAGGGAGGATGACTCTGGTGGAGAGTCCTCTGCACCGCAGTGGCCTGCACATGAGGGTCCCCCCAGAAAGAAGAGGGGTCGTCCGAGGAAGGAAAACTAAGAGGCCGATGGCCATGTACATCCCCCAGGAACCCAACACCAGTTCTGGAAATTCACCTTTGTGTGCAAACTGTTCACCCTGTCGAATGCAACCCAACTCTCCCACATGACATGGGGAGTTTAAGTTGGACTAATGTATCAGATGACTGTGGACTTTACTCAGGACATTTCTGCTACCAACACTTCCAACTCATCTGGGAACTTTGGATTCCAATCTCAATGTACAGCACCCACCATCCTGTGCACTATCCTCACACATGTATGTAAATAAACTCACTAATACACCATACTTGCCTCTGTTGTGATTCCAACTTTGTTTTTGTCATGGAGATGATGATCTGCTAAATGACACTGTGCATGCTAACTGCTACAGCAAGTTCAACACCGTCATGTGAGTCATGGCGACGTGACACATATGAGGGAGACACACCACTAGGACTACACAACACATACACACCAGGGCCATCTGACTCATCGCCTACACTGATGTTGCCAGGAAATACAGTGGAATGCACAGACACCACACCTATTCAGAGTATGTGTTAACTAGCCCACAGGTGCAGTAAGCAAATGTCAGTCAGATGTGTGACCACAGACAACGCACATCCCAAAGTGAAGCACAGGTTTATTACACATTTGCAACATGTTGTTTCCACTACAGATGCAAGGTAATCCCACGTGGCAGTGGCCACACAGTCACCAAGTGTAGAAGAAATAAAGTCCAGGGGTGTGTGGCACATCACCTGTAGGGAAACAACTGCTTCCACCCTGGAAGTTGAATCATGGTGTCGGGGGATCCGAGTTGACCAAACAACTCTGAAAGTACCCTGTGAAGGACAGACATGACACACAGTCAAAAGCACTGAAGAACAGGACAGAACTGCAATACTCATGCCCAATACATGTCACAAGATACCTACACAAAACCAAGTTAGCATGTCAACACTGTTGGGGAGTACAGACTACCTGTAAGGACACATCGCTGCATGCATCCAGTCAAGTAGCACATGGCCACACTCAAACAGCAACAGAGCACCACCAACACATATCATGCAAACTCAAATCATTGACATACCAACTCTGTATACTCACATTCAGCTGAAGAAGTTGGTGATGAGCTGTGTGCGGACATCACCCTCATCACCATCATCATCACTGGCATCGTGGCCCAGGCCAGGATCCTCCACAGGTGGCGGATGTTGGTCATCGTCATCCAGGATGAGAGGCAACTCCTTCCACACTGCCAGGTTGTGTAGCATGCAGCAGACGATGACAATCTTGCACACCTTTGCAGGGGCATATGGGAGGGCCCCTCCTGTCTTGTCCAGGCAGCGAAAGCGGCTCTTCAGGAGACCAAATGTCCGCTCGATCACTCTCCTGGTCCGACCATGTGCCTCATTGTAGCGCATCTGGGCTGGTGTCACAGGGTTCCTGAGGGGTGTCAGCAACCACGGCATGTTGGGGTATCCGGAGTCACCTACATACAGACAATTGCACATTAGCTGAGTTGGAAAAGAGGGTGGAATACAACATTGCAGAACACACACAATGGTACAAAGTCAGTATACACCGACAAGCCAGGCACGCTGGTTCTGCATCTGTGACATCATCCTCGGGATGCGACTACTCCTCATTACGTAGGCATCGTGTGCAGAACCGGGGAAACGTGCACACACATGTGAGATGCTCATATCTGCAAGACATACCACCAGGGCATTGATAGAATGGTAATGTTTCCTGTTCCTGTATGCCTGCTCATGTGCCTGTGGTGGTACCAAAGCCACATGTGTCCCATCAATGGAGCCGATGACATGTGGCATCCTCCCCAGGGCATAGAAGTCACTCTTGACGTCAGTGAGTTGTTGACGTTTAGGGAAATAGATGTACTGGTTCAAGTATCTCAACATCGCCTCCAAAACATCGCGTTGCACACGGCTGAACATGGTCTGTGACATCCCACCAGCAGATGCCACAGTGTGTTGAAAGGTACCGGTGGCAAAGAAGTGTAGGGCTGCCATCACCTTCACCTTGGGGGTCAGCGCTGCAGGGTATGGCCGGCCAGGTTGCAAATGTGGGGCCAAACGCACCGCCAATTCCTCAATAAGCGGCCTGTTGAAGCGGTACCGTCGGATGCAGTCACGTTCAACCATGGTTGCAAGGTCAGGGAATGGTCTATGGACAGCTGGTGCCCTGCAGTGCATAGGTGAAGAAAGAAAGATTGTCAGTCACCCCACATATGTGGCATAGACCATACTCAATATCACATGATACATCACTACGAGACACAAGTACTTGATGTGTGTGCCGTTCTGTATGGACATATATGGCACCTACATGGCCAACATCTAACATCTCAGTTCAACATGTGTTGACAACAAGTTCCAGGTTGTGCTATGGGAAATCATTCGGCTGTGTCACAGTACCCATGTACTGCTGTCACGTTCCAAACACACACCACAGTGACAAGTGAGGACAGATGTGCCCCAGGCATCACAGCTCTTTGACAGGTAGATTCCCAGGGACCCTGTATTGCCACATGGACACTGGCATGACATGGCGTATCATGTACACGTCAGCAAAACAACCATGACTCCCATAGGTAGTGGCCCCTGTTGCCTGTGCAGGACAGACATGGACGTCTGTGACACACACACGCACAACATCAAAGTCGATGCACAAACAACGTGGATGTGGAGACTGTCTCCCATTGTGCACATGGAATCAGAGACATCTGAAACACAACATGCACACAGACTGTGGAGGGCCAATACAATTGTGGCAATGGGTCACCCTGTGACGTACATACCATCCCACATGGGACTCAGGGTGTATGTGACATAACATACACATACACAACCTGGAAATGTGACCATGCCACATGCTCTGAACTGAACAGTTGCACATCACAGTGGTCATGTGCACAACACACAAAGGATTATGTCCCCATGAACACGTGCACAGCCTGGGAGTGGCTGCCCCCAAGTGCCACCCAACAAACCACATGTTGAGCCCCATACACACACAGGTAATGCACCCTTACATGCCTTAGGATACAGTGTGGACAGGCTGTGGTATTGTAGGTGTGCCCCTGAGTCCCTGGCCAGTAATTGTGGCTGGCATACGTTCACCAGTGACAACCATGGTGACATATGCGATTGACTTGTACAGGGATGCGTCGTACAGCAATGGACCGATCCGTGTGCACGCATTGGCCATTGCATATGATGTGGACGGATGCGTGTTGTGCTCCGAAATATGCATTGTACAGCAATGGACCGATCGGTGTGCACGCATTGGCCATTGCATATGATGTGGACGGATGCGTGTTGTGCTCCGAAATACGCGTTGTACAGCATTGGACAGATCGGTGCGCACGCATTGGCCATTGCATATGATGTGGACGGATGCGTGTTGTGCTCCGAAATACGCGTTGTACAGCAATGGACCGATCGGTGCGCACGCATTGGCCATTGCATATGATGTGGACGGATGCGTGTTGTATTTCGAAATACGCGTTGTACAGCAATGGACCGATCAGTGCGCATGCATTGGCTATGGACTGACATGGTAACGGACGCAATTACGAAGCTTTTACGAGTCGGATGCAGTGAATTCAGTTGGCCACCCACAACAATGTTGCAAATTCATGGGTGTCATGAAGTTGAACTTTTGAAGGATGCTGTGGGCGTGTATAAGTGGTGCAATTCCATGGATTGGCCAGATTCAGAAGATGCAAACGACTTGGACCTATCACTTTGGACACATGGGACAGTATCTGCCTCTGCAGCACACATATAATGCTGGCTGTTCCCCTGAGAGCTCACTTGCCTGCACTACATGCTCCAGGACGACATCTGCCACCACCACTGCTGCTGTCTATGCATCCTCTGGCTACTGCAATGGCACGTACTGTGGAGAGAGCCCCAGCCTTCAGCACTGAGGAGAACCAGGCCTTGCTGGACAGCCTCCTTCCACAGTACAGCAAGCTGTATGGGAAACCAGGGAAGCAGGTGAGTGTGCTGTCCACTGCCTTACTAATTGTGCATGTTGTCTGACTAGCAAGACTTACAGTGTGTACACCAGTGGCTAGCATGCTCACTGAGTAGTTGTAAGCCCCCAAAGTGTGTAGTTACATGCACTGAACAGGTATAGTGCAGTAACAGTGCATTCCAACAAGGTTTTACTTCCCAGGCAATGATACCATTTAGTAACTGCTGGACAACTGTTCCTAGCCATAGTTGCACTACCTGTGTTCATCATATGCCCCTGTGATTGAGACATGTATATCCAACTGTGTGATGCACGGATATGTTGCATGTGTAGTAATGGCCTTTTCACTTTGTCATCCTCACAGGTTGATGCCCACCAGAAGCAGGAGATCTGGCTGCCCATCGTCCGGGCAATAAGATCTGTGGGGGTCTACAGGCGCAGGATCCGCAACTGCCGAAGAGGTGGCAGGACCTTCGTGGCTGGACCCGGAGGATCGCAAGGGTCCAGCTGAAGCTGTCGCCTCCTCGCAGGAGGGGCGGACACCGGACCCTGACACCCCACATGCTCCGGATTCTGGCGGTGGTCTTCTCTGACCTGGATGGGCAGCTGAAGGCCAGACAGCAGCAAGGAGGGGGTAAGTGCTAGCCTTTTCTGTGTACTATGACTAACATGCTCTATGCACTCCTTTAGCCTGGTTCCACTTCCACAGTACAACTGTCTTGTCGTACTGGACTCATGTCCCTCACTTGTGTCATGCCCCCTCCTCATCTGATACACAGGTGTGGCCCTTACAGTCTGTGACTTAGGTCACTTGGGTACTGTGTACTTGCAGTTACCTGTGGTTCAAGTAGGGGACAGCATCAGTTACAGGAACTTTGTTGTGGGCTGCATTGGTGGTCCAATTGCTCACACAATGCCTGTGATCTGACATGTACTCTGGGTATGGCTTTACAATGTGTTCCAATTGCTGCTCTGACTCACCACATGTCAGGGGTATGTGCCACACACCCATGCTGCAGCAGAGACCAAGGGGGGAGCCTCAGAAGTAGGTACATCATGTGTGTGACACATGCATAGCCACCTGCCTAGTGTTCAGGGTAATACCATGTTGCACATGGACCAGGACTGTAATGCCTACTCCGTACATCGAAGGCACTCTGTTCTCCCACTCCCGTGTGTCAGCATACATATTGGGCATTGTGAAGAGTGCACTCAGGTGTCTGCCTCTGTGTCACCGTGGTGTGGCCTTGCTTTTTGGACTCCTGGAGTGTTTAACAATTTGGGGTGGCCAGCCATCTGAGTTGTGACTATAGGATCTGCACATTGGTTAATGCATAGGTCTCTGATCCCTTGACTGTGCACAATGGTGTAAGAAACATTGAGGTGCAGGCAGCTTTGGTTCATTCTCATCAGACGGTGAAGTGCTCATGTGTATGGATTTGTGTTTGCAGTCACTCAAATGTCTCATTTGATTGACGTGGGATCATCTTAGTCCACATGATGTGGGTGGCCAGGGGTGCACATGTGCACCTGTCAGCTACAGGGCTTGCATTCCCAAAACTTCCATGATTGTGACACAGTGTATAATGGTGTTGTGTGTATGCACTGCCCCTGTGACAGGAGACAGTTATGACTGACTTGCCAGACAGGCCTGTGCCATGACATTCAACTTGCAAAGGGTGATCCAGCAGTAGTGTGATATGTCCTGCATGCACACCATTGTCGCATTGTCTATCAGGACATGAGGACATCATTGTGTCTGGTGATGGAAGCAAAACCCGCATATCGACAGAGACTCTGCCCATCACTTTTCCTGACACATGCACTGAGTCAGTGGCAGGAGATGGCATGTGTTTGGAGTGACACATTTCCATATGTTCTCTTGGATGTCCAACAACTGTGTATGTGGTGCATGTGTGCACATATGATTAGTCGCATACAACAGGCACCAGACAGATGGGTGCATGGACAGGTAGGATATGTGTGGCATGAATGACTGTCAGGCAGACAATGGGCTTCTTCAAATCAGTGTCAGCACTTACTGCAATGTCTAGCGAATGATGGCAGGGCTTGCTCTGTGATGTGTTGTACTTACTGTGGTGTGTGTGGTCAGTACAGGTGACTAATGTTGCTCTGTTTATCCTGATTGTTTGCAGATACATCCACGGCCACAGGAGGAGACAGCTCCATGGACCAAGAGGAGCAGCAGAGCCAGACTGGGTCCACTGCAGGGGAGACCGAGGGACCCAGTGGCACGGAGGGTGAGGTGAGCCACACTGAGGAGACCTCAGCGGCGACCACCTCGGCTGAGGACCACAGCACTTCCAGTGAGGACTCCCTTGTGGAGGCGGGTGTCAGCAGACCACAGACAAAATTAAGCAAGTCTGTCCCTGCCACCACCACCATCTCCACCCTCCCATCTGCTCCCATCCCACATGTCCGTGGAGGCTCCCATGTAGGGGAGCGTGTCTCCTTCATGCCAGGCACCGCACCCCCTGCCTCTGTCTCCCCTGCTGCCCTGAGTGTGGAGTCTGTGGACTTGCTGAAACAGATCCATGTAGGGCAGACATCAGTGCTGAGTGTCCTCCATGCACACACGGGTCTGTTGACACAACTGGTGTCATTCATGGAGGGCATGTCATCTGGCATGTCTGCCCTACATCGGACCAATCAGTCCATGGCCTCCTCACTGACGGCAGCAGTGTCCCTCCTGCAACAGTCCCTCACCCCTCCTACCTCTTCCCCATCCACAATCCCCAGCACCCTACCTGTCCCAAGCACACACACACCGGCACAGGCACCCACCAGCACAGACAAAAGCAGCACACAGACACACCCGCCAAAATCCAGACGCACACTCACGCACAGTCAGGGGTCTGATACCTCACTCACAGGGGATGGGGCCCAGACACACACACACACATCCATGAGCACTCCACAGTCCTCAGTTACCTCTCCCTCCAAAACCCCTTCCCTTGCCTCACCTGCAACCCCCCCTCCCAGAAGCTCTTCCTCTGTGAGCTTGGCCTCTTCCCCACAGATCCATCTGACCTAACGCACAGGCGGAAGAGGCGACCACCACACACAGAGGGGAGAGCCCCTCACACCCGTACACCCTCCCCCAGGCACAGGCAGACTGAGGACCCCATTAGGAAGTCCCCCCGGACCAGGAAGGGCAAGACCCCACCACCACCACCATGCAGCTCCACCACACAGTCTCTCTCCTCCATCCCCCAGGCCACCACTCCACAGGTTCCCCCGCCACACCCTGCCCCAGGTTCCCCCACACACCCATACCGCATCCCCAAAATGCTTAGGCCCTCCCCCTACCACTTGCTCTTCCACCCCCAACCCAGACGCTCGGCCTGTTTGTGCCACTGGTGTGGAGACCGGGTCCCCCTCTGTCCTGCCCACCTCATCTGCCCCCCTTCCACTCCCTTGGAGTTATGCACTGCAGTGGAGTCCACAACCACCCCGTCTGACTTGGGCACTGCAGTGGGGACCCAGTCCACTCCATCTGACCGGCCCACTGCAGTGGTGCCAGCACCCACACCATCTGACTTGTGCCCTACAGTGGTGCCGGCCCCCACTGAGTCAGACACCTCCACTGCAGTTGCCGCTGACACTCCTGCACCCACCACCCCTTCACTGCCTCCTTCTGGCATCCCCTGATCCTGTCCCTGCGGTGCCTGGCCTGCCCCTTGTATGCCCCTCTGAGGGGGATGTCCCCTGTCCGTACCAGTGCAGGCAAGCAATGGGTGACAAGTTGTCACATATCACCCTGTTCGGACTGTGTATGTGGACTGGCCATTGGCCTTAGTTTCTTTTGGACTTCAAATTTTTCTTTCACATTTGCTGAATAAAGCCTCTTTTTGTTTACTAGTGGTTTTTCTTTTGATGTACATGATGTAGATGAGTATCATCATGCATTTGCTGTTGTAATAGTGTTCAGATCAGGAAAATGAAGTGTTGCTGTGATGGACTCCATGTGGTCCATCTGATATGTGTCCTAATCTAGTCTGGATCCATAGCATCCTTTGCTGCAGTCTGAGGGTGTAATGTTCAGCATTTGACACAGGGATGTATGTTTTGCATTTGTAAATTAACATCTGTGGCTTACACTGATGCACATCTGGTGGGCTTACCACTGTTCAATGTTTCTATTTCCCTGACTGTGTGCCCATCTCCACTGGACATGCAGTTTAGCACATCAATGTTGAAGGACTCATCTGTGTATACAGTGCAACTTGCTTGACACGTGTTTTGGGTATATGCAGATGACTGAAGTGACACTCCTGTACCCAGGCTGATGTGAGCAGAGCCTTCAGTGTGTTGTAATTGTTGACTCACTGACCGAGTGTTCTGCTGACATGTTTGAGTGGTGCACAGACAAGGTTTGGCACAGCGGACCTTCCACAGGAGTGGAGTGCCCTCATGGCAGTGTGTAATCCCGTGACATTGCCTGGGCCTGTGTTGTGTGTTGTGTAAGCATGTCTGTGTGTGTTCCCTTCCCTTTTCCTACACCGGCTGTGTCCCTACGGATGTTCCTGTTTGTGATGCTTGCTGAGTTGTCCTGTGTTCATCCAGCATCTTGTACCTGGTTTCTCCGTGATGTGGGTGCATGGCAAACTAATGTTCATCAGGTTGTCATCCCTAGTTGTCTTTGTTGTCAGGGCTGGGGATGTGGGCAAACGCAGATGAGACACAGTCAGGATTCCCCTTGGCACTTGTTGGTTACACAAGTCATGTAATTTACAGTTTGTGGTAGCTTTCAGTGATTGTGACACGTTGTGTGTGTGACTGCTGCCACTCCTCAGGGTCAGAGCTGCAATGTTGGAAGTTGTCTACGTGTGTTCTTTGTGGGTGACCTTGGCTTCTTCATTGGTGTGTGACTGTGGCCGGGATCCCATTGATTGGGGTGGATTTCACATCATGCCCATGTACCGCGTACTGTGCAGTGTGTCAGACATTCACGAGTCTTGTTGACTGGCCAGGTGTGATGGGTTTCTGCACCTTAGTTCCCACAACCACCCCAGGGATTGTCATGGGTGCATGTGCAATGTCACCAGTTTATGTGAGCTTCACTGCTGCACATTGGTGGAGATCAAGGTGTGTGGTGTTGAGTGTGTGCAAATGTGAGTTGTTGCACGGCTAGACCCCTACCTCCATATTGGCCTTGGCTGACAGGCCGTGCTGATTGATTTGTGCTTGTGTAGGTGTGATGGTAGTTTGTTGCTCAGGACACATGGCTGTGGTTCACAGTGTGAACGACATCTACCTTTGTCATCACAGTGGGATTATCATGCAGGCTAGTGTCACCACAATGTGGGGTCCCTGGGGGTAGTGCTGTGGTGGGTCTGTCTCTTGCTGTGTTAGTTGCTGTTCCTACAAGCTTGTGTGACATGTGTAATTTGGGCTCCCTCTCATCTAACAATGCCTGATTGCCCACATAGGGGAATCCGATCCATGAGTTACTTTTGTATGGCACTGTATACACATTTGTGTAATTGGAATTCAGGCCTCCTCATGTGTTGTGTGGTTGCCTGGGGACACTGGCACCCCCCCCCCCATCACCTGTTGTGTTTGATATGCAGTGTGAGGCTGCCTGTTTGTGTTTGTGCATCTGCACCACTGCATTGCCATATCTTTGGTGTGCCATTGCCTGTATGTTGTTTGGAGGATTTCCCATGCTGTCCCTGGAACTCCTAGGTCATCAGTCAGCATAATAATCATGGTTCGTATGTCCCATTGCTGCCATGGTATGGTATTTGTTCACCTCACATCTACAGTCTCCCCAGGATATCTACATTTGTGTGTCCATTAGTGCAGATATGTGGGTCTGCATTATGATGGTCACTTCTGGCATTGTGTAATTGATAAATGGAGACGATGTCAGTCCCCATGGGTGATGTTTGTCTGCACATGGCCAAAGATATGTTTTATTTGCACTGCACTGTTTGCCTCACCCAATCTATGTTGCTATGGGACACAACCACTACTTTGCCACTGATGTATTTGTTGTTCTGTGACCAGGGATCATCCATGCTGTTTGGCAGTTGCAGCTTTTTCCATGACAACACTTACCTTTTGGTCACTGTGATGATGGGGGTTTGGACCCCATTGCCACAATGTTCAAAACGTGCTTCAGCTATGGACCCCACACTTACCTTTTGGTCACTGTGATGATGGGGGTTTAGTCCAGGGGTGGTGGTAGTGACAGGCATCCAGCCCCCCCTGAGTAGGAGTGGTGGTAGTGGTAGGCATCCAGGCCCCCATGAGTAGGGGTGGTGGTAGTGGTAGGCATCAATTCCCCTATGAGTGGGGATGGTAGTAGTGACAGGCATCCAGCCCCCCATGAGTTGGGGTGGTGATTGTGGTAGGCATCCAGGCCCCCATGAGTAGGGGTGGTGGTAGTGGTAGGCATCTAGCCCCCATGGGTGGGGATGGTGGTAGTGACAGGCATCCAGCCCCCATGAGTAGGGGTGGTGGTAGTGACAGGCATCCAGTACCCCATGAGTGGGGATGGTGGTAGTGACAGGCATCCAGCCCCCCATGAGTAGGGGTGGTGGTAGTGGTAGGCATCCAGCACCCCATGAGTGGGGATGGTGGTAGTGACAGACATCCAGCCCCCCCTGAGTAGGGGTGGTGGTAGTGGTAGGCATCCAGGCCCCCATGAGTAGGGGTGGTGGTAGTGGTAGGCATCAATTCCCCTATGAGTGGGGATGGTAGTAGTGACTGGCATCCAGCCCCCCATGAGTTGGGGTGGTGGTTGTGGTAGCATCCAGGCCCCCATGAGTAGGGGTGGTGGTAGTGGTTGGCATCCAGCCCCCCATGGGTGGGGATGGTGGTAGTGACAGGCATCCAGCCCCCCATGAGTTCGGGTGGTGGTTGTGGTAGGCATCCAGCCCCCCATGAGTGGGGGTGGTGGTAGTGGTAGCCATCAGGCCCCTATGGGTGTGTATGGCATTGGTGATAGCCATCCCGCCCCTAATGTTCGGCTGTTGCTAGTGTACGTCATTTCTGCATCCCTATGTGTGTGTGACATATGTCGGGTACGTGTCGTTTGTTTGTGTAGTGGGTGTTTGACTTACCGTCTGCGCCGTACGTGTCCGTACCGGTTCCGGTAATAGATGTACAGTATTGGTAGGACCTGCGTGATGGGATTCATGGTTGGATCGTCTCGTTTGGGTTTCTCGTGGCTTCGACTCGTACTCGTAGCTGGCTTGTTCGTCTCGTAGCCGTGGATTGTCTTGTGGTGCGAATCGGAGCTTATGTGCAGCTCTCCTGGATGCTCTGACGTGCCGGACGTAGCGACCAGTTCGGCGCGTACGGAGTGCACATCGTACTTGTCCGGCCGGAAGGTGCTGTGTATTTACTTCCGTGCGACTCGATTCGGCGTTTCCGGATCCAGCTCGGTCGGAGAACTGGAGCTGGAATGGGTACGTACGGCTCGCTCGGAATTTTAGCAGTAATGCGCATCGTACTTGCTCGCTCGGACGACTGTTCGAATCGTTCGGGAAAAACACGTTCGGCTTGTATTTTTTCCGAACGAATCGTATTCGGTGCGCTTCCGGCCGAGATCGGAATCAACCCCTTAGTCGGGGAAACTTTATGTCCATTTTCAGCTAGATGATTCAGAAGGGCAATGGTATCAGTCTTGCAAGCTTCCTTTGTATTTGACGGCACCAGTAGGTCATCATTATATTGGACTAGCACTGAGTGATTTGGCATCACCAGAGACTCGAGATGTTTCTTAAGTATCTGATTAAAAATTGAGGGGCTTTCCGTATACCCTTGTGGAACTTGGCACCATGCCAAGACACGATTGACAAAATGGAAAGCAAAGAGATATTGACTATCCTCATGCATTGGAATGGAAAAGAAAGCTTGGCAAAACTCAATGACCGAAAACCATTCAGCTTCACATGGAATTTGAAATAGGATCACAGCTGGATTCGGTACAACAGGACAACAAGGGACAACAATGGAATTTATTTTCCGTAAATCCTGCACAATACGATACTTGTCATTTGGCTTTTGTAAGCTCATAATGGGAGAGTTACATGGACTTCCCATTTTCTCCTTCAAGATCCGTTGCTCAATCATTGAGTCAATCACAGTAGTAATTCTGGCAACAGTATCTTAAGTCAAATTGTATTGTGGGATTCTTGCATATTCTGCATTGTATTTGACTGTGATTCAGACTGGTTCAACACCTTTGATTAGTCTGATATCTTTACCTATAAAGTCCCAGACTTTAGGCAACACAGTGTCTCTCAGCTCATGGGTAGATCCACTTTGGTTAGAAGGGGATTCATTCCCATGTCAGATTTCTGTTGGGAAAGTTTAAAAACAACATCTTCATCATTGGTATGAAACTCAATACCTTTTGGCGTGCAATAGATAGAACAATTTAACTTACATAGCAAATCTCGTTCAAGGAAATTCACTGGACTTCAATCACACACCACAAAACAATGTCAATCCTCAAAGGACCCTATTTTAACAGGAACTGGTTCTCTAAATGGGGTGAACAACTTTTTATTTGTAACTCCTACAACTTGGATACTTTCTCCAGAGAGGGGTAGGTTAGGAACCTCTGCTGTTCTCACAGTAGAGCGGGTAGCACCAGTGTCAACGAGAAATGAAACATTATTTCCGTTTCCCCCTCCATCCACATATAGGCCACTATGGTCTACCTCTAAGGCTGCGCCAAGCATGCAGTCCTCCTACCCCCTCAAGCGCCGCCAGGCAGACGGGTCCTAATCGAAGTCATCTGTCTGAATCAAATACTGTTGTGATGCATTTTGATTTTGGTATGAAATTCTATTCATCTGCTAATTCTGGCCATTGCATCTTTGTACTTGAACATTCTGTGAAGGCATTGGAACTCGGGGTATTTACATTGATTGGGATATATTAGAATTTTTAACTCTGTCTTTGTGTCTGTTGAGTCTGGACCATGCCATTTCCCTGCAAGTGTGCATTTACTCCATTCTGCATCTGATTCCCAAAATTACTTGGATTATATTTACACTTGCGTTTCCAATGTCCAAACATTACTAGGATTCGTTTTCTTCAAAACCGACAAATCAAACCTCTTCTAGAATCCAACGGATTACCGCGACATCTATTCTGCGTCTGGAAATTCTGTGGCTGAAAACCATTAACACCCTGGGTCATAGGAACTGTGTTAAATCCTCCCTGTGCTGAAGCTGTATTGGCCAAAGGATTCTGACCTTTTTGTACTGCTCTCATTTGCACTACCATTAATTTTTCTTTTAGCTTTTTGTTCTTCAATTCATCGCCACAATATTTGGCATAATGGAAAATCTCATTGATCGGTTTGTTTTGCCAATACAGTAAACTCTGTTGAATCATGGACGTAATCTCAGGACGAAAACCATTCACAAATATATAAACAAAATGTCCCATTTCTTTCTCTGCCACATCTTCTGTTCCACTGCGCTGTCTGAAAACCTGAATCAATCTCCTGTAAAAAGCGTGAAGTTATTCTTTAATCTCCTTCACGCCAATCAACAGATATTTTACACCCGGTCCACAAATCTCCAGGAACCACAATGTCAAACAGGGTATTCAAACCTATCCACAGGACTTTTGAGATTTTCACAAACCTTTCAATTTGTCTGTTCTATTCCACTGGATTGTCTCTCAATTTTGGAAAATCATTTGTAAATGACAAAATATCATCTAAAGTCCATGGCACATCCACCAGATACCTCCCTCATAGGTAGCATCTCTACTTCACCTAATCCTTTGTCAATCATGACTGGAAGTTTCAGCATTTTAACTTTCTGTACTTCCTTCTTTTTCGCCTGTCTACCTTCCCATCTATCTCTCTCATTCCATTTATTGATCATTGTCATCAGTTCTTTAATCTGTAATTTTATTCTAGTGGGCTTTATGTTTGAAAAATCTTTGTCATTAAAGTATAATCTATATGTTCTTTGTAGAACTTTTTAATTTCTGAATGTCAATTTCATATTTCTGAGCCAATTCAACTAGCTTCTCATGTGTCTGTCCTGCTCGTCTGGTAATGTCTTTGCATACGAACAATAGTTTCTCTTCCTGATAAGTGTCTAATCAAGATTTACTATGAGTTCCCAATATCATTTCTTCTAGCTCCACTTTCTGTCTTGCTACTTCTAGTATTTTTCCCTTTCCTGAGGCTGGAGCTGTGTCAGAACTTTGATTATTGATAATCAGGGTACTAAATCTTCTAACCCTGTTACCTAATTTGGGTGTAGTAAGTCCAGATGTTGCTCTTGAAATGCTTGAACGTAAATCTCCATTAGTCAAGTCTCTACTCGCTCCAGGTTGCATGTGTATTACAGATGTATCAGGAACTGAAATTCCTACGGGCTCAATCATCTGAATAGCATAATAGCTTATGTCAGGAGCCCCACCTGTTCTGGGGACATAAAAAGGTGGCAATCCCTAAACCATTCTGCTTCTTGGATCAAATTGTGTCCGACTTAAATTAGAATTTGTACTTTTAGTACCAGCAGTATCATTTCAAGTCGGAAACATTGGTGTCTGAAGCAAAGATCTTGATGTCAAATCTAGTGGATTACCATGTGCCGTATTCAATCCCATAGGTACAGTAAAAGTGTGTGCAGTATTTACCTGTAACCCAGATTTAAATAGAGGTACAACAGATCTAATAGTAACAGGATGAGTCAAAGCATCTGGAGCATGCAATTCATATGGTTTCAATGGAACTGGAAAGTCTGTCCCTCCTCTTACAGGAGAAATCAGTGTATTTTCTTTTGGTACTTCAGGCATAACAGAGGCATTTGCAATCCCAGGTGTATTTTTATCTACTGCGCTCTCACTCTGAGATTCATTGTATGGTGGTGGACATCTCAACAATAAATCATTTAAAAAATCATCATCTATGTCATCCTCATCTTCTTCTACTTCAGCATTATTCTTTTATGTCTCAGTGTGTTTTCTTTTCCCTTTTCAATTTCACGTAACTTCTCCCTCAACTGGTATCAAAGGATACATTTTTGTTCCCTGTACAAGATCTGCTCTCCATGCTTTTTGATAAGCATCCCATCTAGCTTCTGCATATTAACCTACAGCTCTCCTATACCTCCCCTGATATTTTTACCTTTGTCTTTTGATGAGCTAGGTGTTCCCAAACATTTGATGTTCCAATCTGCATTGGTCTAGGAGGTGGTTTCATTGTGTATAATTTCCTCCTCAAATTCTCAAGGATTCTCAAATTAAATGTTCCATAACAAGAAAATCTAAAAACCTTGGGGCTGATTACGATGGCGGTCATAGGCACCTCTGCAGTGCTGGCGGAAAACGTCCATTTAGTTACTCCGGAAGCGGCGATCGCGACCGCCATATTACAATGGGCAAAGATAGCTCATTTTCTGTTCGTCACAGTGTTTCCGGATCTGACAGAAATTTAATTCTGCAACTGTGCCGGAAGGAGCCAATAGAGGAAGCCCGCCGTGCAGAATGACGTCCGGACCGCCAAACAGATCACGATGCGTCAAACAGACCATAGGTACGCGGCGGAAAAACAAGCACATCTGAGATGGCGGAAGCACAACTGCGGAGAGCGAAACTCGAGTCACACACACCTCTACTCGTTCCTGACATCATGGATTCTGCTCTACAAGCCCTTCCGCTGCTGTACCTGATCCACTACCAGCAGATAAGAAGCCATTGTGGTCAACACCAGAGGCAAGTGCAAAACATTTCCCCGCATTCAACCCCTGTACAACACTAACACACAACTTTCGCGCTGAGATATGTGTCCTGTCCACATCGGACACCCTGGTGGACACAGGAACATATAGAATCTTCAAAGTACCCATGTCTTGCATGTAGGCACATTGTCATCTCAGCATTGGGGGCACCCATCTCCATAGAAATGATGGCATCTAGCCCAGGCGTGGCGGTCACGTCACAGCAGCGGTGAAGCGGCGGAAAAACTTGACCACATTGTTGTTGAAGTCCAGCACATTGCCCCAGGCTAGCAAGATCCTCATAACAACCTCCACCCCAAAAAAATATATAAAAGAGCCTCCAGTTAGCACAACATATCTGCTGCAAGGAGTCATGTGCAGGCACACTGTCTATAGTGACATCTCAGGAGGATCATTACCAAATGCATAGCAACAGGAGTGACGGATGAGGCAAGAGTCTCTTTCAAGGGACAATATACATCATTGCAGTCAAATAAGGGTCAGTCCGCATACAAGGTGGAACAGAGGAGGGCAGAACAAACATGGTGTGCATGGGGACTACACAGTAGTCCAACAAGGTGTTGGCTGAGTCAGAGAGCCATGATAGATGACATATGAAGATACCCACCACTGCCACATAATCACAGTTCGGCACACACCCCAAGCAGACATTGCCAGGCTCATCACATACAATGGCAGACCATACCACATAATGACAGACCATAACATGCAACACTGTAGAATATTTCAGACTCAAACAGCAAACTCCAAGTATGCACCAGTGTGCATTTGATTCTCTTGTGTACTGCTGCACGAAATGACCCCATGTGAATATGTCCTGTACATCAACAATACTGACTACACTGCCAGCTTCACAGAACACCTCCACATCATTACTCAACCTCAACAAAGGTAGCACCAATTATAAAGTATTGATTAAATGCCAAAGTTTTATGAAGAGTCCATCTTGATAGCAGTAAACTCTGACCTGAGACTCATGACAACCCTCCTCTTCCTCACATCTGCCTTCCACTCATGTGAATAAATGTGAGTAATTGAATAAATGAAGATTCACTGTGCAGATTACCAACCTTGGAACAGGTCAGTCCGCATGTTAAGTCCTTGATACAGCTCACACACCCTAACACTGCTTCATACACAAACTATAAGTCAGCAGCACTGTATGATAACAAGTAAACTATCCAAAAGTGGAGGGCACAGTGCAGAAATGCATGGAGAAATGACTGGCACCATATATACATTGAATTTAAGAGGTACCACATGTCACACTACACCTAGGACATCAATTAATACTAGTTTGGCACAGAGATTACAAATGTATAAAAGTTATCATCTGTGCAGTATCAATGTGAACCAGCGATGCAAGTAATGCATTGGACCAGAATGAGATGACCCCTCGTAAGCCATACAGTGACCAGCCCCTCATCTGTGTTAAGTAATATGACATGTTTATACCACCAGCACAACACTCATGGCTCACAGTGACATTCCCTGACTGTCAAACTTAATTATAACTTTCACACATACCCCTCACCTACCCATCTTCCCCCTCACTGCTCTACACCTGGGACTATCTCTGAGAAAGGTGAAAATAAGCTCCTATGAGTACCCTGCTACCCAATGCTACACCATAGTGTCCATCTAGAAATGTCTGAGGTCCACTCAAGGATGTATGATTGAATGCTGAACTCAACGCAATAGCTAAATACCACAAACCACACCAAAAGAAGTCGAACAACCATTTACATGTGCATCAAAAGAGTGGATAGGCAATGTGATCCCAGACCACCCTGGAACAGATAAAAATTCTCCTCAGGCAAACTGCACAGACAGCATAATCCAACCTAATCTAAATAAACAGAAACAAATGACACATATAACTCCAAAGTGTGTGCATCCAGACACATAGCCCAATACACCCATAGACATTCCACCGGTTACAAAAAGAGCATGATGTCAGTGTTTTGCACAAGCATTCCCACGCACAATCTTGAAAAGTCACTGTTCAGAGATAGGAGGCCATAGCACAATGGTGCACACAAAATAAGCTAATACACAACACTCCACATTGCCATAGGTGACATGCACACAAGAAATGCACAGTACAAATACAACACCCATCTGAATGCATCCAAATACAAAAACAACATTACGCACACATGGACCTGTCAGTAGAAAGATCCAACACAAGCCAAACACTGCATCCCTCAACAACACATTTTTAACATATGCACATCCAAACACATCCCAAAGCAATCTCATTTGGACATCAGGGGGACTCACACCTGGCAAGGACAATGCAATATCCACTGACAGCAGTGCATGCACAGTAAGCAGTGTGCGAACACCACTAAAACCAGTATCAGACATATCTGATTTCACCAATCTAACCTTTAACATCACAAATCATCACAGCACACAGATCACTTCACACTCAGGATGGGTAGCAGTACCTCAGGAAACAGATACACACTTCTGCTATCACCTACTGCTGCACAACTCAGGCAAACACATATGCATGGAACAAGACTAGAGGACTGTGCTGGAAACTCATCTGTACTGTACATGAGCAACCATTACTGCAATCAAGTAGACCCAAATAGCACATGATAAATTGTTAAATAGTGCTGAGGGGAACAATGGTTCTGGACACAGATCATCCTCCCACAGTATAGTGTCACACAATGGAGTGGTGGGGAAGGTCAAACACTGACATGGCATGGAGGGGAACAGTTTTTGACTGAAGTGGTGTATACATTAGTACTGTACAGGTGAGGAGTGTACAGAGCGAAAACACATAGAGAAGTAACTCACAATGTGTAGGCCTCAAATG
The DNA here is from genome assembly GCA_963921515.1 of Calotriton arnoldi. Taxonomy (NCBI): domain Eukaryota; kingdom Metazoa; phylum Chordata; class Amphibia; order Caudata; family Salamandridae; genus Calotriton; species Calotriton arnoldi. Next base: position 2,200,365 of record CAWUFW010000493.1, on the reverse strand, counting down.
GTCTTCTTGGGGCTGGTATGACTTTGAATACCACATAGTGGAGTAGATAAAGTGTAAAGTGGCATCAATGTATGTATAAAGTCACATATAATGTCTGTTTGCCAGAGCCAGTCAGCACAGTGAGAACAAAGGTAAGCAAGAGCCATGGCTGATCACAAAACTCACAACAGAGACATTGCAGTGACACACTCTGCATACTCACAGATGATGTGGCCAAAACAGTAGGTGGACCCTAGGACTGTGAGGTCACACAGACAGACTGCACATTGCTCCAGAAACAACTCATACATGTGCACAAAATCTCCAGCAGGTGTCTGATCATGTAAACAAACAGGCACTCATCAACGGGATCATACATGTGTGTAAGGGTCATGCTCAAGGGCACATACACATCAATACTTCAGCTAATGACAGGACAATCACACTGTATGAGTACTCAAGTGCACACATTCAAATGTACCCATGTGACTATGAAGCCAGACCTACACAAGATGACTACACATCTACACTGGTGTGTACACATCAAGATAGATTCCAAAGATATGACAGACCATGCCCACCCCTCAAGTCATCATGTGAGTAGAATTTGCGGCTGTTGTGGTACAGCATCCAAATATGACATGTGTACAAAAGTAGAGTCCAAACAATAGAATGATTAGGACAAGAGTAGACCATCACAGACAAGCATCATGGCACCATCAAGCCTCTGAGTCAATAAGCACAAAAGTTGCTGTAACCTCTGGCAACCTCGGCAAAAAGCAAATCCAGTAGATGTCAATGTGAATGTGGCATACAGAGCATGAAACAGATGAACATATACACATACATTGCACTGCATCATTAGCAAGGCCAGCGACAAAGCTCAGAACATAAATAAAAACAATTATTACATAAACTCTGTATCGGCATCAAAAGTGCAAAACATTAAGGCCAACGGCCTGTCCAATATTTCAAGTCCGCACATGTGTGCGTGAAAACTTGCGCAACAAACATGCAACACATTCCACTGCCATGGGAATCACCCCAGGATAGGGGCATCAAATGGCCAGTCCTGGCACCTCTGAGGGAGGAATGGGGTAGGAAGGGGGACTAGGCTTCAAAATTGGGTGGAAGTTGAACTGGGAGGGGGCTGACTGTCTGGGTCAGTCGGAGGACTGGACCTGGGAGGGGGAGAACTGGCTGAGGTAGAGGGATCCATGGATGTGGGAGCTTGAGGGCTGGTTGGACTGGGTGGAGTCGTGGCATGGGGAGGTGGAGACATGCTGTGTGGAGGCTTAGTGGATGATGGTGCATGTGGAGGGCTGGGTCTCAATTGTTTGGGGATCCAATATCCACCAAGTGTCTTGCCACAAGTAAGAAGTGAGGTGGCCCCAACAGCCTCCCTCTTCCCTGAAAGTGTAGCAGGTGGTGGATCTTCCCGTGGGAATTTGCCGGACCTGGTGGTACGCTGGGGTGGGGGTGGCCTTTTCCCCTGCCTCCCCTGTTGTGGAGGTACACTCCCCACTTTGCTCTCCTGTCCACGTTTCACAGGGGCGTGGGTGGGAGTGGAAGCTTTGGGCGAAACAGCCCTCTGAAGGGGTTTGGGGCAGTTGTGGCAGGCACCAGGTCCACGGCAGACAGGGCACGTGTTTGTGTGACTTTAGGGTTAAGTTGTGGGGATGGGAGTGCACTTGGAGGGCGAGGAATGTGAGGTATGCAATGTGGATGCATGTTTTTTTTCCTTATGTCTCTGAGTGTCCTATGATGGGCCTATTGTGGTGCGGTCATGTGTGCTCTTTGTGTGCTGTGGTGATGGTGTATGGTGTCTGGTTCGCTTGGAGTGCTGTTGTTGTGTGCTGCGTGTAGATGACTGGTGCCTGAGTGCTCTGGTGTGTGTGTGTGCTCTGGTCAGGTGGGGGCACTGGGAGGGTGGTTGCGGAAGGGACTGGAGCTGGTCTGTGAGCATGGGACTGCTAAATGGCTGCTGTCCCTGTGGAGGACAAAGACTGGACAGTTCTGTGCAGGCCACTCACGTCCGAATGAATGCCCTCCATGAACGCAACAACCTGTGACAACTTGTTGCCATGATCCTGGAGGGCATTCAGGAGTGCAGTCTGACCCACACACAGCTGCCGCAAAATGTCTATGGCCTCCACACTGAGGGCAGTAGGGGAGACAGGGGCAGGGGCAGCGGTGCCTGGGGGGAAGGAGACTCTATCCTTCTTAGGGCAGCGGGCACGGATAGCACTTTGGGGAGCATCAGGGAGGGTGGACACAGGACGGGGTGTGGTGGACGAAGATGCAGATCTTGAACTTCCTGTGCCCGCCAACACCGAGGAGTCACCGCTGGAGTTTGAAGATGTGGAGATTGGTGTTTCCGGACGGGAATCCTCCAGGGCACTCCTGTCCCCCTCCGAGGCGCTGGTCCCCTCAGTGTCGCTGTACTCCCGTGGACCAGTTGTGCTAGTAGCTTCCCCACTGGTGTCAGGCCCCTCTCCTTCCCTGCCCTCGGTAGATGCTGCAAGAGACAGAGACATAGGTTCAGTAAAGTGGCATCCTCACAAACATTATATGCAATACAAACAGAAATACTTGGACTGAAGCTCCTACAGTTAACTACTCCATGTACTGTCTGCATATTCCAAATTTCTGCAATCATCAGCTGATGCATGGAAACATGCTTAGTGGATAGTCATGCTCCATGTTGCCTTGACACAGCCAAATTTCTGTGCATGTGTCTACAGTTCAACATCACATACTATCATCTGTAGGCACACCTACATGCCTGCAGGTAAGAGAGCTACACAACCAAATATGTTGTGTTTCTCACACTTGAAGTATGTGTTCACTGAACCCCACAGATACAAAGTGAAACCTATCCATTGTCAAGTGATATTACCTCCTTAAATCCACTATGTTGGGCACTGAAGCACAACTAAAGTTGTACATTAGTGTCAACTTTGTAGATGTATCAATTACATGGAAGTGCACAGCACACATCTCTAAATGCACACTAACATGATGCTCACTGCTGTTCACTGCTAGTTGATGTCTCTGAGACTCACACTGCTGCATATGTCACGTGGACACTTATTTTGTGGTGATGAAGTGCAAATAAGCCCCATGTACCAATGTAGTCACATAGACAATGCACAATAGCATGATAAGGGCAATGTAATGCAAAGCCTTTATGTGTTGTGACATGTCACATACCAACACCATTCCAATTGGCTGACAGGCCGTCATTGATCCAAGGCATGAGAGTGGCTTCTGTAGATGAAGTTGTGAGTGGCCTCCATTAGGACAGCTAATGTGTGCCAATACCTAGGGTCTGGCATTTGACATCCCTACGTTGTGCTGACTGATGAGATCCATTACACATCAATGTGCCAAGAATTCACTCACTGATTAAAAGCAGTAGCCACAACTTCACCATGCACTGATACATATGGACACCCCTCCACAATGCACACATACTGAGGACTGACACTCTGAGTAACATTTGCTCCTTTCATTATAAAATTACAGTCCAACACCTCACTCATGTCACAATTTGCCATACCCACTAAGCACATCCAACCATGTTATGCCCTAGTGCAAACCAATCTCACAATAGCCAGGTTTAGCTACATTGCATCAAACTTCCATAGTCTAACCATCCCAGTCATGTTGCCATGTGCACAATTGGCAAATGCAAATCAGCCAATGCATCACTGCAATCATCACCATCTACCCCATCAGCACCTGTGTACACTTGCTGTCACTGTGGCAGGAAATTACATCATGTGATGCCATGCTGCTGATATTAGACAAAATGTTTTGCAGTGATGCTGTCATCTGTATCATTCAGAAAAACACAACTTATGGGACAGGTGTAATCTCTACCAACTCACTGCACCCTGAGTCCACATTTGTGCATGTCTCTAGCCACTTACACATCATCACACGTGGTAGCCACACAGCACACACAAGCCTGACAAGTGTACTGGGCTACACACTTCACACAACGTCTTTTCCTGTGTAGGAAGGTCTCGGTTCAGACAACATTCACCAAATGGTAGATGAAAACAAGTCAAGATGACTTGCTCTGACACCGTTAATGATTTTGCCACATGAGAATTTAAAAGTTGTACACATTCTGAACCTCTGCACTCGCCACCGAGGCTACTTAGAATCAATGGCATCACGCAAGAGACATCTCAGAGGTCCTGGCTTGCTCTGGGATTCATGCAGTCACTCATACCCAAAGTCACACTTTGCACAATACTTACCCCCAACTTGCTGCTGTTGTGCCCTCAAGCGTCCATCCAGCTCTGGCTGTGTACTGCCAGGATGCGGGCTAATAGTGGGGTCATGGTCCGGTGCGCCAACCGTCTACTTCGAGGGACCAGCCCCGGTGTCATTTCTGCTTCGTTTTTGCTGAGGCAGCAGATGTCATCCCACCTCTTGTGGCAGTGAGTGTGGCGTCGGTTTGAGACCCCCAGGGCCCGCACCTTGCAGGCGATGGCCCTCCATATAGCCTTACACTGATGGACCTTGAGCTGTAGGCATGGGAGACAAGATGAGGAACTCTTTTAACACTGTGTTGTGGACCATTGTGTGCCAGGCCAGGAGCATATATACACATACCACACACATACATCAATGGGCAGCAGAGGCCATAGAACATGTCACAGACTACACTTGGAGCAAGTTTGCAGATTCAAATGAAAACATCTATGAGGATGGACAGACTACCTGTCCATCTCATACACATGCAGAGTGCCAGCACAGAAATCAAGGTGAAGCAGGCCCTCATCTGTGATGCACTATGTGAGTGAGCATTACAGACAATACACTGGAAATTATATGTAGTGGTTAGACTCCCTGTGTCTTACACTACACAACCCATAATGTCCTGGACCATTGCATAGCTACACGTGTCATAAAGGTGACAATTAGGAACCTGATCATACATTCTCTCCCTCTTGTCACAAGGTGTAGGCCTGTCTTGTGTACTCCTCAGACCTCTAATTGCTTCTTCATATATAGGAGGGTAGACTACACACATGTTTTTCTAAGTCATTTTAGTGATGGGGGCCATGATACATTGTGCATTGTCTAGACAGGCCTGAGGGCTTTTCACTGACCCAAATAGTGTCTATCACAAGAATCACATGCATGTACAATGAGAATGATGACACAATGCATACACATGTGAGACTCTACACATAATGGAACCAAAAGAAGGATGACATGTCCACTGTACATTTAGCAGATGTGTGAGAGGTGAGTTGCCACGAATCTAGACAGATACAGGCCTTGTACTCTTGTGCAGACTGGGCACATCTCCATAGAGTCACTGTCAAAGCAGTACACACATTAATCAGTACCTTCTGCCAAATTGACAGGTAGCATCTCACTAATGATCATATGTACACTTAATGAACTGTTACATGACATGTCACAGGGAATCTGTGTACAGAGTGAGATTTCCTCAAGTCAGCAGTGTAACTGTACTACTGCTAAACCACGTTAGGTCCATACCATCATTGCATGCAGTCAGGGATCAGGGGGATTAAGGCTAGACACCCCATTGACGTGAAGTCATTCTGCTAGGCAGCGTCTCACACATTTACATTACCCATTCTGAGAACAACATGTGTGATGTTTGGCTTTCATGGAGCTGCACCAGTGTCTATGGTGCCATCCTCCACACATACTCAAGTGCAACAACTTGTACCTAATGTATGGCCCATGCTGATTGCAAAACTCGAATTGCTGTAACATTGGCTTGCACTCAGAGGCACATACTAGTGTACAGTCACGTAGTGTGAGCATTCTGAGCAGTCAAAAAAGTTTACACATCCACTTACCAGTACCTCCGGAGCACCATATAGCCGCCCGTATTGGCCAAGGACCTCGTCCACCAGGACATCCAGCTCCTCTGTGGTGAAGGGACGGGCCCTGAGGTTCTCAGTACAAGCCATTACTGGGTCCAGAGATGATGTACAACAGCAGTTGGTGGGGATGGAAGGCAGGCAGCAGTGTCTGTGGGCAAGTGGCAGGTGTGGCTATTTCACAGACATATATAGGCCCATAGGGTTGTGCCAGTGGTACTCTGCTGATGCAATTGTTCCACCTGGTTTGCATCATTCAATTGTGGCCAATGCCTGTGACCGCAGTGGCGGAGCATGTCTACCGCGATGTTCAAAACTGATATGCAGTACCGCGATGGCGGTCCCCATTGGCTGCAATGTTATTCGCCTAGGCGGTGTCACACCGCGCGGGTCAGGATGTCTCTACCGCTATCCTGCATCATTCAATTGTGGCCAATGCCTGTGACCGGAGTGGCGTAGCACGCCTACCGCGATGTTCAAAACTGAAACGCACTACCGCAATGGCGGTCCCCATTGGCTGCAATGTTATTCGCATAGGCGTTGTCACACCGCGCGGGTCAGGATGTCTCAACCGCTTTACTGCATCATTCAATTGGGGCCAATGCCTGTGACCGCAGTGGCGGAGCACGCCTACCGCACCTGTTCACACATTGTGCATTTGCATTCTCGCTTTGCGGATTGCATCACTGATCCCAACACATTTACCACAACTAATTTCAGCACCTTGTGAAGGCTTTTGAGAGTGTGACATTTAACTTAAGTCTGCCCACACATGTCATAGCAGTACCCATGTGATGAAATGCATCGGTCTGACCGTACTCACATGTACTTTTCATTCATGGGGGCATGTATACAGATTTCATGTTGAATTGCCTATCAATTTTGTGAGCATGCCAATGTGTGTAATGCATACTCCTCATACAATCATGATGGACTGACCACGTATTGTGCATTTATGTCTGTACACAGTGCTGTATTCATATGGATAGTTGTCCAGCTTACACTCACTGGGCTCATTTTGTCATGATGCTGTGCTTAGTGGGACTCAAGTTTGAGGTTGTGCAGTGACAGCAGCTCCATACCACTCAGCATTGATGCTGTTAGCCACACGATGTCAGCTACCCACTGGTCTGGGGACACCTGATGTAGCAGTGTACCATATGCCATACACATAGTCTGATATTGATTTGACAGTAGTTAGTATGTACACCCTGGCTACCTGAATGACTACAGTAGATGAAGGGGTCTATGCATGTCACTGGTGCATTTAGCGGGTTCAACAGTCTGTCAATGTTGTGGTTGTCTGAGTTAATCTGTAAGCTGTTACCCACATCTCATCTTCGACTCATTTTTACATGTGTCCCCTGCCACAATACGTAGGAGAAGACCACCTGTGCATCAGCCTTTCCCAGACCTGGTGACAATGGAGGATATCGACATCATTAAGAAATTCCATCTGAATCGGCTTACCCTTCAAGAGCCATGTGCTCAGTTGGAGCCACATTTGAGGCCTCACAGAACATATCCAACAGCTTTGACATCAACAGTAAAGGTGATGGCCGCCCTGCATTTCTTGGCCACTGGCTCCTTTCAGTACACGGTTGCCATCGCAGGTGGAATGTCTCAACCTATGTTCAGCATGGTGTTGCGTGATGTCCTTTCCGCATTGTTGACCTACAAGGACAGCTACATTCACTTTCCCAGGAGACATGAATTGGCAGATGGGAAGGGGGAATTTTATGACCTTGGTTACATTCCTAATGTTGTTGGAGCCATTGACTGCACCCACATTGGCCTTGTTCCACCACAGGCACGTGAGCACATCTACCGTAACAGGAAGCATTACCATTCAATAAATGTGCAAGTGGTATGCCAAGCGTATCTGATTATCTCCCACATGTGTGCCAAATTTCCCGGTTCTGCACATGACTCCTACATACTGCGTAACAGCATCATCCCACAATTGATGGCAAATCTGCATCCAGAGCGGGCGTGGCTTGTTGGTGAGTGAGGTGTGTCAAGTAGTGTGCTATTTGTGTGACATGCTGGGCTCCTCAAATTGTTAGTTTACATTGTTTGTCTGTGTTTTTCACAACTAGGTGACTCAGCGTATCCCAACCGGCCTTGGTTGCTGAGCCCACTGAGGAATCCAAGGACGCTGGGGGAAGTCCGCTTCAATGATGCCCATGGGAGGACACATTGTGTAGTGGAGCGAGCTTTTGGACTTCTGAGGACTAGATTTCGGTGTCTGGACTAACCCTGGGCGAAGTTCACGTAGTCGCGCTACACGGAATTCCGCGAAGTCGCAAAAAACTCCGCGAGCTACGCAGAGTTCCGCAAGCACGCGGAGTTGCTTGTTCCACCCGTTCGCGATGCGTTTTCCTGTTCGGGAACGCGTATTGCATGTTCGGGGATGCTTATTGCGTGCTCGGGGGAAATATCTTGCGAACTTCACCACGCGGTCGCCAATGGGCGCGGCCATCTTGTTTTTTCACTTTTTGCTATGGTTCTGGGCCTGTTTTTCTATCCTCCCTATATCTTTTCAATCCTTTGTGTCTAGAAACATTTTTTTGATCTTTTTTATTTATTATCTATCCCTCTCTATTCCTGATTGTATATTTTGCGTATTTTCCTACTGTTTGTGTGTTTTTAGTGCGTTTTTCACTCTTTTTCTATTTCTTGCTTTTTCATTTCTTTTACTTACTTTCTTACTTCCTACCTTTTCTTTTCCACCCCTTCGCCTACCCAGAACCATGGCAAAGAGCCTTAAGAAAACTAAGGGCCAGGGGACGAGGAGTGAGAGCCGCGACCGCCTTCCTTTGGTAAGGCGGCGCCCACAAGGGGTGCAGCCACCGGCCTTATTCACTGAGGCAGAGGTGGCCGCACTGTTTTTTTTTGTCCAGAGCCACCTCCCCTTAACCCTGGCAGCAGGCGGCAGGCCTGGGTCCGGGTACGGGCTCCGGGAGCGTCACCGGCGGTGGGAGAGGGTGCGCCGGGCAGTGTTTCGCTGCTCTGGGGTCCGGCGCACCCGTAACCAATTGACACACCGGTGGGCCGACATCCTGGACCGGGAGCAGGACCTGCTGGACCTGCTAGGTGTTGAGGTCCCGGGGCTTGGTGATTAGCTAATTTTATTACTATTGTGTTCTTCTGTTTTGTGTTATTGCGAATATAATTTTTTTCGCAAATAGCTAACATGCTGCTGCTGCTTACATGCAGGTAACTTATGTTTAAAAATCTTATTATTATGTGATTGTTACTTCCAGACAGGTGCTCATGCTCGGCGCTAATAAGTAATCGTACTTGTTTGCAACTTTGCGCTCTCTTGGGCTGGTTATGTAAGAGAGGTTAGAGAATTTAAGTTAGGTAATGCATTTAGGAAAGACTCCAGTCCTTTCCTTTGTCCTGTCAGGCTGTCCTGTCTCCTGTCACTAAGATAGTGGTAGTAGTTAGTTAGTATTATTTGGTAATTTAGCGGCCTTCGTGACACGTCCTCTCACATAACGTCAGTCCTAGTAGAACCTTTTGTAGTTCGTTCGTATAGTGAGTGAATAGAATAGCAACCAACCAACCAATTTGGTGTATGCAATATGCATGCGTCCATCTATGCAAAGAAGAATAAAAATGCAGACTTAGTAATTGGCTCGTCAAAGGGGGTTTGAGTTGGAGACTGAGAGATGATTGGGAATGAGATCGGAACTTAGTAGAAGCAAATATAATTTTTTTGCAATTCATTCCAAAGTCTGGAATAGGCAGTCTAGGTATGTTTAGGATTCAGGAATCGGAATTGAACTGTGGAATAATAATGATCGGATGGTACTCGACTGCGATACTAGTCGACTACTACTAGTCGAATAAGTCGATCTGATTTAGGATAGGTCAATGTTATTGCAAATAAAATATTTTTAGGGCAAATATATTTATTTATTTAACACAAATCATTTTTTGTCTCTTTAATTATGTCTTACATGATCAGCATCCAGGGGCAAGAAGAAGACTGGGTCTGCTGGCAGTGCGGCGGGTGCGGGAGTTGGAGGGGCCTCCCAGGAGCAGCAGGAAGCAGCCTCAGGTGCAGATGGCTTTGCTGCTGGCACCAGTAAGTCCTCATGGTGTTGATATATATTAATATTTCCCTAACTTTTACCGCTCTATTATTTCCATTTCCTAATTTTAATTTTTCCAAAATCCTCTTCAATCTATCTGTTTCTAAATTCTTGTTTTTGCTCCATTTCCTACTACTAAGTACTAGTACTAACATTGTTTCTAGTGTCTGTTTTATTTTTTTCCGTCAAATCAAACTGCATCTGACTAACCTCTGCTTTGACTCTGTATTAGTCTGTCTGTAGCTTGCTTTCTTCTGGGTTTCACTCAGCTTTCCCTCTCCCCTTCTATGTGGATTGCCTAGTAGTGGTTTTGTAAGACTCAGAGAACCCATTGGTCCTAGGCTACTACTAGTACGAGTACTAGTAAGGACTCCTTACTACTACTAGTACTAGTAGCACTAATCTGCTGTGCAGATTGTATGCCCAAGTAAGGTATTCTCTGCAGGTTTGTGAGATGAGAAGGCTTTAGTTTCTTTTACTGTCTCATCATGCTCAATCAGTAATGGTGGTCACTCACGTTGGACACCCCAAAGTGGCTGTATTTTACTTTTTCTAATCCAGGCCTAGTACTTTTTTAGTAGCAGCAGTTGATGGTGAACACTGAACAACTGATTACCGTGCACCATGGCTGGAAGGAAGTATGAGGAGTAGGAGGACGGCACCATTATTTTCCAACTAAGAGAGACCTCATGTCCGCCCAGTTGGCCACTCTTTCTTCTTTTCAAAAAATTAGATGTACCAATAGCTCTAGTCACTGAGTCCAGTCCTTTGGGTTGTCCTAGTCTTCTTGAGAGGCTTTTCAAACATTGCCACCAACAAAATGCCCAACCGGATATTATTTTGTTATTTTTGATAGAACAATACTGTCTACTCTACTCTACCGAATTGTCGATAGTGATCTATGTGGTGTATGTATTTAATTATGTATTATTTTCAATCTTGCTAATGAAAAAAATAAATAGGGGAGGCGTATTTGGCATCTAAAAAAATGTGAATTTTATTTCCAGGCCTACCGACCACCAGTGCCGGGGCCAGCGGTGAGGGCCATGCCACTCCGGAGGGAGCAGATGCGGCAGCTGCAAGGGGTGAGCCAGCAGCAGTGGCGGGCGGTGGTAAGTCATATTCCTTACTTATTGAGAATGATGAATACATTTGCTGCAAGGTTGTACACTCAGTAGTACACTGTACTTCTGCTGAGACTAAGTTGTTGTGAACACTGAACAGTTGAAGAAGACACCCTTTACTTAACATTAGCATTAGCGGCGGGGGTTGAGTAACTAATGGCCTATTCTATTCTATCTTCAACTCAGCAGAGACAGTTTTATGACGAAGACAAAGAGTCAGACGACATGTATGACTGGCAAAGAAGGATGCGTGGGTGAAGGAAGGGGCCCTGGGATGCATATAGGTGGCGGATGAAGATGATAGGATGCATGGGTAGTTGAAGGATGGGTGAAAAGTGAAAGAGAAAGCAGAAAGGATGCCTGCCTGGGTGGGTGAAACTGTATGGGTGAATGGAATCCTCCGGGGGGGTTTGAGGGGTCAAACTCTAAGGCAAGCAAGGACGCACGGGTGGTGGTTGGTTATATCTATGACAAATGTATGTTGTCAGTGAAAGCCAGTTAATGATAGCCATGTTTGGATGGATGGATGCCTGGATGGTATCATAGATAGTAGGTGAAAACAGAGTCAGACTGGATGAAGAGAATGTAAAAGAAAATTAAACCGTGCCCGAGTACCAAAGCCAAGGGTGAAGAATAAAATAATAATGCTAGAAGAGCAATGCACTGATAAATGAAAAAAGCCCTGGGAAGAACAAGGACTGTTTTTTTGCAAGGTTTTTGATTCAAAGGTTTGAGATTGTACTTGTATTTCAGAATGGAATACTCCCTTGACTCATAGTAGTTTGCAAGCACAACATATATATTGTGCATGACTATTATGTACCCTACCCACCCATCATTAATCGCCTCCCTCCGACTCCGAGGCCCACTTCCGCTCCAGTCCCTACCTATGTCATTTTTGACTGTGTCAGCCATGGGTGGCCTATCGGCTGCATGGTAACTACTAGTACTTACAAATCACTCAGTATGTCATCATCATCATCATCATCATCAGTGAGTGACATGATGTTGTGCCGTCGTATATCATCATACATAAGCATGTCATCATCATCATGTGCCTTATTGCACTAGTCAGGGTGAAAGTGAAATTGTCTGAGCATTTGCCATTGATTTAACAGAGTATGGCCGTAATGGAAAAATATATAATTGTGTAGTACAGCTGCCCCACATGCAGACAGTAGTAAAGTAACATGAGTCTGCGCGACACAAGTATGTCTGTCTAGGGCACAAGCTGACTGAGCTGGCATGCCTACAAGATTAATTGTGCTAAACACGAGAAAGAAAAAGAATACTTCTACTCTACTCCATAGTGCCTGAAAGTCAATTCATCACATCCAAATCTTAGGGGCAGAGGAAGTGAGGAGGGTAGACCCGCAACTGCTAGTGCTACAGTGCCACTATCATTTTTATGTGTGTAATTTTGTGTTACTGTTTTGCTAAGAGTATTGGTTACAACTGTCTTTTTTTTCTTTCTTGATATAGCTACTCCTTCCCAACCCACCAGGGAGGAGTTAGCAGCCAGGGCACGGCAAAGGAAGCTGGAGGCCATCAGGGATGAATATCGCCAGCTGGTTGTCCTGGCGGAGGAGGCGGCAGCTGCAGCTTCCTCCAATGCCCCAAGCCCCAGCCAGGCCCCCCACGTGCCTCCGGTGGTACGGCGCCGTGCTCTGGCAGCCAATCCGCCACCCATCATCATCACATTCATCATCATCCACTGCTGCCCACCCCTGTTGTTCCTGCAGGAACTTTCGGTGCCGCAAGCTCCTCCGGATGGCGCGCCTAGAGGTCAAGCTGGAGGAGGTCCTGGAGCGAACTAGCCGGCACCCCCACCGCTAGACCTCAGTCTTCAACCCTTGCCCCTTTTTTAATCTTTTTTTTGGTGGGTGGGATGTTGGGAGTTGGGGAAACTTGGGGTTTACTTTTCTTGAACTTTGACGTGGACATTGACAATCATGGATGGACATTAATTTAATTTACTGTACATTGGTTGGGGTGGGTCAGGTGTTGTGGGTTTTTCTTCTTCTAGTTTATATTTGTTAGGGTAATAAATTATTTATAGTTTTACAATACATATGATGCAAATCTTTTCCAGGGGGGTTACTCTTTTACGTCACCTTGTTTGTTTCCTCCTTTTGCTGCAGGGCCGCAGCCAGTTTTTGAAATATGCCAATAGTGTAACACACCGACATATAGATGCAGTACCCTCACTTGTCCTACTGCTGTCAGTCTCTCCTCCTAGTCTATGCATTCTGCAACTAAAACCCCTTTGTAGTATGTACTCGGAAGGATGTGGGTGTGTGAATTAATTAATTTCCATAATATATACATTATTGACTCCCCCACACTTCTTTTCTTACCTGTGATTGATGTTTAGGCAAAGCGATGGCTGCATGGTGATGGTTTGGTTTCCTAAGGGGCCATGGTGGGTGGTGGTAGCAGTAGTAGACAGTTGCATTTGCAAAAAAAGAAAATGAGACAGTCAGTCACCTGAGGGAGACTAGGGAACGAGTAGTAGAAGTACAGTAAGTAGTAAGTACACAAGAAGAAGACTGCCAAACAAGAAACCAGATGATGAATGATAAGCAATGCTAGAGTAAAATAAAACATAATGGTGGCAGTGATAGCCTAGTACAAGTTACAACAAACTGAAGTTGACTCGACCTATGAAGTGGACAAGCGTAACCTTTAGTCAGGGGTGGTTTCTTCATTAGGGCGGCAGGGCTCCGTCCCCGCTTCAATTTTTGCATCAATTGCTGTCAAGGTGTAAATTTTCATTTCATTATAACTTCACAGAGTGTGACCCTCGCTCTGCGCGAGAGTCAGGCATAACCAGGCACTTTCAAAAGGGACATGTGCTGGCCGTCGCAGGATTTCTAGGGCTTACCTGAACTCAGCCCTGGCCTCCGGCAGCGTAAAACACTCTAAGGCACTGCCCTCTGATGAGGCATTGCAGCCTCGCTGATTGAAAACAGCTTGGGCGCTTTAAGCAAAAGCCCTGGGTTTTCAAGGCTGTTTGTCAATCAGCGAGGCTGTGTACTGCTGCAGCCCACCTACTTCCTAACTCGTCACAGGGTAGGGTGGGAACAAGCCACCATGACCCCACCCTACTCTGGGAGGAGCTGAGTGCTTTTCGGTGCACATGAGGTATGCTGTCGAAGACTGCTCTGCGTGACAAAAGCAACTAGTTTCCAGTGAGTAGAGCAGCAGTGTGAAGGTGAAACGGAGGCTACAGACCAAGCCACGCACAGTCGGAATATTCACCTAACCGCTCCTCAGTGCCAAGGCAAAGCAGCAGATGTGATCAGATTGAAGGACGGCTGGCAGCAAATATCCCAGGCAGCAAGTGGAATCATTCAGAATTACGGAGGGAGGGGGCCTATAAGCACGATAAATTAAAAGAATGCACTTGCAGGGGAAAAAAAGAAAACACCTGTTTTGATTAAGTTTGAACTTATGAACTAATTTAAGCTCTTTCGTACCCTTTCTGGCCAGGTCACAGACTGTGCACAGTCGCACTCGTCCAAATTGTTAATGCATTTACATCTAATATTCAGGGATACAGCAGCAGCTCATTAATATTACTGCAAATAATTACTGTGAAAATGAAATGGAATCTGTCACTTCCTCACATTTCTCCTATGTGAGGTCCTGTTTTGATCTCAAAGAAACGTGCTTTATGGATGTTGCATAAAACATAAACACAACATTTCTCTGCAAACTGTCTGCAGCAACCTCCCATTCCATACATCACCCACATTAAAAATATATTAAATAAAAACATTATTTAAAACAATGTAAGAATTATTGAAGGTCATCAGGGTAAGACTAGAGTATTTGCAGAACCGAGTTGCCTCTATCAGGAGCCCCTAAAAGCATGGGGCCCTAGGCCAGTGCCCACTTTGCACATGTCTTAAAATATCTCTGCCTAGAGGGAGCAGGTTTGTCATGGGCAGTATGATTCAGGTGCTAAGCACCTGAAGAAATGAAAACTTGAAATGTACCTCCACCAGGCTCTTATTTCTTATCATTCACTTGGGCGTGTATACATATGTTAAATATCAAGCATGCTCGATTTAGCTTGTTTCTGAGCAGTTAGATGGCCAAACTTATTTTTTAGCAGATTAGGAAACACGTGTCATCTGATCAATGTAAACTGTGGATTGATTGCAAATCGGAATTAATCACAGCACCGCGTTAGGCTCAGCAGGTACCGTCTGCACTCAATCGCAGTCAATCGTTCTCTTGCAGACAAAGTTTATACTATTCTGGGTATAAGAAAAGAAAACAATTCAATATGCCCCTTGTTAACCTGAATTACTTTATCTTAAGGAAGGCACGTCCATCCAGCTTTGATGTAGACGGAGACAATTCCTGTTAATGACTCACGCCTGCAAAACATTACGCTAACAGAGTGATTGAGAACGTGGTTCAAATACAGGCAAGCAAATGCACTTTCATCAAGATGGATGGATGGTTGGATGCTCTGGTGATTCACCAGTGGTAAAAGGACATAGATGGATGAGTGAGCGAAGAGTTACAGGAGAGTATGTCCGAAAGGATGAGTGGATGTATACATGAATGGATGAGTGCTCCATATGATGGACAAATGAATCAATGATTTTCTAGTGAATTGATACGTGGATGGATGAGAGGGTGGATGAGTGAATGGGAGAGTCTCTAGAAAGATGTATGTATGTTTGAACAGATGTATGTAGTGGATGATGGAAACTTGGACTTATTACTGGGGGGATGATTCAGTGAATGATGAATGGGTTGAATGCCCTTATGTCGTCCGGACTCGCTCGCTACGCAAAAAATTAATCCCCAAGTTTTACGCCCCACCACTGTGAAATGTCACCAGCCGCCCTTGCCTTTAGTGCTGGAAGGATGATAAATCGATGCCGCCAATTAATAATTCATAATGGGTTAATAATTATGTTCCTCTGGAAAAAAAAGAGAATAGCGAATACTACTGAGCATGGGTGGGCAACTGGGCACTGGGCAATCTAATCTGTTGCCAATGTGGCTGGTATATATATATATATATATATATATATATGTATATATATTCACTGAAAAAACCGTAGGTTTCAGGCACGTTATAGTTACAAATTAGCATTTTAAAAACCTTTGAAATTCACTGAAAAAACCATAGGTTTCAGACACGTTATAGTTAGAAATTTGCATTTAAAAAACCTTTGAAATTCACTGAAAAAACCATAGGTTTTAGGGACAGTTATAGTTAGTTGGACATTGCACTCGTACAAAACCCGTGAAATTCCCCCGATATAGTTAGTTCAGCTAACTATAACTCGCGCCCCCGCAATGCACTGCTGATGACGTCACATATTACATCACTCATGACATGGTCAGTGACATCACTGATGACATCACTGATGACATCTCAAATGACATCACTGATGACATCATCCAGTGACTGTGTGTTTCTGTAAAGTTTAAATATGTTTAATATATATAGGGAAAGGCGTATTGAAGAATGAGTGGGTGTATAAGTGTCAGAATGGATGATTTAGTACGTGCGTGACTGACTCTACAAGTGAGTGATTAAACGTATCTTACTGAATGCATGGGTTAGTGACTAAACTGTGTGAATGTCTGTATCCGTCTGTTGGTGTGTAAGTGGATGCATGGATTTGCGAATAGCTACATGAGTGTCTATATGGGTTATTTATTGGTTCTATGAGTATCTGTATGGGTGCCTGAGTGTTTGTGTGGATGGGGTGTGTGCGACTGTGCATAGATGTGTGAGTGGGTGATTCACTGGGTGGATGGTTTCAAGAGTGCATCTGTGATAGACTGTATGGGTGGGTAAGTGTGTGTAAGAGTGTGTTAGTGAGTGAATGTATGTCCCAGTGGTACATGTGTGAGTAACTAAATATGTGAAAGGCAGTATATATGTGTATTGGAGTATATAAATAGCTATAAGCGAGAGTGAGTGATTGTGATAGTGGCTGTATGGATGAGTGTGTGCTTGTATCAGTGATTGTATAAGAGCGTAACAATGTGCTAGTATTTGTATGATTAAGTGAGCTGGTGTGTGTATAACTGTATAGGTGAGTAAATGGCAGTGTGTTTAATTATTTGCATGACTGACTAGGTGTGTGAGTACCTCTATGGATGAGTGGCGGTGTTTGAGTGTCTATATAGGAGTAAGAGTGCATATGATAGTCCTGTACTGAGTGACCATAAGTATGAGTGACTGTACGGGTGAGTGAGTGGATGTGTGTGTGTAGACCTAAGAATCAGTGAGTGGGTATGTAGTTATTGGTGTTGGAGTGTCTATGGTTTTGCGAATGGCACTCTGTAATTTAGATTGGGTGTATCAAAGGTTATATTAGGGTGTGAGGAGCTGCATCAGATTATCACGTGGATGATGTCATCAGTGATGTCATTTGAGATGTCATCAGTGATGTCATCAGTGATGTCACTGACCATGTCATGAGTGATGTAATATGTGACGTCATCAGCAGTGCATTGCGGGCGCGAGTTATAGTTAGCTGAACTAACTATAACGGGGGAATTTCACGGGTTTTGTACGAGTGCAATGTCCAACTAACTATAACTGTCCCTAAAACCTCTGGTTTTTTCAGTGAATTTCAAAGGTTTTTTAAATGCAAATTTCTAACTATAACGTGCCTGAAACCTACGGTTTTTTCAGTGAATTTCAAAGGTTTTTTAAATGACAATTTTTAAATGTATTAATTTTTATATTAATTTTTTTCATACTGATTTACTACATTTTTAGAAACAATTTCTTTTACATATTTTATTTTTTAAATTACATTGTAATTACATTATACATTACATTACAAAAAATACTTTCTCAGAATGAATTACTTTAGTTTAAATACTTTGCACATAGGCAATAGACTTTTAAGTACAGTAGTTACAGTTGTTGCAATGGGCAACACATTTTCAAACACAATGCAACATTCAGCTCAATGTGAATTTCTAGTTAAATGCAATTAGTTACTTTATGGATTACTTTTTTAACCACAGGACTGGATCCTAGATTCAGTCCTGGTACATCTCCTGTAAACAGTTGAGTAAAAGCGTTTTGGTTACAGTCGTGATTTTTAAGGAATATTATTGTATTTTAAAAGTTGACACTTAGAAACTTTTTCTCATAGAATCACCAATGTTATCCTATGGAAGGAAATTCACTTAGCAGGTAAAAACTGTTATCGTTACTTTTTCTTACTCAGTGTTGGATCCTGGATCCAGCACTGGTGCATCTCCTGTAAACAGTTGAAAGAATGCGTTTAAGTCATACAGGCGATTTTTAAGGAATATTTGTAGTTTGTGAAAATCGACACTTTGAAACTTTTCTGCTGAAAACCAGACCATGGATTCCTATGGAAGAAAATATAAGTTACTGGTAAGTACGGTTAAAATTACTTTTCAGGACCAGTACTGGGCTGAAAGATACAGCACTGAGGTCTCTCCTTATAACAGGTGATTAAATCAGAATTCGTATTTCGGCTGATTTTAGAGGAATATTTGTATGTTTCAAAAATAAACACTTAGAAACTTTTTCAGCAAAAAGCAGGCAATGATATCCTATGGAAGGAAATTCAAGTTACTGGTAAGTACGGTTAAAATTACTTTTGAGGATCAGTACTGGGCTGAAAGATGCAGCACTGAGGTCTCTCCTGATAACAGATGAGTAAATCGGAATTCGTATTTCGGCTGATTTTAGATGAATATTTTAAAGTTCCAAAACTCCACACTTAGAAGAATTTCCAAGTGAAACCAGTCAATGTTAGCCTATGGAAGGAAATTCAAGTTACTGGTAAGTACGGTTAAAATTACTTTTCAGGACCAGTACTGGGCTGAAAGATGCAGCACTGAGGTCTCTCCTGATAACAGGTGAGTAAATCAGAATTTGGATTTCGGCTGATTTTAGAGGAATATTTGTATGTTTCAAAAATCAACACTTAGAAACTTTTTCAGCAAAAAGCAGGCAATGATATCCTATGGAAGGAAATTCAAGTTACTGGTAAGTACGGTTAAAATTACTTTTGAGGATCAGTACTGGGCTGAAAGATGCAGCACTGAGGTCTCTCCTGATAACAGGTGAGTAAATCGGAATTCGTATTTCGGCTGATTTTAGAGGAATATTTTAAAGTTCCAAAACTCCACACTTAGAAGAATTTCCAAGTGAAACCAGTCAATGTTAGCCTATGAAGGAAATTCAAGTTACCGGTAAGTACGGTTAAAATTACTTTTGAGGATCAGTACTGGGCTGAAAGATGCAGCACTGAGGTCTCTCCTGATAACAGGTGAGTAAATCGGAATTCGTATTTCGGCTGATTTTAGAGGAATATTTTAAAGTTCCAGAACTCCACACTTAGAAGAATTTCCAAGTGAAACCAGTCAATGTTAGCCTATGAAGGAAATTCAAGTTACCGGTAAGTACGGTTAAAATTACTTTTGAGGATCAGTACTGGGCTGAAAGATGCAGCACTGAGGTCTCTCCTGATAACAGGTGAGTTAATCGGAATTCGTATTTCGGCTGATTTTAGAGGAATATTTTAAAGTTCCAAAACTCCACACACAGAAGAATTTCCAAGTGAAACCAGTCAATGTTAGCCTATGAAGGAAATTCAAGTTACCGGTAAGTACGGTTTAAATTACTTTTCAGGATCAGTACTGGGCTGAAAGATGCAGCACTGAGGTCTCTCCTGATAACAGGTGAGTAAATCGGAATTCGTATTTCGGCTGATTTTAGAAGAATATTTTAAAGTTCCAAAACTCCACACTTAGAAGAATTTCCAAGTGAAACCAGTCAATGTTAGCCTATGAAGGAAATTCAAGTTACCGGTAAGTACGGTTAAAATTACTTTTGAGGATCAGTACTGGGCTGAAAGATGCAGCACTGAGGTCTCTCCTGATAACAGGTGAGTAAATCGGAATTCGTATTTCGGCTGATTTTAGAGGAATATTTTAAAGTTCCAAAACTCCACACTTAGAAGAATTTCCAAGTGAAACCAGTCAATGTTAGCCTATGAAGGAAATTCAAGTTACCGGTAAGTACGGTTAAAATTACTTTTGAGGATCAGTACTGGGCTGAAAGATGCAGCACTGAGGTCTCTCCTGATAACAGGTGAGTAAATCGGAATTCGTATTTCGGCTGATTTTAGAGGAATATTTTAAAGTTCCAAAACTCCACACTTAGAAGAATTTCCAAGTGAAACCAGTCAATGTTAGCCTATGTAAGGAAATTCAAGTTACTGGTAAGTACGGTTAAAATTACTTTTCAGGACCAGTACTGGGCTGAAAGATGCAGCACTGAGGTCTCTCCTGATAACAGGTGAGTAAATCTGAATTCGGATTTCGGCTGATTTTAGAGGAATATTTGTATGTTTCAAAAATCAACACTTAGAAACTTTTTCAGCAAAAAGCAGGCAATGATATCCTATGGAAGGAAATTCAAGTTACTGGTAAGTACGGTTAAAATTACTTTTGAGGATCAGTACTGGGCTGAAAGATGCAGCACTGAGGTCTCTCCTGATAACAGGTGAGTAAATCGGAATTCGTATTTCGGCTGATTTTAGAGGAATATTTTAAAGTTCCAAAACTCCACACTTAGAAGAATTTCCAAGTGAAACCAGTCAATGTTAGCCTATGAAGGAAATTCAAGTTACCGGTAAGTACGGTTAAAATTACTTTTGAGGATCAGTACTGGGCTGAAAGATGCAGCACTGAGGTCTCTCCTGATAACAGGTGAGTAAATCGGAATTCGGATTTCGGCTGATTTTAGAGGAATATTTGCACAATGGTGAAGGGAGGGGGCGGGGCCTGAGGTGACATCTGTGCAAACGCGCCCCGTGGTGCGTTTTAAGTTGGGGGATTAAGTCCCCTTGAATCATGAGGGTCCCTACGGGCCAACTAGCCCACCAGGAACCTCCAGTATGCGCCAGGGGCTGCGTTGCAGAGACATGTACAGAGGCCACACCCCTTTTACACCTCTCTGCAACGCAGCTCTGTGGCGCTTTCTGGACGTACCTGTTGGGCTAGTTGGCCCCCAGGGACCCTCAGGATTGAAGAGGATTTAATTCCCCATCTTAAAACGCGCCACAGGGCCTGTTTGCACACATGTCACCTGAAGCCCCGCCCCTCCCTTCACCACTGTGCAAACACGCCCCGTGGCGCGTTTTAAGTCGGGGGATTAACTCCCCTTGAATCCTGAGGGTCCCTGGGGTGCAACTAGCCCACCATATACCTCCAAAAAGCGCCATAGAGCTGCGTTGCAGAGAGGTGTAAAAGGGGCGTGGCCTCTGTACACCTCTCTGCAAGGCAGCCTCTGGCGCATACTGGAGGTTCCTGGTGGGCTAGTTGGCCCCCAGGGACCCCCAGTATTCAAGTGGAATCGTTCCCTCTCTGCAAACGCGCCAGGGGCGCGTTTGCAGAGTGGTGAAGGAAGGGGGCGGGGCCTGCGGGCCCGATCGTTTTTTTTTGTTGTTTTTTTTGGGGGGGAGGGGGGCCGCGTGGCCCCCCTCCCGGGCCACTACTTGCCCCGGGGACCCCATCCCCCGGGGCTGGCCCTCTCGTTGGCGACTGTGGGGGGGTCCCCAATCCCCCCACAGTCCCGCCGGCTCCCCGTGTCCTACGGGAGCCGGCATTGCTTTTACACATGGGGAGCTGCTAAGATGCAGCTCCCCATGTGGAAAAGCAATCGGCTTTGGATATTGGAAGAGAGAGCAGGTTTCCTGCTCTCTCTTCCAATATCCAAAGCAAGTTTGCAATGACAGGACGGGAGCCGCGAGGCTCCCGTCCTGTCATTGCAAACAGCAGTGTCCCGGGGGTAGGCACCCCGGGACACTGCAGGAGCCGGCCCTGGGGGTGGTGGTCCCCAGGGCCATCAAGGGCTCCAGGAGGGGGGCCGCGCGGCCCCCTCCCATTCAGTGCACAGCCCCGGGGAGGTGGTGGTCCCCGGGGCTCTGGGGGTCCAAAACGGACCCCCATTGTAATTTTTCTTAGTGCCCCGGGGAGGTGGTGGTCCCCGGGGCGTGTGGGGGGGCTGGAGCCCCCCCACACAGGTTTTTAATTAAAAAAAAGAAGCCCCGGGGAGGTGGTGGTCCCCGGGGCTGCGGGAGGGCTCAGAGCCCTCCCGCACCATTGTACATAAAGCCCCGGGGGTGGTGGTCCCGGGGCTTGGGGGCCCTTAGAGGCCCCCACACATAAAATTAACCCCCCCAGCATGCCCCCGGGACTTGGCCCACCCGGGGGCCAGTGCTATCAAAGCGCGGGAGACCGCGCTTCGATTTTTTTCGGCAGGATTCGCGCACCCTGAGCGCATCCTGCCGATTTTTAAAAAAAATTATTTTTTTGCCCAGGGGTCCTTGTGGGACCCCCTGAGCAAACCTAGGGGGTCAGGGTGTTTCTACCCTGCCCCCTTTGTGCGCTTTGCGCACTTGTTTCTGTCCCTCGGTTCTACCGAGGGACAAAATGGCTGCCAACATTTCCTGAATCGGAATGTTGACAGCCAGCTGACAGCCAATTAACATGCAGCTCGTGATCGGGAGGGTACGCGGACCCTACTCGTCCCTAGATATCACTAACTTTTTACTTTTCATTTTCTCAGCAACTACTGAACGGATTTACACCATTTAACAAAAGGGTTCTTTCTGAACCAAGAACTACCTCTTTGCCAAATTTGGTGTAATTCCGTTCAGCAGTTCGGGCTGTAGCCGTGTCTAAAGTTTCCTATGGGAAAATGCATGGGGAAAACGCGTTTTGGGACCCCCTTTTTTCTCGGCCCCCGCTTGACGTATCACCCCGAGACTTTCAGGGTAGGAGCGGACCGGAGCGCCCCACGAAGTTTGAAAATTTCGCGAAGATACGTCAACCGGCAAGAGAGTTATTTCAAATAGAATGTCGCGGATTTCCTATGGATAATAGGTTGTAACTATAACTATCTACTGGCGACCGCCAGTAGATAATATATATATATATATATATATATATATGTATGTATATACTTAAAGCAGAAGAAGATCCTTGCCCTGCCTTGAATTAGTGTTGCTTTCACCACATCCACCCCAGCAAGTGTGTGATCAATTATTGGTGTAAATTTAATTTAGTCACACCTCAATATAAATCACACAGTCCGGGGGAAGAGGGTTAGGGTTTGATGAACGGTTAGGAAGGGGTATTTGAGGGAAAGGTTTGACAAAGAGAAACACTACACATGGACACACACAATCTTGGCAGACGACCATCATACATCTGTTAAGGGAGAAAAAGGAAATGCATGCATGATGATGACTTGATGGTTAATGATGAGTAGTACTAGACTAGTAGTACAGGCCAGGGCAGCAGTATATTATTAATTATTATTATTATGTAATTGCCTTGCCTGTCTGCCCCCAGAGAGACCCAAATTACATACATTTTATGTTCTGTTGTACCGAGCTTCCTTTTAAAGCTAGCAAAGAAAATTAAAAAATAGCTGTAGGGGTCAAATATATAAGCA
This sequence comes from Calotriton arnoldi, assembly GCA_963921515.1. Taxonomy (NCBI): domain Eukaryota; kingdom Metazoa; phylum Chordata; class Amphibia; order Caudata; family Salamandridae; genus Calotriton; species Calotriton arnoldi. The sequence continues at coordinate 2,176,781 of CAWUFW010000493.1, read as the reverse complement.
AACATAATAAACAACAACACACACAGTCATAAAATGATCCAAGAGAAAAAATGAATCAAATAAAATAAAAGAGGACGATACCGTAAGTTACTATGTTATGGTCAAATTGGGAGTTGCATCTCGGCATTCCTCTTGGTCCTTCCTTCCATGGACGCTCCGTCCGTCAGTCTTGGGTGCCACTGCCTGCCTGGCGGATGCGGATTGGTAAGGTAAGTGTGAGTTGTTTTTCCCAGTATAGCACAGGGTAAAGGCCGGCCTGTAAGTATAGATGGAAAAACAAAAGGGATATTGAAAAATCAAGGAGAAAAGTAAAGTTAAAATGCATTAATTATGGAGGAGTGCAACAAGATCACTTTCAGAGGTGGCATGGCTAAATCATTTCTACTCTGTTTCCAGCTTTAACCTACACCAACAACAGGACAGAGCAGGCCCACAGCGCCCACTCAACCTCAACTTAGCTTAGATTTTGAGCCAGACAGAGCACACATATACAGCAACATAGCATTTTCCAAATTAAGTAACTAAATCAATGCACCGCTGTCAGTCATACCACTAGACTCGCCACCACCACTACACAGACATGTAGGTCTGCTGTGGTTGTTGTTGACTTGTTTACATTTTAGGCCACTTCATGAAATTCCCCGAGTTATTCCATCAATCATCTCCGATCCTACTGACTGACTGCGACGAGTATAGTATGGTCATCATGGTGTCCAACTCTGTAGTGTACCGAGTGAGTCCAGATTCCATATTCAAAAATGCAATGGATCGGCCTGCAGTAGAAGTACAATTTTGTTATTAAACAACAAGAAGGGAAACTTTGACTTGAGTCACTTTTTTGTGTGTAGATTAAATACTAGTACACTTCATGCACAACAACAACAACACAAACACCAATCACTCAGAGTCAGCGTCCAATGCATGCCATCATCATTACCTGTTCTTAAGGGGCAGTCCCTCTCGGCTCGGAAAGGAGGATAGCTATAGTCATGTTCTTTGGAGAGACTCGACGAGGCAGCACAGGCACCCATTTCTTGTACTATTCTCCATCCAATGTCTGGCTTGAGGGAAATTGATTTAGGGCGAGTCAGGAGGAGTGGACTGGAGCAGGACTTGGAGGAGTGGACTTACTTCTTTAATGACTGCACACAGTTGCAACTCCAATCCGGCAATAAAAGAGTAAGACAGTTGTGATGGATTTGTTGTGAATGATTCGAACCAGAAAGACAGAGACACACACAAATAATAAAAGTAAATAAGGAAGAAAGAAAGTAACAAGTTGAAAGCCTAGTTGTCAGGGAAGTAGAGCTCATCCTCAAACTCTGGTGGTTCACCCAGATGTAGGTCATCTAACACACTACTTCCATGACCTAAGTCGCTGTCATCATCTTCCTGCTGTGCTACTTCAGGTATGGTGTAATGCGGTGGTATAAAGTGCTGATTAATTTTGATCATGGTTAACCTCTCCACGTTTTGGGGCGAGAGACTGGTCCTTTTCACTGTTACAACGGCACCAGCAGCACTGAAAACACGCTCAGAAGAGACACTTGCGATAGGGCACCCCAGATAGTTTATCACCAGCCTGCTGAGCACTGGCCATTGGCCCCTTCTCCCAAACCAATACACCAATGGGTTTTGATCAATGTAGACCTCTGTTGGGTCATCCAGATAGGCCTGGACCATCCGCTCAATGCTCAGGGGTGATCCGCTTTGCTCAGCCTCTTTTGCCTTTGCCTCAGCACTGGACCTAACAAGCCCTTGCCGTACATACCATTGCTGTGCCGATTTTACTGGGGCTGATGATCGTGTTCTTGCTGTTGTTGATGTTGTTCTCGGTGTTGTTGGTGGTTTTGACTGCTGTGAGCCAACCGCACTGTCTCAGGCTCTGAAGTTAAACTTGACGCCGGCTGCCCTGCAGTACTTGTTGTGGGCTGGAGTAGCGGGCCTCTAATTCCCAGCAGTTCTTTTTCTAAGCAACTGGCTTTCGCAGCTATCCAAGTTTTGTACTTGGCATCATCCACTTCTGAAAAAGGAATCAATGTATTAGTGTTCAGTACTGCTTTGTACCGTGGATCAAGAATTGTGGCCTTCAGCTATTCCTGTAGCATGTGCAACAATGGGATAGCTTGGCCCATAGTACAGCCCTCCTTGCTGACTTCACGTGTGAAGAGCTCGAAAGGAAGTAGCATCTCTGTCAGGCATTTAACTAGGCCCCATTGGTCCATCTCAACGGTCATGCCTTTCACAGTAGCATCCCCTCTTTGCATGACATATTCATTGATTGGTATGTACTGCTCAAACAGACGTTCAAGCATGTAATAAGTTGAGTTTCAATGTAGGACTAGGGGTGATATTGCCCTATATCCAACAACTGCTGTACACCTCCTTTCAGGAAGGTCAGCTACCTGATAGATGGAAGCGAGCAATGGTGCGCCCACTGAAGAAAAAACCTACAGTGGAGGGGAATTTATTAACAAATCTGCGACCGGTTTCACTGCTACCATATTTTTCCAAAATTGCGGAAAAAGTGGTTAATATACACCTTGAGGGGCACATAAAGAAAAATAACTTACTACATCCCACCCAATCGGGTTTTAGACCAACTTATTCAACAGAGACAGCTCTGCTCTTTGCGACTGAGACGATACGGAAGAGAGTGGACGAAGGGTTGACAACTGCGCTGGTCTTATTAGACTTGAGCGCGGCTTTCGATACGGTGTCACATAAGCTGCTCATACACCGTCTCAGAAGAGGGGTGTGGTGGGAGCTGCAATGGAGTGGATGGTATCCTATCTACAGGATCGTAGCTTTCAAGTGATACAATCTGCGTACAGATCCAAACCCATTACTTTGGCACAGGGGGTGCCACAGGGCTCAATTTTGAGCCCAACTCTCTTCAATCTATATGTTGCACCCCTGGCCGATATTGTAGAAAGACATGGAGTTTCAATTGTGTCGTACACAGATGACACTCAGCTAGTGGTCACTTTGGCTCCCAATTCACCTCAAGCAGCTAACAGTTTTGCAGACTGCCTGAAAGACCTGGCAGGGTGGATGTCTGATAACTGCCTAAGTCTAAATGGCAGTAAGACAGAGGTATTAATAGTAGGAAATTCTCCCTCTATATGGTCGCCGGCTTGGTGGCCAACTATGTTGGGACCTGCTCCGTCTCCGAAGACTGAGGTGAAAAATTTGGGAGTATGGATGGACTCTAAACTATCCTGTGATGCCCAGATCAAAAGAACGAGAGGGAAATGTTTCGGAATCCTGAAGATCCTCAGGAAAACCCTGGACATTCTTCCTATCTCTGCCAGAAAAACCGTGATCCATGCTCTGGTCACGACAAGACTGGATTACGGGAATGTGCTGCTCTTGGGCGCAACTAAAAAGGGTCTTCAGAAACTGCAATCCATCCAGAATGCAGCTGCCCGTCTGGCTCTGAACCTGCCAAGAAGGGCACCTTCTAAGAATGCATTGGAAACACTGCACTGGTTGCCTGTTCAGAAGCGGATCATGTTCAAGGCACTATGTTTTGGTCATTGTATTCTGCAGAAAAAAGGCCCTACATATCTGCACAACCTACTCCTACCATATGTGACGGAACGCCAGCTAAGATCTACTGGGACACATCAGGTCAAAGTCCCAAGGATAAAGAGAGCATGCATGAGTGCACGCTCTTATAGCTATCTGGCAGCCAAGAGCTGGAATGAGCTTCCCATGTCCCTTCGGGAGGAACAATCACAGAAAGTTTTTCGCAAAAAATTAAAAACATGGCTTTTTACACAGTAGATAAGAGCCATATTTGAACTGCAGATAAATGATTCTTGGAAGTGTCAGTTGAAGGATATAGCGCGGGGACACACCAGTTGATGTAACCAGGCGCTTTATAAATCTAAAACTCAAACTCATGTGTTGGCACCTCTTGGATGAGTGCTTTAACTGGCACTCTATGCTCACGTTGAATGATCCTCAGCTGCTTCCGGGCTTTAAAAGAATGGCTGAAATGTGTGCAGATTCTTCTGCAGGTGGTCAGTAAGTTGCTGACTCGGTCTTCTTTTTTCAGAAAGTCTAGAACAATAATGTTAATGCAGTGCGCCAAACACAGACTCTGAAATATCCACCATCGTACATGGCCCTAACTGTATCACTGGCATTGTCCGTGGCAACAAAACCAATGTTGAGCCCTCTTGGGTGCAGCCTTTCAAAGACCTTGCTGTTAAACTCTTCCAAAATGTTTGCAGCAGGATGAGATTTCTCCATGGCGAACATGGCTACAGTTGCATGTTTCCGAGTGGCATTAAAAATCTCAGCAGTATCAACACCTGCAGATATATTTTCTCTAACCCCCACAAAAGAGATCCAGTGTGCAGTGATGCACATGTAATCAGTGGCTTGGCAACTGGTCCACATGTCTGTTGTCAGGTGGATAGTGTGAACAGCACTTTGCTGCAAAGCTTGTCCAAGCAATTCCAGCACGTTGTGATGTAGTGCTGGAACAGCAACTCTGGCAAAATATGACCGGCTGGGAACCTTCCATTTTGGGCAGATGGCTGTCATAAATTCAAGAAAACCCGCCCCTTCCACAAAAGAAAAAGGGAGATGATCCAGCGCTAACATTTTAGCCAGCTTCGCATTGTACAAACGTGCCGTCGGGTGGTTGCGTTTGTACTGCCCCTCTGACCTAAACATGCTGAGAATGGTAGCCTGGATTTTTTTCTTTTCTGGTGCCACTGATGCACGTGACATCTTCTTGATGCCAGATGTTGTTAGGCTCAACACATGTTTCGTTGCAGTACTCTCTTGCCTGGGACCCCTTGGTGTCTCAGCCTGACTCTTACTCTTGTGCCACTGCGATGTTGCTGATGCAGATCTGGCCAGTACCACTGCACTGCTGGGGAGAGGGCTACTTTGTGTACCAGAGAAAATGTCTCCCTCTTGTTCACCTTCCACCGTGATCGGATCTTCTACTCCTTCATCCCCACCAACAACAATGGGTGCAGTTTTTTGGCCGCTAAGGTGCGCCTCCCACTGGATCATGTGGTGATTTTTCATATGGGTTGTTTGGCCTCCGTACCATAGTTTGTACCAAGCTTACCCCGACTAACACCTTGTCCACAAATGGAGCATATCGCAATGTTCACCTCCTTCCTGCTAACCGAAAAGAAGTCCCAAACTGGGGCGGTCAACTTTCTGGAGCTGCTGGTGCCACTTTCAATGCCGGATGAACTGGTAGGTAAGCGTGCAGTTTGACTCTCTGCAGTACCTACTTCTACTGCGGTGGTTGTGCTGGATGTAGGTCGCTGCCGGGCCTTTGCAAATGCAAATATGGAAGCTGGAGGTGGTGTTGATGTTATCTGTGTTGGTGGTATCTGCGCCACATCCCTCACAGCAAATTGAGATGGAGTAATGTCGGTCTCCACTGGGGCGGGACTAATGTCCATGATGACTGGCTCATCATCATCATCCTCCTCTTCTTCTACATCTACCTCCATAACTCTTAGGCTTTCTGGAACCTTCCTTTTCCCTAGCCTTGTCTCGTGGCATGTCTCACTCTCAGACTGAGGTGGTGGCTTCCAAGTGGCGTCTAGATCATCAGAAGGGGGACTTGCAGAAGAACTCGATGGACTAACCCTCCTTTTCCTTGCTGGGGATCTGGAAGACAATGGATCTTCTGAAAGAGTGGCTTGCTCTTCTTCTTCCTCTGCAGGAAGCTCAATTTCCTGAACTGCCCCTACTTCGGGAGGAACAACTACTATTGTGGGCGGTGGTTGTGGCTGTTGTTGTCCACTTATCTGAGTTTCCTGCGTTGATTGGGTACTACTTTGCGATAACGATAAGTCAATTTCAACATCACTGCTCGTTGGCGTTGTCGTGATTAGACTGGCTGCCTCTGCGAGAGACATGGGCTTGGGCCTAGGTTGGTGGGGTGGGTCCACTGATGCGGGGGTGCTGCTCCCAGCTTGCTCCCCGGACACCGCTGCTGCAAGCGCAATTTTTTGTTTCCCAAAAAAGATCCTGGGCGGCACACCAGTCTTGGTAAGTGTTAGTTCCTTCTTCTCACTGGCAGCTTTCTAGGTACTGGAGGACCTGGTACCTTTCTTTGGGGCCATCTTCTTCAGATGTCAGCAGCACGCAGTGGCACAAGTTGAAGAGATGTCTGTGGTCACACGTCACGTGACGTTGTGCGCAGCAGGACTTCTGTCTGGCAATACAATGGGTGATGACGCCTCCTCTTTTGTGCACCTAAAAGCAAAGAAGCAAGAAGAACATCAGTGAAACGTGGCATATAATGTTGCGGTTCAATTACTACTAGTACAAACAAACAAATACAATATATAACTTAGTGTGTGGTCACACTTGTTAGTGTTATTATTAATATTATTACATTTTATTAACTCAGTTATTAAAAAAACATAACAACAGTGTAGCCATGTGTGAGACTTTGACAAAAAGGGCTTTCATGGTGTACTGTGTACACTCAGGAAGGATAGGAAAGAAGAAGAACAAAAACAAAAATACAAATGTAATGGAACCTGTTTGGCATTGTGCATCACGTGGGATGCAGCATCAGGGAGCTGCAGCTGGCAATGGGGATGGAAGCAGTAAGCCAAGAGGAACAAAGGAAAGACATGTAGGTCTATGGCAAAAGCAGCACACTAACTACCACCACAAAATGGCCACCAGCCACATGGTCACTCACAACAAGCAGGAGGCCTGGAAAACAATTAACTCAAACAGGCCTATATGGCCAGAAAAGGAGGCATGCTAAACAACAGCAACACAGCTTTAATGCAACAATGCAAAAACAAAAATCCACAGGGCTAAAAAAGGTTTGCAAGTTACACAACAACCACACCACACACATCCAACAAAGGCATTTATTTAACACACACAAAATAAGTGAAATACCCCTCAAAAAATCATTTTGCAATTCAATCCAATCCCTTCCATGCCCTAAATGATGTTTAAATTCAACAGACACAACAGAAACAGTTGTTTCATGCACCCATGAGTAGCTCTGGGCCTACTGGCTGAAAGGCCTATTGGCAGACTACTGGGCTAGTGAATTAAATAAATATTGCAAATTAATTTCAAAAGTTGGAGAAAATGCCGTGAACTGTGCAACATGTTTCCTTTATAAAAGATGAAAAATTACTTACAAAGAAACAACTAAGCTCCTACTGAACTACAGGCCACCCACCACAATAAATTTTAAAAAAACGATGAAAAGTACAAAAAAATGTAGGTGCAATGCCCCAATCAAACAAACAACACCAATTTTCCAACTTACTTGTGAAATCTCAGATTCAAAGGTCCTCAAATCCAATGATATCTGATGCGGTAGCCACAAAGAGTGATCCTTCCAGCTCCAAATCCAACTGAAAAGTGAACAGGAGATGGACAAAGCACTGGGAGGAGCCAGCTGGACAGGAACAGGAAGTTGGAGACTCTGGGGCACTTCCTTCCTCTTCAAAAAAAAGTAAAAAAAAGAAAAAGGACTCCTTGCACAAAAAAGTACAGCCAAATGTCAATCTGAGGAGTTTTTTTAATCCAAATCATTATTTCGAGAAGGTTTTGATGCTGCTCGAGAGAGATTCTTCTCCAGATTGCAAATTCTGCGTGTTCAGGATCGCGATCTTTGCAAAACTTCCACCGGCAGTCCGATGGCGCGCCCGAATGACGTGTTCACGATCACACACTCTCGCGGGACCGTGCGGCCAGCTACCAAATCTCGTGGCGCACGCGAACAGATGGTAAATCTCGTCCGCGATCTCAGGCATCCTGGTAAGTCGCTCCCGTGCGCACAAAAAAGCATTCTACGCGGAGTTGCCAAAAATCCGCAAACTCCGCGAGATGAGCGGATTTTACGGCCAGGGTTAGTCTGGACAAGAGTGGTGGTGCACTACTCTACTCTCCCCAAAAGGTGTGTCAGATCATAGTCGCATGCTGCATGCTCCACAACCTGGCCCCATGCAAGGAGATCCCCCAGATTCTGGACGATGATGATCAGCAGGAGCCCCCCGCTGCAAATCCACATATGTCCAGTGAAGAGGATAGTGGTGAGGAGGAAGTTCTTGACCTGCATCAACAGCTCATCAACAACTACTTTCCTTGAGTGTAAGTTAGTATTGATCAACTATGACTGTTTCTGTTTGCTTTGCTGTTAGGGTCGAAGCATTGATGATGTTTTGGGATGCTGCCTGTTGTTAGCACACTACTGTGGGGTACTTTGTGCATCACTGTATTCGTATTTCCACTTAACTGATGCCTATGTTGATGCTGTTGGTTACTGTTATCTGATATGAATCTTGTACAGTGTTGAACAGAAGTGTATTGTTGCTGTGGTGACATCATATGACGACTCAATGTTATCATTTTGTTGTGTCGTTCTAGGTCCTTCCACCCTATCAATGGATTCTCACAATCTCTTCTAGTGGTACATTGAAATTTAAGTTTCCATTGTACTTACTCTGCTGAACATATAAATTACTCAAAGTCATGTGTGTTATTTGTGTTTATTTTCATGCATATGGTGTTTAAAGAAAAAGTGGATAACATATTGATTGTGAATACAGAGTGTTTCAGTTGTCAGTGATGGTAACAGAGAAAATTAGAGTAGTAACCACAATAGTGTAATTCCACAGTCCAACAGACTCTTGCCATCAACATGGCAATGTGGGATTGGATGATCAACAAAGTCAATGTTCAGTGCAACACTGGTGACATCATGGCTGGCTCAGTGACCTGGCTTGTGTTGGTGCTTGCCACGTGATCCTCCCGTGGTGTTTCTCGGACGTCCACTCTTGCGTTTGGCAGGGGGGGCCTCTGCTGCAGGCTCAGAGGTGTCTGAGGAGTCATTGTCTTGCAGCTCACCCCTCCTTGTGGCCGCAGCTGAGGTGGTGGGAGAATCAGCAGGCTGGCCACTGGAGGGGAGGGGAGCCATTTTTTGAGCAGCATATATGTCCCTCAGAACACCCACAAGCTGGCCCATGAGATCCACATGTTATCCCATTCGGGTGTCCATGGACCTCTGCAGCAGGCGAAGCTCACGCAGTTCTTCTACAACCTGGCCCATCTGTCCCTGGTTCTGTTGGTACGCACCAAGGACTCTTGCGACGGTGGCCAGGGCTTCAGTCTCAGGGTCCTCCTGTGATTGTCTCCCAGTTGCCCTCCCACCTGCCCTGCTGACACGGACCTGTGGTGTTGGCTGTCCATGCACCCACACACTGTCCCTGGCATCCTCGGCATGGGTGTTGGTTACCACTGAGCTAGGGACGGTGTTGCAGGCAGCAGTGGTGATGGTGGAAGTGGTTGCAGCACATGTCGTTGTAGCAGGGGTCAGCGTAGTTGTTGTTGCTGCTGCGTTGAGGGTGGTGGTGGTGGTGGGGACAGTGAGACCCTGAGACGGAGTACTCCCTGGCAGTCCTGAGGGGCCAGGTTGGTGCTCCTCATCCGAGAAACAGAGAGAATCGGCATCCGAGAGTTCAAGTTCCGGGGGGGAGAGACTGGCTCTGCTGGTTGGTGGTGGTCTTGCCAGCTGTTGATTTGCGAATCTCCTGTTGAACAGAGGTTAGATTGTCAGCATGTTACGAACACTCCCCAACTTTGGTGACCCTGTTTTGGATGTTTTTGTTGTGAATACCAAACTTTTTACATTACAATCACTTGGTATTTGTACAAGTTATTCAGCATTATGACATGATGTAGAGGTACATACATTTCTTGTTAGCAGGGTGACATGTAAATACCAACCATTTGACACGTACAGATAGTGTGTTTACAAGGACATGTCATCATCTACCAACTTGGTACTCATCCACTTTGGTTTAGGCTGGGATATTTTACAATTTGCTGAGATTCTGTTTCATCTATGCTGAAACTTCCTAATTTCTGTTGCTAATTTTGCATTGACATCATGTGGTTTGTTTTGTTTGATGTGTGTCCATGCATGTTTTGTGTTCATATGTGCCTTCATGCTTTAATACAATGGTACTTACACATTACATTGTGTGCATTGCGTGGTTGTGCCCAGCATTGATTCACAGTGGACTTTGTGATTCTAAATGATATTTATGTGACATTTAAGTGGGCTTAGCTGTGTGCGCAATGGATGTGACATATGGAGCTGTACAGAGTTGGCTACCAAGTGAGGGATGTGGTGGTCATATAGCTCCATGCAGTCTGAGAAGGAGCACAGGGTGCATGAGCTGACTACCTACTTGTTAGGGGGCACTGTGTAGGGAGATGGCTGCCACATGGCTCTGGGGTGGGGGAGTGTTCCATCCTGTTCAGCTGTGAGGCAAGGGGGCCTGGTGGGAGTTGTAGTGCTGCCTGCCTGCCTGGGTGTTGCATCCTGTTCAGGGGTGAGGCAAGAGAGCATGAGATGGCTACCTACCTGTAAGGTGAAGCAGAGGAATGAAATGGCTGCCACATGGCTTCTGGGGTGGGGAGTGTTCCATCATGTTCAGGGGTGAGGCAAAAGAGCATGAGATGGCTACCTCCCTGTAAGGTGAAGCATATGAATTAAATGGCTGCCACATGGCTTCTGGGGCGGGGAGGGTGCTCCATTCTGTTCTGGGGTGAGGCAAGGGGGCCTGGTGGGAGTTGTAGTGCTGCCTGCCTGCCCCCACCCACCCCCCCTCCCTGGTGAGAAGGCTACCTTCCTGTAAGGTGAAGCAGAGGAATGTAATGGCTGCCACATGGCTTCTGGGGCGGGGAGGGTGCTCCATGCTGTTTGGGAGGGAGGCCAGAGGGCCTTGTGGGAGTTGTGGTGTTGTTGTCAGGTCCCAACAACCCCCTCCCTAGTGAGCTGACTACCTACTTGTTAGGAGGCACTGTGTAGGGAGATGGCTGCCACATGGCTTCTGGGGTGGGGGAGTGTTCCATCCTGTTCAGCTGTGAGGCAACGGGGCCTGGTGGGAGTTGTAGTGCTGCCTGCCTGTACCCATACCCCCATAGAAATATGGCTACCTACCTTTGGGGTGAATACGAGGATGGAAATGGTAGATAAATGAGAAATGTGTTGCAAAGAGTGTGTTGTACATAAGTGCATTTGGGTCTTGAAAGTGTGGCTCTATGGTTGTGCAAGACAGTACATGGCAGTGTGATGGGATACATTTGTTAGCATTTACCAGCCTCCACTCCCCCAGCTATTCCTGTGAGACTCTCTGGATGCAGGATGGCAAGCACCTTCTCCGCCCATCCAGTGAATGTTAGTGGTGGAATGGGAGGGCAACCGCCAGTTTTCTGAACTGCCTCATGGTTCCTGTTGGCACGGTATTTGACCCTGGTCTTGAGGTCATGCCACCTCTTCTTGATGTCACGCAGTGTGCGCAAGGTTGTCCCTACTGCATTGACTTTGTTGACAATCCTTTCCCACATTTGATTTTTTCTTACAAGTGGGGTCTATTGGACCATACTTCCAAACAAATGTGGTTCTACTCTAATTATCTTGTCTACCATCACGGATAACTCATTGTCATTGGGCCTGATTCACAGAACTAACTTACGTCAAAAACGTAAAGTTAGTACTTTTTGGTATTCACAGAATACACTTACTCATTTTGGTATTCACAGAATGAACTTACTCATTTCGGTATTCACAGAAGTTAGTAGTCCTAACTTTAGGACTCCTAAATGCCTTCTGTGAATACCGAAAGTCTTAAAGTTAGGATTTTTCTCAGTTTAGGAGTAGTAAAGTTAGGACTCCTAACTTTAGGACTCCTAAATGCCTTCTGTGAATACCGAAAGTCTTAAAGTTAGGATTTTTCTCAGTTTAGGAGTAGTAAAGTTAGGACTCCTAACTTTAGGACTCCTAAATGCCTTCTGTGAATACCGAAAGTCTTAAAATTAGGATTTTTCTCAGTTTAGGAGTAGTAAAGTTAGGACTCCTAACTTTACTACTCCTAAACTGAGAAAAATCCTAAGTTAGTTCTGTGAATCAGGCCCTGTGAATTTAGGCATTTTTTTCTGTGACATGGTGTATGCTGTGCAAATGAGGAAGAAGTGCAGGGAGTAAGGTGCTGGTGGAGATGTCTGAGGTGTGTCAGGTGTGTGTGTTGGAAGTGTTAGTGTGCGTTGATGTAGGTTGGTGTTATGATGTGCTGTGTAATATTTTGCATCTCCTAACAGCTGTGGTGTATGGCCCTTCAATGCCGTAGTTGTGCAAAAGATGATGGTCAGGGAAGGGGTTGGCTTTATACTCTGCTATGAGGGTGTGTCAAAATGAGGAACGACCGTCAGGTGTATTTTCCATGATGACCAGGGTTTTTATTGGTTTTTAATGACTTGGGGGTGTATCAATGGAGCGTGTCAGATGTGATTGAGGGCAGCGGAGAGGACCGGCACATTTGAAGGTCTATTTCTGAAGTTGCATTCGACCGCTATTTATCTTTTCGCGCGACTGCAGCGGTCGTAACGCAATGATCGTTGCACATTCTCCGCCATCTCATCCAAATTTCCTGTGCGGTCATACCGCGGGTGAATCGGCCTTTTTAATGCATTTCCCTGCTTTTCCACCCCCGCAGTCGGAATTTCAGTATTACTGACCGCGATGGACGTTTTTTTGTGAAACTCCGTCCACCGCAGTCGGATTTTACATGCATTGCATCGTAATGAGACCGCCGGATTTCCAGCGGAACAGGCGGGCGGATTTTGTCCGGGAGCACGGCAGTCGGAGGGCTTTTCCATCCGCCATCGTAATGATCCCCCTTTGTCTTGCTCTGTAATTTCATGCCAATGTTTAAGCCAAAGACATGGATGTAATCCTTTATTCATTAATACAATGTATGTTGGCATACCCTCAGGTGGTGTCTCTTCACCTATTCTCAGAGGTATAGTCACATCTCCCTTTATCAATTTTCGTAAGTCTTTGAAAAACTTCATTTTATTCAATCTTGTTCTTCACAAATGTTTTCTACAAATTCAGGAAATGAAATTCTCCTACAATTCTCTAGTTTGTCAATCTCAACCAATAATAGAGTGACTTTCTATGACTTTGTCAACCAGTTCCGAGCGGCTTTTCACCAACTAACCAATCACAGCATGACACACCTTGACGTCATACTCGCTACCTGCAGCAGCTCACGCTCCTTTACAAGTTTCTTTGGCACATTTTCTAAGCAAATATACAAGACAATATGCAAGTGTTTCAACATAAAACTGTCTTCTCCACTAAAGGAGTAAAGTGCTCTGATACCCGATGTCTCGGATCTAGTTCGCACTATATAAAACTCTAAAAAAAAAAAAAAAAGGAAGAATGGCTCTCATTTAAAAGGTAGTACGAAATAATCTTATTTCTATACCTATTATTCCCATTCACTTCAAATGAAACCTCAACCAGCGGAATTTCACCCTTAATTGATACAGTTATTCCCTGTGCACCTGAGATCAACTAAACCAATCGATTACCACTAACACACAAAAGGAAGTCCCTTTCCATAAGATGTTGTCGGCGACATCTCACTACAAACACCACAACACAGCAGACAACTTGCTCAGTGTCTTCTACACTAAGACCACCATATAGGTATATATGATCCCGGGATCTTAGGCCACAAACAGACCCATTCACAACTTCAACTTCTTTGCATTAAGTGCCACAATCATACATGGACTTTAACCATTATATGAACTTTAACCACTTCATCACTTCGCTCAATCAACATCAACACATAGCCATTTTAAACACTGCAATCTTAAGCCAAAGCAATCTCAATGCGCAATCTTAATAATACTGACACATAGTTTTCTGACACAAAGTCCTTCAAATCCATCAGTTACTCCATCATTCCTTCTGCTGAACCATGGGATTTTTGGGCTTTTGGTCTGGACAGGGAAATCTATTTTGGACATCCCAAAACCTTCACGCCACTAGACAAAACCATACTCTGCTACCAAGTTTTATGAGCGCTGGAAGCTTTTTACTCACATGACCTTCACATCAACCCTCCTACTGGGCCCATGGAGTAAGATTTTTACTCTAACTCAATATCTCACCTAAGAGGTGATGGTCCTCCGATGGACCTTTCTCTGTCGTAGTGAGGGGTGAGGAGTCAGGATGTCCAACTGTCAACTACACAATGAGGACCACTAATTGGTAGCCGACTCACCAATTGGTAATCAGGTTCAGGTAAATCCCTCTCAAGACCATCCTATAAATATAAACTATGACAATAGGTAGACTGAACGTCCTAAAGAAGTTAAGTCTAACAAGAATCATGCAAACTAAGAGCTCTGCTTTGGCTACACAGAACAAGAGCAAAAGAGCCTGATGTTCTGAAAATAATCTATGACTATCACTGTTATGCATTTAAAGTTAAGCACTATTCTTGTAAAATAACCTTAGACACAATATTACTCCGACAACTTTAAAGCATTTTGGTTATTGTATTAAAATCCAAAATCAATGCATATAAGTAACATTTTAAGAAGTTCAGTCATATATCTAACAATTCGAAATATAAAGTCACACATTTAGTTAAGGTAATCTAACCCTAAATAAGAGAATCCATAAAAGAAAGTTTTTTTACAATCCTACAATATAATCTCTACCACCAACAAAGCAAAAAGTTGGTTCTCGAAGATTTTTTAAGCATGGGTAAAGGGGATTAAGTTATCGTCCATGAGGGGCAAAGTCCATAGGTAAGGTTAGGGGAATGGAGCATAAATCAGGAAAGTTCAAGTCCAAATTGTCCAGTAAATAAATTCATCGGTAAGTTTAGACAAAAGGAAATAACAAAAATGGTTCAGCAGGCAGGATGGAGGCAAGGAAAAATGCCAAAGGGCAGCCTAAGCTTAGAAGTAAGTTCTCCTCAAAGGCACAAATAGGCAATAGATAAGAAATTGTCAGATCAATGCCGCACTCCTCCTCCTGTACATCATGGTTAAATAGTTCAAATTTGTCATCAATGACATGAATGGTCAGTCCACAATGGTCTGATTGTCATGTGATCCTCTCTTCCGTCTCTCCAGGTACAAAATGTTACTTCAACATAATTTCCCACAAAAGTCATGAGAAACGACTGTCCTTGTATCCTCACACGTTAGTTGTCACATAGCTTATCGAGTTTACAACTGTTTACGGATGTTGGGGAAAGGTCTCTTTCCCACTATTCATACACGAAGGAAAAAGAGCTGTCTTTATTTGATAAAGAAATGTCATGTGAATCAAGAAGAAATAATGCAACATTTGAGAACATATCCGGTCCAATGCACAAGGCTGTGAAATAGCGCGGCCTAAAAAGACATCGTAAGGTTTTTAAATTCAACATTTTATCTTTTAGCACTATAGATCCTGAAATCTAAGGTTTAATCTAATAGAATAGGTCACATATCATTTAAAAGCAAACTGAAATGTTTGTCAGTAAAACTTGCTTGAAAACGCTCAACTTTAATTATGGCGTACTTCTACAACCTAAAAGGTAGCACCATGTAAATTAATTCTAAACATTATTATATCAAAATTGTTTCTAGACGCAAAAATTGTACATTATGGGGCATATTCTCAAGGAGCTATCGCCGAGTTATCGGCACTTTATCGCAGCCAAAGTCACGCTAAATTTACCGCCCCATTCACAAGCTGGTGCTAACAGCCCATAACACCAGTTTGCCTGCGAAAGCACTCGCAAAAAACATCGCCACAGATGACCCCGGCAACTAACACTAATGAGATGCAGAGTAGGCGTTCCCGAGCAAAAACCCGCGACAACACCACACCTCAACATTCTCAACGACCAGCCACATCGGCGATAAGACCACAAAACAGGCGATAAGGCACGTTAGCAGCAGGAAACTAACACCTGCTCTGACCTGGTGTAAAGTCGGACGACAAGCTGCACCATCAAAGGGAGCCCAGCCCAGCCCAGAGCCACACAGGAAGAACAACAGATGCCATGGAGCCACTCACCATGCACCCCGGAGCCCCGAGGGGGCAACAACACCCACCGCCACTAGTCCCAGGACCGCCACCCCCCCCAACGGACCCACCCCGCCCCCCCCCGGACCACCACAGAGGCAGCGCAGACAAAGACAGCGGACATACAGGAAATGCACCAGCCCTACAGACCTAACACCAGACAATGCCAATGCCCACTACAGGCCCAAAAGGACAACCATCCTCCGCATCCTGAACATCATTGCCCACAGGCTGACGGTACCAACACAGCGGACAACCAACATCCCTCCACAGACAAAGCTGCTGGCTGTGCTGCTCCTGTTGGCCTCTGGTATCCTCCCAAACAACAACCGCCCGAGATGGAGGAGTCTCACAGCCAGCCCCATCCAAGTTCCTCACACCTGGCCTGGATGCCCTCACCAGCTAGGGACCCCAGCACCCATACGTCCCCCACAATGCACAGGAACAGATGGAGACCAAGCAAGGACTATACACCATAGCCGGATCCCCGCACGTGTCGGGGGCAATCGACTGCACACCTGTCCCACTTATGCCCCCTGCCAACACTGCACAAAATACCCCAACAGAAAGCACACGCATCCCATCAACGTGCAGGCAATAGTGGACCACAGGGGACTCCTCACCAATGTCATAGCCAACTACCCAGGCAGTGCGCATGATCCCTTCATCTTCCGACAGTCCAACATCAACCATCGCTTCCAGGATGGCACCTATGGAAATGCACTGCACGTTGGCAAGTACCAAATGAACACACCACACACCTCAACTCCACAATCATGCAACTCACAACTCTGGCACTGCACACGTCACAAAATCACATACAACATGCCAAACAACATGCCCCCCCACCAGACACGACAGCACAACTTACTGTGGCAACCTTGGTTAGCCATGTACATGAGCCATCAATGGCATGGCACCTTAGCCACACAATACCGGAATGTGTGGAGAGGTGGGAACCAGGCATGTGCGAAGGAGGCAAGTGACCCATGAATGAGAATGTACACAATGCCAAGTGTTGCGGAGATGTGCTGGACAGACTGCAGTATGCAGACCACAGACATAGCCATGTCTACATGCACTGCTGGTGTTTGGAGTGTAGTGGACAGTGGACGCAACCATGTTCCCCCAGCCAGTGGGGAAGATCGCGGAAATGTAGCTTGTGACGTCCCCCCCTGTAAGCGTGTGCGGAGTGGGCTGGCCCGGAGGATGCCAGGCCAGCGTAGGGGTGTGAATAAAAGGCACGTAGCCCTGGGCGTGGTTCTCTTCCGGAATGCCCAACGTTCCTGCCAGGGCGGCGCCTCCCACCCCACCACGAGGCCGACGCCGTTGCCGTGAGCGGTGTGGCCTGCGATCCTGTGCGCCTGCACCCCGGGCCGCTGGTCCCCGAACCCATCATGCCCGCCCCTGCACAGCCAGGCCTCATTGCTCACCTGCCGACACCGGCGTGTGTCGAAGAGGGCCCACCACGTGCCGGCGCAAGCTCCAAGCCCGAAGCCCGCGACCTTGGCAGCCTCCTCAGACCATCATGTCCTCCGCGACACAGGCCCCCATTACTCCTTTCTCGTTGACGTACTCCACCGCTGCCTCCGGCCTACACTACGGTCAAGTAGGTCACACATTTGGAACTGAGTCTTGATTATGCAATGGCAGAGTACACACCTTATGGCTGAGTTTATATCACTGTACTCCCTTCGATGTGGTGCCACCAACTCTGTGCATAGCATTCGAACTACACCTGTCTGTGGTCCCTTGCTGACTACTGCCTTCGCCCAACACTGCGGTCGAGTGGGTCACACATCTGGAACTGAGTCTTGTTTTCTGCATGGCGGAGTTCATATCAATGTAGGCAAGGAGACGAGTAAGAGGAAGACGCGGTTCAGTCCGGAGGAGAAAAGGACCATCATTACGGAGGTGATCGAACACTGCCGACAACTGCTCTGGTGTCACTAACTCTGTGCCTCGCGGGCCAACGACACGTGGCTGTGGGCCCCTGCTGACCGCTGCCTCGGGCCCAAACTGCGGTCAAGTAGGTCACACATTTGGAACTGAGTCTTGATTACACAATGGCTGAGTACACACTTTATGGCTGAGTTTATATCACTATACTCCCTTCGATGTGGTGACACAAAGTATGTGCATGGCATCCCAACCACACGTGTCTGTGGGCCCTTGATGTCTACGCCTTCGGACTACACTGGGGTCCTGCAGGCCCCACACAAATCCATGCCAGTCCATACCAGCACGACACGGCATCGTCGCTGGCTAAACACCCGCTCAGCTCTGTCACTACTGCCTCGGTCAACCACAAGTCATCCCCACATGCCATTTCAATGCCGTGTGTCAGTGTTCCAGGAGGAGCTCGCTGAACAGCGGTTGGCCCACGCTGGCCGCTGCCTCCGGACTACACATCGGTCGAGTTGGGCACACATTTGGAACTCAGTCATGATTAATTTATGGCAGACCTGATATGATTGTACTGGCCTCGTCGCAGACTGCATCCCCTTCCAGCTCTGGGGCCACTAAGTCTGTTCCCCGACAACCATGGACACTTTCTTCTTGAGATTTGTTGGTGACTGAGTCCATGGACTGGGGGTTGTCTTCATCATCATGTCGGTGATACAGACTATGTGGCCAAAACGAGGCAGTAGCATTCCACTCCTCCATTTGCCGCTTCCGGCCGGCTCCTGCCCTCTGCATCATGCCCTGGAGGACACCTTCCACTGTCCCCCGCAAACCTCCGCTACATTCACCTTCGACATCGACCCGCTCACCTCGTGTGGCCCTATCTCACTGCACCGCAAGTCACCGTCCTGTGGCGGTGTGCCTGTGCCGGCCGCAGTGCATCTGGGGCCACTAACTCTGTGCAGCTCAAATCATGGCCCCAGTCTGGTGGCATGTTGGATGGCCTCTGGGTCGATGGCCTGGGGGTTATCAACGCCATGTGTCTGTGGCCCTGCGCTGTCCGCTGCCTCCGCCCTCAACTGTGGTCCACCTGGGCTCACACATCAAATCGAGTCCTGACCTGCCTGGACGTCGCATCACCGCAGGATGCACGTGCCACCACCGCCAGGACCAACTTCAGACAACAGGTGCCAGAGTCGAAAGTGTCTTACTGCCAGACTTTCAGAGTAGCTCACACCAGTCGTGGGTGCCATCATCAGCTTGATACCCTGCTCAGCTCCTCAGGTGCCACTAACTCAGTGCACCACAAATCAAGGACCATTCTGCTTGCATGTAGGGTGAACACTGTACTCTCTCTGGCAACCACCATGATGCTTCACAGTTCTTTCTGTTATGCTGATGTTTTATGTTTCTGCTTCAATTGTGATCACTGTTCAAGTTGTTGCCAGCACCAACGACTCCCTGCGGGCTGGCTTACACTCATCCCACACACATCCAGCACATGCGTCACGGTACATGTGACCATGCCAATAAAGGTGTCGAGCGCACGTGCTCGTGGCCAGTTCAACGAACTGTCTGAGTGTGTCCGTGTGCTCATGATGTATGCATTAGGGCCCCGGCCCCACAACCTTACATTGTGCCGTGTGCAGAGGACACAGCCATGTCACCGCAGGCAGAGGGAGGGACATTGCACATGTAGCTTTGTCGTCCCCCACCCAATATGTAGGAGGAGTGAACTTGGCCGGCGTACGCCAGTCCGGCGTGGGGGTGTGGGTGATTATCACGTGGCTCTGGGTGTGGTTCAGTACTGGAAATGTGCAAAGGCATGTGTCCCTGTCACAGTGTGGGTCTCCGTTGGGGTGTGTAGGTGGTCCATGATGGGACTTTGACACCCACGTATGGGATCTAGTTCGTCTCCCATGAGGTAGTACCCCACCCGCACATGTTCGGCCAGCCCCTTCTGGCAGTCTGACAGCTGGCCTTGTAATGGGATGTGTGCTTAGGTGGGCTGCTGTGAGCCAGCCAGGGGGGTGGGTGCATCCAGCTGTGTTGTCCGTGCAGGGGGTGGTGTGTCATCGGTGCAGCGGGGCTGCCCTGCTCCTGGAGCTCTATTGCCTGAGATGTCCATGGACTGTTGTAGGGCGTCGGTGTCGGAAGTGTGGAGGTCCTCTTCAGCATCACTGATGGGTTGTCTGGTCTGCTCTGCTGGAGGTGTTGTTTGTCCCTCTGCAATGTGAAGGGGAGATGCTTGTTGACATTGTGTTGGCATGTATGTTGACGCATTGTTCGGGTTTACATACAGACTGCATGACATTGTACATTGTGACTGTTTTGGATTGGCGGACTATTTGATGCGGGATAGTGGACAATTGGACTACATGACGTAGGTGATGTACACGTACATTTTCATCTCACAGTTTCCAGCTATGTCAGATGTGATTGGCCATTTTCTACGCACAGGCGGAGCCAGTTGTGTCCTCTGTTCTGCGGTGTAAGTGTTGGACTGTGTCCCACATTGCCATCCATGTGGATGTGCTGTGATTGCTAAGTGTGTGTGCTGCATTGTGTGAGAGTCGCACCTGCTGCTGTGATTTTGCTGCCCCTTATCCCTTGGAGGCGGTGTGCCTTTGGCTTTTGTGCTTTTGAGGTGCTGTGATGTTGGCGACTGGGGTCATTTGTGCTCCTGGACGGATTTTGTTCTCTTGTGCATTATTTGTCTGCAGATGTATTGTTGACGTCAGTGGTTGTGCACGTGAATGTATCAGGGTGTGACCTGCTCCTTCCGGATGTAGTCCACACTCAGCCACCTCAGTCTCGTGGCGTGCACAGTGTCATGGTGATTGTACTCCGGCCATGCTGCTCGTCATGTGGCTCTCGCATATGCATCTTTGCTGTGTTTCGCACTGGTGCATGTGTGTGTAGTGGAATTGGTGTGGGGTGGGGTGGGACCCCTTCGGGCACATGGTGGACGGGGGCCTACTTGGTGTCTGTATGTGTGCTGCAGTGTGCCACGGGGATCAGGGACATGACCCAGGGTCGTTGTGGGTGTGCGGTGTGCTACACGTCGTTGTGCATGTGTGCCATTGTGCCCGTCCCCCCAGTCCCTGTTAGTTACTCACCCTGTTGATGTTTTGTCAAGTCATGTCGAGCAGTGTCCGGACTCCCGACTCCTTGCACCGTCTCCACACTCATGACTGTGTCCGCCATTTGCTCCAGCTCCTCCTGTGGCGCAGGACTCCCACCTCCATTCGCCGTTGCTGCCTTCCGGGTGGCAGCGGGTTTCTGCTTGGTTTGGCTTCTGACTTCGTGCCAGCGCATCTTGGCCTCCTCGGCAGTCCGACTGCATTCACGATGGAATGCCATTTTTCCGTCTGTGTTGCCAATGACACGGTGGTGGAGACGGACAGTTGTTGTTAGTGCTCTGTCACCTCCGTGACGACGATCCGGTTGTCATGCGGACTGTACCCCGTCTTCCTCTTCCTCTTCTCCTTGGCCTTCCCCGACCCCGAGGTTCCTTGCTGGTGGTCTGTGGGGCTTGTGGGGTTCGCGTTGACCTGAGCACTCGTTCCGGGTGTGTCCATGTTGCTACGCATTTTATTTTGTTTATGGTGTGTTTTTCTTGTTTGGCTTTTATGGTGCATTTTCCCGCCAGGCGCGTGGGAATTGCAGGCCTGTCGCTGGTTATCGCTGTTTTTTTTTTCGAGGTTGGCCTCATCGCAACTTTATTTGCGTTGGTGTTTCGCATTTTTTGGGTGTTGCGTTGTTTTTTACGCGGTCATTTGGTGCATTATCGTGGGACTATCGCATGGTGCCGCCAGGTTGAGAATGCTACGTTAACACAGCGTTGTTTTCCCCCGATGGACTGCGATGTGAGAAGTGAGAAGTTGCGTTAAGCTAAACTTGCGGTGGTTATCACAAGTTCTTGAGAATATGCCCCTATGTTAGGTACTTATACTGAAAATTTCAAACATCTACTAGCTTCCATTTAGAATGATGTCAAATAGCAATGCTAAGTTATCATTATTTTCATAACATTTCTTCTTAATAATATAAGGTAATTGGTTACTTGAACATCCACTAATTGATGAATCCTATGGTTTCTACCTATGTGAAGCACGCTTTTACGGTGCTGGCTTATCACTTTCTCTAAGTTTCTGTGTAGTTTTTCTAAACTTGTGAAATGTGCACATTCATTCTTTTTCACTGTAATTGTATGTGTGTGTCGTGTAAAGGCAAGATCAGCTTTTATGCTTCCTTTCCACCTACAAAGCTTGTGAAGCAACAGTATCTGTGAAATTAAATAAAGTGCTTTAAGCTACAGGCACCACTATCCATACCCCTTGGGATTCGGCCACAAGCTCATTGAGCTACACAACCTACAATACAATGCCCAGCCAGTAACATTGCTTGATGTGACCATACAGGATGCGAGGCAGGACCCCACTAAACATTCCTCATTTAGGGGGTCAAGCCACATCACTATTGACCTATACACCACAATGCAAAGGGCAGAAAGAGGCAAGATACGAAGGGACTTTACAGAAATTTATGTCAGCAAGTGGCTTCACAATCCACACCCTTTGGAGGTCAAGCACGTACACGCTGAGCAACACACCAACAAGCAGTGCTTTGAAAGTGAGATCACTAGAGCATATCATGCAGGTAGTGATACAGACATCACTATCCACAACCTTTGGGAAAGGTCAAGTCAATTCCCCTTCACCAAGTGACAGGATAACATGTGGCGTTAACATTTGTGACCATATTGGTTGAGTGTGCAGTGTCACGTCAGCACAGCATTCACAATGTTTGTTAGTGGATATTGTCACGTAGCCACTTCCTTGCTTAACACTGCCAATATATCTTTGCAACATTTGGAAGTAAGCAGAGGCTCACCTGTATATATAAGAAAACGATGTATGTTAGTTAAAAATTCATTGATATGGAATGCATGCAAAACAAAAGAGTAAAATGTACATGACATGTTTTTTTTTTAACTACAAGCTATTAGTAGATCATTTGGTTTTCCAGAAATAAAACAATTGTGATGCAGAGTTCTTAAAATATAAATATGAAATGCTATCAGCCATGGCCCGTCCATATGGGCAAATGGGCCACACCCCTCACCTTTTTACAGAGAAAAAGAGTGTCTGTCTGGCTAAACAAAGGTCAGCTTGACAGACACTCTACTTGTTCAGGTCAGGTGGCCAGGAGCTAGACATGTGCTAAATGAGCAGGCTCCTGGCTGCCTGAGATGAATTTTACCAGGCTGAGGATTTCACAGCCCTGTGGGCATGACCTCCTCAGCCTGGAAAAAGTACCTCGAGGGCCCTCCCCTTCGCAATGAAGGGAAGCGTCACTGATTACCTCAGACCTGGACGCTTCAGTTTAAAGCCCTGAAGGGCCTTGGGCCGAGTGACAATCAGTGACACCTCGTCACAGAGTGGGGTCAGCAAGTCTCACTGAACGCATCCTACTCTGTGACGAGTGAGGGACTGCTGCCTTCCCTCGTTGGCTTTCCTAAGGTCAGCCAACGAGGGAAGATATCAGTCCCAACCCTCCTGAGACCACCAAGTCTTTCCTCTCCCAGAGCTGCAGGACAGGTAAGTTTTATGTTTCTGAATGTTTGGTGCTTACGTGTATGTAGAAATTTTCTTAGTGTTGTTAAAGGGGGGCTGTGTACACGTTTGTAAATGCATGAGTGTGCCTGAGTGTATATGTGTGGCTGTGTGGCCCCCGCCCCAATTACTGCCCGAATTACTGCCCACCCCTGAATGCTATATGGAAAACAAACTTATTACATTAGACAACTATATAAATATTTCTTCTGATGCAACACTGCCAGAAAGACTTTAACAGCACGTATCTGCCATTGTTATGGCAATACTGTGCTTTGGTTTCGGCAACCAGCTCCTTTCGACACGGTTTATGATAGGAAAGAGCCTGACTGATGTATTTGGTTGGAATTGCTTTTGAATCGTTATATTTCTTTGTTTCCGAGATATTAATAATTCATTATTCACAAAGGCTTGGAACTTGCTCACCAGTTTCTGAAACGTTATAGCACACTCTAAAATTACAGCTTCATAGTCTGGGCATTAAATTAGGAGGCATTTGGGGGTAGGTATCCATCTCACGTCATAGTGTCTTATTTACGACCAACAATGATTTCATTGAGTTTTAGATTTTATATTTGAAGCTTTTACCACAGTTGATTGTACTACTGAATATCATCCCGCAGAACATCATGTTACAATAATATCAAGGACAAAACATTGAAAGGTAAATGCGTATAGGGAAGTATAGATTTACTCTTCCTAACTCCACATGTAAATACCCTGAAGATTTATGTATCGCATAGGTACATATAGTTGGAGCTAAGCATAGAACATCTAGACTTACCTGTTGATATTTATTTTGATATTTTGTCCCATGGATATTTTGTCCCATCAATATTTTGGGGTTGACATTCAGGGTTCACACCCATTTTTTTTCTTATCAGTCAATCTGTTTTAACTTTTTATCTTTTAAAGCTATAGATACATAATAATCTGTAACATTGGTGAGTGTCAATAAGATGTTTTTTCCATGAGAAAAACAAAAGTCCTGAGGTCTAATTCACAAAAGTAGTAATGAACCTGCACCCGCATATTTACTTCTCCATGCAGGTTCAGATTTAGTACTTTTTTTGAAATTCACCATTTCGAATTGGGAATCATATGATTTCAACCTTTTCCCACCCTGGAAGGAGAGTTATGGCAGCTCTGTGCTTGAGTACGTTTCCTACCTTTTCAGGTTGGGAATGGATCGGATTAAACACCCATTTTCCAACAGCTTAGTGAATTTACAAGTTTACGCTTGGCCAAGAAACCCTAGTAGGTGTAAGAAAGGGAAATTTGACCATAAACTTAAGTTTAGGCCCACATTCTACTTTGTGACTAGGTCCCCTAGACCTTAAAGTTATTTTCATTTGTCTGCCTCTGAGTGATTAGAAGCCTGACGGAACCCATTTTCTGATTTTGTATGCAATTCTTTTTAAGAGTGTATTGATGTTATTGTTTTCACTACTAACCCTTTGGCTCTACAGATTATGGGGGCATATTATCAAGAGATATATCGCCGCTTTTTCGGCACATAGCGCCGAAAAAGCGGCGATTTTTTAATCTCAATATCATCAAGGACACGCTAACAAGCGTTAGCGCGTGTTTCCTTGCGACTTTGCATGTCAGCGATCAATATCGCTAATGACATGCAAAGTAGGCGTTCCCGAGTACAACAACATGGGAATCCACGCTAACACGGCTTCGCTATATTAGCAAGCCATGCAGCAGACCCGCGAAGCGATAAAAATAACCGCGCTAACCGCGGTTATCGCAGGAATGTTACGCCTGCTTTAAAAGTGACTTAGGCATACTGATAATGGGAGGTGGATTGCCAGGTTAGGTCCACACTCCCTATCAGCAAGCCTCTCCTTAGCGCTGTGAAATCATCGCTGGATTTCACGCGCTATTTCTGGGAATCAGCCTCTATCGCTGGAATTACATCGCCTGTTAGCAAAACGTTGATAATACGTAGCTAACACGGCGATGTGATCCAGCGATAGAGTAAATCGCGCTAAGCGCGATTTGCGATAATTATCGCATCTCCTTAATAATATGCCACTATGTTTTTTCAAAATTACATATTCCCTTCTGAATACTCTTAAAGGACCCTTTTGGAATCAGTTATATAATTTTAATAAAATTATACTCTTTTGACTACAGATTGAACTAGGTATATATCCCTAACCAGTGGTGATTTCTCTTGTTGCTTACATTGGCAACAATTGCTTTAAAGTTTTTTTAATGAATTCTGCCACCAATAGTCTCTTTATAAACATTGAACTTTTCCTACAGGGCAAACATGTATATACTGGATTCTCTCTAATGGTACACTGTGCACATCTAACATTCAGAACTCTCATGGAATGCTCTTAAAAATGAACTATTCAAGTGTAACTCCTAAAACATGAATGATAACAACCTCCACAATCTGAGGGCATGCACCAGTATCCACTATCCATAATGCGACTGTCAAACTCATAAACAGGTTTGTAGGGAGACCATTGAAAGAATAGGTTTGAGTGCTCCTTTCTAAAACAGGAGTGTAAGGAAATGGTCTGATGAGGATGTGAGAGTAATAAATCTACCAAATCCTGTGAGGTCAAACACACAGTTTCAATAAGTTATACCTGGGTTCAAACCCAGGTAGCTATAGCACAGAGCAAATAGGCTTAATTTAACTAAATGTGCAAAGTATTTAGCAACACTAAACCAGTCGAGAAGTCAAAACACCACTCAACACCACTCTATAAAAATCCCACAGCCAATGTCTAAAAATTAAGAAAAATGTACTAGGGAAATGACTCCTAAGTGACAAATAAACATTAAAGCAGATCCGAGATATGACATCTGAAAGTTTTAAGGCAAAAAGTGCCAAGAAAAAAATAAAGCACCAATTAGGAACCACTGTTCGTGGTTGATCATGACCTCGGCACAATTTTAGGCCAACCACAGTGGAGCACGGATCGGATACACCAAGCGGATAGTCCGGAGTAAAGTTTTTACCTTTTGACTTTGTCCTTTTTATGGATGTTGAAATCCTCCTGCAAGGCTGAAGGCTGTATACGATGAACTTCCTTCGAATCGGGACAACCAGTGGAGGGAGCAGTTGGTTTTGGCAAAAATAGTTCAGAAGGAAAGTTCAAATTTCACTGCCTTCGAGGTCCTCTTGTCGGGCAGATACTTTTTGCTCCTTTGCCCCGTAAAAATTTCTAACTTCAGACTTAGGGACAAATTTATATGTTGGCGGAGAGGGAACTTCGTTGCAACGACAACAGGGATCACTCCTTGCCAAGAAAATAGTAAGCCTGTGCGATTAGGATTCGGGCAGACGATAGGTTGACGATGGCAGAAACTACTCCAGCTCCTCTGTGGTAAAACTCCTCCGACAGCCCAACAGAGTGTTGGCTGTCGGAGGTTTGGCTATATGCCTGGCCACCTAATTTAGATGGGCTGACATACAGCTGTTTTTCAATGCTGTCATCACCAGGAAAACCCAGGTAGTAAGGGACGTTTAAAAGTGCACAATGACCCTCTCGCCAAGGGAGGAACTCCATTGGCAAGCGGGCATTGCTTTTTTTATTTTATTTTTGAAAATAAAAAGTTATAAGTTTGAAGTACAGCTCCTCATGTTGACGGAGCCATCCATCAAACTTACAATACATTGTTAGGAAACGCCGTGATGGTGGTTCCTGCCAATGCTAGAAATGTATGCTGGGCCAGCGGACATTTCTAAATCTGGTGGAAAGCATCTCCGTCAGGGTGACAAAGAAATTTACTCCATGACCCTGGTGGGGGACGGGCCACCCGCCAAGTTCTAAATGAGGCCCGTAGCCTCCTTTTTTGTTTTTGGAGCTCAGAATCTTCCAAAGGGGCAAACCTGAAGCTGTATCTGATGAAGTCATTTTGAAATCGGGCACCTTTGCCACAATTTTCCACTGAAACACAGAAGTTCTTGGAAGTCTAAAATTTTTCCAAGTCCTAACTTTTCAGACTTTCTGGGGTTGTTCATCTTAGCCACTTTTGAGGTTTCCAGGACCTCAGAGATAGCACTTAGTGGCCGAAACACTCTCCATCAGAGGACACAAGCAAATTCCAGTCCATATACAGTTGTAATTATTCACACCAGGAAAAAGGCCTCTTGCAGCTTGTAATGTGCCTGTAGCCACAGAGGAGGTAAGCAAGCTGACCCACTTCTCAGCACTGGGTACAAGTGTGAGAAGGCCCAACAAATCCAGTCTCCACACAGGTTGGAGATAGTAGGTCCAGTCCTATTCTGTTCTGTCACAGGTCAGAGTGTTCCGAGGAGCTAGGGGTGAGGGGCTAATTTTGTTCAATACACTAGCCAGTGGGTGGGTGTGACTCCCTTCAACACTCTGGCCAACGGGCAAGATTCCCAAATGCAAACCTTCCCACTTTGCAGTACATCCTGTTTGCTCACTGAAAACTATCACACAGTGCACTATTTTAAGCAAATTCCAACATGGCAAAATCATTCTGCACCCTGGAGAATGCTTGTGGCGCACATACCCGTATGTTTATTGAGCAGTCTCCACCCCAGTAGAAGAAGAAAAAATAAGTTTATTGTATGATTAATTAAAACCTTAACAATATGGCACATTGGACATGCACACATTTTTTTTTTTAAACTATTGTGGTTATCTTATTATTAATAAAATTGTTTAAAATCGACTGCCGTTGAGTCAAAGTGCACAGTGCATTGAGATTAGTAGAGCTTGAGTACCATATGTCCATCACGATCTTGTGATATCAAAGAAAAAAAAATGCATATTTTGTAGTGAGCAGTCATTTCATAGAGAATCAAGTGCCATTGAGTCAAAGTGCACAGTGCATTGAGATTAATAAGACTTGAGTACCATATGGCCATCACGATCTTGTAGTATCAAAAGAATAAAATTGTGTTTTACAATCAGCAGTCATTGCATAAAAGATCATGTGGTTGAGATCTATTAAAAAAGTAAAACCAAATGCCTTGTGCATTTTATTAATCAGCGATCATCGCTGCACTTAAGTTGGTTCTTTTAAGCTGATCCTGCACCACCTTAAAGTATTTCCCAATTCGGGCCAGTTCCGAGGGGACCATAGTGGTAAATATCCAGGTCATTGCATCACTACAGGTCCTTAGGCCATTAATTAGAAAGAGTGGCTTTTTTTTAATTATATTTTTTTATTGAGATCCATTCAAATTTACAAATTCATCTATATATCACAGTGTCAATATCAAGTAATGCACTTCCGATCAATAAATAAAGCATACGTATTCAGGAGTAAAAAAGGAATGCATAATCAGAATAAAAGCCAGAGTAACTTTGGACTAAAGATCATAAGAGACCTGATACAGTACCAATTCTCATTTTAAGAGCAATTAAAGTATCTATAATGCATTAAAGTGAAAATCGGAAAAAAGTATGCAGATATATCAGCAGAAAGAGCTTCTGATAGTATTTCATCATAAATGATCAAATACAGTGCTGACTTTTCTTTTTAAGAGTGACTAAAATATCTGTAGTGCATTAAAGTGCAATAAAGTATACAAATATATCAACATATGAAGCTTCTAATAATGTTTCATCATATTAACAGTCCATCCATAATAACTTTGGACTAAAAATAATAAGAGACCCGATACAGTACCAATTTCTCATTTTAAGAGCAATTAAAGTGTCTATAATGCATTAAAGTGCAAATCGGAATAGAGTATACAGATATATCAGCAAAAAGAGCTTCTGATAGTATTTCATCATAAAAGACCAAATACAGTACCGACTTTTCTTTTCAAGAGTGACTAAAGTGTCTGTAGTGCATTAAAGTGCAATAAAGTATACAAATATAACAACATATGAAGCTTCTGATAGTATTTCATCATATTAACAGTACATTTAAATTTTGAGCTCTCTTTAGTATTTAGTCGAAATATGATTCCCATATTTTTTCAAATTTCCTAGTCCCCCTGTTTCGTATTGCAAACAACTGTTCACTATTTCTAACCTGCTTCATTTTACTGACCCACTCGCACTTTGTTGGTACCTGACATGATCGCCATCTTTGAAGCAGCAGCGACCTGGCGATCGCCATTGCCATATATTAATTTAACCCATTTTTCAGATAGACGCAGGGAAGGATCATAACCCAAAACTTTCAGCCAACTGTTAGAGTCCAGATTAATTAGACATTCGGCCTCCAAATGTCGGAAAATATCATTCCAAAACCCCTGAATTAAAGGGCACTATGCAATGATATGCGTCCAGTTGGCTGTTGTCTAATTTGAACAGCGAAAACACTGACTAGATTGATTAGGATAAACCTGGGATAGGAACTGTGGGGTTCTATATAGCAGCCATTTGCTAAAAAAATAGCATCCGGCGTCAATTGGCTCCCCGTAACGTACTAAAATTAAGTTTATTCACTTCGGTCCACATTCTCGCTGTTATCTCCAACCCTTCATGTTTTTCCCATTTTATTATTGCCTACTGGGCGAGATCCCGACCTTTGGTAGGGGCCAAAGGTTTTTTCCACTCCCAGGGTTTCCTATCCACACACTTCTTCAAATAGCGTGATTGTCAGATTTTTACACTCAATCTGCGTCAGATCCAGATTACTAAGAAATTTGTAGAGCATTCTATAGGACCCAAGAAGAAGGAAATCATTTTGAATTAAATCATGCATTTCGGAAACATTGAGCCACCTATCCATTGCAACAAAGTCTAGATTTTCCCAAATCCGGCATTAGCCCATTTTTTAAATAATTTCGGATGATTCTCGAATCCTGAATACCGAAGTGAGTTCGGATAAGGGGATTGAAATATTAATAACTGGGATTGCATATCTTCTGTAAAAATCCTGATGTTTGCGATAGAACCACTGCATGCACTATAATAGTATTGGTGATTTCGTAATTTTTAATGGACTACGTATCTGGTGCTCTATACAGATTAAGGGTATGAAATAATTAACGAATATTCCTGTATGTTATTCTGACTTGAACCTGAACATGTATTGTGCAAAGTATACAAAATAATAATCCCTGAGATTAGGGAGCGCTAACCCACCCTTCTCTAGATCCTCGTATAAAGTGCTAAGTGCAACTCGGGGGGGCTTTTTTTCCCCAAAGGAAGGACGTAAACATGGACTCCAGCTTACCGAAAAAGGGTGCTGTTAAAACACACGGAATAGCAGAGAATAAGAAATTGAACAGCAGGAGAACAGACATCTTAATCAGCGAAACCCTCCCCATAATAGTTAACGGGAGAGAGTTCCAACGAAGCAATAAATCCTGTACTTTTAAAAGCAGCGGAGAGAAATTTAAATTATACAAGTTAGCAATTCGTGGCGAAAAATTAATTCCCAAGAATTTTTTTGGTTGAGTATTTATGCATGAAATGATATCAGTATGTAAGACGTCTTACCTTGAAAGATAAGGTCGCTGCTTTCCAGAGCCAAAAATCCGCAATGGAATATAAATTGGAGGAATTAGAGAATTATTCTAGACGCTCTAATCTTCATATCCTCTGTATTCCGGAGAGTCTTGAGGGCCAGCAGAAACTTAAATGGGTCGACTCTTTTAATAAAAAAAATGCCCTCCCGGAATACCATGGGGAGCTGACTCTCACGAGGGCCCACCGCGTGCCGGCACATCTCCCTCCCAACGCCAAATTCCCTCGGCCGATCCTGGTCAACTTTGGAAATTACCGGGTGAAAGAACAATTTCTATCCAATGCGGTTAAGCAGCGACAGTTCACCTCACCGGAAGTCTCATTATGTCATATCTTCCCAGATATGTCCGCTTCCGCAGCCAAAAGACGGAACAAATTTGTCAAAATGCTGCATCTGTTCAAGGAATCATTGCCTGTGCAATCATTGCACAGGCAATGATTGCACAGCAAAGTAAACTAAAAGTGCTTGTAAAAGGAAGATTTCATGTATTTTGTAATGTTCCCAAAGAGTGGCTTTAATAACATCCGTCTGGGTTAGAGTAGCGACGGGCTGTAGCAAAGTAAGTGAGGGAAAGATTCAAGTTTGTAACCACACAACCTGCACTTCACTATATTGGAGAGGATCGACCAGTTTGGATTAAAGTCTTTGATTTGTAGTGTCATCATCCTCGCAACCAAAATTTGAGTGATGCAAGCTTTCCGGAATGAACAACTAAGGTATAGCTGTGGCTTTAGGCCGACCTGGTGTTCGTTACGAGGCTACCAGGGCTTGTGAGAATGAGATAGTCTTGATATTTTCCACATCAACAAGTTTCGAAAGGAATCTTGTCTGTTTCTTCAGTATGTTTTCCACTGCCGAGTGAGGAAGCGATAGAGAATTTAATACACTTAGGTCAATTTGGAGGGTATCTGCTGAAGCCATTAAATATGTTCTCCAGGGGCTATTTTTGGTATGGAATATATTTTGAAGGATAAACTTCAAGGTGCCTGGCGTGGCCGAAATGCATCTATGGTAGTATTTCATGATAGAGCCCATGTTGGTCAAGTTTAGGGCCTCTAGGCCAAATTCCAGTCCCACCAGAGATCCCCTGGTGTAATATGGCAGCCTAAACACTCTTTTGTAGGCTTTTAGATGTAATTTTTCTATGCTTTTAATGAAAAGTCCCGGGAAAGCCACACTGCTGTAAGTGATGGCGGATGGTAATGTTGCCCTGAGCACATTTCGAATTGGTGCTGAAGAAGGACTTTCAAGGGAGGCATTGAATTGGCACAGTCTGGTGATAATTAATGCAGCCTTATCTTTGAGATGATTCAGATGTGTTTTAGGTCCCCCTTTTGCAGACAACCAAGTACCCAAATAATTGTATGATTTGGCTCCTGTTATTTTTAAGGGACCAATGGGCATATGTAGATAAAAATATATTTGCGATTCTGAAATTGCGTTTTTCCGCGAATCGCATTTAGAGAATCGCAAATTCCGATGTAGGTAAAAAATCGCAAAAAAATAGCAATTACCAAAAATTCGCAGAATTAAATAGCGATTACTGAAATTGCGATTCCTTAATTGCGAGAACGCAATTAAGGAATCGCAATTCCGAGAATCTGCAATTCAGGTGCAGAATGATGACATCACAACCAGGAAGTGTGACTGCCCATGCTGCACCTGATTGCCAGAGCTGAGTGAGAGGCTGTGAGGAGAGTTGGAGATTTGTGCTCAGCAACTGAAAGCAGGAGAAATGGAGTCCCAGGGGACAGAGAAGCAGCAGGAAGTGAATACCAGAAAGAGGAAACAAAAATTTACAGAAAGGGAGCTGGAGGTCCTCACCCAGGAGATAGTCAGCAGCCATGACCTCCTATTTGGTAAACAGTCACTACGTGTGCCAGAGGCACGAAAACGAAAATTATGGACTGACATACAGGAGAGAGTGAATGCAATTGGCGTGACACACCGCTCAGTCGAAGACCTAAGAAAAAGGTGGTACGACATGCGGCAAAGGTCAAAGGAGAGGGTGGCTACAAGATTGGCTGAGGCCAAAAAGACCGGTGGTGGGACGTCCACAGCAACAGACTCAACGCCCCTGGAGGAGCTGGTGGAGGGCACCCTTCAACCTGAGAGTGTGAGTGGCGTGGCTGACCTGGACAGCTCCGAACACCCAGACAAGGTAAGATGCATGCCAAAACCCCCTGATACATACCCAACCCACTCACACCCCGACACACACAACCTGAGCGCAACTCCAGTACATGTCCACAAGCACACCCAGAAATGCATTATGGGAGATGTAGTCACATGCACTGATACCTGGAGCAGTGAGACACAGCAAGGTGGAATAGGGATGAGACATTCAGGAAATGATGACAACAGACAGATAGTACTCATATGATTTGAAAATTGTAAACTGTAATGCATTACAAATGCGAGACAAAACACAGAATTAATGTGTGCATTTAAATTCACAGCACCACCAACAACACAAGAACCCATGGCAGAAGGGGAGGACACAACAGAAAATGAGGACGAGGCAGGGCAGGATGAGCAGGGCGAAGTGAGACCATCAAACCCTGCGCCATGCAGACGGCGCAACATAGTGCCACCACTACCACAGCTGGAGGCAGAGGCAACAGACACAGCAGGAGAGGCACAGCCAGTCCGGAGGCAGCGTGCAGGACAGCAGACAACACAGTCCCCTGTACAATCCAGTGAAGGGAGTGGGCCGAGACGCAGGGCACGGCCGTCCACCAGCACTGCTCCTCCCGACTGAAGACACTGTGTTCTCGGGCCTTGAAGGCAGCATGCTGGAAGCACAGCGCCTGCAAGTCAAAGGGATAAGGTCAATACAGCGCCAATTGTCTGCACACAATCATAACATGACAGAGATGCGGGTTGGTGTAATGGCCATGACAGGTGCACTGGAAGGACTGTGCAGGGAGATGAGGAGAGACAAGGCAGCCAGGCGCAGGGAGAGACAGCGTCTTCACACCCGGCTGGACACATACACAAGAGCTGTCAACCGACTGTCAACCGCCACATCCCTGCTGGCCCGAAGATGTGTCAGTATGCAGCATGAGATGGCTCACTGCTGCCAGGACGTGGGCAGGGGCCTGGTGCAGGTCACACATGCCGTGGACCAGATGCGCGCAGCTGCGACAGGTGGCATAGGCCCACTTAGCACATTGGATACGGACGAACAGTCCAGCAGGAGCAACATCACCCCACCAATTCCAACGGACAGACGCCGGAGTGTGCGCCAGGGGAGAGTAGATGATGACTCCAGGGAGGGCAGTGGGCACCCTGAGCGAGGGGCAAGAGGGCGTGCACGTAGGAGGTGAAGTAACATCAGGGACTAATGGCTATGTGTGAGGCAACACATACCATATGGACTTATTGGCTGATGGAAATACTTGCACTGTGGCACAAACATGTGCAAGCAATGTCAATGTAGTCACACTGTGTGACAGATGTATTCCTGCACCAAGGAAATAAACATCACAGTTAAGCACCATTCTGTGGCATTGTGTCCTCATTACTCACTTAGAAGTAGTTATGTGTGATCTCATCTCGTCTCAGGCGCCCGGCAGCCGCCCGGCCCCACCTGCTGGTCTGCGACGTGGAGCTGGTCCCTCCTCATCTGATGTGTCTGTATCTGTCAGATCCACTGGGGTGCCTTTCTTGGTAGCGATGTTGTGTAGTATTGCACAGGCAACCACGATTTTGCAACATGTCTCAGGGCTGTACTGCAGCGCACCTCCACTCTTATGGAGGCAGCGGAAGCGGCTCTAAGGATTCCGAAGGTCCTCTCAATGGCACAGCGTGTGGCTCTGTGGGCACTGTTGTACCTCCGCTCACCCGCAGTGGCTGGATTCAGGTACGGTGTAAGGATGTAGTCACGTACAGCATACGCACTGTCACCTGCTGGGTATAAGTAGAGTTATGTTCAATACTGTCCTGCCAGTTCAAGCCTTTACTGGTTGTGTGTTTGTAAGCCATACAATTACCTAGCAGGTAGCCCTCTCCAAAATCGCCATTTGTGAGTCTGCGATTTAATCCACAGTGGCGAAACATGAATGAGTCGTGTGTGCTTCCTGGGTATTTTGCCACAATATCAGTGATTATGTGTTTGGCGTTGCACACTACCTGGATGTTCAGGGAATGATATGACTTTCTGTTCCTAAACACATACTCATTCTGTGATGGGGGTGTGAGTGCGACATGGGTCCCATCTACGCAGCCAATGACGTGGGGAATTGGGCTATTTGGTAGAATTCCTGCTTGGTCTGATCTAGTGCCTGTTGTGTGCTGGGAAATTGTATGTGGTGATGCAGCCTCTGAACCATTGCACCAAGGAAGGCGTGGAAGAAGCGCGAAAGTGCACTCTGTGAGACCCTCCTGCTGTGGCTATCACCCCTGAAAACTCCCTGATGTCAGGAGGTGCAGTGAGCACAGAACCTGGACATGGGTGGGAATGGTGTGTGCCCTGCGTGTGGGGTGTTCCAGTATGGGCCTCAGCTCCTCTATTAACTCCAGGATGCTGTCTGGGTGCAGCCTGTAGTTCACATGGATCTCCTCCTCGGTCAGCTGGAAGAGGGTGATGCGTGCTCTGTAGATCCTTTCCTGGCGTCTCCTTCTCTGTGTAGCATCTCTGATTCGCAGCCTCCTGGCTATCACATACAGCCCAGCCATGGTTGTAAATCCCAGTGGCATTGTGGGCCTGTTTAAATAGGTAGCACCTGGTTACCACCTGCTCAGAGTTGGTGGTAATTGAGAAGTGCAAATTTGCGAATTTCATGAAATCGCTAATTGCGACTTTTACCTACATCTCAATTTGCGAATTCGCATTTAGCGAGAACGGTAGTAGCTGAATATCGCAAATGATGTGACGCTGATTGCGAATTCGCTAAATAATTCGCAGAATCATTGAGTACGCCAAAAAGGTAATCGCTAATTTAGCGATTCCCATTTTACACAGCGGAAACCTTTCCTACATTGGAACGGCCTGTTTTGCGATCGCATACACCCTAATTTTTGCGATTCGCAGTGTTTGCGATCGCAAAACAGCTTCCTACATATGCCCCCAAGTGACCAGTGATGATTAGTTTGCTTATGTGTCCTTCCAAGCAAGACCACTTTTGTTTTTGAAATATTAACTACCATCTTGTTTGTCATGTTGTAGGTATGGAGGGCGTTAAGGGCTCTCTGAATCCCTATTTTTGAGTTATCAAGAAGAACTATGTCATCAGCATACTGTAATATCGTAATCTTGGTTGTTCCTATTTTTGGGGGAATTAAGTTTGCATAATTCAGTGATGCGGACATATCTGCCATATATAGGTTGAAGAGCATTGGGGCTCGGACACATCCTTGCTTTAGGCCTTGATTGGTTTTAATCTTTTTTGATAAAGCAGTGGCCGACAACTTGACCCTCACCCAAGTTGATGAATAGAGTGTAATGATCGCATTGAGCAGATCGCTTAGAATGCCCCACGCCTGGAGTTTACTCCATAGAATACCAGGTCAAATGCCGACGAGTAGTCTATAAAGCATGCATAAAGAGCTTGTGTTTTCTAAATGTTCGCCTAGTGGATGAGGTATGAGAGGGTAATTATATTGTCCAGTGTGGAAGAGTTTGCTCTAAATCCTGTTTGACAAAACGGGATTATTGTATTTGTAGTTGCTCATACCTCCAGATCTTTTAAAATGACTGAGGCATAATCTTGGCCTTTATGTCCAAAAGGGCAATCAGGCGATAGTTGGCGGGGTTTTGTTTATCGCCCTTTTGAAAATTGGGTGCAGTTTTGACCCTCTCCAGCTGTCTGGAATTTGACAGAGAGTAAGGCATGAGCCGAATAGTGGGGAGAGTATCGCCGACCACAATGTTTAATCGTCTTTGAACAATTGGGCTGGAAGCCCGTTTGGGCCTGGTGCACCTGATGCTCTCATTTTACGTATGGCTTCTTTGATCATATTGATCATGGGCTTTTTGTCGCTTTCATTTCGATCATCCGCTGGGTTTAAGTTTTCTGGTGAGAATAAGGGGGCGCTCGAGTGCTCAGTTGTATACAAGTTTTTTACATGCAGAACCCATGTGGGTTCATCAATGACATTGGTTCTGTTGGTATCCTGGAGTGTTTTGTTTTTGATATGCCTCCATAGGTCTGCCTGATTGCATTTATTCATAAGTGAGTATACCACCCCAAACTGGTTTAGGGACCAGCTCCCTCCTCCACTGATACTAAAGCCAGGAGGCTAAAGTGTGTTTTGGGATAAAAATATGACTCTACTCCAGGCTTCCATTATCACTAAACTATAAATATACAGGTCTCTCCTCTGACCCTATTAAGTTTGTGGACACTCCTAAACTGCCTCGCTGGGGTTAAGCTGGGTCACTTTGCTACCCAGAGCCATCCTGCCAAGCACAAGTCATTGTCCCTGCTCTGACAGCAATATTTCACACTTCACTTGAAGAAGCACCGATAGGCCAGATGCAGGCAGGCCAAACCTAATTAGCCTGTAGGGACTTCAGGAAAGATACGTATGAATTTTTAAAAGTTACTTTTCCTATTTATTTATCAAAAACCCAACTTCATCACTGATTTGGGTTTTTGATAAATATTAATTCACTGGTACAGTCTGAACAAAGGGAGCCATGTTCATGATCGGGGCTGTTGACAAAGACTGGAGACCCAAGAGGAAGTAAGAGGAGAATAATCAGCTGAAGCTGGAGGTAGATAAAGAGCAACAGATAAGAGTATGGAGAGACACAGAACATTGACACCAGATAAGCTTGCACATTAAAAACTGTAAAGAATGGTCAATGTACAGTGATTTTCTAGCCCACCAAAATGTCAAACAAGCTAAATGGGAAGACCCATCTGCCTTAAACAACCAATGGAATAAAACAAAGATGCATAGTGGGGGCGTGGTCTGGCAGCGCATGATGGCAGCTGCTGATCCTGTAGCACTCCTGTGCCCAAACCAACCATCCTGCCTTTATGTGGTGCTGTGCCTAAGAGAAGGACTCCTCCTTGGTGCCCAGGCACTTTAGAGCCCAGGGTGCAGTGAGAGTGACCATGGAGCTTGGGGGACGAGACTCCCACTGCGATCGGTGACTAAGATCCGGAAGCAATGACCATCAAGATGGTGACCGGTTTGAGACCGCAGCACAGCAGTCAAGCACAGCAGAGGGGCAAGGAGACTCAAAGGCCGCCACTGGATGACGATGGTGCTTGTCCCCAGCCCTGACATGCCAGCAGGGGGCGGCAGTGTGGAGATGTGCGTTTTCCTCCTTTCCACCCCACTCTGTTCGGTGCTGCACAAGAGGCCCTGGGTAGGGAGTCTGGTCCCGAGACAAGGACTCCTTGGGGGGGAGGGGGGACCCAAAGAGGTACAAGAAAAGAGAATTGGCCAGATCTCTGGACACTAGAGACAATCTTCCTTACCTGTTCAGCATCGAGCTGAGGAATAGACTATGGTATCCTGGTAGACCCAAGGCCCCAAGGGTGGCAGAAGAGGGGCCCGGTCGACTGAGGTACCTGGTGAGGAGCACCATTCAGTCCCTGCATTTGGGAAAGAGGCAAGGGGCGCCGCGGGCCTCTCTCTGCTGATCGGTCTGGGAGGCTCCCTGGGAGTGAAAGGGTAGAATCCACGCCAACACAACAGACGAGGTGGTGGAACAGAGAGCCCTGCTGGACCATTAAACCAAGAAAGAGATCGAGACAGGTGTGAGGAAGGTGCCAAGGGCCAACCACAGGGGCTACCCCACAAGTGGAGGAATATACAGCAAAGCTGAGTCAGGCTCATGTGAAGACCACCAATACCTTGGCTGCTCGTGACACCCACCCAGGAGATATGGGGAAGGGGACTGGCAGGCCGTCCATGACAGCCATGCATCAAACTGGACTCCATGCAGTATGTCAACATAGCCTAATATAAACCCCTGCCAAAGCAGGGGAACCTTGATAAATTCACCAAGCCCTTACCACGGCAGGGAGAAGTGGGCAACAGGTTTATGATGGCACAAAATGAAGAGGCTGGCGGCGAGTCTCACCCAGGCACAGATGCCGTACTGTGGGCTATCGAATCCTTCCACCAAGCTCTGGATACTTTCTTGCCTCTGGATCAGCTTTCGCCATGCTTCTTTAAATAACAGGCACATTGTGCACTGGCAGTGACTCCCCCTGCCACCACTCCTCCAGGGGCCATCTGCAACCGATGATCGCCCGCTTTCTAAACTATTGAGATAGGGACTTTATAACACTGGTGCAGCAGCAGACGAAAACATATGAACAGGTAAAACAGGAGCTGCGCACCATGGATATGAAATACATGCTACTTTACCCGGGCAAGCTGAGAGTGATCTTCCAGGGCCAACCACTTCTGTTTCACCACCCTGACCCGGCATAAGAGTGGATTGAAGAAGGACCCCAGTGATGACCCTACGGAGTGAAAGCTGATATGGGGAAATGGTGGTGGGGTCAGGAGTGGCACCATGCTGATTGAGGCCTCGTGGGAGATTGAGACTGAAAGGCCAGGGGGAAAACCCGGCTTCCCACGGGGTGGCAACAGAGGATTACGCCTTGAATATGGACTTTGGTGACGAGCCATCAAAGCAACAATGGACAGAGGCCTGCAGGGGTCATGAATACAAATGACTAGTCAGCACCCATCACAATTTGGTCAACAGAGTGCTTATGCATTGAGTGATTGTTGAAGTGAAGCAGGAAGGAAGTGCTTGATTTCTGTTGGGTGTGCAAAGTTTTGTTTACTGTGGGGGAACGGTGTGGGTGACAGACAATTCGTAAGTTGGGAAAGTGGGAAGTTCAGAACCCATGTCGGTAATAGGGGGGGAAGTTGGGGTTGGTAGTTCAGGTTATATACAGTTGGGCACAGCACACTACACACATGAGGAGGCATACAACAACAAGGGGAGTAGATGGCTGCCCAGGGTGCAAATGGTAAAATCTGTAGCATTATCACACAACGTAACACATATAACCACACGTAGCCTTGAGGTGCTGACAGTTCTCTCATGGAATGTCAATGGACTGGACTGTAAGATTAAGAGAGGAGTTGTGACACAATACATAGTAAACATTCCCCCAACCTAGTGCTCCTGTAGGAGACCCATTTGGTGGGAAACAACTGCAAATGTCTGCAGAGGGGTAAATACACTGTCCTGACCAAAGCGGAGCTCACAAGGGGCTCCTGAGCAGTAGCAATTCTAGCCAAGATGACCCGCTCCCCCTTTTTCGGTGGAGAGACGATGGGTGGACCCCAAGGGGGTGACACTGAAGGGAAGGTGGAACAGGAGGAATATCCTCACCATGAACCTATACGCACCCCTGAGAATACAGAAGGGGTTGCTGGACAACTTGGGCTCCATCCTGATAGACTCAGTTACTGACCTCCACATTTTTGGAGGAGACTTCAACAAGGTTATGGACTGGAACCTGTACAGATATAACCTGAACCTGAGAGTACCCTCAGAGCTAGCGGGCTTTTCCCATGTGATGGGTCTCACAGATGCCTGGAGGACACTACACCCATGAGATAGACAGCACTCATTGCTATCAGAAGCCCACGGGATCCTTTCGCGTTTGAAATACATGTTTGTCCCGGTGGGTGAGGTCACGTGGGTGAGATACACAAGGTACATGGCCCGAGAGATATCAGGCCACTTGCCTCGGCCTATCAACATGGTCGCCCGAAATACAGACGGGATACCTGCCTGGAAGCTAGATGCCTGGGCCCTAAAAGATGCAGATATTGCGGAGTCCCTGAGAGTCGACTCACAGATATATTTCAAGGAGAATGAGGGGTCGGTGTACACTCTGATAGGCATTCAAGACTGTAATCAGGAACAAAGCCCAAAACATAATAACCATCAAAAAAGAGGCATAGGGAAGAACAGACACAACAACTGGAAATACACCTCCTCCAGCTGGAAAATACCTGGGTGAACCCAGCAACATACCTACAGCTGGGGGTGACCAGGGAGCAATATGACAACCACACGCTATAAGCAGCTTGCCAACACTACCTTGGGGATACAAAATAACTGTATGATATAGGGGACAAAGTGGGCTCGGTAAGAGGGAGGAAGAAAGTCACTGGGTGGCCAAGATGTTGACGGAGAGAGGGGAAGTGACCCGCAATGACAGGGAGATATACCAGACATTTGTGAAATACTACTGAACAATCTATGTGGCCCGGAGGGACTACACGGAGCAGGAAACAGAGGAGCTCCTTGAGGAGGTGCTGATCCCTGTCTTGGACATGACTGACAGGGATGCCCTAAAGGCAGACTTGTTGATAGATGAGTTTGAGGAAGCACTGACTAATATGCAGTCGGGGAAGACGCAAGGTGCCACCGGCCTCCCAGTAGAGCTGTACAAAAGCCTAGCCTCACTCCTTAATCTACACTTGCTGAACCTGCTATGTGCAGTCAAGGATGGGGGGGACCTGCTGCCGGACTTTAACCATGCACTCATTATACTTATCCCTAAATGAGGTAAACCAGAAATCTTGTGCTCTTCGGACAGGCCCATCTCACTGTTAAACACAGAGAGCAAGATTCTAGCCAAGATCCTTGCGGTTACAAGGGCCCCAGTGATATTCTCTTTGGTCCATGTTGACCAAACACGTTTTAAGCTGAGACGGGCAGCAAGAATAAACCTCAGATGGCTGCAGCTATGGCTAGATATACTTAAGGCCAACCGAGAACCTAGGGCAATAATGTCCCTAGATACTGAAAAAGCATTTGATTCCATAGACTGGTGATACCTGCTTGGGACCCTAATGCAGTTTGGATTCAGACCAAAGTTCTGTGCATTGGTGGCCCTTCTCTCCAAGGCGCCTACTGTGGCAGTAAAGGTCAATGGAGAGACTTCAGAGACATTTGCCTTGAGGAGGGGTACGGGACAGGCATACCCCTCCTGTTTTCACTATGCCTGGAGCCACCGGCATGTTGAGTGCACTGCAGAGCCAACAGACTGGGCTTCCCTGAAGCAACAAATGACCCAGAAAAGATATTGTTATACGCTGACGATGCTCTAGTGTACCTCACGGACCCAAAACCAAAGGAGATGATGGACGGAGTGTTGAACATTGCAAGCACTCACCCCCAGTCAACTGATCTGTGTTTAATCCATCATCATTCTTTAGCTCACTCCGCCACCCCAGTTCAGACATGGCCATATGCAAATCAGTCTGACCCTGTGCCTCATGGGAACAGTCCAGCCCGAACTGCCAAGCCATGTCTTCCCTGGACCGGAAACAAGCATCCTGGGACCGGTTTCTGGCTTACAGCCGTCATCAGCCAGGCTATCTTGAATGCAGTGGCAAAGTGAGCAAGGGACCCACGTCTGGGCATACCCTGCCAACTTAGGGCGAACATAGCAAAACCAAAGGGGATGATGGACGGAGTGTTGAACATTGCAAGCACTCACCCCCAGTCAACTGATCTGGGTTTAATCCATCATCATTCTTTAGCTCACTCCGCCACCCCAGTTCAGACATGGCCATATGCAAATCAGTCTGACCCTGTGCCTCATGGGAACAGTCCAGCCCGAACTGCCAAGCCATGTCTTCCCTGGACCGGAAACAAGCATCCTGGGACCG
Organism: Calotriton arnoldi; assembly: GCA_963921515.1. Lineage (NCBI taxonomy): Eukaryota > Metazoa > Chordata > Amphibia > Caudata > Salamandridae > Calotriton > Calotriton arnoldi. The sequence continues at coordinate 2,134,289 of CAWUFW010000493.1, read as the reverse complement.
GTTTCTGGCTTACAGCTGTCATGGTGAGCAAAAAAACGTTGGATTTAGGCCCAGATCTCTGTACTGGGGTGAATGTATGACATTGTTCTGCATTCTGTCCATCAATTGTTCTTTTTGCATTCCTCACGGACCCAAAGCCATTGATTGCAGCAGTCCTGTCGGTGTTTCCTTGCTTCGAAACTTATTCAAGCTATTGCATCAACTAGGAGAAATCTGTTGTCTACCAAATGGGAGACGGGGAAGGTCTAAATGGATAGAGGGTGACGTCTGAGTGACAAGAGTGGGTTTCAACTACTTCAGAATTGAGATTGCGACAGATAGGGACATGGAGAAATAGCGCAAACTCCTCTTGATGATTATCGGTAGAGCTGTACTTTTTGAATTGATCACCCTGCCCAAGCTGCTCTACGTGCTGCAGAATACACCAATTCAAATACTGTATAATTACTTGGACAAAATAGATAAAATGCTGTGAACGCTGCTCTAGGATGGGGGTACCCCAAGAATAGCCATGGGTAGCTTGTACAGATCTTTCGAATAACGGAGGCCTTGTGCTAACAGACATGAGAGCATAATACGGGGCCACCCAACTACAAGTTATCAATGAATGGGGACACAGCCCACAGCGCAAACCGGCATGTAGGACAGAAAGGGCTGAGATGATGGCAGCTACCCACATTCACTACATATATGGGACAAAAGACAGGAAACTCCAGCCCGAGCCGGCGCTGCGACTCAGAGCGTGGGATGACGATATCAGCGCTATGGACTTGTGAGAAAGGATACCTTGGTCCCACCCTTATGGAAGGGAACACTACTGCCTGAAGTCGGAAATCTCACCAGCTTCCACCGCTGGGAACAGGTAGGGATAGAAACACTACGCATAGTAGATGGTGGGGAGTTTAAGACATTTGAGATATTACAGCAGGAATATGCATTATCTGCTACCCAAAGGTTCAAATATTTGCAACTGACACACACCCTTGACAGGGTAGGGGTTCTGGAGATGGATCGACTAGAACACAGCCCGCTAAAAAGCTGGGTCCTTGGGACACGATCCCCCACAACACCGCACCATAATTAACAATGCCCGACAACCTCAGGAGTCTCCAAGATAGTTGAGAGGCCGACGTGGTGACTCTAGAGGATATTGATTGGGAAGCAGTCCTAATGCAGCCATGGGAAGTCGCTATCAAAGCCAGACTGAGACTGACTCTATTTAATATCCTCCACAGGTAATACTACAACAGGTCTCAGCTATTCAAGATGGAAAGGGCAGAGAACCACACCTATCCTAGGTGCAGCGCAGAATATGGCACATTTCTACACACCCTACGGGGTTACCCCAGAGTGAATAAGTACGGGGGTAAACATTAGCGAAGTGAAAGCCGTAATGGAAGTAGCTATCCCCAAGACACCTCACCTGGTTAAACTGGGCTTCCCCAATGTGAGAAGTTGGCCTGGTATATGCTGTCCACTAATTATAGTGGGCACCTTGCACCAGTCCAAACAACCCCTTATTGGAGATAGGTTAAAGACAACCTTATTGAAAGCTATCCTAGTGGTAGCTATGGAGAGCAGCCTTCAGGCTAAGTCTTGAAGGAATGTAAAGCAGCTTGTTTTACCAGTCTATAATCTCTTGAGTGACCAAATGAAAGAGCACCACACCAGGTATATATTCAAAATATATGTATTTATTGCTAAACACACCCCTCTAGTCTCTTTATGAGGCTAGAGTTCGAAATACATAAGTTATAAGTTATTAAATCACAGTAATAGCACAAATACACGTTTGGGCCCTAGGGGCGTACCAAACCATATACCAATAAAGTAGTATGCGAACCACGACTGAACTAGACACTAGGCCTAGAGCCTCTAGAAGTGCTTGGACCACAAGGAACCACCCAAGGTAGTGACACAGGGGACCTACGGGAGACGCGTGCAGTGTAAATACACAACCTCGATACGCCGTTGACTTCTATGGAGAAAGTCGGGATCGGGAAAATAGAGAAAGGGACACTTAAAGAGGACTAGGACAAAACCCTTTGAGATCTAGGACTTTGAAGAGTCTCTACCCACGGGAGCACCGGAGTACTCGTGTTACCTCACCCAGGGAAGCCGGGTGCATAGGTGCCTTTCGGGGTCGGGTTTCGTCGTCGATTCGAATGGCGATCTGCTGCAAAGTGCTGCTGGCGGCCAAGAGAAAAGTGTCCGGGTGGATCCAAGAGTGGATCGGAGTTCTGAAGAACCTGAAAGCAGAGGGGACAGAGTCTGGGTCACTAGCCAGTGACCAGGAAGGCGATGGACAGATGCCCACCGATGTCGAGTGCTTCAGGTGCATTGACGGTCGTCTTGACTCTTCAGCCACGAGGTCCAGGAGGCGTTGTCGGCGACCACGAGCAGGATTCGGGCTGGTACATGATGTCTGTCGAGTGCTGAGGTGTCGGCGACCGGATTGGACCCAACAAGCCTTGGCAACGGCAAGTCTCGGTGAAGATGTAGATCGTCGATGGTGCAGACCAGCAAGGTCTGTGGAACTCACCCCGCGAGGGTAAGTGAGGGCAGGCCTGGAGCAACCAGAATGCCAAGTAAGAAAAGGATTGGCCTTCGTTAAGGGCTACTAGCCAACGGGCTAGCGACCGCAAAGGAGCCTCGTGACGCCGCATGTGGAGCTGGCTTACAGGACACTCGTGGAGTGGGGGCCAGTGATCTTCAGTGCAGGTGGTGCTGGAGGCTAGGGCTACTCGGAGCCCAAAGCACGACTTCTTGGGAGACCCAGAAGAGGATGCAATTGCAAATGTGCTCGGTGTCCAGGGGTCACGGTCTCAAGTCACCCACGATAGCCACGGGCCTCAGCTTTGCTGGGGACTCAGGGTAGCCTCGGGGAAGTCTGAGAATCCACCTCTGGTGATGCGATGACTTCGGCGTCCGACGGGAGCTTCAGAGATGCGAACCGGACAGATGCTTCTTTGGTGCCTGCCAAGCAGGGGAGTCACTCCTTGACCCCAAGGGAGATTCTTCAGTCCTCTAATCGTGAGTAGAGCGTTGAAGGTCCAGGATTCAGTTTCAGAGTTTCGTCCAGGGATAATCTAAACTTGCTGTGGCAAGGGTTCCCCATTTTAACCAGTAAAACAGGGAGGGACTACCTCTATGACCCCACCTATGGGAGGGTCAAGGGAGGGGGTGGCTACACCCACTTCCCTTTGTCCAGTTTCGCGCCAGAGCAGGGGCAGGTAGCCCCTGAGCTGGTTTGAACTGGCATATGCACAGAGGAGCCTTTTGCTCCCCAGTGCAGGACTTCAAAGCACTCTAAGAGTGCACCCACCCAGCCCCAATACACATTATCCTGTCTGGGGAGGTGGTCACACCTCCCTGCAACAGGAAACCTATTGTCCAGGCCTCCCCTGCCGGAGTTTCGTCCAGCAGCAGGAGGCCAGACTTGTGTCTGTGGCAGCAGCATCCATTTTGTGATGCCAGGGCTTCAGAAAGAAGTTACCGGGTAAGCCAGAGTTAACATGCCTTTCCCTCTAGAAGGGTGGAATGCTACCCCCGCCGCCAGGATTGGCGGGGGGTAGTATTCCAAGATGTTTGACACCAAACACGACATGTTTAGGTGCAGCCATTCCAAAGTTAGCATTTTACCGCGAGGATATAATGCGCTTAAGAGTATATGGTCAGGCTGCACTACAAACAGCATCAGAGATGGTCTCCGAATGCTGCAGAGGGGCCCTGCTCATGCAGGGGCACCCTCTCACATAGGAACCATGCACTCTGCCTTTAGGATTGATAAGGCCTGCCTTAGGAATGACTTATAGGTTTATATGTGTGTATGTATTTAGTGATATAGGTAACCTATATCACAGTAAGGGGTGCATGCACCGCCTTACCCAGGCTGCAGTAGCAGACCTGTGGTGTCAGATTTGGATGGCCTTCCAGGGGTGGCACAATACATGCTGCAGCCCCTGGTAGGCCTCTGAGGTACCTATGCCCTTGGTACATAGTATACCATATACTAGGGACTTATAAGGGCACTCCAGATTCAATCAGAGATGTGCCTAAGGCACATGGAAACCTTTTACAGAGAAAGCAGATAGACTGGGGCCCTGAATAGCAGGATCCCAGTCCAACTAAGTCATAAACCAGCAAAACACCATAAAAAAAGTGGGGGCAACCATATAGTCAGATTCCACCTTCCTACACCCAACAACGTGGATATTACTAGGAAACAATTGTTGTTCTGTATGTTGGGCTTCAAAGTAGCAAAAAGTGATGTAACCAGAATGTGGGGCAGGGAACATACTCCAACAAGGGGGTATGTGGCAGGAAGGAATGAACAGATATATGGAGGCAGAGAGGTATACGAGAGCCACGGTTGCCCCTATAAATTTGCTAAGATTTGGGAGAAATGGAGAGCCTATCACAGACTAATCAACCACATAAGCGATTCACCAGACACGGATTTCCCTACGTAGTGCTCCTCTCCTTTAGGGGTGGGGGGACACACACCGGACGGTGCTTGAACAGGGACTCAAGGCATCCACAATATAGGGCATGAACGAAAAGGGGAGAGAGGGGTGTGCAGAGAGTTTCGTTGTGGAAACACTTGAACCCTTACATACTTACTGTGCGTGTATTATGGAGTGCCAAAAGCAAGAAAAAAAAATATTTTAAATGAAAGATGCATAGTAGAATAAATGCATGAGACTGGGGAACGGGTAGTTAGAAGGAATAAATGCATGGTCATTCACACAGCATACTTCTCAACTATATATGGGGAGGACAAGGAAATGAAAGGAATTCCATAACTGATCTAATAAAATGCTAAGCTGCCAAGTGGTAATTAGCATAGATCTAACAGTGTAAAGAAACCTGGCAACACTTGCAGTCTTCCTGTAACATAGAATTTTGGTCAAAGTGCTCCATCCTCTGACTGTGGCTGCAACAAATATTCACCTTTGTATAAAGGGTGTATACTACAAACTATGATCATTTGAGAGATGCCACGGATTCTGAAATTGCTCTGCATCATTAAATGATCCAAATGTCAAAAAAGGTCGATCTTGCCTCTGTTTCAAGCACCTCTAGCATGCTACTATGAAAATATTTCTTTATATCCAGGGTGATACAGCTCAGTGTCTACATTGGTGAAATAGAGGAAAGAGGAACCAGTTGATATCGCAGTTGAGAAGCCTGAAAGTCAGCCATGACCTTGCTACTACAGAACAGCTCAATTAGCCAATCCAGATCCACACCGATCCCAACACCACCCTCAGAGGAACCCTCATCTACAGACCCCCCGGACCCCGACCACAGTTCAGCGATTCCATCGCTGACTTAGTCAGCACACACGCCATCGCCTCCACGGACTACATCCTCCTCGGGGACCTGAACTTCCACCTCGAGAACAACAAGGACACCAACTCCACCACCCTGATCGACAACCTCGCCACCCTCGGACTCAGACAGCTCGTGACTACACCCACCCACGCCGCCGGCCACACGCTAGACCATCTTTTCCGCAAGCCCACACGTCTCCTTCAACCACACCTCCGAACCCCACTGGACTGACCACCACTGCATCCACTTCACCTACAGGAAGCCCACCAGGCACCACCGCACCGAACAAATGCCTACGCCGCTGCTGGAGCAGAGTCACGGAAGACCAGCTAACCACAACCCTCGCCCTGAGCCCACCCGCCCGAACCCTCCGACCCCGACACCGCCGCCCGCAACCTCAGACAGTGGATCGACGACTGCGCCAACACCCTCGCCCCGCTCAAGAATCCGCCCAACAGCCACACCAGCAAGAAAGCCACCTGGTTCACCGAAGACCTCCAGGCCTCCAAACGAACATGCCGAAAACTGGAGAAGATCTGGCTCCACGAACGGACAGCGGACAGCTACGCCGCCCACAAGAGCGCCACCCGCAATCACCATCACCTCATCAGATCCGCCAAAGGGCCTCACTCAAACACCGCCTAGACAACAACGCACACAACAGCAAAGAGCTCTTCAACATCGTGAAGGAACTCTCCAACCCCAGCTCCAACACCAACGACATCCAGCCGTCGCAAGACCTGTGCGACTCACTGGCCACCTCCTTCCACCGCAAAATCGCCGACATCCACGACAGCTTCAACACCACGACCGCCCCGGCAACCACCGAGACCACTGCCCCCACAACCACCAACCGCCTGCTCTCCTGGACCAACATCAACGACGAGGACACCAGCGAGATCATGAACACCATCCACTCCGGTTCACCGCTAGACCCGTGCCCTCACCACATCTTCAACAAAGCCAGTACAGCCATCATGCCCCATCTCCGGAAAATAATCAACATCTCCTTCGAGACAGCAACCTTCCCGGAAAGCTGGAAGCACGCCGAGATCACCGCCTAACTCAAGAAACCCAAGGCAGACCCCAAGGACCTCAAGAACGTCCGACCCATCTCTCTGCTCCCGTTCCCCGCGAAGGTCACCGAGAAAATCGTCAACAAACAACTGACCCGCTACCTCGAGGAGAACAACATCCTGGACCCTTCCCAGTCCGGCTTCCGCAGCAACCACAGCACCGAAACCGCCCTCATCGCCGCCACCGATGACATCAGGACCCTGCTAGACAACGGAGAAACAGCAGCCCTCATCCTCCTGGACCTATCAGCCGCCTTCGACACGGTCTGCCACCACACACTACGAACACGCCTTCACGACGCCGGGATCCAGAGAAGGCCCTGGACTGGACCACATCCTTCCTTTCTGGCAGAACACAAAGCGTCCGCCTCGCCCCCTTCCGATCCAAGGCCACCAAGATCATCTGCGGCGTACCCCAAGGCTCCTCCCTCAGCCCAACGCTGTTCAACATCTACATGGCACCCCTCGCCCACGTCGCCCGACAGCACAACCTCAACATCATCTCCTACGCCGACGACACCCAGCTGATCCTCTCCCTCACCAAAGACCCTCACACCGCCAAAGCCCACCTCCACGAAGGAATGAAGGCCGTCGCCCGAATGGATGAGGACCAGCCGCCTGAAGCTGAACTCGGACAAGACGGAGGTCCTCATCCTTGGTTCCAACCCTTCAGCCTGGGACGACTCCTGGTGGCCAACATCACTGGGAACAGCCCCGCCACCCACCGACCACGTACGCAACCTAGGGGTCATCCTCAACCCCACCCTCTCCATGACTAAGCAGGTCAACGCCGTTTCCTCATCCTGCTTCAACATCCTCCGAATGCTCCGCAGGATCTTCAAGTGGATCCCCACCGAAACAAGAAAAACAGTCACCCAGGCCCTCGTCACCAGCAGGCTGGACTACGGAAACGCCCTCTACGCAGGAACGACGGCTAAGCTCCTGGAGACGGCTGCAACGCATCCAGAACGCCTCTGCACGTCTTATCCTCGACATCCCCGAAGCAGCCACATCACACCCCACCTGAGAGACCTGCACTGGCTCCCTGTCAACAAGAGGATAACCTTCAAGCTCCTCACCCACGCACACAAAGCACTCCACAACTCCGGACCAGCCTACCTCAACAGACGACTCAGCTTCTACACCCCCACCTGCCAGCTCCGCTCGACCAGCCTCGCCCTCGCCACAGTCCCCCGCATCCGGAAAACGACCGGCGGCGGCAGATCCTTCTCCCACCTTGCCGTCAAGACCTGGAACACCCTCCCCACCAACCTCCGACAGACCCAAGACCTACTGGCCTTCAGAAGACTCCTCAAGACCTGGCTCTTCGATCAGTAGCAGCACCACCCCCCTCTTCCCCCAGCGCCTTGAGACCCTCGCGGGTATGTAGTGCGCTTTATAAGTGACATGATTGATTGATTGATTGAACACCATAACCAACAAAGGCAACTCTTAGCAAAGGTGGCAGTAGGCTGCTATACAATTAGAACAGTGGACCTCTCATTACTGCTCACTATGACCACATTGACCATAAAAGGGCTATTTCAAGAAATTCATTCAAATATACAATCCTTCAGAACACAAGGTGTGACTTTCAGGAAATGACTGGAGAGGACCGAAGCATGTGTGGAGATGCTAGAAGACCCAGGACTTCTAGGGCAATTTATATTGGATGTTGTCACACCTGCTCTGTCCTTCATGTCTACATTCAGCCATCTGAAGCCCCGTCTTTATAGGCACTAATTAGTTGTCTTAACCATCATTTTGAAATGTGTAGAGCGCATTGAATTAGAGCAAGGAGCCAAGGGATCATGGACACTGTGACTGGCCATAGCCTACTCTGTGCTACCAGCAAATCATTCATAAGTCCCTTTCACAAACAGCAATCATAAAATGCACATTTTGCAGCTAAATATTCTTCGGAAACAACAGCTAAAGATAAATATTTTGAGAATTAGACTAACTCCTAGAGTTACTAGATTCAGTTAAAATGTTCATTATTAGGGCAGAAACGTATGAATCCCTTGATCCAAAAGCGTTCAATTAATTATTATTAGAAGGGACCATGATACTCCCTATCCAACTAAATTATGACTTTAGAACCACTACACTACATTTAAAACAAAGTACTTTATTTACCAATATCACAAGAACCATTATCCTAAAGGCAAGAACAGTGATAAGGACATAACTTACTGACCAAGATGTAGGGGTCTTTATAATCATTCCACATTTAATTACAATTGAGAGAAGGGCAGGTGAGAATAAATGGCAGCAGATAAAATGTCTTGCTCAGAATGTCAATTGGGAATTCAAACAGTGCCCAAGCAGAAGGACAATGGTTAGTTCTAAGAAAATATGGCAGAACTGAGAACTTTTATAGAACGCTAATGTGGGAATAGAACAAGGTGAGTTCCTCTCACCAAGGGGACACTCAGGTGCAAAGAACAACTTTTGTCCGATGAAGCCCATATACCAAGCCACCATCCCAACTTGCTTTCATCTAAGGTGGCGTGAGGCTTGAAAAACAAAGGAAGACAGAGGAAATCACAGACATAAATGAAGAGGTGTACCATCTGCGCCCATAGGAGCCTCACTCTACTAATCGGAGGCCCCCCCCTCCTCCAAAGCTGATTAGCTATGAAGACTGACCTGAACTGCAGCTGGAAGCACACAGCCAACACTGGGAGGTACACATCCAACCCTGGATGCTGAGTGGACCCAAGCCTGCTTGGAGACAATCAACAATGAAGAAGAAGGGCAGCCAAGATGTGAAGAAGTCATGAATGCTGCAAGCATCCCACCTACTGGAACTCAACGCTCCGCATTCCATGCTCCACTTACCTCAATAAATGTTGGAGGATTAAACATATAGAGCAGTTGCTTCCTCTGCCCTTCTTTCCACCAATGCAGGAACAAAATACTGGAGTTAGAAATAAAGCAAAATTAACCTTCCCTAATCTGCTCTAGACTGTGCTCCTATAGATGAATCGACATCCCCTATAGACAGTTGGGCACCACCTGGAAAGTACTTCTTTCAACAAGGAAACCTTTACGTTTCTTCCATTCCCCCATACCAATAAATAACTTTACCCCAGGCTTTGAAGATGTTTTATGTGCAGATTTTGAAGGCGCATGTGGCACACAGGATTAGATGAGATTGAATTCTCATCACTGTAGTCAAAATCTAAACTGCTTTTCGCGTCATCACTTTTCTTCCAACAGACATGTTTTATGCAATTCTGGACACTGCTGCCACTTGGGGCTAGAGCCTAAAGACAGCCTAGAGACAGGGGTTGCCAATGTGCTCTGGATCCATGCACTCCCAGGACCTCTGCGACAGACTCAGCGCCTTCTTCCATCACAAAATCAAGACCATCTATGACAACTTCGACGACAACAACTTTCATGAGGAACCCACATCCTCCATTCCCTACACCACACAGCTGACACTGGACAGCTGGACCGCCCTCAGCATTGAAAATACCCTGAAGACTATGAAGACAACCCACCCCGGGGCCCACAAGGACCCCTGCCCCCACCACATCTACCACAGAGCCGCAGACATCATCGCCCCGAGCTTCGACGAATCATCAACCCCTCCTTCGAGACCTCCTCCTTCCCCGACGACTGGAAACACACAAAGATCAACCCTCTCCTGAAGAAACACTCGGCAGACCCCACCGACCTCAAGAACTTCAGACCGATCTCCTTACTCCAGTATCTGGTGAAAGTCATTGAAAAATCCATCAACAGCCAACTCACCTCCTTCATAGAAGAAAACAACATCCTCGACTCCTCCCAATCAGGCTTCAGAAAGAATAACAGCCCCGAAACCGCCCTTCTCGCTGCGACAAACGACATCCGCTCCCTCCTCGACAGAGGAGAGACTGTGGCCCTCATCCTCCTGGACCTCTCCGCTGCCTTCGAGACAGTCTCACACCTAGCCCGCAGACTTCACGATGCAGGAATACGGAACAAGGCCCTCGACTGGATCCGCTCATTCCTCTCTGGCAGAACGCAGCAGGTCAGACTCCCTCCTTTCCTCTCTAAACCCACACCGACCACCTGTGGAGTCCCCCAAGGATCCTCCAACAGCCCCACCCTGTTCAATGTCTACATGGCCCCGCTCCCACTCATCGTCAGATCACACGGACTCAACATCGTATTGTACGCAGATGACACCCAACTCATCCTCTCCCTATCCAACGAGCACAACATCCCCAAACACAACTTTCAAGAAGGAATGGAAGCAGTCGCCAGGTGGATGAAGAACAGCTGCCTACAATTCAACATGGACAAAACGGAAGTACTCATCATGGGCCCACACCCCGACGCCTGGAGCAACACATGGGGGCCCCCTGCCCTCAGGCACCCTCCCTCCCCCATGGACCATGCACGAAACCTCGGAATCATCCTGGACTCCGAACTCAAAATGGACCACCAGATCAACGCTGTCACCTCTTCCTGCTATCACACCCTCCGCCTACTCCAAAAGACCTTCAACTGGATTCCCCTCGAACACAGGGAAACCGTCACCCACGCCCTCATCAGCAGCAGACTGGACTACAGCAACGCATTCTACGCCGGGATCAACAAGAACCTCACCCACAAACTCCAGAATGTCCAGAACGCCGCCGCAAGACTAGTCCTCAACCTACCGCGCCACTGCCACATTAGCCGACACCTACGGACACTACACTGGCTCCCCATCGAGAAGAGAATCACCTTCAAGCTTCTCACCCATGCCCACAAAGCCCTCCACAACACCGGACCCGCCTACATGAACCACCGCCTCTCATTCCATACACCCCCAAAGATCCCTCCGCTCAGCCCAGCTCTCTCTTGCGACAGTACCACGCATCAAGAAGACCGGAACATGAGGATGCTCATTCTCCTTCCTCGCGGCCAAGGCATGGAACACCCTCCCTCTCCACCTCCGACAGACACCAACACTCTCCAAGTTCTTGAAGGACCTCAAGACCTGGCTCTTCGACGAATCACCATGAACATCCAGGAGCTGCGTGCCCCCCTCCTCCCCTCAGTGCCTTGAGACCCTTTCGGGTGAGAAGCTGCGCTTTACAAACCCCTGATTGATTGATTGAACTCCGACTATGACTAGTACTGGAAATCACACCCACCCTTCCTATAAGTTAATACTGAAGCTAGAGGAGTCAAAATGCTTACCCATTTGAATGCTTGTTGCATTTCTGGTGTTCAAATCTGTTACCTTTTGGAGCAGCAAGAGTTTGGTGACTAGGATGGATGTTGTACCTTGGAACCAGACCTAGGTCTGCAGATTGCTCTTTCGATGCAACCCTTAATGCAGTCTCACTAGGCTAGCCTGGCTGATGAAGGGTGTTACCCAGAAACCGGTCCCAGGATGCTTGTTTCCGGTTCAGGGAAGACCTAGCTTGGCAGTTCGGGCTGGACTGTTCCCATGAGGCACAGGGTCAAGACTGATTTGCATATAGCTGGGTCTGAACTGAGGTGGCGAAGTGAGCTAAAGAATGATGATGGATTCAACCCAGATCTGTGACTGGGGGCGAGTGTCTGAAAAGTTTCAGCGCTCCGTCCATCATCTCCTTGTGTTTGCTTTGTCTCACTAGGAGTGCCATTCAAAGTACATGTCCAACTTTTCAAATACACTGCACCCTGCCCTTGGGGCTGTCTAGGGCCTACCTTAGGGGTGACATATGTATTAAAAAGGAAAGTTAGGGCCTGGCAAGAGGGCTAACTTGCCAGGTCGACATGGTTGTTTAAAACTGCACACACAAGCTCTTCAATGAAAGACCTGAGAAATGTTTAAAGGGCTACTGAAGAGGGTGGCACAATCAGTGCAGCTGCAGGCCTACTAGTAGCATTTAATTTACAGACCCTGGGCACATGTAGTGCACTTTACTAGGGACGTATAGGTAAATTAAATATGTAAAATGTGGATACGCCAATGTTACTATGTTTTAGGGAAAGACACAGGCACTTTAGCCATTGTCAGCAGTGGTAAAGTGCCCAAAATCCTAAAGCTAGCAGAAATGAAGTCAGCAATACATTAGGTCAGAAGGCAAAAAGTCAGGAAACCATGCCAAGGATGCCAGGTCTAACACGTGTACCCTCCAGCTGATAGTGGGGAGAGCTACCCAACCCCTTGGGAGTTCTCTTCACTAAGGTGGAAGAACCTGGAGAGACAATCAGCATTGGTGTGGTCTGTTCCAGGATGGTGTTCCACCATAAAGTCCACTCCCTGTAGAGAGATGGATCACCTCAGCAGTTTGGGATTGTCATCCCTCATCTGAATGAACCATCTGAGGGGCCTGTGGGCTGTCTGCACCCGGAAGTGAGTGCCAAACAGGTATGGCCTTAGCTTCTTCAGCACCCAGATCACAGCCAAGACTTCCCTTTCTACCTCTGTTCTCTGGAATGTAGCCTCCTACTGATGAAGGCTACAGGCTGATCCAGGCCGTCTTCGTTCCTCTTCATTTAGCTGTGAGAGCACAGCCCCTACACCATACTTTGAGGCATCTGTTTGAACAATGAATTCTAGTGAGTAGTTAGGGGCCTTGAGCACAGGTGCTGTGCACATGGCCTCCTTCAGGGTGTCAAAAGCTTTCTGGCACGCCCCTGTCCAGATCACCTGACGTAGTTGCTTCATGGAAGCCAGCTCTGTCAAGGGGGCAACAATGGTGCCATACTCCTTGACGAATCTCAGTGAGGCCTAAGAAGGCTCTCACTTCTGTCTGGGTCTGGGGGGGTCCCAAACCAGAATGGGACCCCCCCAGCACCTTGACACCTCCCACTTGGTGAACCACAAAGACCACTGAACCCTGCCCTATCTGGCACTTACTGTCCTTGATAGTCAGGACTGACCTTTGCAGATCCTGAAGCACTTACCTGAGATGGCACAGGTGGTCCTCCCAGCTAGAACTGAAGGCCGCAATGTCGTCTAGGTAGGCGCCACTGAAGTTCTCCAACCCAGCCAGGACCTGGTTGACCAACCTCTGGAAGGTGGCATTCTTCAATCCAAAGGGCATGACCCAGAACTGGAAGTGCTCTTATGGTGTAGAGAATGCAGACCTCTCTTGAGCTCCCTCGGTCAAGGCAATCTGCCAGTACCCAGACGTTAAGTCAAACGTTCTGAGGAACTTGGCAGCTCCAAGCCAATCTATGATCTCATCAGCTCGGGGGATGGGGTGCACGTCAGTCTTGGTGACAGCATTGAGCCCACAGTAGCCCACACAGAACCTAAGTTCAGGTGTGATACTGGGAGGGGCTGCCTTGGGGACCAACACTAGTGGGCTGGACCCTGGTCTGTTTGAGGGCTCAATTACCCTTAACATCAGCCTCTTGGAGACCTCCTTCCTGATTCTGGCTCTCGCCTTATCAGACAACTTGTACATTTTGTTCTTTACAGGTGTGCTGTCCCCAGTATCAATATCATGGGTACACCATGTAGTGAGTCCTGGGGTAAGGGGGAACAAAGAGGCGAACTGCCCCAGCAGCTGGCGGCAGTCTCTTGGTTGATCAAGTGTAGGGGAGAGGCTGACACCCTCCACTGACCCATCCTGCTCCTTGGAAGACAGGAGGTCAGGGAGTGGTTCACTCTCCTCTTCCACCCTATCATCAGTTACCTGGATCATTGTTAGCTCAGACCTCTCATAGTGGGGTTTGAGGCGATTAACATGCAGTCTCGAGGTCCACCAAGTAGGTGACATCACTCTTGCGCTCCTTCACCTTATTAGGCCCAGACCAGCGGTCTTAAAGCGTCCTGGGCTCCACATGCTCCATCACCCACACTTTTTGGCCAGACTGAAACTCAAACAGAGTGGCAGTCTGGTCGTACCAGCATTTCATGTCCTCCTGTCTAGCTGCCGGATTCTTCTGGGTGAGTTTCCGGAAGCGAGCTGTTTGGTGGTGAAGGGCGAGCATGTAGCTGACAACATCCTGGGGGGTTCTCCCAGGAGCTTGCTCTCAGCCCTCCTTCAGCAAACTGAGAGGCCCTCTCACAGAGTGCCCATACAGAAGTTCAAAGGGGCTGAAGCGAACCCCTTTCCGCTATACCTCTCTGTATGCAAGCAAAAGACATGGCAGAAGGACGCCCCACTTACGCCTTATGGTGGACCCATAATCATGCCTTTTAGGGTTCGGTTGAACCTTTCGACCAACCCATTGGTTTTGGGATGGTAAGAGGTGGAGAACTTGTAGGTTACCCCACACTCCTTCCACATGCCCTTCATGTAATTAGACATGAAGCTGGTACCCCGGTCAGATACCACCTCCTTTGTGCGTGAGGAGGCTGTTCAAGGTCTTTGCTGTGATGTGGTAGAAGGAGCGACCTCCACTTCTGCTTCGGTAGATGTGGGGAGTATGGGCAAGTGAAAGGTAGGCGGAGCGTAGTTTTCTCTACAGTTGGTGGAAGTTCAGGTGGTGGTTAATGGATGCGGGTTCTTGGTTGTGCAGAGCCTTATGTGCGTGGTTCAGCAGCTTGAATTGGCATCTCCTCTGTACAAGGAGCAAGAGTTGCCTAAGGTCGGGTGTGATGTGGGTTCATTGGGGAAAGCCGAGGATGCGTCTGGCTGCGGTGTTCTGTATGAGGTGTGCGGCGATTCCTACGTAGAGGGCATTGATGCAGTCCAGTTGGCAGGTGATGAGGGCTTGTTTCACTGTGTGTCTTGTGTGTAGTGGTAGCTACTTGAAGATCTTACATAGAATGCGCAGAGTGAGGAAGCAGGCGGAGGAGAAGGCATTGATCTGTGGTTGTATTGGGAGCTTGTTGTCAATGATGATACTAAGGTTTCTGACGTGGTCGGAGGGAGTGGGTGCGGTCGTAGGTCTGATGGCCACCAAGAGTCGTTCCATGAGTTGCTGCTGTTGCCAAAGATCAGTACTTCCGTCTTGTCTGTGTTCAGCTGCAGGCAGTTGTTCTTCATCCAGTCTGCGACATTTGTCATGCATCTGTGGAAGTTGATTGTGGTGGTGGTGGGGTTGTCGGTGAGATGATGAGTTGGGTGTCTTCTGCGTAGGAAATAATGTTGAGACTGTGGGATGTGACGATGTTGGCCAGCGGGGTCATATATCCATTAAAGAGTGTGGGGCTGATGGATGACCCCTGGGGGACACCGCAGGTGATCTCCTTGGGTTCAGAGGTGAAAGGTGGGAGGTGGATCCTCCGTTTCTTCAGGTGAGGAAGGAGGTGATCCACCTGAGAACGTCCCCTTGGATGCTGATGTGGTAGAGTCTTTCGAGCAGCGTGTGGTGGGATACATCTTGAAGGCTGTTGAGAGGTCGAGGCGGATCAAAGCTGCTATTTCTACTCGGTCGAGGGTGGTTCAGATGTTGTCGGTTGCTGCGATTAAGGTGGTTTTGCTGCTGTGATTGCTGCAGAAGCCAGATTGGGAGGCATCAAGTAGCTGGTTCTGCTCCAGGTGTGTCATGAGTTGGTTGTTGATGATCTTTTCCAGTACCTTCACTGGGAATGGAAGCAGGGAGACTGGCCGGTAGTTTTTGAGTTCGCTGGGGTCAGAGGAGGGTTTTTGGAGTAGTGGTCTGACCTTGGCATTGCGGTGGTGATAGATGTGTTGAGTAGGGTGGTGAGTTCCTGGCCAATCCTTTGGTTTCCGAGGTTGAAGATGTGGTGCGGGCATGGGTCTGTGGGAGTTCCCGAGTGGATGGATTTCATGGTGGAGGTGGTGTCCTGGGTGGAGAGGATGTTCCAGGTGGTCAGTGTGTGGGTCGTGTTGGTTACGGTACTGGTGTATCTGTTGAAGAAGTCCGTAGGTGTGGTTTGGGGTTCTGTTGAGTTTTTGTATATGATTGCGATCTTGTTGTGGAACAAGTGGGTGAGTTTGTCGCACAGCTGCTGTGAGGGTATGATGTTCGTTACCCTCAAGGAACCTGAGACCCCCTCCCCAAATCAAAGGAAACCAGAACCACTGGGTAGTGCCTCTCACGGTTGTCAGCTGCAACAACTTGGTGAAACACATTAGAGACTATCTGCTCTGAGAACACCAGATGACACCTGATGGTTGTCATAATGGCTCCTGTGTCTTTGAGAGCCTCCACCCTCTCCCCATTGACGGTGACCCACTGACTGTACTTCCTAGTATTTTCAGGCATGTGGGCTCTCTGCACCATCTCTCTGTCACCCAGGGATACTATCGTAGCCTCTATGCTCTCCCCCAAATTATCTGGGGCAGTCTCTTCCCAAAGCGCTACACTAGCCAGCCCCAGTGACTGCCCACCGGTGGGGGGGCTGCGCCCACTTGGGACACTTGGCATCTTCTTTGAAGTACCCTTAATGCAAACAATCAAGACACTTCAGGGGTGCTCCCATGCAGACCTACAGAAGTACTATTTTGGGGCCCTTTAGAGAACTCCTGCTCTTATATTTGTCCCCCCCCTTCTTCTGGTGAGGACCTTACCCACCCTTGGGGTGATCCCCCCCAGATGCCTTCTTATGGACCCTGGTGCTGAGCCAGCTGTCCGCCTCCTTAGCAAGCTCCCTGGGGTCAGTGAGCTTACTATCAATCAAGTATTGGTGCAGATCTGCAAACCAATTACTGAACATGTGCTCTCTAGCAAATAGATCATATAGCCCTTTGTAATCATTCACCTCACTGCCCTTCACCCAACCATCCAGTGCCTTGCAAAAGGAATCCACCCAGGACTGGTGGGGCAGTTTTTGGGCTGTCCCTGAACTTGAGCCTATACTTTTCTGGCGTCAGAGAATACTTCCTTTCCGGGTAAATACCTCATCCTGTCCTCCGTCTCTAGGGTCAGTAGGGTGTCCCTCCCCTCCCTAGGGATATGCCTCCACAAACTAGCCCACCAATCCCCCTCACGGATCTTGTACATCTGCAGGGCAATCTCAGAGGCCTCAAACCACTTGTCAATGTCGTCTCCAACCACAAACTCAGCCACTAGCTGCTTAGGTATGTAGATCCTCCTGTTTCCAGAGGGCACTGAGGAAACGCTGCCACCATCACTGCTGGCCTCTGTCTACCTGGCCTTGAGGTCCAGCTCCTTAAGGCTCCTCTCATGAGCCAAACGCTTTAAAGCAATTCTCTCCTCCATGGCTAATTTCTTTTGCTCTGCTTCAATTTTTAATTTGGCAAGCTCCTAACTTAGATTTCTCTCCTCCCTTCTGTCCGCCTTCTCCTCTGGGGACAGGCCTCTGGTTGACACACTGCTCCTTGTCCAGGGTGGAATCTCCAATCCTGTTAGGATGTTATCCTCCTCCTCCACAGGTAGAAGTCCAAGACCATCCTGTGGGCCCTGGTCCAAATCATCCTCCTCATCCATCTCCTCCTCCAGAACCTCATCCTCCTCTGGGGTCACAATCAATGCAGCATGAACTTCTGAGCAGCCTCTCAGTGACTTCTGCAGCTCCACCTTCTTAGTGGTGCTCTTTACAGGAGGCCCAAAGTCCTTGCAGAAATCCTTGAACTGGGACACAGTGTAGCCCTCTAGTTAGGCCAGCTCAAAATCCATTTTTGTAGGTACAGGTACAGATGTAGAAACTCAAGTGAGAGACATGATTTTATGAAAAAGCAAAAATGCCAATCAGAAAGAAAAGAAAAACTTAAAAATGTGAATCAGAGAGGATGGAAAAAGAAAATGCCAATTTGGAAGAATGGACTTGAATTGGTCCTAGGTATGGATTGGTAGTGTACACTTAATTACTAAAAGGCACAGCCCAAATACAAGGCCAATCCCACCACTGCCACTAATGGTAGAAACTGGGTCTCTAGTTGGCAGCGGTATGCACCCTGTCCAAGTTGGGACCACAATCCTAGTCAGAGTAAGTCAGATACACACCCTAAATCAACCTGTGCTCACCTTCTGGTAGCTTGGCACAGAGCAGTACGGCTTAACGTGAGAGGCAATGAGTAAAGTATTTGTGCAACACTTACAGCAGAAAACCGCGAAAACACCACCAAAAAATAATCCACACTAGGTTAGAAACACAGAGTTTAATTTAATGAACAAAACAAAACCAAAACAACAAAAATCCAATAGGTAGAACCATAGTCATGAATTTTTAAGGAATATCTTGAAATATAGTGCTTAGAAACATAAAGCGCCAGCTGGGGCTATCTGATTATGCTTGACCAGGTCAAATCTGATAGTTCAGGCCAACCGCGATAGAGCAGGGGTCGGATACAGGGACCAGCCTTATACCACTGAAAAAGTACCTTGGATGGAGGATGCATCTATGTCGAAGACCAGATGCGGGGAGCAGAGGAGGCGATGCGTCGGTGCTGATCCCTTAGGATGTAGGCGATGGGTAGGTTCTGATTTTCGCAGTCGGAAATGCATTGTCAGGGAACCCGTTACTATGATGGCAATGCGTTGTTGTCGAGCCGCGAAGCCGGCGATGTGATGTCTCTATCCTCAGCAGCAGTGGCGATGTGTCAAGGGAAGATGCATCAGTTTCGACCAGTGCAACAACAGCGATACGTTGATTTTGCAGAAAACCCCCTTCCAAAGGCCCAGAATGGATTGGCACCACTTGGTAGGGCAGGACTCACTGTTGGAAGAGTCCAGAGGCTGTAGCAGGGTGTTAGAAGTCTTTGATGTCCCTGAGACTTCAGAACAGGAGGCAAGCCAGCAAGCCCTTGGAGCTCCTTTGGTTCTGGGGATAAAGAGATGCAGGGCCAGTCCTTCTCACTCCCAGGCAAGGAGGGCAGCAGGGCAGGCACAGCAAAGCAGGAGTCCAGCAAAGTCCAGCAGAGTGACAGTCCTATCATCAGCTCAGCAGTCTTTCTTCGTGTCAGAATGTCCTCAGGTCCAGACGTGTACTGAGTTGTTGGTGTCAGGGGTCCAGTACATATACCCAGTTGTGCCTTTGCAGTGGGGGAGACTTCGAAGTGCACAAAGTCCCTGCCCTTCCTCCCCTGGCTACCGACTCACCTCAGGGGGGTATACAGCTTTTGTGTGGGGACAGGCACAGCCTATTCAGGTGCAAGTGTCAACTCCTCCTTCCCATGCTGCCCAGGATGACCCATCAGGATGTTAATGGCCCATCAGGATGTTAATGATTTGATTTGATTTGAATATTTGTATAGCGCACGAATGCCCAAGGATGTCTAGTCGCTAGAGCCAAAGTGGCCCGTAAGGTTGCCAAAGAGAGAGTAAGAGCATAATTTTAGTTGGTACAGAGCCATGGCCCATCAGGCACACCTAAGCTCCCTTTGTGTGTGTCTGTCTAGAGGGAATGCACAAAGCCCAGCTGTCACCCATCCAAGACGTGTATTCAAAGACAGGCAGAGGCACAGAATGATTCAAGCAAGAACATGTCAACTTTATAAAAGTGGCATTATCAGACTTGCAACATAAAATCTAACTTTACCATAAGTTGTGATTTTAAATTGTGAGTCCAGAGACACCAAACTCGAAATATCTATCATTCTCAATTTGGAATTACACTTAAAAAGTGTAATAGGGTAATCCCAATGTTAACCTATGGGCGAGATAGGCTTTGCAGTAGTGACAAACAAATTTAAGAGTTTTTCACTACTTGGACATGTAACACTTAAAAGTGCATGTCCAATCTTTTAAATACACTTCACACTGCCCTTGGGGCTGTCTAGGGCCTATATTAGGGGTGACTTATATGCAATAAAAAGGAAGGTTTGGACCTGGCAAGAGGGTTAACTTGCTAGGTCGACATGGCAGTTTGAAACTGCACATACAGGCTCAGCAATGGCAGACCTGAGACATGTTTAAAGGGTTACTGAAGTGAGTGGCACAATCAGTGCTGCAGGCCTACTAGTAGCATTTAATTTACAGGCCCTGGGCACATGCAGTGCACTTTATTAGGGACTTAAAGTAAATTAAATAAGCCAATTGAGGATAAGCCAATGTTACCATGCTTTAGAGAAAGAGCACATGCAATTTAGCACTGGTCAGCAGTGGTAAAGTGCCCAAAATCCTAAAGCCAGCAAAAATGAAGTCTGCAAAACAGGAGGTCGGAAGGTAAAAAGTCAGGGGAAACCACGCCAAGGATGCCAGGTCTCACAGCAAGTCAGATTTTATATTACTATATTTTTTAAATGACAGTTTTAGAAAGTTGGTAATTTCCTGCCTAAAGCCAAAAGGGCCTTTCGGCAAGTGACCAGTATGTCGAGTGGACAAAGGGCTTGGTAATGGAATGGTGTTTTTCCTTCTTGAGCAGGATAGCCTGGGGGGTGTGCCTAGCCTGTCACTTGCAGATGTAACTCACACCAATGTTTGCCTCCAGTCAGTCCTCCTAGACAAAGTGGCACAGTGGGGAGTGGAGCAGCCCCAGAACTGGCTTTGAGTGACCACAAGGGAGGGTTTGACAATTTTCATAGCCACACCTCTGGGTGGGCACAGGGATCTCTGACCAAGGGAAAAAAGGTTACTTTGTGTTAGATTTAGGAAAAGAGGGGTGTTGTGGTATACTTTAAAGACCAACACACAGAAAGAGTTGCTAAGGTTGAAGGGTCACCCCTGGGAACTTTTATCTCATTGGTTAGGGAGTGGCCAGGAGCTTACCACAGACGGGCCTTGGGCATAAATGTGCCATTCCCAATACCCTCCTCAGAACACTCCAGGACCTGTGAAGCTCAGAAGGACTGCCCTTCTATCTAGAAACCTGAAGCTAGACTGGACCTGCTTACCTTGAACCTAGGACCCCAGAAGTGGTGACTCCCAATAGTCAGGTGGTCGACCTCCAGTTTGAGCCACAGAGACATAGTAAGCTTCCAAAGGGCTCTCTCCCTGCAACTGCCCACCTGACCAGTTCCAACTGGTCCTGCCCTGGACCCTGTTGCTGGCCTCTGTTTGAGTGAGTCTTAACCCCCAAGTGGTACCCCTCCTGCAGATCCTAGAGCCTTGGCTGGTGCTCCTGTCTCCAAAACTGTACAACGTGGGACTTAGAAACTTTTTGCCAACTTTCTACCTGGAGAACCAGTGGAGACTGTGATTGCTGTTAAACTCACAGCCGTCGAATCGCTCGTCAGCCTCTGTTTACTGGTTTGCCCCGCTGAAGGAGATCTGACTTCCAGAAAAGTTTCTAAGTGCTTAAGTTCAGGGCTTCATTGTGCCCAACGCTGTCTAGTACCCAATCAACATTGAGGCCTTCCTGGGCACAGACTTCGGGCTTACCCACTCGAACCTTTCCCGCCTTTGTCGATGACCACACTAGGACCCTGCTCATCAGCCAACCACCATAGTCAAGCAAAGCTTCCGAACAAGCTTGCCACACCACTTTTTCGCCATAAAAGTTTCTAAGCCAGAAAGCAAAATCTAAACTGGGACAAATGAGGTCCCTGTGTCCAACATGCACTCCATCACATTCAGACTTAAGTTTTGACTTTGACCTGGTCTAGCTTCTTCAGATAACCGTGGTTGGTGCTTTGTGCTTTTTTGGTGTTATTTTTAATTCAAACTTTACAAAAGTCATGTCTCCGATTCTACATATTGGATTTTTGTCACTTTGGTGTCATTTTATTTAATAAAATATTCTCTATTTTTATAAATTGTTTTCAGATTTTTCTTGTGTTGTGGTTTCTCTTTATTACTGTTTGAATATTGCACAAATACTTTGCACATTGCTCAAAGTTAAGCCTGACTGCTTTGTGCCAAACTACCAGGAGGTTAAGCACAGGTTTATTTAGTGACTTTAGTGGTTCACCCTGACTAGGACTGTGATTATTATTTCAGGTGGGTTTTCACTCTTTAAACTAATATTCCAATTTCTTACACATTTCAAGTCAAGAGGCGTAGCATCAGGCCATTACATTCATTTTGTATTTGTTTGCCACACTGACAGTTTCAATAATGCAGCTAAACACTGCAATATTAATGCACATGAACTAAAACACAACCATAACACTGAGCACACAATAACAGCAATGGAACTTTCAATCCCCTCCCACACTGCTCCCCAAACCAGTCAGTGAACCTTTAGTTCCAACCAACAAAAAATAGTGCCGGAAGCAAAGAAATAGCCAACAGAGCATTACTAATAGAATCAGTGGCTTAATGCTGGGGGGCCTAGTAGCCAAGAGTGTAGCACCCCTCCTGAGATTGGGGTGATCACGAAAGTTTAGTTAACAGTGACAATTTGCCTACACCTTAACACTCAGGACTTCATTTTCCAGTTGTGGTTGGATTTATATGCATATCACATAAATTATATCAGAAAAACAAAGTTCTTAAATAATTTATTAGTCACTCAGAGAATATTACCACTTGCATCATCATCATCATCATACAAGTATATCTTCAGTATCAGCCTCCCTTGAGGTGGTATGCTATATGAGATTGAGAGAAATTAAGGTATTGGAAACCAGTCGAGTTCTTCAGGTAGTAGTACAATCCCAGTCACATCAGGCATGCATTCAGGCTGTAAACATGATTGCAGTTACAGGTGCCACTGGGTTACATCTGAGGTTCATCTATTACTCAGGATAGTTTGCAGAAGAGATTAGAGCAGAAACATCACGTGGGTCAAAAATAGTTTTCCAAGGTCACTGAGTCACAATGCAGCATCCTACCCAAAGTCTTTGTTATGAGGTGAGGTCCAGGTTTAATTTTTCTTAAAGAAGACCAAAATGCAGGGGCAGGCCTATGAACACATGTACCTTAGTGTGGAGTGTTACCTTTAGACGTGTTCAATATAGCTTGGTGTAAGGCTCACCTGTCTATTGCTAATTTTATTTACTGTAATGAAGAACCATCTTTCTCTTGCACAGTCACCGAGAAATAAGGGTAGATGGAGGTGTTGGATCCCTTGGATACCAATCCCAGTTTTTCTCTTCCTAGTCTGAGCACCATATCACTGTCTCTATAGTTGAGAAAGCATCTGATGATGGGTCGTACAGGTGCCCCTGGCAGGGGGCGATGCATCAAAGATCAATGAACATGGTCTACCAAGAGCAATGGGAAGAGAAAGGATCTGTGGAACAAATCAGACATCAGTGAATCCACAAACTCCTCTATTTTACCAGTAGCTAACTATTCAGCCACTCCAATAATTTATAAGTTGTTTGTTCAAAATAATGCTTCTAAGTCTTCCTCTTCCATTTTAGATTTGATCACTTCGAGGACTTTTTCCATTTTAAGTAGTTTTTTGTTTCTGTTTGTAGCATAATTATCGATATCCGTATGTGTCTCTGTCACGTCTACTTGGTTCTTTATCTGCCCAGGCGATCTTTCATATGACCCATCCTTACTGGCAGTGAATCAATTTCACATGTGTGATGGGCACACGCCTTTGCACACTCAGGACCAGTATTTACACACGGAGGTCATCTTGTAGTTCAGATGAATTTGGACCCGATTCTGATTCTACAAACAAGTTTGAATCTCTGTCTCTATCCAAGTGTTGTGCTATGGTTCGAAAAAGAGCTTTGACTGTTTTCACCCATTATGAGCTGTGCAGTGCAGTTTTAATGTCAAGGCCTGTGCTTCTTTTAGGTTGTTTATAACACCTTTGCTACACCACCAGCAACGACTGCTCTATTCTGCTGCGATGTCAGTGCTGCTACTTGGTGCAATTAATCACCAGATTGTGTGGTAAGACTGCTTGCGTTCACAATGTAATGCTGGGCTGCTGCACCCAACTTCAATTTGCTACTAGTCGCTGCTATCCTCTTGTTATGTGAGTCACATATCCGATAGCTTATGCATGCCTACACTGCAAGTGAGAGATGGGGGTGCATCAACCCCTTTGGCAAACTCCCTCCACTTCTTTGCAGTGCTCGTATATTTCAGGGCAATGTCCTCTTCGCTTGTTCAGTAGTAGACCACTTATTTTCTTCAGCCAGTAATCACCTCCATTCGAGGCCGAAAAGGTTGGGATTGCATATGATACATAGTTTGTTCTTTGTAGACTACACTGGTATACACCATGGGCCACATTTATCAAGGTTCTGCGTCGCCTTTGCGCCACGCAAGGCGGTGCAAGGGCGATGCATAACTGTTGGGAAGTGGATTATCAGTAGTGGCAGATATGCATTTACCACTGGCAAAATTACCACTGACAAGATATAGGGCTCAGAATAGGTCTTAGAAAATTATTCCCATGCTCAACCCTTGGTAGCTTGGCTGCGAGCAGGCAGGCTTAACTTCAAAGACAGGTATGTAAAGCATTTAAGCACGCCAATTCAGTAAATAATTAAGACACAAAACACAATGACAATCCAGCACCATGTTATAAAAATAGGAAATACTTTTATCTTTAAACTGACACCAAAACAAAAAAAATCCACTGTAGGGAACCTGAGATATGAATTTTTAAAGATTAGTCACTTTCTAGTGCTCAGAAACCAACAGTGGCACTTTTGGACATTTGGTTGCCTCTGACAGGGACACATTCACATTTAGCAATTGTTCTCGAGGATTTCTCACCAGACTTGTGCAGCCTCCTCCAGCAGGCTTGATCCTGTTAGGAACTCCTTCCTCTAGTTCCTCTTGCGGGTCCAAAGTGTCCAACACACAATCCAAGGGTCTGGAATCTCCAAGAGGGTCCTTGAAATTTGGGGACTTCAGTTCCCACAATCCACTTGGACAAAACCCTTACAAATCCACTAGTAGTACTCCAGGCTGAGGATTTTTTGTGGTGATGGTCCAGGTTAGCTCTGTTACCCTGTAGCTTGCAGGGAGTCCACTCTGTAGTCCTTGTGAAGCAGGTTTGATCCACAGGGCTGTAGTTTCAGATGGTGCAAAAGGTGCAATCTTCAGAGTGCAAGGCCTGGTGCATGCACATCAAACTCTTCAGCGTGGTCCCTTCTGATTCTCTTAGGTTTCAATAGCAGATCTGAGAGGCACTGCCCCTCTCAGATACGTATTCAGTGTTCTCTGGGGTCTAGCAGGAGGGCACTCCTGTCCAATGAGGTGCAGGGCAACACCCCAGAGCATGACCACTTCCTCCAAAGTGTGGCCCAATGCGAACTCAGAAACCACTATTCTTCCAAAATCCAATCTGTCAGAATTTTCAGCAGAGGGAAAAGAGCTGGCCAAACACACCCCTAGGATGGCTAATCTCCATAGTCTCTCCCTCTTGCATCTGCTCATTCCTTTTGTAAGCCTAGCATCTGCCTTGGTTCAAAGAGGAGTGTTGTAAATGAAACTGATGTCTTTAGCTTCTCTACCCCTTCCCTTGAAGAGCATTATTTACTACCCCTCCCCCTGGCATTCCTATGCCCAGCAACCTCTCCTCCCAGAGAGGCTACCTAACCCCAGGGGTCATTTATCACCTCTTCAAAGCAGCCAGGCTCATCCAGTTATCTCTGACCAATCAGGGCAGAGCACTACAGGGTTGAATTTTGGCTTACAGACAAAACAAAAGTCTTATAACTTCTTGTCTGTACATTTTAAAAGAAATTCAACAATACCATATTGTTGGATTTATTATTACATTCGTCTGAGTCCTTTATTCCTAGTTTTAGGGCTTTTCTTTATCCAGTTATTAACTAATAACCTCTTCCAATGTTAACCTATGGGCTGGGGATCTACAATGGAAAAATGAACTGGGCAATTTCTCCAATACCAGGGCCTATAAAACAGGTTTTATAAGGACACTGCTTATACCTACAGGACTCCCCACTCCTGGAACACCTAGGAAAGACTTTAGGGGTTCTGAATATATCAAAATATTGCTGATCCTCATTTCATAGTGCTCCTAGCACAAAAGTCGATTTTGGGAAGCACTTTACAACAATGTGGGTGTGAAATATGCAATTTCACAAACCCCAGGGCGTATAAAAACCTTTTTATAAGGATTCTCCTTATAAATACCTGACCCCCCCACCCGTTGAACACCTAGGGGAGACCCTGGGGGTACCTACCATGCCCAAACATTGTAGTTTATTCATTTTTAAGTGACCCAAACATAAAAGTTGAGTTTGGGCACAATTTGCATTTTAAAAGCAGTCCTGCAACACAGGGCTGCTTTTAAACTGACTTCAGGCTCCTGCAGTGCACACATGCAAGTGCAGAAAAGGCTGCTGGCCTCTAAACTGCCCTGCCCTATTCTATACTGGGGACTTAAAGGTAGTTTCAATCCCCCTGCTCTATATGTACTAGGGCCTTATTGGGGAGGTCATGCCAATCACAGTGGTACCCTAACCCATAGGGTACCCTCGTGTATGTAGGTGTTTTCACTGTATTCTCTGTGTGTCTTCAGCATAGCACTGGCCCTGGGCTTGGTTAGGCAGAGCCCAGGGTCAGTCAGAGTCAGTTACCACCAGTACCAATCAGCAAAAAGTTGGGGGATTCCCAGGGCACAGGATGACTTTGCAACAATAACCTAATGAAATTTATCAAGCCGCGCAAGGCCACCTTGTGTGGCTTGATAAATCTACAGTAACGCAAGGCATCGCATATCGCTACCTTGCGTTACTCTGCCCAAGGGAGGCGTTCCATGGGTGGAGTGGGAGTGTTTCCATGGGTGGAGCGGGAGTGTTCCCATGCATCCACCCATGGATTTTGGCACATTCCCAGATTTACCACTAGTGGTAGACCTGGGATTGCATCAAAAAACTATGCCTACCCAGGTGAGGCATAACTAGGAGAAATATCTTTATTTCTCTTCGTTTTTTCCTCTTTCAACGTGTGCTGCACAATGTAGCACACATAGAAAGAGGAAAGTGCCCCCCAGGTTTTTTTTGTGCAGGAAGGTGTGCCTTCCTGCACAAACACTATCCTGCCTACAACGCAGGCACCCTTGCACCGCGACGCAAGGGTGCCTGCGTTGGCGCTAAGCAGCCAGAAGTGCATCAGTGTTAGAAAAGGACAGGAATGTGCTATATAATGTTAACTATAGCGCATTCCTGCCCATTCCCTTTCATGCAGCACAGCAAGGTGGCTTGCTGCGATACGCGAAAAAATGAAAAATATAGGCCCATGTATCTTTACTCCATGTTGGGCCCACAATCTGTCCAGGTTGTCAAAGTGGCCCCAAGCTAGGCATGAGCGGTTCCGCTTCCCATAGGCTAAAGCCCAGCAGGGGCACAAACAGTTAAAAAAAGGCCCCTTCTCTAGTGAATGGGCCTCCCACTCTGAGACACAGGTCCCTAGTCATCCATAGACACTAGGGGCCACATTTATGTAGGAGTTGCATCGTCCTTGTGCCACACAACGGGGCGCAAGAGAGACGCAACTCCTAAATTTGATTTATCAAGTCATGCAAGGCAACCTTGCATGGCCTTGCGTGGCTTGATAAATCCAGAGAAATGCAATGCAGCGTGAATCGCCGCGTTGTATTACTCTGCCCCAGAGAGGCATTCAATGGGTGGTGCGTGTGTGTTCCCACACATCATCCATGCATTTTGGCACATTCGCAGATTTACCATCTGTGGTAAACCTGGGAATGTGTCAAAATGCTACACCTCCCCAGGTGAGGCGTAACGCAGAGAAATATTTTTATTTCTTCTCTTTACTTCCTCTTTCTGTGTGTGCTGCATTCTGCAGCACAAATAGAAAGAGGAAAATGCCTCAGGGGATTATTTTTGTGCAGGAAGGTTCCCCTTCATGCACAAAAACAAACCTGCTTACAAAGCAGACACCCTTGCACTATGGTGCAAGGGTGCCTGCTTTGGCGCTATGCAGCAAAAAGGGTGCCAGTGCAAGGAAGGGACAGGAATGTGTCTTATTATGTTAAATAGGGTGCATTCCTGCCCTTTTCCTCTCATGCAGCTAGGTGGCTTGCTGGGCTGCGCGAAAACTACATAAATATGTCCCTTAGAGTGCACACTGCTCTGTACGCCTCTATAACAGCGAACCAACGCCCTCCTCCCCCTCCTTTCCTCGGACCCCAGGACATTGAGATCTGCCCCGGGATCATTGAATACAACAACGCCTGTGAAAGTCCGACCCTCCAGGTGGCAATAGTTACCTCACTTTAAACACAAAGACCCACTCAGCTGCACATGCAAGCACCCGAAGTGCAGGAGCACCCCTCTCATCAGTGCCACTTCAGTATCCACACTTCCAAATGAGGGTTGTCAGGGCACCAATATGATTTTCAGACTCCCGATAGTCCGTTTGCTTCCCCAGGTCTTTGATATCTCTTTCTGCTGATTTATTCAGCCCACGTCTTCCAAACAGGGATCCACTTGCCTTAGGAACCACAACAACAGCTGATGTAGGCCTCATCCGCACAAGCTGTGCAGATACAAAGTGCTGCATGCACTCACTGTAGTCTTAGTATGAGTGTGGTGGCAGCCGGTTTATTTGTGTATCTGTGCTGTTATTTTTCCGCCTGGCACCATGCTTCTATAATCTGCCAAGTTTTTACTTGGGGAAGTTTAATGCAGATAGCATCTAACTCACCCATCATTATTCAAGCATGTTCTCGTTTCGTATTGCAGAAATGTGTCACCTACATGGCGGATTGTGAGATGTGTCTTTCAAACCAAGGAACCTTGCAGATGTTGTACGTTCATGTTGGAACACGGGTCTTTGGAGGCCCCATTTCACTCTTTAACAGCCAGTGCACGTGTAATTTCATCTATTTACTTGTCTCTCATTTGATTGGTTTCCCCCAACGCCAATTCTTGTTTCTTGTAGGAGAACAACGTCACCATTACTTCTATTATAGTAATCAATTGTTTTCTTTCCTTTCAGAGAGTGATTAAGACCCTTGGTATTGGGGGGGGGAGAATTTTGACTTCATTCATTGTGGGTTTTGTTTGCTGGTTGACCTAGCGCACCAATCTCAGTATATTACTTTAACTCTGGCTCTAAATAATATAGCTACGTCCAATCATGATATGAGAGTCATTTCCACATTAAGTGTTATCCATACCTTTACTAGTTTTGTCGTGTAGTTCCTAGGAATACCCAGGACCTTCCCGTTTTGGATAACCTAATCTGAGGGCTTGGTGTCCCCACCACTTCCGGACACCCCCACAGGATATGTCAGCCGTTAGACCAGCTAGCTCTACAGTGCCACTACCACCCCCCTGTATCTTACAGTGGTGTAGGTAGTCTCTGGCAACCACAGAACATGACAACCCCGATTCCTCAGGGATCGTGGAAAACAGTACATTACTTTTCGCTCAGTCACCCGTGCTCACTTATTCTAAAAAAATACACAGGCTGGTGATTAGGACGTTTCAATAAGTATTTATTGGTTCAGCATCAGTCTTGTGTAAAACCTATGTGCTGCGACAATCAGGAGACAAAATCATACGAAAGAGATTGCAAGTACCAATATAGTATATAGTAGATACATTTCTACCATAATTCTAATAAGATGAACATAAGCAGTTCAGATAGAAACAGTAGAACTTCTTTATTCCTAAAATGCGCGCCCTAAGTAATTTGCCTAAATGTACCTAGCCTAGATCTGGATGGGTAGCATGTATATGGGTGTGTGTATGTGTGTGTATATATATATATATATATATATATTCTAGCCAAGAAACCCCAAAGAAGAACCATCCCCCTCACCTGATGGTAGAGAACGAAGGATCCAGTCTCTGCTTCGAGGATGACACCCCGCAAAGGATGTCAGACTGCTGCATGTCAAAGATGTAGCATTCAGGACCCTGTGTCAGCTTGGAAGAAATTCTCCTCTAATTTGCAGGGGGGAATAAGGGTCTTATATACTAGAGTGGTCACTCTAGGGTTTCTTCTAGAATCGATATGTTTTGAAAACAGTCACGACTGTTTTGAAAACAATCATAAATGTTTTTCCAAACAAATGCGTTCATGCACAGCTGGCTGTTGGCCAAGGATAAAAAAAAGTGGTGACTCTTATACAGAATAATTATACTGTGCCTGAGGACAGGTTTATGTACGTCAGGTACAGGGATTATGATAGAATACCTAGAGCCTGGTGTCGAAGAGACAGGAGCAAGCTACTATGTAAAAGGTCACCTGTTCAGAACCGTTATTGTCGTGTGGATGGGACAAATGTATGTAAAAAGAGGTATACATGACAGGACTAGCCTAAAGGACATGACACCCACTCCTCATCAAAAGGTTAACAGGGTCAGCTAAATAATGATAAAGCTAAGGCCACTAAAAAGCTTAAAAGTCATTCTTCATAAAAATACTAAAAGTACTTTAAAAGCCTGAAAACATTCCATAAAAAGCGTTAAAAAAGGTCCTCTAAACTTGTATATGTTGTTATTATTACACTGAGCACCTTGAAAGCCATTACGCTCAGTTAGAGCAGAGAAGAAGAAAAATAAAAACAAAGTCAGTTACGACCTTCAATTTTGTTAATGTTTAAAAAATGCTGAATAGTTCCCAGCACAGGAAAGGCCAGATAGTTTATGAATTCTGTGCCGAAGACTCAACATCGCTGAATATCATATCCGCAGGTGACAATCTCTCCAGAATCATATCAAGTGAGCAAAGATGGTCATCGCTGGTTCCCACAGCAGCTGCTGGGGAAGAATTAGATGCCTGAACGCCTGTAACCGTTGCCTGTACCTCTGGAATAGAGCCGATTTCCCTTCCAACAGGAGCGGAAGTATCCCTTGGAGGCTCTAGAAATGCCGTCATCAACATGGAAATACGGTGTGGACAACTGTACACATGGGACTGCAAGGGCTCCAGGAGCACTTCTATGTCCGGCGGCGCAACCGATGGAAGTGTCAGACACAGGTCCAACACACAGCCAAATCCACAGAAGAGGCAACGGAACACAGGCAGGACACAGTCTAGCCAGACTGGTCTGAAAGACAGGAACCAATGCTCACTCAGCTCTCGAAGCTGAGGCGTAGTCAGGTAGAACACCATACGCTCACAACAACGTCGTTCCACCAGGGTTCTCTCCATGTCATGAGGGATTGCGACATCCATTGCAAAGCAATATGATTAAAATCAGGATGCCCGCTACTGAAAGCAGGACCAATGGAAGCCCACCAAAAACGCTTCCAAGTACAGAGTGTATGAAAGCTGGAATTACTCCAAAGATGGACTGAAAGGTGGTTAAGAGACCTGATCCAAGGCGCTTAAATAAGTGTACGATCCCACTCGTATCAGACATGTAAAGATACGATGAACCATTTCTCCGAAATGGATCAGGAAATTCGTACGGACCAGGGCCTGTATCTCTGCTTGCAACCTGGAGATCAAAAGTCTCTCGGGCTGAAGTTAAGGTCACATTTTGTTGAAACAACATGGTTTTCAGTCTGCTCAGTGAATCAAACCGTATACAGGAAACATTCAATGAAGGACACAGTGGTGCCTCCCTAACTGTGCGAGCCGGGGGAAATAATACTTGCTTACAGCAAACAACCCTGAGTTTTACTGTGACTAGATATGCGATGCCTGGCGCCATCCCACAACAGCCTTGATCATTAAGCATTAAATAACTCCCATTCAAAAGTAACTCGAAAACTGGATGAATCACTGCAGCTGGGGAGCCTTTCAAGTAGCAAGATAAGTTTGCCTTTGAAGCATAACACGCTCCATGAAGCGAGACCTCCTTACACACTAAAGATCCACTTAAAGCCTTCTCATAGTCTGTTGCACTAAAGATAACTTCAGTGTCTTTATTTCTACACCTATATCTGTACGGTAACTCCCAGGTTTCCTGTATATACCCTTCACCCAACGCTTCATACCTGCCTGCTTGGATGTCTCTAAGGCAGTATTGGAACTGGAATGTTGTGATTGGCAGTGTGATATAGCCATGAATTAACCATTCCTAGACGGAGACTCTGCTACTGTAAAAGGTAACTTCTCTAATTTTTCAATGAGCAGCATGGTGTATTTTGCATCTCTGCGTGCCATGGTCAATTGTCTTTCGGTCAGATTATAAGCCGAAAACAGATTTGAGCCGTTAATGTACCGCCATGGCACGTGGCCAGAACGCAGCGATTGTAGCGTCCAGCTTAAAAGCACAATGGAGCGCAATTGAGATTGCCCGTGTTGTAGAATAGACAAATCTTGTTCCATTATGTTGATTGCCGAGGACACAATGTTGCCCAGTGAATGAATACGTGAAGAAAGTGTGGTCATACCATTGTCTACCACAGCCAAGGCCTTTTCTAGGTTAATCCTATCAATCTCACGTAATCTCTCAGCAGCATCATGATGGGAGACTTTCCATAGTTCTTTGTAGATGGCATATAAGAAGCGTTTTTTACGTGGTTTCTTGGGACCTAGCAAGAAATCCCTAAGATCCATGTTGTCAGAGAGAAGGGACAAGTGTTTCACCTGTCGTAGTGTTGAGGTTTTTAGCCATTCTAGGCACAACTTCCCAACACTATAAGAAGTCACTACCCCTGGGTTGTGTGTGTGTACATAGAATGGGTCAGGCCTATGGATACTAAACCCTCTGGTGG
Organism: Calotriton arnoldi; assembly: GCA_963921515.1. Classification (NCBI taxonomy): domain Eukaryota; kingdom Metazoa; phylum Chordata; class Amphibia; order Caudata; family Salamandridae; genus Calotriton; species Calotriton arnoldi. Next base: position 2,101,603 of record CAWUFW010000493.1, on the reverse strand, counting down.
TACCCTTGAATCTTGATTGACACCTATTTGTGTCGATAGGCCAACCCAACCATCCCTTCCAATTGGGAGCTGATGAATTGTATGTACCATTCAATCAATCAACCAATCAATCAATCAGGGAATTGTAAGCGCGCTACTCACCCGTGAGGGTCTCAAGGCGCTGAGGGGGGGGTCCGCAGATCTGTTTAGCCGAAGAGCCAGGTCTTGAGGGTCTTCCTGAAGGTGTTCAGGAGGGGCGCATCTGATGTCTGCCGGTAGCTCGTTCCAGGTCTTGGCTGCAATGTGAGAGAAGGATCTTCCGCCTGCTCTGGCTCTGTGGATGCGCGGGGTTTCGGCCAGTGCGAGGTTGGAAGATCGGAGGTTTCTTTTGGGTACGTGGAAGTTGATTCTGTAGTTGAGGTATTTGGGTCCGTTGTTGTGTAGGCATTTGTAGGCGTGAGTGAGGATTTTGAAAGCGACTCTTTTCTCCACGGGGAGCCAGTGGAGACTTCATAGGTGTTGGCTGATGTGTTCGTGTCGGGGGATGCCGAGGACGAGTCTGGCGGCGGTGTTCTGTATTGTCTGGAGTTTGCGGAGTAGGGACTTGTTGATGCCGGTGTAGAGTGCGTTTCCATAGTCCAGTCTGCCTGTGATGAGTGCGTGGGTGACTGTCTTCCTTGACTCAGGGGGGATCCACTTGAAGGTCTTGCGGAGGATGCGGAGGGTGTTGAAGCAGCTGGAGGTGACGGCGTTGACCTGTCGGTTCATGGAGAGTGATGAGTCAAGTACGATGCCGAGGTTCTTGGCATGGTCTGAGGGGGTAGGTGGGCTTCCGAGGGCAGTCGGCCACCAGGTGCTGTCCCATGCAGAAGGGGTGGTACCGAGGACGAGGACTTCTGTCTTCTCGGCGTTGAGCTTCAGGCAGCTGTTGGTCATCCAGACTGCGACGTCTAGCATTCCTTTCTGGAAGTTGAGTTTGGCAGTGGTGGGGTCTTTGGTGAGGGAGAGGATGAGCTGTGTGTCGTCGGCGTAGAATACGATGTTGAGGCCGTGTTGTCAGAGGATGGCTGCGAGGGGGGCCATGTAGATGTTGAAGAGGGTGGGGCTCAGTGATGAACTCTGTGGGACTCCGCAGGTGATTTTCGTGGGGTCGGAGAGGAATGGTGGGAGTCTGATCCTTTGGCTTCTTCCGGTGAGGAATGATCGGATCCAGTCCAGGGCTGTTCCTTGTATGCCTGCGTCGTGTAGTCTGGCGACTAGTGTGCGGTGGGAGACAGTGTCGAAGGCCGCTGATAGATCGAGTAGGATGAGGGCTGCGGAGTGGCCTTGGTCCAGGAGGATGCGGATGTCGTCTGTGGCGGCGAGTAGGGCAGTCTCTGTGCTGTGGTTGCTTCGGAATCCGGATTGGGACGGGTCGAGGACGGCATTCTCTTCAATGAATCGTGTCAGTTTCCTGTTGACTGTTTTCTCTGCAACTTTGGCTGTGAAGGGGAGGAGCGAGATGGGCCGATAGTTCTTGAGGTCGGTGGGGTCAGCTGTGGACTTCTTGAGCAGGAGTCTGACTTCTGCGTGCTTCCAGTCGTCTGGGAAGGTGCCTGTTTTGAAGGTGGTGTTGATGGTGCGTTGTAGTTCGGGTGTGATGGCGGCCGCGGCTCTGTGGTAGATGTGAAGGGGGCAGGGGTCGGTGGGGGCCCCCGAGTGGATGCTTTTCATGGTCGAGGCAGTGTCTTCGGCCGTGATCGGTGTCCAGTTGGAGATGGTGGGCTGGCTGGTGTTTCTGGGGGGCGGGGGGCCGTCTGTGGCACCTGGTGGATGGTCGATGAAGTTGTCGTAGAGGTTTTTGATCTTGAGGTGGAAATAGGTTCCAAGTTTGTCGCAGAGGTCTTGGGATAGGGTGATGTCTGTGGCTTCGCTGCGTGGGTTGGTGAATTCTTGAATGACACTGAAAAGTTCCTTGGAGTTGGTGGAGTTGGCTAGGATTTTGCTGTGGATGAAGTTCCTCTTGGTGGCTCTGATCTGGTTGTGGTAGTCCGTCATGGCGTCCTTGTAGGTGGTGTGGTTTTCGGTTGTCTTGGTGTTTCTCCAGTTCTTCTCCAGGCGTCTGCAGGTGCGTCTTGCTTCTTGGAGAGCAGTGGTGAACCAGGCGGCTTTCCTGGGGCGTTGTCTGTCGGGGTTGCGTAGCAGGGCGAGCTCGGCTGCGCAATTGGAGATCCTGGTGTGGAGTTCTCTGGCTGCGTCGTTTGCGTCGGGTGCCCAGGTGTGGTTGTCTCGGGTGAGGGTGGAGTTAAGTTGCTCGTCGGTAACCTTGCTCCAGTTCCTTCGAGGTAGGCGTGGGGCTGGTTTGGGTGCCTTGGGTTTGTTGATGGCGAAGTGTACGCAGTGGTGGTCGGTTCATGGCAGCTGCGTTGTGTGGCTGAATTGGATGTTGTTTCCTGCCGCGAAGATGGGGTCGAGGGTGTGTCCTGCTCTGTGGGTCAGTGTGTTGACGAGTTGTTTAAGTCCGATGCTGGCGAGGTTGTCACGAAGGATAGTGGAGTTGGGGTCGCTGGGGTTGTTGAGGTGGAAATTCAGGTCTCCAATGAGTATGTAGTTTGTTGAGGCGATGGCGTGGGGTGCGATGAAGTCGGTGATGGTGGTGGCGAAGGGTATTCGGGGACCGGGGGGTCTGTAGATGAGGGTTCCTCGGAGTGTGGCTTTGGGGGTGGTCTAGATATAGAAGTGCAGGTGTTCGGTGGAGGGGAAGGTTTTGCTGGAGGTGGTGAGGCGGAGGGTGCTCTTGTGGGCGATGCCGAGGCCCCCTCCTGGGTGGTTGGGGCTGTCTTTCCTCTGGATCTTGTATCCGTCTGGGATGGCGGTGCTGATGTTGGGGGCAGAGGATGCGTTGGTCCAGGTCATTCTGTATCATTGTACCCAGTATCTCCTCAATTATCAGTGTGTCATTTAATAAACCTTCAATTGGTGTGGGTAAGGGGATGCGTGGTGTTTTCAGGTCTTTTATTTTTGCAAACCCGTAGCAGGTACTCTGTTGCACTGTTCTGTTCAGGAATATTATCTGTAATGGTATAAGGCAAGCTCTAAATAAAGCCTCTGTTCCCTGAACCTGCCAATCTTTTGTCTCTCAGATTGATTTTGTGTCTATCGTGCCCCTCCAATAGTCGAAACCTTGTATAGACAGCTGGGAGATAAAAGGTGCCGAATATATGAGCTTGGTGTTTGTTAGCATCATTTTCTTTGCAGGTGCATTTATTTGCGTAAGCTTATAATAATATGACATTGCGTCTGATGTATTGAACCCTCTAAAGTATGCAAATTTCTGTAAGAATGTGGCAGAACTACCTTTCGTGGTGTCGGGCAATGATCCCATTGATGATAAGTGTTAACAGTTCATGGGACACTAGCTCTGTGCAAAAAGTGATGACCATAATGCAGGTAACAATGCATACTGTCGAAGTCAGGTGTATCTTCATACAATTCCCTGTAAGAAAATGCAGCAGATTGTTCTAAATCTGAGTGCATAGTATTTACAGTCTCAATGTCCCAATCATCAGAGAGTGTACTCGGGGTAATGAAATCATTCAACGGAATTTTAAATACGAGTGTAATTTTCAAATGTTCAGTAGGACCAAATACATCATATGAAACTCTATCCCAAACTATACCATCCGGTACTGGAACTGCTGTAATGTTCACTAGGGACAAGTCTATGTTCATGGTGTGATGACGTATGAGGTTTCAAGACCAAGTTCACAGGTTGTACTGCAGAGCGTTGTGGGAGGTAATGTCCATTCAGTAGTAGAAAAAAGACAGTTACTATACCAATCCAAATTAACAGGAACAGGATCCCTAGTGCAAACCAAAGATGCAACCAAGGGGACACCAAGTAAGTCTTTTTCAGCCAGAGATAGAATTGTTGAAATTGTTCTTTTTTGGAAATGGGTGGCGTTTGCTCAGTTTCACTTGGATCTGAAGAAAAGTCATCTAAGTTGATGAAGTAGCCAGACGTAGTACGATCTATCTTTGGGAGCTCAGCACTGTTTGTAGAACTGGCAGTTGCTTCTTGTGCAGGCACATTGATGTAAATTTTATTATTCGGCCGAATTGCAATTTGCTTTTCATTTTCATTTGGATGTTGCTCTGTTTCAACAGGTGTAATTCGTACTCCGTTATTGGCTACTGCAGCATCTTGCGCAGAGGAGTCTTGAGACGTTATTAGTCTTTCCATCTGAACTTCCTGTATAGTAGCGAGAGGAGATCTGCGGCTACTCAGGACCCCACGCGGCCTACTGTTGTGAATCAGCCACATAGTGTGGTTTGATCAGGTCAATGGAGACGAATCTTCTTTCTTTTTTGCCGGCAAGAGGCGGATAAAGTACTGCTCTTCTTCCTTGAACCGCCAGGACAGGTACAGGTGTTCTGTAGGATGGCCCAAACTCCTTCTTGTCCACAATCTTTTCTCTGACCAGATCCCCAATCTTTGGGACCCAGGCAGGCCTTGCCGGAACCGGTTTCACTTCCCCAGTGGCGGTGCGTTTTACTTGGACGTTGCTTTGTAATGCCTGGAATTCATTGAGTTCCTGTAAAACAGCCAAACGATCATTCAATTCAAATGGTTTTGCAGCTGCCACTGTACTGGCACAATTGAGGTCAGGTACCCACATTCTTGTCCCAAACAGGATCTCATAGGGGGTACGTCCTCCCAAAGATTTTCTTGGCATATTGTTTAGTGCCCTCTGGACCCCATACAGGTGATTGAACCAACTACCGCCAGCACCTAATACCCTTGCTGTTAAGGATTGCTTTAGGTCCCGGTTTTCCCTCTCCACCACCGATTTTCCCTCTGGATGGTAGGGGGAGGAGTACCGCAAGGCCACGCCTATACTTTCTATGGCTTTCTTGTAAGCCTGAGAGCTAAACGCAGGGCCACGGTCAGAATGTAATGTGCCAATTGTGTATGTCCCGATGAAGACTCGCAAATCCTTTATAACAGTTCGAGCGTCAGCCGAGCGCTGAGGCTAAACCCATAGAAATCTAGAGCATGAATCCACTGCCACCAAGATGTATCTGTAAGCCTCGTCTGAATTTAAGGGGCCGCAGTGATCCAAACAGACACATGCGAGAGGTCTGTCTGAAATGAGTAATGGTGTTTGTGGTGACGGTGCTACGGCGGAACCTTTCATATGCTGGCAGATGTCGCACTTTAAGACATAAGCCTTTGTTTGTTTAGGCAAAGTTAGCCACCAGAATCGCCCCTTCAGTAATGAATTTGTAGCAGTGACTCCTGCGTGTGCTGAGCCCAGACCCTCATGTGCAGCTAGTATTAAATCTAATCTGTGATCCATGTTTGGTATAACTCTATCCCTCACTCCTGGAATTTGAGCATACGGTGCGTTTGCGCATCTAATTTATAGGAATATTTGAGTGGAAAACCCTTCGGAATGGCAGAGCCGTTCTTTGAGGCGTTGACAGCTATCAGTATGTCTCCATCTATCCTCGTGCTAGAACGAGTGATTGCAGCAACGGCAGCAGTTCGCACTGTCGTCTTGGCAGCTTTATCAGCCAGTGAATTCCCTTCAACGTGTATGCCAACACGCTGATCACTCGAAGTGTGAATGACTTGAGTCCATGGCAGGCATGCTTTCAGCTTTGCCACTTGTTCCCATAACAATTTATGTTTAATTGTGCAACCCTTGGAATCTCTAAACCCATTCTGGCCCCAGTAATGAAGATATTCATTATAGGACTGCACACAATCAAATGAATCGCACACTATCACTGTGGGGAATTCCCAATCCGTATATTGTAGTGCTAGTATCAGGGCTTTCAGCTCTGCCAACTGTGCCGTACAATCTAGAGATTGCGCAGTCGTATTGCTGGGATGGAACTTACCATCTTGCACACGTCCCTTCACTATAGCACATGCTGCGCTATACTGTTGTTTACTTTCTATGGCAGGCTGAGCAGAACCATCAGTATAAATGATGTATTCATATTTCTCTAGAGGCAAGATTTCAGCTGGGAGAGGGTATTCTTGTTCGTACTGCAGGAACGCTTGTGTTTTTAATGTAGAATCGTATCGGTAATCTACATCTGTTGCAGTGAGAGAATTAGCCCATTGTATCCATCGCGGATGCAGTGCTTTTGCATTTGAAATGCTCGCTTTGGTAACAGCTTCTAAAGTTGGCACCGGGGTAACAACTATTATGCGTTTCACCTGTGCTAGTGCTCTTTCTCTCACTACAGCAGTCTGTACAGCTGTCAATATTTTTTCAGTTGCTGCAAATCGCATTTCAGCATTCGTGTATAAATGTGATTTGTATGCAATTGGGACTGTCTCATCTTCATTGAAAGTGATATATGTATATCCTGATAAACCCGGGACTACCCAGATCACCAAGTTGGTGGTATTCACACGTGTGTGCAAATGTTTAGATGCTATCATGTCAATCTGAACTGAACGTAGAGTATCTGTGTGTTGCTGTGTCCACTGATGTGCTGTGAAATCAGTTCCGATTAGGTCGCAGAAAGTTTTGACTTTTTCTGCGTAATCTAGAATGTATGTTCTGCCAAAATTCGGAAATCCTAAAATTGATTGCAAACCCTTCAGAGTCTTTGGAGGTTGGTGCAGAGCGCACTTTTCTTCACTTGACAGCTCATATCCAAAAAACAGGACATTGAGATGGGCAATTTTAGATTTCTTGAAATTAAATTTGTAGCCCAAATTGGCGAAATCCCACAATTATGTTGTTCACCCTGCTCAAGTGTTCAAGTAATTCACCATAAGTCAGATAGATGTCATCTACATAGGACACAGACTCCTCATCGCATGTTTGTAATATTTCTGACACTCTTGCCGAGAATAGCCCCGGGCTGTTCTTATACCCCTGCGGCAAATGACAAGAATTTCGCTGAGTGCCGAGGGCAGAAAATGCTGTCAAATATCTGCTTTCTGGAGCTATATTTTGGCAGAAGAATCCATTCGAGATATATAATGTTCTGTATTTCTTCAGCACAATGTAATTCATTAATGCAGCACTATATGCATTTTGAACTGCAAATGTTCGTGTGCATGTGTTTAAATGTCAGTAAACTTAAACTAGACGATATGTGTTGTCAGGTTTCATTACTGGAAACAGAGAATTGTTCATCGGGGAGGTGCAAGTCTCAATCACACCTTGGTATTCAAGTTGGTCTAAGATTTCTTTGACCTGTCTTTTTGCATCATTTTTAATATGATACTGTCTGTGGATTTGGACTAGATTTTAATGGGATTTCATAGTGGGTAGACTACACATCACACCCTACATGGTTGCGGTATAATGCCGGAGCTAGCGCTAGCCCCTACTCCTGCACATATGAAGGTTTTAAAGATTCTGGAACAAGGTCGGAGAAATCGGGCAAAATGACACTTTCCCCTTTTGGGCCTTTAACCTTTCTCGAGATGTTCCCGTCTATTTGGAGTGTAATTTCGTGTAATCGATGTGGGACACTAACTCTCGTATCAGGTGTTTCCACCGTGATGTGCTCATTCAATACTGCTGTCATCAGAAAATCCTTCAGGTTCCGACAAGCTATTGTTGCTTCTGCCGCACTGTCTAGCATCGTCAGAGCCCATTCCCCGTTCAGAAGCTGAGTCCTCAGTAACCTGGGCATTATTAAGCCAGCTACTTTTTTCTTTTTGAATTGAGGTTTTGCTTTAGGTTGCTCTTCCTGTTTGATAATATAATCTGAATTGCGATGTGTTTCCCTTTTTGTATTTGGCCGATCTTCATGCTTTTGTTCTGATCGCCCGTCCCTCTCCGAGTTTTTGGATGAACCCTGAAAAGAACGTGTATCGGTGTCCTGATAGCTGTTAGGTTTCCTAATGTTGTCACGATTCCTAAGGTGATACCTCTTTTCAGAGGACTCCCGTTGGGGAGACCCACTCCCTTTTTTAATTTTTTTTTAAATATATCTTTATTAGCATTTTTTTTTCCTTTAATAAGAACACCTTTGTTTGCATGTACAAACAATCACATGGCGTATGCAATGTTTTCAATGACATATGTATTGTGCCAATTACATCTTCACATAGTCCAGTTATTTTCCATAAACAGTAGTGTGTCTAGAAGACAAGGCCACGTACACCTGGAGTCTATACCTAAAGTTATGTGTGCTCAAGGGAGTTACTCATAACAATCTGCAAAGATATACATTTATTTACAATAAACGAATCACAACTAACAAATTATAATAACCATTTTGGTGGTGTGTCTCCCAGTGTCATCCGACCGAGTGTTTGTCCTATACATGTTTGTCAGGGGATATGGGCTGATCTAGCTTGAAAGTCCCATCAAATATATGTGTTGTTGGGGGGCGCACGGGGGGAGGCCATTCCAGCTTGAGGGGGTTTCAACTCAGTTATGATTCCCTCTCTATTCCCACTTCAATCCTGCTCGTCAGTTGATCCTGTTGACCCAGAACTATCTTCCTGTTGGTCTAATACCTCTCCTTCCCCTGCTTCTACATCAGGTTCATGCCTTGTCTCCCACTCTCTCAGGACCTCTGTCCTGAGCTCCCCCATTGGGCGCTTTCAGATCCCCCTTGCATCTTCCTGCAATAATGCTCTCTGTTCTGCTTTAGCCCAAGTGTCAACACTATTCTCCCATGTCTCTGTCCCTGGGGTCGTGTGTGATTTCCAGTGCTGGGCTATTTGTCTGCTCGCCAGGATCAATGCAAGGTCAATGAATCTGTTTTTGGCCTTCGGTCTGGGAAACAAGCCAACCTCTATTGTGATTGGCAGAGTGCACGCCAGGATCTTCTTTATCATATCTAGTACCTTCTCCCAGAATTCTCTCAAATTTGTGCATTCCCAGGTCATGTGACCAAACCCCACATCCCTCACTCCGCATCTAGGGCAACCCTGTGTCGCCTCTTATGATGTTTAGCCGGTGAGGTGTCAGGTATACCATGTGCACTTAATTAAACTGTATCGCTTTAAAGTTAAAATTTCTGGATACCCGTCTGGTGGGGCCATCTAGTACTCTGCTCCATTCCTTCTCCGTCAACGCTCTCCCAATAATCTCATCCCATTTCTTACGAGTACGGTCCAATGGTTTCTTAACTGTGTCTAGTAGCGACCTATATAGCCATTTAATCAAGTGTCTAGCAGCCCCCAAGGTTAAAATTGTCTGGAGTACCCCATGTGTTTGTGGCTCCTGAGAATTATTGTGCCATAATTCCCCAAATGTCTTGGTCAGAGAATAGTATGTCAGAAATTGCCCATGTGGGAGATCAGTTTGCGTCATAAGGTCATCTATGGGTATTAATGCCCTCATAAGGAAGCAATCTCCCACAGTGGTTATCCCAACGGTTGTCCATTCTGCAAACTGATGGCTTGTGTATAGGGTGATAGGGACTCCATAGGGGATCCCCACTAGCGGTATCTCAGGGGCATAGGGGTGGTCCGCGTTCGTGTGTTGGCGTCATCTCTTCCAACAGTATAACGTCGCTTGTAAAAGCACGTTAGATTTGGGAACAATCACCGCTGGATGCAGCAACTTGGCCACCAGCCAACTTTGGCTGTTTCTCCATCCTTCCTCTTCTAGCAATTCCAGATTTCTACCATCTACCCACTGGGCTAGCCACTGGAGTTGGGCCGCTAAATAGTACAGCTCGAAGTCTGGTGCACCTAATCCTCCCTCCTCTGGTGCCTGTTATAATATCTCCAAGGATACTTTGTTCTGTCCTCCATGCCATATTAGTTCGCAGAGTGTCTGCGAACCATGTAGGCATAATTATTACTGGTCAGTTCACAAAATGGTATAGTAACCTGGGAAGCATGATCATTTTTGAAAGAGCTATGCGAGCCATCAAAGGTAGCTTAAGTGAACGCCAAAACTGTACACAGGTTTTTAAGGACCTCAAAACCGGGTTCAGGTTGCCCTCCCTCAGGTCTGCTAATGTATGAAATATTTGAATACCAAGGTATTTAAATGAGCGAGGGGAGCATGCCAAGACCCGCAGGGAGGTCCTCCTGGAGCGTGCCCTCAATAGTTAATGGGAAGGCATATGTCTTGGTGTTATTAAGTTTAAGTCCCGCCAGGTTTGCATAGGTGTCCATGATATATATATGATATATATATTGCCCGTTCTGCTCCCCGACAACGTCTCTCAGATATAATGATAAGTCGTCCGCATAGAGCGAAATTACATGCAAACCACTCCCCAGGCATATGCCCAGATTGTGACTCTGTTGTCTGAAGGCGATAGCGAGTGGCTCTATTGCAATCACAAATAGCAACAAGGACAGTGGGCAACCCTGTCTAGTACCTCTATGCATGTTATACGTTTCCAACACCACCCCATTTGTTTTGACCCTTGCATTAGGGTGCGTATACAATAGTTTCACCCATCTAGTCCACCTTTCCCCCAGCCCCATCTTTTCCATTGTGGCTTCTAAAAATTCCCACCTTACCGAATCGAACGCTTTCTCCAAATCTACCGACATATTGAGGGCATCTGGATAATAGTTCCTATCAGGTTGGTGCAGAACATGAAAAAGCCTCCGCCAGTTCCCAGACGTGGACCTAGTTGGTACAAACCCATTTTGGTCTTTGTGTATCAAGCTGGTCATAAATGGCAAGATTCTGGCCGCTAAGATTTTGGTCAGAATTTTAAAGTCAACATTTAGCATCGATAGAGGCCGATAGTCTGACATGCGTGGAGTCGCCGTCTTGACTTTTGGAAGTGGGACAACCAGCGCATCTCTAGTCGAGGAAGGCAGTCCCCTCTCTCCCAGGCCTCGGCATACATTGCCTCCAGCTTTGGTGCCAGAGTCTGTGCATAAGTCGAATAGAATTCCACCGGAATGCCGTCTGGGCCCAGTGTCTTCACCTTTGGCCATTTCTTTAATTGCAGCCTTGATTTCCATCTCAGTCACCGGCCCTCCCAAGTCTTCCCGTCTATCTGGCTCCAGGGTTTCCAGGGGCAAAGCTTCCAGATAATCAACTAATGTCTTCCACGGCAGGGGCCTCGGTTAGCTGTATAGTGTTACATAATAGGTTCTAAATGCATCATTTATGTCCTTAGGGCCAAATATTATCTGGCCGTCTCCAGACCGAATTCGGGAAATGGGAGATCCCCTATTTTCAGGGCGTACTAGCCATGCAAGAATACGACCTGCTCTGCCCCCTTCTGCATGTACCCGCCCTTGATATTCCTGTGCATCCAAGCACCGTAGCCTCTCAAGCGTGCTATCGTATTCCTTTTTCTTTAATCTACCAGTGCGTCCTCCTCCGTCGTCAGTTGGGCTTCCCTATCATGTAGCTGCGCTTCTAGATCTGTGAGGTCTTCTAGAATTTGTCTCAGCATTCCTACTCTCTGACTCATAGTGTCCCCTTACTACTTTTTTGCAGGTTTCCCATTCTACCGCTCTAGAGCTGGCAGTGCCTTGGCTAAACTGAAAGTATTCCTTCACCGCCGTGTGTAATGACGTGCGGAAGGGAACATCCTCAAGAAGAGCGGGGTCTAGCCGCCACGTGGGTATTAAAGTAGGCTCAGGGATGGGGCGAATGTGTAGCATGAGCGGGTTGTGATCAGATATGGTGCATCCAAGGTATTCCGTGTGTGTGTGACGGCGGGTCCCAGTTGAGCTGAGCATGTGAACATATCTAATCTGGTATGTAGCCTATCCAAATGTGAATAATATGAATAATCTTTGGTGTTACTATGTTGCGATCTCCAGATGTCCACCATGTCCCACCCTTCTAACCAAGTCCGGAACCCTTTGGACGTTTTGGATACTGGGGTATTATTAAAGGGTGGAGTCGAACTGTCCATTTCCACATCTGCCACACAGTTGAAGTCTCCCCCCAATAGCGTGTGTGATGTATCTAGCTTGGTAAGTTGCGTGGACACCTGGTCTAAGAATTGAATGTGGTCCTGATTTGGGGCACAGTTGCATCCGAGTGTAATCACTCTGCCCAGTAGTCTACCCTGAAGCAGGACATACCTGCCCTCAGTATCTATTACGGATCTGTCTAAATCAAATGGAGTGCCCGCTCTAATCCATATGAGAGTCCCCCTCGAGAATGCCGAGTATGTGGTCGCATAAATTTGTCCACCCCATTTATGTCTCAGCTTTGTACTTTCCTCTAGCGTGAGGTGTGTCTCTTGTATTATGGCAATATGTATTTCTCCACGTGTTAGATAACTGTGAATTTTCTTCCTTGTGGCAATCGAACCCAACACTCTCACATTCCAGGTCATCATTTTGAGTTTGTGGTACTGAGGTGTCCCTACAGCCATTACTACTATTTACGGGAGTTTCCCCTCCCCAATCCCCCACTACTATTTCAGACCATGTTTGGGACAACCACTTGGGGACCACCAACCACCCCAACCAAGTAACTCCCTCACCCCAAGGCAGGTTCGCAACAGCTGGCCGCCCAAACCTGTTAAACCTATAAAGCATTAATATAAGACTGTCCCCTCTAACCAACCAGAGAGGGCTATCTAGTCAGGGGTGCGCAAGGAAGTAACCACATATTACTCCTTTGCAGACTGCCTCATTGATCCATGACAGGGACCACAGCCCCTCCTGTGGAGGGTGCCCCTCCCGTCATGTCCTGTTCACTGCAACAGGGGCCCACCTCCGATCTTCATCCACTAATATCCAGCCTACCTGCAGATGGCGTTGTTTGAGTTCAATCAGGCAAGTCACCTTCTTCGTTCGTACCTGTTGCGGCTCCCGATCCCTCATCCCCCCAATCATGTTTAAATGTTATCGGTCTGTGGTGTTACGGCCAGGAGCTCCGGCTAACTTCTGGCTGAGTCCCCAGAATCTGATTCTACTGCACTGTGTTCTGATATTTTCCCTGAGCTGCCTTTCTCAGTTTGTTGTGTCAACACTTCTGTTTCTGCTTGAAGCGCCGGCTTCCTGTCCTGTGCTGTCTGTGAAGCTGAGGGTTTCCGTAGTTGGAATGTTCTAGACCGTCTAAATCGTTTCTGTTGTGGCTTGGCTGTGGTTGTGACATCCTTACTCGATCTGTGCGCTGGAGCCCCAGCCCTGTATGTCTCCAGCCAGGACCACAGTTCATCTGGGGAGTTGAAGAAGTGAGTTGCTCTATCTAGTACCACACGTAGTTTCGCTGGAAATTATAGGGAGTACGTGATGCCTTCCGACCGCAGCGCCTTTTTTGCCTCCAGAAACGAAGCTCATTGGGCTTGGACCTTCGCTGTGCAATCTGGGAAGATAGATATTTTGCTATTTGCAATTACAAAGGGTCCATTTGTGCGAGCATTCTGTACGAGGATATCTCGGTCCTTGTAGTGTGGGAGATGCACCACCACTGGGCGGGGTGGCCAGGCTGGCGCCAGCGGGGACGTGGGCACCCTATGTGCTCTCTCCAGAGTGAAAAAATGTGTGAGCTTCCCAGGGGTCACCATGTTCTGCAGCCACCCCTCTAAGAATGCTACCATGTCCGTACCTTCCGTGCCCTCAGGGATTCCCACCACATGTATATTGTTGCGCTTATTGCGCCCTTCGGCATCCTCAGATTGCTTTTCCAGGTTTATCACTCTTCACGTCAGATCTTCCAGCTTACGCGACGTAGCTGTTTGTTCTGGTTGTATTACTTCCATTGTGTGTTCGACTTCCTTCATTCTGTCAACCAGCTTATGATGTTCCGCCTGCAGTAATCCCAGGCCCACGACACTGCTCTTGTTGTAGTGTCGTTTTGGTGTCAGCTATAGCGGCAAGAATCTTGTCTAGATGCACATGCAATGCCTGGTCTGAACCTCCATGCTCATCTGCCCCTTGGCCCGTAGGTACCAGTTGTGTCTCGCTTTCCTCTTGTTGTGCGCCTCCTGGTTTGATCCGGGGCTTGCCCATGTTTCTTGATCTGTGTGTTCCCCAGCAGCATGCGAGTGCCTGTTCTCAGCAGCCATCAGAGCCCCACTTACTGGTCTGTAGGACTGCCAATGTCTTCACTCGTCCTTCCACAAGGCCCTTTCATGGTGTCCATCTTAGTACTCAGAGGTTCCCCTGCTCTAGGTCGTGCTGTCCAGCAAATCACCGCTAGTGTGTGGGTCCCGTACTATGTAGTCTCTTTAGTGTTGGGCCCAACTCCAGTTCCTGCAGCCAGCACGGGACGCTCGGTGGGGGTCTAGGCTGCTTTGCACAATCACTCACAATTTCCCTCCGTCATGCAGGCAACCACCATGCCATTCAGTAGCTGCCAGTATGTCGATTGTGCCAGGAGAGAGACAAAAGGCAAATGGGGAAAGGATTAGGAGCGTCTTTACCCGAGTAGCTCACCTCCGCCCACACCGATCTTCTATGTGGGCCTGCCGTTGTGCCTCAAGGAGATTGGCCTTTTCAATACATAGCCTCTTCTCTTTTTTGTTTTTTCCCCTTTTGTTTTGTGACCTGCACTGTGCCAGTTGCCCCCGCTCGTGCGGTGCACCTTACAAGGCTCCTTGCCGTTTGCCTGGTGCATGCGTGACCCTGCCAAGCCAGATCACAGTAGGCCTTTCCCCAAGCAAGCGGGTGGGGGAAGCATCCAGCGCTTCTCTGTGCGCTCGTGGCCCACCTATCCTCATACACTCCGCTCACCACTCTGTGTAGCTAGGTCGCTCGGCCAGATTCTGAACCCCAAGGCCTGTTCCCTGGGGTTTTGCCTCGTCTCGCCCCGGGCAGTCACTCATCTCGCTCCACATCGGTCGGGCGTGGGCTACTGAATGCATCCCTCGTGGTCTCCAGTCGCCCTTCCCCGAGCCACACGTAGCCCTCCGGAGCAGGTCGCTTCCCAGCTGGGCAGGGGGAGGGGTAATCTCGGGGTCACAATGCCATCGGGGCCCACCTCTTTGCACTCATGCTCCGTTCCGGCCTCCATCCAGCCCCTTCTCTGGTCGCTGAGCAGTCCCTTTGTCAGTCAGTCTGCTTTGTCAGTTGCCAGCTCTGCAGCCCTGTTCTCCCAGGGCTCTGCTGCGTCACACCACCACCCGCTGTTCCTTGTGGTGCAGTACCTTCTAGATGTGGGCAGTGTCTCCCGGCTGCAGCTATTATCTTCCGGAGCTCTCCCTGGTCCTTGTGCGATCATCGGAGCTCATGCCCCGGCCTCACACCACTGTTGCTGCAGGCGTCGGCATGTCACCAGCCCCAGCCCACCACTCGCCGATGCTGTCGATTTCTCCGGTGACCCAGGTTCTGTGGCAGCTCCGTTGCCGCTCCGCTGTTGCTTCGCCGGTTCCTCTGCACATAGGGAGTGCACAGGGACTTCGGGCTCCCGCAGACAGGCCTTTGTTTCAGGATTTAATGACGGCCGATGTGGAGCTTCTCGCTCACACGTCCACCATCTTCGGCCTCCAAGCCACGCCCCGGGGAGACCCACCCCTTGATCGTAAATTCTTTTCTGAATTGTTATTTTTAGAATTTTTATTTTCCCATTTCTTTTTAGAAGCGGATGCTTGCTTTGAGTTGTCCTTGTCGGGACTACCTGCCATTTGTGGCTTCCCTGCTTTGGTTCCCAGATTATCTCTACCTAATGCAGCATAGGTTTCTTCGATAATTTTTGGTAATTCTCACTCCTTATTTATAGGTGCTATTTCCCTTAGGCGGCTGTATATGGCCATTGCTGCTGCCTCCCCCTTTTTGTTGCTCAGCATGATTGCAGAGACTTGGGCAAAATTACCTATCAGTTTCATCCCCACGTCCAGGGCAGGTCCTGCTCCGTACTCATTCTGTATTTGTTTCAATACCTCTGGAACGACTGCTATGGAAGGGGTACCGTGTATTCTGATGTATACCACAGCAAAGATTGTTCCCCAAGTGGTACAATCCTCAATCGAGGGAACCATCCTCATTGCCAAGCAAATGGTTAGCATTCTGTTTTTCCTGCGGACCTGTATGGGTAAATACTGCTTCCAGCTGTGCTATTTTTTGTGCTATCCAGAACGGAATTTGCTCCCGTTTGGAGGGTATTGTTCCTATCACTGATTTCAGTGTCTGTGGGTTAATTGTAGGTGTGGTCTGATGTGGGCCAGTTGGAGCACTTCTCGCAGGTTGAACTGTTATTGTTCGCATGACGAACTGGACAATGTGTCTGTATAGCCTATGTCTTTCTATATTGTACGGACTTCATCCACTGGTAGTGTATCTATCTCAGGATGTGGAGTGTATGTCGCTAAGACCGGTCAGGTCGCTCCTTTTGTGCTGAGTGGTCTCACAACAGATCTTGTGTGGGAGGGCGCCTTTAAACCAGTTTCCGTGTTGCTGGTAAGTTAATGGGACTTCAATGTTTTCGTATGGAATGTATTCTTCCAGTGGTTCAACTACAATGTATGTGTGGAACAATTTAGTCTGTAGATCTGCAGGCGGGAATTGAACCCAAGAATAGAATACCGCTGATCCGAACACCTCGTGTGCTTCAATCACGAAGGTAACGCAGCCACCTATTGCAGGTACACCGTGTTCTATCAATTTAATGGTTACTGCATTTCTACAGTTTTCTGTAATGTTGAGAGCGTTCGCTAATTCTTCTTCCCCATTCCCTGAACCACTGCTCGTGGACTCAGTCATTGTCAAACGGAGAAGAACAAATCTTTTTTAAAATGTTAGGGTTTTCGCACAATGTGGGAACCTTCTACCCTTACAAGCTTGTTAAACCTTCAGCCAATACACAGAGTATATCGGCTCAGCTGAGGCGGGTTTCCCTTCCCACTTCAGACGTCACGGAAAAGGTGGGAGTAGGGCTTTCTGAAAAAGCACGGCTGAACTACTCAGATTTGAACTGTTAATATAAGAACCAAATTAACGTTGGCGGCACCATGTCATGTAGTTCCTAGGAATCTCCAGGACCTGCCCGTTTTGGATGACGTAAACTGAGGGCTTGGTGTCCCAACCGCTTCCGGACACCCCCACAGGATATGTCAGCCGGTAGACCAGCTCGCTCTACAGTGCCACTACCACTCCCCTGTATCTTACAGTGGTGTAGGTAGTCTCTGGCAACCACTGAACATGACAACCCTGATCCCTCAGGGATCGTGGAAAACAGTACAGTACTTTTTGCTCAGTCACCCGTGCTCACTTATTCTCAGAAAATACACATGATGGCGATTAGGACGTTTCAATAAGTATTTATTAGTCCAGCGTCAGTCTTGTGTAAAACATATTTGCTGCGACAATCAGGAGACAAAAGCATATGAAAGAGATTGCAAGTACCAATATAGTAAATAGTAGATACATTTCTACCATAGTGCTAATAAGATGAACATAAGGAGTTGAGATAGAAAGAGTAGCACTTGCATATTCCTAAAATGCGCGCCCTAAGTAATGTACCTAGCCTAGATCTGGATGTGTAGCATGCATATGTAGATATATAGATATATATATATATATTCACTGAAAAAACCATAGGTTTTAGGGAAAGTTATAGTTAGTTGGACATTGCACTCGTACAAAACCCGTGAAATTCCCCCGTTATAGTTAGTTCAGCTAACTATAACTCGCACCCCCGCAATGCACTGCTGATGACGTCACATATTACATCACTCATGACATGGTCAGTGACATCACTGATGACATCACTGATGACATCATCCAGTGACTGTGTGTTTGTGTAAAGTTTAAATATGTTTAATATATATAGGGAAAGGCGTATTGAAGAATGAGTGGGTGTATAAGCGTCTGAATGGATGATTTAGTAGGTGCGTGACCGAGTCTATAAGTGAGTGATTAAACGTATCTTACTGGATGCATGGGTGAGTGACTAAACTGTGTGAATGTCTGTATCCGTCTGTCTGTTGTTGTGTAAGCAGCTGCATGGGTTTCTGACTAGCTAAATGAGTGTCTATATGGGTTATGGATTGGTTCTCTGAGTATCTGTATGGGTGCCTCAGTGTTTGTGTGGGTGGGGTGTGTGTGACTCTGTGCATAGATGTGTGAGTGGGTGATTCACTGGGTGCCTGGTTTCAAGAGTGCGTCTGTGATGGACTGTATGGGTGGGTGAGTGTGTGTATGGGTGTGTTAGTGATTGAATGTATATCTCAGTGGTACATGTGTGAGTAACTACATATGTGAAAGGCAGTATATATGTGTGTTGGAGTATATAAATGGCTATAAGTGAGAGTGTGTGATCGTGGGAGTGGCTATATGGATGAGTGTGTGCTTGCATCAGTGATTGCATAGAAGCGTAAGAATGTGCTAGTATTTTTATGAGTAAGTGAGCTGGTGTGTATAACTGTATAGGTGAGTAAATTGGAGTGTGATTAATTATTTGCATGACTGACTAGGTGTGTGAGTACCTCTATGGATGAGTTGCGTTGTGTGAGTGTTTATATAGGTGTATGAGTGCATATGATAGTCCTGTACTGAGTGACTGTAAGTATGAGTGACTGTACGGGTGAGTGAGTAGATGTGTGTGTGTAGACCTAAGAATCAGTGAGTGGGTATGTACTTATTGGTATTGGAGTGTGTATGGTTTTGAGAATGGCAGTCTGTAATTTAGAGTGGGTGTATCAAAAGTTATATTAGGGTGTGAGAAGATGCATTAAATTCTCACATGGATGATGTCATCAGTGATGTCATTTGAGATGTCATCAGTGATGTCACTGACCATGTCATGAGTGATGTAATATGTGACGTCATCAGCAGTGCATTGCAGGGCGCGAGTTATAGTTAGCTGAACTAACTATAACGGGGAATTTCACGGGTTTTGTACGAGTGCAATGTCCAACTAACTATAACTTTCCCTGAAACCTATGGTTTTTTCAGTGAATTTCAAAGGTTTTTTAAATGCTAATTCCTAACTATAACATGTCTGAAACCTATGGTTTTTTCAGTGAATTTCAAAGGTTTTGTAAATGACAATTTTTAAATGTATTAATTGTTATATATTTTTTTTTATACTGATTTACTACATTTTTTTAAACTATTTATTTTTAGATATTTTATTTTTTAAATTACATTGTAATTACATTATACATTACAAAATATACTTTCTCAGAATGAATTACTTTAGTTTAAATACTTTGCAAATAGGCAATAGACTTTTAAGTACAGTAGTTACAGTTGTTGCAATGGGCAACACAATTTCAAACACAATGCAACATTGAGCTCAATGTGAATTTCTAGCTAAATGCAATTAGTTACTTTATGGATTACTTTTCTAACCACAGGACTGGATCCTAGATTCAGTCCTGGGACATCTCCTGTAAACAGTTGAGTAAAAGTGTTTTGGTTACAGTAGTGATTTTTAAGGAATATTATTGTATTTTAAAAGTTGACACTTAGAAACTTTTTCACATAGAATCACCAATGTTATCCTATGGGAGGAAATTCACTTAGCAGGTAAGTAGTGTTATCATTACTTTTTCTTACTCAGTGGTGGATCCTGGATCCAGCACTGGTGCATCTCCTGTAAACAGTTGAAAGAATGCGTTTAAGTCATACAGGCGATTTTTAAGGAATATTTGTAGTTTGTGAAAATCAACACTTTGAAACTTTTCTGCTGAAAACCAGACAATGGATTCCTGTGGAAGGAAATATAAGTTACTGGTAAGTACGGTTAAAATTACTTTTCAGGATCAGTACTGGGCTGAAAGATGCAGCACTGAGGTCTCTCCTGATAACAGGTGAGTAAATCGGAATTCGTATTTTGGCTGATTTTAGAGGAATATTTGTATGTTTCAAAAATCGACACTTAGAAACTTTTTCAGCAAAAAGCAGGCAATGATATCCTATGGAAGGAAATTCAAGTTACTGGTAAGTACGGTTAAAATTACTTTTCAGGATCAGTACTGGGCTGAAAGATGAAGCACTGAGGTCTCTCCTGATAACAGGTGAGTAAATCGGAATTCGTAGTTCGGCTGATTTTAGAGGAATATTATAAAGTTCCAAAACTCCACACTTAGGAAGAATTTCCAAATGAAACCAGTCAATGATATCCTATGGAAGGAAATTCAAGTTACTGGTAAGTACGGTTAAAATTACTTTTCAGGATCAGTACTGGGCTGAAAGATGCAGCACTGAGGTCTCTCCTGGTAACAGGTGAGTAAATCGGAATTCGTATTTCGGCTGATTTTAGAGGAATATTATAAAGTTCCAAAACTCCACACTTAGAAGAATTTCCAAGTGAAACCAGTCAATGTTAGCCTATGGAAGGAAATTCAAGTTACTGGTAAGTACGGTTAAAATTACTTTTCAGGATCAGTACTCAGCTGAAAGATGCAGCACTGAGGTCTCTCCTGATAACAGGTGAGTAAATCGGAATTCGTAGTTCGGCTGATTTTAGAGGAATATTATAAAGTTCCAAAACTCCACACTTCGAAGAATTTCCAAGTGAAACCAGTCAATGATATCCTATGGAAGGAAATTCAAGTTACTGGTAAGTACGGTTAAAATTACTTTTCAGGATCAGTACTGGGCTGAAAGATGCAGCATTGAGGTCTCTCCTGATAACAGGTGAGTAAATCGGAATTCGTATTTCGGCTGATTTTAGAGGAATATTATAAAGTTCCAAAACTCCACACTTAGAAGAATTTCCAAGTGAAACCAGTCAATGTTAGCCTATGGAAGGAAATTCAAGTTACTGGTAAGTACGGTTAAAATTACTTTTCAGGATCAGTACTCGGCTGAAAGATGCAGCACTGAGGTCTCTACAGATAACAGGTGAGTAAATAGGAATTCGTAGTTCGGCTGATTTTAGAGGAATATTTGCACAATGGTGAAGGGAGGGGGCGGGGCCTGAGGTGACATCTGTGCAAACGCGCCCCGTGGCGCGTTTTAAGTTGGGGGATTAAGTCCCCTTGAATCATGAGGGTCCCTGGGGTCCAACTAGCCCACCCTGTACCTCCAGTATGCGCCAGGGAGCTGCGTTGCAGAGAGGTGTTCAGAGGCCACGCCCCTTTTGCACCTCTCTGCAATGCAGCTCTGTGTCGCTTTCTGGACGTACCTGTTGGGCTAGTTGGCCCCAGGGACCCTCAGGATTGAAGGGATTTAATTCCCCATCTTAAAACGCGCCACAGGGCCTGTTTGCACACATGTCACCTGAAGCCCCGCCCCTCCCTTCACCACTGTGCAAACGCGCCCGTGGCGCGTTTTAAGTTGGGGGATTAAGTCCCCTTGAATCCTGAGGGTCCCTGGAGTCCAACTAGCCCACCATGTACTTCTAAAAGCGCCACAGAGCTGCGTTGCAGAGGTGTGTAAAGGGGCGTGGCCTCGGTACACCTCTCTGCAACGCAGCCCCTGGCGCATACTGGAGGTTCCTGGTGGGCTAGTTGGCCTCAGGGACCCCCAGTATTCAAGGGGAATTACTTCCCTTCTTAAAACGCGCCAGGGGCGCGTTTGCAGAGTACTGCAGGGAGGGGGCGGGGCCTCCGGCACGATGCGGTTGTTTTTTTTTTCTAATTTTTTTAATGGGAGGGGGCTGCGTGGCCCCCTTCCCTGGGCCTGTATTGGCCCCGGGAACCCCATCCCCGGGGCATGCCCTCGCTTTTTATTTTTTAATTTGGAGGGGGCTGCGTGGCCCCCTCCTCAGGCCATTTAAGGCCCCGGGGACCCCATCCCCGGGGCCGGCCTTGCCCTTTTTTTTTTATTTGGGGAGGGGGCTGCGTGGCCCCCTCCCTGGCCACTTATGGCCCCGGGGACCCCATCCCCGGGGCCTGGCCTCTGGTTGGGGACTGTGGGGGGTCCCCAATCCCCCACAGTCCCGTCGGCTCCCCGTGTCCTACGGGAGCCGGCATTGCTTTCCACATGGGGAGCAGCTAACATGCTGCTCCCCATGTGGAAAAGCAGTTGAGTTTGCATTTTGAAGAGAGAGCAGGTTTCCTGCTCGCTCTTTCAAAATGCAAACCAAGACTGCTATGACAGGACGGGAGCCGCGAGGCTCCCGTCCTGTCATAGCAAACTACAGTGTCCCGGGGGTAGGCACCCGGGACACTGCAGGAGCCGGCCCTGGGGGTGGCGGTCCCCAGGGCCATCAAGGGCTCCAGGAGGGGGCCGCGCGGCCCCCTCCCAACCATTTCACAGCCCCGGGGAGGTGGTGGTCCCCGGGGCTTTCGGGGTCCGTAATGGACCCCCATATTCAAATCTTTAGTGTCCCTGGGAGGTGGCGGTCCCCGGGGAGTGTGGGGGGGGCTGGAGCCCCCCCACACAGGTCATAATAATTTTTAAAAAGAAGCCCCGGGGGTGGCGGTCCCCGGGGCTGCGGGAGGGCCAAGAGCCCTCCCGCACCATTATTTTTGAAAGCCCCGGGGGTGGCGGTCCCCGGGGCTTGGGGGCCTTAGAGGCCCCCACATTAAATTTCAACCCCCCCACCATGCCCCCGGGACTTGGCCCACCCAGGGCAAATTAACATCGAAGCGCGGAGACGCGCTTCGATTTTTTCGGCAGGATCCGCGCACCCTGAGCGCATCCTGCCGATTTAAAAATAAAATATGCTTTTCTGCCCAGGGGGTCCTTGTGGGACCCCCTGAGCAGGCCTAGGGAGTCAGGGTGTTTCTACCCTGCCCCCTTTGTGCGTTTTGCGCACTTGTTTTTGTGCCTCGGTTCTACCGAGGCACAAAATGGCTGCCAACACTTCCTGGTTTGGAGTGTTGACAGCCAGCTGACAACCAATTAGCATGCAGCTCGTGATCGGGATGGTGTGCGCAGGGTGCGCTCAGGGTACGCGGATCCGACGTGGCCATAGATATATATGTGATTTTACTTGTGAATTTCTCAGGAACTACTGAACGGATTTACACCATTTAAGCAAAGGCACGACACTGAACCAAGGGCTACCTCTTTGCCAAATTTGGTGTAATTCCGTTCAGCAGTTCGAGCTGTAGCTGCGACTAAAGGTTCCTATGGAAAAATGAATGGGGAAAACGCGTTTTGGGACCCCCTTTTTCTCGGCCCCGCTTGACGAATCAACCCGAGACTTTCAGGGTAGGAGCGGAGCGCCCCAACAAGTTGGAAACTTTCGCGAAGATTCGTCAACCGGCGCCAACGTTATTTCAAATAGAATGTCGCGGATTTCCTATGGATAATAGGTCCTAACTATAACTATCTACTGGCGACCACCAGTAGATAATATATATATATATATATATATGTGTGTGTCTAGCCAAGAAACTCCTAGGGAAGAACCATCCCCCTCACCTGATGGTAGTGAACAAAGGACCATGCCTCTGCTTCGAGGATGACACCCCGCAAGTGATGTCAGACCGATGCGTGTCGAAGATTCAGCATGCAGGACCCCATGTCAGCTTGGAAGGAATTCTCCTCTAATTTGCAGGGGGGGGGGGTAAGGGTCTTATATACTAGAGTGGTCACTCCAGGGTTTCTTCTAGAATCAATATGTTTTGCAAACAGTCAAATGTTTTTCCAAACAAATGCGATCATGCACAGCTGGCTGTTGGCCAAGGATGAAAAAAGTGGCGACCCTTATACAGAATAATTATACCGTGCCTGAGGACATGTTTATGTACGTCAGGTACAGGGATTATATAGACTACCGAGAGCCTGGTGTCGAAGAGACAGGCGCAAGCTATTAGGTAAAAAGTCAGCTGTTCAGAACCGTTATTGTCGCGTGGATGGGACAAATGTATGTAAAAAGGGGTATACATGCCAGGACTAGCCTAAAGGACATGACAGTTTCCCCTCCGCCTCACAAGCCTTATGGCCAGGCAAGGCCAGTATGATATGGATTCAAATAAGTTAGCAACAACATGTAAGGGAGAGTTATGGAAAGATCGAAAGTAATGAGAAGAAATCAATCCAAAAAAAAACTCACCCCCATCCATTTTAATCATAAGTAAAAAGAATATCGGAGACACAGGGGAAAAACACAGCCCACCATGTCACAGCGAAGAACACATTAGCTCTTAATATGGAAAAGTGAAAACATTAAATCCTAGAATGGAAGTATGTGTAAGTAAGAAAATGATGTTAAAAACTAACTATGTCATGTGGACTATTGATAGTTAAAGATGTTAAATGCAACTTTCCATAGTTCTAATCAATTGTTATAGTTCGAGCATTAGGGGGACTACACATGCGACTTTAAGACTGAGTAACTAAGAAAGAATAGACTATATTATACTGGAGCACACCACCAAAACAAATTCAACATAGATAATTACACAGGAATAACCAAAAGGTTTGATAACTTTAGAGAATATCGAAAATTCTTTCTTTCATATCGAGCATAAAAAATATATTGTCCTTATGAAAAAAAAAAATTTTACAACACAATTATTACATTCCATCACATGAAACAGAACAGACAAATCCTACAAACAGGTAATACATGCCCATAATCCTGGCAACGGAATGCCAAAATAGAAACTACAGGGCAATTTTTCACAAACAAATACACAGTAGGAAGAATTCAATTATTTCTTATGTGACATCCGTTGAATAATGCTGCCATCATGTGTTTTGTCTAAATAAGACTTCATCAGGGCTTCTGATCATAATAACATAAGCTGAGAGAACTTCCAAAGGTGTCTGCATTAGCGCTAGGCAGCCAAAATAGCACCAGCTCAGGGACAAAGGCAGGAATGTGCTGTATTCGTTTAAATAGGGCATATTCCTGCCCTTTCCCTGTCACTCAGCGCAGCAAGGTGACTGGCTGCACTGTGTGACATTGCTATAAATATGGCCCTTTGTTTCCAATATGGAATCAACAGACCTCCATTTACAGTACCACTCACAGACACACATATATCACTGCACGCACATGCATGCATGCATGCACTGCACAGCTGCATGATAACACCATGTGAGCCAAGGGTGAGTTATGCATAAAGCAGTGGAACCTTATATGAGTGGGCTGATAGGCCGCACTCCAATGACACAGGTAGAAAGGCCTGCTCACTCTACTGATCACTATTAACACTGTAACACTTGTGCTACTTAACCCTTTGGTAAGGGCAGTAGCACTTTACCGCTTTGGATGCATCTCCTGGTCCAACAAGACCGCAATCCAAGGGACAGGCTTAATACATGGCACACACGCATGATCCATGTTCTTCCAGGAATAAAAATTTGCACCAAGGATCCAGATACCATTGCAGCTGGGCCCTAAGGGCAAGGGTGCATATTTGTCACTAGGCAAGGGACTTTTCCATCCCAACACTCAGTAACCCTCTACAGGCCTTGTTGTCTGTGTCGAAGTGCAGTGGATCCCATTTCCCCCAGTCAAGCATGGCCGACGAAATATCTGAGCAGCGGCTCCGACAGGCTGCTGTCACTCCATTAGTAGGTCTGGCTGAGGGCATGGTCTAATCTAGCATGGCTCAGGCCAATACAGTTTTGCAGCACAGCTCTTGGCATCCGGAAACTTGCTGGTTCACACACACACACACACACACACACACACACAGACACAAGTGGGATGATCCGCAGATAAAGATATCAATTTGCAAATGGAAGTTCTCAAAAGCAACAAAGGCAGGAGCTTGTAAAGCAGTTCTCATGAGGCCTGGCGTGAAAAACAGATTCTAGGACTCCTAGCATGTAACAACATGGTAATAAGGACTATGTATGATAGGATTAAATATGCTACAACAGAGGGTATAATGACTGCCTCTTTTCTTTCATTAAGGTTATTTTTTTAGAGTGATTTTTTTCTTCATGTAAATTGACACAGCTAACAAATTATACATAGCGGAAATGTGTAAAATAGTAGCCGAGGTTTTGCAGAAAACTAGGAAGAATTATAAGATTTTATTTTGAATACCATTCTTGTCAGAAGATTCTAACATATTTAGGGGCCGATTACGATGTCGGGCGGACGTGCGTCCGCCTGACACCATCTCGGGAATGGAACTGACCGACCTCCGGTTGGCGGTCCCGCCCACCTGATTAGGATGCGACCGAACACACTGTTCGGTCGCATTCCGACATTTCCCTTTTGGGAGCATGTGTTATGGCAATAAACCGGCCATAGTACATGCACCCATATGGAAATGGGAGGTGGTGTTAATCCCTGAACCCCATGGCAGGCACATGTGGTGCAGGGATTAACAGGGGGGCACCATAGGTGCCCCTGCTAGGGGCCCCCAAACACGCTTTCCGACAAGGATTCCATGTCGGAAAGCCTGGCATGGAAACCCTGCCGGAAACCGTGCATCGTAATTTGGACAGCGTAAACCACCGTCCATTTGGATTACGTGCCGGTTCCGACTGGCCGACGGGCTCCATTAGCCTGTTGGAAGCCAGCCGGAATGACTGGCAGGTTTCAATTCCGACCTAATCAGCCGGTTGGAATTGAAACCAATGATGTCGGTGATAAGGCCTCCAACCTGAGGTTGGTTGCCTTACGAACGACATCGTAATAGGCCCCTTAATGTTCAGCTTCCCCCCAATAAGGACTGTAGATTTTTGTCATTGTGCCTTCAAAGTAGCACTTGAGATTATCGATAATGTTGGCTCCTGTATTTGTGGTATTCTAAAAGTAAAGTGTCAGGCAAAATAGAGAACAACCACTTTCCTGCTAGAGTGCATTAGGTGAGCTCTGGTTTGTGGTTACTAAAGAACGTTGTTTTCTTGCACTACAAAAGAAATCATTGAAGTGTGACTCCTGAATTACATATCCTTTTATACACAATTTTCACTGAATACATTCAGATCAGGCCTTATCTAGCAAAGCATGAGAGACTGACGTAATGAGAGACTGAAGTCACAAGGGACTGACGTAGATGATTTTCAAATTTGAAGATGGAGACAAAAGCATACCTTCCTCAAATTAAGTAAACAATATGTTCAACCAACACACAAAGATACCAAAGCACGAAAACGTCCCAGCAAATATAGAGCCCCACGCCCATAAATAAATTCCTCAACATGCATTACGGAGCGCTATGATCATGCACCTCATACCACATGTGGGCATTGGTACAGACAAGCCCACTTTCACCCTGAAGCTGACTAGAAGATAAAATAACTTGCAAACACAAGAACACAACCAGCATGCAGAACACAGTAGAAAGCAAGAGCAGAAATGATGGCTACACCCCCATGAGACGGCATCCTGAAAGAAAGAAAAAAAACACACACTCTTACTTCAGTGCAAATCTGCACGTGACAGAGAAGCCAAAGTAGAAGGCAACTGCAAATAACAGCCAACGCACAGCCAACCAGCATAGGTTTTGAAAATACACAAGCAGCATAACACACATTGCAGCTTAAACATAAAAAGTTGAAAGACAGACGCAAAGGGCAACTGGAAACTTGATTACACATCAGCCATCTTAGAGCCAGGGCCCTAATGACCCAGCTGCCAATCATATGAATATATTCACAAAACCTATAGGGAGTAACGGTCATCTGTCTGCTAAAGCTCACACCAACACGGGACCTGCAAAGTTATGTTATGTTACCAGGGTATTTGTAGAGCGCACAGCTACTCGTCTGAGTGTCCCGGCGCTAATACTAGCAATAACAACGTCCATAGAATTAAAGTCTTCAACAGGGCCAGGGCCCTGACCAACACTGAACAAGCTTCGCATGGCCATGCAAGAGATCGCATGCAATTTAGAAGGTAGAAAGGGGGGCAGACAACCACAGGCATAGACACAAAAGTAGCACTGACTGCAACATAGCATGGTTCGAGACGGTGCAGTAAAACAGTGTGTCCATCCCTTTTTCTTTGGATTTGCTTACAGTTATCAGCGTTGACACGTTTTTGATTTGCTGTCTAAAATAACACATGGTGTAGGCTTAGAACTGAAATAAATCAAGGGATTCCCGGGTTTCCAACACATTTTTTAATTTTTATTTTTTACTACTGCAAAAAATAACAGTCAAATACTCAATTGTAATAAAATATATTCACTTAAGTTATTTGCTCTGTAATGCAAGTGCCTATGATATTGCTTGCATTAGAATATCCCATTTAATACAAAGGTTTACAAACCTAGGCTTTACGCAAGGCGTATATGCGGAGAGAGAAAACACTTATTGGTTGATTCATCAGCAGCAGGTCCTCCACAGGTTTGGTACTTACAGTTAGAGCTGAAAATAACTTCTAGGCATAGCTGGACACTGATGTACAGTCAACTGCTGCTTTAACATATCCACACATAGGTCCACTTGTCAACACACCTTCGCATTTGAGAAACTTTAAAACCAAAAAGGGTGGCTCGTCACAGTACAGATGTTCACCTGCGCCCAGTAGCCGCTATTGTATAAGGCACGCCAGTCTAAGAACATAGGTCCTCTTTTTATTATTTTTAGGTCTCGCCTACGCAGCGCGCAAGCGCTGCATAGGATGGACCTCTTGGAATCGCTCAGGACTTTTTGGGAAACTCGTGCAAGTACTGCACTGTTCCCAATGAGCCCTCATGCATGTGTGGCGTTTACCTTGCGGGAGCGAGCAGCGGCACCATCGGTTTGTAATTATCGCGCCCGTGCTTTGGAAACAGATGGCGCCGCTGCTCGCTCCCGCAAGGTAAACGCTGTGCAGGAGCATAAAAGGCAGCTGGAACCATGAATACGGCCATTAGACACTGTATTAGCTGCACCTTTAGCTTTTCCCATTCAGAACTAGGGATGTGCTGCCACCTTGTGGCCGTTAACAGCAACATGCCGAAACCATATGCATTGTGTTACTTTAGCATGTGAAATTGTCTGACAGCGTTGACAGCTGCTAGCAAGACAGTGTAAAAAAACCTTTCTTCTCAAGCCTACCAACAAAACCACTGGGGTTAAATGACAGCGGTCCGCTGGCTCTGGCCTGTCACGGAGGCCGGGAAATTGCAGCCTGTCTCCGGGATGGTGTATTTTTTGTTTAGAGTGGCTGAGTCTGTCCCTAGTCTAGCTGTTGTACTTGTGGCACCAGTGACCCATTAGATCAGACTTTGAAGTGCATGTGATGTCAGATAAAAGTTTTGTTTGCCTAAAACAATACGCTCACTCTGTACGTGATCGTTTAACCAACACTTTTTGCGAAGTGCCTATATGCCCTTTTGTAAATAGAGTTTTATCACTTCAAATGGGCCAGTAAATGCTGGGAACAAAACCAGGGCAATCGCTTCCTGTTCCTGGTCAATTAGCAGTAATTTCCTTTTCATCTCCTCGCAGCTCAGCCACAAATATCACAGCTGGAGACGATAACGCCTCCCTCTGTGGGGGAACACGCAGAACTACAAAGCGCCGGGCTGGCGTGCATTAGTTCAGTTATAATCCGTATTAATGGATGTCGTGGAGGCATTGTCTTCCGCAGGACTACGCTGCCAGCGCGATAAACACTCGGATTTCCCAAATAAAGGCCGTTTCCTTTACAGAGAAAGCTTTGTTTTAGGTGAAGAATGCCCAATGCCGGGTCTGTGTGTAATCTGTTAGTCTAGTCCGAGATGCATTCCTGGCAACGAGGAACAGACATCGTTTCTAAAGAAGCAACCTATGACAGAGCAGGTTTGACCTGGGAGCTATTTTTTGCTGTCAACACTAGAAATGGTTTTCTAGACATAGCAAAACCTGCAAAATGTTAAGCAACTGAAACCTGTAATGCCGAGTGCGTGAAGGAGGCCCAGCCTTCCCACCAGCTGTTAGCCACTCTAGAGGAATGCGGAAGTGATCCTCGCGCCCATTAAACGTCCAATGAGTTCTGGTAAAAATGTAAGTCCTTCTTATAAACACGCTGGACATTTCTAGTCTCAGCAGTCAGGTGGATAGGGGCTCCGGAGTGGTGTATCTAATTTTTACAGACGAGGAGGCATACCTTGGGATTTCTTATAAAATGCAGCATTTTCCTTGTTTTTAGCAAATGACAAATTGCTGTGCCTTACAGTCTAATCTTACAGCCCCACTAGGGTCAAAGGTATGTATGGCTCCGGGCCCGAGGTGCCCAGTGCACCCAAATAATGGCTGGTTTTTTACTACCAAACCAGAGGACTGGGGTCCAATTTCCTTGATTGCATTCCGGCCGTACACCCTTGCCACTGCGCCACATATATTCTTAAAAAGACTCCCCACTGAGAATGTTTTTGTGATTCCTTCATGAAACTAGTGACCACTCGCCCCTCTTGCTAATGTATGAATTGAAGAATATTGCAAAGGAGGTCACAGGCTTCTTTCCAAATGGCCCCATGTAGATAAGGTACGCACCATTAAGATGGCACCAGAGCACATTTAGCGCTGGCAGGATCTGTACTACAGAAAGGGCTGTGCAACTCCAGCATCTTTCACCTACCACAGCCGTGTGCATGGAACAAAGCCACGCTGCCCCTAGTGCCCTCAGAGGGAACATCAGGCTGGGAGAGAACAACACTTTTGGCCCAGATCAAAAGCAACACCCTTCAGCAACTTCATTAAGCAGCATTAACTACAGCTCACTAGAGGGATGAATTTGTTTCCACTGTTGTGCCACCATCCCCTCAACCAATGACTTGAGACCCTGGTCTGGTCTTTCATTACTGCCAAGGATCCATGCTGAACCACTGATGCTCCTTCTAGGCCATGACCAGTTGACACACAATGCTGAAATCTCACCTGGGAGCACATATGGTATAACATGTGCATTAAAGTAGAGATGTAACTATTTAATCCAAGGCACAAGCTACTGACATCTGTAAAGGTGAATTTAAATGCAGGTGCAGCACAAAAAGGATTGACGTGTTTATTTTCCATACCAATGATCTACTTGTGCTGCTTTCGCATTACAATATCATAACAAGCATTGGCATAGCCAATAGGTCTCGCCTTTGGGACCTTATAAGTGTTTAGTCATGCAACAGTTGATGTTGTTGCACCAAGGATATTGTGCTGGATAACTAAACACTTATAAGATCCCAAAGGCGAGACCTATTGGCTATGCCAATGCTTGTTGGTACTGTGGTGGATGTGGGAAGGGGGTGTAAATGAGTAACTGATGCAGTGCCATGTCACACCCACGTTAGCACTATGCTGAAGGAATACCTGCATCCAATAATGCCGTTGCACACACGCAGGTACAATACTGTGGCTGTCCCACATACTCCTCAGCGTAAACAGTTAATCAAAATCTGGGCGTTTATGTTGATAATATAATCCGCACCACGGTTAGGTTTTTAGTCATATAGCCGAATTACAAACGAATGTATCCTTAGCAAAGCCTTTTCCTACATTCCCTTCTATGTCCAATAGTACTTCAACTTATAGTTTGCACGTGGCTAATTTTAAAACAATTAAACCCAACAGAAAAACAAAAAATAAAACACTTAACAATTGACTAAATGATACAGCGCACATTACAAACGGAAGGTGAACTGTTACTTTAGGTAGAAATGTCTCCGTGTGAAGATCAGCTCCATGTTTCTCTACGGTCAACTTTACTATTTTTTCAATGAATTTGTTAGTTCGATTAAAAACACTAATTTCAAAGTTAATTACTTCAAAATCGGAATTTGCTCCAGAATTGATATTCTTGAATGTCACTTAAAACACATTCATTTAGAATGACCTTCCATTTGTGCCTCTCCGACTTAAAAGGATGGAGAAATCCTCACCTTGTGAACTGAAGAAAACGATGACGTCACATTTGGGAGTGTAATTGCCACCCAACTCTAGGGGCCGATTCACAGAGCATCCTGTGCATCTCTATTTGGTGCACAAAAGGAGGCATGCCCTGCTATGAATGGCGGCTCTTGGTTCCTGGTATCCGTTTTTGCCAACATCTACACCCGCAGTACTCATGATTGTAAAAATATGCAAGTATCTGGATCTTCCTCAGACCCGAGTTTAGGGCATGAAGTGGAAACACAGGGATGGATCTCAATAACCAGGTGGGTGGCTGCAGGGAAAGTAATAAACACCAACACAGTTGTAAGTTTGATGGTCTTCTCAACCTGTTGCCAATGGTTCACTCCACACCATGGGGCCAACTACATTATAGTTTAAAAAAATGGTGGAGAGTGCATATTGAAAATGAAAAGCACATGCATTCTGACATTTACTGGGAGTGATGGAATGAAAATAAAAATACATTACAAATGCACAACTCATTATGACTGCATGAAGGGCCGGTAATATGCAAGCAGATGTAAGGCAGTAGGAGTACATCTGGAAATTCACAAACTTTCTCGGATTTCTAGCTTTACCACTTTAGGCTGTCATGTGCCAACATGTCAGGCATGGGTTTGGAAAAGGCACCAGGGCCTAGACGTGAGAGACGTCAGTCAGCTCTGCACTGGCTGCAATGTACGCAACAGTCTTTTTGCATATATATTTTTTAAAAGTACCTCCAAGGGTTTAGCATGTGCGGTCTCTCTTTCTGGAAAGGGTTGAGGAAGCGTCAATGTCACAGAGGTGCAAGGAGCGCACTGCACCACCGTTAATGGACTTCTGGTCATAATAACCCAGATGCCAGGAGGTCAATATTTCCGGGTTTGGGTTAGGGCACACTGCACCCTTTCTACGCCACTGATTTTGGTAGCTTGCAAGCTTGCACACTGCACATGCTTGCATATTAAGCTCTTGCTTATCTTCAGTGCATGCAGACTTGGCCACAGCTCATGGAGCAACTTTATTACTTCGCACAGATTAAACAAATGAGAAAAAGGAATAGTGATTGTGAACACCCAGAAATGTGTAAATCTATGGAAATCCAGGCTCGTGTACATCATTCTCAGATTTATGCATTCTTTTCTGTGAATCCCTTCCTTGGAATTGCCACATTCAAAGTTGTGCACCGTAATCCTTAAAAAGGTTTGTTAATGTCAACTATCAATGCACTTCCTTTTCACTACACACCGTCACAAACAGAAAAAAATAGCTTCCCCACGT
Source organism: Calotriton arnoldi (assembly GCA_963921515.1). Classification (NCBI taxonomy): domain Eukaryota; kingdom Metazoa; phylum Chordata; class Amphibia; order Caudata; family Salamandridae; genus Calotriton; species Calotriton arnoldi. The sequence goes on along the minus strand of CAWUFW010000493.1, from coordinate 2,068,896 downwards.
TACTATATAAAAGAAATCCATGCAACAGTAAAAGAGAAGCCTCACACCAGGGCATGGCAAAGAAGGTACGGCAATACTTCTTTATACAAATACGAAACAATCAATGAGTCCGACAGAAGGACAAGGAAATTTAAATTAATCAGGCAGATGTGTTTACCATCTCACTGGAGAAACCCACCAAGACAATCAAAAGACGTTAATTAGCAATGTGTACTTCCTTATCGGTTGTGATTGTTTTGTCACAGCACTGATATTGTTACATATATTATTTTAGAAAACTAAGTTAAATTGTACTGCTTATTTTGGAAACTTAAATTATTTAATATAAATTATAGCACCCAGTCCAGCAAGGATGCAAATGTATGAACTGAATTATTTTAGTACTAGATTTTGCTTTCAACGGAGCAATACACCACCACAATTTAAATGTTTTATCTGTCAAAGTTTAAGAGACACACTAGGAAACAACTTTTATATCCCTTTAAATAGTAACCACATTGGTGCATTGCTTGTTAAAGTGATTTGAGAGCGCAGACATCACCATAACAGTATCGTCGAATTTCTTTTTTTTTTTTAGCTTTGACTTTTTTGCATTACAAATACAGCAACGACTGGTCCATGACTGAGTGCGAACATCTACAGCAACCAAGGATAGTTCTCCAAGGCCCCCCATAGGGTGATGATACTCAATGTATTCTCCTTGGTCAAGAGCAGATTGAACAATAAATTGGAATTTTTGATTTGATGATTCCAAGTGTTTCCTGTTGAGATAAAAACATATTGTATGATTAAGTGAAATAATGTAAAACATCGATACTGAGACATGTTAATACTTTTCTAGACAATATTTCATCTAAAAGCTCCATGGGAAATAAAATAAGCTGCTTATCATGGCTAGGCTGTCGTGTACCTCCACAGACAGACTGAAATCACACATGGAAACCACCAGTGGCTTCTTCCTTTTTGTCCGGGCCTATCAACCCAGGCCACTATGTTCACTTGCTATTTCCAATGGAAGTCATTCTTCCAAACCTCCAAGCAAACACAGGAAGGTGATGGTGTTGCCAAGTTGCCAAGAAAGGTCATGTATAATTACAATTAAGCTATTATTCTTTTATGTCATTATAACTACGTGTAATTCAGATAGAGAGGGTAAGTAAATCAATGCATTGGAAATGAAAGCTAAACAAAGAGTGAGTTGCAGCCCAGAACATTTGTGAATACCAACATCGTTCATAGTTTAAATATGCTTCAGCCAGCTTCCACTTTAAGGATGAATAAAAAAACAGTTGTTTATAAATTACACAAATAACCACATCTGTCATCAGTCACGCCAGAATGGGTTGTTTCCAGAGTATTGCACGTCAGCAGGGTCAACTGAAACTTTTTGCCTTCACTCCCTTCCTTTGCTGAATCCGTGTTTGTCGGCTTTTAGGACTCTGTGCCCTTTACCACTGCTAACGGGTACTAAAATGCTTCTGCTCTCTCCTTCAATTATGGTAAAATAGAGCTATGCCTGATTGGCACATTTACTTTACTTGTAAGCCCCTAGTAAAGTGGTACTATTTGTACCCCGGACCTGTGCATTAAATGCTACTAGTGGGCCTAGACCTACAGCACTCACTGTGGTACCCACTAAAATACCACTTGAAAACATGCATCAGGTCTGCCACTACAGCCTGTAGTGCAGTTTTAAACTGCCATTTCGACATGGCAAAAGGTAAACCTTTTTGCCAGGTCTAAAAGTTTTTTTTTTTAGTATTTATAAGTCACCCCTAAATTAGGCCCTAAGGCCCATAGGGCATAGTGCATGGTATTTATAAAGCAGAACATGTGGGTTTGTTTTACATGTCATGGTGATGAAAAACTCCTGAAGTCGTTTTTCACTCCTGTCAGGCCTATCTCTCTCATTGACTAAGAAATGCGTTACTTACCTGTAACTGCAGTTATCCAGTATTGGTATCTTTCATAGATTCACATGCCTGAATCATTTCCCGTCGTCGGGATGGGAGTCCCCGGTACATAAATAAAGTAATGTCTTATTAGACATATAGAGTAATAGGCCAAGACCCTTACATTAGTAACATATCCATGTCCTTTTGTAAGAAGGACCAAACTCTAGAAAAGAGCCAATCAGCTATCACCACCCTGTGGAACCTTCCTGGAAGGAGCTCTAGTCCCTCAGATTTTCGTAAGCACAGTGCTAAGTAGGTGTATTACTGAGAGAACGAGGTGAGCCCTTCCAGGGGAGGTGGGTGGGTTGCATGTGAATCTATGAAAGAAACCAATACTGGATAACTGCAGTTACAGGTAAGTAACGCATTTCTTATCCAGTATTAGGGTATCTTTCATAGATTCACATGCCTGAATCAGAGTAGTAAGCAATGATAAGCACATTTTGGATGGTACAGCATATACGAATTCACTAGATAATAGCATATCAATGTGAAACATAGAAAGTACCAAACTGCAATCAAAGAAAACCATCAAAGAACACAAGAAAGAAATGTGCGTATAAAAGCCAGGATGGTGGGAAGAAAAGAAGGCTCACCTCTATTGGAATAGATGACGTAGCACCACCTGTCCCACTGCAGCATCCTTCATTAGTTCCGTATCCAAGCAGTAATGCTTGGTAAATGTATGCGGCGTCTTCCATGTTGCCGCTCTGCAAATGTCTGTGATAGGCACACCTGCAAAGAGTGCCATGGAGGTAGAAACCACCCTAGTGGAATGGGCTCAAACCTTGGAACGCAAGGGTTGATCCGCTTGCTGGTGACAGAAAGTAATAGCTCCAGAGATCCACTGAGAGATACTTTGTTTAGTAATTGGAAGACCTTTCCTAGGTCGACTGTAAGCCACAAAGAGTTGGTTGGATTTGCGGAACAACTTTGTCCTGTCAAGGTAGAATTTAAGGCAGTGTTTAAGGTCCAGAGAGTGTAGAGCTCTTTCTGCCGGCGTTTGAGGATTTGGAAAAAAGGTCCGTAAGACTATAGGCTCATTGAGGTGAAAGTCTGACGGGACTTTGGGCACAAACTTAGGATTAGTTCGTAGTATAACCCTGTCATGTTTGAATTGAAAGAAAGGGTCTTGAATTGAAAATGCCTGAAGCTCACTTACTCGCCTTGCAGAGGTAAGGGCTAGAAGGAGTGCCGTCTTCCAAGAAAGATATTTAAGATCAGCTCTGTGGATCGGCTCAAAAGGGTGTTTCATAATCTGAGCAAGAACTGTGTTGAGTTGCCAAGTGGGAGGCAAAGTTTTGACGGGAGGAAAAGTCCTGAATATGCCTTTGAGAAATTGTTTAATCAGTCTACTAGACCAAAGAGAAGGACCTGCAGAAGATCTCCTGAAACGGGATATAGCTGCCAGGTGAACTTTAATAGAGGCATGACCAAGACCTGAAGTCGCCAGATGGAGAAGGTAAGGCAATATTTGTTCTGGAGAAGACGAAAGAGGGTGTATATTCGCCGACTTACACCAAATACAGAACTTCTTCCATTTTAAGGAATATGTTTTGTTAGTACTGTCGGCTCGAGCCCGAGCCAGAACTGCCCTGCACTCCGAAGGAATGTCTAGGCCATGGAACTCTCGGAACTCAGGAGCCAAGCCGATAATCTGAGAGATGCTGGATCCGGATGTTGGACTTGTTTCCGGCTCATTGTGAGGAGAGAGGGAAACTGTTTCAAAGGGATCGGCGGCTCCAGGGAGAGAAGATGGAGCTCCGTGAACCAATGCTGGCGCGGCCACGCAGGAGCTATCAGGATGAGCGTGCAGGGTTCTGCCTTCGACTTCCTGAGGACCCTGGGAATTAGGGGGAATCGGTGGAAAAGCGTATGAAAAGACGTTGAACCATGCGATCGAAAATGCATTCCCTAGAGATCCTCGTTGGGGATGCCAGCTTGCGAAGTTTTGGCATTTGGCGTTCTGCTTGGTAGCAAATAGGTCCAAGAGAGGAGTGCCCCATTGGGAGAATATGCGGTCGAGAGTCCGCTGGTTCAACTCCCATTCGTGACATGTTGTTTGTTGCCTGCTTAGTGAATCGGCCAGTACGTTGTCTGTTCCTGGAATATATTCTGCCCGAAGGGAAATGTTGTGGAGAAGTAGCCAGTTCCAGATCTTTTGAGATTCGTGAGAGAGTGTTAGTGAGCGAGTACCTCCCTGCTTGTTCAGGTAGTGCATTGTTGTAGTATTGTCCGTCCGGACAAGCACTAAAGAACGTTTGATCCTGGGAAGGAACGCCAGGAGAGCCAGATAGACAGCTCGCAGCTCGAGGAGGTTTATGTGAAGCTTCCGTTCGGAAGGAGACCACTTTCCGCTGATTCGGAGCTCTTGGAGGAAAGCTCCCCAACCCTCCAGGGACGCATCTGTTGTGATGATTTGTGGAGAAGCTTGGAGCAAGAAGGGCAGGCCTTGAGAAAGATTCCGTGGACGAGTCCACCACTGCAGAGCAGTGACCATCTGAGGGGTCACCTGAATGACATCGTCGAAGGATCCTTTGGATTGAATCCATTGAGCCGACAGTGCTTCTTGGAGAGGGCGCATGTGGAGGCGTCAGTAAGGAACTAGCAGAATACAGGACGACATCATTCCGAGAAGGCATTTGAAGAGGCGTACTGAGATGGACTTCTTGGCCTTTATGTGGTTTGCCAAATGAAGTAGTTTGTTCTGACGCTCCTGTGATGGGAAAGCTTTCTTCTGGGTTGTGTCGAGAGTAGCACCCAGAAAGGATATCCGCTGAGAAGGGTGGAGGACAGACTTGTCCTGATTGAGAGTGAGTCCCAGGCGACTGAAAAGCTGTAGACAGGCGTTGGAAGACCTGGTCGCGCCGTCTAGAGAAGGTGCCTTGACGAGCCAGTCGTCGAGATAGGGAAAGACCTGATGGTGTTGTTGCCTGAGGTATGCAGCCACTGGAGAAAGGCATTTCGTAAAAATACGTGGAGCTGACTTGAGTCTGAAGGGCAGGACTCGAAATTGGTAATGTCTGCCTGCCACGGCGAACCTCAGAAACTTTTTGTGATTCCTGTGGATAGGGATATGGAAATAGGCATCTTGAAGATCCAAAGACACCATGTAGTCGTTTGCGTTGAGAAGTTGCAGCACTTCTTGGATGGTAACCATGCGAAACGACTGTTTCTTTAAAAACTTGTTGAGACCTCTCAAGTCTAGGATTGGTCTCCATTTCTTCTCCTTTTTGCGCACCAGGAAAAAACGGGAGTAAAACCCCTTCCCCCGTTGACGAAGAGGAACTTTTTCTATAGCTCCCTTCTGGAGCATAAGTGAAAGTTCCAGGAGTAAAAGGCGTAGATGTTTGTGAATCATAGGTCGAGGAGGGGTCTGGGGAGGGATTTGAATGAACTCCAGCGAATGTCCAAATTGTATCAGTTGAAGAACCCAACGGTCCGTTGTTATTTGTTTCCAATTGTGTAAGAAATGGGAAATCCTTCCTCCTATTTTGGAGGGTGGGGAGGAAATGGAGACCGGCGGTAGAGAAAAGTCATTGCCGCCGAGCAGTGTCCTTCTGCCGTCCTCCTTTTCCTCGAAAGGAGGTCTTAGTGTAAGATGATTGCTGTTGTTGACGTTGTTGGAATTGTGGCCGATATTGATTGGAGGAGGAATAGGAAGACCGATAATGTTGTTAGTCTCCTCTGGAGGTAGATTGACCTCTGCCCCTTGAGCCACGAAAAGGTTTTTTTTTAAATTGAAGGGTACCCAGAGCCCTAGCTGTGTCGGTATCCTTTTTTATGCCCTGAAGAGCTTCATCAATATGCGTGCCAAAAAGAAGCTGACCATCGTAAGGCATGTCCAGAATTTTTGTCTGGACTTCCGGCCGGAAAGAGGTTGCCTTCAGCCAACCTTGGCGTCGTAGTACGGCAGCGCCAGCTAGTTGGCGGAAACCAGTAGAGGCGATATCCATCGCACAATCGATCTCGGAAGCCGAACGTTCGCCCTCTAGCAAGATCTTCTTTGCTTCTTCCTTCGAATCGTCCGGCAAGGCTCCCAAGTATGGAGCAATGTCCGCCCACATCTGCCTGTTATAGCGCCCTAATAACGCTAAGGAATTAGACGCACGCACTGTTAATGCAAACATGGAAGAAAAAATTTTCCCAATATTGTCAAGTCGTCTGCCTTCCTTGTCTGGAGGAGCGGACAGCGGAGCAGAAGGGTTTTTAAATTTCCGCTGAGCAGCCTGAGTGATGACGGAATCAGGCTTGGGATGTCCGGTAAGGCAGGCCGGAGCGGTGTCCGGAGCTTTGTATTTTTTGTCTAGTCGAGGTAACACTGGGGCAACCGAAGATGGATTGTGCATTATTTTAACACTCTGATTCCAGATGTAGTCTATAATGGGCACAGATCTTACAGACTTTTAAAAGGTTCCTTAAAGTCATAAAGGAATCAATCCTGTTGGAGAGAAGGCATAGGGATCTGGAAACGTTGTGCAGCCCTTTCCAAGACATTATGAAAACCCCGATATCCTCAGGAGGCGAATCAGCTTGAGTAGGCACCGGGGACGCTGGACACGGGATAACGTAATCATCCCACTCATCATGAGTCGATTGGGAATCATGGAGTTCTCCTTCCTCTTGTTGATCATCCTCCTCATCATCCGTGGAAGGTGGAGGTGGTAGCGTGACAGGCACAGACTGTGGAGGTAGAGGTGGAGGTTATTGCCTTGGCGGCGGAGAGGCAACTGGAGCAGGAGATGTAGCAGAAGTAGGAAATCTCTGCTTGTAGTCAGTAATTAGAAATTGGAGGTCAGAAACCAAAGACGCAGGTAGACAAACCATGGGAGGATGGCTGTCGTCAGGATAGTATGTCTGGTCTTTTGGTTCTTGTTCGTCATAGTCCGAACTCTCATGGTACTTGACATGAAGTTCAGAAGGACTTGTAGCCGTTCTGAACATACTGCCATCGTCTGAGTCTTCCTCCTCTTCCAAAAGGTGAGTCGGAGGTAATGGCTGGACCCTGCTAGGAGAAGTCAGGGCAGGTGTCAACGTGCGTTTTGTTATTTTAAGATGGACATACGCACTTTCCACTTTGGACTCTGGTGTCGTCGACGAGTCCGTCGTCGGTGTAGTCGTCGACTGTGAAGCACCGACGGACACAATTGAAGGTAACATCGACGAAGCTCCCATTGACGGAGCCGTCGTCGACGGTGTTGTTGTCGTCGACGGAGCCCTCGTCGACGGTGTGGTCGTCTTCGACGGAGCCCTCGTCGACGGTGTCGTCGGCGGAGCCCTCGTCGACGGGGTAACCGTCGACGGAACATTCCTCGTCGACGCGCTCGTCGGCGATTGTAGCGTCGACGCTGGCTTGGTCGTCGACGATTTCTTAATTTTTATCGTCGACGATACAGGTTTAACAGCCGTCGACGATGCAGTCGTCGTCGTCGACGTGGACGATGCTGAGGACGCCTAAGAGGTAGAGACAGTCGTCGTCGACGAGGTCACTCCCACGGCTGTAGATGGGCATTTTCTCGCCGTTGAAGCCACCGTCGACGAGGCAGTCGTCGACGAGGTGGAAGTAGGCTTTTAAAGGTGTGTAGAACCTCCTGTGGAGAATCCTTTGTTGGTAAAGCCTTAAGGTGTGCCTCCGAAGACTTTTGTGCGTCTTCTTTTGAGGGGGCTGCGACGAAGGTCCTGGAGAAGTAACTCTGGGCCTTTTTTGAGAGGATTTTGAAGATTTGGAGGAGCCCTCACTCTCTTCATAAGACAAAGCTTGGTCTTTGTCCTTAAGTCTCTGCAGCCAAATTAAAAGGCGTCCCTCCCGGTCTCTGAGGGTCTTTGAAGAAAAGGTACGACATACCTTACAGTCCTTTGAAGAGTGATCCGGGTAAAGACAGTAGAGGCAGTCCTTGTGTTGATCGTCGACATGAAGCCTCTTTTTACCACAGGAAGCACAGGGCCTAAAAAGGCCTTTCTTAGGAGAATCTGCCATGAAGATATTGAGAAATTCACACAGAAGAAGGAATGGTGAAGAAGAAAATACTGGAAATCCAGAAACAAGGAAAACTGAGCAGAGCTCAGTGGAGACTCCCTTAGCACGACGTGCGGTAGAAAATCTGAGGGACTAGAGCTCCTTCCAGGAAGGTTCCACAGGGTGGTGATAGCTGATTGGCTCTTTTCTAGAGTTTGGTCCTTTTTACAAAAGGACATGGATATGTTACTAATGTAAGGCTCTTGGCCTATTACTCTATATGTCTAATAAGACATTACTTTATTTATGTACCGGGGACTCCCATCCCGACGACGGGGAATGATTCAGGCATGTGAATCTATGAAAGATACCCTAATACTGGATAACACTGGGTTACATTATTACATTTAATACGTTCTAACTTTGGTTTGGGAGCAGATGGATATGGAGTTTAGACTCAAATGATTTGTAATTTAAAATCCTCTTTAATGGTGAAGTCAGATTTTAAGCCATAATTCTGAAAGAGCCACTTTTAGAAAGTAGGCATTTTCTTTTCTTAACCATTTGTGCCTTCTCGCAGTATCCTGGATGACATGACTGAATGGCTTTGCTGTTTGGGCTTGTGTATTCCTGCCAGACAGTGACACAAAGGGTGACAGCGGCACTGGGGTCTGGAAAGGATGGCCCATCCTGCCAAGATGGCTGGGAGCAGAGGTGCGCGCCTTGCCCCACTTAAACTCCAAAGGGCTTGCTTCAGCACACACAAAGGACACAGACACCAGCCTTTTGTCACCTCAGACTTCTTGGAGCCTTGACAGTGGAAGGGATGAACTTTTAAGAACCTGATATGGGAGTAGGACAGGGTGTTCCCCATCACACACACAAAGTCTGGCACCAGATGTTAATATTGGGCATCCACAGCCACTCATCTGTACACTACTGGACTTGTGGACATTACAGAAGAATGACTACCTTGCCCCTGGAGGACTTCCCTGCTGCTTAAGGATTGCCTTGCTCTCTGAGGAGGAAGACTAGACCAGGTCCCTTTATACAAGGCTAACCTTAGTGACTCCACGGGCCAGTTGGCTGACTTTCTGTCTGAGCTACAGGGACACAACAACCTCCACAGGCCTCCCTGCAACTGCCCAATCTGACCTGCGGCACTGGATCTGCCTAAACCTGCAACTTGACCTGCCTGAGCCCTGCTGGCCTCAGCTGGAGTGATTTCAGATCCCCAAGAGGTGCCTCCCCCAGTCCTTAACCCTTGGCTGGCATCGGCTGAGCTCCTCCTGTGAAGAAAGGGGAGATCCTGAAGTTTTGGGCTCTTTGTGACCAACGGATCATTAGTGCTGAGAACCTGCCGCCTGCGACGATCGCCAATGCGAAGATCCACTGAACCGGACTCTTCGCGATACAGTGACCACCAGTTACGACTGGCAAAGCAGGATCTGCACTTCACGTTACAGCATTGACCATCCATGACGTTTTCCCTGCTCCTCACGGACGAAACTCATCGTGCTAGACTTTGAGAAGCTAACTTTTTTCAGAAGTACTAACCTGATTCCTGTAACCAGCCCATGCTCCATTGTGGCCAACCTGAACTTGTGAGTTTCCCCCAGTATATCACAACCAGATGACCGCGAGTGATGCTTTGTGTTTTAGGTGCTATATCTACCCACCTAAAACTTTGAAATTGCACATCTCTGGTTCCACTGATTTGATTTTTGTCACTCTGGTCGCGTTTTATTTATTAAAATGTACTCTACTTTTCTAAATTGGTTTGGGATTTTTCTTGTGTTGTGTTTTCACTTTATTATTGTTTGTGTGCTGCATAAATACTTTACACTTTGCTTCTAAGTTAAGCACACGTTAATTTAGGGACTGTTATGGTTCACTCTAAGGATTGTGGTTGTTGCTTGAGTGGGTCTTCCATCCCTCTTAAACAATAACTCTATTTCTTACATTGGTGTTCAGTAGTGGTATCCGATACTTGTGTTCGTGCAGACCACTCAGTGATTCTGTATAAAAATAAATCACATATAAATAACTTGATACTGGATTCTACCTCTTATTAAATTCTCCCTGGTTGGCTATTTTCCCTTTAGATTCTAAATTTCTTGCCTCACATTTTGTGCACCTGTGACTCTTACCTTAAAAGATGGAGTTGGATCTAGACAACCTTGAAAACTTAAGTATAGCCGAGCTGAAAAAGTTGTGCAGGGAGAGGGGGCTGAATCCAGCCAAAGATTCTCCAAAGTTGGAGTGTGAGCAAGCCCTCATAGCCTGGGAGGAGGTCCACAGAATGCAAGCTGCAGCACTGAAGCAGGATGATGATGATGAGGATGAAATGAATGAGGAGGATAACTTTGCAATAGTTCCAGAGCAAGGAGAACATAATCTTCTGCTCCTGGCCCCAGAACCAGAGGATAGTGGGAGACCCAGAGGAATGAGGTCCCCTACTTGGTCCAGAACAGGAAGCAGTGCGTCATTCCACCCCCTCTCCCCTGAGGAACTAGAGAAAAGGAAAGCTGAAAGGGAGTTCAAGCTGCAGCTGGCACTGGCTGCAAAAGCAACAAAGGCGGAGGTAAACAGAGCCCAGAAAAGGACTGTGGAGGACAGAAAGCTAACCCTCGAGGAAAATAAACTTTGTGGGCTCATGAAGAGAGTCTAAAAGAACTAGACTTCAAGATGCAGAAGCTCACAAAGTCCACCGGTAATAGTGGAGGCAACCAAACAGTGTCCAAGGGAGACAGCAAAGTTCTCATACCCAAGGACCTGATGCCTAATATTGAGATGTGAGATGACAGACATGTGACTTAATTCATGAGATAGCTTTAGAGATGCATAGGGTCCCCAAGGCGGATTGGAGAGGCAGTCTCTTGAAGCATATACCCAAATGAGGAGAGGGATTCAATGCTGGCCCTAGGGAAGGGAGACAGGCTGAAGTATCAACTCTTGAGAGCAGCCCTGCTCAGAAAGTATGGTTTAACCCCTGAAGAGTATAGGTTGAAGTTCAGCGACAGCCAGACGCTGTCTCACCAGTCTTGAGTGGATTTTGTGGACAATGTTTGTAAGGCGCTGAATGATTGGGGGGAAAAATAGTGAGGTAAACACATATGAGGTGCTGTACAATCTGATTTCAAGAGAGCTACACCAACATCTAATAGATGGCAAGCTCCCTGGTGCCAGTGAACTTGCTAAGGAAGCGGACTTCTGGTTCAGCACCAGGGGCAAAGAGGAGGTACCTGGGAGTGACCCCGAGAAGGGTGGTTCAGGTTTGGCCCAGCAGAGTGAGGGGAAGGTCCAAAGTGACTCAGAAACATCCTGAAATAGTGCAGGGGAAAGAGCTCCAATGCCCCTTCTAAGAATAAGGGGGGAGATTCTTGTGGGCAGTGGGCCAAGGCACCCCATTTCCAACCCCGGTGCTTTCATTCTTCCCAGCTGGGGCACAAGCAAGGGGACCTGGTCTGTAACAAGAGACCATCCACTAGAGGGTGCCCCACAGGGTTGGCCAGTGTGGCCTTAGGGGAAGGTAGTTCCTAGGAGCATAGGGCAGAGCAAGGTGTACCTTAGCTGAAAGGTGGATTCAAAGGGTAACATTGTGATTCCTGAGGGTGGAAGTCGTCACGTCCATCAGGTAGCAGTTAGTGGGATATCTGTGCCAGTCAGGCAATGGTGGTAGAAAGACTGGTTTCTTCAGAGCAGTAAACCGTAAAGGATTGTAGGATAACTCAGGCCCATGGGCAGGACTTTTTCCACTCTATGGTTCTGTTGTCCCTGGAATGAGCTGGGGTCGTGACCTAGAGGAGAGGTATTGTTAGTCCCTAGATGCGCACTGACTGCATTCTGGGAAATGAATTACCACCAGTGTTAGAAGAACTGGGAGGGATGGCCGCCCAGGGAATCGTGAATGCTCAGGTCTCTGGGGGAACTACATCTGGGGGAACTACATCCAAAAGGAGAGTGCAGAGGAACAGATAGAGGGGCAGAAGGTGGAAACAGGCCACAGTGGGAGGACCAGTAGATGAGGGGTTATCAGCTCTGAAGAAAGAGCACTCCAAGACTGAGCCTGGTGAGGCCACTTCTGATCTGGGGGTGCTCCCTGCGCTGTGGCAGAGACAATGGGTCGGAGACCAACACCAGGTAGACCCCTGCATGACACAATGTGTCACCCTTGAGGGGGGTGGTGGTTTCCCTCTAGAAGTCTTGGTTTGCCAGGCATCTGTTCAGCCTCAGGGTACAAATTGTGGGCTGAGTGACCATTCTCAGTGTACTACTCCTGGACTGGTGAGAAGAGTGGAAGCAGGCTGCCTAACACCCGGGGCTGTTGCCCCCCACACTGAGAAACCTCAGAGGTCTGCGAGACATCAGGAGCAAGTAGCAAACTCCCAACGCTGGAAGTGAGGCCTGCCCCAGGCCCCTGCTTGGTGCCTCCACTAAGCAGTGGATGGCGCGAGCCTGGCTCTTGACACTGACCGCTGTCAGTGGCATCTGGTGGTTGCTGTCCTTATGAGCAGAGTTTTCCTTGGATTGGGGACAGAAGTCTAATCCAATGGGTGTAATGGGCCACATCACTTTGCAGTGCTACTGTGCCTACTGGGATACATCTATGAGCAAATTAAGGTTAGGATCTACACAGATGGGGTCCACAGTTGAGAAGGGTTCCCACAGATCAGTCCTGTGGCTCAGGAGAGTGCTGACAGAGGGATCTAACTAGGTTCAGAGGGGCACAGAACTGACAAGTGCCAATGCAGATGAGGCCCACATTGTCCATGTTCTATAGCTTAAGCAGGGATGCCTATCAAGGTATTGGTTAGTTTACCCTAGCTTTTGGCTGAAGGGGGGGTCATGTTGGACCTGTCCTTTTTTGTAGAGCCACCAAAATGTTTTGAAACTATGACAGGGAAGGGGAAGAACTTTCCAGAAACAGACGTGGGGGTAGGACAGGATGCTCGCCCACAAAAAAAGGTTAGCACCAGGTAAAAATATTGGACCTCTAGACTCCTGGAATTATGGACATTACAGAAGGAGGACTGTATTTGCCCCCCAGAGGACTGCTCGGCTGGTTGAGGACTGCCTTGCCCTCTGAAAAAGGAAGACTGGACGTGCCCCCTTCATACTAGGCTAACCTGAGTGACTCCAATTGTCAGTTGGCTGACCTCCTGTCTGAGCTACAGGGAGAGAAAAAGCTCCAGAGGCCTCCTTGCAACTGCCGAAGTTGACCTGCTGCACTGGACCTGCAACTGTACCTGCCTAAGTCTTCTGGAGTGAGTAGGAACTCCTGGACCCTTAGGTGGCCTCAGTTGAGCTCCTCCTGTGAAGAAAAGGGGAAATCCTGAAGTTTTGTGCTTTTCACAACTGTAAACGGGCCAGTTCGCGGCCAGTCCCTGCTGCCCGCAACAAACACCAACGCAAAGCTATCCAGAGAAGTCGACTCTTCATGAAACAGCGACTGCCAGCGATGACCGGCAATGCAAGATCAGCACTTTGGCACTTCAGGAACGACTATCCACAGTGTTTTCCCTACACCTCGCGGCCTCCTCCACCGCGAATAGAACTCTTCGCATAGGACTTTAAAAGGTAACTTTTTCAGCAGGATTAACCTTGTCCCTGTATCCAGTCCACGCTCCATCACGGCCGGTCTTAGCTAGTGATGATGGCGAGTGGCGCTTTGTGCTTTTAGGCGCTATATCTACCTAAACTTTGAAACTGCATATCTTTGGTTCTACTGGCTGGATTTTTGTCTTTCTGATCTCATTTTATTTATCAAAGTTTACTTCCTTATTCTAAATTGGTTTGTAATTTTTCTTGTGTTGTGTTTTCGCTTTATTACTGATTGTGTGCTGCATACATACTTTACACTATGCCTATAAGTTAAGCCTGACTGCTTTGTGCCAGACTATCGGAGGGTTTAACACAGGTTAAACCCTCTAAACATAATTTAGTGAATGTTGTTGTTCACCCTGGCAAGGATTGTGTTTTTTGCCCCCTTCAACCTATCACCCAATTTCTTAAAGGAGTTGTGAAGCAAATATGACACTGGATACCTAGAACAAACACCATTCACATTGATAAAAGAAAGAAGTAAATGGGTGTCTGAACAATGGGTAAGTGGTTGCTGACCTCCAGAAGGAAGGCCACTCATAACGTATGGAATCATCCTGCCCATGTAGTCGACAATACAGTTCCCTCGAAGAGCTCATTATAGAATCAGCTACATTTCCTAGCCCTATGACAACCCAGACTTTAACATTGTTTTCAAGGAAATGGACATAAGGTCTTCAGGAGACAAAGAGACTCTTAGGAGAAACCCTCATATGAGAGAGGTTTTAGAGATTTTGGTGCACAAGTATAACTTACTAGATTACTGGCAGACAATGCATCCTAGAATATTCTGGTTCACTTACTAAAGCAAACAGTTCAAAACCCAAACTGGAACAGATTGTTTTCTGGAATCCTCTGAACTGAAGTATGCTCAAACTGAGATAAACCCCTCAATTTGATCCAACCATGTTTTACTGGTGGTTAAAACTGTAGCAGATGCAATGGGCAGACTACAAGTGAAAATAAATCTTTTGGAAGTCTGATATATCCCCTTTTGCAAGCCCTGAACAAAGAATAACTACAGAACAGTAATTTGGGAATTCTTCAAACACAACAAAGGCTCCACTTATGACGTGTCTGAGTGACATTTAAAGCATATTTAAGGTTGTTGTCATGTCAAACTGTGCATTTTTAAAGAAATAGGTTTGAGTGAAACTACAGCGGAAGCAATCAGATTTGCTGTCAGCCTGGAATTTAGAAAAAGGTAGATTCAACTTCCATACGTATTACCCAGCTGTCACAAGCCTGCAAAACACTGTTGAAATCAATTTTAATCAAGAAAGACTGAATAGCCAGAAAAAGTTCCCAGAAATTTTTAAAGAGGACAATAAGATCAGAGGATTCTTGGCCTGGAAGATTAAGAAGAGATAGATATACAACCAAATCCACAGTTAGAAAGGGAGCCTGATAGAATTGGACAAATCGTTTTGAAATTCTACCAAAATTTATATCAAGAAAGACAAAGTCCCATACCTATGAAAATCATGGACTTTTTAAATAAACCTGAACTTAAACTAAACTAACCCCTGAAGATTAGACTCATCTACTTTCACCTATAACTAGTGATGAAATTAGGGAATCTGTAAACTCACTCCCTTCTGCAAACGCTCTAAAAGAAGACAGATTACCTAATGAGCTATAAAAAATTTATGCCAACCTTTTCATCCCATATATTATCCTGGTTCATAATAAGACTTGTCAAGGCCATATTCCACCCATTTCTTTTAAACGTGCAAAATTAACGTGTGAAACCTAGAAAAGATCTGAAGGAATGTGGGTCTTATAGATCTATTACATTAATAAATTCAGATTATAAAATATTTATGAAAATAATTGTGATGAGATAGCTAGATTAATAGGGTAGATTATCAAATCCAAGTGGTGTTATACCAGGTCGTCTCATATTCTCAAAAGGTTTTATTTCAGAATCTGATATTTGGAGTGGGGTTACATGGAGCCTGATTTGAGATTGCCAAGGACTGAGAGAATCTTGGCTGATTAGATGTGGGCGGCGCTTGTCAAATTTCAATGTGTGATAAGCAGATAGCTTAAGTGTAGGAATAGCGTAATTAGTCCTGAAAGCCCTGAATGTCATGTATTCCATGAATTTTATTACAGAAAAATGTGGCAAGATCTCTACATCAGTAGTTCTAGACAACAAGTGAACCCAAGAGTCATCAAGGACCTTGGGTAAACATTGCATTTCAATTCAATTCAAAAAACTTTATTTCGGCCTAAGCCATAAAAGTGAGCAATAAATAACATACAACACATGTAAACAACATCACTTGAACATTTAAGGATCAAATTTGGCGGCATAAATGATCATATTTAACAACAAGTGACTTATTCCAATTATTCCTAAGATTTCCAGAAGGAATTTCATGAACAAGAAATATAATGTAACACTCACATTAAAATAGTTATTTTATATGAATAAAACCATTTTAAAATCTTAAAACATGTTATAACAGAGCACATCTTTTTTGCTCACATCAAGCCCTAAAGAAAAATTCATGACCCTCGGTCAGTGATCAGCTCTCCCCCCGCAGCTCCACTCGTCTGCGCTCTGCCCTGCGGTCCCACACAGGCAGGGTTCGAGACCTCTCTCTGTTGGGTCCCGCATTTTTGCTCATTTGTATTTTTATTAATTCCTGGCTCCTTGGCTTGTTTTGCCCATAACGCTGCCACTGCGCTATTTCATTTTTTCCCGCCGCAACCCACCCCGCTCCCGCATTTCAGCCGCACGCCCCTCCCCTACTTAAATGGCGACCGCTGTGCGGTCGCGCCAAAGGCGCGCCTAAGGCAAGCCCGTCTGTGCCTGTCCGCGCCTGGACCGCGCCCAGCGCCAGTCCCCCTGGCCCTCGCGAGAGCCACGACACCCGACGACGCTACGCCGCCGGCTTCCTCCACGGACTCAACACCGGCCGATCATCAAACTGCTTCCAGGCAAGCCCGATGCTCACCCACGGACCCTTCACCTGCCATAGCTGCAGCCTCGCCAGCTGCCAAACACCCGCACGCCCTACCCCACCCGTCAGAGCAGAACGCAACCACCTCAGATGCATACTACTCAACACCCGCTCCGTCCACAAGCACGCCGTCGAACTCTGGGACCTACTCGACACAGCCTCCCCGGACGTCACCTTCCTAACAGAGACCTGGATGAACCCCTCCTCGGCACCTGACATTGCCAGAGCCATCCCAGATGGATACAAGATCACCAGAAGGGACCGCACCAACAGACCAGGAGGAGGAATCGCCATCGTCTACAGGAATACCCTCAGAGTCTCGACCTGCATGACAGACACCTCCAGCACCGCCGAACACCTGCACTTCCAGATCCACACCGACCCCAACACCACCCTCAGAGGAACACTCGTCTACAGACCCCCCTCGCCCCCAGTTCATCGACGCCATCTCCGACATCGTCAGCACGCACGCCCTTGCATCCACAGACTACATCCTCCTGGGAGACCTGAATTTCCACCTCGAGAACGCCGACGACAGCAACTCCGTCGCTCTGCTTGATAACCTCGCCAACCTCGGACTGAAACAGCTTGTTACGACCCCCACCCACACCGCCGGACAAACGCTCGACCACATCCTCTCAGTCAGCAACCACGTCACCTTCAGCCACACCACCGAACTCCACTGGACCGACCACCGCTGCGTCCACTTCACCTTCAAGAAACCCACCGCGCACCCACACCCGCTACGGATCCCCTACCGCAGCTGGAACAAGGTCACGGAAGACCAGCTCATCACCGCCCTCGCCCGAGACCCACCGACTAACACCACCGACACGGACACAGCCGCCAGCAACCTCAGGCAATGGATCGACGACTGCGCCAACACTATTGCCCCGATCAAAAAACCCTCAAACAGACGCACCGACAGAAAGGCCAGCTGGTTCACCACCGACCTCCAGGAATCCAAGCGGTCTTGCCGAAGACTCGAGAAAAAGTGACGCCACGAAAAGACACCGGACAACCACACAGCCCTAAAGAACGCCAGCCGCAAGCACCACCAACTCATCCGAGCCACCAAAAGAACCTCCTTCAAGGAACGCATTGACAACAATGCACACAACAGCAAAGAGCTCTTCAACATCGTGAAGGAGCTCTCCAACCCCAGCTCCAGCTCCAACGACATCCCGCCGTCGCAAGACCTATGCGACTCCCTAGCCACCTTCTTTCACCGCAAGATCGCAGACATCCACGACAGCTTCAACACCCAGACCCTCCCTACAGCCGCCAACACTGCAGACCCACCGCCCCCCAGCCTCACCAACCACCTGCTCTCCTGGACCCAGTTCAACGACGACGAAACCATCAAGACCATGAACACCATCCACTCCGGCTCACCATCCGACCCCTGCCCTCACCACATCTTCAACAAAGCAAACCGCATCATCGCGCCCCAACTTCGGAAGATCATCAACAGCTCCTTCGAGACCGCCACCTTCCCGGAAAGTTGGAAGCATGCCGAGATCAAAGCCCTACTCAAGAAACCCACAGCGGACCCAAAGGACCTCAAGAACTTCCGGCCCATCTCCCTTCTGCCGTTCCCGGCGAAAGTCATCGAAAAGATCGTCAACAGGCAACTGACCCACTTCCTCGAGGAGAACAACATCCTGGAACCGTCTCAATCTGGATTCTGCAGCAATCACAGCACCGAAACCACCCTCAAACCTGCCACAGACAACATCAGGACCCTACTGGACAACGGCGAAACCGCGGCCCTCATCCTCCTGGACCTCTCGGCCGCTTTCGACACCGTCTGCCACCACATCCTTCGCACACGCCTACACGACGCAGGAATACGCGTCAAAGCCCTGGACTGGATCACCTCCTTCCTCACCGACAGAACCCAGAGGGTCCGCCTCCCCCCTTTCCATTCCGAAGCCACCAAGATCATCTGCGGCGTGCCCCAAAGGATCATCCCTCAGCCCTACCCTCTTCAACGTCTACATGGCACCGCTCGCCAACATCGTCCGCTTGCACAATTTCAACATCATCTCCTACGCCGACGACACTCAACTGATCCTCTCACTCACCAAAAACCCCGCCACCGCCAAAACCAACCTCCACGAAGGAATGAAGGCCGTCGCCAGCTGGATGCAGACTAGCCGCCTGAAACTCAACTCAGACAAGACAGAGATCCTCATCCTCGGACCCACTCCCTCCACCTGGGACGACTCTTGGTGGCCAGCCGCCTTGGGATCCGCACCCACACCCACCGACCACGCACGCAACCTGGGGTTCATCCTGGACTCATCGCTCTCAATGACCCAGCAAGTCAACGCCGTCTCATCCTCCTGCTTCAACACCCTCCGCATGCTCTGCAAGATCTACAGCTGGATCCCCTCCGGAACCAGAGGGACGGTCACACAGGCCCTCGTCAGCAGCAGACTGGACTACGGCAACGCCCTCTACGCAGGAACCACGGCCAAACTCCAGAAAAGACTTCAACACACACAGAACGCCTCCGCACACCTCATCCTTGACATCCCCCGCCACACTCACATCACTGCCCACCTGAAAGACCTGCACTGGCTCCCAGTCAACAAGAGGATCACCTTCAAGCTCCTCACCCACGCCCACAAAGCACTACACAACACCGGACCAGCATACCTCAACAAGCATCTCACCTTCTACACCCCGAACCGCCAGCTTCGCTCCACCGACCTCGCCCTCGCCACCGTCCCACGCATCCACAGGACCTCCACCGGCGGCAGATCCTTCTCCTACCTCGCTGCCAAGACATGGAACACCATCCCCACACAGCTGCGACAGACCCAGGACCTGCTGATCTTCAGGAGACTTCTCAAGACCTGGCTGTTCGAGCAGTAGCTGCACCCCCACCCCCGCTCAGCGCCTTGAGACCCTCACGGGCGATTAGTGCGCTCTACAAATAAGTGATTGATTGATAAAACAAAATGTACAGTTTACATTTGCAATAAAAAAGGGATTTCCATTTTAAAATCTTAAGATCACATTACAGCAATGGCAACCCTTAGTTTTTCCCACATTAGGCCCAAGAATTTAGTAACTTCACAGACTTGCAAAGAGACTGGGTCTGTTCTCAGTATCCTTAGTGCTACCTGATGGCTTAGGGTGCCCAACTGCCTACACACTGGAGCAATCCAAGAAGAGTGGACCTTAGCATAAGCAGCGCATGCAAAGACCACATGTCGAATGGAATCTATTTGACCCTCACAAAACGGGCAGTCCTCAACAGCTGTACCCGCCCACCTTGTGCTGAACGCCCTTACTGGAAGTGTACCCACTGTGAATTGGTGATATAACTTCCTGTCATGTCCCAATGCTGCTCTAGCCCAAATGAGGGCTTGAAGACTAGAAATTCACCAGTTAGCGTGGCACCCCTGACTGAGTTACTCCCTCTGTAGGGATAGGTTTGGGGCCAATACACAGCCTTGTTGGACACCCTTTAGTACTGGAATTTTGTCAGATAGTTGGCCCTGCGAACCCCACCATATCTGGGCAAAGTTCTTATCATGTAATCTAATTGACAGTATGTCAAAAGGCATACCCTTCTCTTTAAGGGCCGACCATAACCTAAGGTGTGGCACCAGATCAAAAGCGGATTTAATATTGACAAAGGTGACATATAAGTTGCCGTTGCCGATCAGAACCGTCTTCCAATAAATTATAACAAATCTAAGGACCTGGTCTATAGATGTTTTGGCTCTAAAACCTGCTTGTAGTGGGCTTAGGATGTCATTCTTTTCTATTCATTCCTGGATCTTTACCAGTAACATTCAACAAAAAACTTTCTGTAGATAGTTGATTAGGCTAATAGGCCTGCAGTTAGCAGGGAGGCTCTTATTCCCCTTCTTATACACCGGCACCACCTACGCTCCCTGCCATGATTGCGGGATAAGTGCACCCATAGCTATCTCGTTTGCGATGACAAGTATATATTTCAGCCACATATCTGAATCGTGGAAATAGACATCTACTGGAAGGCTGAGTAAGGGTGTAAGCATATGTTCCTCCCTTCAAACGGTCTGTTTTATCCATTTGGGTGATTCCTTTTTATGACACAGCACAGTAGTCCAAGTTGGTTTGAGTGAAAGTAGTTATTTTATTTTCATTCACCACTTTATAGATCCATTTCACTCTTTTTTGTCATATTTTATGGAAAGTTTTTAAGAAAAGGAACAGCCGACACGTGTTTCGCCCTATGTGGCAAGTTGAGCCAGGGCTTTCTCAAGGCTAGTCTTTTGTTCAAGAGTCATAGAGTGACGAAAGTAGAATACATTCCAATTTGCTTCAGGGTAACGTTTAAAAACATTCAAAATTCGAGGTGTGTAAGTTAGGTCCCGGGATAAATCCGTCCACAAACCGCGGAAGAGGAATGTATTCTACTTTCGTCAGACTCTAAGGCCCAGATCTCTGTACTGGGGTGAATGTACGACATTGTTCTGCATTCTGTCCATCAATTGTTGTTTTTGCATTTGTCACCCCGAGTGGGGCGGGTATGCCCAGACGTGGGTCCCGTGCTCTCCATGCCACTGGAGTCAAGCTATCCTGGCTGATGAGGGCTGAAAGCCCGAAACCGGTCCTAGGATGCTTGTTTCCAGTCCAGGGAGGACCTGGCCTGGCAGTTCGGGCTGGACTGTTCCCATTGGGCGCAGGGTCAAGACTGATTTGCATATTGGTGGGTCCAAACTGGAATGGCATGGTGAGCAAAAACGATGGATTAAGGCCCAGATCTCTGTACTGGGGTGAATGTACGACATTGTTCTGCATTCTGTCCATCAATTGTTGTTTTTGCATTCACCTCTAGCCACCAGCTTCCGAAAGCATAAGTCATCCTTGGATGCACAATCATTACTAAATCGCACCATCTATTGTCTTCCCACTCTTTGTTCGACCTTTCATTGCTAGCTTGTAAGATTTTCTAGTGGGCAATATTAGGGGAAGGTTTTTTGCTTTTATGGCCATTGCTAGGGGGCGCCTTAGCTTCCGGCATTCACTGTTATATCAACTGTTACCTCCAGATAGGCACTTCTTTCTCCTTAGTTGAGGAATTAAAAAGATAATTTCTTGAAAAATGTTTTATGCATCTGTATTTCAAAACAGAGGCCTCTAGACATATTATCAGCTATATGTTTTTCAATCAAATAGTTATTGTTGGACTTTGCCCTTTCTGCAGGGTCAGCCCCAAACTTTTTGCCTACCTCCTCCCCTTTTCACTGAGTTTGTGTCTGTTGGCGTTAGGACTCTGGGCACTTTACTACTGCTAATCATCAGAACTAAAGTGCATGTGCTCTCTCTCTAAAACATAGTAACACTGGGATAACCACAACTGGCATATTCTCAATTATAAAATCCTTCACAGACCCCAAAGCATTGCAAAAAGAAATTCCGCCCTCTCAGAGCTTATGTGATCAGATCTCGCTCTTCTTTGAGGAAAAAATCCAGAATATCCAAAAGGATTTTGTAACGCCCCCGGACATAACCAGGACTCAGACCTGGAGACCGACCCAGCCAGCACCAGTCACTCACTCCAAACCTTCGAACCAGCTTCGCTGGAGCAGACACAGGCTGCTATTGCCGCCTGTAAATCAGGTGCTCCTTTGGATGCCTGCCTTCCAATGGTACTACACCAAATTATAGACATTATCAACCCAGTAGTCAACCAGATAGTCAACTCCTCATTAAACTCAGGCATAGTTCCAGACGAATGAAAGCTAGCTATAGTAAAACCATTGGGGGAAAAAAAAAACATTGACTCATCCAATCTCTCCAACCTCCGCCCCATATCGCTTCTCCCGATACTGGGCAAAATCACGGAACGACTAGTCCACAAAGAACTAACTAAGTTCCTCGAAACTACCATGGTCCTTCACCCTCGGCAGTCCGGCTTCCGTCCCAAGCACTCCACAGAATCTGCTCTCCTGGAAATAACGGACACTCTTAAATCCATAGCGGACAAAGGCAGGAAGGCAGTTCTGATTTTGCTCGACCTGTGGGCCGCTTTTGATACTGTCTCACACAGTATTCTCCTTGCAAGGCTCAAATCCAGTGGCATCTCTAATACCGTATTGACATGGATTGAGTCCTTTCTCACCAATCGCAGGCAAGCAGTGTCCCTCGGAACGTTCCTTTCTATCGAACGTCCCATCAAAACTGGAGTGCCACAGGGCTCATCCCTTAGCCCGCTGTTGTTCAACATATACATGACCCCGCTAATTTCCCTGATAACTTCATTCGAGATAGAAGTAACGTGCTACGCAGACGACACACAATTAATTCTATCCCTGGACAAAGATTCCACTGACGCTGAACTCAATTTCAAACTCTGCCTAGCCGAGGTCATTCAATGGATGAAGAACAACCACCTCAGGTGTAACACCGACAAAACAGAGATTCTACTAATGGGGAAAGACAATCCCTTTCAGCCGAGTGCTTGGTGGCCGGAGGGTACGATACCACCACCCACCACTGTTAAGGTAGCAAAAAACCTAGGAGTGAAATTTGACACTGCTCTCTCCTTTCGACCACACGCATTGACAGTGGCTAGGACCTGCTTTAACCTCATCAAGTCATTAAAAAAATTATTTGACTTCATTGCCCTAATGGCTAGGAAAACAGTTGCAGTGGCACTGATCCTCTCGCGCCTGGACTACTGCAACAGCCTCCTGGCGGGAGCCAATAAACAAACACTGAAAAGACTACAAGTGGTACAACACGCTGCGGCCCGCCTAGTCCTGAAATTACCACGTAGGTCCTCAGCATCCGCAGCACTTAAAACCCTCCACTGGCTCCCACTGCACAAGAGAATCCTATTTAAGATACTTCTAATCACTTTCAGAGCCTCACTAAACCTAGGCCCAACGTACCTCTCAGCCAGATTCACCCCACATACCACATTCAGAAGTCTTAGATCATCATCAGCAAACCTCCTCAAACCTCCCAGCTTTAAGTACAAAATCAAGGGAGGAAAAACAGTAGCCACATTAGGAACTAAAGCCTGGAAACTTTTGCCAACGCACCTGAGGATGTTAAAAACAGAGACACAGTTCTGGAAGGCACTGAAAACCTGGATCTTTGGATCCCCAGACGAATTCTGCCTATCCCTTATATAGGGTCCCTGCGGCTTCAGCTCATCCCCTCCTCCGCCTAGCGCCAGTATGCTCCTTCCGGAGTGACAGCTTGCGCTCTATAAATGCAAAAACCAAATCAAATCAAATCAAATTTACTTATAAGTCCCTGGTAAAGTGCACTATGTGTGCAATGGGCCTGTAAATGAAATGCTACTCGTGGGCCTGCAGCACTGATTGCACCACTCACTTATTAGCCCTTTAAACATGCCTCAGGCCTGCCACTGCAGAGCCTGTGTGTGCAGTTTAAACTGTCATTTCGACCTGGCACGTTAATCGACTTGGCAGGCCCAAACCTTCCTTTTTAATACATATAATCACTCTTAAGGTAGTCCCTAGACAGCCGCAAGTGCAGGATGCAGTGTACTTCAAAAGTTGGACATGTACTTTTGAGTTTTACATGTCAAGGTAGTGAAAAACTCTGTCGTTCGTTTTTCACTACTGCAAGGCCCATCTTCGCCATAGGTTAGCGCTGGGGTTACCTTACTCTACCTTTTAAGTGTAATTTCCAATTGGGACAAGATAGAAATATCGAGTTTGGTGTCTCTGGACTCACAATTTAAAATCACAACTTATGCTGAAGTCGGATTTTAAATTGTAAGTCTGCAAATGCCACTTCTAGAAAGTTGGCATTTTCTTACTGTAACCATTCTGTGCTCTGCCTGTCGATTTCGAAAGATGGCATTAGCTGAAAAATAATATGAACTTTGTGTGAAAAACTGAACTACAACTACCAAGATGCTATGGGGTAATGGCGCTGTTACATGCAAGCAGTGCGCTCCTACCCACTTTCACTGATAAAAGGCTCTCGTGAGCCGCCCCCAAGCTGACGAGCTTTGGAACGCCTGCAAGCTATAAGTGGGATTATACCTGAGAAAATTGGCAGCATGTCCAGCAACCCGTAAGTATTCGCTACTGATGACAGAGGAATTCCGGAACACTGGTGTCTAGAGATACAATTTTGAAAGATGGCATTAGCTGAAAAATAATATGAACTTTATGTGAAAAACTGAACTACAACTACCAAGACTCTATGGGGTAATGGCGCTGTTACATGCAAGCAGTGCGCTCCTACCCACTTTCTCTGAATACACATCTGGGGGGGTGACAGCTGGGCTTTGTGCATTCCCTCTAGACAGTCACACACAAAGGGAGCTGAGGTGTGTCATTCACATCCTGATTGCCAATCACCAGGCTGATAGGTCTTCCTAAACTAGATGAGAGGAAGGAGCCAACACTTGCACCTGAATAGAGCTGTGCCTGTCCCACGCAAAGAGCTGCATACCGCTGTGGTGAGTCTGGAGCCAGAGTAGGAAGGGCAGGAACCTTCAAAGGCACATCTGGGTAGAAGTACTGGACCTCTGACACCACCAACTCAGTACACGTCTGGATCTGAGGGCATTCTGCCAGGAAGAAGGACTGCAGTGCTGCCAGTAGGGACTGCCACTCTGCTGAACTGCTTCACTGTGTTGGCCAGTTGCCTGCTGCCTCTTTCCTGGGAGTGAGAATGACTGGACCTGCATCTTCATATCCTCCAAGAACTTAAGTGACTCCAAGGGCTTGCCTCCTTATTTGAAGTCTCAGGGCCATCAAAGACTTCCTTTAACTCAGCTTCAGCTGCTGGACTCTGCCAACTGAGAGTACTGCTCTGTCAAAAGGTGCTAAATCCAGTCCTGGGCCTTGAAAAGGTGGTTATACAGCTATTTTCTTGAAAAACCCCTGCATTGCTTGCTTTGCGCCGGTCGGAACCGACACATTTGCCTTTGATGTTGATGCAGCACCACTTCGAGGACATCCCTGCGTGACTTAACGACGACGCGGATCCACCTGTGAGGAATGACGACACATCGCCTTCATCGTAAGGGTTTGTCGTCAACACAGGACTCGGCGGCGATGCTCAACTATGACGTATCGCCTTCATCACAAAGTGGTTCGACAACGACGTGGGACTCATCTGCAAGGCACGTCTACGATGCCTCTATCTGACTACCTGACTTGGAACCGACGCATCGTGCTCTCGCCCTCAACGCATCCTCCGGAAAGGTACTGTTTTGAGCTGGACCTCCGTGGCTTCTGTATCTGGCACATGCTCCATTGCGGTCGGCCTGAGCTTTTGGATTTACCCCGGTCAAGCATTACCACATAGCCCCGGTTGGCACTTTAAGACTCGAACCACCATACTGCAGTTTAATCTTTAAAAATTCATATCTCAAGTTTACTTACTGCATGTTTGTCATTTTGGTATTGTTTTACTCATAAAAATATTCTTTATTTTTCTAAATATTTTTGTGGTATTTTCATTGCGTTACTGTAATTTAAGTGCTGCACGTATACTTTTTACATTGCCTTTTAAGTTAAGCCTGACTGCTCTGTGCCAAGCTACCAGAGGGTGGGCACAGGTTAATTTAGGATGTGTAGCTGACTTACCCCGACTAGGATTGGGGTCCCTGCTAGGACACGGTACAAACCTCTGCCAACTAGAGACCCAATTTCTAACAGTTATTTATTTATAACTATCAGAAAAGTATTAAAAAACAAACGTCGGCGCAGTAGGTTCTTGGTTTTAGATCAGCACTTTGATCACTATTATAACACATGTGTTTCACTCATAAGCAGGGCCACTGGAATTATGCGATTGTGTGGCGATTTTCGCATAATTATAGATTTGGCGCATTTGCCACACAATCCATAATCTGCCACACAATCTTCAGATTTTAACAAAAAATAATTGTTTCTAGTTTAAACGTTACTAAAAATGTGACAAAACGTGTTCCTGCGCACTGGAAGGAGCTTTGCAGCGCCGGACTGGTCACCTTTCTGTTGCTTATTGATATATTTGAGTGTTAAATTTGTACTAATGTAATGCAACTACGGCCCAGAAAAGTGTTACCAAGTTTAAAAATGATGAAATAATATAGTAATACTATTAGAAAATGTGCTGCATTATGCCGCATAATTTACTCAACCTCACCACATAATTTGGTCCTCTTCTGCTGCATAATTCCAGTGGCCCTCCTCATAAGAGAGCACACACTGTGCCAATATTGTTTTTTAAGACTTTTGGAGTGTCATAGGGAAATCATCAATGTCCTTCCACATCTAAAACTAAAATCCAGTTTGAGGCATGCACCAAACCCAGAGACAGACGTATGGTAAGACAAAGCAGGGTCTTCATCAACCACAAAACGAGTCCACAAGAATTGCCTTGGCATTCTTTTCTCTCCCTTTGAAGTATGTTCCAAGTGTTACATGTGGCAGAAAAGACCTGTCAAGCAGGATCTGACATTGTGCTGTCTCAGGATGCCCATACCACGACTTAGAATATTGTGTTCATATGAATCATCTCTGCATATTCAAATCAGTCTATTGTTTGCTCCTGGGAGGCATTTCATACCTTATTCTCACCTATGCAAGGCTGAGCACATGTGGGGAGAAGCTGGTGAGTTTACTTTTCCTTAATAGTTATTAAAGATCCAATTCAATGGTGAACTTAGATTAACAATTAAAAATAGAGGTCTAATTATTTTGCTTGTCCCTTTTGGCAGTATTAGTATTTTAATCTGCTCTCTCATTTTCTACATAGAACTGCGAGGTCTGCCACAGTGAAAATAGATTTCTGGGCATTTGACAATGTGCTCTACATAATTCACTTTTAAATACTATGCACCCTACCTTGTGGGTTACAAACCTTTCACAGGGGTGACTTACTAATGTTTAAAAGGGAGGTTTTTACCTGTCAAAATAGGTTATTTTAACATGTTGCACTACAGTCTATACACTGCAGCACTGTCCAGTAACATTTCAAGCCATGGGTGTATTTCGGCACCATATACTATGGCCTTATAGAAACATTAACTATGCCAATCAGGGACAAGCCCATTTATCTCTGTTTTAGGGGTCAGAGCACATGCATTGGGCACTGGACAGCAGTGCCCCAGTGTGTAGAGTTTAAAAACCATCAACAACATAGGGTCAAGCAACAGGTGAAAAATTAGGGGTGACCACACAGAAAAGGCAGATTTCCTATACCATCAAAGAACAATCACCCTACAAGACACCCAGGAAAACGCACAAGGTGCGGCCCTTGGTCTTTCTCTGACCATGTCTTGCAGGGTGAAACTGTCTGGAGACCGTTGATTCCTCCACAGTGGGGAAAACCGTTCTCCTTATACCTCCAGCTTTCAAAAAAGGCAAAATGTTAACTCAATCCTTTCCCTGGCAGTGTAACCAGAATATTAAACTGACTGCTCCCTACTCTTCCCACTACCTCGTTTCTGGTAATGTTCACAAAAGATCTTAACCTTCACAGACACTTCCAGTCTTGCTCTAGCTTACTACTTCTCTGTTCATTTTGATTTCTGCCCCTACTCATGGCACCCTTTTCTTTCTCAACCCAGCACTTTTAGTGGTCTCCTCCTCCATCTACTTTCGCTACTCAACTCCTCAGACTGCTTGTTTTCTTTCTCCATACTCATCATTAATTCTCTTCTATTACAGTGCTCTGTTCTACGTTATAATGTGTTCACGTTGGTGGTTATCCACTGTATACTGATGTGATGTTAGCAATTGTGAATATTCATTATAGATACTCCACCTGTTTTTTCTTGTCCATATTTTCGTTATTTGCTTTATAATAAGTTATTTTGTTGTTCTCAAAGTAACCTTGTAATCTTTGTTCACTATAGAAAGCGCAAAATACCCCTGGCTTCAATTCGCACTATGTAAAACTGCATAAAGAAAACGTAAAATCTAGAGCAAACTAAGCAATTTTTCTTCCTAAATGAGGAATCCTGTTTGTTCTATGGAGATAAAAATGCACAGTACTTCCTCTACTGTTAGAGATAGCTCTCCCAATGCTCAACAGTACAAGCTTCAAATATCTCACTTAAAAAAATGTGAAGATGCAAACATTTTTATAAAGCAGTAAGTGTTAAAGACTACAGCGAGGATGAGCTAAGAAAGGGCTCACAGGCCCACTCTCCGACGGCAATGACCATCACCACTTCCATATCTTTGTATGGCACAAAGTGAAGGAGAATACTTTTTAGCAATACACTCTATCAACAATTCAAAGCTTGAGAAACAAATGATCTTAAATGGAGTAAGGAGCACAGGATACCTGCATGATCTGTTAATTCAATATGCATAATTAGTTACTCAGAGGGCCACTCTCATGAGATTGCATGTTTGAACTTAGCTCTGCTCAGTTCTGAGCTTTTAGATTTAAAATGATATATACATATGTCCCTGTTATGTGTGGTATCATCTCAAAGCCAATAAGGTGCTAGCTAGCCATTTTTGTTGTATTTATGTACTTGTTAATACAAAAACAACACCTGGAATATAAACGCTGTACAAGAGGACAGTACGTAGCAAAATGGGCAGATGGGTGGTCAACATAGTGCTATTGAGGGGATGTAAAAAGATGCTGGTATCATAAAAGCGGAGTAAATAAAACAATTCATAAGATAGAGTTGCGTTCTGCAGGCAAGAGATGCTTGTACACTTGTAAACATTCTCAGTTTTGATTGAGTGTCATGGGTTTCTCTTATTTTTGATCATAGCAGATGCCATTTTAAGGTAGTCATGAACTAAATGAGTGAGAGCCGCTCGAACATCATATAGTAGTGAAATCCAGTGTACAGAATCAAGAAGGTAAAAAGACTGAAACCTGAAAACTGCTCTACCGGTTTGAGTGCAAGCGCAGGCTCTGGTTGACAGATACTACTGTCCAGGTTGGTTGTATAGCGATTAAATGTGCCAGCAAGGATTCTGTGGACATATCATGTACTACTTCGAAAACTCATGTTAATATTTGTGAAGGGCCCTTATTTGCTGAAAGTCAAACTGCTTGGTGACGAAATGATTTCTTCTGGGATAGAAAGCATATTGTAGCAGTCCCACTGATATGTTGTTTCAGTATTTTATTTCAATTTACTTAGTTTTAGTGAAAGTATCCTTGCTTTGGTTGTAAGAAAGGTAGAAATGTAAATACCTTTCTATGCTTAGCATGTAATGTACTGCACGGGCATGGCAGTAATAAACAAATATGCATTGAGGGGATTAACAGCACTCCTTTACTGTAGGTAGCTGGACTTGCTTGGTGGTGCTGCGTGTCTGTCTCAATGGTTTCCTAGCGTGCAATCAAGTTAAGAACTTAGGACCAGATGTACTAACATTAGGAACTGTGATTTCCAAATCGCGATTCTTATCCAATCGCTATTTGGAAATCGCAATTCCTAATATATTGAAGTGTTAAATGTAATTTAGGGTTTCCAAATGGGTTGTAAATCGACATACCTCATGAATATTAGTGGAGGTAGGTTGCAATTTGCGGCCCACAAGGAATCGCAGCCATCACAGGTCACCAGGTCTGTTATTGCTTTTTAATAAGGCAGACTTTTTTTTTTTAATGCAGTCTGTTTCCATTAAACCCTGTTTAAAAAGAAAAGTTTCTTTTTTAGTTTGTTAAAGAGGCAGTGGTCCCGTAGACCGCTGCCTCCTCTTAAACAAAAAAATTTTTTTCATTCACAAAGAGGATCTCTTCCCATTTGTGAATTATGGGATTGATCACGATGCGGTTCGGACCGAAACCGACAGCTTGTAGGTTGCGGTCCGAACCGCATCTACTGCTGCGGTCCGACCGGCGCATTACGATGCGTGCGGTTGGAGGCAGCTATCGGAGGGACCGACCGACACAATCAGTCAGTCGGACAGGCCTCATAATTCCTTAAGGACGGCGTTTCCACTGTCGGGATTATGATGTTGGTTTCCGACAGCCTTTCCATGTCGGCCTTTTCGACATGGAAAGGCTGTCGGAAAGCAACATTGGGTGCCCCTAGCAGGACCCCCCTTCCCACCTGGCCCTCCGCATCTGGGCTTGGGGGGCACCTATGGCGCACCCCTGAACATCACTGCACTGTGTGGCAGGCACCAGAAGGTGCCTGCCACACGGTGCAGGGATGCTCACAAACTCCTATTTCTCAATAGGAGCTTGTGCTGCGGGCGGTTCCCGCCCAGTGCACAAGCTCCGATTGAGAAATGGGACTTTCCGACCGCACCATGTGCGGTCGAATCCAAATAATGCGGTCAGAACCGCCGACCTGAGGTCGGTCGGTTCACAATCCGCAATGGTGTCGGTAGGAGACAACTCCGACCGACATCGTAATGAGGGCCTATATGTTTGCAGTCGGTAAATTAATAATATTTTGCGACCAGGATTAGATTGCAAAACATTATTACATATCATACCAATTCGGTATTTGGAAGAGCAGCCTTTCCAAATACCGAATTGGATTTGGGTCGCAAACACAAATTGCAATATGGTAACAAGTTACTGAATCGCAATTTGCTGTTTGTACATTTAAAAACGCATTTTTGATATCGCAAATAGATTCTCCGAATCAGCCCGTTTGAGATTTCAAAAATGCTTTGTACATCTGGCCCTTACTTCTTGGGTGTCTCTGAAAAAGAACCCTACTACCAACAATTTACCAATTTATAGAAAAGTCGCAAAAGCTACACACAATCACAGAACTGAAGGTACAGATCCCAGAAAATCAGAAGATGGGTCTGGAAGTGGGTTTCAGACTCCAAACATGAAATAAAATCCCCATGTCTCTCTGTGAGTCTGGCAGCTATCACACATCTCAAATATGATCATTTTGCTAAAGGTTGTCCATAGAGACAAGGACTAGACTCCATGAGGTCTTAGGCCTTTAAGGGACAGTCTGTTTTTTGATAGACTGGGTTCTTCTGGCATGGCTAGTTCTTCGTCATTTGGGCACAGAGAACTGTCCTGCAATTAGCCAGCTACAGTACTTCCTCATGTATAGGCCAGTACCCAGCTGGCAGGTAAGCTTCTTTATTTTTTTTATTTTGCTTTTATACTACACTGCCCATACAAAGGAACTATGAAATCCCTGTGCGGCAAACTAGAAGACATTTTTAGAAATACTCCGCACTCAAATAGAAATTAAGGGGAAAATACTTATAAAGAAAAGAAAAAATGCATTTATCAGCTGGCATGGATAGTATGAGAGAGAAACCTGGGGTGGGGGTGTATCCGGGTTGTAAGCCGGTGCAGAGTGTATAGGAGTGTTATGTTTGACATTATATATTTTTTTTTTTAAATATATATTCACTTGCATCTCATTAAGGATATGTGGTGTAAGCCACCCCATATTACACTTGTATCACAGAATCATGTATATGGCCATTGATCATCTCTTAGCTAAGAAAGGCACCTTTAAAGTAATACTGAGTATTGATTATAACACTGTTCTGACCCTTTGCATGGGGTAAGGTAAGTTGAAAAATGGAAAATGTCCTCTTAAAAGGTGTATTGATTATGAGTAGCATCCCTCGATAGGACTCTGTGGGCACTTGTGTGTAGTTTAGCTGATGTTGTGGAACAATTCTTAGTATTGCATTTTAGACAAAATGCTATTTCACAATCTTTAAGCTTAATATCACTTTTTTTTTTACATTTGAAGACTGCCAAATGTTGAAACTCACTTTGCCTCCCTGCTGTTCAAGTTTTTGTAAAGCAGTGGTTACCTGGTCCTTGAATTTTTTGTCCATCAATCTCTTTGAAAGCTACAAAAAAAAAGATAAACATTAGATCACACTGAAACTAAATTCCTTACAGCAAGTACACATTTACACATATTTATGAGCATTATATCCGTTTAGCTCCAGCATTAGCATTCACAACTAAGAACTGGTTTTGTATGATGTGAAATAGCTACGTTGGATCACAACACTGAACAACAATGCCTTTTAAAGTTTAATGGCAATTAGTTTTGGTTACATCTCTAACCAGCTAACCTGGAAGAAGACTTTTATAAATTTTAGCGTGGTTAAAGGAAGTGACAGCAAGGGATGAGGATATATGGAGCAACAACAGCGATACGTTGAGGATGAAACAAACTGAGTAGATAAAAATAATTAATAACATAAAACCGGGACGCGACAAACCCAGTGTTGCACAGAACACGAAAGTATATTGGAGGGTCACAGTGATCTTTAGTTTCAAAACTACGTTGTGTTCGTTTCAGCGATATATTCCACTTCTATTTTCTTACTGAAACATACAAAAAGATATTTACAACACCTTGGTATTCATAATTATACAAAATAAGTTAAATATACCCACTATTAAGCATATCCAAGCTTAGATTTCTATAAACCACTAATCCTGCCATCAAACACTAAATCCCACATTTCTCCCACTTGAATTCCAAACATACCCACCCATCCCTTAAACTTCCCTCCCCCAACCGATCCCCAAAGAAAAGACTGGACAGTTACACAGCAGACAATGAAACACAAGATGGGTGGAAGCGAGAAGTGACAGCTCGTCCAAGAGATAACCAGAAAACAGACACAGAAACTAAAACTAATATACTGAATTTTATGTCCTAATCATGGTATTCTTCAAACTCTTTCCAGAGTCAAATATGTCAATGTATTTCTTTAACAGTGCATTTCTATTTTCACTTGGATCTTTAAGACAGTCTTCTACCTTGGCTTTAATGGTGACTTCCACTTTTTCAGAATATCTATCCGCAACAATTACCGATTTTAAAACAAACACTTCAAGCCCTCGAAGCTATCAATGAAAAACACTCATCACAGTTTAGGGTGCTTCATTAACTAGGAAGTTAGTCTTCAACTACAAACAGCTCCCTCCAGTAAATGCTACAAAAGGGGATGATGGACGGAACGTTTGAGCCAATCAAACACTCACCCCCAGTCAACTGATCTGGGTTTAATCCATCATCATTCTTTAGCTCACTCCACCACCCCAGTTCAGACATGGCCATATGCAAATCAGTCTGACCCTGTGCCTCATGGGAACAGTCCAGCCCGAACTGCCAAGCCATGTCTTCCCTGGACCGGAAACAAGCATCCTAGGACCGGTTTCTGGCATTCCAGCCGTCATCAGCCAGGCTTTCTTGAATCCAGTGGCAAAGTGAGCAAGGGACCCACGTCTGGGCATACCCCCGCCAACTTAGAGGCGAACAAAGCGATACAAAAGGGGATGATGGACGGAACGTTTGAGCCAATCAAACACTCACCCCCAGTCAACTGATCTGGGTTTAATCCATCATCATTCTTTAGCTCACTCCACCACCCCAGTTCAGACATGGCCATATGCAAATCAGTCTGACCCTGTGCCTCATGGGAACAGTCCAGCCCGAACTGCCAAGCCATGTCTTCCCTGGACCGGAAACAAGCATCCTAGGACCGGTTTCTGGCATTCCAGCCGTCATCAGCCAGGCTTTCTTGAATCCAGTGGCAAAGTGAGCAAGGGACCCACGTCTGGGCATACCCCCGCCAACTTAGGGCGAACAAAGCGATACAAAGGGGATGATGGACGGAACGTTTGAGCCAATCAAACACTCACCCCCAGTCAACTGATCTGGGTTTAATCCATCATCATTCTTTAGCTCACTCCACCACCCCAGTTCAGACATGGCCATATGCAAATCAGTCTGACCCTGTGCCTCATGGGAACAGTCCAGCCCGAACTGCCAAGCCATGTCTTCCCTGGACCGGAAACAAGCATCCTAGGACCGGTTTCTGGCATTCCAGCCGTCATCAGCCAGGCTTTCTTGAATCCAGTGGCAAAGTGAGCAAGGGACCCACGTCTGGGCATACCCCCGCCAACTTAGGGCGAACAAAGCGATACAAAGGGATGATGGACGGAACGTTTGAGCCAATCAAACACTCACCCCCAGTCAACTGATCTGGGTTTAATCCATCATCATTCTTTTAGCTCACTCCACCACCCCAGTTCAGACATGGCCATATGCAAATCAGTCTGACCCTGTGCCTCATGGGAACAGTCCAGCCCGAACTGCCAAGCCATGTCTTCCCTGGACCGGAAACAAGCATCCTAGGACCGGTTTCTGGCATTCCAGCCGTCATCAGCCAGGCTTTCTTGAATCCAGTGGCAAAGTGAGCAAGGGACCCACGTCTGGGCATACCCCCGCCAACTTAGGGGCGAACAAAGCGATACAAAAGGGGATGATGGACCGGAACGTTTGAGCCAATCAAACACTCACCCCCAGTCAACTGATCTGGGTTTAATCCATCATCATTCTTTAGCTCACTCCACCACCCCAGTTCAGACATGGCCATATGCAAATCAGTCTGACCCTGTGCCTCATGGGAACAGTCCAGCCCGAACTGCCAAGCCATGTCTTCCCTGGACCGGAAACAAGCATCCTAGGACCGGTTTCTGGCATTCCAGCCGTCATCAGCCAGGCTTTCTTGAATCCAGTGGCAAAGTGAGCAAGGGACCCACGTCTGGGCATACCCCTGCCAACTTAGGGCGAACAAAGCGATACAAAAGGGGATGATGGACGGAACGTTTGAGCCAATCAAACACTCACCCCCAGTCAACTGATCTGGGTTTAATCCATCATCATTCTTTAGCTCACTCCACCACCCCAGTTCAGACATGGCCATATGCAAATCAGTCTGACCCTGTGCCTCATGGGAACAGTCCAGCCCGAACTGCCAAGCCATGTCTTCCCTGGACCGGAAACAAGCATCCTAGGACCGGTTTCTGGCATTCCAGCCGTCATCAGCCAGGCTTTCTTGAATCCAGTGGCAAAGTGAGCAAGGGACCCACGTCTGGGCATACCCCGCCAACTTAGAGGCGAACAAAGCGATACAAAGGGGATGATGGACGGAACGTTTGAGCCAATCAAACACTCACCCCCAGTCAACTGATCTGGGTTTAATCCATCATCATTCTTTAGCTCACTCCACCACCCCAGTTCAGACATGGCCATATGCAAATCAGTCTGACCCTGTGCCTCATGGGAACAGTCCAGCCCGAACTGCCAAGCCATGTCTTCCCTGGACCGGAAACAAGCATCCTAGGACCGGTTTCTGGCATTCCAGCCGTCATCAGCCAGGCTTTCTTGAATCCAGTGGCAAAGTGAGCAAGGGACCCACGTCTGGGCATACCCCCGCCAACTTAGGGCGAACAAAGCGATACAAAAGGGGATGATGGACGGAACGTTTGAGCCAATCAAACACTCACCCCCAGTCAACTGATCTGGGTTTAATCCATCATCATTCTTTAGCTCACTCCACCACCCCAGTTCAGACATGGCCATATGCAAATCAGTCTGACCCTGTGCCTCATGGGAACAGTCCAGCCCGAACTGCCAAGCCATGTCTTCCCTGGACCGGAAACAAGCATCCTAGGACCGGTTTCTGGCATTCCAGCCGTCATCAGCCAGGCTTTCTTGAATCCAGTGGCAAAGTGAGCAAGGGACCCACGTCTGGGCATACCCCCGCCAACTTAGGGCGAACAAAGCGATACAAAAGGGGATGATGGACGGAACGTTTGAGCCAATCAAACACTCACCCCCAGTCAACTGATCTGGGTTGTGGAGTGAGCTAAAGAATGATGATGGATTAAACCCAGATCAGTTGACTGGGGGTGAGTGTTTGATTGGCTCAAACGTTCCGTCCATCATCCCCTTTTGTATCCCTCCAGTAAATGAGCATTTCATCAAAAGACCAAAACCAATAACCAGGATGCCTTTAGATCCTTAGGCGACAGGAGCACAATATTGCCGGAAGAAAACCTTCTATTGCAACAATCCTAGATTAGGGTCTAGAGTCTAAGGGTTTCATTTAGACACTGGCAAAAGGTCCGACAGAGGGGCAAAGGTTATGAGCCCCATCTCCCTGGTGGAGGACCACCTGTCCTATTTAGAGACCCTCACCCCTGTGGCTCTGTTTGTTCTAAGGAGAGCCACTCCCATGTTGGTTCCTGTCGAAACTCTGAAGGTTTGCAGAATGGGCGCCATGTTTAAAGCTCCGCTTAGCAAACTTTTTTCTTTAGAGAAAACAAGCTTCCAAAGCAGGAGTTTCTTTTTGCTGAGAAAATAAATGGCCACGATGCACAGGGAGGTTTGTCCTTGCATGTTGGGTCAATTCTGCATTTTGCCTGCCCATGTTTACTATGCCCGGCACGGCAGATAAGGGTAGGGAAAATGAGTGACTGTAGAACAGGACGACTGTCACAGTGACCTTGGTGGGTATGCTGCCATATAAAGGGTTTAAACAGGTGGAGCTACTGGAGGTTCTGACAGTGTAAACCTGATGCTTCACTACACTCTAAACAGAGCAAGGGACCCGCAAGTTTGGCGGGGCGGGAGTTAAAAGCTAAACACCTGCACCAGTCCTACTCATATCTATGCCATTATGCTCCACCTTTCAGTCAAGTGAAGTTCTTTTCTAGTTTTATGTCACTATTATTGAGAGTATTGTTGTACGTGGGTGTGGAAAGAAACATCTAATCTGTTGCCAAATCCACTGGGCTTTGACCTCTTTTGGAGTTTGTAAGAGATTGGAGTATTAGTTGAGGTGGTGGGAAATCACCTCAAATAATAATCGCAATCCTTGTCAGGGTGAACCACTAAAGTAACTAAATAAACCTGTTCTTAACCTTCTGGTAGCTTAGCAAAGAGCAGTCAGGCTTAACTTAGAGGCAATGTATAAAGTATTCATGCAGTACTCAAACAGTAAAAAGTGAAAACACAATATAAGAAAAATCCCAATGAAATTTTGAAAAATAGAGAATATTTTAATAACTGAAAAGACACCAAAATAACAAAAAACAATAAGTAGAACCAGATATATGATTTTTTAAATGTTGAATTAAAGTACAGCACCAGAAAGCACATAGCACCAACGGCAGTTACCTGGTCACGCTACACCGGATTGAAGTCTATTGTTAAGGCCAGTCGCAATAAAGCACACATCAGATACAGAGACCAGGTTCATCCAGGTGGAAAGTTTACTTTCTGACATAGAAACATTTAAGGAGACACAGTGGTTGCCGGCACAGCAATCTAGAAGATGGATCCGAAGTGGGGCTCGACAACGGCGAGTTGTTGAAGTGCAGAGTACCGGTGTGGTCGTTGACAAAGGCAGTAAAGCTCTGAGCGGGTGCAGTCCAAAGTCCATGTCCAGGAAGGCCTTGATGTCTACAGATTGCTGCTCAGCCATGATGAAGCCCTCTAAGTTAGGACTTAGAAACTTTGCCGGAAGTCATATCTCCTTCAGAGGGGCAAATGGCTGTGGCTTTGATGGAGACTCCAGTTTCCGTTGGTTCTGCTGCAAAAATTTGGCAACGTTTTAAAGTTCCAGCTCCTGCAGTTTGGAGACAGGAGCAGAACGCTTTAAGATGAGCCAAGGGTCCAGGATGTAGGGGGCACCACTTCGGGGTTAGGACTCACTCCAACAGAGGTCAGCAGCTGGGTCCAGAGTGCAGGACCATTTGGAAATGGTGAGGTGGGCATTTGCAGGGAGAGAGGACTCTGGAATTGTGTTGTGTAGCTGTAGCTCAAACAGGGGGTCAGCCAACTGACCCTTGGAGTCACTTCTGGAGCCCTGGGTTCAAGGCAAGCAGGTCCAGTCCTCCTTCAGGTTTCAGACAGCAGGTCAGTCCTTCTGAACCTCACAGGTCCAGAAGTGTTCTGAGGAGAGGTCTTTGGGGAAGCCACTTTTATGCCATGTGCCAGCCTGTGGGTGGTAGCAAGCCTTTGTTTACCCCGCTAACCAGGCTCTGGTCAGTTCCTGTACCCCCACTGGGTTTGGCACCAGCCTGGCTACAGAGACTAGGTGTGAGCTTAATCAGCCTTTGACAGCCTTTGAAGCTCAGGAAGGGGCAGGGCACAGAACCCTCTGGCCATCCTGTCAAGGGTGAAGTCCCCCTCCCAGGGCCCTTTCTCCACTGTCTGGGAGCAATACACATCTCACCACAGAAGAGCCATTAGGGGTAAGGTGACAGCTGGACATTGGCAGCAAAGACTTTTGGTTTTAGGCAGGAAAATGACAACTTTCTAAAAGTGTAATTTGTAAAATATTAATATAAAATCGAACTTGATCATTAGGGTAGATTTTGAAATACTATTACAATTAGTGGTCCTTGAGCCATTTTTCTAGCTACTCCAAACTGAATTTAGCACTTATTAAGGGTTATAGTGTTAACCACTGTTAACCTATGGGAGTGCCAGCCTTGCCACAAAGAAAAACAACTTTGACTAACAGGGCATGTAGAACATTAACTATATGTGCCCTACTTATTAAATACCATGCACAGTGTTCTATGGCCATTTAGGGCCCGCCTTAGGTGTGACTTATAAGAATTAAAAAGGAAGGTTTAGGCCTGGAAAAAGATTTATTTTGCCAGGTCAAATGGCAGTTTATAACTGCACACCCAGGCTCCAATGGCAGACCTGGAGAGTGGAGACATGTTTTACAGTACTACTTTAGTGGGCGGCATAATAAATGCTGCAGCCTACTATTAGCATTTCATTTACAGGCAGAGGGCACATGTGAAACCATATACTAGGGACTTCCACTTAAATCAAAGGTGTCAATTAGTGGTATACCAATTCTAACAGGCTTAGAGAGGGGAGTACAAGCACATTACTACTCGTCTCAAGTGGTAAAGTGCACAGAGTCCCTTGGTCAGCAAAAATGGGTTCAGCAAAAGGCAAAAGTCTGGGGGAATACCACGCAAAAGATGATCATCTCCAACAGAGGTCCCATTTATTATTCCAAAATGTTCAACGATTGTCAGATGTAAGGCTGGATATATTACAGCTAGTATGATAAAGGGGTATTATAATGAGTCCGTTTTGATTTTCACAACCCCGGAAACAAGTAAAATAGAATTGCATTACCTAGTTTTCTATTAAACATGCCCTTTCCAATCCCTACTGGCTACAGATATGTTTATTGCCCTTGTAAACAGACTTAAAACAAGGGTGTGTCCTTGCCCCAATGCTTTCTAATCTTTTTATATCGGACTTAAGTCCACATATAGACGCAGACAAATTACATCCACCGAGACTGGGGTATTGTCAAGTGACTTCATTACAGTATGCTGATGATGTAGTTCAGAAAAACTTGACTGGAATTGGGCTACAGATGCTATTAACTCCATACCTACTGTGTTCAAAATGAAATGGTTGTGAATCTTACAAAGATTGAGATCGTGGTGCTCGGAAGAAAGACTGAAAAGAAAGGTAGCTAGTTTCTGTGCAGCCTGCCGGTCTCATGAAACTCTTGCTATAAATATCTTGGTGTCTGGTTGCAGTATCGCCTGCATTATCGTTCAGATCTTCACTCATTAAAGTCAAAGACGCCCTTGTTTGCCGATTTTCTTGCCTGCAGGATTGTTGCCATACCGCTGCCCTCCGGGAACCACAAGCACTAGGGGGCAACGCGAAAACCGCGGCAGGAGCCGCGCATCACTTCCGCATCACTTCCGCGCCAGTTGGCGCATTAATTCCCGGGAGGGCTCCCGCTGCGCGGGACGCGCGCGGGCGAAGTCTGCGCCCGTCCGCGACAGGACGTGGCAGGGCAGGGCCACCCCCCTGACATCTAGGCGCCAAGGCTACCTTAGAGTTGGACTCGGGACAGACAAATAAGGTAGTGTTGTTGTTGGCCCGTCTTCTGTGGCATATTTGTACTTAAGTGTAAGCCCAGGGTAAAATGAGCAAACGCAAGGCTATGGGCTCTCTGGTAGGCGGTGGGGTTGTAGGAACTCTGGATGCCTTCCTGATCAGAGCGGAATCAGTGTTGGTCCATCAGATCCAGCTTACGGAAAAAAGACTTTCACTGGACACCCTCGCGGCACAAAAACGCTCATCTATGGGCTGTTTAGCTATGTCTAAATCTCCTACTAATGTGGACAATTTGTGTCTTGTCACACCGGGGAGCAGTATTACTAGGGAAAGAGTTATTTCCATAGTTTCGCCACCCCCGTTGCAAGAACCCATAGAGACACAGACCATTTGTAGCAGCCTTGTCCAGAACTCTGTGGGGGACACTGACTGTGGCACTTTGGTAGGGCAGGAGGATGGGGCCACAATGTTGATTCCGCACACAATAAGTAATGTAATTGCATCAAGCTCAGGAGGTGGGGAGGTTGTTACTCGTTCGAAAAGGGCATTTAAGCCCTGTAGTGCCAGTACTATGAAGCCCTTAAATGGTGATGAGCCGCCAGCAAAGAGAACCAGGGGTGGGGCGTCTTCTAAACTAACACAAAAACAGAAGCAAAAGCCCAGGCCCAGGCCAAAGATCCAAGTAATTAGGTCCCCTGATACAGAAGGCTCAGTAGCCAATCAAACGTTCGATAGAGGTGAAGAAGTTAGTGTGGAGCAGGGGCTGATTCTGAGTATTGGAAAAGAGTGGAAATGATGATAACTGTCCTTTTGGGGCCCGTAATAGGCAAATTAAGGTCAATCGAGGAAAAATTGTCATTACTTCTGGCCCAGAGTAAAGCTCAAGCTAATGAGGATAGTCGATGTGTATCCAGCCTGCGAGGGAAACGGAAGTCCCCAAATCTCCTGTTGCACTTGCTGCAACAATGGCCAAGGGGGGGAAACGGGGCCATCCAACAGTCCACCGAACAGCCCACAAGTACACAGGATGGGGGCGGCAAAGTGTTATACCAGTCTGCCCCAGTTCCCCAGTTCCCCAGGCAGTAAATAGAATCAGCCCAAGTATGATTACTAGGGGACATAGGGAATTGAGGGCGGGGCTCGCAGGTAATACCTCAGCACAAATAGCCACCATTAATATAGTAGGCACAGTGGATATAGCCCCCACACATCAGCATGCTAGGGAGTTGTCCACTCAAAGTGCCCGGAGCACTACAGATTTGCCGGTTTTAGATTTACCCCCCGCCTCATGTCCATATACCGTGATCTTGACAGCGTTCCAGCCTGTACGGATGATAGAGAAGAAACCACCTTAATGCTGATCAATAAGGTAGCACACTGGATGTGTAGGAATGCAGTATTCAATATTATCGAGCATAGGCACATCCTGATGGCTAGAAGGGTGTCTTGGATTGGTAGCACTAGGAAAGTATTCCCAGGGGACTGCGTGATTGTGACCTTAAGGTACCCCGACCTTGCACGTAAGCTGCTCATTCAGAGCAAGGGGCTCTATCAAGAGGAGGGGGCTTAGGCATCAAGATGCTCCCACTGGGTTTCTTTTATAGGCATATGAGGAACCCGAATAACCAGCATGGACCTAGGGGGTATTTGGGGGGAGTGCATGGGGGAGGCTTCATAGTCCCGACACACAACCCTTTCGCCCCCCTCAGTAATGTAAGAGATTTAAACGATATTGATTGACTGGACTTGCATGGGGTAACTAAGGGTGTCCTAGTCCATGTAAGTAAAGCCACCGCTATAGATTCGGGGGGGGGGACAGAAGAGGGTAGCCTACTTGGGGGGTAGCAAGTCCAACTAGTTCAGATCATCAAGTAGGTCGAACGCTAGAATACAATGATACAAATGTGGAGGATCATGGCTCCCAAACCAACGTGATGGTGGCTATCTTAGATAGGCAAAATGAGAGAGATTTTAAAATAGTTTCCTGGAACATAGCAGGTTTATCCACTAAATTTAAGAATGAAGAATGGGTTCTCTATATAAGAAAATTCCAAATTATTTGTTTACAGGAAACTTGGGAAGTAGAGAATAGCACCTTCCATTTGGAGGGTTATAAAACCTACTTCGTACCGGCTCGTAAGGCACCATCAGGGAGAGCAAGGGGAGGATTGGTCACATATGTTGATCTCAGGCTACAGGGCAGATGGACTGACCTGGATTGGGACTCAGATATTATGCAGGGGCTTAGGTTTTACAACAAATGTTACAAGTTAATTTTTATAAACTTTTATAATGCGTCGCCACTGGGCCAGGGCACCGTAAACTTGCAAGAGCTAGATATTAGGCTCACTCACACACAGGAGCGAGGGAGTTGGCGCCCTTTTTGGTTTTAGCTGGCGACTTCAACTGCCACCTGTGCCCAAACCTGAGAGTTAACTGCGGGGACTGGTCATCGTGTATGTTGGAAGATGGCCCGCATATGGAACACACTAAGGAGGGAAGGGAATTATGTAAGCTATTAAATATGCATGCCCTCACACATACCATGGATCTGGTCGATGTTGAAAAGGATAAAACGATCCACCCCACATTTAAAGGCAGGGGATGAGTGTCATTTATTGATTTTATTTTTGTCTCTGCAGCACTAAAAAAATGGGTGTTGGGTTTTAGAATTTGTTTGAGTATTTTTAGTGATCATAATCCTCTAGTATTGTCCCTTGTTGATCTAAATCTGCGTCAGGAACTACCTAGTGGGGGGTGGGGGGGGTTGGTACGCGCTACAGATCAAGGCCGGAGGCTAAGGTGGTCACAGGCCAACGGTGAAGCTTTTTATAGAGCACTACTTAAAGATGGTGAACAGTTCATTTTGAGTTGTTTAGACCCGGCTGTGAAGGGGGCCGAACTGGTTAGGGCTTTCCAGGGTGTTGCCCAACTAATTGATGGCCTGCTCAGAACTACATCAAATAAAGCTAGATCGGACGACCCAAGGTGGTTTGACCAATATTGCTCTCGTGCTTTGAGAGAGCTGAAAGCTGCTCTAAAATCTTCCCCAAGAGATAAGGGTAGGGTGACACTTTGCAGGAAAAATTATAAGTTAGCCGTTAAAGGCTGTAAAACAAAATTGCAACATCAAGCCTGGGAGGATCTGAGGGAGGCGATGGAGTTAAAGGATACAACGGCCTTTTGGAAAGTTATAAATAATCCTAGTTTCCAAGAGGCAAACAAACCCGGGTTAGCCAATAACATTCTGCCGGGGCAATGGCGTGAGCATTTCCATGGGCTATACAATCATTGTATATATAAGACCCAGTTGGAGGATATTAGGGGGGAGCGAAATACCATCCCGATAAAATTTTCTTTGGGTGAGATCAAGGTAGGGATTGAAGGTCTGACCAGGAACAAGGCTCCGGGCCCAGATGGGATTCCACCGGATCTCCTTTTGAGTAAGGAGGATCTTTGGGCGCCCATCCTGACGAGGGTTATTAATACAGCAGCCGATACAGTAATGCCACCGTCCTGGTCCACAGCCACGATTGTTCCTATTTTTAAAAAGGGTAATAAGGATAATCCACTCTGCTATCGATCAATTTCCCTTATTGACGTGTCAGCAAAGGTTTTAGGGCGGGTTATTTTAAGCCGGTTAATGGACTGGTCGGAGGATCAGCATATCATAAGTGATATCCAATTTGGCTTTAGGCCAGGGAAATCAACCACCGACCAATGTCTTAATTTATATTTACTTTCTGCCAAGTACACTATTGCCAGTCAAGGGACTGTGTACTTGGCATTTATGGACTTGACGGCCGCCTTTGACCGTGTCAACCAAGGGAAATTATGGGAAATCATGGATGATCTTGGCGTGGACCCGGGACTTATTAATATTTTAAAAACTTTGCACTCAAACACCACCGCCACGGTTAGGTATAGTCAGGAGGGAAGCATTACAGAACCCTTCATATGCTCTAGTGGGGTCAGACAGGGCTGCATTCTGGCCCCATTTTTATTCACATTGTACATAAACAGACTTGATCAGGCACTTAGTATTTTAAACGCCGACACACCTAGGATCGGCTCTCGAGGAATTCCCGTCCTGCTTTACGCGGACGATGCGGTCCTTCTTGCCCGCACACCCAAAGGGCTGCAGATTTTGATAGACGGTTTCGTCTCTTTTATGGAGAATTTAGATTTGTCCCCCAATCTGTCAAAATCATACGTTATGGAAGTGGGGAACAAATCAAGTAAAAGGTACAATTACACTATTGGATCACACCGTCTGAGAAAAGTGCATTCTTTCTCGTTCTTGGGGATTTTATTTGATGACCGTTTAAATTTTAAAAATTTACTTGAGGAGAAATGTCGCACTTTAACAAATTGCTCTGGGTCGATTATGAATTTTGCATACAGGTTAGGTCGGTGGTCACCCGAGCAAATTCTGAGATTATATAGCTCTATGTGCTGCGCCAAAGTCCTGTATGGAAGTGAGGTATGGTGTTTTATTGATGCGAAGTATTTACAAGTTGAGGAAAATAAGTATTTTCGGCGTTTGCTCAAAGTACCTCAGAGTACCTCATCCCATATTGTCCATGAGGAACTTGGCACTGGTTACATTAGGGACAGGCTGGAAGTTAAACCCCTAGTCTGTTGGGTTAAAATTTGGGCAAGTGAGGAGGCGACATTCTGTAAGCAGGTGATAGCAGACTGTCTCGCCCGTGATCGGGGGCTCAAAATCCCCTGGCTAAAATATGTGAAGGAGACCCTCGAGGGAATAGGATGTGCAGACCTTTTTACCAACACCTCTAAAGTA
This sequence comes from Calotriton arnoldi, assembly GCA_963921515.1. Taxonomy (NCBI): domain Eukaryota; kingdom Metazoa; phylum Chordata; class Amphibia; order Caudata; family Salamandridae; genus Calotriton; species Calotriton arnoldi. The sequence goes on along the minus strand of CAWUFW010000493.1, from coordinate 2,023,991 downwards.
TCTATGCAGGACAAGGCCATGGTTAAGGACCGGTTCTTTAAGTATATTACAACATGTAGGGACGATAGGGAGTTGATTAAATCATCAGTAAGAGAACATCTTCTAACTAAAACATCCATGGGCATTGAACCTTATTTGTCTTATTTTTATAACAGCCACGACAGATTTTTAATGACACGGTTCAGGCTGAATCTCTTGCACCATCTATTAGCTGACCCGGCGGGTTATACATCGTCCATAGAGATGAAGGGGCCATGTGGCTGCGACCTACGATCTCCACAGGATACCCTTCACCTTGTTTTACTATGTCTTTTTTATTCACAACCTAGGATCCTTTTTTTAAAGAGAATTTTAAAGAAAGCCGGATTTAAACAGGCAAAAGTAGCTCTGTTATTTTTAAAATTGTATTCAGATGCTCTGACTCTTTTTTGTACTGTAAATTTTTTAAGGGTAGCGTTCAGGCTAAGGGCAACTAGGGGCTTGGGGGAAACATAGGCCGATAGTGATGTCACTCTTTTATGGTTTTATGAAGTAATTGTTTGAGGGGATGTGTATTTATTCATTGATGTATTGAATATGTATTAAGGAAAATTTTAGATGTTGAATTGTTTTTTAATTTTAATGTACTTCAACTATACTTTTATGGCATTTTTTTATGCCGAATAAAGTAATGTGAAATATAAAAAATAAAAAAAAAGACCGACTCCTTAATTGCAGCCCTTCAGTCCTTAGACCACAGACTGCAAAGCGCAACTCTGGCACCTCTTCTTACAGTGATACAGGTCAAGTTTATTCCAACAATCAGTTTTGGCACAGAGACTTTTCCAGGGAAGTTTGGGACCTTTCTAAATTCTGCACAAGGAAAGGAATTTCACCTTCTCTTTCGACTCCCTCAAAATTCATCTCTGGCCCAGATTCAGATGGAATTTGGCTTGCTTAATCAAGTACTAGTTCAACACCGCTCCTTAAGTATATGTCACTATTAAGACTGTCCAATCAAGCGTTATAGCGTTCCAAGATATGGAAAAAAATTCTGACAAAAACAAATAGCTGGACGCAGGCTTTTGAGTTGCCCTTGAATGATCTAGAGGCAAGTGAATTATGGGAATTAACCCTATTGCATGACCTCTTTAGAACATCTCTAAACAAACAAAGAGGATCTCATGGAATAGGGACAAGAAAGATTTTAGCAAAAGAAGCCATGCGTGGATGATCATTGGCTCGCATAAACTACTCTGTCCACAGTCGTACTTAACAGTTTTACTTAGATTCTTTTATAAAATCAAGTTGTTACACCTGCACCTTGGCCTGTCTCAAACTACAGATTGCCTTCCAAAATGGTTGTCGAAACTTCTTTCCTCCAAGTCCAAACTTTGTCATCAATATCAGGAAAGTTTGACTCCCATTGCATCAATTTGCCCTAAGCTTCTTAGTGAAGGTAAGACTTTGCGAAAATTCTTTAAACAGAACAGCATCAGAACATGATGTAATGTGCTACTTTTATGTTTAAAGGGTGAATGCTCCCAAGTGATTGCAGCTTTCATAAAATTGGTTACAAAAGAGGACAGATTACTATCAGACAAAGGACCGATAACAGCTGTAGAAATACGAAAAACGTACTAATAAATGTTTTAGTCTGATGCCGTTCAATGCCATCCTTGCACTTTATAGCGAACTTTGCATCGTTACATCTGCGCTTTATACTTTGTATCATGGAAGAGGCAAAATCAAACATGATGAGAAATAATGAGAAACCACAGAATACGAGGTGACACTGCTGCCTATGAAGGAGGGACAAGCAAGTGGTCCAGCCTGATGCGGTTTCAATTTCAATGATGAGAAATAATCAGAAACAAGAGAATATGAAGTGACACTGCTGCATATGAAGGAGCCACGAGCAAGTGGTCCAGCATAATGTTGTTTCAATTTCAATGATGAGAAATAATCAGAAACAAGAGATTATGAAGTGACACTGCTGCCTATGAAGGAGGGACAAGCAAGTGGTCCAGCCTGATGCGGTTTCAATTTCAATGATGAGAAATAATCAGAAACAAGAGAATATGAAGTGACACTGCTGCATATGAAGGAGCCACGAGCAAGTGGTCCAGCCTGATGCGGTTTCAATTTCATCTTTGCACTTCATAGCAAATTTTACAGTTACCTCTGCTCTTTACATCTGGTATCATGGAAGATGTAATACGTGTCATGGTTAGAAATAACTATCTACGTTAGGATAAAGGGAAATTGATGCGATGCTGCTACCCACGTAAGGAAAAGGGGGTAGGAACTACAGCACAGCATGAATCTCTCCGCACTGAACAGCGTATTTTTGCAGAAACAGAGACCTTTGGGCGATATGAATATCACGCAGTCTTATGGCTGACAGCGCCAGTCCCTCATGATTGTTTACTCGGTATGAGCACTTTATATGGACAGGTTAGAATCAACTCTCTGTACGGCTGCAGGGGAAACCAGGAGCTCTGGGGTGGATGGTTCAACAGTACAATTAAAACCCATAAAACTAGTATACGACCCTTGGGTTAACCCCTCCCGATTTTTATGTTAAAGTTTGTTTATCATGAGTCCCTGGATAATGTAGTTCTTTATTTTTATTATAGTAAATTTTAGAATGTTTTTAATTTATTGTATTGTGCTGTATAAAATTATGGTTTTCACTAACTGAAATAGACATTATCTATCTATCCATCTATCTATCTATCTATCTATCTATCTATCTATCTATCTATCTATCTATCTATCTATCTATCTATCTATCTATCTGTCTCGTTAAACAGTACTTCTAACAATCCCAGTTGGTGACCAAGCTGTTAGAAAAACCATGAGACACTCCTTACTTCAATTCCTCAATAAACTCACAATCATACATTGAAACACATAAAGACAATGAACTCATTAAAGTGAATCCAAATGCTGCAAACCAAAGAGTAAAGAAAAAAAGCTAGAGTGAGCAATATTGTGAAAACTAATACTGCATATACTTATTACAAATACTCAGAGGAACCACCACAAAAGCCTCTCTAAAGAGGGTATCATTTTGTTACAATGAGGTGTCAATAAATCAATGCTTTTTAAAGTCAATGCAATGATAATGAACACAGCGTGTCTAAAGTGCTCTAAAACACTTCTGTTAGATCTGGCATTCTTGGGGTTATTTCCTCCTAACCTTTTGCCTTCAGACCACCTGTTTTTGCTGACTTCGCTTTTGCTGGCCTTAGGTCTCTGCGCTAACCAATGCTAAAGTGCTTTTGCTCTTTCCCCAAAACATGGTAACATTGGCGTACACCCAACTGGCATATTTAATTTACCTACAAGTTGCTAGTAAATTGCACTACATGTGCCCAGGGCCTGTAAATTAAATGCTACTAGGGGGCTGCAGCACTGATTATGCCACCCACTTAAGTAGCCCTTTTAACATGTCTCAGGCCTGCCATTGCAGAGCCTATGGGGCCTATTATGATGGCGGGCGGATCGCCACCGCCCGACCGGCCGTGGCGATCCGCCCGCCATAACTCCCCGTCCAACGGCCATTTACCCCTCCGCCATATTAGCATGGCGGGGGGTACCGCGGCGGACGGAAAGACCGTCCGCCGCTTTTCCGCCAGCAGGCAATCGTCCCGATTGCCTGCTGGGCGGAAAAGGCCCACAATATGGTGGCGGTGCCTTGCAGGCACCGCCATCCATATTATGATGGGTGCATGGGGCATGCCTTCCCATGGCGGAGACTCCGCCATGGAAAGGCATGCGGAGAATGACTTTGGGGGCCCGTTGCGGGCCCCCGGGGGGGTGGGTGGATGGCTGCACTTGGGGGGTACCCATGGTACCCCCTTTCATTGGCATGCACAAGGTGGCAGGCACCGTGCAGTGCCTGTCACGTTGTGCATGCCAATGCACAACATGCATATTTTACATTGCAGCGGGTGCTGCTTACAGCACCGCCCGCCGCAATGTAAAAGGTGTGGGATGCGACCGCCAGGGTGGCGGTCGCATCCTAATTGGCACAGCGGGACCGCCGCACCTCTGGCGGTCGGTCCCGTTTACCGTTACGGTGGCGGGCGGACAAAGTCCGCCCGCCATCGTAATGGGGCCCTAAGTTTGCATTTTTTAAACTGCCATTTCGACCTGGCAAAATATACCTTTTGCCAGGCCCAAACCTTCCTTTTTAATACATACAAGTCACCCCTAGCGGTGCAATGTATTTAAAAAGTAGGACATGTGCTTTTACGTTTTACATGTCCTGGTAGTGAAAACCTCTTAAATTCATTTTTCACTACTGCAAGGCCCATCTGTCCCATAAGATAACATTGGAGCAGCCTTATTACATTTTATAAGTGTATTTCTGAACGGAAAGAGAAAACTGATTCATGTTTGGTGTCTCTGTAATGCAAATTTAAAACACTAACTTATGGTGAAGTCGGATTACAATTCTGAAAAAGCCACAAAGTTAGCATTTTCTTTCCTTAGCCATTTGGTGCCTGCAGCCTGTCTCTGGTCACATGACTGGGTGTAGTTCGCAGTTGGGCTTTGTGAATTTCTTCTAGACAGCCACACACAATGGGAGCTTAGGTGTGACTGGATGGGCCATCACTGGCAGCATGGGAGGGAAGAGATGAGGCTAGCCTTACTTACACATAAATAGGCTATGTCCTGTCTCCATACAAAGGGCTGCATATCCCCTGTAGTTAGTCTGGAGCCAGGGTGTTAGACCTGGCACCATTGGTGTGGGTTTCCCCTGTATTTTTGCCTTTGCCTCCTGTGTTTTTGCTGTGTGTTGGACTTCGTTTTTGCTGGTCTAGATGCTTTGGGAACTTTGCCACTGCTGTTCAGTGCCAAAGTGCAAGTGCTCCCTTTGTAATTTATTGCTATAGATTAGTGATTCCATGATTGGCATATTTGATTTACTAGTCAGTCCCTTGTATAGTGCACTGTGTGCGCCCAGGGCCTGTAAATCAAATGCTGCTAGTGGGCCTGCAGCACTGATTGTGCCACCCACATAAGCCACCTGTAAAGGTAACTCAGATCTGCCACTGCAGTATCTGTTTGCAGTCTAGTACTGTCATGTCGACTTGGCAAGGGCATCCACTTGCTAGGCCCTACCCATCCCTTTTCTTACATGTTAGTCACCCCTAAGGTAGGCCCAAGATACCCCTGTGGGCAGGGTGCAGTGTATGTGAAAGGTAGGACATGCCCTGGTGTGTGTGGCATGTCCTGATAGTGAAATACTGCCAATTTCGTTTTTCACTATTGCAAGGCTACCTGTTCCCATAGGATAGAACGGGAGTTTGCTTATAACATCTTATAAACATAACTACCCCTGGGAACAAGGTAGGAAAATAACGTTTAATATGCCTGAACTCAGAATGTTAAAATGCATCTTTTAGTGAGAGTGATTTTTACATTCTGTGTTTGAAAATACCACTTTTAGAAAGTACGTATTTTCTTGCTTAGCCATCCAGTGTGCCTCTGCTAGGATGTGTATTGACTGTCTGGCTTTGGAGTGACAGGGGCTGGGGAGGTGCAGTGGCTCCAGAGTCTCTGTATGAGTCAGGGCTTGGCTGAATAGACCGTGGCTGCATTCAGAGTAGGGGGAGGAGATTTCCTTTCACCTGAATGGGCCTGGTCTGTCTTCCACAGTGCTGTCTCCACCTCCTGCCAGCAAGCTGCACCAGAGAGGACAGAACTGGTTTTGACTGAGCACAGGGCTTCTCTGCCACCAGAGAACAAAGGATTTTGCTTTATCAATATTGGGGCCCAGACCCAAGAACTTTAGATCACTTTTGGACTTCAAAAGGAACCTCTGCCAAGGAGAAGAGCTGGAGAAACTGGAGGAGGAGTACTGCCCCTATGCTGTGTGCTGTCTGGGGTTGGCCTGCAGTGGCTGTTTCGGCCAAGGAGAGGAACTGTGTGTGCATCCTGCTTGAGAAAGTATCTCCAAGGGCTTGAAGTGGAGCTTTCCCCCTGTTCAAGAGGTCTCAGGAACAGCAAAGACCTCACCACCCTTCTGGGCATTGTCTCTGGTTCTGCTGGTTCCAGTCACCGCAGAAGAAAAGAGCAGCCGACTCCGTTACCGAGTCCGTCGCAGACTCAGTGTCCTGAAGGCACCGTAGAGAGCACTGCCTCGTTTCGCAACGCAACCCTGGTCTCACTGATTCTGTCAACGAGCCGCTGCTTGCACCGCATCCTGTGGGCACCGCACTCCGCCCCGGTTCGCTACACGCTGTACAGACGTCACCGACTCAGTCGCTGCCCGACTCAAACATCCACCGGCTCCGTCGCCGCACCGTGACCTGCCAGCACTGCATCGAGCACCGTCTCACCCTGCAACGCAAGCCTTGGTCTCACCGACTCCATCAACAAGCCGCTGCCTGCACTGAGCCGCGAGGACACCGCACGCAGCAACGCTTCTATCTCACATCGCAACCGCAATGGTTGCCCCGACCAACTCGCATCGGCGTGTTGGCTGCAACAAGAAAGGTACTGTCTCTGAGTCTGTCGACGCTTTAGCTAACCCATACCAACGCGGTTGGCTGGAATTGTTAGACTCTGTCGTGTTCAGTATCGCAGTAGCCCCAGAAGGAGCTACTGAGTCAAAGGAACTGTGTTTCAACGTTATTCCTGCAATTTAAAGGTTATTTTGCACAGTAACTATTCTTAAGAGTATTGTATGTTGGATTTTTTGCTTATTTTTCTAAACTGGTGTGGTGTCCATTTGTAGTGTTTTCACTGTGTTACTGTATGCATGCACAAATGCTTTACACACTGCCTCTGAGATAAGCCTGTATGCTTGTGCCAAGCTACCAAGGGGGTGGGCAGGGGTTATTTTAGAAGTGTATCCCCCTTACCCCGACTAGGAAGAAGGGTCCCTACTTGGACAAAGGTACCTACCTCTGCCAACTAGAGACCCCCATTTCTAACACAGGGCAAGAAAGGCAGGGCATCTGTGCACTTCAAAGCCATGCCTCTAGAACTTTCTCCCCACGTCAAAGGCACAATTATGTATTGAAGAAGGGCCTCAGACACCGCCACTTCAGTACACTTCTGGATCTGTGAATACTCTGCTAGAGGACTGCTGTGCTGCTGAAAGAACTGCCACTCTGATGCACTGCTATGCTGAAGGACCTACTACCCTGCTGTGCGGTCCTGCTGCCCTCTTGCCTGAGGAGGAAGAACTGGCCCGCCAACCCATCTTGTACCTAGGAACCCGGGGTCACTCATAGGGGTAGTCTGCTGACCTCCTGGTCTGAGTCTCAGGGACTTAAAATGCTCCCTTACAGCTCCTAGACCCGTCTTCAGCGAGTTGCTGAGCCCCAAGTGGTGCGTCTCTGGTCCTGGACCCTTGGTGTGGCTCTCGAGCTCTTGAAATCAAGCTTTTAGGGCTCTTCGAGACAACAAATGGGCCTGTTCGCACTGAACATCAGCGCGAGCTGCTGCCAGCCTGTCTGTTTGCACAGCAGCCTGCGGAGGACCACCAATGTGAAGCTCCAGCCCGCCTGTGCCACCTGGCCTGCTCTTCATGCCACGCCGACCACCGCACACAACGCTCTCCGTGCTCCTGGCGACCCTCTCCAATGCAAACTAGACTTTTGGCACAAAACTTGAAAAGGTAAAAGTTCAGCGGAACTAATCTGTGACTGTATCTGACACACGCTCCATCACAGTCGGCCTGAAATTTTCTCTTTGAACTGGTCCAGCACGACCAGATACTTCTGGTTGTCGCTTTATGCTTTTAGGTGCTATTTTACAGTTTATTCTTAAAAAATGTATAACTCTGGTTCTACTAATTAGATTTTTGTCGTTTTGGTCTTGTTTTAGTTATTAAATTAAGCTCAATTGTTTTAACCTGATATGGGAATCTTTTGTGTGGTGTTTTCACTGTTTTACTATTGTAAGTGTTGCACAAATACTTTATACATTGCCTCTAAGTTAAGCCAGACTTCTCTGTACCAAGCTATAAGGGGGTTCAGCACAGGTTAATTTGGGGTTGCTTGTGCCTTACCCAGACTAGGATTGTGGTTGCTGCTTGACCAGACCCTATACAGTGATTTGGTGTACACTACAATCTCATAAGACCAGTTTGAGTTTTAAATTCTCCCCGATTTGCCTTTTTATTTTAAATTCGTTCCTACTCTACCTGATTTATTGCGTCTGTGACCTCACCTGCAAATATGGAGTTTGACCGTGCCAACTTGGAGAGCTACATGGTGGCTTAGCCAAAGGAGTTTTGCTGGGAGAGGGACAGCCAGCTAAAAGGACCATCAAGAAGGGGGCGCTCCAAAATGCCTAGAGGATATGGGCAGAGGCCCAATTGTTGCCAGTCACAACAGATGAAGAGGAAGGATCAGAGCAAGACCTACAGGAAAGTCTTGAAATGCAGCCTGTTATGGAGTGGGTAATCTACTCCCAAGATTGGAAATCCCCTCCCGTGTAGGGAGCAGTGTGTCAACTAGCAACCTGTCCCTAGAGGAGCTGGGGGAAGGGAAGGCAGAGAGTACAGGCTGTAGATGGGTACATTCAAGATGGAGAAAAAGAGTCTGGCCATTGAAGCAGAACAAAAGAAGCAGCCAGGGAGGAAAAGAAACTAGCCATGGAGGAGAGAATTGCGTTTGAGCGTATGGCTTATGAGAGGAATCTTAAGGAGCTGGACATCAAGGCCAAACAAGCAAAGTCCAGCATTGATGGTGGCAGCATTTCTTCAGTGCCTTCTGGAGACAAGAGGGTCCATATTTCTACTTATCTGGTGCCAGGCTTAGTTGTGGAAGATGATATTGGCAAGTGATTTGAGGCCTATGAGATTGCCTTATAGATGCACAAAGTCCCTGAGGAGGATTGGGGGGCTAGTCTGTGGAGGCATATCCCTAGCAAGGTGAGGGACACCCTACTGGCCCCAGGGAAGGGGGGGGGCAAGATGAGATCCCCCCCACCACCACCCATGAAGGAAGCCCTTGTCAGGAAATATGGCCTTATCCAAGAGAAGTACAGGCAGAAGTTCAGGGATAGTAAAAAACTGGCCCAAAAGACCTGTGTGGATTCCTTTTGCACAGCACTGGATGGTTGCGTGTAGGGCAGTGAAGTAAAAGATTACCAGGGGCTGTACAATTTGCTTGCGAAGAAGCACCTGTTCAGTCTTTGTTTTCCAGATCTGCGTCAACCCCTGACTGATAGTAAGCTCACTGACTCCAGGGCGCTTGCTAAGAAGGCAGACTGCTGGGTCTGTACCAGGGTCCACAAGAAGGTATCTAGGGGGAGAACACCCCATGGGTGGGCAGGGTCCCCATTAGAAGGGGGGGGGGGCAGTTCTCTAAAGGGCCCCAGACTAGTTCCACAGGTCAGGACTCTCACCTCCTAACTGAGAAAAAGAAAAGATGGCTCCCTGCCAGTAAAGCTTCAGAGAAGACGCACCCCAAGTGCTAGGAGTTCCAATAGTATAGGGAACTTCAAGGAGGATGTTAAGTGTGCCAAGCAGGCACAGCCCCCCACCGGTGCTTTGTCACTGGGGTTGGCTAGTGTAGCGCTTGGGGAGGATATTTCCCCATATAGTGTGGGGGACAGAGTAGACTAGAGTCCCTGGAATTACAGGCAGCGAGTCACTATCAATGAGCAGAGGGTGGAGGCTCTGAGAGACACTTGAGCCAGAACGATAACGTCAGATGTCATCTGAGGACCTCAGAGTAGTTAGTCCCTAATGCATTACACCAATGTTTAACAACTGCCAAATATTCATGGCGGAAGTAGTTTCTTCAAGTAAAATTTTATATCTTTCATTTGAGAACCTGGATGCTAAAATCTTTCAAATGTGCAGGCCAAGTACAACTCAACCTTTTCAGTTTTCTCTGTGCTAAAGGAAAAGGGGTCCATCAGTACCCACATAGAAGAGGGGGAAAGGGTATAAATAATCTCAATATTCCCCTCTCTCCTCTTTTACCCAAAGACACATGTGCATGCTTATCAATACTATTCAGCCTTCAAACATGTCAATGAAATTAGCTTTACTTCTTGAACCAAATCATTTCTTCTATGGATCACTGAATCCCGAATTTCCAGCAACGGCGACGTTCTCCTACGTTTCCTGGCAACCTAAAACTACAGCCTTCTTCATAAGGACAGGACTGCTGGTAGGGTGACAGTTATATTTAGGAAAATCTTTCATATTTCTCTAGCCAATTAACAGATCACTCGAGCCAGCTTTAGATGCCAACTTTTTTGTTTTATAATTTGGTTGATTGCAATATGTTGAGCAGTAATCTATGACACATTTGAATCAGAAGGCAGACATGGAAACAACAGAGAGGGAAACCAAATCGAATATTAGGACAGATGGCGGTGTGGGTAAATTCTGGACCTCTCATTGAGTCAACATTATGTCTAGGGCGTCAGTTATAGCTCCAAGAGTCCATGCCTGCTGAAGGCTGGGGCTAGTGGGTGTGCACTGGTGATAGAGCAGGAGATAACAAAACAATAAATGGGCAGGTACTTAGTAATGTGGGCTGAATAGTGGCTTGATAGTGATTCAATGTGATTTTAATGGTTCTACTCTGCAGATGTTTTATTGTCTGGCACGTTCAAGAATTCTGGAAGGGGGGGACGGGGCCTGTGGAGTCATATGCTTTTTTACTGGAAATGCCTCATGGCATAGATGCAAAATGTTTGACTCTTGGGGGCTTAGGGTTCTTCCAAAAGGCTGCTACTGCAGTTACAATGTACAAATGTTTTATAGTGCATCAGCATTCTAAATTGAAGGGTGGAGAGAAGGAGTAGTTTTAGATTTGGTTTTTATGTGGGAGATGATGGTAATAGAATCAGATATTCAGTTCAACTACAACTACACAAATAATCACATGGTTGATCATCAAATTGTTGTTTGGCACAACCAGCAGTTTACTGAGATCTGTGCAATACTAAAAGAATTCATTGGGGGATAGAAATCAGACTTCGAATATTGCTGAGCTCTTTCTGAGATTCTGTACTATGTCTTCTTGCAATGTGGGATGGTTTCATTTTATTAGCGTTTAGTGAACATCTTGTTCACAAATGTTGCTTTTAAGGTAGCGTATAGTTGGGATAATTTAGGGATGTAAATTAAGTTGGATTGTGGTACTAAGAGTAGTGGAAGAAAAGGTTGTTAGCTGCTTTTGAAAATTCTTTGCTTGATGTGGCAGTGTTAGAAACTGGATTATAAACTAGGCAGGAGAGCAATTTATGAACTCACACACACCCAAGAAGTAAAATCCAAGCTTTAGTGAGGGAACTTGGGCTAACTGCCAGTAGCTGTTGTCCAAGGGAGCAGGTTTCTCTCAGAGAATGTGTGTAAAGTATTTTGGCAACACCAAAACAACATTCAAAATTAAACATGTAAAACTCCTCAACAAATTTCGTAAAAAGAAATATTTCAATGATTAAAATGGCATCAAAGTAACAAAAATTGGTAAAAGTAGATCAAGTAGTATGAGGTATTTAAAGAATTTAAGGTATGGGGTATTTAAAGACAAATGCAGTAAGCATCCACAGAAAACAAAGGGGAAGGCCAAATCAAGAGTAGTCTAAGTGCTGTTTTTCTGGAGGTAAAAATCCTTTAGCAGGCCAAAGTAGGACACCATGGCTACCTAGGGCTGTGCGAGTTTAGATAAGATGTGTTGAATTTGTGGTACTGCAGAAACCTGGAATCTTGTAACCAGAAGCTCCAGGCCTGACAACTGTGAAAGTGAAAAGTCCTCTCACTGGTGGGTTCAATTTTTATGTTCACGCTTTGCGAAGTTTTTAGAACTTAAAATCTTTCAGCAGGCAAGGCTAGACTCCAAGGCTGAGCATGTCTTCACACGGCCGCTTATCCTGTTGTAGGGATTCTGCACATACACAGAGCTATGCACAGGATAATAGGACCTCGGAGTATAGTGGTGAGCCAACCATGCCCCTTAGTACCCACAATCCCAATCCGACTAGCTTTAGCGTCTCATTCGCAGCGCAGCTACCAATGATTAGACAACCCAGAACACGGTCTCTCTCAGGACTCGCGGGAGCAAGAACACCCTTTCATAACTCACTCATACTTGTCCACAACGCGCGTAATAAGAGACACAGTATAGTTTAAAATGTTTATTTCAACTATCGTGCTCTAAGATACAGTACACGTGCCAGTACTATCAGCATAATGCATAATGATAAAATAATAAGCATGGTTACAATTCCATAGAATACAAACGGGGACAGCATTTTATAAAGACAGTGGATATAGGACTAAATGGCCTTACCACCCTCCCCGTGCTAATAACTAGTTTATTATAAAAACAGAAGATCTCTGGGCTTTGTCTGGCGGATCCCCATACCTCAATCTCTAGATGCAAGGTTTACATCATCAGACAAGCACAGCTCTTCTCCCTGGAAAGGTTTTTCTCCAAGTCCCACAAACAGCGAGATCACAATATTAAAAGCACACAAATTTCTCCAGTGCAGCTGTATTCTGTGTTATGTCTAAGTGCGAGGGGCTGACCAGATCAGCAAGAACAAGGGACGTTGTTTTTCGACCTCGTACATGTTGTGCAGACGAAACCCACAGGGAACAGAAGAAAAGGTGAAAGGCAAAAAGGCAGACAGTTCTAATATAGCCGGGCACAAGCAGAGTCTGGAAAACAAAGTCACAAAGTAACGTGTGCAAAAAGGCATCATGGCAGCCAGGCCTAAGCTAACTTAGCAATGTAGGCAATGAGGCCACAAACCACACTACACCCTCCCCTGGTCAGTCCATTGGCCAAGACATAGGACGAAAACAGAGTTCAAATAGATGGAGCAGAATGCGAACGTCTATTTGGGACAAAAACAATCCAGCGTGGGATGGAGGCCCCCTAATCCAATACAGTGTAAGTGCAGAAAAACGCCACACCTTACAAAAGGACATCATTGGTATCGTCAGAAAAAAGAGATGCCATCCAGTTCAACAAATCAAAACTGCATTCATGTTCCTCAGAATAGGGAGCAGTGATCAGCATTGCGGGACAACTTGCGTGATACTCAATATAACTTCGTTGCAGGAGATTCCGAGCAGCCGCCCAGATATCCCATTGCGCCAAAACTCCAAGTGCAGCCGCATGCGCCATCAATCCAGTGCCAGAAACATTCCCGTTCATGGGCCACTAAGGGGCCCATCAACCGGCCAAAATCCGGGTCCGACTGAGACGTATTGGAGAGGCAAAGATCCAAGGACCAAGAGAAAGGACATCTTAAGCAAGACATCACAGGCTGCACGCAAGTGAAATACGCAAAGCGAAAAGAAAGTTTATATGACACACCGAGTGTCGCCAATGGTAGGATGCCGAAGCTGATGAGCATTCGTTCACGGAGCATCCGGAGTCGACCTTGGTCGAGTAGGCCCCCAGGAACTGCAGCCATTGCGCAGCAAACAAATTAAAAGTAGTATTCCAGCAGCTAACGCTAGGATCAACGGAAAGCCGCCAAAGACGCTGGAAAAAATAGAATGAATAAAAGCCGGTATTACACCAAATATAGTTTGAAAGGAGGTAACAAGGCCAGAGCCCACAACTTTAAAAAGTGCACAAGACCTTCGGTGCGAGATGCATTGAAAACGCGGTGAATCAGCTCACCGAAATGTTGTGGGAGGTTTGTGTTCAAAAGGGCCTGAATCTCACTGTGGGTACTAGCCACCTGGAGGATGAAGCTCTCCCGTGCGGATGTGAGCATAACCTCCTGGTTCAATAATAGCGCCTTTATTCTGCTCAATTTATTGAAATCTGCCTTCAAAGTCGGAATGGAAGGCCAAATGGAACTATCTATTATGTCGTGCGGGGGAGGAAAAAGCACATTTTTGCAGCACACAACGCGGTGCGAAACTGTTACAATATAGGGGATGCCGGCCAGCATTCCACAGCAGTCCTGATTATTCAGAAGGAGATAGCTACCATTTGCAAGCACAGTGAAAGTAGGTGATATAGCAGGAGCAGGAATGCCCTTTAAAACACAAGCAAGATTCAGAGCCGAAACGTTACAAGCCCCGTGCAATTTAATGTTTTTACAAATGAGGGAATGACCCACTGCAGAATCGCAAGACTCTCCTGTGAGAAAAACCTCTTTTCCGTCCCTAATGCACCTGTACATGAAAGGCAGGGACCAAAGTTCATGCAAGAAGGCACTGCCTAAGGGCTGAAAACGGCCAACAGGACAATGTTTCATGCAGGAACTGAATTCAAATAAAGAAAAAGGCAAAGCAATAACCCCGTGTACTAGCCACACAGCGGAGTCCAACTCCGCCACAGAGAATGGTAACGGCTCTATCTTCTCGATATGTAAGAGAGTGTATGTTGCATCTTTCATGGACATGAATTGCTGTTTGTCAGTTAAATTAAACGGTAAGAATAAGGCAGTCGTGTTTAAAAAATGGCAAGGAACTTTACCCATTTTCAGTGTTTGCAAAGTCCATGCAAACTGCATTACTGAACGCAATTGATTCTGACCATGATATAACACAGACACATCATCTTGTACAATATCAACAACCGAGGAAACAATATTCTCTAATGTGTAAATGCGGGAAGACAGGGTATTAATACTATTGTCAACAACAGCAAGCACTTTTTCTAGATTTGCTTGATCGATTTCCCGAAGACGGGAAGCAGCTTCAATTTGTGAAAGCTTCCAGAGTTCATTGTAAGTTTCATAAATGAATCTCTTAGGTCGAGGACCACGAGGCCCCAGAACAAAATCGGACAGATCAATGTTGCCTGATAGGAGGGATAAATGTTCTTTTACAGAATCTAATGAAGAGTGCTGCAACCACTGTTTACACAGTTTACCAACAGAATATGTTGTAACAGTACGAGAGTCAGAAAACCTCGGATCTGGCTTATCCTGTTTGTAACCAGGAGCTGAGCCACGAAAACGCAGTTGGCAGGCATCTGACGCTACGCGCCAGGCCAACCAGGGTGACTGAACCATCGTGGAGGTATTAAACGAATTGTTTTGAAACAAAGCTTGCAAATCGGCTAGGGAAATATTAACATGCAAGCTTTCGTTGGGAGAGGAATACAATGCGGGAATGGAGGGTGCATTCAATTGTTTAGAAGTAGCCAAACCCCAACAGGTCGTTTGATAGATCGTACTATTTAAAAACAAAATCTGGGCCGGGATTAGGCAAGCACGGTGCAAGGCTTCCGTACCTCGGACCTGCCATGATTTAGTGCCCCAGATAGACTTCAAGTCGATGGTGTTCTGCCAGTGTTCATAACCACCCTCTGCTAACGCGTTCAAAAAGGAACCGGAATATAGCAATTTGGTGTGGGTCAACATGATCTTCTGAGCGGACGAAGTGTTCAATTTAAAATAATAGGACCCAGGGTTCAACCTATCAAAATCTGTAAAATAAGTAAATTTATTTCTAAGAGTTTGGGAGCTACTTGGCAAAGGGGTCGGACAATGTTCCCATTGAGTGTAATTAAAAGGACCCCGAAGAGTACTTGATTTATGGAGAAAATGGTTACCCCAATGCTGGTAACAGTATAAGTCAGCATAACTTGCAGAATTTAAATACAGATCTTCAGCATTAAAAGCAGCATAATATTTCAAATCAGAAAATAACGATTCAACGGCATGCACATCCCAATCGTCAGAATGAATATTACTTTTAACGACATCACCCATTGAAACACGGAGGACATTTGGTACATTAATAATCTCGGTTGGTCCATGAATTTGGAAATTTGCCGCATCCCATACGATGCCATCAGCAACTGGGAAAGCTGAAATGTTCACAAATGTGTGGTCACGCTTCATGATGTGAGATGAAGAATGCGGAGCCAAAGTTCCAGCAACACAGTTCACTGCAGAGCGTTCTGGTAAATAGTGACCATTAATGAGCAAAAAGAAAACCGTCACAAAGCCAATGGACATGAACAGAAAAATCAGGAACAGTACCAACCAGATATATGTCCATGGTGGGACCCAAAAATTGTCTCTGAACCAGGATACAAAAATGCTGAAGCTGGACGGGATAAGTGACGAGGTGGAATCCGAATCAAAGGAAAAACGGGTTGGGCTCAGTGGTGTTGTTGGTAAATGAGCCACCGACTCGGTGGCGGGATAAGTGTACTCGGTCTCCTCGTTGCAGGAGGAAGCCGGGAAGTCGAGCAGACGATGAGGCAAATTGACCATCTCAATGGCAACATCAGTGTCCGTGCGGGCTGGAGGGCCATACACATGAGCCCTAGAAATGGCCGGACATGAGACCGCAGGTGTTACACTATTCAGGATCGGCCATACGTTGTAGTTTGACATTGTACACTGAGATGTATCTGTTCTCCCTGCGACCAGGAAGCGGTGGTAAGATGACTGTACGAGTACCCTTCAAGCCAAGGACTGGAACTGGTGCACGATAAGAGGGCCCAAATTCTTTTTTGTTCTCCACCTTCTCTCGGACCAGATCTCCAACCTTTGGAAGCCAGCCGGCAACCGGAATCTGCAGCGCAGAGTCAGTGGCTGAAGGCAAGTGTTCGTTAGCAAGTTTGTCACGGGTCACTTGTAAGTCCTGCAACATAGTAGAATGATTATCTACGTCAAAGATTGCGGCATTTGCCGCCATGTCTAGACCATCAAGGTCTGGCACAAACATTTGTATGCCAAAGAGCATTTCGTATGGGGTCCGCCCACCCAGAGATCTTCTAGGGAGATTATTAAGTGCACGTTGTACGCCATACAAGTGGGCCAGCCAGTTCCTGCCAGTACCTAAGACTCTAGCTGTCAAGGATTGCTTTAAGTCACGGTTCATTCGCTCCACAATTGAATTACCCTCAGGTCTATATGGAGACGAAAATTGCACCCGCACCCCCAGTGACCCCATTGCATCCTTGTAGGCCCTAGAGGCGAACGCTGGACCTTGGTCAGAATGGAAGGTGCCGCAGGCAAAAATTCCCACAAAGACACGCAAATCCCTGATGACATTTCGAGTGTCAGCACTCCGTTGTGGGCAGACCCAAATGAAACGTGTGCACAAGTCTACTGCAACTAAGATGTATTTATATGCAGTGTCAGACGAAAATGGACCGCAGTGATCCAGGTAAACACACCCAAAAGGTCTGTTAGAAATGCAGAGCTGTGTTTGTGGTGGTCGTGTAACCGTCGAAGGCTTAATTTGCTGACAAACGTCACAAGAAAGCACATAAGTACGGGTCTGTTTATATAAACCACACCACCAGTAACGCTGCTGCAAGATGGAAACAGTCGCAGATACGCCTGCATGGGCCGAAGCCAAGCCTTCGTGTGCGGCTGTTATCAAGGAAGGTCTGCGGTCCGCGTTGGGAATCAGCCGATGACCAACGTCTGGAATTCGTACGTAAGGAACCTGTTCGGGACTTAAGTGATAAGAGTACTTGGAAGGGAAACCCCTTGGGTAATTAGCACCTTCCTTTGTTGCAGCAATAGCTGCCAAAATATCATTATCTATTTTAGTCATGGATCTTGTAACTGCTGCTACTGTGCGCGTGGCTACTGCTGATTTGGCAGCTTCATCTGCCAAACTGTTACCGACAGCGAGTGCGGCCACACGCTGGTGGCCAAGTGTGTGAATCACCTGTGTGAGAGGCAGACGTTGTTTAAGATCTGCCACTCGAACCCAAAGCATTTTATGCTTAATTGTGCTGCCTTTAGCATCTCTTTTTTTTTTTTATAATTTCTTTATTGAGTTTTTGTGCAATAACAAACAAAAACGAAAAATAATTAAAGGAATCCCCAAAAGAACAGACGATCTACAGCCAATATCTTATTCCTATGACATTCAAAATTCGATACATCATGGTTCCCTGGAAGAAAGATTAAGGAATAGCAGTACAGTGCAGCATACAAATCAGTAATCGCATGGTGGGTCGAGCTGAGCACACTTCTCCCCCCGTTTCCCCCTCTCTGTGTGGAGTCAATGTTTATGGGGAATTGGATGTGCTGTGTCACCAAAGGCAGGTTCACGGCCAGGGGTGTGTGTTCAGGGGGTTCATGCCGTCATGTATAATTCAGCCTGAGCTAGTGCCGTCTGCCTCCAGTGCCGCCCTCTTCATTATGTATAGGGCCCAGAAATTCTTTGGTCTGTTACGTGGAGGTAGCAAGTCGCTATAATTTTCTGTTTGGGTGCAGCAGTATAGCATATCTTTTGACTACTGTCCGAGTGTGGGCGTTGGGCCACGCATCCAGCAAGCCGCAACGCATCTCCTGGCTAAGAGGAGCGCCATGTCGACCAGTCGTCTAAGGGACCTAGGGAGAGACTTTGAGTACCCCAACAAGGCCAAGAACGGGTCCGGGTCAAGGGTCAAGTCCGTTAACTTACTTATCTCCACGAAAACATGGCTCCAGAAGTCAGCTACCCCTCGACAAGTCCAGGCTACATGGATAAAGTCCGCAACCAATTCCCCGCATCTGTCACATTTGGGATCTTCGCGCAACCCATAGCGATACAGGCGCTCCGGTGTGTAGTAGACCCTGTTCAGAAATTTAAAATGAACTAGCCTGTGGCGACCGTTCAACGAGACCCTTTTGGTGCTCATGCAGCAGTATAGCCATTTGTCATCCGTAATTTCTACGTGCAGGTCCCTCTGCCAAGCTAGTCGCGGCTTGGTATATTCCCCGCCTCTTGCAGACAGCGAGATATTATAAAGTTTGGATACCAGTCTGGCAGGGGATTGCGCCCTGATGACTGCGGTGAGGGCAAGAAAGTCAGGGGGTTCAGCCATATCCTCCCCCAACATCTCCCGCAGAGCATGACAAACTCTAAAAAATTGGAAGTGCGCCAACGATGTAGACAGGTCCTCCCCCCCTATCACCTCTCCCCATTGGCGTACAGTACCGTCCAAGAAAAGGTCCCCGCAGTTTGAATGTTCAGCGTCTGTAGCGCAGTCACGACCCCTCTGTCCCTACACGGGGTGAGCCATGAGCACCAGTCCAGCCTGGTCACCGGGGAATATAATATATTGCCCGCTTGCGCAGCCAAGAGTGAATGCCAGGCATGCACTACCGAATTGAGGGAATCCATGATACCTGTGCGTCGATCAGGGGGACCAAACAGCAGTGAGGGAAGTGGTCTCGGAGCAGCAATGATAGTTTCAATCCGCGTATGGGGTATGTTTGTGGGGCCATGTATCCAGACATAAGCGTGTGAGCTCTGGGCGACTCTATAATATAGTTCCAGATCTGGGGCACCAAGTCCCCCCATGGAATATGGCAGCGTCAGTATTCGCCATGCCACTCGCGCCTGCTTGCCCGCCCAAGCCAGGCGAATCAATAGGGATTGAAGGCGTTGGAAGAAGGGCCGAGCAAGAACCATCGGAATATTTGTAAAGAGAAAGAGGAATCGCGGTAGCACAACCATTTTCATCAAGGACACCCTTCCCAGCAATGACAGCGGGAGGCGTATCCAGCGATCTATGTCGTCCTCAAGCCGTGACATGGCTACTCCGTAATTCTCCCGTAATACGATCTCCGAGTCGGTATGTAGTCGGATCCCCAGATACCGCACCGCTTCCGTGGTCCAGTGCAGAGGGAACTCAGGTTCAAATGGCACCGTGGCGGGAGTGAGGGGAAACATAATGGACTTGTTCCAGTTAACTTTTAAACCGGACAGGGAGCCAAAGCGGACCACCTCTCTCAGAACCGGGGACAGATTGGCCTCAGGGTTCCGGACGTAAAGTAGCGTATCGTCTGCATATGTGGAGACGATTAGCCGATAATTAGGAAAGCGGATACCTCTGTGGTCGTGATATTCCCTCAGAGCACAAGCTAAGGGTTCCGCAATCAGGGCATAGAGTATGGGGGATAGAGGACATCCCTGTATTGTGCCCCTCGAAACCCTGATCGGGTCAGTGACCAGTGAGCCAATACGAACGCGCGCCATGGGGGAGAAATACAGCACGTTAAGGAGTTGTAAAAAAGCCTCGCCGACCCCCATACTTCTGAGGACCTGCCTCATAAAGGGCCATTCGACAGAGTCGAATGCCTTTTCCATATCCAGGAACACTGCGATGGCTGGTACCTCCGGCCTAGTATGTTGTAAAGCAGCAAAGACAGTGCGCAGATTATACGTTAGGTTCCTGCTGGGGACAAAAGCGGCCTGCTCCGGGGCCACCAAAGTCGTGACCATCGGCATCAGGCGGTTCGCGAGGATTTTTGCAAAACTTTTTGCATCCACATTCATTAAAGACAGGGGCCTGTATGAGGCACATTCATCTGGCGGCTTTCCCGGTTTGAGGATAGCCACAAGTATCGCCTCACGCATGGTTGGTGGCATTTCTCCCGTGATACACATGTCTTCAAATAGTGCAGTCAAATGCGGGAGCAACAGGTCAATTCTTGAAGAGTCTGCGCTATCTCAGCGTCGAGCTCTGTGTTCAATGACTCTAGCCGGGAAGCCTCTAGTGCCTTAATCTTGCGCTCTAGTTCAGTCAGTCTATTCCTGATCGATTTGAGAACACCTGCGTGCTTGGATATAGTAACGCCCCGTATGTAGACTTTGAAAGTCTCCCATATAGTCTGGAAGGAGTCGACCGTCCCCAAGTTAATTTCGAAAAATGTCTCAATAGCCAAAGTAAGCTCCTCTTTGAAAACCGCATCCTTAAGGGAATGAGGCGGGAACCTCCACATGAAGGGTGGAATCCGTTGTTTGGTGGATGCGAGTTTCAGGAGCAGGGGTGAATGATCGGAGTAGGTGCGAGGGAGAATCGTGCAATCCCGGATGCGTGACGTTAGGCAGTCCGAAGCAAACCAGTAGTCAATTTGCGTGTGGATGTTATGATAGGCTGAATAATGAGTAAAGCCCCCTCGTCCTGTGTGTCGGAGTCGCCAGACATCCCGCATGCCCAGCTGAGTCAAAGATGCCTCCACCACTCTAGCCGATGCCGAGGGCAGCCTGTCTGGTCCGTCCGATCTATCCCGCGTCGGGTCCCTGACGAAGTTAAAATCCCCCCCCATAGGGTCTGCCCTTGGGCGTAAGTGTGAGATAGTGTCGTCAATTCGTCATAGAAGGCTGGGTGATCATAGTTAGGGCCATATACATTTAAAAAGAATAGCTCTAAGCCCTTACCGCTACATTTAGAGAGGGCATACCGCCCATCCCTGTCTGTCTTCAGAGGCGTCAATCGAAGCGACCCCCTCGGGTTAACCCACGTCAATACACCCCTAGCATGAGTGGTAAAGCCTGCCGCGTGGATATTACCCCGTAATCCCCTGGTGTTCAGTATAGGGCTATCAGACGGGAGATGCGTTTCCTGCAATAGAGCCACGTCCACCCTGTGTCTATACAAATAGCTCAATATTCCACAGACCTTCCTATGATCAATGAGGCCTTGGACATTCCAAGTAAGCAGGGTCAAAGAATCCAAGGGCATATCATGTCTTATCGCAGCTGTGTCAGTCATCTGGGAGAGTGTCGTCCGCTATCCACACCTTTAATCTTGTCAGTGCTGCTCTGCAATGTTGCTGCATGTCGTAAGCTGTCTCAAACTTAAACACGTCTAAAACCCATCTCAACATGTTCCCACCCCCGCCCACATCAGGCCAACTAAAACACGGCCCATATCAATCAAAGACCTCCCACAAACGTTCTGGCAATTGTTGGAAATGTCAAGAATATCATACTGTGTCAGAACCTGAAGCAAACCCAACCCCTCTCCCCCCACCCACGCCTGCCCGTCCCCAACTTGGCCGCGGTGCCCCCCCACCCTCCAAAAGATCCCTCCCTCCCCACCCTCCCTTCCCACAAAACCAAACATTTCTAGTGCAATGCACATAGGGGTGGATGTAGCTCACTCGGCAAGGATACCCAAAAGGGGAAATTTTAGAAACTAAGCCCAGCCGAAGTCAAGCTCCGCAACTCGGAACTCAAATCTCATGCGGCTGCCAGTTATCTTAGGAGCCCAGCGCTGCGAGGGCACCCCACTGTCACCTCCCGCGCTCCCGATGGATCTCACTTGTCTAGTATTGGCATCGGAAGGCACCTAGTCCTGTTCCTCCAGAGAGCCGCCCACAGCCCCCTCAGTCAGCTGAGTCTCTGTGTCGATCCGCTTCTCCTTCATCCATTCTTTCAGTGCCTTCTGGAGGGCTTTCGGGTCCGTGAAAATGTGGGATCGGCCCTGCCTATTAACCCTGAGTTTCGCTGGGTATAGCATGGCGTAATCTACCCCCATGTCGCGGAGTTGCCTCTTCATGGGTACAAACTGTCTGCGAGACTCCTGGACCCGGGCTGTAAAGTAAGGGAACAAAGATATCGTTGACCCTTCATAGCGCAGCGGTTGTTTCTCCCGGGCTAGTTTCAATGCGGCGTCTCGGTCCCTGTAATTGAGCAGTTTGGCTATGATCGGCCTTGGGGCTGCTCCAGGTGCCGGGCGTGGGCCCAGAGAGCGATGTGCCCTTTCTACCACAAACATATTTGAGAAAGAGGCATCTCCCAGTAATGACTTCAGTAGCCCCTCCGTAAAAAGCTCCATATTACCAGTCTGGGTTGTCTCTGGCAGGCCCGTGATGCGGAGATTGCAGCGCCGAGAGCGCGCCTCTAGATCCTCTGTTTTGTCCTGTAGGACCTGCAGGACTCTGCCCAGTTGTTTATGTTCGGTATCTAATGCTGTCTGAGCCTCCTCCGTCTCTGTCAGTCTACGTTCTGACGTATCGAGCCTCTCGGCGTGCTTGTCGAGACGTTCGGCCATGCGGTCCATCCTGTAGGACAGGGCGTCCAGTTTCGTGCCCAGAGAGGTAATACCCCCCTGAAGGTTCTTCTCCATGTTCAACAGCAGCCCTCGGAGATCCTGCTGTGGGTCGGGGGCAGGCCGGTCCTGATCGCGAGCTCCATCCTTGGCGGCGCCATCGCTAGACTTGGAGCGTTTCTGCTCGAACGACAGTTTAGTTTGTGCTCTGTCCACTCGCCCCATTGTAGCTTCCCGGTCGCTGCTGCCGTTGCGTGCTCTGTTCCCGCGCTCCTCAGCACCGAGTGAGAGCTCACCTTATTGCACTCTCGCCCCTCTTCTGGGTATGGCCTACCTCACCAGGGCGTTCCCTCCAGTGATTATCCTGTGAGACGTTGTAGCCCAGGGGGGTGGTGGAGAATAGCAGCAAGTGTAAGCCTGGTCTAGTCCCCGCTGCAGAAACAAAGGGAGCTTCCCACCGCTCAAGCCCGCGGGCCTCAGCCAGGCCAACTGCTATGGCACAGGTAGTTGGGTGCATCACCACGCCATTCAAGGCGTCCCACACCAAAGCGTCACCAGTGTCGCATGGGATTTCCTGCAGGCCCCCCCCCTTCCAGAGGGCGTTTTCGTGCAGTAGTGCACCTTGTCCCCATTAAATGTCACGGTCGAGTGGGGCCCCAGGACTGCGCGTTGTTCCCAGTGTCTACAGATAGCCCCACCAGGACGGCCGCGGTGTATAAGGGCCTGCGTGCTCCCTCTCCCAGGTTAGGTGTCGTGTGTTGGTCGGCCCTCCAAGGAGCTCAGGCTCCAGCCCGTATGTGTCTTGGAGCTGGAAGCCCCCCTCCACACGTGGACCCCTCAGCCAGGCCCTCCAGAGGTCAGCCGGATCGTCGTCGCTCCCGATGCCCAGCCCTTCGGGGAGCCAGCGCCCAAGAGTACGGCCCTGCCGCCTGACCGGCCGCGTGGCGCTCTGTCGCCGCTCCGGTGCTTCACTCACCCAGCTCCGAGCCGCCCGATCAGGCCGTGTGGAAACTCAGCGCTGCGCCGACTCCAGGGCAGCCGCCGATGTCAGTGGGTGTCTCGCGTCCACCTGGGCCCCACCTACACGCCAGCTGCGATGTCCGGCCCAATCCGCAGCGTCGGGGCAGCGCGAGCCGAAGCGGTCCGCTACGGTCACCTCACCACGCCGGCCCCAAGGTGTTCTGGGCCTCCGCGTAGCGCGTTGCTGGCGCGCGGTCAACCTTGCCTGCCGCAGTCAGCTCGTCTCCGCTCTCTCCACCACTGCTGTGGGTCCCGGCTTTTCAGGCCCGGCCCGCTTAATGCAAGGATCTGTTCACGGCACTCCCAGGATGCCGCGCAGGGCGCCGTCCTTCACTCCTCCGCTCCCAGGCGGTCCGCCAAGCTCAGGGCGCACAAAAAAAAATTCCGGTCAGTGCTGCAGCTGCAGGATCGTTAGCGGATCGTTGTTCCGATTTACGGAGCTATCGGCTCAAGCGGCCATCTTGGTCGCGAGCTAGCTCCGCCCTCCTGCCTTTAGCATCTCTATAGTCGTTTTGCGACCAAAAGAAAAGGTTGTCATTGAAAGATTGAACACAGTAGTAGGAATCGCATACAACAAGAGTCGTCACGTCTGGATTCGCAAACTCAAGTGCGAGCACCAAAGCACGCATCTCGGCCAATTGTGCAGTACTGTCTCCTAGTGCCTGTGTGTGCACTACAGTCGATTTGAACTCTCCGTTCACCATAGTACCTGCAACAATAGCACACGCTGCGGAATAAGCATGCTTGGAACCCGTGGCCGGTTGTGCCGAACCATCGGTGTAAACAATACATTCGTACTCCTTAAGCGGTAGCAAAGACAGAGGAGGAGGATGAACAAATTCATACTGTAAGAACTCCTGCGTCTGAAGTGAGGAATCAAAGATAAAAGTGACATCCGGGGATGTCAAAGATGTAGCCCATTGTATCCAACGGGGGTGCAAAGCCTTAGAGTTCGGTACACTTGCCTTTGTCACTGCCTCAAGGGCAGGATATGGTGGTTACCAACAAAATGCGTTTTCCCTGTGCCAGTGCGCATTCCTTTAGACTCACCATTTGCACTGCAGTCAAAACTTTCTCCACAGAGGAAAAGCGCAACTCAGCTGAAGTGTAAAGGTGTGACTTGTATGTAATCGGTACTGTGTCACCTTCGTTAAAGGTTAAGTACATGAAACCCACTGCCCCTGGCACAATTCTAATCACCAGGTTTGTGTGGTTATCACGAGTCAACAAGAATTTAGATTCTAGTAGATCAGACTACAAAGACTGCAGTATAGAGGAATGCTCAGGAAGCCAGCATGACTTCGAAAAGGTAGGTTGTATCAAGGCATAAAGAGGCTTGATACGCTGGGCATATTCGGGAATGTAAGTACGCCCGAAGTTTAGAAAACCCAATAATGACTGAAGTTTTTTCAGTGTGGATGGAGGGCGCAAAAGTGCGCACTTCTCCAAGAAATGGGGTGCTAAGCCCTTACCTTCATTGTTGAGCTCATAGCCCAAGAACAAAAGGGTAAATTCAGCAATGTGAGATTTGGCAAAATTAAATTTGTATCCTAAGACCGCAAATTCAAGAATAATGCGGTCCACACGGGAAAGATGCGGCCATAATTCGTCGTCTGTCAGATAGATATCGTCGACGTACGAACACGCATCTGGGTCTATGCTGTCCAACAAAGAGACAACACGGGCGGCGAAGACACCCGGGCTGTTCTTATAGCCCATGGGCAAACGCCGAAATTTGAATTGTTTACCACCGGAAGTGAAAGCGCTCCATTGGCTGCACTCCGGGGACAAGTTGTGCGTGTAAAATCCATTGGATAGGTCAAGTGTCGTTTTATATTTTTTACGAACAAGACTGTTTACATGCGCAGAACTGTGTGTATTTTGTACCGCAAAGGTCCGACAATGAGAGTTCAAATGTCGGTAATCCAAAACTAGGCGGTACGATCCATCGGGTTTAGAAACCGCAAAAAGGGGATTATTCATTGGTGATACGCATGTTTCAATTACTCCTTAATATTCTAACTATGTCAGAATGTCTGAAACGGGACCTTTAGCTTCCCGCCGGATGGGATATTGGGGTTGTGGCAGCGACCGCAATGGTATATCATGGGGTGGAGAATCCTCATCCCAGCCCACGTGATTATGGTATAACGCCGGAGCTAGGGCCCCAGCCCATTCAGCTGCGAGAGCCTCCGCTTTGTCCTTGGGGACATGACGAGAAAAGCTCGGAAGGATTACCTCCTCCCCTCTACGAGCAGCAAGTACGAATGGGGGCGGCCAATCCGCCTCTGCTAACAAAATGTCATATGAAGAGGTCAGATTTCCCCAAAAAATCCCTTTAATAACACGCTCAATGTCACCTTCAATTTGAATGACAATATTAAATACTCTGTCAGGGGGTGCCACTCGGGTGTCAGCTGTCTCGACAGTAATGAATGTTTCAGTTGCTGTCGCCTCCACATGAGGACGTAGTGCCTCCCGCACTATGGTAACTTCCGCGGCGCTGTCTAGCAGCGTTACTGCCCACGTCCAATTCAGGAGTCTCGTTCTCACCGTCTGTGGCATACCTCGCTGTTACAGCTGCAACTTTTTTCTTCTGAAACTGTGGGTGAGGATGTAGAAATTCCTCTGGTTTCCCTCGGACTGGTTGTCGAGGTTGGTCTCGTCCCTGTGGAGCCTCACGACCCCTGCCTCTATCCTGGCGATCTCCTCCACCAGTCTGGGAGGTCGATGGTGCCTGTGAAGAACAAGGAGAACGCGGATCAGGGACCTGAAATCTCTCTGGAGATTTAATCCTCGCTCGGTCGCGCAAATCATAAGTGCGTTCAGAAGATACGGAAACCGGGGATGCAGTACGCGTCCCTGGCTTTTTCTGTTGCTTACCCTGTTTCTTCAACCGCCAGCTCTTTTTAGTAAAGAACGGTTTCTCATCTTTCTCAGATTGAGTTTTTTGTTGTGGCTGTGATTGAGTTTGCGTTTTAGCAAAAGGCTTAACTCCCAGGCTTTTGTGGCCAATGGTTTTATAAGCCTGTGCAATAATTTTCGGTAATTCGCGTGGCTTGTCCGGTTCTGGTACCAAAGCCAAAGCATTAGCTACTTGAAAGTTAACTGCATCGCCCTTGACATTCGCAAGGATTAAATCAGCCACTACATCGAACACTCCCACCAGTCTCATCCCCAATTCCACAGCCGCTTCAGGGCCATGCTCATCCTGTACTCGTTTAATTACAGAGGGGAGAACTGTCATGGAAGGAGTGCCGAAACACTTCGCATATACTGCTGCGAATACCTTACCCCAGTTGTTGCAATCTGCCAACTCGGGAATTAAATCTTTTGGCAAACTAATCGCCAAAATCCTGTGTTTTTCCACAGGAGATGTATTAGGAAAAACAGCCTCCAGCTGGTCAAATTTCTCTGCAAGCCAATAAGGTAAATCATCCTTATTTTGTGGGCGCTTGCCCATCACCGAATTAACCATGAATGGGACTTATGGTTACACCGCCCGTTCCAGCAGGATGCGCGGCAACTCCAGGAGGGACTCCCTGGACGTTGCCAGTAACATATTGTACCAAAGCTCTGTGCACACGTATCAAAGACGTATGCAATTCACGCAGTTCAGCAACCGCAAGCGTCATATAATGCGGATGTGGGGTATACCCGGCCAAGACTGGCCAAGTGGCCCCTTCAATCGATAAGGGGCCAAAACGAATCGGGGTAACCGGTTGTGGGAGGGCGCCATTAAACCAAACACGGTGTTGCCATGCCGTGAGCGGTACTTCAAGAGTCCGATAAGGGTTCATATTAACACCTTTTAATAACTTCAAGCTTGAAAGAACCTATAAAAACATCAATATAGGAGGTATCACCCTCACACACGTTTCCGGAAACATATGCGAAGGGTGTTGTGGACAAGCACAAGCACTACTCAAGCGTCTCGCAGATAAGCAGCCCACCACATTGGTGGCGCCATGTTGTAGGGATTCTGCACATACACAGAGCTATGAACAGGATAATAGGACCTCGGAGTATAGTGGTGAGCCAACCATGCCCCTTAGTACCCACAATCCCAATCCGACTAGCTTTAGCGTCTCATTCGCAGCGCAGCTACCAATGATTAGACAACCCAGAACACGGTCTCTCTCAGGACTCGCGGGAGCAAGAACACCCTTTCATAACTCACTCATACTTGTCCACAATGCGCGTAATAAGAGACACAGTATAGTTTAAGATGTTTATTTCAACTATCGTGCTCTAAGATACAGTACACGTGCCAGTACTATCAGCATAATGCATAATGATAAAATAATAAGCATGGTTACAATTCCATAGAATACAAACGGGGACAGCATTTTATAAAGACAGTGGATATAGGACTAAATGGCCTTACCACCCTCCCCGTGCTAATAACTAGTTTATTATAAAAACAGAAGATCTCTGGGCTTTGTCTGGCGGATCCCCATACCTCAATCTCTAGATGCAAGGTTTACATCATCAGACAAGCACAGCTCTTCTCCCTGGAAAGGTTTTTCTCCAAGTCCCACAAACAGCGAGATCACAATATTAAAAGCAAACTAATTTCTCCAGTGCAGCTGTATTCTGTGTTATGTCTAAGTGCGAGGGGCTGACCAGATCAGCAAGAACAAGGGACGTTGTTTTTCGACCTTGTACATGTTGTGCAGACGAAACCCACAGGGAACAGGAGAAAAGGTGAAAGGCAAAAAGGCAGACAATTCTAATATAGCCGGGCAAAAGCAGAGTCTGGAAAACAAAGTCACAAAGTAACGTGTGCAAAAAGGCATCATGGCAGCCAGGCCTAAGCTAACTTAGCAATGTAGGCAATGAGGCCACAAACAATCCCTGCATGAGAATCTGCTGAAGATTTGTTTTCTATTGCAAAAAGCTAAGAGTGGAAAAATTCAGATAATCTTACTTATGTGAAAGACCTTTCTCAGAAGCCTGGACATCTTATTTCGGTTCCCCTGGGGACCGGATAAGGTTCCAACTCTGTTGGAATTTGCACAAGTTATTTTTGGAGGCTTACAATGCTTCCAAACATGTAGGAGCTTCTCTGGGGAATTCGAGCCACAGATCCAAGGGGAAGACAAGAATTCTCTACCACTGCTTATTTAGGTCCACAGACAAATCTCCTGTTCCACTGGACTTGCGGATTCCTTTTTCCAAGGAGCTCTCTTTTCCAGGATTTCTCAGTGGACGACAGGAAACCTGTTTCTCTGGCCCTTAAAGAGCAGCCTTCCAAGTCTGGATACAAATAACCATGATCCAGTGCCTCAGCCCTCTCACAGGCAGACAAGCAAGGAGACTTCCTCTTCCTCTGGTCCTCTCCAAATCCAATAGTGGTATGCTTATAGGTGGGGGAGCTCCATGATATTGTATAACTCAGCAATGGGTGGTAAAAGGCCCTCAGCATATCCATGCTAAACGCCCACACTGGGCCCTTCTCAACTTTTCAACAGTTGCTCTGTTTTAGGGCTAAAAGAAAAATTGAATGGCTGGAAGGATTTGTGTGCCCTTATGTGGGATGACCCGATTTTGAAAACAAAAACAACAAAAAAATCAGCATATTTCAACAAACGTAGAAGCAGGACTGCAATTTTGCTCTGACCATGGGGGACAGAACGACTAAATGACAGTGCTCACCAACAGAGGAAACACAGACAATGAGGCTCTAAGGGGAATTTAAAGGAACTTTTACACAAGTAGCATCTGTGTTAATTAAATGTTCGGGGACAAACACCTTATCAGACTACTGGGTCTCTGCAATTGGGGTTAAAGTAGTTTGCCTCTGATGTGCCTGGGTCTGTCCGACTAAGACTTTGTAAACTGGGCCAAGTAGAATTCTTTCCACATTTGACTATCAGTGGTAGTAATGATGAGCAGTCACAGGCTCCAAAGGGGGGCAGAGCAGGGGCGCTCAAGCTCAAAGCTCAACACTTCCAATAAGTGAACATTCAGTGTTTCTCTCTTCAAGAACGTAATAGTACATTGGATTAGTATCTCAGGGTGCTATCAGAGATAGTGCTGCCTCTTTCCCCACTCCCTCACTGCTCTCCACCATCCAGTCTCTCAATGGTTGATGGCAGTCTCCGTCCCTCTAACAGGAGATGCAGTCGTAGTAAGAATATAGCTCAGGGACAGATTAGGCATCCCAAATAATATGTGCACTATGTCGCAGTTCAGTCTCTAACCACTCTCAAGTGGAATCAGTCCTCACAGGTTGGCCTTACAAGCCTGTGCCTTTCATGCAACACTTCTCTTGTCTCAAAGTATCAATATACATTATTACATGAACATACATTTGGCCGCCAGGCAACAGCTTATCCTATTCATTAAGTGCTTACATGTAAAACTCTCTCAAATGAACAGATTCTGCCTCATGTCACCAAGTATTACTACCAAATACCAGGGATGGTTACTCTAATGCAAGGCACATCACAAGGGCATGGGCGGATACAATAACAACAAGGATGCCTACAAAATTGCATGGCACCAGCAACAGATGTCCTAAATAAAATGTCCATTGTTATGTTAATGGTTGCCATCGTTAGGCCAGGGATAGCCTCAATTAGACCGACGGATGCCTTAAATCTGCCAGAATACCCATTATAAAAGGAATCGCCAACAGTGCACCATGAAGAACAAGTTCCTTAACTTCGGTAACAATAGATCTGTAAGAGACATATATTAGTTATAGATTCCTTACCTTAGAATTACCCCCAGACGTCAGACTGGATCCGGAGAATTTTTCTTCAGCAGTACCCCTGCACGTCGGTAGGTGGCGTCTGTCGACTCCGTGTTCGCTGTTGGCGTCGTGATCGCCGGAATGACGTCACGGTATCTACTTAGACGCCGCCCCTGCACGCTGATGTCAGTTCTTTACACGACATTCCACGCCAGAAGCGCAGAGCATGCAAGACACTGACCACTGGTGCACAAAACTATGGCCCTGAAAGGGAGTCCCTTACACTAAAAGTCAGTTCGCAGAACGGGGAGGATGGGTGGGGCGGTAAGCAATCTATAACTAATATATGTCTCTTACAGATTTATCGTTACCGAAGATAAGTAACTTGTTCATCTGAAAGAGACTATTAGTTAAAGATTCCTTACCTTAGAATAGATACCCCAGCAATATCAACCGCGGAGGCGGGTCTGCGAACCAAGTTCACACCAGAAAGTCCTGGAGAACTGAACGGCCAAAGAAGCCGTCTCCCCGGACTGGACTATCCAGGCAGTAATGTTTAGTGAACGTGTGCAGTGATGCCCACGTGGCTGCCTGGCAGATGTCACTGAGGGGGACTCCACGTCCCAAAGCAGTAGTGGCTGCCGTCGACCTGGTGGAATGGGCGCGCAGTCCTACCGGAAGCTCCTTTTTCACCAAGGAATAGCAAATTTTAATGCAAAGGACGATCCACAGAGAGATGGTCCGCTTTTGCACAGCCCGACCTTTCTTGGCGCCCACATAGCCAACAAAGAGTTGATCATCCACCCGGAATTGGTTTGTGCAATCCAGATAAAAAGATAGCGCACATTTTGGATCCAGACGGTGGAGCCTCTCCTCCTCTTTAAAGAAGGTGGGCAAAGTGATGGTCTGTCCTATGTGGAAAGAGGTAACCACTTTGGGAAGAAAAGAAGGTCGAGTTCGAAGGACAACCTTGTCCGGATGAACAGCAAGGAAAGGAGGTTTGGAAGAAAGAGCCTGAAGCTCACTCACCCTGCGAGCAGAGGTGATGGCAACCAGAAAAGCAGTCTTCAAGGTCAATAGTCTGAGAGGACCATTATGTAGTGGCTCGAAAGGAGCACACATGAGGTAGGTTAAGACCAGATTCAAGTCCCACTGGGGCATTACGAAAGGAATAGGAGGAAAGAGGTGAGTAATTCCCTTAAGAAATCTATTTACAAAAGGGGACTTGAAAAGAGAAGGCTAATCAGGAAGGTGAAAAAAGGCCGAAATGGCCGAAAGATAGCCTTTAAGGGTGCGCAGAGCCCTGCTGGGCCAAAGAAAGAATGAAGAGGAGAACCTCTGAAAGAGGGGCAGAAAGGGGATCCACAGCCTTTGCTGTGCACCATGCCACAAATTTGTTCCATCTACAGGCGTATACCGTTTTAGTGGAGGGACGCCTGGCTGCCAAGATGACATTACAGTCTTCGGTAGGAAGGTCAAAAGCTGTCAACTGTCGCCGCTCAATCTCCACGCAAGGAGGTGGAGGCTGGACAGGTTCGGGTGGAGGACCGTCCCCTACTGCTGCGACAGAAGATCCTCCCGAAGAGGCAGTCTGATCGGAGGATCGATGGCCATGTTCAAGAGCTCGGGATACCAGACTCTTCGTGCCCAATCCGGAGTCACAAGAATGACTTGGGCCCGGTCGCGCTTGTTCTTCTTCAGCACTCTGGTCAGAAGTGGTATGGGCGGAAAGGCGTATAGAAGACCGCAATCCCACTCGTGACGAAAAGCGTCGCCGAGCGAGTGCCGCCTTGGAAATTCCAACGCGCAGAACTGCTGACATTGCGCGTTCTCTTCGGTGGCGAACAGATCTAACCAAGGCTCTCCCCACTGCCGAAAGAGACCTTGCACCACCTCCGAGTGAAGAAGCCATTTGTGATCCATCATGCACCGGCGGCTGAGTTCGTCCGCCCTGGCGTTTAGGGAACCTGCCAGGTGTTGAACCACCTGGGACATTTCTTTATGTTCCAGCCACGTCCAGAGGCGGAGAGCCTCTTGACATAGGGTCCACGACCCCACCCCGCCCTGGTTGTTGCAGTACCACATGGCGGTGGTGTGGTCTGTGAACACCTGCACTACTCTCCCTTTGACAGAAGGGAGGAAGGCTTTCAGTGCAAAACGGATCGCCCGTAGCTCCAGCAGGTTGATGTGGAGCCCGGACTCCGCCGGAGACCAAAGGCCTCTGATCTCCGCCTCTTCCATGTGGCTGCCCCATCCCAGAAGTGACGCATCTGTCACCAATGTGAAGTCTGGTTGGGGAAGAGAGAGGGATCTGCCGTCGACCCAATCCTGGTTCGTGAGCCACCACTGCAATTGGTGTGCACTGCCCTACGAGATCTGGACGACATCGGAAAGATTCCCCTGATGCTGCGCCCACTAGAACTTCAGGTCCCAATGCAGAGCCTGCATACGCCACCTGGCATAGTCCACCAGCAGGATGCAGGAGGCCATGAGGCCCAGCAACCTCAGGGTCATCCTCACCGAAACCCAGGATAGAGGCTGAAACATCGGTATCATAGCCCGAATTTCCCGGACTCACTGCTCTGGAGGATGGGCCCGAAACTGCGCTGTATCCAGAACTGCTCCGATGAAAAGGAGCTTCTGAGAGGGAATCAGGTGTGACTTCGACATGTTGATAGTGAACCCCAGCGAGTGCAGGAGGTCCGCCGTAGTCTGGAGGTGGGAAACAACAGCCTGGGTCGAACTCGCCTTTAACAGCCAGTCGTCGAGATAAGGGAAGACTGGAACCCCTGATCTGCGCAGATGAGCTGCGACCACCGCCATCACTTTCGGGAACACCCGAGGGGCGCTGGTAAGGCCAAAGGGGAGCACGGTAAACTAAAAATGCTCGTGGCTTACCATGAACCATAGGTAACGCCTGTGGGCCGGTAGAACCGGGATGTGAAAATAAGCGTCCTGCAAGTCCAACGCTACCATCCAGTCTCCAGGGTCAAGGGTAGACAAGACCTGAGCCAATGTCAACATTTTGAACTTCTCCTTCCGGAGGAAGCGGTTGACGTCCTGGAGATACAAGATAGGACGCAGGCCTTTGTCCTTCTTGGGCACCAGGAAGTAGTGGGAATAACAACCATGACCTACTTCTGGCACAGGAACTCGCTCGATGACTCCCTTGGCCAAGAGAGCTGCAACTTCCTGACGGAGAAGGGTCAAGTGATCCTCCAACATGCGATGGAGTGTTGGTGGCATGGAGGGAGAGGTAGTCTCAAAGAGGAGGAAGTAGCCCCTTCGGACTATCTGCAAATCCCACCTGTCCAACGTGATGTTGTGCCAGTGGGGGAGATGATGGCGAATCCTGCCTCCCACTGGCAACTGGTGGCCCTGAAAGGTCGGACTAGGAAGGCTTGGAGGCCGATGCAGAGGGGGCAATGGTGGACTGGCCTGCCCGCTGGCCCCCAGACCCACGGCCCTGGGTCAAACGTCCCTGGCCATGCAGCGGTTGATTAGCCTGCGCCGGCCTGTGGCCCTGGGTGGAACGTGGTGGGGCACCCCTTCTGTAGCCACGAAAGGGGCGAAAGGCGGACTGAACGGGGCGAGGGGTGGCAGCGAGGCCCAAGGATCTGGCCATAGCCCGAGAGTCCTTGAGGCGCCCGAGTGCATTGTCGCCAAATAGGCGACGGCCATCAAAGGGCATATCCAAAAGGGTCGATTGGACATCCCCGGAAAAGCCAGTGGACCTCAGCCAGGCATAGCGTCTCAAGGCTACTGACGTAGAAATCGCTCTACCTAGCGAGTCGGCAGTATCCAGCCCACATCGAATGGCGAACTTCGCTGCGTCTCTACCCTCTGCAACCGCACAGGTGAGTACAGTCCGGGCCTCCTCCGGGCACTGTGGCAGCACTTGCGCAACCGTGTCCCACAGTAAGGAATGCGCCTTTGGAGATTGAGGCTTGGACCACCAAGCTCTCAGGGGTAGGGTGTTGGGAGAGGAAAATGGGGTCGCCCGGGGCCGAGCGGTGGCGTCGGGCAATCATCCTATCCACAGGAGCCCCTATGCTGGGCTTGGACCAAGTGCCCAGAAGTATGCCGGTGAGGGCCTCATTGAATGGCAGCAGGGGCTCCGAGGAGGCCGGTGCAGGCAGGCTGAAGCACCTCAGTCAGGAAGTTAGTCCTGACTGCCACCGTAGGAAGCATGAGGCCCAAGGCCTCAGCCGTCCTACGGAACACCACATCGTAGGAGGCTGCCTCCTCCGTGGCCACGGTAGGGGGAGAAAGCATACCAAGGTCTGGGGAGGTGTCCAGACCACTGGCATCACCCAACTCCTCTCTCCAGTCCGGCTCTTCCAGCTGGTCTGCCAGAGGGTCCATAGTCCCCTCCCAGTCCTCCTCACCCTCCTCTGGCTGCCACTCAAGGCGAAAAGGAAAGCCAGGATAGAACAGGGGTACAAAAGTACCGGTCTGCGCCAGTCTGGCTCCGTGTTCAGATCGAGGGGGAGGCCGGGGTCGACGCCGGCCGGGGACACAACCGGCGTCGGAGGCGGCGTCAGTAGAATCGGCGCCGGGGGAGGTGTCGTGAGGTCAACCAGCGCCGTTCCAGATCTAGGCCTGGATCCCTGGGGGCCCTGAGGCACGGGGCCGGAGCCGCCGGTATCGAAGGCCTAGAGCCGCCACCGAGTCCACGGGGCCCGAAGGCGCGCCGGCAGAGTCGGGCTGCCCAAAGATGGAGTGGAGGGCTTCATAAAAGGCAAGAAGCTGGGCATGGGACGCTCCGGCCCCCAGGAAGGGAGGGAAGCTCGGAGCCGTCCCAGCAGGCTGACGCGTCGGCCGACGGACGGGGAGAAGTCGAAGAGCGACGGTGCTGCTTCGCCTTCTTCTTGTGCTTCGACTTACCCAAAGACGAAGACTTTGATGAGGAGTGATGGTGGTGACTCCGCAACCGGTCCCGCGACCTCCCTCTTGACCGGGACCTCGAGCGGCGCCGAGCTGACTGCCGGGCCTCCAGAAGCTTTCGGGACCACTCCAGCAAAGACTTCGAGTTCATGGCCCGACAGTCTGAGCACGACTTCGGGTCGTGGTCGCGCTCCAGCCACCAAAGGCACACGAGGTGCGGATCCGTGACTGACATCAGCTTGACCTTTTAAAACACCGTGCACACAAAACCAATTGTACACCATGTGTCACGGTTGTGTCAACTATCACGCTTGTTCCATTTTCTAAATTTCCATTAACAAGCTCCTTGTTTTTGCCTGAATGTTTCATTTTTTATGTGATATTATTATTTTTCACAAACTGCCTCACTTTTTATGTCCTTGGATACAGGACTGTATCCCACTGTATAATGTTGTGTTTTTCGATATCTGAGAATAAGTCTGAATAAAATTGACTATCCGGCTGGATAGTAATCATATAGAATCGATTCTGTTCTATAATCATTCCGCTAGTTCCATCTACCTTCGACAAGGACTACTGTCCAGATATAAATTGACATCAGCTTGTGACAAGAGTCACAAAGTTTGAAGCCGGTCCGCCGATGTGACACCCCTGCGTGCACCAGGAGTCGAACGACTCGAAAAAGATGTCGACAAAAAGTCGAAAAACACTAGTCAAAAAATGACTAAGGGTACCGCTCTCTCCGGATCTGGCCTGGCTGGCGCAGAAAAAGAAAGAACTGACGTCAGCGCGCAGGGGCGGCGTCTAAGTAGATACCGCGACGTCATTCCAGCGATCACGACGCCAACGACGAACGCGGAGTCGACCGACGCGCAGGGGTACTGCTGAAGAAAAATTCTCCAGATCCAGTCTGACGCCTGGGGGTAATTCTAAGGTAAGGAATCTATAACTAATAGTCTCTTTCAGATTTGCCCGATACCACCTCTCTACACTAGATGCCTCTTATAGTTCCATATGCTAGATGTTGGCCTGGAGGACGGACTCTGTATGCTTCTGAGGGCTACAACACAAGCATACAAAAGGCATGCAAACATGTGCCCACGTGAATGTGCTCACATATATGAACATACACAAGTGTACACATCCATCCCCTACATCAAGTGAGGCACTTACAGCATCTCCTCCCAAACCAGCTCACATACATTCACTCTGGCTCCCACAGTCGCACAGTCATGCTGTTGGCATTCTTCTTTTCTGACTTTAAGATTCCCCCACCACACACAGATCAGGGGCCAGCAATATGACCAGTTCCCAAAGGGTGGCAGCGGCTGTGTGAGTGTGCTCTTGAACCATACCATTGGTATGTCAAGAAGTGCCACTAATTTGCGACATACCCTCTGATTAGCCTGCTGGGCAGGGTTCCACATCTGTGAGCTACTTAGTAAGACATGGAGAGCCACCAGTATCTCAAGAGTTACTTGTTCGAGGAAAGACACCAGATGAAGAGCCCATATTGTGTATATGTTCAAACATAGTTAAACAACGTTTACACATCCAGTAGTACTAGTGGATGGAGTGAGAATAACATCTCTCATACTGTGCCCTCAAAAAATTGTTTCTCCTATACATACGAGATCACTGTGAACCACTTCCTGAAATCCAAAGTGTCCACAACAGTGAACTATTTGATGATGTCACTGTTGGTCATTTGTGATCTCATCAGTGGTCATCAATTATATAATTTGAAATGTCAGTGATGTCAATAATGATGAAATTTCAGATGTCATTGGTGATATAATTTCGGATATTATCAGTGATGTTATCTGTGACATTGTGAACAGTTGGCGAGGGTGTGACTTAAAGTTTACGTAGTTAACCATAACTGGACAATTTCAGAGAGTTTTAGGCCTTTTTGTTAACCATACTTAAACTGTGTTTTAAGGGAATGTATAGATATATATGGATATGTAGAATGGCTACAATTAATGGAAATAAACATTTTAAATGTTGTCAGGCCTCCCCCACCCGCCTGTTTGGGAGTCCTTATCACATTAACCAAATTTTTTTCTTTCTTTTACATCTCCTTATTGCAGCTTTAACATTAAACAATACACAAGGTATAAATCGAGAAATCAAAGAATGTTGCAGCCCCAAACACGAGTTCACCTAGCAATACATTACATTTACGTTCAACAGTGTCGATCTTCGACCAGCACATTTGACCATTAAACACATTTTCAACAACTCTTGACTGGTCGAGAGCATCTGTTGACGGCAAACTTTTTTTAAGTGGCAATATTTCAACAATACTTACACTTGTCAGTAGTTGTTTAAGATGATCGTTAAGAGCGGGGCCAACAACTGCACTCAACTGTACCAAGGCATTTAAGCCACGCTCAAACACTTCAGCATCCGTGTGCATCTTTAAGAAAACAATGTAATCATTATCATCATTATCCATCTAACCCCATAGTCGTCAAACTTTAACACTATGTCCCTCCCACCCCCGTAGAATAATTTAATCTAGACGCCCGTAATAATGGCAAACACATTTTCTCTCAATCATTGTTTTGTTTGTTAAATAAAACAAGCACAATAAAAAAGTTTCAGGGACGTAAAGGCGCACCCGCTAAAAAAAAAAAATTACGCAAAACTTGTTTTCATTAGTGCTTTTCGATGGCTATCACTAAATATAAGTAGGGTAAAACTTAATAACCCACCCAAACATTTCAAGAGAGAATGTGAGGCAGAAAAAGCCAAGAGCAATTATCTGTTATGTTTTTCTTTGCTATGTTTCTATGCTATGTTTTACTCTAAAACAAACTTTGAAATTGGAAAATATTGTAAACGAAGAAGACAAAATGTTACAGGGAATCAGAGTTTGACAGAAAGTGATGATCGCTCTTGCCTAGTCCTTTGCCACATTATCATACCGAGCGTGCAACTCCTGTGGGACACCTCCAGCCAGCCCAGACTCTTCAGGCCCAAATCATTCAGCATGACAGGATTTTTTAGCCCAATCATATAATGTTAAATGTCACTGTTGGCTCAAATACCAGGACTGGTGGGAGGTGTTTCACAAGAAATGGGTCCAGTTAGCAGTTCTAAATAAAGCAAAGTGAACATTAGTTCCGTTTATCTTGTTTAAAAGTGTAGTCAACCAATCAAAAGCTTTATTTCAGCAACAAAAAGAAGCCATAAAAGCACTCTACAGAAATAACTCGAATATAATCACATCACTACAAGCTTGCAAAAATGTATAAAACAGAGATTTTAAAAAACGCATCTCAAACTTAAAATTAGTAATACATTGGTTAAAATCATTTAAATGAGATAACCAGAGTGGATATCCTCTAGGAATAGTTTTAAAAGAATTAAGGCAAGCCCACCTAGCAGTCTTGCCCAAAGTGCACATTTAATAAAGGGATTTAATAAAGGGACTAAAAAGTACTAGAATCTAAAATGACATCGGTTTTCTTTTCACAATGGCACGCTTTAAAAAAAAGAACTAATATTAATACAGAGGGTGGGGGAGTTTGACTGTTGCAAGTAAATCAAGGCATCACCACATGTTCTCAGACTACTCTTTCTTAAGATGGTAATTAAAAACTTCTTAATGTAAACATTGTAAAAGTGACAAAAAGGGTAAAATGGAGCAAGCTGTGGGAGGTTGGGGGGGAAGGACTGGTCACATGGACAGATTAACACTTTACTTGGAATAAATTGGCCCACAGGAAAGCCCAGGTGCCACTTCACAAAACTCAAGTCGAAATCTCGTTAAAATAACTTGTATTTTGACAGGTCGCATTTATAGTTTAGAACTGCACAGTCAGGCTACAAATGGTAGGCCTGCAGTCCTGTTTGCACTGTCACTGCATTGGGTGGCACAATGGGTGCTTCAGCCCACTAGTGACATTTAACTTAGAGGCCCAGGGTACACTTTCTACCATATACTAGGGATGTATAGGTAAATTAAATATACCAATTAGGGGGTATGCCAATTTCATCTTGTTGAAAGGGGGATCAATGTCATTTTACCTGTGGTTAGCATGTGTAAAGAGCTCAGACTTCTACAGCCAGCATAAACAGTCAACTGAAAAATCTGGTGGGACACCAGGCAAAAGATGATAATTTCCAACAAAGTCCTATTAGTATGCTACTGCAATATTCACACTTTTTCAGGACTAGAAGGTTTATGAAGCTTTGTTAATGTGGAAGGAGAAGTGGGCAAATACTTAACTTATTAAACAATTCTATTCTGGCTAATGTGGTGGTGATGAATGATGCTAGCCTATTGCTCTTAATGAATCACACACTGAGGTTCAGGTTGGGAAAAAGAATGGCAGCAGGAAAGTAAGGCTCCATCTTTAAAGAGCTAAATATCAGTGAACGAAAAGCCATTGAAAGTTAAATCTCTGCAAGGCTACGCCAGTTTGAAAATGCGGTGAGAAAGAACAAAAGGAGGAAAATGTTTTTGTTGGATCTGCATTACGATCATATGTAAGGCTAAATGAGTAAGGGATATCAGTTGATAGCAAAGTTGGTGGGCGGATTGTTGAGAACGGGACACCTAGAACAAGGGATTGTAGAGCTAGGAAGAGAAGCAAGTACTATACAAATAATGCTGATAGAGGCAAGGGGATTTATCGAAGCCAGATTGTCAGCAATATTGAATGCTCACAAAGGTGAAGGGGGACACAACTGGCAAAGTTGCTGTGGTTTGCAGAGGTTGTGTCTGTCTCACTTGAGCACAGTCAGCAGAAGCTGTTCAGAACTGGAATGAGCAGTTGAGAGGATGCTACTGAGACTGTTAAAAGCCAGGTGTTCAAGAGCCTTAGAGAAAAAGAGGAGGTGGGACACTGGGAGGAGTATTTGGAGAAGTTTGATGTAGGCTATTGGAGGAAAAGAGTGCAGTCCGACTGGCTGCAGCGTGGTGGCTGACTGGGCAATAATAAGCGTGCTGTGAGTGTTCCTTCCAATAGGAAGCAAATACACTAGCCATGAGAGCTGACACAAGTGGTGATTGGTCCATTATATGGGAGCGGTAGAGAAGTGAGGTCATTAACCAGGAAAGGGTGTGTAGGTGGGTTTGGAGAAAGAAGAAGAGGTTAAGATAATACGCAGATTTGGCTTTCCAAGGTGATGGAGTAACTCCATTTGTGGAAGCAGGAATGCATGTGTGTTCTGAGTGCAATAAAGGAGAGATGCTCAATAAGTACGGACGATGCCTGGAGGGGTTAAATGTACATAAAATACAATGGTAGGTGAATGCTGAATGTAGTGTATTAGTAAAGTCAAAAAAATATTATTGTGTACACAGTACATCCAAGGGTTTCCATTGAATCGTCCTTTTGGATGTGAAAGATTTATAGCTGTGCTGAGGTCAGATAATGATATTGTGGTGGATATTAGAATCAGGTTTGGCGAATTGCTGTTTTAACAGGTCTGGTGAGAGTGTGTGATAAGTGACCACTAATGTAATTCTTTAAAGTGAGGCTCAAACCTAGAAATATGTGGTGGAAGGGTCCAAGATTGTGTGATGGTTTTCACAAACGCTAC
The DNA here is from genome assembly GCA_963921515.1 of Calotriton arnoldi. Taxonomy (NCBI): domain Eukaryota; kingdom Metazoa; phylum Chordata; class Amphibia; order Caudata; family Salamandridae; genus Calotriton; species Calotriton arnoldi. The sequence goes on along the minus strand of CAWUFW010000493.1, from coordinate 1,983,137 downwards.
TGCACCTGAAATGGGGGGGGGGTTGCGTTAGCATTAGATGAATAATGAATGGAGTAAATACTGTAGTTGTGATGCATCAGAGAAAGCGTAGGTGTGGAGAAAACAGAGATAATAATGAAAACACAGGTGCCCCCACCTCGGAGTGCTGCACTGGCCCAGTGGCCACAGGTAGTGTGGTCCATGTGAAGGTCAGCAGGTAGGGTTGTGTCCTTCAGCGGCATCGATATGTGCATCAGGGAAGCAGTAATCAAAATTGTTCATAATAGGTGCAGCATTCCACAAGATCCACAGAACTGTCTCAATTTGTGTTTTGCTGAATAGATATTAGTATTGTATGAAAATCCCGATGCTTGTGAATGATAGGAATACTGATGAGCCCTATGGAAAAATGTTTCTGCCCAAGGAGGACAGTGAGCTTGAGTAAGGAGAAGCAGACAAATATGACTAGTGTAAATGTTCAGCCATTTCTTTTTGGGGGGGGGGTGGGGGAGGAACTGGGAATCAATTCACAAGTTACACGTGTTCAGAGTAACAAATAAAACTGGTTCTGAGGAACTATTTGCAGTGGACACTGGTTGAATTGAGAATGCAAAGCAACAGAATTTGCAGCGCTCAAGAAGAGCTGGAATACTGTTATGGCAATAACAATAGGTAATAAGTTTAGCTGTGTATAAAGACCCTACTGCTCTGCTCATCCCATATTAGATCAGCATTTTTTGTGGAGTTAGAGTAAGTATTGTGACTAGATAGGAATAATCAAGTTTATTTTCTACATTGATGGTTCACAAAGAGAAACGCCAGAAGCAAGCTCAGAGATGCAAAAACTATAGTAGTGAGTCAGTAAAGTTCCAAAGTCAGCAAAAAACAAAATTGAAAAAACAGAAAATACATACCAGAGCTGTCTTTAGTGCTGGGACCAGCCTAGGCAACATAGGAATTGCTTTCTCTTCAGCTCCATCTACTAACAGGAATTCCTTGAACCCTTCCTTTGATACAAACGTGTATGGATGTTTTGTTTCTCTTAGACCCTTGTAAAAATAGATTAATACATTAGTCAAACGCAAACATCAATTAACCTAATGTACGCTGTACGAGTTTTTAAGAACAATAAACAAAGTTTTTAACATGAAGCTAAATGCTGATCACAACACATTGCATTAAAAACAAACATAGTATAAAGGAAAATATATCAGTTTTGTTTAATTCACTACACCAGGCTCCCAACATGCTGAGCGAATTACAAAATGCTAGATAAAATATTCAAATTCAGAAATATATATTTCTGAATGAGTTTTTGTTTCAATCAAATCAAAAATTATAATACATAAGAAAAAGTTACTTACTTGTAGCCCAAGTTCTACATCCTACGAATCTTCATTGAAGTCATAATTTTTAGAATAATTCCCTACTACATACGTGGACCCCAGAGCACATTTCATAGCTATATTGCCAATTAACTTATAAACACAAGGCGTCTGTGTCCTTATAATGAGCAGCACCCTGTAGGAGCCCATCAAAGGAGACATTATATATATAGCATACTCTCTAGATGGATACGACCTTATTAGGTCTCGCCTGGCGTTGCAGCGCAAAGCGCTGCTTCGCTGGGCGAGAGATATTGTAAGAGAGTAGATTTGAGAAAGGGACTTGAAGCCCCACCCCTCATTTTCATTGGTTGGCGTCACCGTTTATGCTAAACGGTGGCCTGCCATTGGAAATGAGGTTTTGTTGTTGACGCCCTTTCGCCTTTTCGTCCGGCCGATCTGGACTGGGTCGTCTGCTTTGCTGCTGTCGCAAAGCACTTTCTTATCTTTATGGGGCCATGTGTTTCTAATTAGCGTGGAGGAGCGCACTGTCAAAGGAAAAAAAATCTTGGTTTCGTCAAGATTTTTTTCCTTTGAGAGGTCGGGGGCAGTGCGCCTCCACGCTAATTAGAAACACATGGCCCCATAAAGATAAGAGATCGATGCTTGTTAACCTTTGAAATCCTGTGTAAGGTAGGTGAGCTAATGAAATCCAAGTTTCATGGGGCTGGCGATTGTTGAGTTGGAGCTCCTGTGCTGGGCAACCCTCATCGAGGATGGTTGCAAAACCGAATATGCTAGTTTACGCTAGACAAACTCTTCCCATCTACGCCGTGTCCGGTTCTAATTACTAGCATCCTCTGTGTGTGAGCACCCTATTTCCCTGCCAATTATAGAATGATCTGCCGGAGCGCCTGACAAGCTGCATACAATGAAAGTTGCAATATCTTGAGGTTTCATTCAGCACATGGGACCCTCAATAAATAATATGAGCCCAACTGATGCAGTCTGAAATCTAAAGCGGAGACTGGATGCGTGCAGCTGGCGCCTGCAGTCCACTGGCTAACCTTGGGCGCCGGCGGCGATTCATACAGACGGAATCTTTTCTCTACCAGAGATATGAATTATTGAGGATATTAAATTCCTTCTGCATATTCAATTATCTCCCGAATAAATAAACACAGGTCTCTCAATTATAGTGTATTCAGACCTCTGTTGTACCAGGGACATTTAAACTGGAATTGTTTGTGCAGCAGTTCTAAACTCAGTAAGTGAGATATACAGAGTAACATGCTACACCCAGTACTCTATCCAATCACCACCGATCGCAGAATAGCTCAAATATAATACCTAAAACCATAAAATAATGTCTTCTTAAGAATATTTTTGTATCCCAAAAGATTACTTTACCTCTCTAACACGTAAAACCTATTACACATCAGTGCAAGTTAATAACCATTTTACTTATGGCACAGTACAAACAACATAATTCCACTACACACCACATGCTTCCACTACACTACAAACAAACTCATACGTAAAACATAGTGCCATTTACAACATAAATAGCTCTAACTCTAAAAAATGCGAGACCTATTGCATTGAAAATGCTTGGTTTATTTTGTGTTCGTGAATAGCAAATACCAGGAAAACCTAAATCTCACTCTACAAGAGGTAAATCAGCCACTGTAGCATGAATTAGTACTGTATTAACTGCTGACATTTCCATTTATCTACATTCACGATACACAATTGTCTAGGTTTAGTTATACAAGCTGATGCAAAATAGTTCAGGAAACCCAATAAAATCTTGCCAACTGTGAAAAACAATAAGGGTTTTCTATGACACACATAATGATTCTTTTTCTGCTGCTGTCTTCTATGGGATACATTAGCTTGCAACTCTATTCCAATGTTTATGAGTATCAATGTAGACCATAAGACGCAGAAAAAAAGATAACTTTTTGGTAGTCCTTGTTATGCACCGTAGGAATCTTCACTGAAGTCATAAATGACCCATCAGCCTGCCCGGGCTGGGTAAGATTCGGCATTGAAATCAATAGCGTTAAAAAACAAATGGCTCAGTGAGGTTACTGTTTTTACAGTGCATCATGGGTAGGGCAAACTCTCTTAACTTTAAAGAGATAGGATGCTTTTCCTCAGCGTGCAATATAAGCCTTTCAAGTTCCATTTTTTCCTACAGATTATACACCTTTGCTGCTTTCTTTGCACCTCAGATGCTGCAATGCAGGTTTGAAATAAGTTCTTTGCAGCCTGACAGTCTACACTCCGGAAAAGATAGGATCCTAAATGTTGCTGCTATAATCACATGGACAGTAGCACATGCGTTTATTAAAAGTCCATAGACAACACATCTATGAAAAGTGCTCTGGGATCCACACACACAGTGGGGAATTATTCTAACATTTATGACTATCAATGAAGATTCTACCCTTCAGAAAGTATTTAGTAACTCAGCATACAAGCACCCCATTTTTAACAAGCCTAACGTTAACATCAGTACAGGTCTGCAATGTAATAAGATACAACATCAATACTTCCCCTGACAACTATAGACCTATATCCAATATCCCACTCCTTGCTAAAGTTCTGGAGAAATGTGTCCAACAGCAGCTGAGCCAACACATCACCAACTTCCACCTACTGGACAACTTCAAATCCGGGTTCAGACCTGGTCACAGCACTAAAACCACCCTCCTCCACATCGTGGATGATGCTCTCCAAGCCCTTGACCAAGGCAAAACCTGTCTCCTAATCCTCCTAGACCTATCCTCTGCTTTCGATACGGTCAACCATGAAAAACTCCTTGCACGTCTCATAATCAGGATGGGACTGGATGGCCCCGTTCTTGAATGGTTTAGGTCCTTCCTCCAGAATCGCTATCAGAGATTCCTAATCAACGGCAACCTATCCGCTCCCTCTCCGATCACGGTTGGAGTCCCCCAAGGATCAACTCTGTCCCCCACCCTCTTCAATCTCTACCTTGAACCGCTTTCAGAAGTACTACGCACCGCCAATATCTCCTACCACATGTATGCCGACGACACCCAGATCTACATAAAAATCTCTTCTCCCAAGGACATTCTTTCCCTGAATGAGGCCTTGAAGCTGACTGTCCATTGGCTCACCTCTAACCAGCTCAAGCTTAACGCTAAAAAAATAGAATTTCTTCTAATCTCCCCACCTAAAACCAACCCTGACATCCAGGAATGGATCAAGGCGATCACAGCGCTCAACTGCCCGCCAACCATAGTGGACTCTGCAAAATCCCTTGGAATTACCCTAGACTGCAGATTGAACATGTGCGGCCACATTAACTCGATGGCCAAAACAGCCAGATATCACCTGAGCTACCTAAGAAACCTTAAACCTTTCCTTGACACTCCTGACCTGAAAATGGCAATCCAGGCTCTAGTCATCTCCAGACTGGAATATGGATGCGCTACCCTCGCAGGTCTACCCAAGACCTCCCTGGCACCATTAAAAGCCTGCCTCAATGCTGCCGCCAGACTCCTAACAGGCTCAAAGAAATTTGACCACATATCCCCTCACCTTAAAGCTCTCAACTGGCTTCCTTTCGAGGACAGAATCCAACTCAAGCTGGCTTGCATCACTCACAATGCGCTATACTCGAACTCACCGGCATTCCTCGCCCAAAAACTTGTAGTATCCAAAGGAACCAGAAAATCCCGATCCGCCAGAGACCTCTTGCTCCAACCTGCACGCTTGCGAAAAAAAAAACAAAACATACAATCGGGCCTTCTCAGGGGCCGCACCAAGAATTTGGAACTCACTCCCGCCTGCCATTCGAATAATTCCGTCCTTGGCACGCTTTAAAATGGAGGCCAAAACTTTCCTTATGGGCAAATTCCTCTCCTAACGCTTCATCACAATCACCTCAGCGACCTTGTGCTACCTTCCTGTGGGCTCTCCCGGTGTCCGGATGACACCCACCTGGCTCCTCTGGCCATCCCACCCTGGATCTGAGACCGACTGTCTCTGGCAAAATGTATCTACCTGTTTTCATCCTAACTGTTTCCTTTCTATGTTATCCCAAATGTATCCACCCCCTCTAAGTTCCCTTGTATACTACTTGTCATTCCTGTAAAGCACTCTGATACCCTTACGGGTCTGGTTCGCGCTCTATAAAACTCTAAATAAATATAAATAAATAAATAAATACAAAATGCTGTGCCCCTCAGATAAGGTGTGCCCCTTTAGCAGAGCGAACACAGTGAACCCAAGTACCAAGCACACAGAATTGTCATCTAGGTCAGCCATAAAAGAGGGCCATTATGTGATAAATCATATAAATTCAGATAATTTATAATTTAGGGGTATTATATTTTTTTTTATCAAAGGTCTTCAAAGTTTAAAAGCCTATTTCTTCTGTCATAGCCCACTCTTCAAAATCTTTGAGCCACTCAACAATCAGGGGTGGGGGATTGAGGTAAGAGTCAGAGTACAACTATTTGATTGCATTATTTGCCTAACTAAACCCATACACAGTAAAGTCACCCTTTACCTTTTCTTCATCTTATATTTTATTTTGAATGCCTCAATATCTAGCAGGTAGACCTTGGGAATAAGAATTAATTCACTTCTGTAATAATATTTGGAGGTATACGTAATCTTCTTGCAGATTCCTCACCTTAAGAAAACTCTCACCGGCATCAGACTATGTGGATAAAGTTCCTCCCCATAGGTAACTCTCCAGCATCTCCAGGTGGTGCAAGGAAGCCTCAACCCTAACACTGCACACCAGACATAAGTACACATATGTTTAATAGTCACGAACCTGTGAACTCATGTCAGTTCCTGAAACCTTTTCTATGCCCCCCCACCCAATGAGGCATGCAGAGAGGGACTAAGAAAGCATTCATTACAGTTACAATAAAAGTGCATACTACATTGCCATACTTCGGGACCTGTAAACAATCGGCTTGACTTGGTGAGAATTCTACAGAAATATAACGTGCCCACCAGAAACATTGTTACCAAAGGCAAGTAACTTTTACTTCTGTTGGACACTTCTTCCTGCAGATTTTTCACCTTAGAAATGAGTCCTAAGGCAATAGTATTAGACCTGTTAAGCTTTGGTGTGGTCATCTCCCATACTTGTTTGCCTTCACTTTTGCTTTGCTAGCATTCGTTTTTGTTGGCCTTAGGACTCTGTGCACTTTACCACAGCTAACCAGTGCCAAAGTGCTTGTGCTCAGTCCCCCTAAAAATGGTAAAATTAGTTTAGCACCTCATTGCCACATTTAATTAACCTATACGTCCCTAGTAAAGCAGTAGTACATTTACCACGGGCTTGTAAATTAAATGCAACTAGTGGGCCTGCAGCGCTTAATATGCCACCCACTTAAGTAGACTCTTACATGTCTCAGGCCTGCCATTGCAGCCGGTGTGCAGTTTTAAACTGTCAATTCGACTTGGAAAAATAACTCCGTTTCCAGTTCTAAACCTTCCTTTTTAATACATACAAGTCACCCATAATGCAGGCCCTGAACAGCCCTTAGGGCATGGTGCAGTGTATTTCAAAAGTTTTAAATGTCCTGATAACAAAAAACTCTTAAATTAATTTGTCACTACTGCATGGCCTACCTCTCCCATAAGATAACATTGGGTTACCTTATTGCATTTAGTAAGTAATACGTTTTGCTTGGGAATAGGTAGAACTGTCATGTTTGGTCTCTAAAGAATTGTAGTTCAAATTCCTCTTTAATGGCAAAGTCAGATTTTAAGTCACAATTCTGAAAATGCCACTTTTAGAAAGTTAAAAACATATATATAGAGCTTGCACTCCTTCCCTTTAAATTACTCCAAAATTCAAAACTTGTGTATAAGTGCGTGCGTCCAGTGTCCGTGGATCGCCCCAACCACAGTCAATACACATGTATTAGAAAAAGAACACACTTCTTGCGTTCCCACTGTCGCACTACAAAGCATAGGAATTGATCCCACCAATGTATTATTTTTATCCAGTACTCCAATGTAATCTCATTATAACTGTTTCATTATCCAATGTTTATTCCATGTACTATTATCTTCAATCATAACGGAGACAGTGTGGTCAAATCTGTAGTCTTTATTAACGTCTTCAAATACCAATTGTACGCCAGCTTGGATTGGCGTACAATTGGTATTTGAAGACGTTAATAAAGACTACAGATTTGACCACACTGTCTCCGTTATGATTGAAGATAATAGTACATGGAATAAACATTGGATAATGAAACAGTTATAATGAGATTACATTGGAGTACTGGATAAAAATAATACATTGGTGGGATCAATTCCTATGCTTTGCAGTGCGACAGTAGGAACGCAAGAAGTGTGTTCTTTTTCTAATACTTTTAGAAAGTTGACATTTTCTTGTTCTAACCATTTGGTGCCTGCAACCTGTGTAACATGACTAGGTGTAGTTAGCAGCTGACCTTTGTGTATCTCTCACAGACAGTATCACAAAGGGGGACTGGGTGTTAGCAGGATGGGCAATCCTGATAGGGTGGGAGGGGCAAAGCTGTGCACAGCGCCACTTATACTTCAAATGAGCTGCCTCAGCACACACACAGAGAACTTCACACTAGCCGTTTGCGACTACAAACATCCTGGGACCAGGGCAGGGTGACAGGAAATTCCAAAACCACCTGTTCGGGGGAATTTCCAGAGGTTTCTTCTACTTCAAAGCTGATAGCAGGTCCAAAAACAGAACTTTCAGACCCTCTCCTCAGTTCACTTCTGGACCTGTAGAGGGCTCGCAAAGAACTGCCCTGCTGCCGGAGGCCTGTGGTGTACTTTAGAGCAGTGCCCTGCTGATCCAAGAGGGCTGCCTTGCCACTGAAGCCTGCTCTGTGCTCTCAGAGGTCTGCCCTGCTGCTTGAGGCTTGCTTTCCTGCTTGACACCAAGACTTCCAGAGAGACTCCAAAGGCTAGTTGGGTCGCCTTCTGTTTAGAGCCACAGGGACATAAAAGTATCCAACCATCTTGAGCCTGCACCTGGACCAAGCAAGTGGTGCCCATCCAGTCTTGGGCCTTGGAAGTGGTGCTAAAAGTGCCAAAACAGCCAAAGAGCCAGACTTGAGACATAGAAAGTTTTCCACCCAAAGGTGCGCTGAGAACTGACAGGAGATCGAGACCTACCTGCTCGCGATCCACCCAAGGTGAATCACCAGTGGGACTGACTTTGCGGCAGTTCCAGCTATGTTCTGTTCCACAGAAGGAAATCATGATCAGCAGCTCCCCGTAGAAGGGGAATCTAGCTATATGGACCTCTCGTCAGCTACAGCCTGCAGCCTCGTCCCGCTGGAAATCTTTGACTTTCAAAAAAGAGACCAAGTCCAAATGAAGAAATCTTCACCGCCACCTCGACCAGCGGCTCTCAGACGGCGACAACGTCTTCTCCTTGGACACGCCTGGCTGCCTTGCCCTGCTGAACTTTTACCTTCTCAGACATTTTTCTTCAAGAATTCTTTTAAGTCCAAAGGTAAGCCAAGACAGGGCCCAATCCACTCAGTATAGTCGAACCGCGATCCATCGTGGTCAGACTTAACTTGGGAAACAGCGTTTACAACGCTGTTGTTACAACGCAGTGCTTTTACAATGCGGTCGTTACAATGACCGCGTTGTTAGTACGCAATACCTTTACATCGCAAGTCATTAGAACGACTTGCTGTAGGGGGCGCTAAGGTATTGGATATGAAATCCAACACCTTCCCTGCTGTTGCGCAAACTGGAGTAGGAATAGTAAATAATACTATTCCTAAGTCGCGCCCCCTACAGCAAGTCGTTGTAATGACTTACGATGTAAAGGTATTGCGTACTAACAACGCGGTCGTTGTAACGACCGCGTTGTAATAGTACGCGATGTAATAGCATGCGTTGTATCATGCTATATTCCCTTAACTTTCGACTTGGCCCTCATCTCGCTTGACCAGAGACCACAGTTGGCGCTTTGTTCTTTCCCTTTAAAAATTTTGGATTCTACTAATTGGATTGCATTTAATTTGCTTTGCTGTCATTTTATTTATTAAATTTTACTCTATTTTTCTACATTGGTGTGGGATTTGTCTTCTGTTGTGCATTCGCTTTATTACTGTTTGAGTGCCAAATAAACACCTTGCACATTGTCTCTAAGTTAAGCCTGGCTGCTTTTGTGCCTAGCTACCAGAGGGTTAAGCACAGGTTAATTTAGTGACTTTTTTGGTTCACCCTGACAAGGATTGCGGATGTTGCTTGAAAAGGACTCATATCTCCCTCAACCAACAACCCAATTTCTCACAAATACCCTCTGAGAGGTGGGAGTGAGTAGTGAAGCTTAACCATGGAAGTCATGCAGCACAGCCCTGGCAAGGTATCCATTACTGCACACTTGGGTTGTGAGGCAGTAAAGTTAGCAAACATATGCAGAGATGATTACATAGGCTGTCCGACCGATGTCAGTCACCACAATGCTTCTAGTGAGAGGTGTGAAAGCAGCCTAGTTGAGTGAGCATTAATCCACTCTAGAGGATCCTTCTTGGCCAAAGCATAGATTAACTTGATACCAAAGATGATCCAGCACAAAAGGATGTGGATGGTCACTAAACTGCCTTTAGCAAAGGCCACAAATAGCTGATCATCCACAAAGTCTTGATGAATATGGCCAGTACAGAACTAGGCTGCATGCCAGAGATCCAGTGAATGCAACCACTCCTCTTCCTTGGTTTTAAAGGTGGGAACACAGATGAAAGGTGATAAACATTGCCATATGAAAGGCTGAAGCCAACGCTGGCAAGAAGGTAGGCAAAGTACAGAGGACCCACTTGCCCAAGTACAAAATTGTGAAAGAGGGACAAGCTTAAAGGTCCTGAAATTCTCCGGCCAAACAAGCTGCGTGCATAGGCTCAAAAGGGGATGTCATTAAGAAAGACAACACAAGATTCAGATCCCACTGAGGAACTATGAACAGAGCGGGAGGAAACTGGTAGTGTAACTCTTTCCTAAAACACGCTACTAAAGGCAACTTAACAAAAATGGCTGATCTGTCATACACATGAAAGAAGACAAGTCAGCAAGGGAACCCTTGACTCAAACCACAGCTAGACTTAGCTGTGCTAGAGGCAGAGTGAAACACAAGATATTAGAATACCATGATTTCCAAAAATCCAAACCATCTTGACTCTCCCCACTCACAATTTTGTTCTAGCGACCCGCATATATGGATCTTTTAGTAGGTTTTCAGATGACACCTGCAACTTTGTCAGGGAGAATTCTAGCTGGTATTAGTCACTCTCCATTCAGGCAGTCGCAGCATTTGAGGCTTCGAGCGAAGAACCGACCATTTTGCTGTGACAGACGTTCCACCCTGCACAGTAGAGGAAGAGGCATCTGAATGCTGAGTGCCAATAGATCGACATACAAGAGCCTCCATGTGCAATCTTGTGTCATCGGGATCAGCTTTGTCAAAACCTCTCATACCTTCTGCAGGAATTACAATTGAAGCAGAATCAATGGGAATGCATGCAATAGGTCCCGAGAGCAGCTGAAGCTTAAGGAATCCACCAAAGAAGAATTCAGAGGGACGTGTATTGCACAAAACAGATTTCTGATTATGGGCCACGGTGAAGAGGTCAGATATGCGGAATTGTTTTTTAAAATCTGCTTGTCCAAGAGATGGAATGCTTCTATAGGGTACTCGTTCAGTAAAACAAATTCACTTGTCCCTTTCAGTGCCTTGTATAGAGATGACAATTTAAGGCAATATTCTCATTATAGAAAATCACTGCTTCGTTGAGTATGCCTGGGCTCATGCTATATCAGGGTTTGAATTCCAGCAAGGTTCTGCCGTAACCACTTTCATGTCAACTTGCATAGGCCTTTAAATTAAATTGAGTGTAGCAGAATTCCTGTATGGAAATACACTTAATCATGAGAGGGCCGTTGATCCCACATCTGGATTTACCAGTATGAGAACAATGGACCCGAGTTTACTAGGCGAAAAAAATAGCTTTGGGTATGGGCTCTACTGTAGCCTGATCCTGTATTCCCACCTCCGCCTGACTTTCAGTCATGGCACATGTAATGCTCCCCTTGCCAGACTATACTCTCCCCTGCCCACCCTACCACCTCCCCCTCATACCACAGCAGCCCCCGCTCACATTTACGATCTGTCAACAGCAGGAGGCAAGTGTGAGTGATAATATCGTCAGAAGAGTAATACTGTGCGTAATTCTGTCCAGTAAAACAAGTCTGGCATTCCATGAGGATTAATTTGTAAGTGATTGGTACTAATGGGAAGTCACTGCACAGTATCGGTTTTTAAGGGTGTGGATTTACCACCACAGCAGTACAATGCAACGTGTAATCACGGACACACAGGGGATCGAAGTAGGCAGAATAGTAGTTCCGGGGTTGAAATGCCAAGCGAGTCTGTGTATTACTCACAACGTAAATGTTTAAGGGTATTCACCAATTACTGTTCATCTCCATCCACTGTGGAAAAGGTTGGACATTTACTCTGGACAAATGCAGTAGTAAAATGTTTTTCATGGTGGGGGAAAAGAAGGTGTAGGGAAAAGTGAACTTGCAATTTTTCAGCATTTTATATATCACAAACATTTGCTAGGAATAGGATTTCCAAGCATACTTCTATAAACTTTTGTGAATTCTTGAAAGTTGTACATCTGCACTAATGCAAGGGCACATATTTGCAAGTGCACTTAGGTGGCTTTCTTTAAAAAACAAAACAAACAAAACCAAAAAAAAATCAACACAAAAAAAAACAAAAACAAAAAAAAAAAAAAAAAGTTACACAATAGATTTGCAAACCTTTTTTCAAGTTGCCTTTTTGATGTACATGTTTTTTGGAAAGCAACTGCCAATCTTGCTTTCATGTTTTAGCATGTATTCATATACAATCGATTAATCTGTGAGCATTGTAAGTAGCTTCAAATTGTTAAATGTTTTATGGTAAGTCATTTATTTTATAGAGTGCGGCTGTGACTTAAAAAGGCATTCCGGCACTGATTATTGAAAAAGGGAGAAAAAACCAGATCAAAAACAGTGATGATACCTAGAGAGTGTATAGCCCGGTCGTCGGCGCTTTCCTAAAGGTAGAATAGATCTTGTGTGGAAAAGGGAAAGATGGAGAAAGCAAATTCCACAGACGGGCAGCTTGAACAGAAAAAAATAGACCACCTGTATGTACCTTTTTGATCTTAGGAACAACAAGCAAATTGGAGCTAGACAAATCGTAGAGTTCTTTGTGGCAAATATTAAATACATTTTTCTGTAGGTACAAAGGGCCTGTCTGATGGTAAGCTTTGTCAACAAAGCAGAGTGACTGAAACATGATCTTTTGGTAAGGGAAGCCAGTGCAGGTAATTCAAGGCAGATGATGCGGAGGAACGCTGAGGAAGAGAGAGGGCTAACATAGCAACAACTACTTGTATGCTGTAGAGATGCTTAAGCAGATAGTCTGGAGCACCCAAGAATAAAGTGTTCAAGTAGTCTACTCTGCTGAGTATTGTAAACTGTACCACCAAAGGATGAGAGAGATTGGTAAGCAGTGAAAGAATCGTCTGAAGAGTCCTCATTAAAGAGAAACAAGAGGATAAGTTGGCATGCTCCATAAGCGATAGATTGCTCTACATGAAAACTCCAAGATTGCATACAGTAGTACAAAATGCTTGAGGTGGAGATATCAGCCAGGTGCCAGAAGTCACTAGGCAAGGGGTGAGAGGGTTTATATAATTAACAACACAGCACATGTTTTATATTGGAACCACTGTTGGTGACGCAAGCTGAGCTCACAGCTCTTTGCATTTCCTTTGAACACACCTTAATAGTAAAGGCTTTTGTATTAATGAACCATATATAAAAGTTTGAACATCGTGTACATATGGATAGACATCTTGCCTTATTAGCAGGCAATTCTGATTCAAAGAGCACAGATCCATATTGTGGTATTGCAAACTGGCAACCAAAGGGATTGGTCTACCGTGGTTGGGCCAACTTGTCCAGTGGGAAAAATAAACATGAACTCTTGTTGTCTTTGACCCGAAACAATATGCTGTGGGTGTCAGGTTAGAAGAATTCTACTCCATGGATAGACACTTCAATCTGGGCAATATTACCTCTAGTACTCCAGGGTATTGTTTGCACTAAGTCTTCCAAAAAGAGGCGACTAAGCCTCCAGCCTACTGTTGTGAGAACCTGCCAGATAGACCACTACTAATTCCTTGCTACTGAGATCACTTCCACAGGCTAATCGCCTCACAGAATACTGTCCAAGATATGACAGCACCGTGCCTGTTGATGTAAAGAACAACAGTGGGGTTGTATGGTAGAATCTGAATGGCGCTCCCTCAGATATAAGGGAGAAATGCCTTAATTTTCAGTCAAACTTCCCATAGCTCTGGCACAATGATAAGCAGACGATGCACCTGTGAATTAACACCTCTATGTTGGAGTGTGTGGAACTTCTGGGTGTTGATAACAAAATCCTCCTAACTTTGGAGAAGAGTCATTATGCACCACAGATGTTCTTCAACCACGGCCGGGAACTCCACCTTCACCAGACAGCCGTGACAGTGTAGAAATACAAGGACTAGTGGCTGCCATTGAAATTGCCACAAATGTTTTGAAAACATAAGGTGCGGTAATCCTTCTGAAAGACACGACCATGAACTGAGTGCTGTGACCTTACAGTGAACCTAAGGTAATGCCAGTGATCAGGGAGAATTGAAGTATGGAAATATGCTTCCTGAAGATTGAGGAATGCCAGCCAAACCCCAGTATTTAGGGCCAGTAAGACTTAGCTCATGGACAGCATCTTCACATTCTCCTGCAAAAGGAATAGAATCCCATCGACTTTTTTCCAGAGGCACTACCTCTATGGTCCCTGCTTTCAGCAGAGAAATAATCACCATCTCCAAAATAAAGGTCTGAGGCAGAAAGCCCACCCTGGCGGTAGGAGGATGTTTGTAGAGAGAAACAGGAAGGATAGAATATAGTGGTGCATCCCTTGCAAATCAACTGGATGACCCAGTGATTCATGTTAGGTGTCTCCCAAGTGACAGAAAAGTGGGAGACCATCCCCCAAAGAAAGATGTTGGTATAAGTGGGAGTCTGAGAGGTCTTGAAGCATCACAGCTAGCAGAAGCCAGAGGGGGCTGAATCTACTTTCGGTGATGGCGACCCTCAGATCCACCCCCGCTATGAATGGAATGGTGCATCTGGGTCAGTTGAGAGGCCTGCCTCAGCCAAGTCTGCTGACTTCTGGAATAGCCCTGGAATTTCCAGTCATGGTGAAGGAACTGCCTCACTGGTCAGGTCCAGTAAGTGAGGCATAGCCCTGCTATTATTGAAATATTCTAGAGAAGAGTTAGCCTTCTCACCAAAAAGCCGCTCACCAACTAAGGGCAGGTCAAAGTGGCCAGGACAATTTCTGAGATGCCAGACACAAAGGCATGGCCACGTAGTGTGACATCGCAGCTCATGGACCTGGCCAGGGTATCCATGGATTCCAAGTTGCAATTTAGGATCAGCTTAGAAGCATCCAAGCCGTCACTGAGAGATCAGAAAATAGCTTCTTCACGCAGGCTTACAACTGCCAGTTTGGCCAGTTCCCACAAGGCATGGATATAGAAGTCCAGTAGCAACATGTAAATCACTGTATTGACAGTGTGACTGCCTGATGCAAAAACCTTCTTCCCATGGTGTCAAGTTGTGTAAACTCTTTGTCTGCAAAGGACATTGGAAAGGCACTGGGCTTCAGTCTGAAAGGTTAAGCCAGAAACACAAGGATCTCTGGAGACAGATAAGAGAATAAGAATTTTGGATCACTCTGAATCAGCCTAAGGCATCTGGTTATTTGCCCTTGTGCTGCTAAGCCAGGGAAGGGTGTTTCCGAGGCAGGCAAAACAGCTTACAATAGTGCCGCATTATATAGGAGCCAGAGTTCTGCAACTGAAAATGTAAGTTGCAAGATTTCCACAAACATGTTAGGCTTTGTTTGTTTGGAAGGCAAAGACAGTCCCAGAGTTTCTGCAGCTTTATGTACCACTGTGCTAAAGGAAGATGATTCCTCTTAAGGGGGGCCAGAGATGTTTGAGATGTCCTCTTCGGAACAGGTATCTGTCGCACTGGCATTTTGTAGGTCAAGATAATGCCAGCATTAGAGTAAGAAGGAAGCAAACTGTCGGCCTCAGAGTGATCATCCCCCATGCAACCATAATCTTCATCAGGCATAGTTAGGGTGTCAGTGTCAAAACCGAATAACTCTTCCATCCAGAAAACTTTCTGGGCAACAAGAAGACACTGTTTCTCCAGGCAATAACAGACCTTCTCTTTTGCCACTTAGATAAATTCATCTGAATTTGAAGGGAGCACATATCTGGGATCAGCACTATCATCAGCCCGACGTCAGCACCGTGCCCAACGGATTGGGAATGACTCTATGGTATAGGGCTTTGTTTTAGGACAAAGGTGAGACATGGTGGAGGAACTTAGTCAGGAGGTATTGCAGTCATATCTGTCAAACCAGAAAGAGTGAGTTCTCCATTGGGAAGGGTCCCAAAGGGTACTGGAGTAGTCCTAAAGATATCCAACATGCCCAGAAGGAAAGCCTCAACCTGTGCAAGATCACCAGAGAGAGCAGTAAATTCCAGCTAGATCTTTTATGGCTTGAAACCCAGGAATGATTGGTTTCTTACCTGTAAATCCTAGTTCTCTCTCAGGGGAATCTCCACTGGAATCATAAGTACTGAATAGTCCCGCCCATGTGCGGAAAAACCGGAGCATGTCTTTACAATATATCTTCTTAAGAAAAGATGTTCACCTTTCGTAAGTATGGCCTGGAGAAGCACTTAAGATATTAAGGGCCAGTTGCATCAACAATCCATTTTGCGATTTCCTAATTGCGAATTCTTGCGATTCGCAATTAGAAAATCACAAAATGGAATGCATGAAAGTGTGTTTAACACTTTCTGCGATTCCTAGGGGATCGCAAATGGCTTACCTCATGAATATTAATGAGGTAGGTCGCAATTTGCGACCCCCTAGGAATCACAAAAATCACGGGGATGGTGGCCTGCTGGGGTCAGCAGACCACATGTCCGTGATTGCTTTTAAATAAAGCAATCTTTTTTTTGTAAAGCAGCCCGTTTTCCTTAAAGGAAAATGGGATGCCTTACAAAAGAGAAAATGAAAACTTTTCCTTTCATTTTCTAAGAGCAGGCAGTGGTCCGTGGGACCACTGCCTGCTCTTAGAAAATGCATTTACAGACATTCATAAAGGGGAAGGCGTCTAATGGGGACCCCTTCCCATTTGCGAATGGGTTACCACCTACTTGAAGTAGGTGGTAAAATGCGAATGTTTTGCGACCGCATTCCGGTCGCAAAACATTCTGCATACCGATGCGATTCGGTATTAGGAAGGGACGCCCTAAACACGCCCCTTCCTAATAGCGAATCGCAAACCCATTTTGCGATTCAGTAACAGGTTACCGAATCGCAAAATAGGGTTTGCTGCATCAGAAAGGTATTTTTTGGCGTTCGCAAACGGCCAATTCTCTGAATCGGCCATTTGCAAAGGCAAAAAATGCATGATGCATATGGCCCTAAATGTTTTTCAGCTTATAAATGAGGCTATATTAGCCAATTGCATTCATTTCCATTTAAAAAAGGGTTCATATATACTTCAAGAACCAGGAAAAATTAGCTGGAATTGTGTTATTTGTCTTTACACATCTCGTCCACAAACCTTTTTTAAAGGGAAAAGATGAAGAAGGAAGAGGACATGTAGACTTATAGACTGAAACTCTGCAGATATGAAAAGAGAGTCTGTGCCTTTAAGGGCCCACAGCTCACCAGTACCCCATCATGCCCAGTAGGTGGCAGTTACCTCAGTTCTTTTAACAGGCTCCTGGTGACAGGATCTTGGAGCACTGAGCTCAGCCTTTGTGGCTTTTCTCTTCAAAAATTTATCTCAGGAATTTTTGACAACCACTTCATTCAACGGATTGTAACATTTCTAATTTTTTTTGTCATTTTCAGACAGGAAAGTTTTTCCTTAGTCAATAAAATGCCATCTTTATTTGACAAATGCCCTGCCTATGGTAAAAAGAAGACAAAATCAGATCCTCAAGATGTCGGTTTCATCTGCCTTCCTGAAAGCCACATCCCTGACAGATGTCCACACTGCAGCATCTTCTCCAGGCATACCATGAGGGACAGGAAGAAGATTCACCTTTATAGAACAGATGAGTGACGCAGGCAGCAGGAGGCGCAGTCTGAAGGTGGGACGTTGCAGGAGCGAGAATAGGGTCAGTCCTCTACCAGGGCTCTTCCACTTTCCTCTGAGTACTCCAGAAGAAGGAGATCCAAAAAGAGAGACTATCTTGAAAATGTCGTTCCAGGCCGACATCGAGGACATAGACGTCAAGACAAGGTACAGGGTCTACATTCTCACTGTCGAGAGCTGGGTTGACACTGAAAAGGAGACTACCTTCCATATCGAGACATAGGAGGCTGACATTGAAAGATTCCACGACGTCGAGGCACAGGAGACATTCGATGTCAAAAAGTCTGTTGATGTTGAGACATAGGGTAAAATCAACATTGAGAAGTCTATCGATGTCGAGACATTCAAGACCTGTGGATAAAGTCAGAAAGTCGTGACCAAAATGATTGCCATCCACTTCTAACTTAGAATACTAAAATGCGTACTCTCCATTGTCGCCCATCCTACTTTCGGACTCACCTACACCCCCTTCACCTCCTTCAGTGCCTCTTTTAACCTGCTTCGCCTCCACCTCTTCCTCAAACAACTTTGGATGCTCATTCTCCGACAAAGCCTCTTGCTTCCCCTCGGACATCAAGGTCTCTTCAGTCCAGATCTAACCATAGATCGAGAGCACATAGTCATCGGTCTCGTCACTCCTCATCAAGACGCTCCTCTTGTCATACTTATCACTATAGTCCTAGGTCCTGATCCAGATCTAGGACACAATCAAGATGCAGATTATTTTATTCTACCTCTTTCTTCGGCACTAGAAGATATTCACCATCACCGATGGATTCTCCCCAGCCAAGGGTCTCCCCAGTTGATGACATCAACACCTTCCAAGAGGTACTTGTGCGAGGGGCAACAAAACTGAACATTCCATTACCTGCCCCATCAACAATATCAGTGATCTTTGAAACTCTTCACAAATGTGCGCCATAAAGACCCCTCCTACCTATAGTTCCGGGTGTATTTGAACTAGCCATGTAACTGTTCCTTAAGCCAGCTGAAGCCATATCAGCTCTGTCTAGGCTTCAGAAAAAATGTAGGCCTCAGTAGCAGGACCCGTTATTCCTGCAATCAGATCCTCTCCCTGATTCAGTGGTTATCCTAGCAGCAAAGAAAGTGCATTCTACTACTCCTTCATCCACAGTTCCACCAGGCAGGGAGAGTAAGAAGCTGGATTCAGTGGGACGCAAGATATGTGGATCAACTGCCACTACCAGGAAGGCGGCAGGTGCATCTGACCTGCTAGGCTGGTATGACAGAGCCATATGGGACTCATTGCAGTGGTTTGTTAAAGACCTACCAAGAGATCGCAGAGAGGACTTCCTAGAAGTCGTGACTGAGGGCATGATGGTTTCGAACCAGGTGATTAGTGCTGCTGACGATTCATCTTTACTCGCAGCCCGCGGCTACTGTCACGGTTCGCCCTTAGTAGACATTCTTGGCTACGTTGTAGATCCCTTAAGCAAGAACCTCAACAGAGGTTTCCTAATCTTGCTTTCCCGGGCAACACTGTTTGGGAGTCACACGGATGACAAAATGGCTTGTATGAAGACCGAGAGAGTGACCTTCAAGCTAGTTGGTCTATAGAAATGCAAGGAACAACGAAGACACGCTTACAAACCTTATGAAACATTTTTCTACCCACAGAGGGTTCAAACCCCTCAATGGTTGCATGGTCACCAGCAACAGCAGCAACAAAGACCTTTCCAGCCGCACCAAAAGCTGGCCACAAACCAACCCAAGCAGGAAACTTCCAAAAGACTCCAAACAATGAGTTTCTGCTTCCCCTTCTTCCGTTACCCATTCCGATAGGAGGAAGAATGCTACCTCTTTTGTAAAATCTCCTGCAGTTTCACTACTCTCAAAATGACTGCTATTGTTTGGCTGTGAGCTAATAGCAACTTTATCCTCATTGAAACCTGTTTCTACAACACTCCATTGCTTCTCCGCTAGGTACACTGATTATGAAGAGGCTGTGACAGTTGAACTTAAAAAATGTGGCATAAGCTTAGAACGCTGACTTATACAAAAGTCGCTTAATTTGCCAAGGTGGTAACTTCACTGGCTGCACCATACGGCAGTCGGTGCCCTAAACTATAAATGGCGCCCTTAGACAATACCAGTCTGGACTAACATCTGGAATGTAAGCCAGAAGTACAAATGACAATTCTGACATTACGTCCTGACTTGTTAGTTCTAACGGCCTGTTCTGGATTAGCTGCTTGATTTTAAAAAGTGATCCTTACCTGGTCAGTCAATGGAAAGGGGAGTGACTTTTATACACATTCTCCTGAAGTAAGAGATCAAGCCTAAGGTTTTGGTTAAATCAAGAATTTTTGGCTAAGGCAATTAAGGATTGTATTTTCAAGGATCTTCTGTGTGTCAGGTTTTCTCTTTATATCTATCCATCGAATTCTAATAACCAGAGATATTGTACTGTGAAGCAGACTAGAAAGTCAGTAATATACACAAAACAATTATTATTACCCGGTGGATAGTAGACTATCACCAGGATGAAACAATCTCAGGGAGAACTTCTACATACAGACATTACCTAAAAGGAGCAGAGAAGGTAAACTGTTAAAGTTTTTACACCACTTTGTTTAACAATAAATGTTGGTAACCAACTTGATCATAAGTAAAGCAAATGTAGGCCTCATTTAAAAGCAGCAGCAGAGCGTATGACAGTGGAGAGCCAATGTAATAATCAGAAACATCTACGTAACAAAAAGCACTCGTTTTTTAACACAAAAACGTTAGCAATAAACACATTTTGTTTTTGGCACAAATTAAGTGTTACAGTTGTTAGAAAACAGTGATTTACCTCAGCTAACGTTATAAGAAGAGGATCAAATGGAATGGTTTCTGGAAGCCGTTCCCATTGCAATTTGTGCTTTACAGAGCCATGAACCAACCTAACACATGGAAAAAATAAAAATAGAAACAAACTTAGAAAAAAAAGGAACATATTTGACAAGTAGACCAAAAATGTGCTTTCCTGAGACCATACCAACCGTCAAGATATACTATATGAAAGCAATAGTCAGGAATAACTGCAAGGATAGTAATGCACATAAGAATTTGATCTCCCAGAGGAAAATAAATCACAATCTTTTTTTCAAGGTTTAGGAAGCAAACAAAGTTCTGTGCATCCACATGGCTGCACCATCCCCCAGCAAAAGACAAAAAATTGGTGGTGGAGACACCTCAAGTTCAAGTTCTTGGTCAGGCCAGCATCAGATAAACAGCTTTCACCAGGAACATCCAACTATGCGCCAAAGTGTTCTGATTGCAAATAGCTTTAGGATGTGTGTTCTTGCTGATGTTGCTAATAATGGAAACAAGGAACTGATTGTCCTGGGTATACGACGTAAGGTTGAACCCAAAGGACACGTTTAAGAAATTGGGTATTAGTTAAAGGGGGTGACAACCCACTATAAGCAACAAACACAAACCTTGTCAGGGTGAACCACTAAAGTCAATAAATTAACCTGAGCGCAACCCCTGGTAGCTAGGATACAGAGCATACAGGGTTGGGTAAAGCAATGCATAAAGTATTTATGAAGTACCAAGACAGTAATAAAGTCAAAGCACAACATGAGAAAACTCCCAAACTAATTTAGACATATAGAGTAAAATGTAATAAATAAAATGACACCGAACCAACAAAAATCCAATACAGAGAAGCCAGAGATATGTACTTTAAAAGTTTTAAATAGAACTTCGCCAAAAAGTGTTCAGTGCCAACCGTGGTCAAGTGGTGTGGTAGATTGGGACGTGGATGCAATTTGAGGCAGACCCCGATGAAATGCAGCTCGGATGCAGGGACCAGGTTTGACCCAGTCGAAGGATTTACCTCGAGACTTAGTCTAAAAAATGAAAGACCAAAGTCTTTAGCAGGGCAAGGCAGCAGGCTGTATCTGAAGAGGGTCCATGAGGTCCGATAGTCGTCGAACAAAGTCTTGGTGAAGCTGTTGGTTATAGGCAGGAATGCTCAGAGAGAGAGAAATTAGAATTGCACACCGAGATAAGGTCCCTCGTCGGCCGGACTCTTTTGTATCTTCGTCCAGTGAGGATTTCTTTGTATGCACTTAGTCACCTTTTTGGGAGCTAGGATTCCTCCAGAGGGGCAAGGCTGCAGGACGTAGCCAAAAAGGGCTCCACAAGGCCGGATACTGTTTCAGCAAGTCTTGCAAACAAGGATTTTGCCATCATGAAAAAAGCTCAGAGCAGGGGAAACCTACATTTTTAACCCAGTGGCAATGGCCCTTGGTCGGACTGGCTCAACAGGTTTGTCCCAGTCCTCCAGAGGTCTTTGGAGCCCAAACATTTCCAAGTCCCAGGTTTTTAGGAGTGGTATGAGAAGTCCAGCCAGACACACCCAAGTGTTCCAGCACCACAGGAACTGCACTTGGGTGTCAGGACTCGCTCCAGCAGAGGCCACCATGAGGCCATGTCAGTTCCAGTTGGAAGTGATCAGCTGAGAACCTTCAGGAAAGGCCTCTTGCTGCTTGCTGTGTCCCTGTAGCTTGAACAGGAGGTCAGCCTTATGGCCCTTAGAGTCAAACATGTTTGAACTGCGACCGGCAACAAGCCAGACATGAGGCATCACTATCATGTGACTGAATGTACAAATTAGTATGGAAATGAAATCACAGGAATTAACAACTGAATCTACCTTGGAAAAAAGCTGAATATCTTGCCCTGAAGAAATTTCGTATTGCCAAAAGGAACGAACAGCATTGGCCCCATATGTGTTTTTTTGATGAAGAATAAAAATACATTTTAATCTTCATTTTAGAGTTCTTCATTTAATTACATTCTGGAGTGTGCTCTCTGCCAACTGGACTCGTTTTGCAAGCCATCCAGAAGATAAGCTCTTAGCAACTCTTGTTCTCAGATAGGGACAAGTTGAGCCCAGCGAGTACAGCTCAAGCAACTTCAATTGGTGTTGCACAATCATATTTTCGACTAGGGAGGGTGTTGGAGTTTGCCCTTTCTGCAGGGTCATCCCCAGACATTTTGCCTTCCTCCACCTATTTTTTTTATTAATTTGTTTTTGTTGGCCTTAGGACTCAGTGTACTAACCAGTGCTAAAGTGTTTGTGCTTTCGCCTTAAAACATGGTAGAATTGGCTTAAACTCAATTGGCATACTTAATTTACTTGCAAGTCCTAGTAATGTGTACTGCATGCACCCCTGGTCTGTTAATTAAATGCTACTAGCGTGCCTGCAGCACTGATTGTGACACCCACTTAAGTAGCCTGGTAAACATGGCACAACTGGTAAACATGTCTCAGGCATGCCACTGTAGAACCTGTGTGTGCAGTTTTAAACTGCCATGTCGACCTGGCAAAATAAACCTTTTGCCAGGCCCAAACCTTCCTTTAATACATGTAAGCCATGCCTAGGGTAGGATGCAATGTATTTAAAACGCTGGACATGTACCTTTAAGTTTAACATGTCCTGATAATGAAAAACTCTTAAATTCGTTTTTCACTACTGGAAGGCCTACCTCTCCCATAGGATAACATTGGGGAACAGGTAACCACTTCATGTTTAGTGTCTTTGGAATTGTAATGAAAACTCCTAATTTATGGTTAAGTCGGATTTTAAATCACAATTTTAAAAATGACAATTTGAGAAAGTTGCCATTTTCCTGCCTTAGCCATTTAGAGCCTGCAGCCTGTCTCTGGGTCACCTGATTGGGTGTAGTTGACAGTTGTGCTTTGTGAATTTCTCCTAAACAGCCACACACAGTAGGGACCTTAGGTGTGCCTGGATGGGAGGTAGGAACTGGGCACAGCACTACTTGCGCTTGAATAGGCTGTCCTGTCTCTACACTAAGGGCTGCATAACCCCTGTAGTTAGACTGGAGCCAGGGCAGGGGAGGCCGAACACCTGTACACTTCAAAGGCATGCCTCTAAAAGCTTCTCCCCACTTCAAAGGCACAACTGTGTATAACTATTGGACCTCAGACACCAACCTTTCAGTACAGTGTGGATGCGCTGCCAGGAAGAAGGACTGCTGTGCTGCTGAACGGACTGCCACTTTGCTGGACTGTTGACCTACTGCTGCCTTTCTTAATTGCTACCTTTCTGCCCTGCTTCCCTCATGCCTGGGGAAGAAGAACTGGACCTGCAACTTCATCTTAAACCCAGGGCTACAAGAGTGACTCCAAGAGCTAGTCTGCCAGACTCCTGATTTGAGCCTCAGGATATAAGACTCCCCAACAACCTGCACCAGCAACTGGAGGCACCAGAAGTGAATTCTTTACCCTCAAGTGGTGCTTCTCAGGTTCTGGATCCTTGGTGTGGTTCAGAGAGCCATATTTAACCTTTTGGGCTCTTAGTGACCATGGATGGGCCTGTTCGCACCAAGACCTCACTGCTCACACGTGATTCAACGCGAAGCTCCGAAAGCCCGACCTATCGTGCTATAGCATTGACCACTTGCAGGGACCGTCGAAGCAAAGCTCCAGTCACGCCCATCTGCGACCTCTGGCCTGCTCTTTGCGCTACTCCAGCAGCCTCCTGCAACAGATTCCCTGCTCCTGGTGGCCCCTCACCACGAGTGGGACTCTTCGCACGGATTTGAGTAGATAAAACTTCAGCAGGCCTAACCTGGTGACTGTAGTCAACCTGTGCCCCCTCGCTGTCGGCCTGAACTTGTGACTTTGACCTGGTCCAGCGTGACCAGATCTCCAAAGTTGGCGCTCTGTACTTTTTGGCACTATTTTCACTAAATTCATGGTTCTACTGATTGGATTTTTGTCGTTTTGGTGTCAAATAATTTATTAAAATTTACTCTATTATTCTACATTGGTGTAGGATTTTTCTTGCGTTGTGTTGTCACTTTATTACTGTTTGTGTGCTGCATAAATTCTTTACAGATTGCTTATAAATTAAGCCTGGATGCTTTTTTTTTATGCCAATCTACTCGTGGTTAAGCACAGGTTAATTTAGGGACTTTTGTGGTTCACCCTGCAGGGGATTGAGGCTGTTGCTTGACCCAGGCTCACACCCCAGTCAACCAACAACCCAATTTCTCACAGAGTGAAAGGCAAGCAGAACTGGGGTTAGCATAACTGGAGAATCGGCATGGTGCTAAGGTGGCACTGAAGAAAGATTAAATATGTAAATGTAGTTGCGCACACCTTTACTCTGAAATAACTGCTAATCAAACACAAACTAAACTCTTGTACGTGCATCCCAGAAAGAGGTTGCCCCCCTCTTACACAATAAACAACATAAACTAGTGACTCTTCACCCGATAACTGGTTGCACAGCAGGTATTTGACTTTTCACATTTTCATGATAATCCTATGAAACAATATTGATCAGTAACTCTTATTGTTTAGATCCTTGAACATTTATTACATAATCACAATGTAAATAGATTGATTGTACTATTCCTCATCAATCTGTTGCTAAAATATATGCGAATTGAACATAACCATCATACAAATTCCCAAATAATTTGATTAAACATCCACAACTTGTGTTGCCCAATGCATTTCGGGATCCAACAATCCCTTCTTCAGGGGCCTCTGTAAAAGATAACATTGAGATATTTTTGTAGTTTAAACATGACATACCAACTGTTCAATACACAGGGATGGCTACCCCATCACATAAATTGCAAACAAACATGGTAAAAACAAAGAAAATGAAATATGAAATTAAAATATGTCATGAAACAATCATGATGGTACAAATGCCTCATGCTGTGCAAAAAACTGCGCTCAAAAGAAAAAAGCGTGGCCAAAAATAGAAAATGTTTCACCAACCACTGATCTCTCAACATGCAAAAACATGCAGCAAAATCACCAAGTGCAGATAAAAACCTCCACCAGTGCCACTCAAGCTACTAAACACTACATTGTATTGCCGAA
Source organism: Calotriton arnoldi (assembly GCA_963921515.1). Taxonomy (NCBI): domain Eukaryota; kingdom Metazoa; phylum Chordata; class Amphibia; order Caudata; family Salamandridae; genus Calotriton; species Calotriton arnoldi. The sequence continues at coordinate 1,957,639 of CAWUFW010000493.1, read as the reverse complement.
CAACAAAAGTTCAAAATATAAAACTTACTGGATGTTACTGCCAAACGTATGATCACAATAAACAACTCGTGATATGTCTTGAAACACTATTGAAAACAAAATAATGCCCAACTGTTAAAGATCAGACATCAATCTCCCTAAACAAAGGAAAGCCACAAACTGTCTCACATGGCAAACCTACATGACTATGAATCACGCAAAATTGGTCACAGCGTCAGCTTCCAATACACCAAAACCTTCTTTGTCCTCAAAGAGTGTATCCACAAATAGCTGCAACCAGCTTCAATAACTGAATGAAATTACGAGAAAACAAAAATGAATTCTCAAATCTACTTTGTCCAGTCTGTTGAACTTCAGTTAACACCGAGTCTTACCTATTCATCCTAGTTAACCCTGGGCGTAGTTCGCGTAGTAGCACTACGCGTAGCTACGCGAAGTGCACTTCGCACTACGCGAGCTACGCGAACTGCGTAGTGCACTGTGCAAAATGCTGTTCGCACTGATTGCACAGTGCCGGATGCTTGTCCGCACTGTGCAATCAGTGCAAACCGCATCTTGCACAGTGCAAGCGGTCGTTTTCTGCCGCTCGAGTAGATTTCTACTCGAGCGGCAGCTTTCTCAACGCGGACTGGTAGTTTCTCATCGCGAGCGGTCGCGAGCATACGCGACCACTTGCAATCAGAAACCTGACCTCCCCGCGTTGAGAATCTCGCCGGGAGGTTTATTTTCCACGCTCGCGATCGGCAACTTGATGTTGCTGATCGCGAACGAGGAAAAAGTCTCGCCGGGATGTCATTTTGCTCGCTCGCGGTCGCCAACTTGACGTTGAGGACCGCGAGCAAGCAAAAAATGACCGCTACGCGTGTTTGCACTGTGCTACGTGCAATTCGCGTAGTGCGAAGTAGCGCAAACTTTGCAAACTACGCGAGCGTAGCGTAGTACTTCGCCCAGGGTTAATCCTAGTATAGCAGATATATAACAGATATATCAGATCCACTGGAAAAATCTTACACCACGGAAATGGCCGGCACAGGACTCAAAAATCATCTACAAAATCAAAACGTGGACATTAAATAAATGACAAAAGCTTCATAAACAATCCACTCCCTCTGTGAGATCTTATGCCATGCGAAAACATGAAAAAGTGTTTGCCTACCCAACGCTGTCTTCTAGATGAATAGATCGCAACTGCTGAACTGTTCTTCCGTGTAAACCACGAGGACGACAAACGAACCAGTGTTAAACCCCTGCGTGACACTGAGAACGGACTAATACTTTGACGTGAAAAAACGGTCGCCATCTTGTAATGTGTTAAAATCTACAGCGTTGTTTACCAAATTTTAAAAAAAATGGTCACATAATACACCTGATAAACCTAACAAGAATTAAAATTCTCACATTAAAAATGTCAAACACTGAATAATCCTACTAAAACAAATTTGACTAAGAAGTGAATGTACATCGAACTGCAGTCTGTCCGATGAATGAGAAACACACATGTGAAGAGACCACCAATGCCCTTCCATCTACAAAAAATGGAGAGAAACTTCCTTACTATAGTTTGCACACCTCCCAATCTCATATCAATAATGTCTGCACCCTATGAATTACCCACAATCAAATGTACTAAAACTTGACAATTAACAGTGAAAATGAAGACATAAAAAAGACAAAACGCTCACGTTTCCAAAAAACGAGGGAAACCATAGTCCATGTACACTAAGTCTAAACTCACCACTGTCGCAAAAATGCAGTGATGAAACCAAACGTGAACAGCAAAAAAAGAGAAAAAAAAAAGAAAGCCAGAAGAAACTCCATGTGTAAAACCCATGCAGTATCAAAGAATGCCCATAAACAAAACAAAATGTCCCACATCTCATGTATTGCAGGAATAAAATAACATGCTAGGTAATGAAGAAAACTTGCCCTGTGATAACTTTTAATTTTTTCCATGAATGTTTGCAAGAAATACAATGATACAGTAACAACAACTTGAACAAAAACCATAATAGGGCCAACATGCATGATGAATGTAATAAACTACGCAACAGCATTGTTGCATGGTTCAGCTATGCAAGTTGTACAAGTTACATGAATTATAAAAAGCAAATCATATCCATTTTGTCATTTAACCCCCCAAGGAGCCATGGTGTTTAATTTTCTTATCCACCAAATTTCCCGTTGCGATAACACTCTCGCATTGTCTTGACCTGTTCTCATTGCCACACTTTCCAAGATAGTATACCTCAACTGCGCTATAGTGTGTTTTTGTTCATGCCAGTGTAAAACTAAAATGGATTTGATGTTCTTGGTCCTGATCGTTCTTTTATGTTCAGTTATTCTTGTTTTGATTTTTCTTTCTGTCTTGCCTACATACATTAGGCCGCACGGACACTTAATGTCATAGATCACACTTGAAGAATTGCAGTCACCTAAATACCTTAGCTTGATTGGTTTTCCAGAGTGTGGATGATTCATGATATTGCCTGTAATGACGTTATTGCAATTAACACAATTAAAACATTTGCGCATCCTTGATTCTGCTGTGCTGTCAATACTTTTAGGTCGTGTTAACATCTCCTTGATGTGCCGACTCCTTGTATGTGCGAATAGTGGTTGTTCCTCAAATAATCCATAAAATTCAGGTACAGACTGAAGGAGTTCCCATCTAGACTTGATGATTCGTTTTATGGCTGCTGATTTGGACGAATATTTGGACACAAAGACCATACTATTTTGTTGAGGTATACTATACTAGGCATGTTGGCCCTATTATGGTTTTTGTTCGAGTTGTTGTTACTGTATCATTGTATTTCTTGCAAACATTCATGGAAAAAATTAAAAGTTATCACAGGGCAAGTTTTCTTCATTACCTAGCATGTTATTTTATTCCTGCAATACATGAGGTGTGGGACATTTTGTTTTGTTTATGGGCATTCTTTGATACTGCATGGGTTTTACACATGGAGTTTCTTCTGGCTTTCTTTTTTTTTTCTCTTTTTTTGCTGTTCATGTTTGGTTTCATCACTGCATTTTTGCGACAGTGGTGAGTTTAGACTTAGTGTACATGGACTATGGTTTCCCTCGTTTTTTGGAAACGTGAGCGTTTTGTCTTTTTTATGTCTTCATTTTCACTGTTAATTGTCAAGTTTTAGTACATTTGATTGTGGGTAATTCATAGGGTGCAGACATTATTGATATGAGGTTGGGAGGTGTGCAAACTATAGTAAGGAAGTTTCTCTCCATTTTTTGTAGATGGAAGGGCATTGGTGGTCTCTTCACATGTGTGTTTCTCATTCATCGGACAGACTGCAGTTCGATGTACATTCACTTCTTAGTCAAATTTTTTTTAGTAGGATTATTTGTTGTTTGACATTTTTAATGTGAGAATTTTAATTCTTGTTAGGTTCATCAGGTGTATTATGTGACCATTTTTTTTTTATTTGGTAAAATCTACCGCGCTGTTTAACACATTACAAGATGGCAACCGTTTTTTCACGTCAAAGTATTAGTCCCTTCTCAGTGTCACGCAGGGATTTAACACTGGTTCGTTTGTCGTCCTCGCGGTTTACACGGAAGAACAGTTCAGCAGTTGCGATCTATTCATCTAGAAGACAGCGTTGGGTAGGCAAACACTTTTTCATGTTTTCGCATGGCATAAGATCTTACAGAGGGAGTGGATTGTTTATGAAGCTTTTGGCATTTATTTAATGTCCTGTCCACGTTTTGATTTTGTAGATGATTTTTGAGTCCTTTGCCGGCCATTTCCGTGGTGTAAGATTTTTCCAGTGGATCTGATATATCTGTTATATATCTGCTATACCAGGATGAATAGGTAAGACTCAGTGTTAACTGAAGTTCAACAGACTGGACAAAGTAGATTCGAGGATTCATTTTTGTTTTCTCGTAATTTTATTCAGTGATTGAAGCTGGTTGCAGCTATTCGTGGATACACTCTTTAAGGACAAAGAAGGTTTTGGTGTATTGGAAGCTGACGCTGTGACCAATTTTGCGTGATTCATAGTCAAGGAGGTATGCCAAGTGTGACAGTTTGTGGCTTTCCTTAGTTTAGGGAGATTGATGTCTGATCTTTAACGGTTGGGCATTATTTTGTTTTCAATAGTGATTCAAGACATATCACAAGTTGTTTATTGTGATCGTACGTGTGGCAGTAACATCCAGTAAGTTTTATATTTTGAACTTTTGGTGTTCGGCAATACAATGTAGTGTTTAGTAGCTTGAGTGGCACTGGTGGAGGTTTTTATCTGCACTTGGTAATTTTGCTGCATTTTTTGCATGTTGAGAGATCAGTGGTTGGTGAAACATTTTCTATTTTTGGCCACGCTTTTTTCTTTTGAGCACAGTTTTTTGCACAGCATGAGGCATCTGTACCATCATGATTGTTTCATGACATATTTTAATTTCATATTTCATTTTTGGGGTTTTTACCATGTTTGTTTGCAATTTATCTGATGGGGTAGCCATCCCTGTGTATTGAACAGTTGGTATGTCATGTTTAAACTACAAAAATAGCTCAATGTTATCTTTTACAGAGGCCCCTGAAGAAGGGATTGTTGGATCCCAAAATGCATTGGGCAACACAAGTTGTGGATGTTTAATCACATTTTTTGGGAATTTGTATGATGGTTATGTTCAATTCGCATATATTTTAGCAACAGATTGATGAGGAATAGTACAATCAATCTATTTACATTGTGATTATGTAATAAATGTTCAAGGATCTAAACAATAAGAGTTACTGATCAATATTGTTTCATAGGATTATCATGAAAATGTGAAACGTCAAATACCTGCTGTGCAACCAGTTATCGGGTGAAGAGTCACTCGTTTATACGGTTTACTGAAGAAAGATTAGCCATGATTAGGTTTGTAGTAGTTAAGGAATATTTAATTTCTTCAATAGGTAACAAATAATTTCCTGAAGCATAGCATTGGTCATGATAAAACTTTAATGATAATGATATTATTCTGGTAGCCCAACTGAAGTACAGACTGCATCTCTTTAGCCAAGGAATTTCAAAAATCACAGCATAACTGGGAGAGCCTATTAGATCAAAACAAAGCACTTCTGTATTGTCTCCAGAAAAGACCTGTATTGGCAATGAAGCATCCATTTAAATGGCGACACAGCAAATGATGTACCATAAACAGTCTAAACTACCTCAGATACATTTTATCTCTTTTAGGGACACTATTCATAAGAGCTCTTGGGAAGTTGTTTTGAGGTGTATCTATCTTTGCGGTGGGGGAAGCTGTCCGGATGATTTCAGTAGGAAAGTCATCCCTTTTTCTCTGATCACCCCCATTTTTAGGTCGAGCCTCGAGTAGCGCGCAAGCGCTGCTAGGCGAAGACTTTAAGTGAGGGGTTTCAGAAGCTGACCACACGCTCGTGCGTCGTGGCCTTTTCCCTGCGGTTACGCGCAAGCAAAAGGCCATGGTGCACGAGCGTGTGGTCACGCCTGCTGCTCGCAAGCGCACAAGCGCGCGCGACGTGCACTACAGCGCGTGAATACCCTCCCCCCTCCTCCCACTCCCTCCTCGTCAGCTTCATTTTCCTTTCACTTTAGCGCCGCGCGGCCGTGTCACTTTCACGGCCGCGCGGCTATCAGCTTCATTTTTTAAATTTTTTTATTTAACTTTCAGCGCGAGGCGCGCGCACCACTCGCGTCGCCCCCCCTCCTCCCCGCGCGTGCCTTCAAATGCTTGTTTTTTAAGGTGCAGTGAAATGAGCCGGGTTCCAGCGGCTATCTAATTTAACTTATTGCGCTCAATATTGTCCGTTCTTCTAGCGCATCGGACTCGGTGTACACACACTCCTTCTCTATCTCAACTCCTCTGCTCCCACCCCTCCCAAGATCAGCAGAAGACGTCTGGCTGGCTATCACTCCAGTCAACGACGGGGGAACCAGAGGGAGAGACTAAATTTGGAAGGGGTGCTATGCCTGAGGGGGTGAGTGACAGCACAGCTCTCGAGGCCCGAGGGTTGCTGTTGGTGCTGACAGAAGGCGCGTGGGCATCCTGCAGATGCTGCAGTGATTTACTGAGCAGTTCCTGCTGGCTCGCAACGAGTAGTGCTACCTGCCTGATTGCCAGCCTGCACACAGACTCGGCCACCTTCCTTCATCGCCCCCCTCCCGGGCATCCCCCCCACTCCGGCACAGGTGGCTCGAGGCACTCCCCTAAGATGCGTTCATCTAAATGTGACAGCATGCGGCGCAGAGAGAAGGTGAATGGGTGATCAGCGGATTTTGATTGTGGGTTCGTGAAATGAATCGATACCCTTTCCTATGTAGACTCGCAGGTCGGGGTCGATGGATGGCTATTATCCTCAAAGCTTGCCCCCAAATTTTCAGGGGCGAACCCCTCTTGCTGCCCCTGCTCTGTCCTTTGCAGAGAGCTCCTGGGATGTGTAGCGTTCCTCTCATCTCCATGGTGCCGGAGTGAGTGAAAGCTGCTGGCTGGCCGTCTACATGGAGGCTTTCAGCTTTGGGAAGATTTCCAAGCAGTCAGGGTACGTACAACGTGCCCCTGGACCCCGGTGCACAAATGTGTATTTCCATTGCCACCCATGCGGCCGTGATGCTGAGCACAAGGTCCTGTGCACGTGCGGCGAGAGTGAAAATTTGAGGGCTGGAATTTGGCAGCTCATCAAGTTGACAAAGAGGAACGCACGGACCTGCTGTAGGGGGCAGGCCTGATAACTTCCTAGTCTCTTTTTAGCACAACATTAGGAATTGATTGCACGTGCACAGCTGCAGTTTATGAATTGGCCCCTGAACAGAAAGGCGGCACAGTTTACATGATATTCGAGTGACTAGTGCGTGGGCAACTCGTAGATTAGTTGCTTGTCCTTTTAAGATTTTGGCTTAAATGTTCCTGTTTCCTTCAGGACTGGTTGAAAGTATCATACTTGACAGGGGACCTCTTGTCTTTTATGCAGCAAGTGTTTACCATTGGTTGAATTGTCTTGTCCATCAACAGGTCATTGTCTCTGGATTGGTCTCTAGCTGACGTGAGCAGGCATGTCAGAGGTTCCTGTGGTGGTGGGAGCTTCATATTGAAACAGGGCCCTTCATTGGAGGAGAGCCTATTTCAAAGTTTAAAAATATGTCTGCAAGGAAAGAGAAAACATTGCAGCTCAGTTATCCGTGTTAGCTGCCTCGTCATTAATAAAGAAGGCCGTTTTATTTTTAAAATCTATAAATGTTGCAGCAGGCACGCCAAGCACACAAGCACGGGCTGTGGGGAATGACCCAGTGCCGCACTTCCCCCGCCCAACATGCCTGGCAGTGATACATAAGCTCATAAGAGGTTGCTGAGATGTCCCTTAAAATTTGAAATAAATAATCGAACATCTAATTTCCTGTGAGAACCACTTTTTCACTCTAAAGTAAAATGTATGTAGAGAGTTGTCCTTGATGGGAAGAAATGTATTTAGGAATGTTATACTTTGGAGTGCTGACGTGTGAAAGTATTCTCTGGCTCCTGTTTCATCTGTAAATAGTCTTTATTGTTCATAATTTCGTCATGACAATGCTTACTTATTTCTTGTGAATTGTCAGGATTCAGCGTGTACATAGCTGCCAAGGTTTCAGATTGCTATGTGTGACATTTTCATAATTTTAGTGTAATTATGAGTGACATTTCAGGGACTATGAGTGACACTTTCTCGCGAGCAAAAATCAAGAAATGAAACATATAGGGAAACATAAATATCAGAAATTACACCCATTTGACCAACAAGAAACCCTGACAAGGTTTTAAAACTACTGCAAAGCACCAGAAATTGAAAAGCACTTGTGCCCTTGTAACCAGATCATAGTGTTAAACGAATGAGTAACCATGATATTAAACATGTTTTTCAGAGGCAGTTCTTTATTAAAGTTCTGTGCACATAAGGTAGACATACAACCGGGTTGGGCAGGGGCACAGGCTGAGGCAGGAAAACATCGAAGCTGCGCTGCTATAGCCTGGTTGGACTCATTGGTGTGTTGCTGGACGGATCGACAGAAAAAGCAATTAACAACAGATTGCCATAGCCAGGCTATTAATGGTGCGCAATTGCCGACCATCGCAGTGTGGACTCGACCAGGACTCGTGGGACCAAGTCCAAACAGGATGCAAGGCCCCAACAAAATTCTCATCTCGCCTTACGTAGTGTTGCAGGGTGGGCAGCAGAAAAACAACTTGATTCCTACCTCAGCCAGCCTTTGCCCACTGGGCCCCCTGGATACCCTCTGAGAATCAATCAAATCCAATAGGTCTCGTCTCTGAGGCCTATTGGCTCTACCAATCCATTATGCATCACCAGCACAAAGAGAAAAAAAGGTGTGAAAGAGCATACGTGATGTTTTATATGTGTCATTATGCAAGCGCCTTGTGCATGGCCATGCTTCCAAATTGACTCGAGCCTCTTATTTTTTTACATTTTTTACGAAAGGAGTCAGTACATCACTCTAAATAAAAATTCAGGGGAAGGCGCTTTTTTAAAGTATAAAAGTAAAAAGAAATAATTTAAAAACATAGGACCGAGGGCGGGGGAATTTGAGGTGCAGTTGTGGGCGGGAGGGGACGGAGAGGGGAAAGGCAGCACACAAGGGAGAGGAATACTGTGGGATCGGGAGGAGCATACAAACGAATGAGAGCAACACGGAGCGTGGGAGAGGAAGAGAAGCACTCAGGTGAGAGAGAGCAACATGGAGCTGCTCCCATGCTGTAGATGATTTGTGTGCACAAGGATTATCAGTGCACGCTGCAAAATTGTGATACTTCCGACAAGGAAGCTGGTGCGCCCACTGCTCATAACACAACTGCTCTATTTGAATGGCACCTAAACATGTTGCATCTTCTATTTGAAACGTTCCCAATTCCATGCATGTGTGCATAGCTCAACCAGTTGAGTTTTGTTTTTTGGTGCTTCTGGTTCTGAATTTGCTAGGTAAAATATAGAACTACAATACAAAGAATCGAAAGAAAAAAGCATTGGTGATGCGAGCCTCCCAACAACACAGAACTCGTAATTTTAATTACGCACTGCAGCTGAGAAGTCTAATCAGCTGCAGTGCGAGCGTAATTAAAATTACGAGTCAACACTGTCGGGCACTGGGCAAGGCTTAGGCATACACAGTTACGTAGGTGGGTCACAGCTGAGTCAGCAGCCAGGGAGTGTAGTTATTCAAAACAAGCATTGGCATAGCCAATAGTTCTCGCCTTTGGGACCTTATAAGTGTTTAGCCATGCAACAGTTGGTGTTGTTGCACTAAGGATATTGTGCTGCATAACTAAATACTTATAAGGTCCCAAAAGCGAGACCTATTGGCTATGCCAATGCTTGTTAGGACTGATGCTGGTGGTTACTGACTCTGAAAGTGCCCTGGGCTCTGCTACCAGGCCCAGGACATCTAAAGGTAAATGGTAATTGATATAATTTGAATTGGCATAAACAACCTACTTGTAAGTCCCTAGTATATGGTAGGGTATGTAGGTTTAGAGACACCAGTGGTCTTAATGCACTTAAGTGTGAACCGCTGTGCTGCCTGACGTCATTTAAAGCCAGGCCTGCCTTGCAAGCTGGTTTTAAAATAAACCTATGCTCAAATTCGACTTTTAAATTAAAAGCACTTCTAAAGCTACCTTTTTATTAGGTTGAACCTAGAGTCAGCGCGCAAGCGCTGCTCTGGTGAAGATCTGCTGTAGTTCAGTACCTGAAGGAAGCCCCGCCCACTCCCCCGCCCATATATTTCATTGGCTTGTGTCTTTGTCCTTCGTAAATGCTGCCTTCGGATTTGTTTATAGGCTTGTTAGTCCCTCCTTATTACGGCCATGTCGTCATTTGTATCCTCCCATGGCTACTGGCCCCTTTACTTCGAGTGTTACACGGTACGTGTTATTTAGAGTTATTTTCTTTAATGAGGTTCTCCTACTGCCTTCTCTACTCCACCCTCCCTCCCATTGTCCGTGCCTTCTCACCCCCTCCCTCCTGGTGTCCGTGCCTTCTCGCCCCCTCTCCCCGCCCGCCCGCACTCCCATTGTCCGTGCCTTCTCGCCCCCTTCTCCGCACTCCCCCGACTGCACTCCTGTTGTCCATGCCTTCTCCCCCCCTCCTCCTGCCCGTACTCCCGTTGTTCGTGCCTTCTCCCCGCCCTCCCGTTGTCCGTGATGACTACCGTTTGCAATGCAATAGGTCTCGCGTAAATGCGAGTCCTATTGCATTGCAAACGCTTTTTTGGGTTATGCCCCCTTTTCTTCTCACTGCTGACGTGAAGTCCGCATTAGTAAAATGGCTGCAGTACTTCCCTGTGCTGTTTCTGCCTCCGGTGAACCCCGCAAAGGCATGGCTGTTGTTGACTGTATAGTCAAGCTCGGAGGCAGCGCTCTGAAACACAAAGGGAAGCTGGAAACTGTTCGACCGGACGCCCTCCAGAGAGCAGAAGCCATCGTGAAGCGGCTGCATGCAGAAGGGAAGAGCTGTATCGTTGTGCACGGAGCAGGGTGAGCCAGAGATGGCCTCTGGGGCCTAACTGCAGTGGAATTTAATCTTCGCCCAAGTTAATGTAGAGATCTTCGTTGTATTATTTTATTAGAAGTCAGCATACTTAGGCAGCCCGACCTGGGCGATAGGCATCAATAAGTTTACAGTAAAACAAGTGCTTCAAATCGTGAGAAACGGAACAGCGTGTGTATTAAAAACTGCACATTTATTAAAAAAACTGCACTGTCACCTATTGTCAGAGAATGTATCCCATCAACCTTAATGACACTTTTCACTTTGGATAAAATCAGAAGCAAGCCTACGCACTTCCTGTTATCTTTGAATCATTGCTAGACACTTTTTTTTAGCAGCTATATATCTACCCAAAGGTAATGTAGCGCTTTACACGAGCACCAGTTACGTTACACTCTGTCACATTCATTTTTTGGTAGGCGCGGGGAAATGAAGTGATTTGCCTAGAATCACAGGATGTTGAGCGGACGCCCGAACCTGGTTTCCCAGCTCCAATGTTTTTAGGCATGTTGTACAAAATCCTACCTAGTGCAGCAAGGCTGAAAGTATAAAATAAAAAAAGTGCTATGACACCTTCAACGATGGCCGCGCAGAAGCTATTTTGTATTACTTTCAACCATACTGCACAGCAACCGTACAACGTGGCTTCAAAAACATTGTAAAAACCAAATAATAGGACTATTTGGCTTTGTCAATGTTTTTTTTGCCACGTTGTACAAATGTGTGGCTGCTGTGAAGCATGTTTGAAAGTAAGAAAAAAAGCGCTATAAAGAAAGAGGACAACGTTGACCATGTCGCAGCACTTATTTTTTTTAAAAACTCTTAGCCAGGTGCAGTGCAGTTAGGCTGCTGTACAAAATGACTGTAAACATTGACAAAGCCAGTAGATCTTGTTCTATAATGTTTTTTTATCTGTAGGGAAACTGGTTTGCACTCGAACTTGTAATGTAATGGTACATTTATATAGCGCATCTATCACTCAGAGGAGCATCTTGGCGCCGAAACGGAAACCAGAGATGGAAACAAAAAGCCTGGTTAACTGCCAACGGTAAAAACAGGGAATCAGATCAGAGTTTTGCAGAGAGAATCCGGTGCGCTAAAAATCCAGGTTTTTAGGGCCTTACTAAACAGGGACAATCTGGCGAAGTTGTAGAGGAAGTTTGTTCCATGCCTTTGAGCCTATAACTGTGAGCGATTTTCCTCCCTTCGACACCAATCTGAAGGCTGGTATTTTCAACAGATTGGCATTTGCTGATCTTAAACTTCGGGAGGGAAAATAGCGCTTGAAACCTGTTCGAAGATATTGGGGGCCCAAGGAATGAAAGGCCCTAAAAGTGATGATGAGGACCTTGAACAGGACGCGTTTGTGAATTGGCAGCCAATGAAGTATATCTAGCGCCGCTGATGCGGCCGACCTCCTAGGCCACTTCAATACTAGCCGTGCTGCCGCATGCTGGACCATTATATCCTGTACACTCAGCTGAATTTCTTGTCTGTGAGTCCTCTTTTAATTTGCAGCTTCCACGTGTCTCATGGTCTTGATGGAGTGGAGTATCTGGTAGTAGAATTTTTAATATTTTTTGTTCTATTGTAAGAGTACAGTATCCACATTACTCACACAGTGAGACAGACTATCTAAGCGTTATTCAGTCATTGTATAGTTATTTAGCAGCAACATATTTCTAAGGTAATGTTTAATAGACAACATAAAAATAATAGAAAAATGAAGAACAAACTGTGAACTATTGCACACCTTAAACCTTCACCCTCATCTGTCAGTAGGACATGTCGTCTTTGACCAGTGACTCATCTGGACTGCCTCGTAGGCAAACAACTAGGTGTATTTCGGTGGATGCCAGCAGTCCTACAAATCCGACTCGCTCCCCCTCCAGGGTCATTTGCTTTCTTATGATCTTCTTTCTAATCCTTCTGTTGCGGTAAAATTTCAAAGCTTAGTCCTTTGCTTTTATTTAATTAGAAGTCAATCTTTAGTAATTACGCTCTCTGCTCTCTCCTACCTTTCTATTCCATTTTCATAATCCTTCCTCTGCGTTTGCTGTCCGACGTATCAGCTACTAGAAGCTCTTTTTTGAGCATTAGCAGTATTCTACAAATCATACTACATACATACTGTTCTGTCTGTGACATCTGGTAACAGTTTTGGGTTTGAAACAACTTTGATTTTGTCCTTCCGTGTACAGGAGTCCTTTGCTTTTTAGGTCGAGCATAGGCAAATTAAAAAACAAAAGTAAAAAAACATTGCCATTTTAAACACCAACAGCTCTAATTTTCACAAATGCGCGACCGTTTGCATTGCAAATGCTTGTTACTTATAAGTCAACGCTAAGGTCTGCCCTGGATGCCCCAAAGGCAGGGTGTATGGTTATAAAAAGCAGAGACAATATAAAAGATGATTTATATGCCCTGGTAAGGAATAACAGCCAAAGTCTTTTTTCCATATTGTAGTGCTGCTAGCCCTACAGACTAACATGGAGAAGGCTTTTTTAAATTAAATAAAGTCAATCTTTGCATTGGAGCTAGCAGCAACACCATTCAAAGTATCAAATTATTAGGCACATTAAATCCAACAACTTGCCAAAGTTGGATTTAATATAACCATTATAGGAAAGTAGTTTTAGAACATTCTATCCTGAAGTTACCTAAAGCAGTCCTGGAGCAATCTCTTCTGATTGGTCAGCCTCTGCAATCCTGAGCCAAACTGCTCCCTGAGTAGGTGTGAAGAGGCCTGCGGCTGCAACAATACAGCCATTTGGTGGGAGGAACTTTGCTCCCTGGAGAAGCCAGAGGCAAGAAGGGGGGTGAACAGATGTCGCAAGACCCAGGCCAGCCCCCACTGCCTGGATCCCCAGCCAGATGGAACCCCCTCTAATTGGATTAGGAGAGGGGCTGAGAGAGGAGGGGAGTGTAGTCAGTAGTTAGCCACACCTCTGGGTTGGGTTACAGAGACACACACACACACCAAGGAGAGATTTTCTCCATCTTGATTTTTGGAAGAATAATGTATTCTGGGCTAGGGGTTTGCCACACTTCACAGGAAGTGGCCATACTAGAGGGTTGTAGCTTATTCCCTATTAGTTAGGGAGCCCCCCTACCTCAAGCCCACAAATGAAAAATAAATAAGGCAGCTCTGAGGAGCTCAACAAAACACTGCCTGGAACAAAGGCAGAAGAAGGACTGCCCTGCTGGACCCTTGGACTGCACCACAGAAGGTCTGCCATCTGAAAGACTTCACCTGCTGCACTCACAAGGCTCCACAAAGAAAGGAATATGCTTTACTCCTTGATCAGCAACAGGTACAACAAAGCTGGAAGGAGTCGCCTGCAAAGCATTGTGCATTGTGGGAAATTGAGTGCTAGCCCCCCCTTCCCTCCCCCCCCCCCAAGAGACAATTCAGAGTCTATGAACCCTTGGCTGGTGTTACAGGATTCCTTATTTTTCCCAAAGGAATCAAGAAACTGCAGTAGCTGTAAGTATGGAAACTTTCTACAAAGTTTTCCAGAAAAGCTCCTGGAGGAGACCGGCTCAATGTCGAGAGTCAAGCCGCCAACGCAGACTCGCCGATAAGATTGACCATGTTGGTTCAGCCGATGAAAAGCTCCAGCAGGAGCCCGACTCGACATCGAGAAGGAGGCCGTCATTGACCACTTCAAGATTCTCCTCGGTGTTCCGTCTTTCAACGAGCTGCAGCAGGCCGCAGTAGACAATTCAAACTCTGGATCCAGCAAGCCCGAGGACCTAGCCCACAGCCTAGCCGGCCCGCGTTCCATTGCGGTTGGCCTGAAACTTTGACTTTGTCCTGTTAGCGTACCCCCTAGTGGTCACGAGTGTCGCTTGAGGCATCGTGGCGCTATAAAGTAAAAAAATGTATTTAATATTTTGAAATTCATATCTCCGGTTCCCTACATTGGATTTACGTTGTTTTGGTGTCATTTTAAAGATAACTATATTTACTATTTTTATAAATTTGTGTTAGATTTTTATTATGTTACGTATTTTACTTATTTACTGTTTTGGTATTATTAAATGATTTACACATGCCTATCTCCTAAGTTAGGCCTGACTGCTCATTTGACAAGCTACCAACGGTTGAGCAAGGATTAACTTACTGAGACTTGACTGGACCAATTAGTGATTGTGGTATTACTAGCGGAGAGTGAATGCCCCACCTACTAATAACCTACTTTCCTACAATTTGTCAGCTCTCTATTCCCCCTTCCCTTCCTTAGCTATCATATCTTCAAATATTCTGCTGAGCCGGACACCTTCACTGTCTTTTAATGTCCTTTTGGACATTTGTCAGGCAGACCGCAAATTCCTTGGTTTAATTCGAGAATGGTAAGCACACCAGACAGACTTTGAGTGGATCTGATGTTGCCTTTGGTCAGCCAAAGAAGGGTCACTTCACGTGAAGGTATTATTACAGAAAAATAGACCAAATATTCAGGAAAAGGGGTTTATTCTTTAGATGTTATCTGTAGAAGTCGTGGAAAACATTAAACATTTATCTGAGGAAAAATCTTCTGAAAAACACAGGTGTCAAAAAAAACAGGTGGTGTAAGATATTCTCTCACAAGCCAGAACAAAAGGATTTAGAGAGGCAACTGCCAGTTCAGTGAATCATGTGTAGTGGAAGCTCCTGGATTCTTAAAGACACAGCAGTTTCTTTTTATTCACAGCTTTACAATGTAGGCCTATCAGGCTGTACTCTTCTCTCAATAATAGACAGGCAGATTTTACATGTTTTTACACATTGCAAATGCAGCTATGTAGTTTCAAATCTTGCCTTGGATGGGTTTCTTAAGGGTGCTTGATCTCATATGGACAATGGCACCCTGCACTTACTGTTAAATGGACAAATAGGAAATATTGTAACGTTTATGATGTCAATGAAGATCCTATAATGCAGAAACAATTTCTCTGTGTGTTTCCCAGAAAATCCTCGGGTCCTAATGTATGGTTAGGTGGTAAAGGTACAGGAATCGAACATTGATTGATGACAAAGCCTTGGATCCCCCGCCTTTTTGGGAAGCATGGGATGAATTGCATTTAATGGTGGAGCCGCATCTAGTTGTTCACTACATTCTCGATAACTGGGTAACAGAAGTCCTGCTCTAATCTGATATGCCTTAAGATTAGATATTAGCCATCTGTCAGGTCCACTTAGTTGGAACACTTGTTTTGACGCCATGTCAGCTATTTTCTTTTTACAGTCCATGACCCTTGTGCACAGTAAGGCAGGAATGGGCAGGAAGAAAGAAGAATGCCCCCATGTGAAAACTCCCAAGACATTAGGGATATTTGTTTTTCAAATTAAACCCCCTTTTATGGTTTGTCATGACTCCTTATGTCGGAAGGAAGCTTTAAACAAGGCAGGCCACTCACTGCTTGACCGGCTGAGCCACCAGCTTTATAGTGGGCATTGCACCATACTTTAAATTAGGCCCCCTACAGCTGCAGACAATGTTCTATGAACTTAGACAAGCTGAAAACAGAGTTTGTAGGTTTGCCGTTTTCACAGATGATGGGTACAGCTTGAATAACAACCACATTCAGGAAAAGAATCACAGGACAGAGGAAAGCCTCAGCCGAGTCAAAGGAAAAGAAAAATTCTACTCCTCCGATTCTCAACTTACTATAATGCTTTTAAATACTTCTTTTGCACTCACCTACAAGGAATGCCCCCTTTAGAATATATAGCAGCAAACGCAGAAGGTGCTTTCTGGTGATCTGCAAACTACAATAGGAGACAAAAATCATTACACATATGCATAGAAATCATATATCAAACAGGAAATACTGATATGCTTTGTTATCTCTTATAGAACACCACGAGAAATAGGGAGGGGATATTCTTATTGTGGTTCGCTTAAAGGAAGGTCTTCATTAAATAAACAAACTAATGGGGATCTACAACTCCAAGAAAACATGTCTTAACGAAGAAAAAGACCACCATAGTTAAGAATAATATTTCATTTGGATCAAAGAATTATAGGAATAAGGACATTTGTATATACAAAATGCATACAGTTACATCTGAAATCACAGCTCAAGTTCAGTTTGGTGTGTGATTCGTTATTGGCATTTTATAAAATATTGGCATAATTAAAACGAGTAACTCACGTTTAGAAAAAAAAAATCAAATAGTAAGTACATTTGTAAACTCTCACTCCGTCTAGATATTCCAAGTGAAAACATTTCTCAACAGATTTAGTCTGTAGTATACATCTCATTGCTTATTTTACTTTCTGAACATTATATATGTTTTTGTCAAGATACAGTCAAAAGCGTTTTCTCATACAATCAAACAGAACATAAAGGCTACATGCAGTTAAACAGTAGAAAGGAAACAATCTTTATATCCCATAACAAATAGCAGAACAATTAAATAGCCCACATTTCACCACATTGTGTTAATGTTACACCATTTGTGCTACTCTGAATCGACGTACCTGCTTTTACTTTTCAAGAAAATCTGGGTACATTAACAACATGTGCAGTTAAGTAGCTAAAGAACTTCACCTATATGTGCACCTCTTTTGCATATAAGGAGCTTTGTCTCGCTATTTACAGTGATACGAACCTCGATCCAACATTGCATAACTATGTATGAAGTTGCACCTTTGCCATGGCCACTAAACATACTTCCTTTCCTGGCTTTAACTTTGGCCGTTTCTCTAAAAACAATATATATTTATTGGATATATAAAGGGTCAGTATCAAATGACAGTTTCTGTTGTCCTCGCAGAACTGCTCCCATTACTAATTCCAGCACCCTTTCCACTACAATTGAGTTTCAATTTTTCATGTAATTTGCGAACTAATTCATTGAGCAATACTGGCACAATTTTATCCAGGTAGACCTTCTTCAGAGATTCAACCAAAAGTCTGACATACACTGCATTAAAGTATTGCAGGCTCATCAGCAGGCCTTTGTACACTTGTTCAGAATTTTGACATGACAGTTCAAACTCAATGCTTGGGTGGATAGCATTCCCAACTGTAATTACTATGTAACCACTTCAATCTTTGGGAAGACAGCAGTGCGATATAGTTGATGTCAGTGAGGAGCAAATACCATTATTTTTTATTTGGATACATTAGCTGTTATTTTACCAGCTCTACAGAAATAATTAAATACAAATTGAAAAAACAAGTTACTTACCTTCGGTAACGCTCTTTCTGGTGGATACTCTATTTAACTGCAGATTCCTCATTTTGTGATTACCCCCGTGCACCAGACTGGATCCAGAGATTTTTCTAGTCAGCAATACCCTCATGCCCCAGTAGGTGAACCCACCATGCAGCATCGCGTCTTTTCTATCCCGCACCGGAAATTACTTCACCTCCACAATATAAATGCCACCTCCGCATGTTGATTTCTTTTTGATATCTGCTTGTGACATCGGACGAGGAGTGTTAAATAATCAGATAGTGCAAGAGCAAGGAGATGATGGACGAAGCGCTCAGTCACAGATCTGGGTTGAATCGATCATCGTTCTTTAGCTCACTTCGCCACCCCAGTTCAGACCCAGCCATATGCAAATCAGTCTTGACCGTGTTCCTCATGGGAACAGTCCAGACCGAACTGCCAAGACAGATCTTCCCTGGACCGGAAACAAGCATCCTGGGACCGGTTTCGGGTTAACACCCATCATCAGCCAGGCTAGCTTGAATCCAGTGACAAAGTGAGCAAGGGACCCAGGTCTGGGCATACCGTGCTAACTTAGGGCGAACAAAGCAAAAGACAAGGAGATGATGGATGGAGCGCTGAAACTTTTCAGACACTCACCCCCAGTTACAGATCTGGGTTTAATCCATCATCGTTCTTTAGCTCACTTCGCCACCCCAGTTCAGACCCAGCCATATGCAAATCAGTCTTGACCCTGTTCCTCAGGGGAACAGTCCAGCCCGAACTGCCAAGCCAGGTCTTCCCTGGACCGGAAACAAGCACCCTGGGACCGGTTTCAGGGTAACAGATAGTGCCAGTGTGAATATCTCTAGTTGGCATCTTATTAATGTGGGCCCAGGAAGTCCATTTCACAGATCGGGGAGTAGGGAGGAATCAGTGATTAAATAGAGTACCTACCAGAAAGAAAGTTAAAAACGGTAAGTAACTTGATCTTCTGATTGATACTTCAAACCGCAGCTTCCTCTCCTTATGAACAGATACCAAAGCAGTACCTCCCCAGGATGAGACGTGCTAAGCCATGACAGGATGCCCCTAAGGACTGCAGTGTGGAGTCTGGGAGACCATGGCGCAGGGCATTAACACCGCCCCAATGCTTGAACAGCTGTTGTTAAGTCACCTTCTGGAAAAAAGTGTTTCACCTTTTTTTTTATTATTATTTATTTATATATTTAAATAAGAGATAGCAGATACTAGGCAGTCTTTTTTTGTTAATGTGTTCGTTGAGGGTGAGGTTGGTGTCCATGTTGAATCCAAGTGACTTGGCATTGGGAGAAAGTTGAGGTTCGAAGCGGTTAAGGGTCATGCCATTGAGCCAGGCTTGCACTGTTTCTTCTTTGTTTTCCTTGGCACATAACAGGAATTCTGTCTTGTTTGGAGTAAGCTTTGGGTAGGTGCAGCACATCTAAGGCCAGTATGATATGCAGGCAGTTTTTGAGGCATTGAATATCTGAAGCTGTGTAGGCTTTTAAGTAGAGTTGTGGATCAGCAGCATATTTGTGAATCCTGATGCTGCTATCGGTGAGTAGAGCGACTACACATAGAGGTTGAAAGCACAACATGCAAGTAGATGCCCTACAAAATACTGTTGACTACTCCAAACATAAGTGATTTATGGTAATGTGTTCATTACCATAATAATTCAAGTTCCAATACTTTTATAAAACATTAGCACATCAATAAAGATATGTCCTGATTCAGATGTTCTTTATCATTTGGAGTGACACACTAAGGATGGTCATTGCCCAAAACGGTTGAGGACACCTGGGTTAGGCAGTTTAGAGCACAGTGTAATGGGTTCAGGGTTAATGCTACAGGGCTAAGGGTACACTCTTCAGGTTACACAGTTTAGAGGCAGGGCTCAGATTTATAAGTGTGAATGAATGTACGATAATTTATAAAAACCCTAAACAGTGGAAATCAAAACAGAAAAGGAAGGTCTTGATTTCCTTCCAAAAGGCTCTTAAGTTTTGTTGAGAACGTAAGGCTAGAGGAAGGGAATTCCAAATTCTAGCTGTTATCATCATCAGAGAACAGGCTTCCATTCTGGCTTTCTTGAACTTTGGAATAGTGACCTCAGAAGCATTTTGGGATCTCTCAGGTCACGAGTCGGCTGATACAAGGTGAACAATGAGGTTATTAAAGAGTGCTGATATGGCTTATGATATACTTTGAAACACAAGCAGAACACTTTGAATTGGCATCTTTTCAGAGCTGAAATCCAATGAAGTCTTGCTAACCAGTTAGAGATGGGTGTAAAATTTCTTTAAACCTAACACCATTCTGGCTGCGGCATTTTGCAGCAATTGTAATCTGTATGGGAAGAAGTTTATCAATCTTATATAAACTGAATTACAGTAACCTATTCTAGAAAGTATCAGTGCTTGTACCATGTACTTTCTAGATGACCCTGGTATAAAAGGAAGAATCTTCCTTATGGTTTTCAAGAGCCTGAAACCTGTTGTACATGTTGTTTTAATATGCTTTTTAAAGGGCAAATAGGAATACACCCAAATTCCAGGCCTGAGTAAGATCCCGAAAGATTTTGTCCACCATTCTTGTGACCAAGAGGTTTCGTATCTGAAGACCACAATCTCCTTTTTATCTTTGTTCAGGACCATATATTTTACAGTCATCCAATTGGATAACTACAAAAGACAACTTCTACAATTCCTAGCCATTGTCTCAGGATTTTTCTCTAACCTGATCAGTTGTGTATTGTCGGCATAGAGTGATGCCGAAGTATTCAATCAGGTTGGCTAGAGTAGAGAATTACACATTAAAAAGAATGGGGCTTAAAACAGAATCCTGGGGCACTCCTGCCCTGCAATTTGCAAGACCCACTGCTTTTGTGTGCTTTCTTTAAAAACAGAAGAGAACCAAGCAAGCACTATCTCAAACTCCAATTGCCTCTAAACTCTGCAATAAGACGGAGTGGAAAACAGTGGCGGTTAGACCTGGCATCCTTCGCGTGGTTTCCCTTACTTTCTGTCTTCCAACCTCCTGTTTTGCCGACTTCATTTTTGCTGGCTTTAGGATTTTGAGCACTTTAGCACGGCTGACCAGTGCTAAAGTGCATGTGCCCTTTCCCGAAAACAAGGAGACATTGGAGTATCCACAAGTAACATATTTAATTTACTTACAAGTCCCTAGTAAAGTGCACTACATTTGCACAGGGTCTGTAAATTAAATGCTACTAGTGGGCCTGCAGCACTGATTGTGCCACCCACTTCAGTAGCCCTTTAAACATGTCTCAGGCCAGCCCTTGCAGAGCCTGTGTGTGCAATATTAAACTGCCATCTCAACCTGGCAAGTTAACCTTCTTGCCAGGCCAAAACCTTCCTTTTTAATACATATAAGTCACCCCTATGGTAAGTCCTAGACAGCCCTAAGGGCAGGGTGCAGTGTATTTAAAAAGCAGGACATGTACTTTTAAGTTTTACATGTCCTAGTAGTGAAAAACGATTACATTTGTTTTTCACTACTGCAAGGCCTATCTCTCCCATTGGTTAACATTGGGATTACCTTATAAAATTTGTAATTCCCAATTGGGAAAAAATTGGCATTTCAAGTTTGGTGTCTCTGGAATGAGAATTTAAAACCACAACTTACGGTAAAGTTGAATTTTAAGTTGAAAGTCTGAAAATGCCACTTTCAGAAAGTTGGCCTTTTCTTACTTTAACCATTCTGTGCCTTTGCCTGTCTCTGAATACACATCTGGGGTGGGTGACAGATAGGCTCTGTGCAGTCCCTCTAGACAGCCACACACAAAGGGAGCTTATGTGTGTCTGATGGGCCAACCACATCCTGATGAGCCATTGAATTGCTGATCGGTCATCCTGGGAAGGACAGGAGGGAGTATCTGACACCTGCACCTGAATGAGCTGTTTCTGTCCCCACACAAAGAGCTGTGCATCCCCAGGGCAGAAGTACAGGGACTGCAAATCAAATGGCTCTCTTTGAGGCCTCCCCCACTTCAAAGGCACAACTAGGTATAAGTACTGGACCCCTGACACCACCAACTCAGTACACTTTTGGACCCGAGGACATTTTGCCAGGAAAGACGACTGATGTGCTGCTGAAAGAACTGTCACTTTGCTGAACTCCTGCTTTGCTGTGCTTGCCCTAATGCCTAATGCCCTCCTTGGCTGGGAGTGAGAAAGACTGGATCTGCATCTCTACAGGCCCAGAATCAAAGTGACTCAAAGGGATTGGTGGCTTGCCTCCTGTTCTGAAGTCTCATGGACATCAAAGACTTACAACAACCCTTCTACAGCTCTGGACTCTCCTAACTGTGTGTCCTGCCCTGACAAGTGGTGTCAATCCGAAACTGACGCATCTCTGCTCGACGCTGACGCCTAGCCACATTGCCGCTTAGGACGAAGACATCACATCACCGGCTGCGCAGCTCGATGACGATGCATCACCTTCATCATAAAGGGTTCACCACCGAAGAATCTCCGACTGCGCAGATCGGAAACGATGCATCGCCTGCATCCGAAGGGATCAACGCTGACGCATCGCCTCCTCTGCTCCCCGTATCGGATCTTCGATGTTGACGCATCCTCCATCCAAAAGTACTTTTTCAGCGGGACAAGGTTGGTCCCTGTATATGACTCATGCTCCATTGCGGTCGGCCTGAAATTTCAGGTTTGACCCAGTCAAGCGCGACCAGATAGCCCTGGATGGCGCTTTGTTTCTAAGCACTATATTTTATGATATTCTTTAGAAATTCATAACTCCGGTTCTACGTTTTGGATTTTTGTCGTTTCGGTCTTGTTTTGTTCACTAAATTAAGATCTACTTTTGTAACCTGGTGTGGAATATTTTTGTGTGGTATTTGCACAGTTTTACTGTTTTAAGTGTTGCACAACCACTTTACCTCTTAAATTAAGCCTGTGTGTTTCACTGTGCCGAGCTACCAGAGGGTAAGCACAGGTTAATTTAGGGTGTGTATCTGACTTACCTTGACTAGAATTGTGGTCCCTAATTGGACAGGGTGCATACCTCTGCCAACTAGAGACCCTATTTCTAACAGTGTCAAACAAGATCAGCGCTCCCACTCATCCATAATGTCTGATATCCTGGGTGGCCTTAGCTAACACGGTATCTGTGAAGAGACCCTTATTGGGCTTTCTGCAGGAGATGATTAGATTGAAGATAGGAGTACTGAGTTAGTGGTTAAGTGTACAGGGGTTAGGTTACACAGAATAGGGTGCAATGCTAAGGGCACAGAGCTTAGGGTTACAAGTTTAGGCACACATTAAGAGAGTGAAAGGTATAGGTCAGCACACGTCCTCCCTAGTGAACCCATTCATACACAACAGATGCGAGGGCTCCAAATCTGGGATTATCCTTTTCTGTAATCACCTACCACAACACATACACTTCTAAATTAAAAGACACCTAGCCCACAATTTATAGTAGGATGCGTCATTATAGGTGTATTTGCCTCGCCAGAGTAGGTATATACCACATGGGCTCAACCACTTATGGGGAGCTTGCAATACATTTTTAATCTGGATAAAAGCAGAGATCAAGTTCTTAATGTAAAAAAGCTTAAGGGTCTATTCAAGATGTCTCTTGTATTCAACGAGTACCCTTGCCATGATTAAAACTTGATATATTCTGGATGTTTAACGAAAGTTATATTTCATGCACCCATTGGAAATTACCTACATGTTTCATCCGTTGTACTAGCCCCAAAGGGTCTCCGGCTTTCTTCAGGGCTCAAGTAGTCCCTGCTTAATTGCTCATACAGTTTTATGAAATTTAGGAGTGGTGAAAGGCTCTCTTGACTGGTTTTTCCATGTATTTTGATTACTCTGCTCTGGGCTTTGTTCCTACTTCATCTGCAAGAGGGGTGGTGGCACGTCCCTGTAGCCACACATTGATTAATGGAACAGTGCTGCTAGAGCACCTATCTTCCCCATCGCTGTCTTGTTGCACTAATAACTTAGAGTTAGGGTTATATATATATATATATCCCAAAGATTAAAGTGATGTTGTAGTTAGGTGACAATGCCAGTTGCAACACAGCATTTTTAAATTTAAAAAAAGACACTGAAATTTACCAGTTATATACAACTGAAGTAACTAAAACCCTCCCCCTCCACAGGGTTGTCATAAATGATGTAATTTCAGATGTCATCAGTGATGTTATCAATGCTATCATTGTATATGTCAACAGTGATATAACATTTAAGAGTAAAAGCAATGCACTGTGAGGGTGTGAGTTATAGTTACTCCAGGGCTTGAGTTATAGTTACCTCAGTTAACTATAACTGGTGAATTTCAGTGTTTTTTAGTTTAAAATGTTATGACATCATAAACCACAAGCTCGAAGGCCTAGTGTTTGGTAAATGTCACTAGAACCAGTCATGCCAATTTAAGACTATACTGCACATTATCCATTATGTATTTTTTATACTATATGTATTTTAGTATAGTTAGCTTGAAAAAGCTGTTCTCTTCAAAGTGGGTCTAAAAATGGAATTAGAATGCTTAGGCTTTTTTTATCTTTCATGTATAAACTGGTGATAAAGCAATGGGAAGCAATAACTGCCAGTGGATTTAAGTGATTCTGTGGCTGTAGCATTTATCGCATAGTTATGGATTTACCACAAAGGGCGCTATCAGCACACATGTGCTAAACTGCCCCAAAAAGCAAGTAAAAAACATATAAACATTGTCCCATTTCCAGTAGTAGTTGGGGCCAAAATTGCCTGTGGCAATACAATCAGTGGCGGCACGCCGAGGGAGTGCTGCGGGGCGGGGAGGGTGGGGGGGTAGTGGAGTCCGACATACGACGGACAGGAGTAAGGTAAGTAATTAAATAAATAAAACAATTTACCTTGCGCGCGCTGCATCGCCATCTCGGCACATGTTTGACTTGTGCCTTAATGAGCAGCTGAACGTCAGGCCGGTGCCTTTCAATGGTCAGCAGGGCTGGGGAAGTGTCAGTTCCATGCCGGGCCCTGCATCGTGAACAACTGTGCTAGGAGTTATATGCCCGGCCCTGGCAGAGGATGGAATCACACCAGGGTGTGTGTGTGTGTATGTGCAGAGGGCAAGGTTCATTCACAGGTCCATGTGAGGGACACTCTGAATAGGCGTTTCGGTCTCAGTACACAGCAAGTGTCTGAGGGCCACCAAAAGGCAAGAGGCTGTCAGCAGGGACTTCACGAGACTTATAGAATCGTCTGCCGAGGCTCCCAGCTGGGTACAAGGAACTGAGTCACATCGGCTGGACATAATAGGCTGTCAGCATAATCTTAATTGGACTCGCAGTAGTGCATGCTGGGACTGTCAGCAGAGTACAGGACACTGAGCCACATCCACGGGACACAAGAGACTTCTAGCAGCTGCAGCATCTGACTGAGGCTTTCAGCAGGAAACAAGATAGAAGAGACCGTCATCACCATCCGCAGCAGGCTGCTAGCAGGAGCCTGCCAGCACCATCTGCATGAGACACTCAGCAGCATCTGGAAGTAGAGAGTGCAGCATCTGCATGAGACTCGCAGCAGGAGACGGGGAACTGAGCGACACTGCTGAAGAGCGTGTGTTTCTCTGTGCATGTGTTGTTTCTCTCTCTCTCGCTCTCTCTAAGATTAGTATGCCAAGCAGATCTTCACTGGATGTTATTTTGTTCCATATTCTGCAATTTTCAACAACGCTTTGCAGTGCACTGCGCACTGTGTGTTAAAATTGTACTTCTCGGCACAGATATTTCCTAGAGGTCCCTCTTTAGCAGTGCCTTTATTAAGAGCTCATCAGCTATTGCTTCCATAGCTGCCAAGTTTTCAATCTGCTAATATGTGACATTTCCAGGATGTTTACGTGTAACATGTCAATTTTTGTGTGCGACACTTTGAGTGACACCTTACTGTGAATAGATTAAAGCAGTAATGTCAATGCATGAGATCGATTTCACAAATGATCCTGCTTTACACAATATAATTTGCCAGAGACAACCTTGAAACAGCTGCAGTGCTCCTTAAGCATGTATGGAAGTTTAGTAACCTGCTTCCCATTTCTAAGTGGATCATCTTGGAAACAATAGCGACATCATAATAAATAATTTAGGCTTGAGTACATATGTTATGCCTGTTTAACGTTAGAATGGGAACTGTCAGGAGAAGTGGAGTGGGATGCTGCAAGAGACTGGGGCAGTGTGTTGCATGTGTGCAGTCAGTGATGTAATACAACATGATATGGCCCCTTGCGAAGGTGGTGTAGGGCCCTGAGACTCCTATATCTCAAAGAAATGTATTGGCCTTACAGTGAATAAGGACTCCCTGAAGCATGGGCTCACACTGCGCCCCGGAGCCTGCCTTACGCCTCTGCATGTGCGCTCTGCACACCATGAACATGTTGACTAGAAGGGAAGAGCAGTATTACAAAAGGTATAATGTGCATCAAAGTTTCTGATCCTTGTTTACCTAATGAAGAGGAATGCGATCACATGCTGTAAAAGAGCACCAAAGCAGGAAGTGACCCGCTATACACCAGAGCATTTAATGCACCAAGATTTAGCCCAACAAAAGCAAAAGGAACAAATGAGATTTAGCCATGCATGCTTAATGGTCAGTCAGTCCTCTCCTCGTGCAACTACATGCTCCAGATTGCTACGCCGTTTCAGTTAAAAGGCCAGAACTGGTCAAAGGTTTCAGATAAACAACACAAGATCACTTGGTGATTAAACGCAATATGTCTCTGCCATCCCATTCCATCACACTGGCAATACTAAATAAATATATCCTGACGGAGTCTTTTGAATGCTTGTACGAAGACATATATATTCTGTAATAAAGGGCCACAAACCATTTTCCTTTCACAAACCTGTGTCTCACATGTATGTTCAGGCACATAATATAATGGGAAACACTCATATGCAAATGGCATATGCATGAACATGTGTGAGTGAAAATGTACACAAGGCTGATTAAATGTTTGGATGGAATTAAAAAGAAAAAATCAGAATTGTCCTGGTAAGAATTCATAAACTCTCTGGTTAGGATAGAAAATGAGAGCAAACATTGGCCTAGGCAAGACAATGAACTTCTCTGGAAGAAGAGAGGAGAAAGGCAGGACTGGCCTGGGAAAAATGATAAACTCTATTGGGAAGCTGAACTAGTCTGCGAAGGACTGAGAACTCTGTGGAAGAGAAGTGAGAAGCAGGGCTGTGCTGGGCAGGCCTGCTAAACTCTCAGGAAGGGAAGACAGAAGCAGGTCTGGGATATGCAGCACTGCTTAATGAGTGCTGTTTGGAAATAAAGAGCCCGGCATGGTAATACATCACATCTAAAGCCAGCTCAGCTTGCTTATCCAAGCAAGGCACAGCTCATGTCACACAGATTAAAAAAATAAACCAGAGCACTGCGCCAGTTTCACCCGATCAAGAACACAACTCCTGCCGCCCCTTCCACTTCTCCCAGCACCCCAGCCTCCTCTCTGCACTGACGCTCTCAGCCACCCAGCCCTATTTCATACCTTCAGTGTGTGACTGACCTCCATCCATTTCCCTAACCTGCAGGCATCAGGGAGCTACCCAATCTCATGTGAAGTATAATGTGACATTGAAGGTGACTTGCTGCCTGTCAAAGTGGGTTCTCAAACAAGGACTTGTTGAATGTGCAGCATCAGTAGAGCTGTACTTTTACTGTGATTTGTCTCCGGCGCCAGTCCAAGCCACAACCATATCACAGCCTCCAGTAGAACTCTGCAGATGAGCATCCCAGTTATGCTGAACGAGAGTCTGAGGGGCCAGGCTGCCATATGATAATACACGGTCAGCTATTCCTGTAACAACCACCTCTCCACGACCCTGGCTTACAATAGTTTAACAGATACTGCCACTTCACAGTGAATGTGCTGCTGACCCCAAAGGACCGTGAAATAGATTGAGATGTCAATGCAGTAATGCAAGGACAATCATTAATTTGCATTATTTTAACCCATATGCTTGGCAGAGCTGTCCTTCACACACACAAACACACACATACTTGTGCAGCACACACATTCTCGCCACCAAGGAACTACCCATACCCACTTACTCCTCTCTTAAGCGGGGGCCTGTAACTCAGATTGTCCTCAGATTCCCGTGTGGATATATATATTTTTTTTCCAAAGTCAAAACCATAGAAGTTTATTCAAAATTAAGAATCATTACAACAGGCAAAAAGTAGTTAGTCAGATTCAAACAAACAAAATGTCCGGCACACATCCCAGAAAGGACACATTTTATAGTTTAGAGACGTATAAAACAACACACTCGACTTAGTGTGAAATGGTATCATAGGGCTGTACTAACAAAGATACACATCATAAACCAATCAACATTGTAGAAATTGTGCTACATAAAATAAGTTACTTTAGGAAATGCCTAAATCATGAATAAGTGTTAAATACCATTTAGCTTACAAACAAGGGAAATGAGTCAGTTCTTAATTTGAGCCAGTGGTTGTAGGTGGGCCCACCAACACTTATTATTGGGAGCCAGCAGTTACTTTTCCTAATTAGACTTTTACCCAGAGCAAGGCAGAGAAAAACACATGGGGGAGAAGGAGGAAGAGAAAACAGTTATAAAGCATAAAGCAGGGATGAAAAGGAATCGGAAAGAGTGAGATAAAGAGGCAGTGGGTGTCTAGTGGTGGATTAAAGAGGGATGACGTGGAATCAAGACTATGCAGCAATGGTATTCGGCACCCCCGATATTCCTAGCACTGGCTACAGGCTTCTGAGCAAAACTTAGATCTTTCGCACTTAATATTTTACAAATTAAGCACTGGAAATGCCATTGCACTCTTGAAGCACACTAAGCAATATGCCATTTGAGGTTGAATAAAAATACGGTGTGGCTTGGTCAACAGCAGCCTTGAATATTACAACATAAGAAAAAATCTCTTCATGGCTTCCTCCTAAGGCA
Source organism: Calotriton arnoldi (assembly GCA_963921515.1). Lineage (NCBI taxonomy): Eukaryota > Metazoa > Chordata > Amphibia > Caudata > Salamandridae > Calotriton > Calotriton arnoldi. The sequence continues at coordinate 1,928,980 of CAWUFW010000493.1, read as the reverse complement.
CACAAAGAAATACATTTTATTCAGTACAAGAAAACAACACCATAAAATGAACCTCATTTCCACTATTTTATGAAAATGAAATACACACGTAGGAAACTTGTTCATGCAATGTTAAAAGCTGCATTTTCTTCAGCAAACCTGCTGGCCATTGGTGCCTGCAAATCGCAGCATTCACACTGCCCAGGTACATGGAATGCAGGGGCATGGTAGCATGTGTGCCCATTGAAGGGCCAACTTTAAGGGAGGGATAATTTGACTTCCCACCCAATTTACAAGGCTGGAAGAGGTAATCAAATACCAGTCTACTGACAACACCATCCTGCACTCTGGTATATTCATCAGCTCTCTTCAATAAAGCTGCAGCGGATGGATAGCGTTGGGTTTGCTGGCTCATGCACTACCGAATGACCAATCCCATTGGCACCAGACTTGGGATCGGGCTGGATTCCAGTTGATTCTGTTCCACACTACCAAGCCACTAAGCAAGGAGATGGAAATAAGTCAGAGAGACTGGTACTGTACATGCCAACATCGGTCCAGTGGACACCTCCATCCACCTTTCGCCCCTCATTTTCACAAACCAGAACAGGCTTTTTCTGATAAATAGATGGATTGCTAGAGAGTGACTCAATAGGGTCAGCACAATAAACCTAATTATTCTGGCATCTGTTTTCACTGGGCTTGAGAGGAGAGGTCCTAGACCTGGAACTAGATGCTTATTATAATTATACATTCTGACCACATCAATGCCCATCAACCCTGTGTAGACAAAAGCAGGGGAACTTGTAAGTTCGGCCACGTAACTAAGGAAATGATTGCTTTAAGCGCATGTGACGTTTTCCAGTTTACAAACTTCATGAAATAACTTACTGTGATTCAAAGAACCGATGATTCACACACTGCCGAGCAGCAAAATCAGACGTGATATCATTGGTTGGTCTTGTGTGGATATTAAGAAATACAGGCCTCGTGAGGGCACATTTCAAGGCCCGCTTTTCCCCCCGGTTCTTAGCACCTAAATCATACAGCCCGCCCATTAAAACCTTCTCTAGGTCCCCACAATGCTACAACATTGCCTTTCCTTTTACATTATTTTCATGCACATCTATTTTTAGGTCTCGCCTAGGCAGCGCGCATGCGCTGTCTCTCCGAGACATAAAGTAATCTATAATATTGGGGGAAACTCCGCCTATTGCCGGGTAATTGTCCTGCCGCTTGGGATTAGTTAACTCAGGCATTTCTTTTGTTACCGTGCTTATTACTGGCTGTGCTTCCGATGAGTCACTTCCGTTTATTCCGGAAGCAGCACCGCCTAACTTCAGTGTCCTTCCCCTTTCCAGCAGCGCTCGAAGCTTGTTGTCTTTTTAGGTCGAGCATCATTGTTTTTTTTAAAATAGTGCGCATTAACATGCGCGCGCAACCTTCCCCTTTCCAGGTCGAGGATCACACACACACATGCATACATAATCAGCACGGCGCCCTTTTACGAGCGCCGTGCTGATAATGGTTTCATTGTTTCCTCCACCATGCTCTCCGCTCTCACTCCCCCCTCCCTCCTTGTTTTTAGACTTGTGCCCTGCTGTCCCCCCCTCCCCAAAGCCCCTGTCCGCCTCCCACTCCCCCTATTACCCCCCGTTATCCATTCGGTTTCCACCCACCCTCCTCCCTCATATCTTTTATTGAGGGTTTCACCCTTGCGTGACGCCTGTGCATGCATCTTTAGAAAGTTAACGAAGCACCGTATAGCAGGCTGTGGGAGGGATGTGTACGTTCAGCCCTGGGTTCCTAGTGGTGCGGTGCTGTCACCGTGAATAAACGCCACACATCGCGAACTGGGCTGCTAATGGCGGCGCCGTGGCTGACTGGGAGCAGGAACCCAGCCCAACCCGCTGCAATGTGTTTGAAACCGAGGGCCGTGCCGCTCAGGAACAAGGTGTACCACTTTTATTTATACAACATCGGGGCAGTAGAACGGCTATACTGCTTTAAGCAGTGCTGCCACCCAGCTAAAAACATTTGAAAATCACTGAAAACCCTTTCATCACACGAAAACACTAGCTGCAGCGGAGGTTGTGGTGTGCACATATTGCTGAAATAAAGTGAGATGGCTAGAGAACAGAGATGACTTGTAATATTTGCGATACACATACTGGCCATTCCTAAAGAACTTAGGCTGATGTTGGTAGGAAGACCTGGAGAGCTAAACTCTCACATTTGATGCGTGGTAGGTTTGGAGATTACGAGTTCGAATTTTGGCAAAACTAATTCAGACTTCCATGATTAACCCTTCCGAGGCAGATCACTGTGTGCAACGCATTAGTAAAAGTAATGTCACTCCTGTAATTTATAGCGCTTACTTTTGGATGAAGTGTGTTACGAAGCACTACACACAAGTATGTTAAAAAATTCTTTATTTGGTATTCGTTTTAAAACACATAATGACATTAACATTTACATTCAAGGAAATTGCGCATTCTGTATAGATTGTGCACTTTGTGACGTGATACAACGATTGCTAGGGGTTGAGAGTGCAGAAGGGTACTCTTCTGTGCCCTCATACATGCAGGCGCACATGTACTAACAGTATGAGAGTAGGCTGTCCTGCACATAGAGTACAGATGTCCTATACTGTTCTGTAAATATGGCTTGTACTGTTAACTACGCACTCTCGGGCACTTGTTAATTCATGTAAAACTGGTTTTGTTTCCTTGTACTTATACCTGAGCAGAGCCAATAATTAACCTCATGTACACATCAGCGCTGGTGCCCAGACCTGAGCACACCAGTGCTGTGCCGGTCCACACAAGCACAAACTCGAGGGGTGCGGGTCCTAAGCCGGGCTCTTCACCCACATACATTTCATGACAACGCACCTGACTGACACCACCACATTCTCTCAGACGCATGCAAGCAGGCACGGAATCTGAGGCTTCCCTGAGCAACCATGGATAGGAGACATATGATTGTTTTCGCCGGAGGGCAAAATATCTTGTAAATGGAAAAAAACCTTAAAGTAAAAAAAAAAAGGCTATAACGTGTCCTGCATTGACTGTCATAGCTCTTTTTTTCTTTAACCCTGTTGCACACAGCCCGCTTTGCTATGCAGTGCAACATGTCTAAAAGTACTTGACAACGGCAACAGATGTTACATAAGTGAAACCTATTGGCTTTGCCTATTCTTGTTTCCTTCTCTGTCTCTCTCGCCCCTCTTCCCATCACTGCAGCCTTCTCCTAATTGTCACTCCCATGGCTGCCTCCCCTTCACGCTGTGCCTCGAGACACTCGCTCTTCCTGCATCCACAGGCTTAAATGAGTGTTGAACAAAGCAAAACCAAAGGGGATGATGGACGGAGTGTTGAACTTTGCAAGCACTCAACCCGAGTCAACTGATCTGGGTTTAATCCATCATCATTCTTTAGCTCACTCCGCCACCCCAGTTCAGACATGGCCATATGCAAATCAGTCTGACCCTGCCTGTGCCTCATGGGAACAGTCCAGCCCGAACTGCCAAGCCATGTCTTCCCTGGACCGGAAACAAGCATCCTGCGACCGGTTTCTGGCTAATCAGCCGTCATCAGCCAGGCTAACTTGAATCCAGTGGCAAAGTGAGCAAGGGACCCATGTCTGGGCATACCCTGCCAACTTAGGGCAAACAAAGCAAAACCAAAGGGGATGATGGATGGAGTGTTGAACATTGCAAGCACTCACCCCCAGTCAACTGATCCGGTCCTAGGATGCTTGTTTCCAGTCCAGGGAGGATCTGGCTTGGCAGTTCGGGCTGGACTGTTCCCATGAGGCACAGGGTCAAGAGTGATTTGCATATGGCTGGGTTCAAACTGGAATGGCATGGTGAGCAAAAAAACTATGGATTTAGGCCCAGATCTCTGTACTGGGGTGAATGTATGACATTGTTCTGCATTCTGTCCAACAACTGTTGTTTTTGCATTAAATGAGTGTTGAGCTTTCGTTCGTTTCTGTCAAGTGAGGGTCTTACAAATGCAGATGCACAGAGCGACAATGTTTTCCATGTAAATTATGCAACAAGACCATGTAAAATATGGCAAAGTCTCTTTTAAAGTCAAACAAGTGTATTTCTTTAACATACAGAAGCTTTTTTCTTAAGTCACGTTTCATCAGGGCACTGAGAGGAACCATTCTTGTCCCGCCTGCACTCTGAAGACAGCATTGGAACAGGCAGGAAGAAGTTGCCAGCACTGCAAGTACAAAAATACTAGAAGACATTTTTCATGTTAATTCTTCATTTAATAGGGTCATTCACTTGTACATAATGTCTTCTAGGTTATACATCAGGTAACAAAAATACTTAAAACACTTTTTTATTATAACTTTTCAACATGCTGCACAGCAGCCACACTGCTGTACAACATAGCTTAAAGACATTGGCAAAGCCAATAGCTCTGGCTAAACACTTATAAAATCCCAAGGGCGAGACCTATTGGCTATGCCAATGCTTGTTTTATTTTATTACTCAAGTGTTTTACCTATCATGGTATAGACGATGTGCTCTTCCCCGCAATGAATGTTCAGATCTTAGATAATTTCCTATTGGCATTATCTCATTGCTTCTTGCACAGGCTTTCTACTTAGTAACCTCTATAAGTTGGCGTTTTAGTCCAGTCAGTTCAGCTAACTTGTACACGGACTACAGCTTCCAGAATAAGAAGGAATTTGGACCTTCTTACAGACAACCAGTACCTGTCCTAGCCGTTCAAGGAACAAGAACAGTACTTCTGCCGCCCCTTGCTGGAAGAAAGGAGAAAAGATTTGTGTCCATCGACCTCATCAAACCACAGTATGTGGCCAATACTAAATAGTAGGCCTCGTGGACTCCGATCTAGTAGCAGACGCACTCCTCTCACTACTATCCAAGAGGTTCAGACTGAAAGACTGATAACAATCGAGAATTCAGCTGTAACAGATGAAGGACTAAGCAACAATGCAATGGAACTCATCCCTCTTGAAAACCAAGTAACAGTTCGTCCAAATACACCTGTCTACACCAACGTAGCAAGTGATCAACTGGTTCCAGCGAATTCTACAAATCCTGATGCAATTCCAACAATTGACAGAACTGCTTCTGGCTATTTCATTAACTTTGATACGTTCTCAGAAGATCCGAGTGAACCTGAAACGACGCCAGCATCATTGAAATTCAAGTAGCAAGTACAAGACTTTCTTCACTTTCTGAAAAAGACTTATTTGGTTTCTCCATGGATTGAACTCTGGATTACATCTGGACTTTTTGTTTTCCTGCTCTGGCTAGCTTTGGTTACAACTGTGAGCGTGCTTATAAGTGGCAGATACATCCATGTGAATACTGAAGGAAAAGACGTGAACGTACTTTTGAAACCTCATAAATCTTCCCATCGTGAAGCAAGAGACTTGTCAACAGTGAACATCACAGCTGTTCCTATACGGGATGGTATAGTGTGGGACAAAACAGATTTTGATATCTTCGGCCCGACAGAAAAATTGAACATTCCACATTTGTTTAAAATTTCACTTAGTGATCTAATTTCGTCCAGTACCAATTCTGATGATTGGGACTTTGAGACTGTTAATGACATAATGTTTGACCTAGAAAAATCTGCTGCATTTTCTAAAAATGAATATTTAGAGGGTTCTTCAGACTATGAACAGCTGTATTGCTATAACCACTATGGTCATCATTATTTGCATAAATCTACATACCCTAGAAATGTGTTTATGTTTAACCAATGGGAGCATTGTCCTACACCACCACACGGTAGTTCAAATACATTTACTAATAAGTTTCCATATTTTTCAGGTTACAATACATCTGATCCAGAAACGTCTTACTATAAAAATGTAAACAGAACAGGACTGAAAATTATGTTAACAAATACAAAACAGATTTATTCTGCACCATTTATTGCCCAACTGTCTAGACAGGGTTTCGACTTTTGGAAAGACACAATAGACTCAAAAACTGTCTGGGGTACTAAAGATTGGCAAGTGCAGGGGATAGAAGCTTTATTTAGAGCCTGCATCATCCCTGAACAAATAATGTTTTTGAATGAAACTGTCCAACAAACATCTTGTCTTGGACTAGCCAAGATCAAAGAGATGAAAACACCTTCTGTACCAACACCTGCAAGTGATAATAATACACAGGCAGTGGTGACAGTTGACAATATACTACAACTCAACAGATCTAATCCTGATTGGAGAAAATGGTTGATCTGGCCCACAGACACGAACAACTGTCAGGAAAGATTCCTGAATAAAACTCAGGGCTTTACTATTCATAGGCCAGACCCAAGATACGTCCAAAGACAGCATCCGGGGGTAGTAACAACATACAGTGTAGGAAAATTATGCCTCAATTGGCTTCAGAAATCTACACTACAGGATGTGAAACAACACTTATCCTTACTTAAAGAGGACGCAGACCTTAGGGAATTCTTGCTTGGACCAAGAAAACCGCGTCAAAAACGTTTCATATATGCCGGCATTTATGCTGCCTATTATGAAGCATGGAAAGTGTCACAGATGGAGGCTGCAGAACGAATACGTGAACTTGATCGTATTAATTTAGAGAAAACCCTCTCTGTGGTCGACAATGGGTTAACAACTTTGTCCTCCAGAATATATTCATTGGATGGCATTGTATCCTCTGCTATCGACATACTAGAACAAGATTTGGCGATGTTACAGCAAGGCCAATCTCAATTACGTTCTATTGTGTTATTAAGCTGGACGCTGCAATCTTTGCGAGCGGGCTATGTGCCTTGGCGTTTTATCAACACGTCAGCTCTGTTTGCAGAATACAATCTGACTGATAAACAGATCGAACTGGCACAAAGAGGAGCAAAGTATACAGTGCTGAGCATTGAAAAACTGGAAAAGTTACCATTCACAGTGGCAGAAAAACCAGCTACAGAATGGCTTATTCATGGCAAAATCACACTACCTGTGACTACTTTTCAGTTTCAGTATTGCCTCAAACAAATGCAAGCAGGCAAATATGAAAGGTTGGGTAAGGAATACATTAAGACATCTTGGAATTTACCATATACATATAGATGTTGGAGTGGGGATCGTGAAGTGTTTCTGAGCGGTACACACTGTAAAAATGCACTGAGCGGTTCACTAATATGTCAGGACATTTCTTTACACGGGGCTTGTAATGGTTCTGTGGCAAATTTGTCTTGCCATCAGCAGGGTACACCAGCTGCTGTGATTAATCCAACGTTTGGACAACTTTCTAATGGGAGTTACCTCATGTTGAATGATCAGAGTTGCTGCGGCATGTTGCCAGGCATCCCATATCTAGTAACGGTCAACTCCAGGGTCACTTGCTGTATGCAAGTATTGTTTGCCCCAATAGACACAGTCAGGGAGTCGCCTCTATGCCTTCGCTGAACGTATCTTTTATAAGATTTGATACTTTGAGCAGAATAAAAGCCATGCTTTTCCAGCAAACAGTGCCTTTGACCTCGGCCAAAGAAACCTATGACTTATAAGTTGCAAGGACTTCGGCTGAGATACAGACTTTAATACGTACAAACTGCCCTATACATTTCGTGGAAATGATAGGACGTATCTTAAACATGTCTGATACAAGCGGAATTGTACATGTATTTAAGAGCATCTGTTCCGGACTGTTAGCACCTTTCCAGGCAGTCCTCGGAATAATCCCAAACTTTGCACATTCGGTGTTTGGTGGCATACCGTTAATTCTAGCACTTGTTGCCGGAATTCTATTTCTCTTCCTGCTATTACGCTATGGCCAGCCTATTCGCAGACATCACGCTGAGCGAAATGGAGAAAGCTCTCCTTGAACAAAAGTGCCGTGAGCGAATAGTACAGCTTTTTGGCATGACTCATCTACGGGACCTTAATACCACGTGGTTCCTGTCATTCAGACCAATCTGGCAAGATTGCATCTTACCTGTTCTACGATGCCTGCTATGCGGTGAAGAATGCGTGTTGGACACCTGTCTAACATTTCCATCAGCTACGCCAACGGATATCGATACTCTGCTGGACCCGATAACGGCCCATGCTCTGTGTTGTCCCCAGAGGCTGCCAATCCTGATGTCAGCATTCATTGAGATCTCACAGACGCTTCCGGCTGCTGCTGAGGTACGAGAAAGATCTACAGGCACACAGGTAACAACGGACGCGAACATTGCTGCGGCAACATATGCTGAAAGCGATGCTTCACATCTCTGTGCAATTAATCTACTACACGAGGTGTTCCAACTGACACCAACTTCAGTGGACGATGTTTTGTCTACGGAAATAGATGATCTCATGTTTACACCAGACCCGTAAACTGACTCTGATTCAGCCCACAGTGTTCCAGAGATGCAGTAACAATTTGGCCTTCATACTTCAAAAACGTGGAACTCTCCCCAAAATTGAACTTTTTTCCATTTTTCGAACTAAAATGGCACTTCAATCTGCTTAAAGTAGAACTAGCCTTATAGTACAGACTTCGCGGTACTTCCATAGACACTTAGTCACCTTGTTTGTCAAAAAAGTCCATTCATTTTCATGACATGAAATGACTTTAATTTTTGAACAACTTATCGATCATTTTCTGTCAAATGTAAATATTACTGCTAATTTCATTCATATTGTATTTTATTTTAAATATATGCCTGAAATGAAAAGCAATGCTTCAAATGTACAGTACCTTTTGCATTCTAATAGGTTTTGTAAATGCCTTTTAAATGGTTTTATGAAATATTTTAGCAATATGCGGTACTCCATTTAATATTTAGCATTTTAAATGTTTAGCACTTTAGTATTATCGTACACACGAAAGTGGAGTGGGTGTTGTATTCCTCTTAGGGTGTCCATACACAGGCTTTCCTGTATCATGTCCTTATATAGGCACAATTCGCCTTACCCTTATATAGGCATAAAATCCCAGTCCTTATTTAGGCATTAAACCGTGCACTCCAAATACAGGCATGGTCTCCGACATCCGTCCACCCTAACGTCACAACGAGTTCTTGAAGAACAGACCCTTAGGCTTCGGGGGTTTCCCTAGCACAGGACTATTGATTTCTTCAAGGACTCATCTATTATGCATGAACCATTATACCTTAGGGGTTCATTCATGACGTCTTCCACTGTCCGATTCACGTCAATGCTAACATTCTGAGGTACCTCTCAGGTATAAATATACCTTCCCTAGCCCTGGTAAACCAGAGGAGACCTCGACTTCAGAGGAGCCCGTTTCCCGGCCTGACGCACTGAGAAGACGCTGTCATCCCTGCACGCAGGGAGTCCAGCTTCCAGTGATCTGACTTCCCTTGTGGGGTGTTGGAGTTCGAATCTGGCAAGAGATTCCCACCTCTCTCATTCTTAAGGTATGGAGCTGACTAGAACCTAGAGGGACTCTTGGCATACTAGGCTTAACATACTCTTAGTATACCATAGTAAGGAATACTTCACCTACTTCATACCTCTCCCTACACCTAGGTTAGGTTAGGTACATTGGGGTAGAACTAGCTTAGAAACGCATCGTATGAGTACTCCCATTTTTAGCTCATGTTATTTATGTATGTGAATACACGCTAAAAGATAATGCTAACGCAGTATTATTTATTTCTACTGCTTACGCTGTACATTATTTATCTTGCATACTGTCTTATGATCGTAACAGCACATATCTCTTACACGAGAAACAAGACTGTTCAATAAACCTTTTATTGAAACGCCCGTCTATTCTTTCTGTGTAACTTTGAGGAAAACTAAGTATGCACGATTGAGCTGAGTGAAATAGTTATCTATTGTTTCCATGACTCTGGGACACGTTCTGATTCTAAAGGGAAACATAGTGGTCATGTTTTGCGGCTGCCAGAAACTACTCCCTTCTTGTTGTCAAGGAGTTTCTAGTGGCCTCTGAGCTAGCTGGCACAAGTAATTAAGTTTAATATACTCTATAGGGACATACTGACCTTAGTCCTATGTCAAACCTATAGGGGATATTATTCCAATGCGCAGAGCCTATTAGGGAAATAGGAGCTACACTACACTTTCGCTCACTCACTCATACCTGTCCACAATGAGAATAAGCAGTCACTGAAATAGTTCAAAATGTTTATTTTAACTATCGTGCTCTACAATACAGTATACGTGCCACTACTAGCAGCAAAATGCATACACTCAGCACAGTTAGCATTGTTACAATTCCATAGAATACAAAGGGAGAAGTCATGTTATAAAGACTGGAAATAAGGGCCTGAAGTCCTAACCACCCTCCCCTTGACTAGAAGAAGTTTATTTTATAAAAAGAACTATCTCTGGGCTTTGACAGCAGACCCCATACCTTAAAGCCTGAATGTAAGGTTTACATCATAGGAACAGCAGAGCTCTTCTCCATGGAACGGCTTTCTCCAAGTGTGTAAAAACAACATGCAACAACGTAATATCAAAGCACGAGTCTTCAGTACTGCAGCTGTGTAGCATGTTATGTCTAGGTGCTAGGGACTGACCAGAACAGAATAACAAGGGGCATTGTTTATCGACCTTGCATATCGTGTTCAGACTAAACTCCAGGAAAGGCAGAGAACGCGAAAGGCAACCGGTTCTCATGTGAAGGGCACAAACAAAGTCTTGCAAAAACAAAGTCATGTAGTAGCGTGCGCAAAAGCAGCATCATGGCAGCGAAGCTCATGCTAACTTAGCAATGTCGATAATGTGCCCAAGACCCATATAACAGGACTGACAGACTTTTGTCAGAAAACCAACATTTTTTACACAGTTTTGGCACTTTACTGGGACATAGCCTATTTTTGCTATTTTTTGTGCTTTCAACCTTCTTCCAGTTAATGGTAGAAATGGGTATGCAAGCAATAATGGATCCTGGAAAGCTATACATTTTAGAAAAGTAGACAAAATTCTGAATTCAGCAAGGGGTCATTTGTGTAGATCATTCAAGGTTTCTTTATAGCAACTAACAGTTGAATATAGGAAAAATTGAAAATTAGTTGAAAAAAACAGCCATTTGTGCCAACGTTTTCACCTGTAACTTCTTCTAATCATGACAGCTGTTTGAAAGCAATATACTGTTACATCCGCTGGACCTTTCTGGTTGTGGGGATATATAGGACCTGTAGGTTCACCAAGAACCCGACGAACCCAGAGCCAATAACTGAGCAGAGTCTTGCAATGGTTTTTATTATGTACCGGGTATATAGCAATTAATTTGGGAAAATATATACATGGAAAAATCGGTATGAAAGACACCTATGTATTTCTGAAATTGGAACAAAATATAGAGTTTAGAAACAGTAGATATTTGCACATTTCCGAAATTGTGAGTACCCATACTAGCATGAGAATTATAGTACATTTTTCAAAGTGACTTCTTTTTTACACATTGTCGTTCATTTGGAAGGCAGAAATGCATCGAAAGTCAATAGGTAATAACAGTTGCTCTACAATTCTGTGTTACCCTAAGTCTCCCGATAAAAATGGTACCTCACTTGTGTGGGTAGGCCTAGTGCCCGCGACAGGAAACGGCTCAAAACGCAACATGGACACACTTTATTTTTACAGTGAAAACTGACCCTTTTTTTGCAAAGTGCCTAACTGTAGATTTTGAACCCTAGCTCTGCCGGCACCTAGGGAAACCTAGCGAACCTATACATTTTTGAAAACTAGACACCCAGGGGAATCCAGGATGGGGTTACGTGTCTGGCTCGCACCAGGTTTTGTTACCCAGAATCCCTTGCAAACCTCAAAATTTGAAAGAAAACACATTTTCCTCACATTTCTGTAGTGGAAAGTTCTGGAATCTGTGTGGATCCACAAAATTCCACCCACCCCGCATTCCCCGAAGTCTTCTGAGAAAAATGGTACCTCACTTGTGTGGGTAGGCCTAGTGCCCGTGACAGGAAACGGCCCAAAACGCAACGTGGACCCACCACATTTTCACAGTGAAAATGGACCTTTTTTTGCAAAGTGCCTAGCTGTAGATTTTGAACCCTAGCTCTGCCGGCACCTAGGGAAACCTAGCAAACCTATACTTTTTGAAAACTAGACACCCAGGGGAATCCAGGATGGGGTGACTTGTCTGGCTCTCACCAGGTTCTGTTACCCAGAATCCCGTGCAAACCTCAAACTTTGTAAAAAAAAAAAAAACATTTTCCTCACATTTCTGTAGTGGAAAGTTCTGGAATCTGCGTGGATCTACAAAATTCCACCCACCCCGCATTCCCCAAAGTCTTCCGAGAAAAATGGTACCTCACTTGTGTGGGTGGGTCAAGTACCCGCGACAGGCAAGGGCCCAAAACCTATTGAGGCGACATCAAAATTACCTATCACAAAACAACCTGGTTTTGCAAGGGGAGTCACCTGAGTTTTTGGCCCCGGGCTCGGCGGCCATCTAGGGAAACCTACCAAACCCACACATTTCTGAAAACTAGACACCCGGGGGAGTCCAGCAAGGTATGGCTTGCATGGGTCCCCCAACATTTCCCTACCCAGAATCCCCTGCAAACCTCAAATTTAGCTGTAAAAATCACTTTTTTCTCAAATTTCTGTGTGGGAAAGTTCGGGAATCTGCGTGGATCCACAAATTTCCTTCTACACAGCATTCCCCCAGGTCTCCCGATAAAAATGGTACCTCACTTGTGTGGGTGGGTCAAGTACCCGCGACAGGCAAGGGCCCAAAACGTATTGAGGAGACATCAAAATGACCCATCACAAAACAACCTGGTTTTGCAAGGAGAGTCACCTGGGTTTTTGGCCCCGGGCTCGGCGGCCATCTTGGGAAACCTACCAAACCCACACATTTCTGAAAACTAGACACCCGGGGGAGTCCAGCGAGGTATGGCTTGCGTGGGTCCCCCAACGTTTTTCTACCCAGAATCCCCTACAAACCTCCAATTTAGCTGAAAAAAATCACATTTCCACATATTTTTGTGTGGAATCACCGTGCTGGCACAAATGTCCTACCCCACAGCGTTCTCCTTAGTGTCCCGAGTAAAATGATACCTCACCTGTGTGGGTGTCCGATGCAGAATTGGCTAAAAACGTATTTTTTTTTAAAAAATTGCGCTTAGAATTCTCGGTGCTATACCCTTAATCCCTATGTTTTGGGCTCTTCCCAGTCACAGGCCCTTGCCTCACCCACACAAGTGAGGTATCATTTTACTCGGGAGACTGAGGGGAACGCTGTGAGGTAGGACATTTGTGCCGGCACGGTGATTCCACCCAAAAATATGTGGAAAATGTGTTTTTCTCCGCTAAATTTGAGGTTTGCAGGGCATTCTGGGTAGGAAAACGTTGGGGGATCCACGCAAGCCATACCTCGCTGGACTCCCCGGGTGTCTAGTTTTCAGAAATGTGTGGGTTTGGTAGTTTCCCAAGATGGCCGCCGAGCCCGGGCCAAAACCCAGGTGACCCCTTGCAAAACCAGGTTGTTTTGTGATAGGTAATTTTGATGTCTCCTCAATACGTTTTGGGCCCTTGCCTGTCGCAGGTACTTGACCCACCCATGCGAGTGAGGTATCATTTTTATCGGGAGACCTGGGGGAACGCTGGGTGATAGGAAATTTGTGGATACACGTAGATTCCAGAACTTTCCCACACAGCAATACGAGAAAAAAGTGATTTTTTCAGCTAAATTTGAGGTTTGCAGGGGATTCTGGGAAGGAAAACGTTGGGGGACTCACACAAGCAATACCTCGATGGACTCCCCCGGGTGTCTAGTTTTCAGAAATGTGTGGGTTTGGTAGGTTTACCAAGATGGCCGCCGAGCCCAGGGCCAAAAACCCAGGTGACTCCCCTTGCAAAACCAGGTCAAATTCTCAAATTTCTGTGTGGGACAGTTCTGGAATCTACATAGATCCACAAATTTCCTACCACCCAGCGTTCCCCTGGTCTCCCGATAAAAATGGTACCTTACTTGTGTGGGTAGGCATAGTGGCTGCAACAGGAAATGGCCCAAATCGTACTGTGGAGACTTCAAAATTACCTATAACAAAACTACCTGGTTTTGCAAGGGTAGTCACCTGGGTTTTTGGCCCCGGGCTCGGCGGCCATCTTGGGAAACCTACCAAACCCACACATTTCTGAAAACTAGACACCCGGGGGAGTCCAGCGATGTATGGCTTGCGTGGGTCCCCCAACATTTTCCTACCCAGAATCCCCTGCAAACCAAAAATTTAGCTGGAAAAAAAATCACTTTTTTCTCAAATTTCTGTGTGGGAAAATTCTGGAATCTGCGTGGATCCACAAATTTCCTTCTACCCAGCATTTCCCGAGGTCTCCCGAAAAAAATGGTACCTCACTTGTGTGGGTGGGTCAAGTACCCGCGACAGGCAAGGGCCCAAAACGTATTGAGGAGACATCAAAATGACCTATCACAAAACAACCTGGTATTGCAAGGGGAGTCACCTGGGTTTTTGGCCCCGGGCTCGGCGGCCATCTTGGGAAACCTGCCAAACCCACACATTTCTGAAAACTAGACAGCCGGGGGAGTCCAGCGAGGTATGGCTTGCGTGGGTCCCCCAACGTTTTTCTACCCAGAATCCCATACAAACCTCAAATTTAGCTGAAAAAAACACATTTTCCACATATTTTTGTGTGGAATCACCGTGCTGGCACAAATGTCCTACCCCACAGCGTTCTCCTTAGTGTCCCGAGTAAAATGATACCTCACTTGTGTGGGTGTCCGATGCAGAATTGGCTAAAAACTTTTTTTTTTAAATGTAGCGCTTAGAATTCTCGGTGCTATACCCTTAATCCCTATGTTTTGGGCTCTTCCCAGTCACAGGCCCTTGACCCACCCACACAAGTGAGGTATCATTTTACTCGGGAGACTGAGGGGAACGCTGTGGGGTAGGACATTTGTGCCGGCACGGTGATTCCACCTAAAAATATGTGGAAAATGTGTTTTTTTCAGCTAAATTTGAGGTTTGCAGGGCATTCTGGGTAGGAAAACGTTGGGGGATCCGCGCAAGCCATACCTCGCTGGACTCCCCCGGGTGTCTAGTTTTCAGAAATGTGTGGGTTTGGTAGTTTCCCAAGATGGCCGCCGAGCCTGGGGCCAAAAACCCAGGTGACCCCCCTTGCAAAACCAGATTGTTTTGTGATAGGTAATTTTGATGTCGCCTCAATAGGTTTTGGGCCCTTGCCTGTCGCGGGTAGTTGACCCACCCACGCGAGTGAGGTACCATTTTTATCGGGAGACCTGGGGGAATGCTGTGTAGAAGGAAATTTGTGGATCCACGCAGATTCCAGAACTTCCCCACACAGAAATTTGAGAAAAAAGTAATTTTTACAGCTAAATTTGAAGTTTGCAGGGGATTCTGGGTAGGGAAATGTTGGGGGACCCATGCAAGTCATACCTTGCTGGACTCCCCCGGGTGTCTAGTTTTCAGAAATGTGTGGGTTTGGTAGGTTTCCCTAGATGGCCGCCGAGCCCGGGGCCAAAAAATCATGGGACCCCCCTTGCAAAACCAGGTTGTTTTGTGATAGGTAATTTTGATGTCGCCTCAATACGTTTTGGGCCCTTGCCTGTCGCGGGTACTTGACCCACCCACGCGAGTGAGGTATCATTTTTATCGGGAGACCTGGGGGAACGCTGGGTGGTAGGAAATTTGTGGATCCACGTAAATTACAGAACTTTCCCACACAGAAATGTGAGAAAAAAGTGATATTTTCAGCTAAATTTGAGGTTTGCAGGACATTCTGAGTAGGAAAATGTTGGGGGATCCACGCAAGCCATACCTCGCTGGACTCCCCCGGGTGTCTAGTTTTCAGAAATGTGTGGGTTTGGTAGTTTTCCAAGATGGCCGCCTCAATACATTTTGGGCCCTTGCCTGTCGCGGGTACTTCACCCACGAAAATGTGTTGTTTTTTTTTTACAAAGTTTGAGGTTTGCAAGGGATTCTGGGTAACAGACCCTGGTGAGAGCCAGACAAGTTACCCCATCCTGTATTCCCCTGGGTGTCTAGTTTTCAAAAATGTATACGTTTGCTAGGTTTCCCTAGGTGCCGGCAGAGCTAAGGTTCAAAATCTACAGCTAGGAACTTTGCAAAAAAAGGGTCAGTTTTCACTGTGAAAATGTGGTGTGTCCACGTTGCGTTTTGGGCCGTTTCCTGTCGCGGGCACTAAGCCTACCCACACAAGTGAGGTACCATTTTTCTCGGAAGACTTTGGGGAATGCGGGGTGGGTGTAATTTTGTTGATCCACGCAGATTCCAGAACTTTCCACCACAAAAATGTGAGGAAAATGTGTTTTTTTTCACAAAGTTTGAGGTTTGCAAGGGATTCTGGGTAACAGAACCTGGTGAGAGCCATACAAGTCACCCCATCCTGTATTCCCCTGGTTGTCTAGTTTTCAAAAATGTATACGTTTGCTGGGTTTCCCTAGGTGCTGGCAGAGCTAGGGTTCAAAATCTACAGCTAGGCACTTTGCAAAAAAAGGGTCAGTTTTCACTGAGAAAATGTGGTGAGTCCACGTTGCGTTTTGGGCCGTTTCCTGTCACGGGCACAAGGCCTACAAACACACAAGTGAGGTACCATTTTTCTCGGAAGACTTTGGGGAATGCGGGGTGGTTGGGAATTTGGGGATCCACGCAGATCCCATTACTTTCCATCACAGAAATGTGAGGAAAATGTTTTGTTTTTTTTAACTAAGTTTGAGGTTTGCAAGGGATTCTGGGTAACAAAACCTGGTGAGAGGCACACAAGTCACCCCATCCTGGATTCCCCTTGGTGTCTAGTTTTCAAAAATGTACAGTTTTGCTAGGTTTTCCTATGTGCCGGCTGCGCTAGGGCCCAAAATCCACAGGTAGGCACATTGCTAAAAACAAGTCTGTGCCTAGTGGGCTTTCTGCCGTCCTGGGGGGGAATTGGGGGATAGGGTTTGCCCTGATATGCCCCCAAAGGGGGTATAAAGACTGTGGCTATTTTTTGGGGGGGTGGGGGTATTGGTATGCCCATTCTGGGCAGCCCCCACCCCCACGCATAAAAAAAGCCAGCGTAATCGCTGGCGCCTAGTGGGCTTTCTGCCCCCCCCGGGGGCAGATCAGGGGCCACTGCCCCCATCAACCCCCTGGGGGGGGGCAGAAAGACTGTGGCATTTTTTTGGGGAGGTGTGGGCATTGGCATGCCTATTCTGGGCTGACCTCACCCCTGAATTTAAAAAGAAATATATTTCCTGAGGCCTAGTTGTTTTTCTGCCCCCCCGGGGGGCAGATAAGGGGCTATTGCCCCAATAAGCCTCCGGGGAGGGGCAGAAAGACTGTGGTAATTCTTTTTGGGGTGGGGGCATTATCATGCCAATTCTGGGCAGCCCCCACCCCTACATCATAAAAAAAAAAAATCCCTGGTGCCTAGTGGGCTTTCTGCCCCCCCCCTGGGGCAGATCAGGGGCTACTGCCCCCATCGGCCCCTGGGGGGAGCAGAAAGACTGTTGCATTTTTTTGGGGAGGGGAGGGGGCATTGGCCTGCCCATCTTGGGCAGCCCCCACACCCCCACATCAATAACAAAAAAATCCCTGGTTTCCAATGGGCTTTCTGCCCCCCCGGGGCGCAGATTGGGGCCTACTGCCCCCATCTGCCCCTCGGGGGGCAGAAAGACTGGAATTTCACTGGGGGTGGGGGCATTGTCATGCCCATTTTGGGCAGCCCCCACCCCAACCATCAATAAAAAAAAATCCCTGGTTTCTAGTGGGCTTTCTGCCCCCCCGGGGGGCACATTGGGGGCTACTGCCCCCGTCTGCCCCCTGGGGGTGCAGAAAGACTGACATTTCTCTGGGGGGATGGGGGGGCATTGCCATGCCCTTTTTGGGCAGCCCCCACCCCAACATCAATAATAAAAAAATCCCTGGTTTCTAGTGGGCTTTCTGCCCCCCCGGGGGGCAGAAAGACTGGAATTTCACTGGGGGTGGCAGGCATTTTTATACCCATTTTGGGCAGCCCCCACAACATCAATTAAAAAAAAATACCTGGTTTCTAGTGGGATTTCTGCCCCCCATGACGGAACCATTCCGTCATGAGCACCCAAAGGGTTAAACAAGTATGCAGTATGTTGATTCTCCCTAAGAAAATCTAAACGGAAGTTATTCTACTCCATGCTCTCCTTCTTAGGGTGTTAGGTTTTTAGATTACATTTTACCCATGGTAGAAATGTTCATTTTATTCTTGTTCGCAAAATGTATTTGCGCTGTTTTATTCGTATTCTGTGTGGTTGTTTTAGATGTGCTAAGCAACAGGGTGCACCTGTTGAAATAAACATGCTTTTAAGCCTTGCCTAGACAGCACATGCGCGGTCTCTTCGAGACATTTTATTCTCTACCAGTGGGCTTGGATCCCATTACTTACCATGGGTTCACTTCATTCTCTTTCTCACTTCCTTGCTAATTATTGGTCAGAAGCATCAAGGGTCCCTCCTTTTCTGTGTGTTTGCCTCTTGCCTACAGTATGGAGACGTTACTTGTGTCCCTCCACTGCTTTTTAGGTCGAGCCTAGTGGCAGCGCGCATGCACTGCTCGCTCTGCGAGACTGCTGTAGTAGAGTATGGGAGAGAAGCCGCGCCCACTCCTCCCATATTTTTCATTGGCTTGTGTTATTGTCTTTTGTAAATGCTGCCTTCGGATTCGTTAATAGGCTTGTTAGTCCCTCCTTAGTACGGCCTTGTCTTCATTTGTAACCTCCCATGGCTACTGGCCCCTTTACTTCGGTTGTTACACGGGAACTGTTATTTAGTCTGTAAGCACTGTTTACTTTGAGTTTCTCTTACTGCAGGCCGGACATGAGCTGCTTCATCTGAAACCGCTTGTGTTTTTTTAAGCAGCACGGCCGCCCCCTAACACGGTCGTCCGCTTTCAATAACTTTAACCCGGCATTATCTTGTGTCTGTTTCAACCCCCCCCCCGCACCTCCAAGTAAAATAGATTTAGAAATGATTAACAAATTAAGTCATGTGAATTCGAGGTAGCATATAATCGTGTGCCAATGGGCTGAAGCTGACAACAGCACATCTGTGTTACATGTCATCTGCACTAAGCCACCCGACGGGTTGTTTTCAAAAGCCTGTTTTATTAACAACACTACCACCACCACTAATACCGCCACCACCAATACAACCACCACCAACACCACCACCACCAATCCAATACCACCACCACCAATACCACAACCACCAATCCAATACCACCACCACCAATACCATCACCAATACCACCACCACCAATACCACCACAAATACCACCACCAATACCACCACCAATACCACCACCATCAATACCCCACCACCAATACCACCACACCCAAAACCACCACCACCACTAATACCACCACCAATACCACCACTAATACCACCACCAATACCAGTACCACCACCACCAATACCACCACCAATACCACCACCACCACCACCAATACCAATACCACCACCTCAGCGCCTCTCGCTCACTAGTAATCCCAGGGGCACTGTACGAGGCCGGAGCTGCAGCCGAGACCATCCCTCCCTCCCTCCATGCCTGCCATAAAGCACAGCCCGCCCTGCACCAGGAGGTGAAGCCAGGGCCCTACTACAGCTGGAGTGTTTTTATTAGGCCAAAGATAGCAATGACATTACGCAATGCCACACTGCACACTCAAATCACGGAGAGGGCAGGAAATAGCCCCCCTGCTCTTCCTCCTGAGCCGCGACAGTGTAATCACAGAGCAAAAGGTGTTGGAGCACTTTGTTAGTGTTTATAGCTCGGATCATATGTAACTCTCACTTCACACTTTGTGTCTGTGTAATTTACAACACTTCACTGCACTATTTATCACTACTTTGAAGACGTCGTAGGCCGGTCTCTTCCTCTGATATTTTCAATATAACAAGCGGTCGAGAAGGCCCTTTATTGCAATGCAATAGGTCTCGCATTTGTGAGAGTTTAAGCTATTAGTATTGTAAATGACAATGCCTTTTATTTATGTTTTAAAACCCAAAACATAAATAAAAGGCATTGTCATTTACAATGCGAATAGCTCAAACTCGCGCGAATGCGAGACCTATTGCATTGCAAATGCTTGTTCTTTTAGGCACTACTTTTCTCTTTCTGTTGCAGCACTCCATCAGAGGGTCTTACTCAGCTGGCTCTGTCGTGTGGTCTACTTCTCCCCCTTCAGTGCCCCTCCCTCGCTCTTTCCTCCCTCTTCCGTGTTGCTTGCCCCCACCGACTCTCCCACCACTGGTGTCCTATTGACGCTTTCTCCCACCCACTCACAACCCTCATTTGGTTGTTGCCCATCCCCACCCTCCCTCTTTCATTTGTAGCCTGTATCCATCCTTTTGTTGTTACCCGTTGCAGCTCTCACAACCAATGTGGCAGGTACTATGAGGCTCTGGAAGAGCGTGTCTACTCGGGCAGTACACAACTGTAGTTTCCCTGGCTTTCAAACGTTTAGTATGCAGTAGTCACATCCCCTAGCAGTGAGTTCTTCCTCTCTGGTAGGTTGTAGCGCTTGTTTCGTATGGCAGGCTAGCCTCCCCTTCCTTTCCTTTCAAAAAGCTGATGGGAATAGTAGTGACTTAGATGACAAGACATGGTATGATGACAGGATGCCTCGCCATCTCTCAGCAGAACAAGCACAGGCCACATAGTAGTCAAAGCACAGCAATCAGCACCAGGGCTTCGCCTTCTCTCCCACCCAAGATCACCATCGCTAAAGAACTCTAAGCACCTTTCCAGTGTTGCCAGATAACGGTGTTTCAGGCAAACGTACTTGCCATATGCGAATGATACTTCTAAAGTGATTAGTTAATTTAAATAAAGAAATACTCCCCTAACCTGCATTCATGTTTATTTCTGAATCATACGTTTAATTTTACGTACAATGCATTAATATTGAGCATAAGAGTTCAGTTCAATGTACAACAGCATACTTTCTGGAAACCTTGGTTGCAACACAAAGGGATGCCATTATACTGCTAGTCCAAGATGTCCTCCACGCTCCCTGCAGTCAAGCTATGCTCCATGCATGTGGGGTTGATTGATGAGTAACACTGGAAAGCAAAACAGCTTAATGCACGCGCCCTCCTGTTCTCTACCCGCCCTATTGTTCTCCACCACCACCGCCCTCCCATTCTCCACTTCCACCCTACTGCCAAAGCCAATAGCTCACCCACAGGAGAGACCTATTGGCTTTGCCAACGCTTGCTAGTGAAAGTGTCTTTTTCATAGCACAGTTAGCATGTGTGGTATTAAGAAACATTAAAAAGATTTCTTTTCAATCACCTTAGTGTCCTTGGATCCCTGTTTAGGAACTGTTAGTAACCCAAAAGAATTGACGCCACTTTAACTACGTATAGGGTGGGGTTCTTGGGGTCTATAAAACTTTCCTCGCATTCAAGAGTTGGTGCATTAAACTAAATTCACTTGTGTCACGCGTGGGTGTGAAAACAAACCTTGTGGAGTTGAGACAGAGACTCAGTTTACGTAACAAAATTTACAGTAAACGGCTAACTAATTTAACAAAACGTTGTCAAAATCAAAGTATCTGGCTTGCAAATTTAGCTATGGTTGTTATACTAGAACAACCTGCGAATGTAGACCTCAACAGCAAAGCTCTCAAACTTTTGAAGATTTAATGGGGGTCAATTGAAAATAAACTATGGGCCAACTTGAAATTTATATTAAAATGGGGTGGACTGAAAGGGTAACTTTAAAGGTCACGGCAGCAATTAGCATTGATTTTTTATTAGGAAGCACTAGCAAAGCAAACAGGTCGGGCCTATGCGAATATGCATTTACAAAAAGTTGGCAAAAATATACAAACTACAAAACAGAAAATGAAAGGAGAGGAGAGGCCCAACCCACACGTACAACAGCACGGTGTAAGCACAAAGCACACTAGTTGCTAGTTATGAAATATGTGAGTCCTTCATAAGTAAGAAGTCCACAACTTTCTTTTAAATAGGAACCAAGTGCCCTATTATAGCACTTGACACTCTCATGGTAGCAAAGCAGAGAAGTCCAAGGCCTACTCAGAGGAGGTGGTGTGGGCTAGTAACCCCAGCTTGCTTGTGCTTGTACACAACAATACTCAATTAATTGCCCAGGCAGTGTTTTGTCTTATAACAAAGGAAAAGTACTTTTATTGCACACTTTACTAAATACTACACATTAATTACAAATATATAAAATCAGGTAGATGGAAATACCTTTGGAGACACCCGCCGGACAGTTTACAACGCAGGCAAGCCCAGATAACAATCACAATCCCACCACCTATATTAGATAGAATATCACAATATAAGGGGATGCCATTATCAACAAGGCAGGCCTACAGGCTTTAATCGCCTGTCACCACATTAGTAAGAGCAGAAAACATGTTAGAAACCACCACTGCAATACCACAAAAAAATGGGGACAGCACCAACATTTAATACTATTCATGGTAATATAAAACATTGCATTGTCATCAACATCATCAATTGCGCATTATATTAAATAGCATGTACCCCAGAGTCTTATTTCTACCTTTACTATTCTGCTACTGCAGCTTTAGAACCAACTAACAGGGGCCTGTAGGAAGGTGGAATCTGACTATATGGTTGCCCCCACTTTTTTTATGGTGTTTTGCTGGTTTATGACTTAGTTGGACTGGGATCCTGCTATTCAGGGCCCCAGTCTATCTGCTTTCTCTGTAAAAGGTTTCCATGTGCCTTAGGCACATCTCTGATTGGAATCTGGAGTGCCCTTATAAGTCCCTAGTATATGGTATACTATGTACCAAGGGCATAGGTACCTCAGAGGCCTACCAGGGGCTGCAGCATGTATTGTGCCACCCCTGGAAGGCCATCCAAACTGACACCACAGGTCTGCTACTGCAGCCTGGGTAAGGTGGTGCATGCACTCCTTACTGTGATATAGGTTACCTATATCACTACATACATACACACATATAAACCTATAAGTCACTCCTATGGCAGGCCTTATCAATCCTGAAGGCAGAGTGTGTGGTTCCTATGTGAGGGGGTGCCCCTGCATGAGCAGGGCCCCTCTGCAGCGTTCGGAGACCCTTCTCTGATGCTGTTTGTAGTGCAGCCTGACCATATACTCTTAAGCGCATTATAACCTCGCGTTAAATGCTAACTTTGGAATGGCTGCACCTAAACATGTCGTGTTTGGTGTCAAACATCTTGGAATACTACCCCCCGCCAATTCTGGCGGCGGGGGTAGCATTCCACCCTTCTAGAGGGAGAGACATGTTAACCCTGGCCTGGCCGGTAACTTCTTTCTAAAGCCTGGCATCACAAAATGGATGCTACTGCCACAGACACAAGTCTGGCCTCCTGCTGCTGGACGAAACTCCGGCAGGGGAGGCCTGGACAATAGGTTTCCTGTCCCAGGGAGGTGTGACCACCTCCCCAGACAGGATAATGTGTATTGGGGCTGGGCGGGAGCACTTTCTGGTGCTTTGAAGTCCTGCACTGGGGGCACACTTGGTGTCCCTGTGCATACCCCAGTTCAAACCAGATCAGGGGCTTGCAGCCCCTGCTTTGGCGCGAACTGGACAAAGGGAAAGGGGTGTAGCCACCCCTCTGCCCTGACCCACCCATAGGTGGGGCCACAGAGTAGTCCAACCCCTAAACTTGGTATAAGTATAGGAACCCAGTCCTTAGGATTTTAGATTATCCCTGGACGAAACTCTGAAACAGAATCCTGGACCTTCGACGCTCTACTCAAGATTAGAGGACAGAAGAATCTCCCTTGGGGTCAAGGAGTGACTCCCCTGCTTGGCAGGCACCAAAGACGCATCTGTCCGGTCTGCATTTCTGAAGCTCCCGTCGGACCCCGAAGTCTTCGCATCACCAGAGGTAGATTCTCAGACTTACTCGAGGCTACCCTGAGTCCCCAGCAAAGCTGAGGCCCGTAGCTATCGTGGGTGACGTGAGACCGTGACCCCTGGACACCGAGCACATTTGCAAGTGCATCCTCTTCTGGGTCTCCCACGAAGTCGTGCTTTGGGCTCCGAGTAGCCCTAGCCTCCAGCACCAACTGCACCGAAGATCACTGGCCTCCACTCCACGAGTGTCCTGTGAGCCAGATCCACGTGCGACGTCTCGAGGCTCCTTCGCGGTCGCTAGCCCGTTGGCTAGTAGCCCTTAACGAAGGCCAATCTTTTTCTTCTTGGGCATCCTGGTTGCTCCAGGCCTGCCCTCACTTACCCTCGCTGGGTGAGTTCCCCAGACCTTGCTGGTCTGCACCATCGACGATCTTCATCTTCATCGAGACTTGCCGTTGCCAAGGCTTGTTGGGTCCAATCCGGTCGCCGACACCTCAGCACTCGACAGACATCGTGTACCAGCCCGAATCCTGCTCCTGGTCGCCGACAACGCCTCCTGGACCTCGTGGCTGAAGAGTCAAGACGACAGTCAACGCACCTGAAGCCCTCGACATCGGTGGGCATCTGTCCTTCGCCTTCCTGGTCACTGGCTAGTGACCCAGACTCTGTCCCCTCTGCTTTCAGGTTCTTCAGATCTCCGATCCACTCTTGGATCCACCCGGACACTTTCCACTTGGTCGCCAGCAGCACTTTGCAGCAGATCGCCATTCAAATCGACGACGAAACCCGACCCCGAAAGGTACCTATGCACCCGGCTTCCCTGGGTGAGGTAACACGAGTACTCCGGTGCTCCCGTGGGTAGAGACTCTTCAAAGTACTAGTTCTCAAAGGGTTTGCTCCAAGTCCTACTTTAAGTGTCCCTTTCCTTTAATTTCCTGATCGCGACTTTCTCCATAGAAGTCAACGGCGTATCGCGGTTGTGTATTTACACTGCACGCGTTCCCCGTGGGTCCCCTGTGTCACTACCTTGGGTGGTTCCTTGTGGTCCAAGCACTTCTAGAGGCTCTAGGCCTAGTGTCTAGTCCAGTCGTGGTTCTGATACCACTTTATTGGTATATGGTTTGGTACGCCCCTAGGGCCCAAACGTGTATTTGTGCTATTACTGTGTTTAAATAACTTCTAACTTATGTACTTCGAACTCTAGCCTCATAAAGAGACTAGAGGGGTGTGTTTAGCAATAAATACATATATTTTGAATATATACCTGGTGTGGTGCTCTTTCATTTGATCACTCAAGAGATTATAGACTGGTAAAACAAGCTGCTTTACATTCCTTCAAGACTTAGCCTGAAGGCTGCTCTCCATAGCTACCACTAGGATAGCTTTCAATAAGGTTGTGTTTAACCTATCTCCAATAAGGGGTTGTTTGGACTGGTGCAAGGTGCCCACTAAAATTAGTGGACAGCATATACCAGGCCAACTTCTCACAGGGCCCCCTGCACTCCAAAGCCTATGTACAAAAGTATACGCTCCAGAAGTGCTTGAAAACATGACAAGCCTCTACCGGGCATCAAAAAACAATGTGATGGGTGGAATGCTTGAATTAATCTGAGCCACTGGCGATCGCTCGCAACAACATCCCAATCCATCATTTTTCGAAGACCGTGCCACCTTAGTTTGGACGTGGTTCACATGCACACTGTGTCACTGGAACCAAGCTATACCTGGCTGACGGACCCTAACTAAGGCAAAACTGGTTATTTTCTTCAAGCCTCCAGTCCTCCAAAGGGTACTTTTGTTGGGGAGTTTGATTTTGCTGCTCCCTTTGCAGACCTGTCCTCTGCCTAGTCTATTGATGCTCTTTCCTCCTTGGGGGCTACTTCCACAACCAACAAGTAGAACACCCTCCCTGCTGCACTCCCCAGGTCCAAGAGCCTCCTGGTTACTTGAAGGGCACCTCCTGGTCAGCGTAGCCATGGACGGTCCACAGCACAGAAGTCCCAGGAAAACCATATAGGGTGGGTTCCACAGCAGGTCTATTCTCCCAACTGTTCCTCAGGGAGCAAAAGGAGGCCAGCACCACTGGCCCTGAAGAGATGCATCCTCGTCCTAGGTGCCAGCTGGAGTCAAAGTCCTTTAGCCCATATTCTCAGTGGGATCAGGTGGTTTCTCTTCCAGCTGGGCATTCTTTTGACGTCTTCTTTCCCAGGTCCAGTGTCTTCTCAATAGTCTCTCCCTTGTGCAGAGGTTCTTATGGGCGAGTGGAATGTTCTGGAAGGTGAGCACCTCTGCTTAATGTTAGGATGCTACATCATCATCCACCGCTGCCGCAATCCTCCTTCACAGCATTCTGGGACATTTAAAGATTACATGATTCCATACTAATGTGTGATACATGTGGATGCCTGTGGCAGCTAGTGTGTCCAGCTGGTGCAGGTAAACCGCAGAGCAGTGACAAGGACCCCAATCATTGTGACCCTCTGTAAGTATTTCAGAGAACTTCCGGGATCACCAGCTTACCTTCTGGGTAGTTACCTCCCAACAAAAGGACACTAGGGCATGCTCTACCACCATCCTACGAATCAGCCCCCTGCTCCCCCAAAGCACTACACTATCCACCCCTTCAGAGTGCCTGTGAGAAGTTGGCCTGGCATATGCTGTCCACTAATTATAGTGAGCACCTTGCATCAGTCCAAACAACCCCTTATTGGAGATAGGTTAAAGACAACCTTTATTGAAAGCTATCCTAGTGGTAGCTATGGAGAGCAGCCTTCAGGCTAAGTCTTGAAGGAATGTAAAGCAGGTGGTTTTACCAGTCTATAATCTCTTGAGTGACCAAATGAAAGAGGACCACACCAGGTATATATTCAAAATATATGTATTTATTACTAAACACACCCCTCTAGTCTCTTCATGAGGCTAGAGTTCGAAGTACATACGTTACGAGTTCGTTATCTACAGTAATAGCACAAATACACGTTTGAGCCCCAGGGGCGTACCAAACCATATACCAATAAAGTGGTATAAGAACCACGACTGAGCTAGACACAAGGCCTAGAGCCTGTAGAAGTGCTTGGACGACAAGGAACCACCCAAGGCAGTGACACAGGGGACCCACGGGGGACGCGAGCAGTGTATGAACACAACCGCGAACCACCGTTAACTTCTATGGGGAAAGTCGCGATTAGAATTTAAAAGAAAAGGGACACTTAGAGGAGGACTTGGAGCAAACCCTTTGAGAACTAGGCTGTTCTAGTGTCTATACCCACGGGAGCACCGGAGTACTCGAGTTACCTCACCCAGGGGAGCCGGGTGCATAGGTGTCTTTCGGGGTCGGGTTTCGTCATCGCTTTCTATGGCGATCTGCTGCAAAGTGCTGCTGGCGACCAAGTCGAAAGTGTTCGGGTGGATCCAAAGGTGGATCGAAGATCTGAAGAACCTGAAAGCAGAGGGGACAGAGTCGGGGTCACTAGCAAGTGACCAGGAAGGCGATGAGCAGATGCCCACCGATGTCGAGTGCTTCAGGTAGGTTGACGGTCGTCTTGACTCTTCAGCCACGAGGTCCAGGAGGCGTCGACGACAACCAGGAGCTGGATTCGAGCTGTCCCACGACGTCTGTCGATTGCAGGGGTGTCGGCGACCGGATTGGACCCAACAAGCCTTGGCAACGGCAAGTCTCGTGGAAATCGAAGAAGGACGATGTTGCAGACCAGCAAGGTCTGGGGGACTCACCCAGCGAGGATAAGTCAGGGCACACCTGGAGCAACCAGGGAGCCCAAGCAGAAAAAGATTGGCCTTCGGGAGGGCCTACTAGCCAACGGACTAGTGACCGCGAAGGAGCCTCGAGACGGTGCACGTGGAGCTGGCTCACAGGACACTCGTGGAGTGGAGGCCAGTGATCTTCGGTGCAGTTGGTGCTGGAGGCTGGGGCTACTCGGAGCCCAAAGCACGACTTCGTGGGAGACCCAGAAGAGGATGCACTTGCAAATGCGTTCGGTGTCCAGGGGTCATGGTTCGACGTTACCCACGACAGCTACGGGCCTCAGCTTTGCTGGGGACTCAGGGGCAGCCTCGGGGAAGTCTGGAAATCCACCTCTGGTGATGCAAAGACTTCGGCGTCCGACGGGAGCTTCAGCGATGCAGACCGGACAATTGCTTCTTTGGTGCCTGCCAAGCAGGGAGTCACTCCTTGACCACAAGGGAGATTCTTCAGTCCTCTAATCTTAAAGTAGAGTGTCGAAGGTCCAGGATTCTGTATCAGAGTTTCGTCCAGGTAAATCTAAAGTCCTAAGGACTGGGTTCCCTTACTTATACTAAGGTAGGGGTTGGACATACTCTGTGACCCCACCTATGGGAGGGTCAGGGCAGAGGGTGGTTACACCCCTTTCCCTTTGTCCAGTTTCGCGCCAGAGCAGGGGCTGGGAGCCCCTGAGCCGGTTTGAACTGGGGTATGCACACGGACACCAAGTGTGCCCCCAGTGCAGGACTTCAAAGCACCAGAGAGTGCTCCGCCCAGCCCCAATACACACTATCCTGTCTGGGGAGGTGGTCACACCTCCCTGGGACAGGAAACCTATTGTCCAGGCCTCCCCTGCCGGAGTTTCGGTCAGCAGCAGGAGGCCAGACTCGTGTCTGTGGCAGCGGCAACCATTTTGTGATGCCAGGGCTTGGAAAGTCAGTACCGGGCATACCGGTGTGTACATGTCTTTCCTCTAGAAGGGTGGAATGCTACCCCGCCGCCAGAACTGGCGGGGGGGTAGTATTCCAAGATGTTTGACACCAAACACGACATGTTTCCGTGCAGCCATCCCAAAGTTAGCATTTAACGCGAGGTTATAATGCGCTTAAGAGTATATGGTCAGGCTGCACTACAAACAGCATCAGAGAAGGGTCTCCGAACGCTGCAGAGGGGCCCTGCTCATGCAGGGGCACCCTCTCACATAGGAACCACGCACTCTGCCTTCAGGATTGATAAGGCCTGCCATAGGAGTGACTTATAGGTTTATATGTGTGTATGTATATAGTGATATAGGTAGCCTATATCACAGTAAGGGTGCATGCACCACCTTACCCAGGCTGCAGTAGCAGACCTGTGGTGTCAGTTTGGATGGCCTTCCAGGGTGGCACAATACATGCTGCAGCCCCTGGTAGGCCTCTGAGGTACCTATGCCCTGGGTACATAGTATACCATATACTAGGGACTTATAAGGGCACTCCAGATTCCAATCAGAGATGTGCCTAAGGCACATGGAAACCATTTTAGAGAGGAAGCAGCTAGGCTGGGGTTCTGATTAGCAGGGCCCCAGCCAGACTAAGGTCGAAAAACAGTGAAGCATCAGCAAAAAGTGGGGGTACCCATGTGAAGCAGATCCTACTCTCCTACACAACCCCCCAAACGTAGGGACATTAAACTAACCTTGCCCAGTTAAGTCTTCATGTTCTAAGTGGAAGTACCTAGAGAGTCCATCTGCATTGGCATGGTTACTCCCAGGTCTATGTTCCACTGTGAAGTCCATCCCCTGTAGGGAAATGGACCACCTAAGCAGTTTGGGGTTTTCACCCTTCATTTGTTTTAGCCATAAGAGGGGCTTATGGTCTGTTTGAACAAGGAAGTGAGTACCAAACAAGTATGGCCTCAACTTCTTCAGAGCCCAGACCACAATAAAGGCCTCCCTCTCAATGGCTGACCAACGTTTCTCTCTAGGGGTCAGCCTTCTGCTAATGAAAGCTACTGGCTGATCCTGACCTTCATCATTCAATTGTGACAGTACAGCCCCTACCCCCAATTCAGATGCATCAGTTTGAACAATGAACTTCTTGGAGTAATCAGGACTCTGTAGAATGGGAGCAGTGCACATGGCCTGCTTCAGGTCATCAAATGCCTTTGACAGCTAACTGTCCACTGAACCTTTTTGGGCATTTTCTTGGAAGTTAAGTCATTCAGGGGTGTCACTATTGATCCATAACCCTTGACAAATCTCCTATAGTACCCAGTCAGGCCTAAGAAGGCTCTCACCTGAGTCTGGGTAGTTGGAGCAGTCCAGTCCATGATGGTCTGGATCTTGCTCTGCAGTGGTTGAACCTGGCCTCCACCCACAAGGTGGCCCAGGTACACAACCTGACTCTGCCCTATCTGGCACTTGGTGGCCTTGATAGTCAGGCCTGCTTTCTGCAGGGCCTGTAAAACATTTCTGAGGTGGACCAGGTGATCCTCCCAGGTGGAGCTAAAGACAGCAATATCATCTAGATATGCTGCACTATAGGCTTCCAGACCTGTAAGGACTGTATTCACCAACCTCTGAAAAGTGGCAGGTGCATTCTTCAGACCAAAGGGCATCACCACAAATTGATAATGCCCACTAGGGGTTGAGAATGCTGTCTTTGGCTTTGCATCATCAGCTAGTCTGATCTGCCAGTAGCCAGCTGTCAGGTCAAATGTGCTTAGATACTTGGCTGAGGCCAAATTGTCTATTAGCTCATCTGCCCTTGGTATTGGATGGGCATCAGTCCTAGTGACTGCATTGAGACCCCTGTAGTCCACACAAAACCTCATCTCTCTTTTCCCACCACTGGTGTGAGGTTTTGGCACAAGGACCACTGGACTAGCCCAAGGGCTATCTGAGGGTTCAATAACACCCAAATCCAACATCTTCTGGACTTCTGTCCTGATACAGTCCCTGACATGGCCAGGTTGCCTATAAATCTTATTTTTAATAGGGAGACTGTCCCCAGTGTCCACTTCATGAGTGCACCAGGTAGTCTGACTGGGTGTCAGTGAGAATATGTGTCTGAACTGATTGAGCACCTGTCTGCAATCAGTCTGCTGCTGGGTAGTGGGGCTGCCTGCCAAGGCTACACCATCCACTGACCCATCACCAGGGTTCTGTGAGAGCTGGTCAGGGAGTGGGTCACTCTCTTCCTCCTGTCCCTCATCAGTAGCCATGAGCAAGCCCATGTCTGCCCTGTCCACATATGGTTTTAACCTGTTGACATGGAGAACCCTGTGGGGACTCCTGGGTGTTCCTAGGTCTACTAAGTAGGTAACCTCACCCTTCTGCTCAACAATGGTATGGGGTCCACTCCATTTGTCTTGGAGAGCTGCTGGGGCCACTGGCTCCAACACCCACACCTTCTGTCCTGGCTGATAAACAGTCAGTACAGCCTTTTGGTCATGCCAGGCCTTTTGAAGTTCCTGGCTAGCCTCAAGGTTTTTAGTTGCCTTTTTCATATACTCAGCCATCCAGGAGCGGAGACCAAGTACGTAACCCACTATGTCTTGCTTTGGGGGCTTGAGAGGTAACTCCCATCCTTCCTTCACCAAGCACAGTGGACCCCCGACAGGGTGACCAAACAAAAGTTCAAAAGGGCTGTAGCCAACCCCCTTTTGAGGCACCTCCCTGTATGCAAATAAAAGGCAGGGCAAGAGTTTGTCCCATCTTCGCCTAAGCTTTTCTGGGAGCCCTTTAATTATGCCCTTCAAGGTTTTGTTGAATCTCTCAACTAAACCATTGCATTGTGGGTGATAGGGTGTGGTGAACTTGTAAGTCACTCCACACTCCTTCCACATTGCTTTTAAGTATCCAGACATAAAGTTTGTACCCCTGTCTGATACAACCTCCTTAGGGAAGCCCACTCTTGAGAAAATTCCCAGGAGGGCCCTTGCCACCACAGGTGCTGTAGTGGTCCTAAGGGGTATAGCCTCTGGGTACCTGGTGGCATGATCCACTACCACCAGGATAAACCTGTGCCCAGATGCTGTTTGGGGATCCATGGGACCAACAATGTCAATCCCCACCCTTTCAAAGGGAACCCCCACCACAGGTAGTGGTATCAGGGGGCCTTTGTAGTGCCACCTGCCTTGCCACTGGCCTGGCAGGTTACACAGGAGCGACAAAACTCCTTGGTGTCTTCAGACATGTGGGGCCAGTGAAAGTGAGGGACAATTCTGTCCCAAGTCTTGTTCTGGCCCAGGTGACCTGCTAAGGGAATATCATGGGCTAGGATCAATAGGAAGCCCCTGAACTTCAGAGGTATAACCAACCTCCTGGTAGCACCAGGCTTGGGGTCTCTACTCTCTGAGTACAGGAGTCCATCATCCCAATACACTGTATGGGGACCACTAGCTTTCCCAGCAGCCTCAGCAGCAGCTTGCTGTCTGAGGGGTTCAAGAGAGGGGCAGCTCTGCTGCTCCTGGCTCAGATCTGCCCTGGAAGGTCCCCCTGTCCCCAAGAACTCAACCTGGTCCGGTTCAAGCTCCTCTGGGACAGTCCTTCCTCAGGACTGAGATCATCCCCCTCAGGGGACTGATCTTCCTTCTGAGCCAAGGGGGAAGGCACTGCCTTTACCCTACTACTCCTCTTCTTGGAAGGCACTTGGTCCATTATTCCAGAATCCAAGGCCTGTTCAGTGCTAGACATTTTGGCTTGTGACCTGGTCACAGCAAACACATCTGCAGGGATCCCCAGCATTTCTGCATGGGTCCTGAGCTCCACTTCTGCCCAAGCTGAAGTTTCTAAGTCATTGCCAAACAAGCATTCAACGGGTAGGTCTGCACTTACCACAACCTTCTTAAGGCCAGTTACCCCTCCCCAGGAGAAGTTAACAACTGCCAGAGTATGGTCTGTTCTGACGTTGCTAGCATTGGTCACTTGGTACATTTCACCAAGTATTATCTGCCCAGGATTCACAAGGTCTTGTGTCACCATGGTGACACTTGCCCCTGTGTCCCTAAATGCCAAAGCCTCTCTTCCATTGATTAAAGGCTGTTGTCTGTACTTGCCCAGATTACTGGGACTCACAGAGGAGGTCATATCCATGCCTCCATCACAGACTAGGACAGCCTGAGTGAGTTCTCTGACTAGGTCAGAGCTCATCTCTTTACCCAGGGTCAACCCTACTAAACCCTTGGCTTGTGTAGTCCCACCACCAACTGTAGCTACACTAGGGGAGCAGGTGCCTTAGGGGCATTGGTGGGGGCTGGAGTAGAGTCTTTGGACTTGGTGCAATCACTGGTCCAGTGGGTCTTTTGCTTACAGACCTTGCAC
Source organism: Calotriton arnoldi (assembly GCA_963921515.1). Classification (NCBI taxonomy): domain Eukaryota; kingdom Metazoa; phylum Chordata; class Amphibia; order Caudata; family Salamandridae; genus Calotriton; species Calotriton arnoldi. Next base: position 1,896,131 of record CAWUFW010000493.1, on the reverse strand, counting down.
CATGGTTTTCTTTGGCCTTTCCCTTTGGTAGACTGTGAATCCCCACCGGAAGAAGATTTTTGGGGGCCTTGTGAAGACTTTTGATCTTTACCCTTCTCCCCACCCTTATCAGAGGTTTTCGAATCTTGCTTCTTAGGGTCACCACCTTGGTTCTGTACCTTCTGCTTCACCCTGGTTCTGACCCATTTGTCTGCCTTCTTTCCCAATTCTTGGGGAGAGGTCAGATCAGAGTCTACCAGGTGCTGATGCAACAGCTGATTTTGACAGTTATTAAGAATCTGCTCCCTCATTATCAGATTGTACAATCCTGTGAAGTCACATACCTTACTGCCCAATAACCAACCTTCCAGAGCCTTGGCAGAACAATCAACAAAGTCCACCCAGTCTTGAGTCTGTGCTTTTGGGTATCCCTGACCTTTAACCTGTATTGTTCAGTGGTTAGGCCAAACCCATCAATTAGAGCACTCTTCAAGACTTTGTAATTGTCAGCATCCTCCTCTCTAACAGTGAGGAGCTTATCTCTACCTTTGTCTGCAAAGGAGAGCCACAAGATTGCTGCCCACTGCTCCTGAGGGACCCTCTGTACTTTACAGGCCCTCTCTAGAGCAGTTATCCATTTGTGGATATCATCCCCACTCTGGTAGGGAGGGACAATCTTGCTCAGGTTTCTATGGTCATAAGACCTTTCCCTATCTTTGGGGAAACTGCTGCCACCATGGGACTCTAGTCCCAACTTTTGTCTCTCTCTATAGAGATCTAGGAACTCCCTGTCTATAGCCAATTGCTGTTTCCTGAGTTCAAGTTGAGCTTGCTCATATTGAATCAGTCTCTTTCTCCTCTCATGAGAAGATTCCCTCCTATGAGAGGAGACAGAGGTCCCTATTGAGGTGTCAGAGTGGTTAGACTCCTGAGAAGGAGACCTAGACCTTCTGGGCACACTCAGAACTCTTCCTGTGGGGACAAAGGGGAGGTCAGTCTGATCCTCTCCCTCCTCCTCCTCCACAGGAGGAATTGGTTTTTCCAGGACAAGGTCATTTTCACCTTCCTGGCCAGTTTCAGAGGGGGGGGGCCTGGGTTTCTTCACCCCTGGCCCCTTCCTCATCTTCTGCCCCACCCTCTTTGCCTACCCCTTTAGACCCTAGGGGCCTGCTGAGATCATCAGCTAGTAACACCTCCCTGAGGTGTTGGGTGCTGGCACTTTTGCCTGTCTTCAACTTCCTAGTAGTGCATAATGCTCTCAATTCCAAGAATGGGAGTTTATCATACTGGGAGGGAAGAAGCCCACTGGCTTCTGGCAAGGACTCACTGGGTCCTGGCTTTGAAGACATCACTAGTGAGGTGTGGTGTATGCACTACCTACTCTAGTGTGGCCTACTAAACTCTCTTGAGTTGTAGAAGGGGTGTGCTGTCCCTTAACACACAACTCTAAGTTCAGTAGAACTTACTGTATTACTAAGCTTGATTTATATGTACCTTAGGTACCCTTAGTGGTTTTCATTTGATCAATTCAATTGAGATTATCAAGTAAAACAATAGCAAGCTGGAATCCCATCGCTGCCACCAATGTGAGAAGTTGGCCTGGCATATGCTGTCCACTAATTATAGTGGGCACCTTGCACCAGTCCAAATAACCCCTTATTGGAGATAGGTTAAAGACAACCTTTATTGAAAGCTATCCTAGTGGTAGCTATGGAGAGCAGCCTTCAGGCTAAGTCTTGAAGGAATGTAAAGCAGCTTGTTTTACCAGTCTATAATCTCTTGAGTGACCAAATGAAAGAGGACCACACCAGGTATTTATTCAAAATATATGTATTTATTACTAAACACACCCCTCTAGTCTCTTTATGAGGCTAGAGTTCAAAGTACATACGTTACGAGTTAGTTATCTACAGTAATAGCACAAATACACGTTTGAGCCCCAGGGGCGTACCAAACCATATACCAATAAAGTGGTATAAGAACCACGACTGAGCTAGACACAAGGCCTAGAGCCTGTAGAAGTGCTTGGACCACAAGGAACCACCCAAGGCAGTGACACAGGGGACCCACGGGGGACGCGTGCAGTGTATGAACACAACCGCGAACCACCGTTAACTTCTATGGGGAAAGTCGCGATTAGAATTTAAAAGAAAAGGGACACTTAGAGGAGGACTTGGAGCAAACCCTTTGAGAACTAGGCTGTTCTAGTGTCTATACCCACTGGAGCACCGGAGTACTCGAGTTACCTCACCCAGGGGAGCCGGGTGCATAGGTGTCTTTCGGGGTCGGGTTTCGTCGTCGCTTTCTATGGCGATCTGCTGCAAAGTGCTGCTGGCGACCAAGTCGAAAGTGTTCGGGTGGATCCAAAGGTGGATCGAAGATCTGAAGAACCTGAAAGCAGAGGGGACAGAGTCTGGGTCACTAGCCAGTGACCAGGAAGGCGATGAGCAGATGCCCACCGATGTTGAGTGCTTCAGGTAGGTTGACGGTCGTCTTGACTCTTCAGCCACGAGGTCCAGGAGGCGTCGACGACAACCAGGAGCTGGATTCTAGCTGTCCCACGACGTCTGTCGATTGCAGGGGTGTCGGCGACCGGATTGGACCCAACAAGCCTTGGCAACGGCAAGTCTCGTGGAAATCGAAGAAGGACGATGTTGCAGACCAGCAAGGTCTGGGGGACTCACCCAGCGAGGTTAAGTCAGGGCACACCTGGAGCAACCAGGGAGCCCAAGCAGAAAAAGATTGGCCTTCGGGAGGGCCTACTAGCAAACGGACTAGTGACCGCGAAGGAGCCTCGAGACTGTGCACGTGGAGCTGGCTCACAGGACACTCGTGAGTGGAGGCCAGTGATCTTCGGTGCAGTTGGTGCTGGAGGCTGGGGCTACTCGGAGCCCAAAGCACGACTTCGTGGGAGCCCCAGAAGAGGATGCACTTGCAAATGCGTTCGGTGTCCAGGCGTCACGGTTCCACGTTACCCACGACAGCTACGGGCCTCAGCTTTGCTGGGGACTCAGGGCAGCCTCGGGGAAGTCTGGAAATCCACCTCTGGTGATGCAAAGACTTCGGCGTCCGACGGGAGCTTCAGCGATGCAGACCGGACAATTGCTTCTTTGGTGCCTGCCAAGCAGGGGAGTCACTCCTTGACCCCAAGGGAGATTCTTCAGTCCTCTAATCTTAAAGTAGAGCGTCGAAGGTCCAGGATTCTGTATCAGAGTTTCGTCCAGGTAAATCTAAAGTCCTAAGGACTGGGTTCCCTTACTTATACTAAGGAAGGGGGTTGGACATACTCTGTGACCCCACCTATGGGAGGGTCAGGGCAGAGGGGTGGTTACACCCCTTTCCCTTTGTCCAGTTTCGCGCCAGAGCAGGGGCTGGAAGCCCCTGAGCTGGTTTGAACTGGGGTATGCACAGGGACACCAAGTGTGCCCCCAGTGCAGGACTTCAGAGCACCAGAGAGTGCTCCCGCCCAGCCCCAATACACACTATCCTGTCTGGGGAGGTGGTCACACCTCCCTGGGACAGGAAACCTATTGTCCAGGCCTCCCCTGCCGGAGTTTCGGTCAGCAGCAGGAGGCCAGACTCGTGTCTGTGGCAGCGGCATCCATTTTGTGATGCCAGGGCTTGGAAAGTCAGTACCGGGCATACCGGTGTGTACATGTCTTTCCCTCTAGAAGGGTGGAATGCTACCCCCGCCGCCAGAACTGGCGGGGGGAGTAGTATTCCAAGATGTTTGACACCAAACACAACATGTTTCCGTGCAGCCATCCCAAAGTTAGCATTTAACGCGAGGTTATAATGCGCTTAAGAGTATATGGTCAGGCTGCACTACAAACAGCATCAGAGAAGGGTCTCCGAACGCTGCAGAGGGGCCCTGCTCATGCAGGGGCACCCTCTCACATAGGAACCACGCACTCTGCCTTCAGGATTGATAAGGCCTGCCATAGGAGTGACTTATAGGTTTATATGTGTGTATGTATATAGTGATATAGGTAGCCTATATCACAGTAAGAGGTGCATGCACCACCTTACCCAGGCTGCAGTAGCAGACCTGTGATGTCAGTTTGGATGGCCTTCCAGGGGTGGCACAATACATGCTGCAGCCCCTGGTAGGCCTCTGAGGTACCTATGCCCTGGGTACATAGTATACCATATACTAGGGACTTAAGGGCACTCCAGATTCCAATCAGAGATGTGCCTAAAGCACATGGAAACCATTTTAGAGAGGAAGCAGCTAGGCTGGGGTTCTGATTAGCAGGGCCCCAGCCAGACTAAGGTCGAAAAACAGTGAAGCATCAGCAAAAAGTGGGGGTACCCATGTGAAGCAGATCCTACTCTCCTACAGTGCCCACTAGAGAAAAACTTTCTGAGAGTTAAGGAATATCTTAATTTGTGCCCTGACCGATGACAGTCAAAGCACCTGCTTCCCCTTGGTTTGTAACCTTCCTGCTAACCTGAAGTGGGTTGGGACTCATTCCCCCCTGACAAAGGTTCTTCTGCTGTGGGCCTGACTCACCCTTCTTGTGGCCACCCACATTACCCTCTTGGACACTCTGGTGCTGAGCCCAAGGTCAGCTTCTTTCCCAAGCTTCCTAGGATCAGTGTGCTTGAAATCAATCAGGTGTTGGTAAAACTCTGTAAAAAAGTGACTAGAAATGTACTCTCTATTCGCCAAACTAAACAGCACATTATAGTATGTTACTTTGCTGCCCTTCACTCAAACTTGCATCACTTTAATGGAAAGAGGAACACAATCTACCAAAGACAGCTCTGACTGCATTTGGGCATCCCTGAACTTCAAGCAACACTTTTCCAGTGGGAAATCAAACTTGCAAATAATGACAGCCTTCTGGTGCTGGTGCTGTGCCTGCTCCGATTCATTAAGATTCAACAGAGTGTCCACTCCCACAGTAGGCATATGCTTCAATCAATCAATCAATCAATCAGGGGAATTGTAAGCGCGCTACTCACCCGTGAGGGTCTCAAAGCGCTGGGGGATGGGGGGATAGTTCTGTTGAGTCAAAAAGCCAGGTCTTGAGCGTCTTCCTGAAGATGTTCAGGGAGGGGGCGCGTCTGATGTCGACCGGGAGCTCGTTCCAGGTCTTGGCTGCGATGTCGGAGAAGGTTCTTCCACCTGTTCTGGCTCTGCGTATGCGCTGGGTTTCGGCGAGGGCGAGGTCAGCGGATCAGAGGTTTTTCTTGGGTACGTGGTCGGAGATTCTCTCGTTGAGGTATTGGGGTCTGGTGTTGTGGAGGCATTTGTAGGCGTGGGTGAGTATCTTGAAAGTGACTCCCTTCTCAACGGGGAGCCAGTGGAGGTTCCGTAGGTGTTGGGTGGTGTGTTCGTGTCGAGGAATGCCGAGGACGAGTCTGGCTGCGGTGTTCTGTATGGTCTGGAGCTTGCGGAGAGACTTGTTGATCCCGGCGTAGAGGGCGTTTCCGTAGTCCAGTCTGCTGGTTATGAGTGCGTGGGTGACGGCCTTCCTTGATTCGTGGGGGATCCACTTGAAGGTCTTTCGGAGGATTCGGAGGGTGTTGAAACAGCTGGAGGCGACGGCGTTGACCTGTCGGGTCATGGAGAGGGAGGAGTCGAGTACGATGCCGAGATTTCTGGCGTGGTTGGTGTGGGGGGGGCTGCCGAGGGCAGTGAGCCACCAGGTGTATTTTGAGGCTGGCTGCCTCTCACTAGATAGCACGCAACTTTGTTTTATATTTCGAAAGAGTTTTGAATTTTTAAAAAAAAAACAGGAGTGCGCTAACTACATATTCAACCACCAGGTGTTGTCCCATGCCGAGGGGGAGGGTCCGAGGACGAGGACTTCTGCCTTCTCCGAGTTGATCTTCAGGCAGTTTCTGCTCATCCAGGATGCGACGTCCTTCATTCCTTCCTGGAAGTTGAGTCTGGTGGTGATTGGGTCCTTGGTGAGGGAGAGGATGAGCTGGGTGTCGTCGGCGTAGGATACTATGCTGAGTCCGTGCTGTCTGACGATGGCGGCGAGGGGGGCCATGTAGATGTTGAAGAGCGTGGGGCTGAGCGATGATCCTTGGGGCACTCTGCAGTTGATTTCCATGGGTTCGGAGAGGAAAGGTGGCAGTCTGATTCTTTGGGGTCTGCTGGAGCAGATCCAGTCGAGGGCGGTTCCTTGTATGCCGGCGTCGTGGAGTCTGGCGGTGAGTGTGCGGTGGGAAACGGTGTCGAACGCTGCAGAGAGGTCGAGTAGGATCAGGGCCGCGGTGTGTCCTTGGTCGAGGAGGGTGCGGATGTCGTCTGTGGCAGCGAGTAGAGCGGTTTCGGTGCTGTTGTTGCTGCGGAATCCGGATTGGGAGGGGGTCGAGGATGGAGTTTTCTTCGATGAATTTGGTTAGTTGTGCATTGACGGTCTTCTCTGTGACTTTGGGCGCGAAGGGGAGGAGGGAGATGGGTCGATAGTTCTTGAGGTCGGTGGGGTCTGCTGAGGGCTTCTTGAGCAGGGGTCTGACTTCTGTGCGTTTCCAGTCGTCGAGAAAGATGCCGGTCTTGAAGGTGTGTCGTGTAGTTCCTATATTACCTATACAGGATCTGCGCATTCGGATAACATAAACTGTTGGATTGGTGGCGGACGGATTCCGTGCACCCCCACCGGAAACGTTAGCCTATCTGTATTAGCTAGCTCACAGTGCCACTAGTCTCCTCTTATCGGGGAGAGAATAGCTCTTGGCAACCTCAGAACATGACAACCCTGATCCCCCAGGATCGTGGAAACAATATATTACCTTTCGCTCAGTCACTCGTGCTCACTTAGTTTGTCTCAGAGAGATACACAGAATAAACAGTCTGGGCGTTTCAATAAGTATTTATTGAACAGTTGTTATTCTAGTGTAAAATATATGAGCTGCAACAACCATTAGACAGTAGCAGAGATATACAATTAGCAATATTATGAAAGTAAAAGGATGGTATAGTTCTACCATCTTGCAGAAATCATGAATATATACATGTACATAAAACACATGATAAAAAGTGTGTACTCCTACGATGCCTCCCTAACTAGATGTACCTAGCATCTATGTAGGTGTTATGCCAAGAATCCCTCTAGGATCTAGTCCACCCCATTACCTGAGAGTTTAGAGAATATGGGACCCCGTCCTGGTCTCGAGTTGGACACCCCGCGAGGGATGTTAGACCACTGCTAGCTGGAGCGTCGGCATGCAGGAACCTCAGCGTCTCTGGTCAGAAGTGTCAGCCGGGAAGTCACGGTTTCCTCCCCCTGTCTAAGCAAGACATGATGTATATATACCCATAGGTCTCCCCAGGGGTCCTACCTTGCTGCGTTACTGTGTCGGCCTAAAGGATGACGTCAGGCCTGAACTTTAACATAGATTTTATACAGTAGATGTTCGTCCTGCTGCGAGTCCTGCTGTGCTTCCAAGAAGCCTCATGCATAATGTATGAGTATTGAACCAGGGAAAAACCTGCGTTCTGAATGCAGTGTCGTATCTAGGTAAAAGGTCAGTCCCTATGAACCGTTATGTATGAAATGTAGGGAAGGATATACGTGAAAGGTTGCAGTGTTACCTGCGCCTATATAGGGTACCTATTTGGAATATAACACCCACTCCTCTTCCGACTGGACGACATATGTAACTTATAAGTGTATTACCATTCTAACTAGACATTGCTACGCACAAAAGTAAAAACATTTCTTTTGCTAAAATGTTTAAAACGTCTATGAAAAGTCTAAAAAAAAACTTTAAATGTGTAACGAGAAAAATGCTTGCAAACTATAGCACTAAAAGTGTCCGTAGTTATAGTCCGAAACACTATAAGCATTAGAAAGCCATTCATGCCAAAATAAATGAAAAGGAATGTCAATTTTGTATCTGAGCTCCAAATTGAGCTTGTTATTAAAAAGGGCGAATTTTTATGCAGCACACAACGAGCCACAATGAGTCAATTGTTTATGTGTCCTGGCTGGTAGACGCAACATATCCGTTGCCTGCTTCCGCAGTAGACGGCCCCTGTAACACCTCGCAGAGTACGTCAATTGAGCACAGATGATCATCCCGCGCTGCCCGCAGCAGGCGCTGGGGCAGCCTGCGCGTCGTCCAAAGCCTGGGTGCCAGTGGAGGAGCCAGTGTTCATACCAACAGGTGTAGTTACAACCTGTGGTGGCTCAAGGAATGCCGCCAACAACATTGAAATGCGCTGAGGACACTGCAGAACATGGGCCGTTATCGGGTCCAGTAGAGCATTCACGTCCGGTTGCGCACATGATGGGAGTGTCAAACAAAGGTCTAACACGCATTCTTCTCCGCAAAACAGGCATCGGAGGACAGGTAAGATGCAGTCTATCCAGACTGGTCGAAATGACAGGAACCAAGACGCACTTAGTTCTCTCAGGCAAGGCATGCCTAGGTGTTGTACCATTCGGTCACGGTATTTCCGCTCCAGGAGCGCTCTTTCCATCTCCTTGGTGACTGGGACGTCCATTGCGTAACAGATAGAAGATAATCAGGATATCTGCTATTAGAAACAGGATCAGCGGAAGTCCTCCAAAGATGCTTCCGAATACGGAGTGTATTAAGTTTGGTATAACTCCAAATACCGTCTGAAAGGTGCTTAGAAGTAGAGAACCTATGGTCTTAAATAGGTGGACAATGCCAATCGTATCAGACATGTTAAAGATACGATTCACCATTTCTACGAAATGGAAAGGGCAGTTTGTATTAATAAGTGCCTGTATCTCAGCTGAAGACCTTGCGATCTGGAGATCAAAAGTCTCTCGAGCGGAGGTTAAGGGCACAGACTTCTGTAGAAGCATGGCTTTCATTCTGCTTAGAGCATCAAACCGTATTAAGGAAACATTCAGTGAAGGCCATAACGGCGCCTCCCTGACTGTATGTGTCGGTGGAAACAATAGTTGCATACAACAAGTAACCCTGGAGCTCACGGTTACCAGATATGCGATGCCCGGGAGCATGCCACAGCAGCCTTGACTGTTCAGCATCAAGTAACTCCCATTTGAAAGTAGCCCGAATGCTGAAGTAATCACTGCAGCTGGGGCACCCTTCAAATGACAGGACAGGTTTGCTACAGAACCATTACAAGCTCCGTGCAACATTATATCCTGGCATATGAGTGATCCACTTAAAGCGCTCTCACAGTTTGTACCACTGAGAAACACTTCTCGATCCCCACACCGGCATCGAAATCTGTATGGTAATTCCCAAGATTCCTTAATGTACTCCTTACTCATTTTTTCGTATTTGCCTGCCTGCTTTTGTTCAAGGCAATATTGAAACTGAAAAGTAGTGACCAGTAGAGTTATGTGGCCATGGATTAGCCATTCTGTAGACGGCGATTCCGCCACTGTGAATGGTAATCTATCCAGTTTTTCGATACGCAGCATTGTATATTTTGCTCCCCTTTGTGCCATTTCTATCTGTTTATCTGTTAGATTGTATTTAGAAAACAGAGACGTACTGTTGATAAAACGCCAAGGCACGTAGCCTGCACGCAAAGATTGCAGCGTCCAGCTCAATAACATTATAGAACGTAACTGAGATTGCCCGTGTTGTAATATGGCCAAATCTTGTTCTAGAATGTCTATCGCAGAAGATATAATGTTGCCTAAGGAATATATCCTGGAGGTCAATGTTGTTAACCCATTGTCTACAACTGCTAGAGATTTCTCTAAGTTAATACGGTCTATTTCCCGTATTCTTTCTGCGGCCTCCTGCTGCGATATTTTCCAATTTTCATTGTAGGCAGCATAAATGCCAGCATATATGAAGCGTTTTTGGCGTGGTTTCCTGGGACCTAGTAAAAAATCCCTAAGATCCATGTCTTGTGTGAGTAAGGATAAGTGTTGTTTCACCTCTGTGAGTGTTGAGGTTTCTAGCCAATTGATGCACAACTTCCCAACACAGTATGACGTCACTACCCCTGGATGTTGTCTCTGTACATAGCGCGGATCTGGCTTATGGATTGTGAACCCTTCGGATTTGTCCATGAATCTTTCCTGACAACCATTTGTGTCTGTGGGCCAAATCCACCATTTCTTCCAATCGGGGTCTGATCTATTGTATTGTATGATGTCCTCTAATGTAATCCCTGTTTGTGATGTTTCGTTTCCCTCGGTGTTCGATGGAGTCGGCACTCGAGGTGTGTTCAAGTCCTTGTTCTTGGCTAGTCCAAGGCAAGACGTCTGTTGCACGGTCTCGTTCAAAAACATGATCTGCTGAGGGATGAGACATGCTCTAAACAAAGCTTCTGTTCCCTGAACTTGCCATTCTCGCGTACCCCAGACTGATTATAGGTCTATGGTGTCTTTCCATAAGTTGTAACCTTGTTCGGACAACTGGGAAATAAAGGATGCAGAGTAAATCTGTTTGGTGTTTGTTAACATATTTTTCTGTGCTGATGTTGGTTCAAACTTATAATAATATGAGGCTGGGTCAGACATTTTAAATCCTGAAAAATATGGAAACTTCAGTGCAAATGTTTTTGAACTGCCTTTCGGCAGTGTTGGACAATGTTCCCACTGGTGGTATGTGAACACATTTCTAGGATTTGCAGATTTATGCAGAAAATGATGACCATAATGCTGATAACAATACATTGTTACTATTGGAATACGCAGCAGATTTTTCCAAATCAGACATGTTATTAACAGTTTCAAAATCCCAATCATCGGAAAATGTACTTGAGTTAATGATATCACTTAATGATATTTTAAATAAATGTGGAATTTTCAAAATTTCAGTCGGAACAAATATGTCGAAATCAACCTTGTCCCACACTATACCATCAGGTATAGGAACTGCTGTAATGTTCACTGATGACAAGTTTCTTTGTCCTCGATGAGATGATTGGTGTGGTTTTAAAAGTAAGTTCACCTTTTGGGCTGCAGAACTTTGTCGAATGTATTTCCCATTAATAAGCATACTAAAAACTATTACCAAGCCTACCCAGAAAAGAAAGAAAAGTATCCTGGTGATTATCCATAGTTCTACCCAGGGTGACACAAGGTAAGTCTTTTTAAGAAAGTTCAGAAAGTCTTTTATTTGCTGTTTGCGTGATTTTTTGGCTGGCGTGGTTTCCCGTTCGCTTGGATCCAAAGAAAGCGTATCAAAGTTTAGGAAGTAGCCAGAAGCAGTTCGATCAATTGTTGGTATTGCATCAGGATTTGTAGAAATCGTAGTTTGCTCTTATCGAGGCATGTTGACGTAGACATCTGTATTTGGTCGAAAGCAACTTGTCCGTTATTTTCAGTTTGATTATGAATTTGAACTTCAGGTTCAAGAGGAACGAGTTCCATAGTATTGTTGCTTAGTCCTTCATTCCGTGTTGGAGGCTCTTCGAACGTGATGAGTCTTTCCGTTTGAACTTCTTGGATTGTAGCGAGAGGAGGGCATCCGCTACTTTGGAGTCCACGTGGCCTCATCTTTGTTCTCAAATCACTCCTGTCTCACTACTATTTGATCTCAAAACCCACTTAGAATATGAGGTATGCGTACATTGAGGTAGGACACTCGAAATTGGACGGTCCCCATGCTCCACTCACATCACTTCTCCAGCTTCCTCAAACTCTGCACCATGGGCTGCCTGATGTAGAATAAGCAGTATCACATACATTGTTGTATTGTCTTGTGCTTTCTCTTAATTCATCATCATCAATATCTTCTGCTTTATGCAATGTCCCAAGCTGCATATGTCTATGTATTCGACTATGTTACTAAGTACATTTGTTTCAGAAACCCTATTGTTCCTAAATAAATAAATACGACAAAACATGTATACCCATCTTCAAAATGTATTTGCTTATGCATCCATCCAAATGATATAATTTGTGGACTGCTGACCTTGCTCACCTTACAACTGGTGGTATTATTATTATTATCCAGATTTGTACAGCGCATAGCTACTCAGCCAAGGGTTTCCCATTGCTTCGCTACAATAAGTTAGCGGGAACAGAGAAGCGAACTGCTGTAGATGGCAAGGTTTAAAAGAGCTAGGTTTTGAGTTTCTTATGGAAAGCAGATAGTGAACGACATGATCTCAGCTCGGCCGGGAGTGCATTCAATAACTATGGGCCTAACAAAAAAAAGGCTTGTCCTCTCTGTCTGGCTCTCTTAACGCTAGGAACAACTGCAAGGTCCCAGTTGCCAGAGCGTAGAGAACGACTAGGGATATAAGGCTGCACCAAAGATCTTAGATCGGAGGGACCAGAATTTGAAAGACAATTGTGTACGTAACACAGTGCCTCAAATTGGATGCAAAATTCAACAGGGAGCCAGTGCAGTTTGTGGAGCAGACATCTAGTGGAATAGAATTTGGGGGGATGCAATAGCAGTCTTGCCGCTGCGTTTTGCACTATTTGAAGTTGTCTGAGCAGATATTTCATTACTCCAAGATATTTCCATAATCAAGCCCCGAAATCACCAAGGCCTGAATGACAGTTCTTTGGGCCGAAAACAGAAGGCAGGCTAAGATTTTTTCAAGACATCTCAAAATGCTGATGCAAGTGGCAGCCACTTTAGAGATCTGATGGCTCACAGAAAGACTCGAGTCCAGCCAAACACCAAGATTTTTTATTACTGGACGCGACAGGTAAGGTATCCCTCACCTCAGGCCATAGATGCGGGCCTCACAGATGAGGAAGGTTTCCTAGCACCAGCACCTCCGTCTTGTCTCCGTTCAACTTCAGAAAGTTGGAGTTCATCCAGGGGCAGACTTCGGTAACACAGCTGTCCAGTGTCACTGATCTCTTATTCTATTGGGAATACAGGGAGACAATGATCTTGGTGTCATTGGCATAGGATTGAAGAGTGAGGCTGTGATTTTCCTCCAAGTCAGCTAGTGGCCTTACGTACAGATTAAAAAGAAAAGGGCTGAGGGTGTAGCCCTGATGAACCCCGGACAGTAAAGGGTGTAACTTGAACGGGTGCTGATGTGAATGCACTTGGAAAACCCAATCCCGAAGAAAGGAACTCAGCCAAGTCAGGGCCGAGTCCTGAACCCCAACGGCCTCTAGCTTCTGCAGTAGAATGTTGTGATTCACTGTACTGAACACTGCACTGAGATCTAACAAAATCAGTGTAGCGGTGCCCCCATCATTCAATTGTTGCCTTAAGTGGTCTGTTACAGCCAATAGGGCAGACTCTGTAGAAAAGCTGGCTCTGAAGCCCAACTGAGACGGATGAAGCAATCCTTTGTGTTGGTTGTACAGTGGGAGTTGAATATTCACATGCTTTTCAAGGACTTTAGACAAAGTAGGCAAGAGGGAAATTGATCTGTAATTTGCCCAGATAGAAGGGTCCAGATTGAGTTTTTTAAGCAAAGTCATACCCATTGCGTGTTTCCATACTCTTTGATCAATGCCTTCCCAGAGAGAAAGATTTAAAAGCTGAGTGAGTATATCTGCCAAAATGGGTCAAGCTTGCCGAACACAGCAGGAGGGCAGGGGTTGAAAGGAAAACCTGACTTAACAGAAGTAAGGAGGGATTTAAAAGTTGGGGGATCCAGACTATAAAATGTGCTCAGTGAGCAGGCCTTGACGAGCTCATACTGTACAGATTTAAGTTCTATCAAGGAGGAGAGAGAGAGGCGTGCAGATCCGCAGAGATGTAATCTAGTGTCTGGAGAAAAGTGGCTTGAATATCAGCAATTTTATTTGAGAAACAAGTGGCTAGCTCATCATACTGCGAATGAGTGAGAGACGGCCGGAGCTATAGTAACAGGATCCGAGAGTGATTTCACCGTTTGAAACAACATTTTTGCGAAGTTTTGAGCCACAGATTTTATCAGAAAAAAGGTGGCTTTAGTCGTGTAGCAGCTTTTATGGTAGACTTTTAAAGCCTGCTTGTAATATGCTTTAGCCTCTCCACTTTAGGATTTTCACCATATTCTCTCAAGGGATTTGCACATCTTTTTGTTTTTATGCAATGAATCATTAAACCAGGGAGCTGGAGGACAGGTTCTCTTGTGCTTTCTTTCCCCAACTGGGATTAAAGAGTACAATTCAGACCCAATCCACTCATGAATGATGGAAACGTCAGAACAGACAGTTTGACAGGATCGGACAGTTGGATTCTAAAATCTGACTCAAAGCTGCAACATTGAGCTTCGACCAATTCCAGTCTGAGAATAAGGACTGGATATCCCTTAACTGAGGAGCCCCTGGGATAACAAGAGCGAAAGGAACTGCAAAATGATTGGACCAGGCTGAGGGTAGAGCCTGACCATTGCGCAAGTTGTTCTCGTTAGCAAAAATGGGATCGAGCAAACGTCCAGCCTCATGGGTGGGACCATTATTGGCCAACTGAAAGTCCAACACAATGAAATCCTCAATAAGTGTGGAGGCGATACTGCAGGACTTATTGTCTATGTGAATGTTAAAGTCTCCAAGAATTGTGGGATACATCTGCTGTCCAGCCCAAGGGGGCAGTATATCAAGGCACCTGACAGCATAAAGTTATTAGAAAGAGTCAAGAGAAACAGTAACGCTTCACAGTCTGGGATAAAAAGCTTATCTATTTTACAAACATATTGTGATTTGAAAACAAGCGCAATGCCCCCCACCCCCATTATAAGTACGGTCTGTTCTGTGGATGCAGTAATCAGGGAGTACAGCAGCGACAATGTCTGGGGTTGAAGCTTTGTTCAACCAAGCTTCTGTCAGAAATACCACATCTGGAGCGTGATCAATGAAAAAGTTGAACAGTTTAGATTGGTGTTTCCCTAGTGACCCACAATTAACACAAAAAAATGTAAAGTGAGCAGAGATACATAGTTGCCGGTCTACATTAATAGAATGAGAGCAGAAACCTGTGGTATGGATTTGTGATGGAATAGGAGGTTCAGCGACCGCAAAATCACAGAAAGGGCATTTGTAACAAACCTTTTCAGGGATCCAGGATGCAAAACAAGCACCTGGCATATTGGGACGAAGAGCAAGGAGCCTTGATGGGAAGTAGGACATCCTGTCTGGGGGCAATTGACCAGCATTTCTGGCCCCTGGTCCCGTTCGGGCCCAGACGGGTTTGCCTTAGGCGCGCCTTTGGCGTGCCAGTGACACTTCCGTGCCTATATACGCAGGCCGGGCACGCAGACGAGGCAGGAAAAATAACACTGGATCACTAACCACTGTAAATGGTGGCAAAAAGACATGGCCGCCATGCACTATCGATTCCCCCACACATCAGTGAAATCACCCCAAACAGTACAGTGTTTTTAAAAAACATGAAATAGCAGCAACAGTCAGTTTTTAAAACTGTGCAACTGATTAAAAAAGTAAAAACAAGGCCCCCAGGCACCGAAAAAGTAGCATTGGTGTTCTTAATTAGTCTGTGCAACAGATATAAAGAATAATCAAACTTTGTCCACTAATTATGTGGAAGGTACAATAACACTGCAGTAAATATACCCATAAAAAAACTTTTCAAACAGGATAATAATTAAGACACGGCTCAACATATTTCAAAATCAGAAAAAATGTACATCGCCATTAAAGTACGATCTTTAAATACCGGATCAATAGTTTTTGGATTGAGCCTGTCACTGGGTCGAGGTTTCCCTTTCGTGGCACATTCCAAAGAACCAACGGCTGCTGAAGACGGTGCAGAGGATGATTTTCTTCTTGGTACAGTTACCCTTGGTTTGGAGACAGATGACATTCTTTGACCACAGGTTCCAATGAATATGGAAACGAAACAACGTTGCTGTTGAAGGAAGTAAAAACAACAACTATTTAAAGAATCTGAAACAAATGCTAAATAAATGACAAAAGTATATTTTAATAATTCAGATTCCTGTATCAGGCTGGAAAATTCCACTTGAACACTCTTCATTATGAATATGCATTGATGGTTGACCACAGACTGAAGCAATATATTTTCCCAAGGAGCACTGCATATTTTTGTGGACGTGTGTTGCTTTGGTCTTCAATATGTGCTACTGCCAGAAAGGGGTGAGAAGGAAAAGTAATACAGTGCAGGTTTAATGGAATGCACCAAAGCCAGAATCCCCATCTTCCTCTCTTGTGAAAGCGTGGTCACATTCAAACTACAGTAAAAAGGTTCACCCATGCTAGAGATCTGTGTGTAACCTCAAATTCGCAAAGTGTAGTTCACAGTTGTCCAACGAAACAGCAAAATCAGCAGAAACAACTTCAGACAGAAAGAAAAGTGTATTGCACAGCTGCTTTCCCAAACATAGCGATACCAAAAAGGGGATGATGGACGGAGCGCTAGAGCAAATCAAACACTCACCCCCAGTCAACTGATCTGGGTTTAATCCATCATCATTCTTTAGCTCACTCCACCACCCCAGTTCAGACATGGCCATATGCAAATCAGTCTGACCCTGTGCCTCATGGGAACAGTCCAGCCCGAACTGCCAAGCCATGTCTTCCCTGGACCGGAAACAAGCATCCTGGGACCGGTTTCGGGTTCAAAACCCTCATCAGCCAGGCTATCTTGAATCCAGTGGCAAAGTGAGCAAGGGACCCACGTCTGGGCATACCCTGCCAACTTAGGGCGAACAAAGCGATACCAAAGGGGATGATGGACGGAGCGCTAGAGCAAATCAAACACTCACCCCAGTTAACTGATCTGGGTTTAATCCATCATCATTCTTTAGCTCACTCCACCACCCCAGTTCATACATGGCCATATGCAAATCAGTCTGACCCTGTGCCTCATGGGAACAGTCCAGCCCGAACTGCCAAGCCATGTCTTCCCTGGACCGGAAACAAGCATCCTGGGACCGGTTTCGGGTTCAAAACCCTCATCAGCCAGGCTATCTTGAATCCAGTGGCAAAGTGAGCAAGGGACCCACGTGTGGGCATACTTAGTCCATCAACTGTTGTTTTTGCATTTGCCACCCCGAGTGGGACGGGTATGCCCAGACGCGGGTCCCGTGCTCTCCATGCCACTGGAATCAAGCTATCCTGGCTGAAGAGGGTGAAACCCCGAAACCGGTCCTAGGATGCTTGTTTCCAGTCCAGGAGGACCTGGCTTGGCAGTTCGGGCTGGACTGTTCCCATGAGCTACAGAGTCAAGACTGATTTGCATATGGCCGGGTTCAAACTGGAATGGCATGGTGAGCAAAAAAACGATGGATTGAGGCCCAGATCTCTGTACTGGGGTGAATGTATGACATTGTTCTGCATTCTGTCCATCAACTGTTGTTTTTGCATTTGTCACCCCGAATGGGACGGGTATTCCCAGACGTGGGTCTCGTGCTCTCCATGCCACTGGAATCAAGCTATCCTGGCTGAAGAGGGTGATACCCGAAACCGGTCCTAGGATGCTTGTTTCCAGTCCAGGGAGGACCTGGCTTGGCAGTTCGGGCTGGACTGTTCCCATGAGGCACAGGGTCAAGACTGATTTGCATATGGCTGGGTTCAAACTGGAATGGCATGGTGAGCAAAAAAACAATGGATTGAGGTCCAGATCTCTGTACTGGGGTGAATGTATGACATTGTTCTGCATTCTGTCCATCAACTGTTGTTTTTGCATTTGTCACCCCCAGTGGGACGGGTATGCCCAAACGTGGGTCCCGTGCTCTCCATGCCACTGGAATCAAGCTATCCTGGCTGAAGAGGGGTGATACCCCGAAACCGGTCCTAGGATGCTTGTTTCCAGTCCAGGGAGGCTGGCTTGGCAGTTCGGGCTGGACTGTTCCCATGAGGCACAGGGTCAAGACTGATTTGCATATGGTTGGATTCAAACTGGAATGGCATGGTGAGCAAAAAACGATGGATTGAGGCCCAGATCTCTGTACTGGGGTGAATGTATGACATTGTTCTGCATTCTGTCCATCAACTGTTGTTTTTGCATTTGTCACCCGAGTGGGACGGGTATGCCCAGACGTGGGTCCCATGCTCTCCATGCCACTGGAATCAAGCTATCCTGGCTGAAGAGGGGTGAAACCCCGAAACCGGTCCTAGGATGCTTGTTTCCAGTCCAGGAAGGACCTGGCTTGGCAGTTCGGGCTGGACTGTTCCCATGAGGCACAGGGTCAAGACTGATTTGCATATGGCTGGGTTCAAACTGGAATGGCATGGTGAGCAAATAAACGATGGATTGAGGCCCAGATCTCTGTACTGGGGTGAATGTAGGACATTGTTCTGCATTCTGTCCATCAACTGTTGTTTTTGCATTTGTCACCCGAGTGGGACGGGTATGCCCAGACGTGGGTCCCGTGCTCTCCATGCCACTGGAATCAAGCTATCCTGGCTGAAGAGGGTGAAACCCCGAAACCGGTCCTAGGATGCTTGTTTCCAGTCCAGGGAGGACCTGGCTTGGCAGTTCGGGCTGGACTGTTCCCATGAGGCACAGGGTCAAGACTGATTTGCATATGGCTGGGTTCAAACTGGAATGGCATGGTGAGCAAAAAAACGATGTATTGAGGCCCAGATCTCTGTACTGGGGTGAATGTATGACATTGTTCTGCATTCTGTCCATCAACTGTTATTTTTGCATTTGTCACCTCGAGTGGGACGGGTATGCCCAGACGTGGGTCCCGTGCTCTCCATGCCACTGGAATCAAGCTATCCTGGCTGAAGAGGGGTGAAACCCCGAAACCGGTCCTAGGATGCTTGTTTCCAGTCCAGGGAGGACCTGGCTTGGCAGTTCGGGCTGGACTGTTCCCATGAGGCACAGGGTCAAGACTGATTTGCATATGGCTGGGTTCAAACTGGAATGGCATGGTGAGCAAAAAACAATGGATTGAGGTCCAGATCTCTGTACTGGGGTGAATGTATGACATTGTTCTGCATTCTGTCCATCAACTGTTGTTTTTGCATTTGTCACGCCCAGTGGGACGGGTATGCCCAAACGTGGGTCCCGTGCTCTCCGTGCCACTGGAATCAAGCTATCCTGGCTGAAGAGGGGTGATACCCCGAAACCGGTCCTAGGATGCTTGTTTCCAGTCCAGGGAGGCTGGCTTGGCAGTTCGGGCTGGACTGTTCCCATGAGGCACAGGGTCAAGACTGATTTGCATATGGTTGGATTCAAACTGGAATGGCATGGTGAGCAAAAAAACGATGGATTGAGGCCCAGATCTCTGTACTGGGGTGAATGTATGACATTGTTCTGCATTCTGTCCATCAACTGTTGTTTTTGCATTTGTCACCCCGAGTGGGACGGGTATGCCCAGACGTGGGTCCCGTGCTCTCCATGCCACTGGAATCAAGCTATCCTGGCTGAAGAGGGGTGAAACCCTGAAACCGGTCCTAGGATGCTTGTTTCTAGTCCAGGGAGGACCTGGCTTGGCAGTTCGGGCTGGACTGTTCCCATGAGGCACAGGGTCAAGACTGATTTGCATATGGCTGGGTTCAAACTGGAATGGCATGGTGAGCAAAAAACGATGGATTGAGGCCCAGATCTCTGTACTGGGGTGAATGTATGACATTGTTCTGCATTCTGTCCATCAACTGTTGTTTTTGCATTTGTCACCCCGAGTGGGACCGGGTATGCCCAGACGTGGGTCCCGTGCTCTCCATGCCACTGGAATCAAGCTATCCTGGCTGAAGAGGGTGAAACCCCGAAACCGGTCCTAGGATGCTTGTTTCCAGTCCAGGGAGGACCTGGCTTGGCAGTTCGGGCTGGCCTGTTCCCATGAGGCACAGGGTCAAGACTGATTTGCATATGGCTGGGTTCAAACTGGAATGGCATGGTGAGCAAAAACGATGGATTGAGGCCCAGATCTCTGTACTGGGGTGAATGTATGACATTGTTCTGCATTCTGTCCATCAACTGTTGTTTTTGCATTTGTCACCTCGAGTGGGACGGGTATGCCCAGACGTGGGTCCCGTGCTCTCCATGCCACTGGAATCAAGCTATCCTGGCTGAAGAGGGTGAAACCCCGAAACCGGTCCTAGGATGCTTGTTTCCAGTCCAGGGAGGACCTGGCTTGGCAGTTCGGGCTGGACTGTTCCCATGAGGCACAGGGTCAAGACTGATTTGCATATGGCTGGGTTCAAACTGGAATGGCATGGTGAGCAAAAAAACGATGGATTAAGGCCCAGATCTCTGTACTGGGGTGAATGTATGACATTGTTCTGCATTCTGTCCATCAACTGTTGTTTTTGCATTTGTCACCCCGAGTGGGACGGGTATGCCCAGACGTGGGTCCCGTGCTCTCCATGCCACTGTAATCAAGCTATCCTGGCTGAAGAGCGGTGAAACCCGAAACCGGTCCTAGGATGCTTGTTTCCAGTCCAGGGAGGACCTGGCTTGGCAGTTCGGGCTGGACTGTTCCCATGAGGCACAGGGTCAAGACTGATTTGCATATGGCTGGGTTCAAACTGGAATGGCATGGTGAGCAAAAAAACGATGGATTGAGGCCCAGATCTCTGTACTGGGGTGAATGTATGACATTGTTCTGCATTCTGTCCATCAACTGTTGTTTTTGCTTTCCCAAACATGGCATGGCTCAAAACTAACTTGTCACAGTAGCTGGTGGTTCCTGAACCATCTATATTTGCCATCTCACTATGGACTACCCCAGCTATTGAAGAGAGCATGCAGTACTCGGAGTCAACCCTTGCTCATGATTAGATGGCTTTCTTGTCAATCTGAGTTCTCTGTTTTTTACTGGCGACTTTCCTTCCTCTTCTCGGTTTGTCCCTCCCCTGGAGCGTAGCTGTTACTAAAAAAAAACCTCTCTAGATCTCTCATTAGCTGAAAATTACAGGCCGATATCCCTGTTGTCTAGTGTGGGCAAGGTAATGGAAAAGCATGTCAATCAGCACCTATCAGTTTTCACCCCATTCAGCCTGGACACAGGACAGAGACTGCTTTATTAGCAGTCTTGGAGGACCTTAAAATTACTATAGATCAAGGGGCTCAGATCTGTTGGATCTGAGTGTGGCTTTCAACACTGTATCTTATTCAGTGCTGTTGCAGAGATTACAGGATTCAGGAGTAACACTGAAATGGCTATCTTTGGAGGATAGGAGCTCCCAGATCTATGACAAGCCATTTTACTCTTTTCCTCTGAAGTGTGGAGTGCCCCAGGGATCTTCACAGAGCCGCACACTATTTAACCTGTGCGTAAGCCCCTTGGCTGGGATTGTCCAATCTTATCGTTAGAAGGTGGTTCTGACCATCTGAGTCGCCCGGATTTTTCGCTTTTTGAACACCTATTTGTTGAGCTTTTACTGTGGGAGAGCCTCATAAGTTGGGACTCACCCACAGTGAACTCATGATGAAAGGGACTGCATGTGTATTTTACCGGTGTCCCCCTGGCGCGAGTAGGCCGCTGCGCTGCAGCCAGAGTAAGGGGCACCGGGCTGGTTACATGCAAACACGTGTGTACATGCGTGTGCACAAGTGTAAGGGCTGCGCAGGGGAGATTCCGAGCGTGCGCAGCCCAGGAGCAGCTACAAATTGAATGGTGTGGCAGGACTTATGCAGAACTGGGTGGTGACATGGAATAGGCTTTCTACAATGGGAAGAAACATTTGAGGGAAAGTCAGTGTGCTTTACTGTTTTTATTCCATTACTCTCCTATGAGGATGGGGAGCACATGGGCTAGTTTCACTTTCCTAGGGCCCACAAATTCCAGACACGCACTAAAGTCCACTGTAACTTATGTGAGAAGAAGTATTCTGCAGAGTCCAAAGTAATATTTGTACTGCTTTTGGGTCATCCAGAAATGTCATATTTCTCTGAGTCAGCTCATAACCAGGGCCTGGCTGGGGCTGACCCTGCCAGGCTGAATTAATGACCTTCCTCCCTAAGCTGTAGCATCAGAGGCCCAGCCCTGCAGGACAAGCATTCCAAGGGCGAAGGCCTCCACTCCAAGAAGAGAAGATGGGTGGAGCTATAGGTTAATCCATCAGCAGCTGACACCTGGTGCCAGGCACCAAGCTGCTCTGGAGAGAAGGCAGCGAGGGGGGAAGGGGCTCTCAGAGACCATGTGGCATGAGACCCCTGGACGACGCCATTTTGAACAAACCCAGAGGCCTGGGCAGGAAGGAGGGAGCAGGGGCAGAGAAGTGATGTGTCGCTGTTTGATAGGGCAAACAGAGACTTCCTGCCAGCCCCTTCCCCATTCTTTAAAAGAGTTTGCACAGGAAGAGGAGCTCTCTCTGGGGTGTGGTCTGCTGAGGACGACTGGTGCTGGAGCCTGGCACCATGGGCAGCTGGAAGGAAGAACCTCCAGACTGGCCCAGGACCCTGACTTGCGCCACAAGGGGAGACCAGGACAAGTGACCAGGAGCCTGGGCCTCTGCGCAAGGAGAAGAGAGGCCCAGGAAGAGAGCCAGGCGAAAGGCTGGCGCAGGGAGCTAGCGAAGACCGCTCCCTGCTGACTTCACCCTCCGGGAGACCAAGAGGGCGAAAGAAAGTGCTCCCAGTGGCTGGGGAGCGCCACCAGGAGCAAGAAGAGGCAAAAATGGTGCAGATCGGTACCCTGGGGGCGGAGATATGCCCCCCAGAAGGTAGGCGACCTTTGACCTCTACTGGGACCGATGACGAAGCGTGTGGGGCTCCTCCGCCGGTCTTAGATGTGCCCCCGGGGTGGGTCAGGTCCCGGGGGCTGCCCCCGGAAGAAGTAAAGCCGGGGAGCGCCGTCGCGCTCCCCGTGAACATGCCCATAAGGGGTGCCAGGAGCCCACCCTGGCCCCCTGTGATGTCAGGGGAGGGGGAGCGCCACCCTCCAAGAAAAGCTCGGGGACCGGGACCCCCAACTCCGGGCCCTGGTGATGGCGCTGAAGAGGAGGGGGGCGCGCCGTCGCGCAACCCCCCTCGCGGGCGAAGAGAAGCCGGGGAGCGCCATCGCGCTCCCCATGAAGAATATTCAGGAGCCCGGGACCCCATCTCCGGGCCCCGGCGGGAGAAGCTAAGTCGGGGAGCGCCGTAGCGCTCCCCGTGAAGAATTGGCCTGGGACCCCATCCCCGGGCCCCGACTGGAAGGCGGAGGCCCCCCGCGGCAGCAGGAAGGCGGGGGGAGTGCCGTCGCACTCCCCCAAAGACCCGCCAGGCCGGAGGCGGCCTCGCGTCTGCCCGCAGGAGCGGGCAGACCAGAGGAGGAGTGCCGGCTCCCGCGGCAACACGCGAAGGTGCTGGCCAGTCGGGGAGCCGTCGGGGGTGGGATCCCCGAGCGGCTCTCCAACGCGGAGGTGCATGGGGCCAGGGTGGGACCGGGCCTCCGAGGACCAGCTGCAGCAGCCGGGGGTGGGCTCCCCGAGCTGCCTCCCTCACCTGGGGGTCCGGGTGAGACCGGGCCCCCCAAAGAGCCTGGAGATGCGTGGGGGCCCGGGTAAGACCGAGCCCCCGCGAAGGATAGCAGAAAGAGCGGCCGGGGGTGTGCTCCCGAAGCCGCGCAGCCTCACCTGCCATGAGGGGTCCGGGTGGGACCGGGCCCCCAACGGGATACCCAGCGGCGTGAGACCGCTGAAAATGGCAGTGCGGCTCTCCCCAAGCAGCGGGGGAGCCGCTGCTATGTTATGCATGGAGCCGGGAAGAAGCGCCCCATAATGCTTTGCAGAGTCTAAACAGGCCTGCATGGAAATGGACGGTTTTCAGCTTGTGGTGGCCCCAGGAGGACGGGGCACCACCAAATGCATAAAAAGGTGCAGGGGGAGCTGCAGGAGCAGCGCAGTCTCCCCCAGCACGAAAATGGAAAGTCCCTCCCTAAGTCTCTGGGGACTTACAAAGAATAACCCCTCAAGGGCTCAGCCAGGTGTCATCAGCATCCCCATGGCTGGAACTTTTGTTCTGCAGCTGGTGGTGCCTTTGAGACTGCCTCAAGGTGTGAAGGGCTGAGTTGGGAATGTCTAGAGAAGGGCATCCCCTGGAGGTGAAAAGGTGTAATTGCACCACAAATGCATTTAACCATGTTAATTCTTTTTAGAGGGACTGAAAGGCACATATGTAATGTGAAGTACCAGTGTAAGGCAAGAATCATAAGCAAAGTGGGGTTATGTTGTTAGACATTCCTGCTAGGGTGTCTGGCTGTGTATGCTTAATCCTGTGATTCAACTGTGATGCCTTTTAGGGGCTTTAATTGCAATGCATTACAACTGTTATCAGCTATGAAAAGTACCTCATTTAAAGTGATGCCCAAGCATGTATTCTTGCTGCTGCGTTAGGTGAATAACAACCCAGACTGTTAGCCCCTAAGATGTAGAGGTGTATACTATATGGTCAGTATGACATGTTCAGTCAGGTTTAAGTGTCACCAGGGCAGGTGTGCCTATTTTAAATGCTTGTTGAGATAATGGGGTGGGTCGCCACTGGGATGGTGCCAGTGCGCAGGGCCCTTGCTCCAGGTTATGTTCCACTAACTGCATTAGGGGGCAAGATGATGTGCATACATGGGAGTGGTGGTACTAGACCCCACCCCCCTTTGGGAGGGGTGGAAATGTTATGCAATGTCACAAAGTAATTCCAACAGCTTATGTATATTTGTAAATTGTTGCATAGTATTGAGTAGTGTGTGTGTTTAATAAATGTACTCTTACTTTTATAAAGCAAAGTACAGACTGGACAATCAATTATTGAGTGTTATTTCTGCGTACTTGTAATGCGATTACTAGCCTACACCACCTCCCTTGAGTAAGCCTTAGACTGCTCTGCAACGCTATCCTCTGAGAGTCAAGCGCTACAATAGGGTGTTTGGTTCCCAGTGAAGGACAAATGTGACATGTTATTTGTGCAGGCCTCACAGATACTGCCTCGTTTTCCAACACTTATGGACTTTCAATAGTATTGTATGCTGATGATACCCAGATTGTAATCTTTTTTAACTCCTGAAAGCTGTTCCAAAGCCGACCAGCTTAAACCGTGCCTGAAGGAGGAAGCAGATTGGATGGCAGCCTGTTGTCCAAAACTTAATGGAGATAAAGCTGAAGTGATGGTGATCAGAAATTACTTTTACTGCTGGGCCACAGTCTACTGGCCTGATTCCTTAGAGTTAGAAATTAGGTTTCTGGTTGGCAGAGGTATGCACCCTGTCCAAGCAGGAACCACAATCCTATTCGGGTCAGTCACGCCCACCCTATATTAACCTGTGTTTACCCCCTGGTAGCTTGGCACAGAGCAGTCAGGATTGGCCCGCTGCAAAGTACCTTGGTTGCATCACTGTCGAAGACGAGATGCGGGGTGCAGGCGAGTTAATGCATCCTCAACGGTCTACACAGGTAGGCGATACATCGGTTCTGAGCCACAGAACTGACCCATGGAGAACCCTTCTCATCTGTGGACCCCATCTGTGCAGCACGTAACTGACTTGCTCACAGATGCTTCCCAGTAGGCAGAAAGTACCAGCATGGCCAACAAATTAAGTTGGCCAGTTCTACCCTTGGGGTCCAACTTCTGCCCCCAACCCAAGGAAAATTCTATCCACAAGGACAACAACCCACAGAGGCCACTGACAGCTGTCAGTGTCAACAACCAGGACCCAGGCCATCCAGGGGTCTCGGACCTCTGTACTTTCTCAGAGAGGGGGGCAGTAGCCCAAGATGTTTTGCACCCTTTCTGCACTCTAACTAGTTCAGGGGTGGTTTCCTAAAACTGATCCTTCAACCCAGGGTCTGAACATGTGCCGGGGTGACCACTATCCCCCTCAAGGGAGACATACTCAGTATGTGTCATGCAAGAGTCTGCCTGGCGCAGGTCCAAACCTTCTCTTCCTGTGACAGTGCATGGAGCCCTACCCCAGTCAGAAGTGGCCTCACCAGGGTATGTCTTGGGGGGACTCTGTTCTCGGAGCTGGCAACCTGTAACACACTGGTCCTCCCACTGTCTCTACCTCCTGTCCCTCCAGATGGGGTTATGTACCCTCCGCTTGGGAGTGATACCCCCAGAAAATGTAACTGTCAGGGTGCCCTGGGCGGCCGGCCCTCCCAGTTCCCCTGACACCAGGGGCAACTCATTCCCCCGAACGCAGTCTATGGGCATCTGGGGGCTAACTATGGTTCTCCTTTGGGTCACATCCCCACCTCACTCCAGGGATACCAGGGCCACATGGCGAATAAGTCCTGCCCATGAGCCTGAGTCATCCTACACACCTGTCTGGTGTACTGGTCTGGGGAAACTAGCCTTTCCACTACCATGGTCTGGCTAGCCTCAGTGTCACTCAGAGCAGTGAATGGGACCCCATTCACTTTCACATGGTGGAAGTGACGACTCACCCTCAGGGATCACCAACTCACCCTCTAAGTCCACCTCCCAGCTAAGGGAGAATATGACATGGTCTATGACCTGCCCCTGGGGACTACCTACCGCTAAGGCCACAGTGGCCACCCATGTAGCGGTCCCACCAGCGGGTGGTTTCTTAGGCTAGACAGAATCCCGTGCTTATGCCCTCGGTGAGAACAATCAAAGCAGCTGGATTGGAAATGGGGCGCACTGGGCCACTGTCCACCAGAACTTCCTCCCTATTTCTCATAAGGGGCATGGGAACCCTTTCCTCCCCCCTTACGCTGGGACCGGTTTGTCTATCCCTTGGCTAGAGGGAAAACTGAACCACCCTTCTTGGGGTCACTCCCAGGTCCCTTCTAAGGACCCTGGTGTTGCTCCAGCGGTCCGCCTCCTTAACAAGCTCCCTGGGGTCAGAGAGATGAAAGTCAATCAAGTGTCATGTGCTCTTCTGCAATCAAGTTATACAGCCCCTGATAATCCTCGACTTCACTGCCCTTAACCCAACCATCAAGTGCCTTGCAAAAACAATCAACACAATAAACCCAGGTTTGTTGGGCCAATTTTCTGACTGTCCCTGAACTCCTGCCTATACTTCTCTGTAGTCAAACCATATTTTCTGATAAGGGCTTCCTTCATGGAGAAATACCTCATCTTGTCCTCCTTCTCCAAGGCCAGTGGGGTGTTTCTCCCCTCGCTAGGGATATGCCTACACAGACTCACACCCCCCCTCGCCCCCCCAATCAACCTCAGGGATCTTGTGCATCTACAGGGCAATCTCATAAGTCTCAAATCCATTTATCTATGTCATCTCCCACCACCAGGTCAGGCATCAGACCTTTAGGAATGTGGACCTTCTTGTCTCCAGATGGCACTGAAGAATTGCTGCCACCACTTGACTCCACTTGTTTAGTTCTTATGTCCAGCTCCTTAAGACAGAGTTCATGGGCCATCCTTCTTTCCTTCATGGCTAATTTCTTGTCCTCCAAGGCTCTCTCAGCCTTCTTTGTCTCCAACTTTAGTTAGGCCTGTACCAACTTTAGCTTTCGCTCCTCCCTACTGTCCTCTAGCTCCTCTGGGGATAGGCCTCTGGAAGACACACTGTTCCTGGCCCGAGGAGGAATCGCAAATGCTGGGAGGACGTAAAGTAACTTCTGCAAAGATGTTTTAAGAATCATAAGTCCTACAATATTAGTCCACTTGTCAAATGTACGTACAAGTATTATGATCGTAGTTATTGCATGCCATGTTCGTTTGACTTTTATTTAATTATGGTTTATGTGTCTTTATAGTAAACATCATTGAAAACCCTTCCCAGTCAGAAAATGAGCAGGAAACCCAGTAATCTCATAAGGCGGTCTTCCAGTTGATTGCAGGTACAGAGCATTAGGGATGTGATTCACACTTCACGGCGGATGGGTGAGATTGTTATCTTTTATGTAGATCGCCCTACTGACTTCTTCCACTTTTTAAAAGGTCGACAACAGGACACATGTGACCAGGAAGACAGCACTCTGGAAGACCCTCCTCCCTGAGCTTTACCTGTAATTTCCAGAGATAACTGTAATCCTCAAAGAATAGGTAGGGCCCACGGAGGTGGGTCCTTATCGTCTCTGCAACACCATTGTGCAAGTCGCCAGGTAAAGGTTTGCATCACTAAACTGGTCACAAATTACCTGCATGCCTTTTGGATCAATTTCACGAGGGAACAAATACTGCAGCTCCACTTCTCCTAGGGTGTGGTAGCACCAAGAGCCTAGGGACATACAATCACAGCCTGGAGTGTCACGGTGGAGGTCACACCCTTAGCTTGCTTTCACTGAAGTGCACAATTCCCCCTTCTGACGTATAATACCAGCTTGCCTCCTGCCCTCCCAGAAACGCTGCAGAGTGGTTGCCGCTGAGGAGCAAAGCAGACACTCCTCCTTTCTGCTCTGCAAGCTTTATATTAGGCTCCAAGGACTCCACAGTTTTACTACACCACAATTTTTAGGTCTTGCCAATGAGACATCTTTTAGCTGTTGTAGGAAAAAGCATATTGTAAACCATAGTGGTTCAAGTAAGATGAAAAAAGTGGGGGGGTTTCATGGACTAATAATTAAGAGTGTAGCTTAAAACATGCGAACTACAATCCTGTGCTTTACACAGCATACTGCCTCGTCAGCATTTAGGTGCCTCTTGGTGAGATTTCTGCTATTGCATCCATATGTATCACACAACAAACATCTGCCTAACGCAAACCAGACATATAGGCTTTGTGAGTGCTTGTTAGCAGTTTGATATAAATGAGCAACAATGATTTTGCTGTTTAATTAGTACTGGTAATTACAAATGATACATATGTGAGCATCACTCGGTTTGCACTGAAGAGAGACCAAAGGATTGGGTAAGTATGTAATCTGAACACTGTTATGGCCCACTGACTCACTATGCCTTCAGCCTTAGCTCCAGATCTCTGAATCGTGAGCCATTATGAACACCCTCCTACAACCAGAACTCACTTAGACACCTAAATATGGCTTGGCTCACATGTACCACACAAGCATTGGAAAAAACAATAGGTCAGCCTTTTAGAGCAGACACCTCTTGGCTTTGCCAATGCTTAAAGGAAATTACAATAAAAAAAATGCACTAAAGTCAAGACAGTTCACAATATTAACAAATTCAAAGTCTTTGCGTACCTAAAATATGCAATGTATATAGAGTAACATAATGACAAAACCATTGGCAAATCGAAAAGGTCCAGAAAGCGAAATCTATTGGCATTGCCAATGCTTGTGTTCAACTGGTGTCCAGGCTGTGAACAGTTGTTGATCGAACGCGCCTCAGCTGAACATAAACCCTACACCCTACAGCTTATTAAGAGAAACACAAAAACCCTGATCAACGTAAAATCCAGTGGTTATTGAAAGGCATACTCGGATTTTTATTTTTTTATTTTTCAGTACTGGGACGATGCTAGAAATGCAGCTCTATACATCCTTTGTAAAAATTACAGATATTCTTTTCTACTTGTCTCGTCTAAGCACTTCAACACCTCTTCAGGGGTAAAAAGGACTATATCAATACAATTTACAATTGCTATTCACCATGTAGCAGAAACGTAATAAATTTGGCACATAATTGTAAGTGTTTATTAGTATTCATTGGAACCCATATTTCAGTCTTAAAGCCTGCAAGATTTTAAAGGTATACCTTGCATATTATGTGGAGCAGTTTGAAGCAGGTGCCTAACGGAACTTAAAAAAAATAGCCTTGGGCAACTTCGCGTAAAATAAACAAGCGTGCTGCACTTAAACACCCACGCTTTGCCGAAGGCTCATTACCTAATCGTCTGAGTTTTTTTTATGATCATTCAAACCTGTGAATGAAGAGTGCTTAACAACAGCTTGATCTTAGTCACGGAGACTTTTTCGAAACGAAGACAATGACAGTAAGTGCTTTTGTGTGATAAAACAATATTGCACGTCTAGCACAATCTCACTCGTTTATCCAACGACCCTGAGCACTTTACGTGCCTAGCACGGTCTCAATCGTTTACACACGGACCTTGGGTATTACCCTCTGCAAGCTTGACTATAGCGGCGGGAGGTTGCTGACGCTGGTAAATCACGTTTGTTTGTTTCCAGGGCAGGTGTTGTATAATATCTGGTATCCCCTCGGGATCGTGTATCCCCTTTTCTTCGGCAGACTCCGGATGTCCTGCCTATTGGACATCTCGGACGAGCCCCCAGCAGCCCCGCCCACCCCAGGAGAGAAGAACCTCGGCTCCAGCAGGCAGAAGGAGCAGCGCGCCGAGCAGAGCTGCTGATAGAAATGCACGCATTGCAGATGGGCGATTCTTAAACATCCATTGAATCCCCTTATGTCTTGGAGACGGGAGAGGAAATAATTCACGGTGCTGAAATTAGCTCATATTACAATTCTTTTCTGGGCCATCTCCAACCGCTGGCTAAATGTATTCTTATTTCGTTCCTGGATGCAGAGTTCTTTTAGGAAGCTCGATTAAAAAGTGATTTACAGTAAAATCTTTATTGAAATGTTATTCAAGTTTATGTGAGCTAATATGTCTGTGGTATGTGAGCATATATTTGTGTGTCTGAGAAAAATCATGTATGCTTTTGTGCCACTTTCATCGTGAGCTGTGGAGGGCACACATGTTTGTATAACTACTTACTTTAGTTCAAGCACATAGCTGGCAAGGTTTCAGATTGCTATGTGTGACATTTTCATAATTTTAGTGTAATTATGAGTGACAATTCAATGACAATGAGGGACACTTTCTCGCGCGCAAAATTAAGCAATGAAGACATGAAAAACATGTAAATATCAGAAATTACTCCCATTTGAGCAGGGAGAACCTCTACGGGCCCCTGACAGACATTAAATTATGACGCCCAGTGACAATACCCGATTATCACAATTTCAGTGATAGTAGCATAGTGATGCAAGCAAAAATGCACAGATTAAGGAACAGTCACAAAGAAGAACTTACATACAACAAGAAGGAATTATAAACTTGTATAGTATGAGAAACAGTACCAGAGTGATAAGCACAGTCGTACAAAATATGCACAATTGTTTAAAAGGTCAATTTGTATGCCAGCTTTTGTTTGGAATGTTGAGTGGAAGCTATTATGCAAAGGATCTACGGCCTGTCACCCTAAATGCATTACAATTAAACACTTCTACTCATTCACTGTGCCTGTGTTCACTTACATTCTTACTCAAACTCAAAGGTTTTGTGCCCTTTAAATAATTTTTACCTAATTCATGAAAAATTTCATTCGACGCTAGTTCAAGAAGTCCACTTTTGCTTAGATTGAGTTTCCATCGCTTTGTAAGCTATCAAAAATATTGCACTATAGTAGTGTCAACTCAATTACATTCAGCCCACTTAACAAAAGTAGTATTTTGCGCAACACAAGTGATACATGCGAAATACACAAGAACGAACACACAGCTCATACAGCTTAGCAGCTCGTAGGAGGCTGCTCTATTACAGAGAGAAGGTGATTGGAGGAGGAAATGCTGCCTGCACGACCAAAGCACACTCACACGAAGCAGACATTTTTTGCTGCAACAGGCAGGCGCGTTATGCAAACGGACATATTAAAGATTGTGGTCGCCATCGAATAATACTTTGCCTTTCTCTTGGGTGCCAGGGTCAGACAGACTTATAGGGCAGTACGGCAGCGCCAGAAGGGCATTGGTGCACATGCTTTTTGCCAGTGGTGGAAATGGATGTGCTGTGTTGTTTTTGCACTGGTGTAAAGTTATCACAATACAGCCCTCGATAACCTAAACAAGAACCCTCCCGTTGGTTAAATGCCAACCTTACGTGTAATAGTGATATCATTCATAGTTCCTTCAGTCGTGTTTGTTGGGGTAAATAAAATAATAAACACTGTAGGAACTAAGGATCACTAGCCTCGTTCCCATATTTACACTCTCGCGCCTCACCTCCCCTCGACTGATGCTTGCTTGAGTTTGTCATTACTCTTTTCTATAATTTAGTGTCATTTATTAGAGCTTTGGGGAATGGGCGGGAATACTCCTTTTGTGTAAAGGTAATGTGGATTTAAGTGCCAGACTGGAGCCCAGGCCACGTGTGGAATGGTGAAAGTTGCTGTCCGCATTCAAGGTAATACAATATTTAGTTAAACGTGAAATGTCAACAGAACTGTCCCTGACATTGATTACCTCAGGGGCTACACTGAACCACAGTCCCTGCTGCACAGTTAGTTGTTGTGCGGGCTCGGCCGCCGCTGCGTCACTGCTCTCAGTCAGAACAGTCATCCGACCTGAAGGAAAGAGGGCTGAGCATATAACAGTGAGCACCTCGAACTCCTCAGGCCAGTGCCGCCAGCTTGCCCCCCTGCGGCCCGCCTTTACGTGTCCCCTCGTGGCTGCACAGTCATTGGACAAATCCTTACAGTCACTCTCATGACGTTGGGTCACGTGAATCAGAATGTTGGGACCAGGTAAAATGTATCCAGAGCGGAGCGCAGCGGAGTCTGCCCCCAAGCCGCGAGCAGCGCGAACCAGCGCTGCCAGCTTTGCTCAGACAGACACTGTGAATTACTATATTGCAGTGCGCCTGCTTGACACTGAGGAAGCGCTATAATGCGTGATGATTATTTTTAATGTGGTGATGCGGGGACTTGCCTTCAAATGCGTTAGGATCACGCATGATGCGTGGCACTTGGCAGGGCTGCAAACACCTGCCTTTGCTTGTTTCTGTAAGCTTCGGTGCGTGTGCCTTTGTCTTTCATGGCACGTTTCTGTGTGTTTGCATGTGTGCGTGTTTGTGGGTGCATTTGTGAGGGCATGCATTATGTGGATGTGCATGTGCACGTGTTTGGGCACCTGTATGCTTTTGTTTTGTTTGTGTGAGTGTATGTGTGTGTGCCCTTATCTTCCACGGCAGTTCTCTGTGCTCATGTTTGTGTTTGCATCTGTGTGGGCATGCAATGTGAGTGCGTGTGTGGTTGCATGTATGCCTCGTGTACAGACTTGATTGCTGCAATGTATCTTTCAAAGTTAAGATATAAGATACTAAATTATATCCTGAACTGCCAAGTTCTGGTAAATAAGAGCAAATACAACAGTCTAAACAGTATGAATCTTATTTAAAGTTTTGAAACGGATGGAGACATGCAGGTTCCTGCTCTCCTGAAAATGAGCTGTTCCGCACAAAACCAAATGAGATGCATATTAAATGTATCACATGGAAATGATTTAGATGATTAGCATTAAAAGAGTCGAAAAAGAGAGCTTCCTGTTTTTATCAAGTATGTTAGTGGCACAGAGTTTCTTGTGAAGTGATTGGCATTTAGCCATGAACTTGTAATGAGGGCCTTTCTAGTCTGTTGCAAAGATAAACTTGTTTGTCCCGATTTTCACTCTCTGTCTTAAGTTTCTATGGGAAAGCCCTGCTCCTGTCACACCTTAAGTGCCCCTCCACATGTGGGCCATAGAAGAGGTCCACAGGGCAGCAAAGCACAGCTATTTACAAGATGCGAGAGGAATTAGTGAGAAAACCCTTTCATGCTGCACAAAGCTTTCTCATATTTCAGAATGGTGGGAGCAGGTGTGAACCTGGACTTCCTTGGGCATGTGCAGAGCCAAGGAGTTGGGTGCTTTATGTGAAACTAGATATTCAAAGGTAGTGCTACCTGTTGCAATTGGATATGGTGGGCTAATGCACCTGCAAAAGAAACCTGTGTATAATAAACAAATAATGAATTAGAATCAAGTTGGAACTACTAAACCTTGTATCGTGGTGTCTGCACTATGAGAAGGCATTGTCCAAGTCAATTAGTCTGGCTTACAACTGAAAGTACCTCTATGCTTTCATCCATGCAGTCACTCATCCGCACTCACTTGAAAGTAGTCACTCTTTATCATACAGTCAAGCATCTGGCCTCACCTTACCAACCTATGAAAACCTCATGATCGGACAGTGCTCTACAGCTCATTCATCAAAAGCCCAGAACACTGACAAATGAGGAAGGTGCTTGATGTGCGTGAGGCCTCACTTTGGGAACGACCTGGACCCTTTTTATGAGAAACCTGGTAAAGTGCCTTCAGTTCAGAAACCACCTTAGAACCTGCCTTTTCAGAGATGCATTCAATGTTCACCCTTTAAAACTTAGTCAATATAAAAACCAGACAAAAATGTCCTCCAAGACCTTTTTCTAGGATGACCATTTACGTGTCTCCTAATGTGTACCATATCCAGGTGGTCCAATTCCTTTTCATCACCATATAATTCTATTCCTTTCACCTTCTTTACTTCCATAGTGTTCTAAAGTAGTCATAGGGCAACACCTAAGAGCTTTGTAAAACTATTAAATGCATAAACACATCTGCACTTTAGTTGCATTTCCATACCTAAATAAAATGATATATGTCCAATTTGTCTTGTATGCAGAGGGGCTCAGACTCAGTAATTCAGTACTTTGCTTGATTGGCCAACAAGTATGGAACCTGCTTTGTCCATACACAATTCCTTGCTGTCAGCCTGGTTGGATAGAGTTGGAACTGCGCTACCCACAGTCATCCATTCATGGTGGTCATGAGATGACTGCTGGTAGGGGGCGTGGCTTGACGCCGATGTAAGGGGAAGCGGACTCCGGAGCTCCGTCCGTGCCGCTCCCCTGCCCGCAGTTATCCTGCTAATCTGAAGAGGCCCATCACGGCGACCCTGGGGGCAGAGGCTCTGCTGCCCATATCGATCGCCGAGGAGGGCTGGTTACGGCCCCCGCGACCGAGAAAATTGCCGCTGTTGCAGATCGGGCGCTGAAGTGAACGGCGCACCTAAGATGGCGGCCAAGCGCGGAGTTGCCGGAGGCTGTTAGCGGTGCTGGTGCCCTCCGGGCTCTTATAGAGGGCTTACCTCGGCTGATGGTGATCCGAGGCGGCGGCGGTTGAAGAGGCCGAGGGATACGAGACTCTGGGAGGCCCCGAGACCCAGGAGTGTTCCGGTGAGTCTTGGATGTGCTCGGTGCGCAAAATGGCGGCCCCCATACGGAGAGTTGGGCCCTGAAGTCCTTGCTGTGGTAACCTGCTGGTGCGACCGGCCGAGCACAGCCACCGACAGAGGGGGGGCCCCTGAGAGACGAGTTCCGTCCCGAGGAGGCGCCAGGGTTGCTGGGAGTATCGACTGGACGCCCACAGTGAGTACAGGCGGACGGGTGGCCCCCGGAGCTGCTTGGACCTTCGAAATTGTAGTCCCCCTACTGGGCTCTCATCTGATCGGCCGGGAGGCGACTGCCTGAGGCCGGGGAGCGGCCCCCTGGTCCCCCGCGCTTGTGGGCCTCGGCCTGTCCCCATTGGCCGCAAAAGACTGAGGGATATTGGCGCAAGGGGGCTCAGATGCCTGCTGCGGAGGACGGCCTTGGAGGTCGCGGGAGGAGGCGACTGGGGCTGTGAGTGGTGGACCGGGCTGCTGCTTTTCCACCGTGCCGGCCGAGGATTGTGGGGGCCTTCGCTGGTCAACTTGGAGGATCCTGAGGGGGCCGGGAGTGAACACTCTGGAGACGGGGACGGGTTGGGGGCCCCCTGTTCTCCCTTCCTTTGAACTGGAGGCCTGAGGTGGTGCACTGGACCTACCGGTAGCCATCGGGGGGCGGCCTGAGTCGCCGAGACTAACCTACTGCGATTCACTGGACCCGCGGATTGCACCCACTGTACCTGGGCCTTCACGTGCTTCTTGATTGGGGGTCCTGAGTTTTCCTTACTATTCTGCCGCATGGGTCGCACATCCCGGCGGAGGGGCTTCGCGGCCTTGCAGGTTGATACCCCGGGACAGCCATCAGAGGACGAGGAGGAGATGGCAGACAGGAGGGGGGACGGTGGAGTGGAGGGCCCCACGCTGGTGGACATAATGCAGGCCATTACCTCCTCGAGAGAAGCTTTGGAGAGTAAAATGGACGCAATAGGGGTAGATCTCAACCTCCTGAAAGACGACCACGCAAGCTCAAGAAGAGGGTGAAAGGTACTGAGAAGACTCTGGAAGGGATGCCGGCCGAGATCTCTACCTTGCAGCGCACTCTGAAGCAGGTGGAGGATAGGGTCAGGATCCTGGAGGTACGAGCAGAGGACCGTGAAGGACGATCCCGCAGGAACAACCTGCGCATAGTGGGGATTCCGGAACACGAAGAAGGAACTGACGCAGTGCGCTATATGGAGAATTGGCTTCGGTCCTCGGTGGCCCCGGAGGGGCTCTCCTCCTTCTTTGCCCTTGAGCGCGCCCATCGAGTCCCGGCCAGACCACCTAAGCCGGGTGAGCCCCCACGTCCGATGGTTGTGCGATTGCTTCACTATCGTGACAGGGACCATATTCTGCAGCAGGCGCGAGGCAAGCAAAATCTCCAGATCGCAAATGCCAGGGTGATGATCTTCCCAGATTTCACCAGGGAAGTGCAGAAGCAGCGAGCCTCCTTTCTTGGTTTAAAGCGGAAACTCAGACAGCTGCAGTTGCCCTACGCCATGTTGTTCCCTGCACGCCTCCGAGTAGTGGATGGGACTGCTACCCACTTCTTTACTACTCCACAGGACGCCTGGCAATGGCTCGAGGCGCGCAGACCGGGGGCGGGGGGTGCTTTCCTGTCAAGTACAGTGGGACGACGATCACCTGACCGATTGGAGACGCAGAGATCCATCACACTGCCGGGACTTCAACTTGAAAGAGACAGGGCTGTGAGGGCAGTCGAAGTGATCAGCCGGAGTGTATCTAGTACCTGCTCTATGGTTGCTAGTCGGGACGTGGGGGGGCTCGGGGCCTCGCCTACGGGCAGTCTGACGGAGGACTCCGAGACTGAACTTCCTGTGGTCACGCCTCGGACCACGGACTTACCCATGTGAACTGAGCACTTAAGTTGGGTGAGGCTGGCTCTGGACGACACCAGGGGTTTCTGGATGGTTGGGCGGCCCTTTAAGGGTGGAGACAAGATGGCCACTACCATGTTTGATAGTTGGGTGCCCTTATGCTTGATGCGGGCGGGGGGGGTGGCCGGAGGGGCTTTGGGTCCCATGAGATCAGTACACGCCTCACCATGTTTTGTGACCTGTTGAGTGTTGCATTAGTTTGGATGGGAGCTCGTTCGAATTTACCTGTCCTGGGTAGTGGGAGTTGGGGAGGTTCTTGGGGTTGGGGGGGTTCTAATGGGGTCAGGCATGCCGATATGGGGGGATTGCAGGGAGGTCCGTTAAGGTTTCAACTATGGGTTCCACCGTAGGACTTAAATGTGTATCATGGAATGTCAGGGGCATGCACACTATGACACGTCGACACAAGATTCATGCGTATTTGGTGAGGAGGGGGGTGCAGGTTGCACTGTTACAGGAGACGCACCTAACACAGAAGGAGGGGGAAGCGCTACAACGCAGATGGAGAGGGCAGCTGTTTTATACCACGTATTCTGCATTTGCCAGGGGAACGTTGATTTGGATACGGGCGGGGGTTCCATTTCAGAGTTCTAGACAACTGATAGACCCGGATGGTCGATATGTTCTGGTGAAGGGACGATTGGATGGCAGGGATATAGCATTAGGGAGCCTGTATGCCCCCAACATCGACCAAACTGGCTTCTTTGCACACCTTTCCGGGAAGTTGGCGCCCTTGCTGACAGGTTCTGTATTGCTGGGAGGTGATTTTAATTGTGTTGCTGATGTGGATCTGGACCGCTCTCACCCACCACTTCCAGATGCCCTGACCCATAGACATGCAGCGGCTAGGCGAGCGTGGCAGTCCCAGTGGGGTTTGATAGATACATGGAGGGCTCGCCACCCGGGTGACAGGGACTATTCATATTTTTCTGGGATGCATGAACTACATGTCCGTCTGGACTCCTTCCTTTGCTCTCCAGATGTCCACGGGGGGATTACCCATAGTGAATATTTGACCAGAACGGTCTCTGACCATAATCCCCTGCTGATTTCGTTGGATTGGGTGCGGGGGAGGCCGGCCATTCCTACCTGGCGCCTGAGACCGGAGGCGCTAGAAGACCCGGTTTTTAAGAGCGCGATTGGATCTGCGATTGAAGCTATTTTTTAGAAAACACTGGGTCTGCCTCGAGTCTACTTATTGAATGGGACGCTTTCAAAACAGTTATCAGGGGACGTTGCATTGGGGAGGTGGTGGGGGTTCGCAAGGTATTGACACAAGATGTAGTGAGAGCAGAGACCCGGCTCCGAGAATTAGAAAGGGAAAGACCGGGACAACCTGATAAGCAGGACGAGCTACTGGCAGCGCGGGAGGAGGTGGCAACACAGGTTGAAAGATTGCGGTCCTTTGATTATAAGGCCTACACCATTCGGGCTCAGGCAGAACAGGACAAATCTGGGGCTCTGTTGGCCTGGTTGGCGAACCCGGCACGCAGAGGCACACCGATTCTAGAGATTCGGGATTCGGAGGGGCGGGCGTATTACTCTCAACAAGCCATAAACACACAATTCCTAAGCTATTACACCACTCTTTATCAGAGTAGACTTGATCCTGATGCCGATCGTGGTATGGAATTCCTGGAGGTGTTGGATCTACCCCAGATAGATAATGCGGCGGTGGCGGAGTTGGGTAAAGATATTGAGGTGGGGGAGGTGCGCAGCGCTATTAAACATATGGCCAGGAACAAGACCCCGGGGACGGACGGCCTCCCGGTGGAATTCTACTCTACCTATGCAGATCTACTGGCCCCGAAACTCGTAGTATATAACAGGGCGCAACGCGAGGGTTGTCTCCCGGTCTCCACAAGGGAGGCACTTATTGTGCCACTCCTCAAACCGGGTAAACCACCCTGGGACCGAACAGCTTATAGGCCACTTGCTATGCTCAATCTGGACTACAAGATACTGAGTCGAATCCTAGCTAGTCGGCTAATGGTCCATATGTCGACGTTGGTCCATGAGGACCAGGCGGGCTTTATTCCGTCCAGAAACACGGCGCTAAACGTACGGAGGCTCTTGCGTATCTTGCGGGCGGATACCTATTGCCAGGAGGAGGCTTGCATTTTCTCAGTTGATATTGAAAAGGCCTTTGATAGCCTAGAATGGCCATATCTCTTCATGGTCCTGAGGGCCTTTGGCCTGGGAGACCGCTTTGTGACATGGACGGCAATCTTGTATAACAACTCCACTGCCATGGTTCGGTCGGGAGGGATGATCTCGGCCGCCTGCGCCGTGGGCAGGGGCACGAGGCAGGGCTGCCCGCTGTCGCCCCTGCTTTTTGCGCTGGCAATGGAGCCACTGGCCGTACACGCCCGATCGGGCCGCCATTATCGGGGGCTGCAGGTGGGGGGATACTTGCATCATATAGCGCTATATGCTGATGACCTCCTGTTGTTCCTAGCTGACTCAGGGGAGGCGCTTCGTGGAGCTATGGGACTGCTGCAGTCTTTGGGGAGGTTGCGGGGCTGCGAGTGAACTGGGCCAAGTCCTGTCTTTACCCGGCACAATCGGGCAGGGCGGAGATGCGACTGGTGGATGGGGTCCCGTGGGAAACCAGCTCCTTACCCTACCTTGGGACCCAAATATACCATGACTCTGGTGATCTGTTAGAGGGCAATATCGGACGGGCAGTGCGCAAAGTTAAGAGTTGCTTTGATTTCTGGGAGAAGCTCCCGTTGTCGGTTGCGGGCAGGGTCGCCTTGGTGAAGATGGTCACACTGCCCAGGCTTCTGTACCTATTTGGGACGCTCCCGATATGGATCCCCCCGCGGTGTTCAAGCAGCTCAACACCCTGATTACCGGATTCTTGTGGGGAGCGGGGCGGCGTAGAGTAGCCCTGGTCACAATGCAGCGCCCCAGGGCGGAGGGGGGGTTTGCCTTACCGGACCTAGAGGCCTATTACCACGCGGCGCAGTTTCAGTGGTTCACCAAATGGATGGCGGGGCGCGTCAGACATGGAGGGGAGCCCGAGGGGATGGATCCTCCCCTGACGCTGCTAGCTCGGGTGCTGTTGCGATTGCCGTTGAGGAGGGGGCTGCTCCCGCCTGATTTACAGGTCGTTCGCCGATGTTGGGATCGTTTGGCGAGACGTGCGCACACACGCATCCCCTATGCTCCGGAGATTCCGCTGTCGGTCTTGTGAGGCCTTACCTCACGGCGGTGGGTGGGCTGGACTGCGTGACTGGGAAGGTGCAGGGATCACTACAATAGGGGACTTGTTTGAGGATGGTAACCTTCTCCCTTTTAATGATCTACTGGAGCGTCATGACATACCCCGAGGGGACTTTCTTCTCCATGCTGCACTGACAGCGGCTATTAGGAGGCACTGGCGGGAGGGGTTGATGGAACCTCCGACCTCGCTGGCTTGCCAGTATGTGGTGATGGCGGCGGGAACTGTCAAGGCGGTTACGTGCCTATACAGGAGGGTTACTCACAGCCTGAGACAGCCCCTAACAGCCCTTCGCCTCCGGTGGGAAGAGGATCTGGGTGAGCCCATTGCTGAGAAACCATGGGGGGAGATACTGGAACGGGCCTGGAAGTGCTCACGAAATGCCCGCTTTCAGTTAATTCACTTCTATGTGCTGCATAGGGCGTACCTTACCCCGGGCAAGGTGAATGAATACTTTGGGGTTTGGACAGGGTGCCCAAGGTGTAACCTAGAGGGGGCAGGTTTTCGCCACATGTTTTGGGACTGCCCACTCCTGGGAGAGTTTTGGAGGAAGTGACGACCCTGTTAGCGGAGGTAACGGGAGAGAGGTAGCACTGGCGCTCGAGTGCTGTTTGTTGCATTGGTTTCCACATACTGCCACAACCAAAATCACCAGCAAATTCATCGACCTGGGGCTGGTTTTAGCTCAGAGGGAGAGCACTGGCCACTGGAAGGCGAAGAACGGTCCCCACACAGGGCGCTGGACTAGGGAACTAGTGAAGTGGGCTGAGGCTGAAGGGAACTGCAGACTGCGGATGGCCAGTCGTACGGGAAGTGAGAAGTCCCTTGAGATGGCGCGCGCGTGGGTGGCATTGGTGGAGTTGGTGAAGCATCCTCCTGGCGACGGTGCTGATTCCCCTGCGCGGGGGGACCCCGAATGAATTACGCAGGTTGACAAGTACTGGTGGCCTAGAAGGAGGGGTGCAGGTGGGGTGGGATGACACTAGGAGGCCGGCTGCCCCTGACACTGAACCTGACGGGCTGAGCTCTATGGATCACGGACCATCATTGCGCAATGCGCCGGACTAACAGAGGATTGCTTAATGTAGCGGCATGCCTGAGGGGAGGTGGGTGGGGGGGTTAGTTAAGATTGGGGGGGGCGGGTTGTTAATATTATAGATTGTGGGTGGTAGTTAGAGGGGTACCGAGCAGAAGGCCTCCCTGATACCCTTCAAGCCTGGGGGTGGGGCTACGGAGGATTGCTTTCATCCTCCCTGGAGATTGTTTGTGGTAATTTGTCAGAGTGGTATCATGCGGAGTACTGTTTTGCTTTCAGCTATGTCCATTCTTCACCTAACCCGGGTGATCCACTATGTCACTGTTTTGTCTTGCTCTTGAAAAATCAATAAAGTCTGTTAAAAAAAAAAAAAGAGAGATGACGGCTGGTGTCGCTTACATAGGCGGGGCCAGTGCGGGAACAAGGAAAGTACAGGTATTCCTGCTGACCCTCCTCAAGCACTATAACATGTGACACCAATGTGTGCTGCCTCAGCCTTCCCAGAAGGCACAAGTGACTTACCGTCATTGACACTTGTCATCGTCCCTAACGAGTGCCACCATCCATCATAACATTCACTCAGCAAATCAAGGCTGAGCCCAAGTGCATGTCTGTGCAGCACCTGGCGAATGCGATGACTGGTCTGTTGGTGTTGAGTGGATAGGAAGCAAGCTGGCACACAGGCACCTAATGATTGACAGCACAGCAGAGCAGTACAAAACTAAAATCATCATTTCAAATTGGTGCTGATTTTACTACTGAACTAGTAGGCTGCATGGGCTGGGCCTCATGCACAGTGACAGTGCTCGGACAGGAAGAATAGAGGCGTCCCAATGACCACCAGCCTCACCCTCGTCCATGGTGACCTGTGACACCTGCTGAGGGTATAAGACTGGCGTGTCATCAGCGCAAGAGATAGTCATGCCACACCTGCAGCAAGTGGCGCACCTGTTCAAGGCAGATTGCATCAATCATAGTGGAGATGCAGATGCCCCATCTAAATCACGCGAAATTAACCTCAGGAAGAACGGTGCCAGCATATTGTTTTTTCTTTCCAAATAGGTCTTTAGACATGTCCAGCTTCCGCTACTGCTGCACTGTTCTGGTAAATAGCATCCTTTGTTAGCATGTTCATTTCCAATGAGTGTTAATGTTAACCCATTTGCAGTGAGTAGCTTGTATTTGCCTTTGAAAGGCTATCTCTGTCCTCTCACCTACTTGGCTGTTGATGCCCTGCAAGAAAAAAGTCAGTCAGGATGTAATTTTCCTTTTTGCATTTCACAAGCCTGCCAAGTAGCATTATGACATATGATACTATCAGCCATTCCTGGCTTTTCAGACCACAGCATTGCGGGCCATGTAGTTTTCCTTTTTACACTTTCATTAAGGGCTCATAATCCTAGCATTCAAAGTGTTGCTGACTAAAATGCCAGAATTGGCCCGGCGTTTTTATACATGACCTTGAGACACTGGTCAGCTATGTTTAAAAATAAAATCAAAGCGATTTAGATCAGTGGTTCTTAACCTGTGGTCCCAGGACCCCTGGGGGTCAGCGAGGCCAACTCAGGGGGTCCATGATTGTGTTACAAAATGAAATAATATTAAAATGAATACATTAAAAATAATAAAGTGTATACAAAAAAGTAAGCAAAATTGAAAATGTAAAAGTTTATATTGATTGTGAATTAAACAAAATATTTCAATATTTGAGCATTTGTTTGGTATATGTTCGTTCTTGTATTTTTGTGCATTGTTTTGAGATTCAAATCATGAAAATTGCTTAGGCTGGGGAGACCCCATCTTCCAATAATGACTCAGTTTGGGCCACCACATTCCAGTAATGATTCAGTGGGGGTCCACAGAAGTCAAAAGGTTATGAAGCCCTTATCTAGATAATTTAAAAACTGTTTGTTTCACTAATAAATCCAAAAGTAAATTCTGCCCACATATTTTGTGAGGGTTCACTCACACCATGCATTAAAACAAGCATAGGCAATATAAATAGTTTTGTCCTTTGTGTAGTGGAAAGTATAATACTAAGCTTCATAACGCAATAAAGGTACCACATGGACAGCAGCAGCTCAACCTTTCCTAAATCTGGATGAAACTGGCATGATATCCCTTTATGGGGGGGGGAAGGGGGTTCTGTGTTTTGATGCTACTTTATAATTCCGCCAAATTGTTGTAGTGACCATTTTTTGTAATGTATGCAGGGATTTTTTTATGCCAGTGGACTGTCATGTTTTGTGTATCCGCAGCTTTGCAGGGCAGTTCTGCTTTGTGCGTCTATGTGGCGTACAATCCTATTGTGTAGTGCAGAGTAGGTGTTCTAGAGTCAGCTGTGGATGGACAGTGTAAAAGCAGCCTTGCTGATTGTGTTCCAGTTTCACAGGGAGATCTGTGCATGTGTTCATGTGTTGGGGGTTAAGCATACTTTATCGGTTGGGCAGATGTGTGTTTTGTGTGGTTGCACAGTGAAACTTATGTTGGAGATCCGCTTATTGCATGCCCTGTCCCTGTTCTCTTCCATCATTCCATCTGTTTGCTTCCTCGCCGCACCC
This sequence comes from Calotriton arnoldi, assembly GCA_963921515.1. Taxonomy (NCBI): domain Eukaryota; kingdom Metazoa; phylum Chordata; class Amphibia; order Caudata; family Salamandridae; genus Calotriton; species Calotriton arnoldi. The sequence continues at coordinate 1,852,801 of CAWUFW010000493.1, read as the reverse complement.
TGGCCCCTCTTCTGCTTGCCCCTCCACCCACTTGCTATGTCTCTTTTTTTTGTTGTAAATATTTTTATTGCACATTTTCTATCAATATAAACACCCTGGACCCACCCCCACTCCCCTGCCCCATACACTCAGAGTTAATCACTATACACGAAGAGCATAAAAACCCCCCATCCATATAACCAAAAATACAATCTTTTCTATTTTACCACAACATAGAGTTGGAGCTGACCAACCGGGCGGCAGATTTACCCCTAACAAAGTCATCTGTCCTACTATAAAGTGCATTGTGCAAGAATAAACATTGACAATAATTAACATCCCTCCAAAAATACCAATAAAAGTGACAGACCCTCCTCAACCTGAGGGTCTCATACCCCATTTGCATTCAATTTGCCCACAGGATATACAAACAATGGAGCAATCCTTATATACATATACAAATTCCTAACCGTCTTGCTATCCACACAATGTAACCTTTAAAGCTAGTTTGGCTATTTTAAAAAGACATAGAAAAGGCTATGGCCTGACCTCCTGGGTCTCCCCCTGCCATATAGTAAATACAAATCCCCCCAAGAGCCCTTTACATATCTAATTGTTTACCCAACCACTTAGGGGTGCCCAAATTTTACTTCCCCTTTTCTTTGCTTGTCTGTCTTTCCTAGCATAAATAGCCTTCTCCAGATTGTGGCTCGCCAATAGCTGGCTCAACGACTGTTGGAACGACGGGGATTCGGATCTAGCCAGGCCGATGCTATAGTCAGTCTTAAAAAAGCCATTGCCACTGCCAAAAAAGGTTTTGCCTTCAATAACCGTCCCTCTTTTTGAACTCCCAATAAAATAAGACGTGGGGTCAGACTGACTTTTATCTCTAGTTTATATTCAAGAAAACGGGTGATTTAATCTTTTACAGGGCTCAGGGCACTACAAGTGGCAAACATATGCACTATATCAGCACAAAACATGGAACAGCGAGGACAGTTCACACCTCTGCCCTGCCCCGTTTTGCTATCCTAGTGGGCGTGTGGTATAACATAAAGCAGGTCTTAAAGAATTGAGCTTGCAAATTAGCTGACATAAAAACGGATTGCGAGAAATTAAGAGCTTTATAGAGATCCGAATCCGATATCAATACTTTCTCTTGCCATTTTGACGAGAACTTTGAGATCACCTTTCATCTCTGAATTCAGATTATGATATAAATTCCCGATTCTGCTTTCGCCTCGTGCTGTTATTTTCTCGACCAGCTCAATTATACCAAAGCCCACTGAGCCACCCCCCTTATGCTGCAGATAGTCCCTGACTTGCAGATATTTAAAAAAGTCTCTATGGTTAATACCAAACTTATGTTTTAACTCCTTAAATGAGACAATCCCAGTGGAGGAATAAAAAGCCCCTAGACTGTTGACACCTAATTGCCACCATCTTTGTATACACTAAACTCCAAAAATTAAGGGCAGATTTTCATTAGACAGCAACGGTTTGTAAAAGTTCATTCTTCCTATTTTCAGCAGTTTGCGTACCCGGGTCCAGACTTTATAGGCACCCAAAATGCACTTGAATCTAACTTTTTTGTAATAGCTAAACTCAAGTTGTCTCCAGAAGCAACCCCAGGCTACATTGCCAATCAATAACTCATATGTTGAAGGTATATCCTCTTGAGGCTTATTAATGTGCAGTTGTCCAAGTAATGTAGAGCTATATTGCAACATAGCCCAATAATACAATTTGAGGTTTGGTAATGCGCCCCCTCCTTTTTCTTTTGGAAGTAAAAGGTATTTCAATCCCCTTCTAGGTTTGGAGTAGGCCCATAAAAACTTTGAGAACACTGCCTCAAGCGTCTTCAACCAATGGTTCGAGAATTCTGAAGGGATTGACCTAAACAAATAAAGAATTTTAGGAAAAAATTTTTTTTTAAATTAAATTACACCTCCCCACAATTGTAAGATGTAAATTGTCTAATCTGCCTAGATCTTTTTTCATCTTTCCTATGAGAGGGTCCAGATTGTCTTTAACGATTTAGTCTACCTCCGAGTTGATGCTAACACCCAAATAGACAGCTTTTTTATCATTCTTTTATCCACCATCGTTATCTTATCATTTATCACCACGTGGGTCTTATCCTTATTCAACGAGTATCCAGAAACCTCCCCAAAGAGTACTGCCTCCCCTTCGATTGTTTTAAGGGCCATTTGAGTTTTAGGGGTCACCACGGCTATATCGTCTGCATACGCTAAGATTTTCTTCTCGTACTCTTGTACTCCCACTGGTGTAATTGCTGAATTTACCTCTAATTTACGTATCAGAGGGTCTATATACAGTGCAAACAGCAAGGGGGAGCAGGGACACCCTTGCCGTATCCCTTGTGTGATCTCTACATTTTCCGGCAAATCATCTGAGACAAAAATATTAGCTCCTGGTTTGTAATATAGGGCCTTAACCGCTTGTATAAACTCTGGCCCAATGCCCATAATCTGCATCATCTGCCAGAGAAAGTGCCAGGAGACCCTATCAAAGGCTTTCTCTGCATCCAATAAGACCAGAGCCATAGGGTCCCCTGACACTTGTACAGCATCAAACAGTGTGACCACTCTTCTGATATGATCGGTCATGTCCCGCCCGCTATAAAGCCATGTTGTCGGCTGGACACTATCTGCGGCATAACCTGTGCCAACCGTGCAGCTAAAATATTAGGAAAAACCTTTGCATCCCCGTTCATTAAAGTTATTGGTCGGCATGAACTAAGAACTGTGGCTGGTTTATTCTTTTTTAAGAAAACAACCATTTTCGCCGTAGACCATGATCCTGGAGGGGGAGTTCTTCTATAGATCTGGTTAAATAAATCAGTCAAATGTTCTTTCAATTGGGGGGCAAACTTTTTATAAAATTCCACTGGGATCGAATCAGTCCCTGCGGCCTTACCTGTAGCCATACCAGCTAATGCCGTATAAATCTCCTCCCAACATATGTCCCCTTCCAGGGACTCTCTATCTTCCAGGGACAATTTCCTTAGCGGCACTCCTCTCAAAATATTGGCTATCTGATCTGAGCTGGCTATTGATAATATGCCCTAAATGCCTCCCTGATCTTCCTGGGCTCAGAAACTGCCACGAAAGTGGGATCACATATTTCTCTCACTTCATTTGCTGAGCTTTTCTGTCTAGCTCTTACAGCCAGATGATGCCCGGCTTGCTCGCTACATTCATACACTTCTTCCCTCCGAGCTGCCATTTTTTCTGCAGCTCTATCTGCAAAAATCTGATTAAGTGCTGTTCTAGCTAAGGTGACCCCTAGTTGAGCCTCCCCTATCTCCCCTCCCTGCTTGACTATTCTAACCAGGTCCTCCTCAGCAGTGGCTGAATGAGTTGTTTTTCTTCCTTCTCTCTATCCAACGAGAACCCCAGCATCCCCCCACGTAAACACACCTTCAGTGTGTCCCAAACTACCCCTATTGGTGCACTACCACTATTTTCCTTAAAAAATATTGGGATCAATTTCTCATATGGCTGCGATAATCCACATTTGTTAATAAGGCCCGCTCAAAACTCCACTTTGTTTTAGTTTCAGCCTCCCCGACCCTGAATTTCCAGCACTAAAGGATTATGATCTGACAAAAAACGCGGGTATCGTTCAATTCTACAGTTCGTCAAAAGTGTATTTGAGATCAAAAAAATTGTCTAGACCGGCATGGGAACCATGTGGGCCCGAATAATAAGTGAACCCATGCTCTAGAGGTCTCTTCCTACTCCAGACATCAATAAGCCCATGATCTTCGCAGATACTTTCTATGGCACGAAAAACTTTCGTTTTCCGACCCACATACTTTTTAGATTTGCCCCTATCCCAACCACTGGGCAGATTGATATTCAGATCCCCACATACCTTTATCGGCAGAGGCTGATGAGTTGATTCATTCAATAAGTCGTTAATAATATGTGGGATGTCCAAAATACTCCCATACACAGAACATAACGTCAGTACGCCTCCGTTTTTAATATGACATCCTACAATCACCAATTTACCTTGTCAGCTTGAACTTGCGTGAATTGTATTTTATTACCTTTGGCCAAAATCGCCAGCCCCCCTATTCGAACACTTTGAGAGGTCCCCACAATCAACCTATAGCCAAGAGTATTTAGGACATCTCTACGTGAGCCTTCAATGTGGGTCTCTTGCAAGTAAACCATATCTGCTTTCAACGTTTGCAGACCAGCTGCCACTCTCGCTTTTTTTTGGCATCATTCAACCCACAAATATTAATAGAGGCTATACGCACTTTTCCTTGTCCACCCACTACATGCCTTTCATAGCCCGACTATAGCTCTTATCCATGGATACATTTAACAAAAATGTCTCTGTCCTAATTTCCAACTTTTTCACCTCTGAGTGTATGAACCCCCCTATCCTCCCCCCCACCCCAACCCCAACCCATCACCCAAAGCCCCATTCCCTTCAAACCCCCACACCCCCACCCTGCGCCCACCCCACACATGTGAGCAATCAGGCCTAGCCTGTGTACAGTTATCTGTATAACTGCTCTCGCCACCCCCCCACCTTATCCATCTGCTACAACCTCTCCATCCTTCGTCCTGCTTCAAAGAATCATAAGCTTGATGGTCCCATCTCATTGTAAATCCTTGGGGAATCTCTCTCCTCAACAGCTGCATCTAACTACTCGGCTCCCTCCCTCCACTTCTCCCTTAAGACCTTTCATATCTCCCCCGACAGTTCAATCAGGTATTCCTGCGCCAGAATCTTGGGGAAAAAAAGGCTATGAACACTCCCCTTAAAAACTACTTTCAGTTTCGCAGGGTACTGTAAATATACCTCCGCTCCCAATTTCTGGAATGGTGTGAATAATTGCCTCAGACACCACCTCCTCACCCTTGTGGCATCATTGAAGTCATGTCTTGCAAAAAAGTAAACCCCTTCATACTCCTTTTTTGCATTTGGGCGTGCTTGCGCATATATACATTACCTTAGCAAAAATTTGCCTAAAAATACAAACATTGCCTGAGGTCGCTCTTGATTACCTGCATGATGATTTTTAAGAGTTAAGGGATCACGATAGGCCCTTTGAATTTCCTTTTCCCAGTCCCACCCTATCAAATCTGGGAAGGCACCCTTCAAAAGTTTTATTCTAAACCCTCTTGCATCCCCCCTTCACGGCCTTCAGGTATTCCTAGGAGTCTGAGGTTATTTCTTCTTTGCCTGTTCACCTTCTCTTCCAATTTCCACATCATGTCAGTTATCTTGGGATCTTGAGATATCTTTGTCTTCTTTAATTCCGCTGCCTCTCATTCAAGAAACACTGTACGGGCCTCAACCATTGTCAATCTCTCTGATATGTCTGTGCATGTTTTATTGATCTTCCTTACTGCACCCTGCAATTTTTTAGAGGCTTGCTGTGCCCGACGATTGTCACTTCTCACTTCCTCCTGCATCTGTTTTATAGAAAATAAAATATCAGAGGGCGAAGGTTCCCCCGTGTTCCGTACCTCTGAATCGGCTGTGCCGCTGGGACCCTCCATTATTCCGTTATCTGGTTTCTCATTTTCCTGAGGCAGCCACTGCGAGTCTGGATAATCAAATCTTAGGTTGGGTGAGTTCCCCCGACTCAATCCATCTTGTCTAGAGCTCTCTTTTCTCACATTTCCTTTTCTTTCCCCTCTCTTCTGCAGTGAGGCTTTTTTTTTCTCTCCCCACCCTCGGACCTACTTTTTCTCCATACAGCCACCACTGATTCCTCCAATGAGCTGTTGCTGCTTAGGTCCAACAAGGTAGTAGTGGAGGACTCGTTTCCTGGTGGTGATGACTCCGAGTCATCCATCAACAAGAAGAATTTTTCAACCAAAAGCTCGGGGGAGCATAAAGTTATTGGACCCGTTAAACTGCCTTGGTTTATCTGGGTAGGGCTCGCCTTATTGGGGGACGCAACAACCGCGGACATCTCAACCCCACTTTCTTTCCGCTCTATTTGACCCCCCGGGGGTGCCAACTTTAATGCATCCGACTCTAGTGCTGATGAGGGCACCAGGATTACTGTCTCTTCATCTGCCTCGCTCTGCGTCGTAATTGGAAATTCCTCTGATGACATCACAGGGGTGTCCAAATCCAACTGGACCGCTGTGATATCTGCCTTTTTCATTCCTTTGCTCCTTGTAGCAGAAAACATATCAACAAGTGATGGCTGACCATCCCCAGCTTCCATGGGGTTAATACCACCCGACAGCTGTTGTGCCTGTTTTTTGCCAGCATCTGGGTTTCCTTATCCTTTAACTGTCTGCTCGTCACCTTTTCTCACCATCCTTCCTTCCATTGCTGTGTCTCGGCTGCTTGGTACTTGAGCTGAAGTCGGTGCACCTGTCCTGGCCCCTCCGGTTGATAGAGCCGCCGTGACCGTTGCCGATGGAGGTTTAGTTTTCGTGGACTTTGCCCCTCTGCCTGCCATCTTTGCCAGCCGCTCCTCTTTTAGGGTTACCGTAACGGCCCATGTTTGTAGCACCTTAGCCAGTTGCTTCGACTTCGTAAGGATCACAGCCAAATTATAATCCACGCCAAATTTGAGGAGACCGCGTCTAAAGCATCCATAACGTGAGTCACCAGAGCTCCTCTCCCATTTCACCACCATCGGCTCACCCTCCCGCCGGACTTCCTCACGCTGTTCAGGTACTGGAATGGACCACCGAGCTATCGAGGTGGGGTGGGGCGATACGCAGTGAGGTAGGTTACACAGGCACCATCTTGCTCTCTCCCACTTGCTTTCGTCTCTGTCGTCTCTTTCTCTTCTCACTCAGTTCCTGCATTTCTTGATCTTCTCTGCCTCGGTTCCATCCCTGTGTCCCGTTCCCCCCTCAATTCAGTTGTCTGCCTTTCTTTTCTGTGGTCCTCGTTCATTTCCATTTGGCAAGGATTAAAGACCCCCTATGACTCCAGAGGCTATAAATATGCTGCATTCACGGGAGTGTTGCCCACTCTTCCTGTTCCCACTTAGCTCCCTGTTTCTTTGCATGGGTGTCAGGGCCTCCTCTACACTTGGGAAGGGGGGTTGAACCAGGATCAGACCGGAGGGAGGAACAGGATAATCAACTCAGGTGCCATCTCACCCCCTACCCTCCAGGACGTCCCCTGCAGAAGCCCCCAACAAATGGGTCTCCCTATCGGCCTGGTAATCAACAAGTCTCTGGCCCCACATCTGCATAGCCATGGGTTCAGCCTCCCTTTGTCTTTCATATTGTGTTAGGTGAGCTCGACCAGGCGGTGTTGGAGTGCTTTGCATGGGCGCCAGTTGCATTGCATAGGAACACACCGATTTTGTAGGCACGAGAAGATGGAGTGGTTTGCCCGGAGTCAAGGGATGTTGGGTCGACGCGGAGACTCGAGCCTTGTTCCCCGGCTCTGGATTCAGCATCTCTGGCCGTTGCCTCGGTGGCTAAGCGTGAATGAAAGAGGGCATTACAAGGCGTACTGATTTTATTTTACAGTTTTATATTGCGCGAACTCAGGTTTGGGGTCACTAGAGCACTTTAAATGAGCATCACACTTTTTTTCTGCAATATCTAGGGCTCTTAATGTTTGAATGATATATACGCTTGCAATCACATGTTTAAGCTGTTTGCCCTGGATATAGAACACTATGTATAATGTTACTCTCTACAGCTTACATCCTCTAACTACTTGAACACAGAAAGCCGTCTCCTACTATACTCCTAAACACTGCATGAAAAAATGGCATTCATTTACTCTTGCTTGATTCCTCTCCTTCTTTCTTCAGAGTGCCCCTCTGCTTGGCTTCCATCCTCTGCATATCTTCTATTTCTGAGAATAGTAGTTTAATTAAACAATAGTCTCCTCTGTCTCTTGCCTGTCTGCCCCAATCCTTTTTATTGTAATTCTGCATTTGGCTGATACCTCATTTCATAGATCACAACCTCTCCTCTTTAAATCCCTATCCCTGTGATTTAACAATAACTAATCTCTGCCAGCCTATCTATCCCACCAACAGTTCACCGGAAACTACATATCACTAATGATCACATTTACCTGATATAAATATCTAACAAAGTAACTGGAGTAAATGGATGCAATTTCTCTTGAGAGCACATTACTAATCAAAATAACCAACAATAACCACTGGACTAACCTCTAATCGTTCTGGCGTAGCGTGCTATTTGATGTAAAGCGATTTGACGCCTCGTCAGGGGTAGTAAGCACTATATAATTCAATTACAATTACATGACAGCCATGGAGGATTTCTCATTCACTTTATTACAAAGAGCATTACAGCCTATGTTTGGCACTTGTAATACGGCAGAGTGGATACCCGTCACGTTTTGTTAAAGTTTCACTTCTGAGAAACCCTAAATAAGATTCTGTGTGTCTCAGCTAAGAGAATGCCTGCTATTAATTTTGCATATTATTAGTATACTCCTAATTGCAGGATTGTATTCTGTTTATAATTTTCAGTAGTAAGGCACCACTCAAAATCATCCACTGTGCACATGTGAGCAGTGCACAATTTATAAAGGCATCAAAACATGATGCGTTGGGGGTTTCAGAGGTAAAGTTGAGAAATTAGGTTTCTGTTGAACTCAGATGGCGAAAAGAAGTGAGACATGCATTGGCAGTAGGATGGTAAATAAAAAGAATCAGGTAGGAAAGGAGACGAATGGTGAATAGATTTCCGGAAGGAAGAGCAATAGGCAGTGCTTAATTTGTAAGAGAATAAGTCCCAGGGCCCAAAGTTTTGCTCAGATGCCCGCGGCTGGCATTATTAAATGTTGGTGTGCTAAATTCAACATTGCATTGTCTTGCTTCCACCTCACTCCCTGCCTCTTTATCTCACTCTTGCAAGTGCTTGTTTATCCCTGTTTTGTCGCTGTGTCACTGTCTGCCTTCCTCTTCCCCCTTTCCTTCTTTTGGGGATTTTCTCTCCCCTGCTCTGGATCAAAGCCTGTTGAGGAAAAATAAATGCGCGTCCCCAAAAATAAGTGCATCCTAGCAGTGGGGAGACTCCATGTGTCGACTGAACAGTAAAGACAGATAATCTCATAAACAGAAAGTAAAAATGAGTGGAAGAGAAAAGAGTGCTGACGGACTTTGAAATAGGCATAGATTATATATATTGCACCACTGACATTACACAACAGAATCAAGAATTCATGGTTAGCAGTGCAGAGTCTCACACAGGATGTAGGAAGCAGAGGCAGGACCTTGGAGGGCGCAGTTTGAGCGTGAAGCTTGTGTGGTTTACAGCCGCTGAGGTGAGGCTGAGGAGAATGGTGCCACGAGAAGCAAGTGGCAGCGCAAGAGACATCTGAGGCTCACAGGTGGTCAATCCGGGGCTCCCAGTCCACACAGGCCTCTGGAGCTGTGGCCCCCAGACTGCGGCCCCGCTGACACCAGTCCCTCGCAGCTCTTGACTTCCACATCACTGGGGGAGCACACGAGTTTCCACAGTATTTGATGGTTGCTAATGCCAGTGATCAATATACCTGCCAAACAGCACCGCTTCACCCCAGCAACACTTAGCATTCTGGGGCTTTGTCCCCCTGCGTTACCGCCGAACATTACCCACCATGCCAGCTGGTGGGGTGCTGGTCGCTCCTTGCAGCACGGAGGCCCGATATCAGACAGAGACACATACTGTGCTGCAGCCAGCTCCCAGGAAGGGGAGGTTAGTGCCAGAACTACCAGGACCTCCCGCATAGCTCGCAGGCCTGCATCTGCCTTGAAGGTCAGCAGAGCACGCATTGGAGATACTGAGCCTGCATGACAACAGGGCTGCGAGTGGAGAAGGTGGCGAATCCCACATGGAGAGCGATGCAAGCCAAGGTCCAGAGAAGCTCCAAGGAAGAAGGAAACTAGGATGGCAGAGATTGCTGAGCTCTGGCGTGGAGGGTGGAGTATGAGCTAAGGTAAGGCCATAGTGCTGTGGCACACAACTGGTAGGTGCGGAGATGGCCGGCCTTAGGTCGGTGCAGCCTGTGCCTTCCTTTTTAGAACCACATACCAGCGCCGCCTTTACCATTTTTACTACACCATTGCCACTATCCCCTCCCCCTTGATCTCAGCCAGTAAGCTCAGTTTTGGTTGCAATCCCTGCTGGGATACACAGCGCATCCCCACTAGGCAGCCACAGGCTAAGAATTACAAGTGCTCAAAACAGCCAACTGAGAACCATTGTAGTGAGATCTGATACTTTTAAGACACCATAAAGTATCTAACAAGGACACGAGGCTCAACTCATATTGGGTAGTGGTGTGCTCGTGCCTCTCCCAGTAGGCAGTGCGCGATAAAGGGTTATGTGTAGCCACAGGAGGAAGGAGACATCGGCTCTGGCTTTTACTGTGAGACGACTGGGATCGGGCGCAGCATAAATCAATGGGAGGTGGGGCCTCCTGATGCTCATTGGAATAACTTGGGGAAAAAGAACCCAGCATGTGATCAGGGAAATCCGGGGCTCCAGTGGTGACCTTAAAGAGGAAAAGGAAGGTTCCAAAGCAGCCAATACAGCCACTGGCACCGACACCTATATCGGTATCTCCACACCTCATGCTTCCCTAGGGAGGCCAATGAGGGGCTGTTACAGTCAAAGATTACGTTTAAGTTTACCTTCTTGAAAGACGCTGGGGGAGTCTTATTTTCAAGCAACATGAACATCAAAGGGTTTCCTGTTTCCCTAAGCCCCACAGTACTGGCACAAAATCCTCTAAGAGGACCAGCTATCCCCTGGCAGGCGGTGGGTTCCACATCCAGCAATGGCACCATGATACTTAAAGAAATCCATAGGCCCCGTGTTAAGCAGAACAATTCAGATAACCAGGGTATGGTGCCGGTAGCTCGAGCCGGCCTGAGAGTCAAAATCAGCCCTTTATGCCTAGAGCTCTTAGAACACTCTGAGCAGACCGAGGAAACAGTGATGAAAAATGATATCCCTCTGACAGCAGAACATTTCTCGCAGCCAACACTCGGTCAACCACTGGGGAGCGGGACGACCTGCTACAGTTAATAAACCAACTTGAAAGAGGAAGAAAGGAAATGTCAAACGCTCAGGACTGACTCACCGCCAGGGCTAGAATGGGATCCAAGAACAACTGTTCAACTCCACCTGGTCGTGCTGTGGCTGCGACTATTCCTCCCACTGTGCTGAGCCCTCAGGAAACAGCTGACAATTTGGCTGGTACTGACAATGAGGACTCATTAGCAGCTGTGAATGATACTTTATATCTCTACTCGAAGGAATGGGAGAGGATGCTTGCCTCATAGGGCAACGAGGCACCAACAAACTCCAGCCCAAACCCAAAAGGAAGCAAGAACTCACAAGGGGCCTTATGGTCAACCATGTTAAGGATTCTGCAGGGCTCAGAAGAGGTACTCGGTTTTCAAGCAAACAAAATGGACATACAAATTAGCCTCCTGAACACTCTAGCAATGTATGTGTCAGGCATTGATGAGAAAATTGCGAACCGAAAATTGCAAACCAAAAGAGAGCACAGGCTGACACACAGGGAATAGAGCAGAGGTGCGGGTGCTCCCCTGTCTTAGACAAGCTGTCAACATTTCTGGTGACGATGTCGAATCTACTGGTTGACCTCAAAGACATGAATAAAGACAGGCCCCAAACGAGCATAGGACCCCTGAACACTAAGGCAGGCCACTCAGAGGCACCACTTCCAGTAGAGTCAGAGGGGCTGAAGTGTGGCCACCTTTCTGGCTGCAACAATGAAGGCCTGGGGACTGCTGGATCCAACACTGGGGTGGCACCTTCACCAATGGCAGGCTCACCAGAATTTGACAGGACCCAATAAAACATGGACGAACCACCAAAACAGCAGGGAGCAAGGAAGAGAAAGGGTCGCAACAAAAAGCTCCTACGGCCTAGCAGACTGGCAGCCTACCCAGTCTTCAATACAAGACTCAGGCCACACTCCGCCCCCAGGGATGCAGATCTCTATGAGAAACTGACGGCTCAGGACAGGGAAGAAGTTCCAACATTAATGACCACTTTTAAACAAACCAGCCCTGCGAACAGATAGCGGTAACATTCTCAAGCTCATTCGGAAAATGGATGAGATGGGGGAGGCCGCCTCACATAATATAGTATCAATTGAATGTATTGACCCAGGCGCTGGTCAGTGAAATGAATCAACTAAAGTAGTGTGGGGCTCTATTGAGATGGCTGAGAAGATTCTGAGTGCAGCCGATATATTCCAAGGCTGGGGGATTACTATTACACCATTCAAGGGAACAGGATATCCCCATGTCCTGAGTCACAAAAAAAGGTTGACTTAACATCGACCGGACCGAGAACTGTCTACTCTGTCTTGAGAAGCGCAAGAAGCAAATTGAATGGGCTGAACGGCCCTGTGGTGGGTCTGCCACAGAACCAGACGTGGCACAGAGTGGGGTTGGCTGTCTGCTGCCTTGAACACAACCAGAATTTTACAATGACAAAACACTGCTCTTACTACTGGTATTGACAAAGCACTTAGGATCTGCTCTTGGAATATTAATGGCCTGGCTAATAAGCTTGAAGGACTAGACACCTACCAATACCTGCGCACCTTCCATGTAATTCTCCTCCAAGAAACCTGGGCTCAGGTCGCATCTCATCTAGAGGGCTTTACAAGCTTTTATACTCCTGCAGTCAAAGCACACAAACATGGCTGCAGTAAGTGTGGTCTGGCAATATAAGTCTGAGCTTCAAGCAATATTGAAAGCCTAGAGCAAGAAACTGATGAAGCTGGCCTACAAATCGTAGTAATGACGGTCAAGACTACAAACAGCCCGCCAAAGAAAATTATAATGGTAAACGTCTACATTCACCCCAACGCCGCAACCAAGGCTAGGCTAACAGAGAAGCTGACTGAGACAATCCTGGTTTTAAGGCTAAATGAACAAGACTGAAATGATAGTTACAGGCCACTTCTACATGTGGCTAATGAGCAAGCTACCGAAAAATGAGGTAACAGAGGCCCAAGAAGCCCTTTGGATGATACCAACTCAGGTGGCCCCCAGTGGCAAAAAGAAGATAGGAGAAGTCAAAGCCTACAAGGAAACCTAGATCATTTAGGCCTTAGAGCATTAAACGGTCGGTACAACCCCGGCAAACCACCTGAGCCTTCGTTTCTGTCCAGATCTGGTGCATCACTCATTGGCTACACATTTGTAAGTTTCTCACTACTGCAAGTTGTTAGTACTTACGAGTTTGGCAAGAAATTGGAAAGTGACCTCCGGTCCCAAGAAATAATTCTAGACTTAGGCTTAGAAGCACTCGTACCCGCAAAGGATAATGGAACTCCAGGTTACACGACCAACCTCAAACGCATAAAATGCACAGTCGCCTCCCTAAGGGCACTGGCACAAACTGCCAAACTATTGGAGATTAAGTCTAATTCTAAGACAACTAGTGAAAACCCACTGATCAGCTGGGAAAACTTCACTATAAAACTCGCAGATCCGACTGCAAAACCAGTCAAGTTAGTCTCAATAAACAGGCAACATCAAGAGAATAAGGTCAACTCCCTGGAGAGGAGGGAGTGTAACCCCATGATCTAGATGACCAAAAAGGAAGCCAACCGCCTCTGCCAATCCCTCAAAAGGTCACCTATGGACCCTGTCATTCTGAAAGATCTCAGGGCTTCAAGGAAACAATTAAAAAGGGCAAAATGGCAGCTTCAAAGGGTGTCTCAGGATTCATTCTGGGCTAAGCTGCTGCATGACAGAAGAGAAAACAACTCCACCTTCTTTTGGCAAACAGTAAACGAATCAACAGGCCACTCCCAAGAGTGGCAGCATCCAACAACTCTGAGACAATCTGGTATCATTTCTTGAGCTGTCACTATAATCAAGGGGCACTGGAGGAACAACAAAGGTGCAAATTAGATGACCCGGACCCAGCAAGCACATCTCAAACCTCACAAAGGGAGAGGGCCCCAGAATTAGCCAGGTGCACAATCAGCCCTTGCGCTGTGCAGAGGCAAATTGCAAGGGGACGTAGGGAAGGGGCACTGGGCCCGAATGGCATTCCACCAGCCATTTACAGGGAGGACCCACTTTTCTGGACAGCTCAACTTGCCCCATTCAGCTCCATAGTATTCCTTCCTCATGGAGAGGTTCAAATCTTGCCCCAAAATACAAGGGGAGATAAGGGCAACCCCAGAAATTACTGTTTAATAGCCTTAATTGATAATAATGTAAAATACTACGCAGGTGTTCTATTGGAGGAATTTCAACATTGGGCTGAGGCATACCTAATTGTTCCTGTAAATCAAACCGGCTTTACTAAACAAACAAGGACCACAACAAACATTATGGTGCTTTCGTTGCTGATTGATTCTACAAAAATGAATACAAACCCTGTCCACCTTGGATTAATTGATTTTAAATCTGCTTTTGATACAGTGGATCGGGGTAGGCTCTGGAGGAAATTGGCAAACCTAAAAATGCCAAATGGTTTGTTAAGAGCCCTGGAAATACTGCACACAGACACCTGGGTCATGATCAAGGTAGGGGAGGGCTCCCATTTATCAAGGAAAATAAAAACCACGCAAGGGTTGAAACAGGGATGTGTTTTGGCCTCAACCTTGTTTAACCTGTTCCTTGCAGACCTCACACCCTCACTAAATGAAGTGAACTTACACTCACCAAATTGGTGGGCTTCCAGTTATCGAACCTACTGTATGCAGATCATTTAGTCCTTGCAAACAGAACCAAGGTCGGCCTACAGCGCTTGTTGAATGAAACCCTCGCCTACTGTGAATAACAGAAAAAAACAAAAATATTACCAGTGCAAAGAAAAATGGAACGGAAGCATACCTGGCGTCTGGGGGATGAAAGAATTGAATCAGTAAAAAGCTTCAAGTACCTTGGAGTTTATTTCAATGGGAATGGAAGCTATAGCGACCAACTGGAGGAAATCAGGAAGAAGGGCAAAGCGTTGGCCCTCGGTTTGAGGTCTCTTTGCAACAAGCTTAAAGACCCCACGCTTACCCCCATCTTACAGGTAGCACAAGCTAAGATCCTTCCCACCTTGACATATGGGAGGGAGGCTCTAGGCTCTCAGGGGCAGGGACAGTGCAAATCTGGACAGAATGATTCTCAAAATATAAGGGTGAATTTTCCAACTACCTCCGAACACATCGCCTGCTCAAATAAGGCTGGAATTTGGTATCCCCAAACAGTCAATGGCTCGGAAGGCGGCCTTTGTGTCCTGTTGCCACAAGTTTAGGAAGGCTCCAGAGGGCTCCCTGGGCGGCCACCTCTGGCAGGAACTGGAACTCAGGCCGAGCTCCCCGCACATGTCTATGTAAACCAGGCATTGAGTTCACAAAGCTTAACAAATGTTTGGGGCTTATCTCTAGGCCACCGGGAGCTTAGAAAACTAACCAAATCTAGTGCACAGTTGTTATCAATGTTTGAGGATAAAGATAAACTGTCTAAACGTAGTTATGGGTGGATGACACTTCAAAACTACACCAGGTTAAAATCACAGGGCTACCTTGGCGAAACCTATTGCAATTGGGCCAAGGTGCATTTCCTGAAGTACAGGCTGGGTTTATAACCATTATTAAAGCTCTCCTCCCATGGAGAATAAGGCCAGGGCAAGCCATTTTCCGGTTATGCCTGCAAGAACTCGAGAACATCGTCCACGTCTTATGCCTGTGCCACACCAGTATGGGGGATCTATGTGAGCGTTTGTGCAGGAAGTGGAGAAACCTGTCATAAGGTCATGCAGGGAGGCGGTGCTAGCCTGCTTTGACCCTACAGATATCAGTCTGAACTGTGCCATGATCAAATTCCCTCAGATATTTGAAGAGAGGGCTGCGAGTAAGGAGTAAGTAGCCGGTGGAGATGCAAGAGCTACTTGAGAAGTCACCACTTGGGCATTAACACTCTTAAACACTTGCAATTGCCCGTAACTAGGCTCAAACCAAAGGCCCAATACTTGAAGGAGGGAACAATCGCACTTCAACTTTGAACTGCACCACCTCGACCCCCTTGACAACTGCTCTATCGGTTTACTTACGCCTTTTTTCCAGCAATTAACATTTGTCTTAATTTTTAGAAAAAGGGTTTTTATGAACTGATATCTTGCACTTTAATGTTTTATTGCTTACTAATGCCCGCACCAGTACAGATCTTATATTTTACTTTTTAAAGTAACATTAAATGCTTCTAAAATGGATATTTATAGACCTTACTGCTATGAAATTAGTCGTTTTATGTGCTTTGTATAGGTGTTTTATCATGCATTTTATTGCAAAGATTTTAATAGATCATGAATTAAAGATTTACTTACTTAAAATAGTTCATGAACTTTTCTTTAACTTCCAAAAAAGCTTCAAAATCCACAGAATCATGTAATCAGCTTGCTGTTTGGTCACAAAGAGGAAAAGGTGGTTAGGTGCAGAAGGATGGGCGTTAATAGGACATGAGAGTTATAGGTGACGTGTCAGTTTTAGGAGAGGTGGGCAAGGCCGAGAGACGTTGGGTGTAAAGGACAGAGGTGACATGAACCAGAGACAAGGGTAGTGAAAAGAGGGAAGGGCTGCAGGAGCAGGGCTTAATATACAACTTATTAAGTTCTCTGAAAAAGGAGAAGCAGCTCCAGAAGTGAATCAAAGGGCAGACAGCAGCGTAGCTTTGGTGTGGAACATGGGTCTGTGGAATTAGCCCATCCTCTATGAGGAATTTGGGGCTGGTCCTACCCATACCCACGGTGACGAAATGGCTACTCTGTGACATGTGTCAGCCCTCATTCAGTTAGATTAGCAGAGACACAAAGAGAAGAAGAAAGATTAAGGCCTCAATTACGATAGGGCTGCACAAAATGGGTGCACAAATGAGGTGGTATGCAATTTGTGCATAGTTACGAGTAAGGCACCTTGAATTGTAGAATGTCATGTGAAAAGTTCATGCTATTCCATACTGGGGTGAACAAACATGGCATGTGCTTTATTTGGTCCCACAATTTGCAGCAGGTTTCACCTCGCATAAATCACGATAGCAAACCCCCACAATTTGCGAACACATTTTTATTATCAGCTCACTCTTAATAGAGGCCTGAGAGAGATACAGATGGGAAAACATATTTTATATTTAGCAATTAGTCACCCCATATTAACTAATTTCTTATTGGTGCATCAATATGTATCAAACAATTCAGTGAGTCACACAGTTTCAAGTAGTAGAGAAATGTTTTTTATATGTATGTATGTGATATTTATGCTGCACCAAAAGGTAGCGGAGCTCTCAACACAGGGCAAGGCAAAGACAACGTCAGCATGTGATGGGAGGGCTGCCAAGTTTTTTTTTTTTATACACTGGTATTTTTGCGACTTTCACAATTGCTACAATTCCTAAAGTTTGCAAAGTTTCTGCTCAGTTAAACTTCCTTATTCACCATATGCATTAATAAAATGTGGTTCAGATGGAAAAATGTTGCAGACATTTTCCCTGCAAGTTTACCTTGTTCAATTTTTTTCTTAGCACAGGGACAAATGCATGTAGGAGTTTTGTCCACATTTGCTTTTTTTGATTTAAACGAACAGAATAGTTTGTTCTCTTCTGTCTCAATACTTGGGTCTCTTCTCCCCCGTTTTCATCCTCTCTGTGCCACTTTTCACACTTCTCTACCTTTCAATTTTCTGTGCTTTTTCTCCCTCTTTGTGCCACATTCCCACATTTGTGCCTCTTTCCACTGTTTTTTTCAGCCTCATTTTGCTGCCTCCCCCTCACTCGCTCTTTCAGCCTTTTTTGCGGCTCCCACAGCCGCGCCAGTTTCTGCTTCGCACTCACCTCCCCCCTCCTGCACCTCTTCCTGCCTCCCCCTCTCCTTACTGGCTCTCCTGCTTGTCTCCTTCCCACCTCTTCTTCCCGTGCCTGCTAGTCCCCGCACTCCTCCCCCCATCTACATTCTTATTGGCAGCTGCGATGCAACCTTGCACAGAGCGTGTGCAGTGGGTGCGCCGCGCCAAAGGCAGGCCCATCTGCTCCCACCCACGGCTGGGCCACTCCCAGCACCACAAACCCAGGTCTGATCAGCCCCCACCACTGCGATCCTTCGCTCGCTCGGCCCTGCAGCAGCACACCCACACACATCCCCCATGCACCACCAACTTCACTGCCCACTTGTGCAAATGCCTCACAAAACAGCAAACCAGCACTTTAACAGCCACTTGCATGCAGGCTTCTCAACACCCGCTCACTCAGCAAACACACCACAGAGGTCTGGGATCTCTCAGCAACAGCACACCGGATCTCCTCTTCCTCACGGAAACCTGCCTCAACCCAACGTCAGCACCGGACATTGCTGTGGCTATCCCGACAGGTTACAAGATTGCACGTCAGGACCGCCCTCACAAGCCAGGAAGAGGACTCAGAATCATCCATAAGGACACCATCAAATGCACCACATCCATGGACATCAATACCCCCTTCATAGAGCACATGCACTCCAGTCTGCAAATGGACAGCAGCTGCACCCTGAAAGGCACCCTCGCATATCAACTACCAGGACCATGAACAAACTCAAGCAACCTCATCACAGACTTAATTGCTCCCTTCACCATCAACTACAAGGACTTCATACTACTTGGCAACCTCAATTTCCACCTTGAAGTCCCAATGGACCCCTGCTCAACATCCCTCCTCAAAAGCCTCAACAACATTTGACTCACCAAGCTCATCACAGACCTTATACACATCGCAGGACATACTCTGGTTCAAATCTTCACCACCAGTGACAGGATCACAAATGACTCCGCCTCAGCACTCACATGGACCGACCACTCCATCATACACTTCCAAATCACCACACCATGAGTCAACGCTCCCACCATCATCAACCTTCCCAGCCGGAAGTGGTGCAAAGTAACAGAGGCTGACTGGCTCAGCATCCTCAAAACAGACAAACCCAACACCACCAACAACCTCGACAAGGACATCACCAACTTCAACTAATTGATGAACACCTGTGCAGACTCCTCGCATCCATCATAAACAACAGACAAAGAAGAACCAACAAACAAGCCAGCTGGAATGCAAACGACCTCTGGAAATCTAACAGCCACTGAACGCAGCTAGACAGAAAATGGAGGCCCAGCCACAATGCAGATACCAAAACTACCTACAAGGCTACACTCATGCGCTACTACCAACTCCTGAGAGACACCAAAAGAACAGCACTGACCAAATGCATAGAGGCTAGCTCCAACAGCTGAAAGGAGATCTTCTCGATTGTCAAAGAATTCACCACCGCCCCGGTCGCAGCCCACACCATCACAACATCAAAGAAACACTGCAACAACCATTTTAACTTCTTCCACAGCAAAATAGAAAAGATCTACAGCAACTTTGAACAACAATCAGACCCCAAAGATCTCATTGTCAACCTGAACACCACCAACCGAGACAAACACCTGACTGAATGGAAAACAGTCACTGAAGAAGACACCACAGCGATCATAAAAAAGTACACTTAGGTGCCCCAACGGACCCATACTCCCATCACATCTACAGCATGGGAGGACCCCCAATCATCAACACCCTCACCCACATCATCAACACCTCCATCAAATCGCCACCTTCCCAGAAGACTGGAAACATTCAGCGGCCAAGCCCTCCTCAAAAAACCATTGGCCAACTATCTTGAACTCCACGACCTACTGGACCACACCCAATCAGCATTCTGTAGCAACCACAGCACAGGAATGCCACTCATCACGGCTACAGGCCAGATTTGCACCATACTGGACAATGGAGTGACCACAGCCCTCATCTTACTCAACCCATCTGCTGCCTTTGATACAGTGTCCCACCGTACCTTCATCAGAAAACCGCACAACGGAGGCAAAAATGACCGGCCCTCAACTGGATAAGCTCTTTCCTCACTAGAAGAATATAGTGGGTCAGACTACCACCCTACACATCGGAATCCAAGAATCTGATCTGCGCCCCCAGGGCTCATCGCTTAGCCCAACCCTGTTCAACATCTACATGACACCACTCTCCAACATCATCAGATCACAAGGCATCTCCATCATATCCTACACTGATGACACCCAACTCATCCTTTCTCTGACAGAAAAGTCCACCAGAGCCAACTTCTCCTACTGCGTGATCAACGTAGCACACTAGGTGGCATCCAACTGCCTGAAACTCAACTGCGACAAGACGGAAGTGCTGAACTTCTGAAACAAAAACTCTCCTTGAGACTCCACCTGGTACCCATCATAGCTCAGACCTACACCAACCTACCACGCCAGAAACTTGGGAATTTATCTGTACAACAAGCTCAACATGACAGCACATGCCAACACAGTCAGCTCCTTCTTCTTCCATATTCTCCACATGCTCCACAAGATCTCCAAATGGCCCTGAACACCAAACACACCGTCACGCAAGCCCTCATGACAAGCAGATTAGACTACAGCAATGCACTCTACACCAGGCTCTCTAACCATCTCCTCCACTGACTCTAGACTATCTAGAACACTGCAGCAAGACTCATTATTGACCTCCCACGACACACCCACATTTCACCACACCTTGGAGGGCTCCACTGGCTCTCCATCCACATATGCAGTCAATTCAAACTCCTCATGCACGCATACAAGGCACTGCACAACACTAGAGCAACAATACCTGAACAACCACATTTATTTCCACCAAACCACCAGACACATATGCTCAGCATCACTCTAACTCACACACACACCCCACATCAACAAAAGCAGAACAGGAGGCCGAGCATTTTACTATATCGCATCCAGGATCTCCCTTAAAACATTAGGGGCTCCTCCTCACTTCTTGAATTCCACATGAAGCTGAAGTCCTGGGTCATCCACAAATTCTGTGGGGCGAACACCCAACACCATTAGTCTAATGCCTACACACCTGCTCCAGCACCTGGATACCCTCATGGGTGATTAGTTGCACAATACAAATCCACATACCATAACAGATTTGCCATGCAAACCTCTGGAAAGCGTACAATTGTGCAACTTTGTGAAGTTTTCCATTGACTTTCAAACACATTGTGTGCAGAAAAGAAATTCCGGATTCCAGGAGGTGGAACAGCAAGCAAGGATGTGGTACGTAGGACTGATGTTGAGACAGTCAAGTTGTGCTTGCCAGCACCTCCTGACACAGTGATAGAGTGGGTCTATCAGTGATGCTGTTGATGTAAAACAAGGTCCACATGTGGCAACGTGGGCCACTGTGGTGAGAAAGAGGCTGAAATATGCTAAGTCACACAAAGTCAGGCAAGAGCTTGCTGATGCACATAGCACATACTATGTTTAATGGTGCATGCTATTATGAAAAACGTGGAGCTGTGATCTTTGATTCGGGTTTAACCCACTAATCAACATTCCACTATGCTGAAGTAAAATGCTTTTCGTTTGTGTGGCATACCATCAAAGAACAAAGCAGGAGCTACACATAGAGACAATTTGTAAAGTGCATCTGCTGTTCTTAGCCTTACTTGCTAGGGTAATCCCTGCTCCCTGGAAATATCCAGTTGGGTGGATATGGCTACTGGTACCATGACTGGGGGTGGGCAAAAATGTAGCCAATTTGTGAACATAAGTATTCAACTTGTTCAGTCTGCCTGCTCAGAGAAAACGGTTTGAAAAACTTCTAAACTCACCCAAAGGTGTAATACAAAAATCAGAGGAGTTCTTGCATGAAACCAGACCAGAAAAATTCCTGTCCTCAAGAGGCTTAAACTTTACATTGTCACACAGTAACAGATATGCGACACTTATTGACCTAGTAATCAAACCAGAAGATTGCATCTTGCAAACCACTTTACATTTCAAAAATTCAGGAATGTCTTACTTTACTGTCTCTCTTTCCATCCTTGGGCACTTGCAAAAATCTACCAGTGGGCCAATTTCTGTGGAATAGGAGTAATTTCAGTTCCTTGGAGTATGACACTTAAGCTAAAAATATAAGTGAAAAACTGATTGACAGGATCTACCTAAGTAATGTTGTCAGCCCTGAATTAAGAAGGCACTCGACAATCTTCAGTAAAAGCTCTTTCAGATTGCCAGCCATCCCATCAGTAAATGAACCAGGTAATTCAAGGGACCACTTTGATACATATCTGCCACAGAAACAACATCTTGCAACCAATGTTCCCTCTAATTTTTTTCCTCTGTGTGCGGCACTGTAAGGTCTCTGTGTGCTGCAGCCAAGGCTATGTGCACCAGTACCCAGCCTTAGCGCTGCTGGCACCCTGTGTGACAATGTTTGTTGGCGCCCCCCAATGACCACCCCTGCCAGTGATTCCCTCACAATTACCCTTTAACAGTGCCCCTCAAGGTCTCCATTACCACTCTCTCTGAGATGTATTTAATTTGTTTTATAGCGCCTCTCATACCAGTGTAGGGTGTACTTTACATTGCACACATATTAAACAGAGACAATCAATCATAGGTATGCAAATCAGTGTATAAGAAATGTTACATATGACAGAGGACTGCAAGGTATAGGAGTAACATGTCATTCATACTGATAGGCAGTATAGTTTAAGAGTGCTTTGTCTGGAGAAGCACAAACTCAGAATTTAAAATGTAACATCATGGTTAGGATTTCTCTTTAATAAGAATCGCTTTGTACCCAAATTAACCCTATTTGCAACATTAGGATAATGAATGGCTGGGGAAAAAAATCATAACGCTCTAATCTATACCTTGCAGTATGCATGAAGTTCTTTGATGACAGTTAATAGTTTACTGTTCTATATTAGGATTTTAACTTATAAACTGCAAGTAACAAAATTACCTCTCTGACAAAAGTAGTAACCCGCTAACCAATTTTCATTCTATGCACTTTGTGATCTGCATGGTATACGTTCTTTGCAGCAGGCATATTAACCCTCTGCGCTACCTTCAAACCTCCATAGAGAAAATTCCGATCTCGCTAATACAACAAGTAACATTACACCTACAACAAGCCAGGACTGTTGGCTTTGTCAATGGTTCTTATTTGCATATGATAAATAAGCACCAACTACACCTTCGTTGTAGATAACATTGCAAATGCTTCAGTTCTGACATGGTGACACTGAAAGAACCATAACGAGTCTATTTTTACGAGCGGTGCCCCCAGCCACGATACATTCACGGGTTTAGAAGTCAGCAGGCAGCGACGGTGTCGGTGAGACCAGGGCTGCGAAGTGAAGCGAGGCGGTGTGGAGGGCGGTGCCCACAAGTCACGGTGCAAGGAGCAGCTTGGTGGCGTCGTCCTCAGTGAGACCAGGGTAGCGGTGCGAGATGCGGCAGTGCCTTCTGTGGTGCCTTAAGGACACGGAGCCAGCGATGGAGTCGGTTGCTTTTCCCTTCTCTGTGTCAACTGGTACAGAAGCGGTACCCAGAGGTCGGTGAAGTCTTTGCAGTCCCTGAGACTTCAGAACAGGAGGCAAGCTCTACTTCAAGCCCTTGGAGATACTCAGCACAAGTAAAGAAAGTTCAGTCCAGTCCTTTCACTGCCCAAGGCAGAGGCAGCAACTGCAGGCCAACCCAACAAAGCAACAACACTGCAAAGGGGCAGTACTCCTCCTGGCAGCTCTTCCAGCTCTTCTTCCTGGCAGGCTCCTTGATTCCAGTGAGTTCTAAAGTCCTGGGGTCTGGGCCCCAATATTTGTACTCAAAATTCCTTTGCTCTCTCAGGCAGAGAGTATCTGTGCTTAGTCCAAACCAGTTTGGTCCTCTCTGGCCCAGCTTCCCAGCAGGAGGTGGAGACAGCATTGTCTAAAGCAGACCAGGCCCATTGAGGTGCAAGGGAATCTCTTCCCACTACTTTAAATGCAGCCCAGGTCTATTCAGCCCAGCCCAGACTCATCCAGGAAAGGCAGGACACACCTTGACTCCCCAGTAGCTGTCTGAAGAGAATGCACATCCCCAGCCACTGTCACTCCAAAGCCAGACAGTCAATCCACAAACCCAGCAGAGGCACACAGGATGGCTAAGCAAGAAAATACCTACTTTCTAAAAGTGGTATTTTCAAACACAGAACATAAAAATCTTTACTAAAAGATGTGTTTTTACACTCTGAGTCCAGGCATACTAAACTCCATTTCCCTATCTTTTCCTAATGGGAAGTTATGCTTATAAGATGTTATAAGTAAAACTCCCATTCTTTCCTATGGGACAGATAGCCTTGCAGTGGTGAAAAACGAAATACCCTGTAATCCACCACCAGGACATGTCACACACACCAGTACATGTGCTACCTTTAACATACACAGCACCCTGCTCACAGAGGTACCTCGGGCCTACCTTAGGGGTGACATACATGTGCGAAAAGGGAAGATTAGGGCCTGGCAAGTGGGTGCACTTGCCAGGTCGACATGGCAGTTAAAAACAGCGCACAGACACTTGAGTGAGACCCCTTTTCAGGGCTGCTTCGGTGGGTGGCACAATCAGTGCTGCAGGCCCACTAGCAGCATTTGATTTACAGGCCCTGGCACTCTTAGTGCACTTTACTACGGACTTACTAGTAAACAAAATATGCCAATCATGGAAACACCAATCTATAGCACAATTTACAACAGGAGCACTTGCACTTTAACACTGAACAGAAGGGAGAAAGTGCGCAGGGACATAAAACCAGCAAAAACAGAGTCAAAACCGGGAGGTCAGAAAGCAAACAGCCAGGGGAAACACGCCAAAAGATGCAAGTGACTGACTTTTTGGATCTCTAGTTACCACAGCATCCAACCACAGTACAATATAATTATTAACCTACAGTGCACGATGCAAACTGAAGAATAGACTATCGGCTGGTGTCTATGGCCTGATATCCTAGATTGGGCACCCTTGCATTCTACGCAGATCCTTATCAGACCACTCCCCAATAGTTCTGGTACAGGACTGTAAGCAAGGCACCTGACATACTGGAACATGGCGATCTAAACCAGAATTCTAATTAGATGTCTCTTTCAGGAATGAGCAGCGTAAAGCAATCACTGAACACTCGGACCTCAACCTGGTCTCTGTGCCGTGGATAACTACATTTTGGCAGGCCTTTAAAGTGTATGTTGTAGGTAAGGGCGTAGCAAAGGAAGCGAAGACATTGAAATTGCTGTGATAATGATTAACATGACTTGAAATTTCTCTTAGGTAGCTGGAAAAGATTAAACACGGGATCATAATTATGCCACACTTTCCTGAATGAATGAACCATTAAGCAATTACAGGGAGGTTGCAGAGCAGGAAAGGAGATTCTTAGCAAAGCAAGCTGAGGAATTGTGTATTAATAAATAATTGTGCATTATTAACAATCTGCAGAATCTTAATCTGCACTCAAATTCACACATGTATACTGACCTGATGCTATTGCATTTGAAACGATTTGATATGACCTGTTAAAGTGTGGTATCCTGGCTAACTAAGCCTCAATTAGGTTTCAATACCATCTTGTCAAAAATGTATGTCACATTCACTGTTTATTTCTGCTGCACATAGTCAAGCAAGTCATGTTTGTTTATTTCTGAATGACACTGTTCTTGAAGAAGACTCTTTGGCATGGACTTAGAATGTAACATTTTTCCAAGGGTCTTACATGAGGTATTGCATTTATTCACAATGGTTTACTGTTGTTTCTGTAACTAGTTTGTTCTGACACCTCCGGATGACATTAGGCCAGGGTTAGGGAGTATTCATTATTCACGTAGTAGGTTAGTGCTTAGGTAGTAAGGCTGTACGATCTTTTTAAAGTCTGTATTCTGATTTGTTGAACATGTATTGTTTTCCTCGCACCATGCTTCAGCAGTTTTCATACTGTTCCATGAGGCGATTTCATACATAAATGCCCGATTTTGGGGGTGAGCCAGAAGTCCTGTCCTACGCTACTAGTGATGCTGTATGAGTTCTTACTGATTTTCCTGCATATTTGGAACTTGGTCTTTTATGGATTTTGCCTATTACTATGTATTGTTCTATTAAAGAGAGCCTTCACTGCAATGACTTTAGGCATATAAATGAGATTAGCTGAATTTGCACAGCATTCCCAATCCACCCAACCAGTGGGAGTGTTTTTGTAGTGTAAGGTTTTAGGATACAGCACACTCACAAAACTCAGGGCAATAGACTGGAGAAAGGTAGAACACCCAGTTGAGTGCTGTCCAGTACACTTTGAAATATTGCATGCGTTCACACCACTGTGGGATCGGTCTACAGTGCAGTAGAGACTATCTTATTGATATCACACATGGGCCATACTCCTATCCCCATCCTATTATATGTGGACGACGCAGTTCAAATAGGCCAAACTGCAAATAGTCTCCGGCACCTCTTAGACTTGTTTTGTAACGTAAATGGAGGACCTATACCTCAAAGTTAATTTTTCAAAGTCCTACATCATGACCGATGGTAGCCCTGGCACCAAATGAAAGTCTTTTAAGATGGGCAAATCCGCCCTATCAAAGGTCAAAAATTTTAGTTATCTAGGGATTTTGTTTAAGCATTCTTTAAGCTGGTCATCGCTCATAACATTGAGAGGCCAGATTTTTAGAGGACATATTGAAGCCATTTTTAGATTTGCCAGCAAGCTTCAAAATAAACCAATTGAGGCAATGCTGAATATTTGCAAGAGTAAGTGTTATGTCAGCGTGTGTTTATGGTACTGGCCTCTGGGGGCATAATAGCATAGAAACTTTACAACGCAGAGAGAATCAATTTATGCGTAGACTTTTATCAGTCCCGGGAAGCACTCCCTCTCTAATTTGTCACAAAGAGCTTGGCATGCTGTTTCTGAAAGATGTGATAGGGCTAGCACCCCTATTACTCTGGACAAAAATGTGGTCATCACAAGAGGCTGGATTAACAAGATCTTGTATCTGCGATTGCCTGCTATTAGATGGGGCAGAACAAATACCACCGCTTAAGTATGTGAAGGTTTCTTTTGCATGCTTGTGTCTGTCTGATTTTTACAGTTCCCCCTTTTTAATTGGCCCAAATTTTAAGCCACGTGTTAAAAAAGCATACTTTGAGCACTGCAAAAATACCTCTTAGATGCGTCCCAAAACATGCAAAGTATTGTAAGTTAAGCTCAAGTAGCAACAACCTCTGGCCTAGAGCCTTACCTGGGATGAATTATATCCCCTACTTATCGTTAATGGCTTACCCTTTTTAAACTAAGGACTTTGAACTTTAAATTTGTCTCTCCCGCAACGGGCGCCTGGCATCAAGACCTACCCATCTGCAGGTGCGACAATATTGCAACTCAAAGTATCAGCCACTTATTTTTGTTTTTCCACTTGTACCAGGAGCCAAGACTTTGATCCTTGGCATCCCTTTTACGGAAGGCCAATGTGAGACAGTACAAGGAAGGGCTACTGTTTATGCAGGCACTAGGTTCTTCGAAGTTTGGTGTGCAGGACTCAATTTTATCAAATCAGCATTTCACATTAGGAGGGCTTATGAACCTTAAAAGATGCAGTTTCTGTATGAATCAGTTACCGGCAACGCTTTTTAATCTTATGAAAGGTTATGAATTGTACTGAATATCCTTGATTTTATGTGACTCAGTGATATGTTTTTATTTACCATATTTTTATAAATATGTGAATCTGCTTTTTGTGTGCTTTTATGGCCTCTCGCCGAATAAAATTTATCTTGACTTGACTTGATATCGCACTTTCATGATTGGAAAGGTTCACATGTCTGCCTTGAGGATTTACTAGAGGTAATAAAGTAGCTGCAGAGTGGTGAGGTATCTGGGCCTGATGGGATTTCAATTAGATTTTATGAAGCTTATGCTTATTTAATAAGCCCACACCTACTTAAGGAGTATGAAGAAGCCATTCTGGAAAGGGAACTTCCCACAATGACATGAAAGGACATGTGGTTAGCACTTCTCAAACCAGACAGATCAGAAGAACTCTGTGCATCATGTAGACTACTGTAATTGCTTTTCATTAACAATACGATATTTGCAAAAGTCCGTGTTGGTAGATTAAAAGAAAACCACTTATGTCAGGTCTGGTACTTCCAGACCAGACTGATTTTATAACCAGCCACCCAACATTGTTACATTAAATATTCTCCTAGCAGTGGTACATCATTTAGACCCTCAATTACCGGCATAGTCGCTTCTTCTTGACACTAAAAAGTATTTGACTCTCTGGAATAGCCATATATGTTTCAGGTATTAACTAAAATTGGCCTGGTTAGGCATTTTATTAAAATTATCTTGTTCCGTAGGAACACCTTGGCCAGAGTGTTTATCAATGGGCAGTGGCACCAGACAGTGTTGCCCCCTGTCACCACTCTTATTTGCCATTTCTGTGGAACCCTTGACCTTTGTGTACAGACAGCTGCATGCACATAGAGGAATTTATATAGGTGGCAGGCCATTGGTTGTATACCTGTACATGGACAATGTCCTTCTGTATATACAGAACACAACCGGAAACATGAATCCAATTGTTCAAGAAACTGACTGATTCAGTGTTATCTCGGGACTAAAAATTAATTGTGCAAACCGAAGTAGCCAGAGGGTCATGTTTTCTTCATTTGGCATGGACATGTCCATACATAGCTACGTTTTGGGGGGTAATTGATGACTGCACTGTACAAGATGAGATAAATCCTTGCACTGTCGTTCCTATTATTGGCATTGTTGGGCTTGAGGATTTGTAGCCGTGGCTCTACTTTTGGCAAAGTGTGAAATTGCAGTGTGACGGATGAAAGATCCAACACCTACACTTACACCTAAAAAATGGAAAAAAGACTTAAGTTATTGAAGTGATTTGATGGTCCTCTTTAAGGACTGATCCACCCAGTGGCAAGATCGTGGGACTTCAAGGACCCACTGAGAACATAACCTTTTTTTTTTTTTTACAAATTTCTTTATTGGTTTTAGCACAAGTAGAAAAAGAAACAAAAAACCATAATAGTGACAATTCCAAAGTGCCACTCACAAACGATATCACATCAAACAAAATTAACAAAAGTGAACGGTGGAGTCACAATAGCCTAAAGCAAACATAAGGAGATGATAGACGGAGCGCTGAACCTTTTCAGACACTCACCCCCAGTCACAGATCTGGGTTGAATCTATCCTCGTTCTTTAGCTAACTTCGCCACCCCAGTTCATACCACAAAACCGGTCCCAGGATGCTTGTTTCCGGTCCAGGGAAGACCCGGCTTGGCAGTTCGGGCTGGACTGTTCCCAGGAGGAACAGGGTCAAGACTGATTTTCACATGGCTTGGACTGAACTGGGGTGGCGAAGTGAGCTAAAGAACGATGATGGATTCAACCCAGATCTGTGACTGGGAGTGAGTGTCTGAAAAGTTTCCGTGCTCGGTCAGTCATCTCCTTGTGTTTGCCACAATAGTCTAGACATGTCACACCCCCAATCTCAGGTGTGGTAGCATGTCATAATGAAGAAGGCCCGTGTATGGACATGGGTCGCAGTATGGTGTATCGTGGCAATAGTCCCTGGGGGTACAACATGATTTGGAAGGACACCCAGGAACGTGTGCGCACCAGTACAGGCTAATCCACACATGGAGATATGAGAAGATCCTGCAGGCCAGTGCCAGTGGTCACTCCGGGCCAGGACAACAATTCTGGGGTGCCCGTCAGGACCCCCAATGAGATCCACACCCCACGGTTGTAAGGGGCAATTTTGGTGTGGCTGTATTACCTATGTGGAGTCCTCATAAGGGCATGGTCCCGCTATCTCATGTGCTGGCATGGCTCATCGTATGAGTTGTAGGATGGGACAGAAGGACCTAGAGTAGTGGTCGGGGTGGACGTGCATACTTTTTTGCCTCTAAGTTTCTGATATAGGTATCCCAGCACCCGTCTCCAGCATTCCCCCCTCCATGTCTACGTGCCACTACGAGGACATCCAGGTCAGCTTTTGCCCATTTCAGCAATGTGGAGAGCCAACAGTGTGTATCGGGGGCTGAATGAGCCTTCCAGGACATGATGATTTGCCGTTTGAAGAGTATTATGGCTAGGTCAAGGAATCCATGAAAGTACTTATCTCCCTTAGTCTTGGGTCCAAGACCGAGTAGGCATGATTCCAGGATCGGCAGGACCAAGTGCTCCAGCAAAGTGGAAGTAATTCTGTGACTTCTCCCCAGGCCCGCTCCATCACCCGGTGCTCCCAGACCATGTGGTCAAAAACCTTCCTCATGTGCTCTACATCTGGGACATGCAGAGGATGCTGTAGGAAACATGTGCTTGATGCGTTTCGGTGTGAGGTGTGCCTGATGCAAATAGTTAAATTGCGTGTAATAGAAGTGTGGATTACGTGAAACCTCCTTTACATGTTGTAACGCCTGGCTCCAGAGACTGTCTGTGAATTGCATCTCGAGGTCCGCCATTCATCGGTCTTTAGCCCAGTCATACGACTCACAGTGGGAAGCGTGCAACGCAACATAAAGGGCCATAATATTTTTCTTTGTGACAGGATTGCGTGCAGTGGTGGTGTAGTGTAGTGATCGCATGCTGTCCGGCATGATATATCAGGAAATGGCCCGCCACAATGCCATACGTGTCCATAATCTCAAAAAGGGGATTAGTGCAGCCACCATGAAAAGGTCACCCATTTGGTCAATCTCTGCCTCTCTCCAAGGCGACATGTTATGGTGTTGTTGGGTCACCTCCTGGAGTGCCAGCAACTGTCAAACTGGGATCAGTGGGGAGTATGGAGGATGGGGCCCGTTGCCTTGCTCGTATGCATGCCAGCACACATGTCCTATCTTTATTTCATGCGTCTCATGTGGTGGGCGAGCCCTGGGGTCCAACAGACACATATATATGTGTCCACCAAAGGAGCCTGTGAATGGTTGCTCTCTCCGGTCAAGGGGCTGTGCCCAGCCAGCGCATCGCCACTGCAGCTGAGCTGCTGCATAGTACAACTCATAATTGGGACCACCCTCATGAAGCAGGCACTGGAGTATGAAGAGCACCACCCGTCTCCTGCCTGAGCCCCATATCAGCTCCAGCAGGAGACCATGGAGGTCCTGAATGAAGCGCTTGGTGAGGGAAAGTGGTAACGCTGCAAAGAAGTACAGGAGTCATGGCAAGATAAGCATTTTGAATATTACCCCCCAGCCCAGCGTGGACAGCTGCAAGGACAACCATAAGGGAGGGATTTACAGATGTAGTCTGGGGCCCTACCCATGTTAACGTTGCCCTCCACAAGTCCTTGTCCGAGTGGTAGATCTGTACACCCAAGTACTTCAGCATGTCAAGGTACTATTCCAGCCCAAACCGTGGCAGGGCCCTCCTGTTATGCTCATGAACTGGAGAGAGGGGGAACAGGTAAGACTTAGACCAATGCAATCTGAAGCCTGATACTATTCCAAATTCCTCCAGTGTCTCCATCAGGGCTGGAAGTGTGGCAGTGGCACCATACAGATAGATATGGTCATCATGTGCTTATAAAGAAATGAAATGGTGCTTGTCATGTACTAGGAGACCCCAAAGCTGCACTTGCAAGCTCAGGCAGCAGGCCAGGGGCTCCATGGTCAGGGTACAAATCAACAGGGACAGGGGGCAACCCTCACTGGTGCCGCTATGTATGTCAAAGCTGTCAGATATCAACTGTACCATCCTGACTCTTGCTTTCGGGTTCTTATAGAGGGTGCATATCTAATTAAGGTACCCCGGCCCAATGCCGATTTCCTACAGAGTCGCCAGAAGGTAATCCCACCCCAGTATGTCAAACTCCTTATCTAAGTCAAGCGACACCACCAACTGTTCCCCCGTCTCACTCAAGGCAGGTTTCATCAGATGAAGTAGTCGTATGTTGAGAAAAGAATTGCATTCTGGAATAAACCCACATTGATCTATGTGCACTAGGGTGTTAGCAACAGGGAGCAGCCAATTAGCCAGGGCCTTCCCTAATATCTTATAGTCTACGTTTAATAGGGAGAATGGCCAATATGAGGGGACTTAGAGGTGTCAAAACCAGGCCGGGATCCCCCCGATCAGCACCTCACGGAGCGAGTCTGGGAGCCGACCCTTCTTTCTTGCTTACTTAAAAACTTCCAAGAGAATCTGGGAAAGGTGTGCACTGAAGGTGGCATAATATTCTAGCGTGACTCCATCCGTACCTAGAGTTTTATTTCATGCAATTTGGGTGATAGCCACCCGTATTACATCAATTTGAAGGGGCTCATCCAGTTCAGCTCATTGGAGTGGAATCAATCAGGGTAACGGTAGCCCGTGAATAAACCCTTTGATCCTGTTAACGGGGGGCTGTCTACATCTGCATACAGGGAGTGATAGTACTTTGCAAAAGCGGCATTAATGGCCACTTGTGTATTAACCACCATGCCACCCCCCAACTTGATTGCTCCTACTGATGGGCGTGCCTGGTACTCTTTAACGAGCCATGCCAATAGCCTGCCCGAGCAATCCCCTCCACATGGAGAAGGGCAAGGCAGTGACTATAGTCATGTTGCCCCTACGGCGCCTCTAGATCCCTGTGACTCTTTCTCAGCTGCTTGTGTCTTTCCGTCCCATCGGCCCACCATGACACCTCGGTCTCAAGTAGTGTCAACACCCGCTCCATGTCCAGAAGCTTCGTGTGCAGGGCCTTACGTACCCCTTACGTAGTGGCAATGCATTCCCCTCTGATGACCACCTTGTGGAAATCCCACTTCAGCGCCCTGGAGGGGTGGTGCCGGTGTTAAGTTCAAAATATTGAGTAATTTCTATTGAAAGGGCCTCCCTGAAGGGGGGTTCTGAAATGCCTTGGTCTGGAACCTCCAGGGCTGTAATGTCATCAGCAGTGGGCAGTGATCTGAGAGGGGGCGCACCAAGGACTCACAGTTATCTGCGTGCCCAATGGTTCATTGCAGAGAAAAAGATCAAGTTAAGTTTGGAGGTCATGGACCAGGCAATAAAACAAGCCACTGGTGTCCAGATGGTGCAAGCGCCACATATCGAACACGCTCTTGTTAACCATCGAGTCCTGAAAGTATTGTGACACCGTGACACACGTAGCACCGTTCAGCGGAGGGGTGGAGCAGCCCCGGGCAACATCTGGAACACAATTAAAGTTGCTGCCCAATGTGCTTGGATTGTGTGGGTCCCAGAAAATAGCTGGGGTGAGGAGACCTAAAAAAGTAGAGTGAATAGTGTTGGGGGCATAAACAACTACCAGCATGAGGGGAGCACCATACATTTGTCCTTCCACCACCTAGTACCTATCCTCGGTGTCAACTCTGTGCATGTCTTTCACAATTGGTACCCCCGGGGCAATCCATATCATGACCCCTTTTGCATATGGGATGCCGTAGTACCATACACCTGCCCCCTCCATTTTGCATGAACGTTTTGTAAGTCTGCCTGTGTCAAATGCATCTCTGGCAAAAAGCTATGTGTGTGCAACGCCGCTTAAGATATGTATGAACCCAGTACGTCTCTGTGGTAGTGGCCATGCCCTTCACATTCACATCAGCAAGTTATAGTGTGGGGTCGTGTGGCCTGTAGGTGTGCCCATTGGGTATGGTGGTAAGTAGTGATGCATCACATTCCACGATTCCCATTCCCCAAACCTCCAGTGTGAAGGCAACCCCAAACGTTCAATCAACGATAAAGAGACCAGTGGAGTACAGGGCCATGCCACAGAATTATATGTAGAAAACTTCATCTGTGCATCAAAAGAAAACACAAGATTTGTAACTCCCTGACCAGGACTCCCTGAGTGACTAGCCATAACCATCCAACGAATGAACAACAACCAAAGAGAAATGTGTAATAATATACATGTCCTGTTTGGAGAGCTCAGGGCTCACGGACACAAGGGTCCTCTCCAATGATCTGGGATTCCAATCCTCTCTCGTGAGGTTCCAAGGTGTCTCCAAAAGTTACTGGTGAGCAGTCCACACCACTTCTCACACAGCAAAGACCAAACCCCCGCCCTTCATAGCAGATTATCCGCCAGTCATGGCGTCAACTCCTGCCCCTGGGAGTACTCCCAAGCAGAGGCCATTGTCGTGTAGTTCCTACAAACCTATATAGGAT
Source organism: Calotriton arnoldi (assembly GCA_963921515.1). Lineage (NCBI taxonomy): Eukaryota > Metazoa > Chordata > Amphibia > Caudata > Salamandridae > Calotriton > Calotriton arnoldi. Next base: position 1,818,795 of record CAWUFW010000493.1, on the reverse strand, counting down.
CTGTGCGTTTAGATAACATAAACTAAGGGACTGGTGTCCAGACTGATTCTAGGAACCCCCAAAGGATAGGTTAGTCTGTAGACCAGCTAGCTCACAGTGCCACTATGAGCCCCTCTTACCATGGAGCGAATAGTTTCTGGCAACTATTGAACATGACAACCCTGACCCCTCAGGGATCGTGGAAACAGTACAATACTTTTCACATAGTCACTCGTGCTTACTTTGTCTCAGAGAGATACACAGAATAAACGGTGGGGACGTTTTCAATAAGTATTTATTGAACCAGCATCATTCTAGTATAGAATACGTGTGCTGCAACAACCATGAGACAGAAACAGATATATACGATTATGAGCACCAGTAGAGTAAAGAAAAGGTAGAATTCTACCATAGTGCTAAAACAATGACTATATGCAGGCATATAGATACATAACAGTAAAAATGCGTACTCCTACGATGCAGACCCTAACTAGATGTACCTATGTTTACCTAGCATGTATGTAGGTGTATAGCCAAGAACCCCCTTAGGGTAGAGCCAACCTCATTACCTGATGTGGGAGAGCGAAGGACCCCGTCTTGGTCTCGAGCTGGACACCCCGCAAGGGATGTCAGACCACTGCGTGCTGCAGTGTCTGCATGCAGGGACCTCAGCGTCTCAAGTCAGCATGTCAGAATGGGAGTCTTTCTCCTCTGGTTTGCCCAGTGAAGATGTAGTGCTTATATACCCGAAAGGTCCCCTCAAGGGTTCTACCTAGAAATATACAATGGGCATGTCGGGCAAGGATGACGATAGAGATGGCCCTTATACAGAGTTATTATGCAGAAAATGGTAATCCTGCGTTGATACTGAGAATCCTCATGCATAATACATGAGGCTAGTTTTCGGAGAAAACCACACGACAGTCATGTAGCACCTAACTAGGTAAAAGGTAAGCGCCAGACCTGTATGTAGAACAATGGTAGGACAGATGTAGGTAAAAGGTCATGTAACTACCTAGGCCTATATTGGGGTACATTGGGGTTCATAACACCATGGAGCCATTAGTATCCGACTGTCAGAGGCACGGTTTGACTGCAACGCCTCAAAAGAGTTCTGGTCATATTGCAGCACCACTTGCCCTGCCTCTGCTCGGTCCCTGGCCGTTTGTGCCATGAAGGGGCAGCTCTGGGTCCCCCGCTCCTCCTAAGCCTCAGTTGCAATGTCAGCCATTTACTAACGTTCCGGTCATCTGATGTGGGCTTCGCAATTCCCTTGGCATGAAACCAGACTTATGCGTCTCCAGGAGCCAAGAAAGAATGGGTTCACTCATCATCCATCACCTCAAGTTTAGCAGGATAGAGAAGAGCATACTTCAGGCTTAGCTCCTGGAGGAGATGCTTGACCACAGTATGCAACTTGCGTAGATGCTGCATGTCCACAGTAAAATCTGCCCTCAAAGTGCCAAGGACCTTTCATCCAAAACAACTGCAGAATCAAGTCTCTGCCTCTATCATTAAGTTGTTTCGCACTTACAGTACACGTATGGGCCCCCGATGGTGGTGACCTCCCTGGTAGACAATGTGCTTTCTCCACAGAGAAGAATTTAGGTACATTGCCTGTCAGTACTGTGGGCATCAACCACTGTTCGAGGAAGAGTTCCGTACTCAGGCCCCCCCAAGCATTCCAGAAAGCTCGATAAATGGACATTATTATGCTTTGAGAAGCCCTCTGCATCCTCCGATGTGGAGAGGTCATCTCCACCCTCATGTCCTTCAGATGGGTTTGGAGTTTCTGCAATGTGGGTCGCATCGTGGTTAATATGGATTCAGCATTGTCCACACAGTCCACCAGTTTCCTGTGGTCCGTACAGAGCAGGTTCACATCCAAGGAGACTGCCTTGATCTTGGACTTCAGCGTGGCTTTTGTGTCCAGAATTGCCTGCAATATTTTTTCAAACTGTAAAGAGTGACTGCGGAGAGTGGCCCTCTCCCACTTGTCTGGTGGCGGGTGCAGGGTGAAACGACCTTGGGTTGTATTAGGTGGTGTGAGATATGAGAACCGAAACTTATTTTTTGTATTTCACTGTCCAGCTGCACCTGCCTGGAAAATTTCACTGTGGGCGTGCCTTCACCCAGTCATGAAACTTACATAATGTATCTTTATGCTTGTTGATTTTAGTCCCTCTGCAGCACTCCTAGTGACTGGACAGACTGGGCTCCGCTCTGAGTGTATATGAATAAACAGTTATTGGTTTGTATTCTCTACTGTCTGACAGACTCTTCATTTAGTATGGAAGGCTGAGAGGTGGTCATTAGTGACCCGGGTGACCCTAATTGGGCCACTTCCTTCACGTGGTGTCTGTCACACCCCCTCATAGGTGTAAAAGCTTGTGGAATATTATCAAAAATGCAAACAAATACTATAATCTGCTATCAATTAAAAGGCAACTTTAGCTGGTCAATGGCTAAAGGGTAACCCATGAAAAGTAGGGGTTTCGAGATATTACAGCCCATGCAAAAGCTGTAATATTTGGTATCCCCATAGTAAGAGATGTTAGAAAACTCAAGAAAGGGTGCCAGTTGGCAGAAAAATACTGTGCTCACCAAGCCAATACAAGGCCATGTCCAATTGAACCCAGGTAATTTATAAACCTTGATGATACAAAATAATATAGTCGGTATGGGCCATTAAATCTGGTATTCCCCAAAGGAACCGGATGTGAAAGTTTGCGGAATGAAATCAAAAATGTGAAAAGAGACTGCAATCTGGAATCAAGCCAAAAGGCATCTACAGTTGGTCAATGGCTAAAAGGTAACCCTTGAAAAGGAGGGGATACAAGATATTACAGCAACGCATGAGCCGTAATATGTGGTATCCCCATAGTAAAAGGTGTTGGAAAACTCACGAAGGGTGCCATTTGACAGAACATTACTGTGCTCACCCAGCCAACATAAGACCATATCAAATTGAATATTAGTAAGTTCTAACCCAAGAAACACTTGGATACCAAATATTATAGCCTGTATAGGCTACTATATTTGGTATTCCCTAAAGTAACCGGATGTAAAACCTTGTGGAATGATGTAAAAAATGTGAAAAGATACTGTAGTCTGCTGTCAAATAAAAGACAATTTCAAGTGGTCAATGGCTAAAGGGTAACCCATGAAATGTAGGGGATACAAGATATTACAGCAATGCGTGAGCCATAACATTTGGTATCCCCATTGTAAACGATGTTGGAAAGCAAAAGGAAGGGTGCTGTTTGTCATAGAAATACTGTGCCCATCCATCCAACATAAGACCATGTCAAATTGAATACTGGTAAGTTCTAACTCCAGAAACACAGGGGATACCAAATATTATAGCCGGTATAGGCCATTATATATGGTATACCCATAGAGAACCTGACGTAAATCTTGTGTAATAATGTAAAAAATGTGAAAAGATACTGTAGTCTGTTATCAAAGAAAAGACAACTTTAAGTGGTTAATGGCTAAAGGGTAACAGCTGAAATGTAGGGGATACTAGATATTACAGCAATGCGTGAGACATAATATTTGGTATCCCCATTGTAAACGATGTTGGAAAGCAAAACGAAGGGTGCTCTTTGCCATAAAAATACTGGGCTCATCCATCCAACATAAGACCATGTCAAATTGAATACTGGTAGGTACTAACCCAAGAAACACAGGGGATACCAGATAATATAGCCGGTATAGGCCATTATATATGGTATCCCCTAAGGGAACCGGATGTTAAATCTTGTGGAATGATGTAAAAAATGTGAAAAGATACTATAGTCTGCTATCAAATGAAAGGCAACTTCAAGTGGTCAATTGCTAAAGGGTAACCCATGAAACTTAGGGGATACAAGATATTGCAGCAATGTGTGAGCCATAATATTTGGTAGCCCCATTGAAAACGACATTGGAAAGCAAGAGGAAGGGTGCTATTTGGCATAGAAACACTGTGCTCACCCGTCTAACATAAGACCATGCCAAATCGAATCCTGGTAAGTTCTCTCCCAAGAAACACAGGGGATACCAAATATTATAGCTGGTATAGGCCATTATATATGGTATCCCTAAGAGAACCGGACATACAATCTTGTGGAATGATGTAAAAAATGTGAAAATATACACTTGTCTGATATCATATAAAAGGCAACTTCAAGTGGTCAATGGCTAATGGGTAACAAATGAAACGCAGGGGATACAAGATATTACAGCAATGCGTGAGGCATAATATTTGGTATCCCCATTGTAAAAGATGTTGGAAAGCAAAAGGAATGGTGCTATTTGGCATAGAAATACTGTGCTCACTCATTGCACATAAGACCATGTCAAATTGAATACTGGTAAGTTCTAACCCCAGAAACACAGGGGATACCAAATATTATAGCCGGTATAGGCCATTATATATGGTATCCCTTAGAGAACCTGACGTACAATCTTGTGGAATTACGTAAAAAATGTGAAAAGATACTGTAGTCTCTTATCAAAGAAAAGACAACTTTAAGTGGTCAATGGCTAAAGGGTAACCAATGAAACGTAGGGGATACGAGATATTACAGCAATGCATGAGCCATAATATTTGGTATCCCCTTTGTAAACGATTTTGGAAAGCAAAAGGAAGGGTGTTCTTTGCCATAGAAATACTGGGCTCATCCATCCAACATAAGACCATGTCAAATTGAATACTGGTAAGTTCTAACCCCAGAAACACAGGGGATACCTGATATTATAGCCGGTATAGGCCATTATATATGGTATCCCCAAAGGGAACCAGAGGTAAAATCTTGAGGAATGGTGTAAAAAATTTGAAAATTTACTGTAGCATGCTATCAAGTAAAACACAACTTCAAGTGGTCAATGACTAACGGGTAAACAATAAAACGTAGGGGAAACGAGATATTACAGCAATGCGTGAGCCATAATATTTGGTATCTGTTGGAAAACGAGGCAGTATCTGTGAGGCCTGCACAAATAACATGACTACATTTGTCCTTCACTGGGAACCAAACACCCAATTGTAGCGCCTGACTCTCAGCCTGACTCTCAGAGGGTAGCGTTGCAGAGCAGTCTGAGGCTTTACTCAAGGGAGGTGGTGTGGGCTAGTAATCGCCATTTGCAGGTGCGCAGAAATAACACTCAATAATTGATTGTCCAGTCTGTACTTTGCTTTATAAAAGTAAGAGTACATTTATTAAACACACACACTACTCAATACTATGCACCAATTTACAAATATACATAAGCTGTTGGAATTACTTTGTGACATTGCGTAACATCTCCCCCTCCCAAAAGGGGGTGGGGTCTAGTACCACCACTCCCATGTATGCACATCATCTTGCCCCCTAATGCAGTGTGTTGAGCCTAACCTGGAGCGAGGGCCCTGCGCACTGGCACCATCCCAGTGGCGACCCACCCCATTACCTCAACGCGCATTAAAAATGGGTACACCTGCCTTGGTGACACATAACCCTGACTGAGCATTTCCTACTGACCATAAAGTATTCACCTCTATATCTTAAGGGCTAGCAGTCTGGGTCTTCACCTAAGTGCAGCAGCAAGAATACATGTTTACGCACACCTTAGAATGACAGTACTCATCACCTTTGTTGGACATTAGAATGCATTGCAATTACAGCCCCTAAGGGCATCAGAGATGAAATCACAGGATTACGCATATCCAGCCAGACACCCTAGCAGGAGTGTCTGGCAACATAACCCACTTTGCTTATGACATCACCTTACACAGGTACTTCACATTACATATGTGACCTTCAGTCCCTCTAAAAAGGAATAACTGTTAGTAAATGCAGTTCTGGTGCAATTACACCTCTTCACCTCCAGGGATGCCCTTCTCCCGACATCCCAACTCAGCCCTTCGCTCCTTGAGGCACTTCTCACGACACCCTCAGCTGTAGAACAAAAGTTCCAGCCAAGAGAGTGTTAAATGCTGGCTGAGCCCTTGAGGGGTTATTCTTTTAAAATCCCCAAGACACTTAGGGTGGGACTTTTCTCTTCGTGCTGGGGGAGACTGCGCTTCTCCAGCAGCTCCCCAGCACCCTTGCACCAAGTTGGTGGTGACCCCGTCCTCCTGGGGCCACCACAAGCACCAAAACACTCGATTTTGAAATGCCTAGCAAGGCATTATGGGGCGCTTCGTGCTCCCTTTCATGAATATCGGATGAGCGGCTCTCCCGCTGTGCCGGGGAGAGCCGCGATCGATCTGGCGCTTCGCGCCGCATCTTCTGGCCTCGGTGGGGGGCCCGGTCCCACCCGGACCCCCAGGTGAGAGTAACGGCTCGGGGAGCCCACCCCCAGCCGCTCCTTCTATTTTTCGGGGCCCGGTCCCAGCCGGGCCCCTCGCACCGCCTGTGGTCTTCCTCCTGGGGCCCCGGTCCCACCCGGGACCCCCGCTTGGCCATCCGTTGGAGGGCAGCCCGGGGAGCCCACCCCCGGCTGCCCCCGCCGGCTCCCCGCCCGGCCAGCACACTCGTGTGCGGCCGCGGGAGCCGGCAGAGTCTTCTTGTCTGCCCGCGCCTGCGGGCAGACGCAAGGCGACGCCGCTCTGGCTTCGGGGCCCGGGGATGGGGTCCCGGGCCCCCGACCTCCCCTTCGTGGGGGGGGTCAAAGGTCGCTCACCTTCTGGGGGCCATAGCTCGGCCCCTGGGGGACCGATCTGCCCCATTTTCGTGTCCTTACGCTCCTGGCGGCCAGCCCCAGCCACTGGGAGCACTCTCCTTCACCCTCAGGGTCTCTGGAGAGGGGGATTCGGCAGGGAGCTGTCTTCACTGGCTCCCTGCGCCAGCCTTTCGCGTGTCTCCCCTCCTTGGCCTCTCTTCTCCCTGCGCAGAGGCCTCTGCTTCTGCGCACTGGTCCTGGGCTCTTCTTCTGGTGCTGGCAGGGCCCTGGGGGACAGTCAGGGGTTCCTCCTTCCAACTGCCCATTGCCAGGCTCCAGCACCTTCTGCCTCCGCAGACCACACCCAAGAGAGCCCTTCTCTTCCTGTGCAAGCACTTTTTAAAAGTTGAGTAGGGGGCTGGCAGGAAGTCTCTGTTGGTCCTATCCAACAGCGCCACATCACTTCCCTGCCCCTGCTCCCTCCTTCTTGTCCAGCCTCTGGGCTGGTTCAAAATGGCGTCGTCCAGGGTCTCTGGCCACATGGTCTCTGAAACCAGAGCCCTTCCCTCCTAGGTGCAGCCTGGTGCCTGGCACCCAGTGATAGCTGCTGATGGATGAGCCTGTAGCTCCGCCTATCTTCCCTTCGTGGAAAGGAGGTCTTCGCTCTGGGAGGGAAAGGTCATCAATCCAGCCTGCTGAGGTCAACCCCCAGCCAGGCCCTGGTTATGATCTGACTCAGAGAGATGTAACATTTCTGGATGACCCAAAAGCAGTACAAATATGACTCTGGACTCTGCAGAATACTTCTTTTCACATCCGATACAGTGGACTTTAGTGCGTGTCTGGAATCTGTAGGCCTTATGGAAGTTAATCTAGCACATGGGCTCCACATCCCCATAGGGGAATAATGAAGTGAAAAACACAGTAAAGCACACTGACTTTCCCTGGCATGTTCCTTCCTAGTGTATAAGGCCTATTCTGTGTCACCACCCAATTCTGCATAAGTCCTGCCACACCATTCACTTTGTAGCTGCTCCTGGACTGCACACGCCAAGAATCTCCCCTGCGCAGCCCCTACACGTGTGCACACGCATGTACACAGGTGTCTGCATGTAACCAGCCCGGTGCCCCTTACTCCAGCTGCTGCGCAGCGGCCTAGTCAAGCTAGGGGGACACCAGTAAAATCCACATGCAGTCTCTTTCATCATGAGTTCACTGTGGATGAGTCCCAATTTATGAGGCTCTCCCACAGTAAAACCTCAACACCTAGGTGCTCAAAAAGCGAAAAATCCGGGCGGCCCATAGTGTCAGAACCACCTTCAGTATCTCCATTGTAAGCGATGTTGGAAAGCAAAAGGAAGGGTGCTATTTGCCATGGGAATACTGTTCTAATCCATCCAACATAAAACTATGTGAAATTGAATACTGGTAAGTTCTAACCCCTGAAACACAGGGGATACCAGATATTATAGCCGGTATAGGCCATTATATGGAGTATCCCTTAAGGGTACCGGATGTAAAATCTTGTGGGATTGATGTACAAAATCTGAAAAGACACTGTAATCTGCTATATGATAAAAGGTAACTTGAACTGGTGATTGGCTAAAGGATAACCTATGAAACATAGGGGATACGAGATATTACAGCAATGTGTGAGCCATAATATTTGGTATCCCCATAGTAAAGGATGTTGGAAAACAAAAGGAAGGGTTATAAACCGCATAGAAATACAGTGCTTACCCATCCAACATAAGAGCATGTCAAATTGAATCCTGGTAAGTTCTAACCCAAGAGACACAGGGGATACCAAATATTATAGGAGGTATAAGCCATTATATATGGTAACCCCTAAGGGAACCGGACGTACAAACTTGTGGAATGATGTAAAAAATGTGAAAAGATACTGTAGTCTGCTATCAAATAAAAGACAACTTCAAGTGGCCAATGGCTAAAGGGTACACCATGAAACGTGGGGGATACGAGATATTACAGCAATGCGTGAGCCATAATATTTGGTATCCCCATAGTAAACCATGCTGTAAAGCAAAAGGAAGGCCGCTATTTGGCATAGAAGTACTGTGTTCACCCATCCAACATAAGACCATGTCAATTTGAATACTGGTAATGTCTAACCCCTGAAAAACAATGGATACCAGATATTATAGCAGGTGTAGACCATTATATATGGTATCCCCTAAGGGAACCGGACGTACAATCTTGTGGAATAATGTAAAAAAATGTGAAAATTTACTGTAGTCTGCTATCAAGTAAAAGGCGACTTCAAGTGGTCAATGGCTAAAGGGTAACCAATGTAACGTAGGGGATAGAAGATATTACAGAAATGCGTGAGCCATAATATTTAGTATCCCCTATGGGAACCGGATGTAAAATCTTGTGGAATGATGTAAAACATCTGAAAAGATACTGTAATCTGCTATATTATAAAAGGTAACTTCAACTGGTGAATGGCTAAAGGGTAACCTATGAAACATAGGGGATACGATATATTACAGCAATGTGTGAGCCATAATATTTGGTATCCCCATAGTAAATGATGTTGGAAAGCGAAAGGAAGGGTGCTATTTGTCATAGAAATACTGTGCCCATCCATCCAACATAAGACCATGTCAAATTGAATACTGGTAAGTTCTAACCCCAGAAACACAGGGGATACCAGATATTATAGCCGGTATAGGCCATTATATATGGTATCCCCAATAGGAACTAGATGTAAAATCTTAAGGAATGATGTAAAAAATGTGAAAAGTTACTGTAGTCTGCTATCAAGTAAAACGCAACTTCAAGTGGTCAATGGCTAAAGGATAACCCATGAAACGTAGAGGATGCGAGATATTACAGCAAAGCGTGAGCCATAATATTTGGTATCCCTATTGTAAGCGATGTTGGAAAGCAAAAGGAAGCGTGCTATTTGCCATGGGAATACTGTGCTCATCCATCCAACATAAGACTATGTTACATTGAATACTGGTAAGTTCAAACCCCAGAAACACAGGGGATTCCAGATATTATAGCCGGTATAGACCATTTTATATGGCATCCCTTAAGGGAACCGGATGAAAAATCCTGTGGGACTGATGTAAAAAATCTGAAAAGATACTGTAATCTGCTATATAATAAAAGGTAACTTCAACTGGTGAATGGCTAAAGGGTAACCTATGAAACATAGGGGATACGAGATATTACAGCAATGTGTGAGCCATAATATTTGGTATCCCCATAGTAAACGATGTTTGAAAGCAAAAGGAAGGGTTATAATCAGCATAGAAATACTGTGCCCACCCATCCAACATAAGACCATGTCAAATTGAATCCTGGTGAGTTCTAACCCAAGAAACACAGGAGATACCAAATATTATAGCCGGTATAGGCCATTATATATGGTATCCCCTAAGGGAACCGGATGTCCAATCTTGTGGAATGATGTAAAAAATGTGAAAAGTTACTGTAGTCTGCTATCAAGTAAAAGGCGACTTCAAGTGGCCAATGGCTAAAGGGTAACCCATGAAACATGGGGGATACGAGATATTACAGCAATGCTTGAGCCATAATATTTGGTATACCCATAGTAAACGATGTTGTAAAGCAAAAGGAAGGCCGCTATTTGGCATAGAAGTACTGTGCTCACCCATCCAACTTAAGACCATGTCTAATTTAATTCTGGTAAGTTCTAAACCAAGAAACACCGGGGATACCACATATTATAGCCGGTATAGGCCATTATATTTGGTATCACCATTGTAAGCGATGTTGGAAAGCAAAAGGAAGGGTGCTATTTGCCATGGGAATACTGTGCTAATCCATCCAACATAAGACTATCTGAAATTGAATACTGGTAAGTTCTAACCCCAGAAACACAGGGGATACCGGATATTATAGCCGGTTTAGGCCATTATATGGGGTATCCCTTAAGGGTACCGGATGTAAAATCTTGTGGGATTGATGTACAAAATCTGAAAAGATACTGTAATCTGCTATATAATAAAAGGTAACTTGAACTGGTGAATGGCTAAAGGGTAACCTATGAAACATAGGGGATACGAGATATTACAGCAATGTGTGAGCCATAATATTTGGTATCCCCATAGTAAACGATGTTGGAAAACAAAAGGAAGGGTTATAATCAGCATAGAAATACTGTGCTCACCCATCCAACATAAGAGCATGTCAAATTGAATCTTGGTAAGTTCTAACCCAAGAGACACTGGGGATACCAAGTATTATAGGCGGAATAAGCCATTATATATGGTATCCCCCAAGGGAACCCGAAGTACAATCTTGTGGAATGATGTAAAAAATGAGAAAAGTTACTGTAGTCTGCTATCAAGTAAAAGGCGACTTCAAGTGATCAATGGCTAAAGAGTAACCAATGTAACGTAGGGGATAGAGGATATTACAGCAATGCGTGAGCCATAATATTTAGTATCCCCTATGGGAACCGGATGTAAAATCTTGTGGAATGATGTAAAAATATGTGAAAAGATACTGTCGTCTGCTATCAAATGAAAGACAACTTCAAGTGGACGATGGCTAAAGGGTAACCCATGAAACGTAGGGGATACGAGATATTACAGCAATGCGTGAGCCCTAATATTTGGAATCCCCTTAGTAAACGATGTTGGAAAGCAAAAGGAAAGGCGCTATTTGGCACAGAAGTACTGTGCTCACCCATCCAACATAAGACCATGTCAATGTGAATACTGGTAAGTTCTAACCCCAGAAACACAGGGGATACCGGATATTATAGCCGGTTTAGGCCATTATATGGGGTATCCCTTAAGGGTACCGGATGTAAAATCTTGTGGGATTGATGTACAAAATCTGAAAAGATACTGTAATCTGCTATATAATAAAAGGTAACTTGAACTGGTGAATGGCTAAAGGGTAACCTATGAAACATAGGGGATACGAGATATTACAGCAATGTGTGAGCCATAATATTTGGTATCCCCATAGTAAACGATGTTGGAAAACAAAAGGAAGGGTTATAATCAGCATAGAAATACTGTGCTCACCCATCCAACATAAGAGCATGTCAAATTGAATCTTGGTAAGTTCTAACCCAAGAGACACAGGGGATACCAAATATTATAGGCGGTATAAGCCATTATATATGGTATCCCCTAAGGGAACCGGATGTACAATCTTGTGGAATGATGTAAAAAATTTGAAAAGATACTGTAGTCTGCCATCAAATAAAAGACAACTTCAAGCGGCTAAAGGGTAACCCATGAAACGTGGGGGATAAGAGATATTACAGCAATGCTTGAGCCATAATATTTGGTATCCCCATAGTAAACGATGTTGTTAAGCAAAAGGAAGGCCGCTATTTGGCATATCAGTACTGTGCTCACCCATCCAACATATGACCATATCAATTTGAATACTGGTAAGTTCTAACCCCAGAAACACAGGGGATACCAGATATATAGCCGGTATAGGCCATTATATATGGTATCCCCTAAGGGAACCGGATGTAGAATCTTGTGGGACTGTTGTAAAAAATCTGAAAAGATACTGTAATATGCTATATTATAAAAGGTAACTTCAACTGGTGAATGGCTAAAGGGTAACCTATGAAACATAGGGGATACGATATATTACAGCAATGTGTGAGCCATAATATTTGGTATCCCCATTGTAAATGATGTTGGAAAGCAAAAGGAAGGGTTATAATCAGCATAGAAATACTGTGCTCACCCATCCAACATAAGACCATGTCAAATTGAATACTGGTAAGTTCTAACCCCAGAAACACAGGGGATACCGGATATTATAGCCGGTATAGGCCATTATATATGGTATCCCCTAAGGGAACCCGAAGTACAATCTTGTGGAATGATGTAAAAAATGTGAAAAGTTACTGAAGTCTGCTATCAAGTAAAAGACAACTTCAAGTGGCCGATGGCTAAAGGGTAACCCATGAAACGTAGGGGATACGAGATATTACAGCAATGCGTGAGCCCTAATATTTGGAATCCCTTAGTAATTGATGTTGGAAAGCAAAAGGAAGGGCGCTATTTGGCATAGAAGTACTGTGCTCACCCATCCAACATAAGACCATGTCAATGTGAATACTGGTAAGTTCTAACCCCAGAAACACAGGGGATACCGGATATTATAGCCGGTATAGGCCATTATATTTGGTATCCCTTAAACGAACCGGATGTAAAATCTTGTGGAATCATGTAAAAAATGTGAAAAGTTACTGTAGTCTGCTATCAAGTAAAAGGCGACTTCATGTGGTCAATGGCTAAAGGGTAACCCATGAAACGTAGGGGATACAAGATATCACAGCAATGTGTGAGCCATAATATTTAGTATCCACTAAGGGAACCGGATGTAAAATCTTGTGGAATGATGTAAAAATCTGAAAAGATATTGTAGTCTGCTATAAAATAAAAGACAACTGCAAGTGGCCAATGGCTAAAGGGTAACCCATGAAACGTAGGGGATACGACATATTACAGCAATGCGTGAGCCATAATAGTTAGTATCCCCATAGTAAACGATGTTGGAAAGCAAAAGGAAGGTCGCTATTTGGCATAGAAATACTGTGCTCACCCATCCAACATAAGACCATGTCAATTTGAATACTGGTAAGTTCTAACAGCAGAAACACAGGCAATACCAGATAGTATAGCCGGTATAGGCCATTATATATGGTATCCCCTAAGGGAACCGGAGGTAAAATCTTGTGGGATTGATGTAAAAAATCTGAAAAGATACTGTAATCTGCTATAAAATAAAAGGTAGTACAAACAAAGCACTGCCAATGAGGCCGGGGGTCTATAGCGCTGCGTGGTCCGAGAGGTGCCGACAGCCCCACTCACTCTATGCCTGCAGGGGAGCACACAATGTGCAGTAACACAAAAACATCATTTTGCCCACCAGTTGCTGGGTCACTGGCCAATCATCATCCAATCACTGACTTTGTGGAATTGAGTTAACTGTCACTGACGGTGCCGTGCAGGTGGCGCCAGTTTTTGAAATACAACAGGGCAAGTCGCCGCCCCTGGATTCATCACCACTCTCAGTCTGAGCAAGGGGCAGTGCACTGCAGGGTAGTCTCAGGGTGATTACTACTCTCCAGAGAGGATGTAATTGTAAGAGTCTGTTTCACAGACTTAGCCATGGCATGTCACATGGCTTGGTTCCGGAGGCTCAGCTTTATTTTGCACTGCAGCCAGAGCCTGAGGCTGTCCTATGCTGTGTGATGACAATTTGTGTTCATTATTGGTAGTGAAGAAACTCAACCTTGAAGGTGGCACTGTATAATGCAGGCTCACTGGCAGCACAGTTTGTACAGCACTGCCAGCAGGCAGCCCGCTGCTCCCGCTTTTGCAATGGTCTGATCCTATTTTCAGTTTCTTATGCCTAGTAGTGCCGCTGTGATAGGAGGCGCTATAAATGCATGACTAAGCATTTTAGTGTGGTGATGAGGACTTCCATGCTAAACTGCATTCGTCTAACCACTGATGCATGATACTTGGCAGAGCTGTACCTCCAGTCTGAAAAAAACAAAAAAGTGCTTTAATTCCCACACCCTTCATTGTCCATGTTGCCCCCAACACCCATTTCTTCCCTCCCTCCTTGTATCCCCTGCCTTCCCTCCTACCCCGCCAGCAATTTAAAACAAGCATTGGCATAGCCAATAGGTCTCGCTTTTGGGACCTTATAAGTGTTTAGTTATGCAGCACAATATCCTTGGTGCAACAGCATCAACCGTTGCATAGCTAAACACTTATACGGTCCCAAAGGCGAGACCTATTGGCTATGTCAATGCTTGTTTGCACATGCGGGTCTGAATGTATTAAAGGCTGTGCAGGGACACACGAGGGGCTGCACAATGTCCGCTGAGCCGCAAGCTTTTATAATGAAAAGTAAATCAATGTTTGTATGTTAAGCTTTTTCTCTCGTATGACATGAAAAAGGTTTTTTATAATAAATGAAATGAATTGAACTGATCTCATGGAAAGTAGTTTGAACCTTTGCTGGAACTCTATTATAGAAGTTTGTGGCTAGCATGGCCACTACATCTGATCTTTTGGCAAACAGAGGCAGACTTACCCAGCAACAAATAGGTGCCATTACAACTGACTGTGGCCAGGATGTTGGCAGGGGACCCGAGTCAGCCGCATGTCACTTTTTCTCATTTTCAGGATATTTTATTTCTTTATTTGACAAGTGGGAGAAAAATCAAGTGATTTTACATCAGGGCTGGCACCTCTGAAATGCTGGAGGGGGTGGAATAGATTCAGTCACACATCACCCTTCCCAATTGTGTGTCTACTTCTTCACTTCACAATTTTTTGAGTGAGCTACTTTCTTTTAACAAAATTACAGTTCTCCCATTGCTCCCAAAATGCACACCAGTGGGAGGTTGTAATATATCACAGACTGGCTCTGAAGTGCGTTGGAAACCATGGCTAAATTCAAAATTGATGCTCTAAACAGTAATTATATTGTTTTTCAGAAAACCTGGAAAAAGATGGCTGTGGGCAGAGCCAGATTTTTGGAAGGTGTACGTTAATGTTTCCGTGTTGAATAAACAAGGTGCTATTTACAGAGAAAGCTTTGTAATTATAATCTGCTGTATAAAGAAGCGCTTCCTTTCTAAAACTAGATGTGCAGCCGCATTGCAAGCTTTATTCACAAAAACGTGCCGCTGCGACGGCGGCAGAGCAAGCTTCGTTCATAGCGGTGTCCGTGAAGCAGGCACCACGCTCATTAAAGTTTAAAAAAAAAAAAAAAAAAAAAAAAAATGGCGTCCCTGAAGAAGGGCGCTGCGCTCATTACTAAAGTTAAAAATAAAACACTTTTTTTTTTTATTTCTTCCCAGAAAAAGCAATGATTGCAGAGAAAAATAAATCTATACAAATACACAAGTCAGTATTATAAATGGTCTTACATCTGTTCAGCCATATAGTTACTTAGATGTAAACAACAACAAGTAAAATGCCAGAATTGGCCAAAGTGTGTTACATGATTGGTGCCACTTGGTATGCATTTGCCATGAAAGGTCAGATACAGAATACAGAATCACAGATCATAATAAAATTAGGGATGGGAGGAGTTTGCATAGTTGCACTCCACGGAATCCTGCAAAGTTACTGTAAAACATTGTGAAATTCAGCAACGTTCCGTGCTCGGGTGGAGTAAGGGGTATAATTTCACCTGCCGCTCCTAGGCATAGCAGCAGCTAATTATTACTTATAGCACAGACAGGCGCTTGTAGTGGGAGGTTCAGTGCTCAATATTTAAAAATCTAACTCAGACGCTCAGTGATTCCCCGAGATAATGCCGGTAAAGACACACGTCTAATCCTCATGGGACACAAGATCACCATAGCACGGGAAGTTAACTGCAGTAGTCTTGTACTGTTAATTAAAATAGAACAGAAACAAACACAACAAGCAGGGTGCTGCGCGAGCTGGAATCCAGTCACCCAGAAGCCTGCCCACTTACCAGCAATACTCCGGTTCTCGCGGCTCACAAGGGTCTTGAGGCTGGCTTCGGGCAGGGCTCACTCGGATGGACAGGCAGCCTGGGCTCCGGGCCGCAGGTATCTAAAACAACCACCTCATTCACACAGAAAAGAGTCAACATCTCGGCTCTGGAGTCCACCCACCGGCCGGAAACTGCGGGGCGCATAGGGGGACAGGGAGCGGGGCGAGCGAGCGCGGCAGCCTGCAGAGCTGACCAAACGCTCGTAGCGTCGTGGCTGGCCTTTGGATGTGTACGCGCGGCAGACATGTGTTTCCACTTATCGCGCCCGCGTCTGGGCACGATAATTGGAAACACATGTTTGCCGCGCGTACCCATTCCAAAAAGGCCAGCCACGACGCACAAGCGTTTTGGGACTGCTTTTAAACCCGCTTACTAAAAGTCTTCGCCTCTAAGCAGCGCTTGCGCGCTACTCGAGGCTCGACCTAAAAAGGGTTACGACTGTATCATATCTCCTTTTTAGGTCAAGCCTAGAGTCAGAGTGCATGCGCTGCTCTGCGAGGCAGGATGTATCTACAATATGGGCTTTAACCAAGCCCATTGATTGCCATTCGTTCATTTTTGTGCCTTTCAGAAATGCTGCCTTTTTATTGTCTCTCCTTTGGGTTCTTGGTTCACGCCCAGGCGATTTCACTAATCGTTCCTTCGGATTGGCTATCACACGTTCATGGTTCCTCCTGGTCTGCCATCGCAATGCGCGCTTCCGCTGCTCTTTTCAAATTGATCAGCACAGCATGCAGTGCTTTATCCATTCATCTGTGTGGCACATCGAGCATCAACTTTAAGCATGGACTCATTTGCACTTTAAACTGCATGCTTCAAACAGACGGACATCTTGACCGCTGCGTGTTTCTCTGTCTATTTGGTATGTTTCTGCTCAAGCGAGCGTTATTGCAGTGGGGGGGATCTGCCAATGTGGTCTTATGTTTACACCTGAAAGACCGGTCACCGGAAGAACAAAAGACAAATAGAAATGTTACTCGAGAGATTTAGACTGAGCGCGCTCGGTGCTTCGCTTGCTTGTGAGTATATACTGCTTCTAGAGAAGTGATCCTGTACGTCGTTTCAGAGCTGTAACTATTAACGCACATGATCCCTTGTTTCTCCAAGCTATAGTGCGGAGTTTTTTGAAAATTTGTGAAACCTCACCATATAAGATGCATTGTGTAGTTCACCTTAAAGTGCTTTGCAGGCCTCTTTCCCCTTCAAAAATTCTCCAAGGGAAACAGTGGGTACCAGAGAAAGCTAACCAGGGCTGTTGCATGGATTTTTGCCACCCTTGGCAAAGTGACATTTTGCACCTCTTCACTCCCTGTAGTCTTTGCTAATTTTATGATAATGCTGATGGTCTTCTGCTCCTCTAGACTTAAGGCAGCGGCCTGCTCTTGCCTTGTTTTTTAAACTGACTCTGGAAGATGAGACCTTTTTCACACCGAGCCCAGATATCATAGCGGGCCCTCCACTACGGCTGCGATCTGTCCGCAGTAGTGGTGATGTGGCTCTTGACTCAGTCTGTTGTCAGGCAGGCGTCCCACCTTCCCACCTCTTCCCAAATGTGCTTTCTGTTACCATTGTGACTCTCAATCTGTTTTCTGCACTGTTGCCTGATAGCCATGTGAGCAAAAAAAATCCACACATTTCTTCTCTGTTTGATTTTGCGAATAGAAGAGGATAGGTGGTATCTAAAGCAGATTACCTGCTAGGTGTATTCGATGGCCTTACCGTGAAATAAGAACCTGGTTATTTTTACAGTGCTTGCAAGTGTTTACCGTTTATAGCGCTGTAAATAACAAGTGTGCAACAAAAAACAATGTCTCAGCTGGAGATTATTAAAAAAATGGAACACTTCAAACACAGTGAAATAAATCACAATTGGGAAGGGGAACAAAGGAAAGGAGACCACAGCGTAAGGGTAAGGTAGAGTAAATTAAACTATAATTGCATAAGTAGTTAAGAAGCACTACAGTACATAATTATACAATGACCATAACACACGGAGTGAGCACTGGTCGTGCTAGTTAAAGTGGACGGCGCAGTGACATAAAGTGTGAAATACAGCGTGAACGGCGAAAAAAAGGTAAGTTAAGGTGGTCAAAAATGCAGTTTTATATACAGTGTTATACACGTTAGTCAGATAAATAGATTGACCACAATAGCGCCTGAGTTCTAGGCTGGATAGTCGACGGCGTTTCAACCTGGATGATTACAGGTCATCATCAGGACAATGGTCATTAGTTTCTGGGTAGTGCTCTAAGAGGGAGGAAGGGGAGAATGGAACAAAGAATGAGTGGTCCAACGGGACAAGTAGGAGGACTTGAGACAAAACGGTATAGGATAAGTGGAATTTACCTAATGGTTTAGAGTACAAAAGGATCCGGAAGAGATCAGGGTCCGCGAGGCGTCAGTGAAGTAGGGTCAAGTCTGTGGGGGAAAGGATAGTTTAAAGGAGATCGGTGGGTGACATTAAAAACGCAGCTAGTGAAAAAGGACAACTACGTGAGCAAGTAATTAATTACCCAGGTAGGACTGTCCAAAAACGAGGTCCGCATTAATGGAGGGACCGGGGAGAGGTCTTTGCAATATGTCCAGAAACAGCCCGATTAATGGGCGAAATTGCTAAATCTGAAAGAAGGGGGCGGGAGGAAAAAGTTAAAACCAGCATGGAGGGAAAAACTCACCGATCGTCAGGGCAAAAATGGCCAATTGTATGAGCACTTAATGGAAGTTAGGAAGGCATCAGAGAGTCGACACTGCACGCTGGCAAGTGGAAAAAGAATTGTAGTTGTAGAGGAACGAATCCTCTATGCTGCAGTCGGGAGCAGGGACGAGTGAAGCGTCCGCATACGCAAGTAAATTGCGAAGGGGGGGGGGGGAGAAGAAGGGTCACGTGACGGGAGTCACGAGGGACAAAAACTAGAAGGGGGACGGCAGGCGTAAGCCTAGTACCCCGGAGGGACCGGGAAGAGTGGTTCTAAGGAGCTTGAACGCCGTGCATGTCAGGGTTCAAGACTGCACTGGGAATAAACAAAAAATAATAACTTAATAGAAAAATAATAACAATAAAAGCCGTGATATTTGATAATCACATGAAAATAATTAATAGTGTGTAACCAATTTAACAGGATTTCCTCACGTGACGTATAACGAAATAATTATTAATGGTTACAAAGTCATAACTAGCTTGCGAATGATGGAAAAAAAAAAAATATATATATATATATATATATACATAGTCAATTTAAATAAGCGTGAGGAAGGAAAAGGGGTGAAAAAACATATACAACCCTTTATGGAAACAACATATTAATCATTCTGACATTGTGTGAAGTTGAGGTAGCAACAACCTCCTATTACTGTTAATTGAATGAAATATATTCACAGATGTTGAAGGGACAATGGAATTTGAAACAAGTAAGCAATTGATATGGAGAAAAATTGATCGCCAGAGGATATCCCAAACGAATTGTATCCCGTGCATCTAAAAGGGCATGGTACTGCCACAGGGAGGTCCTACTCTCCACCTCACCCAAACGGATCAATTCACGCATCCCTTTTGTTTCCACTTACAGCCCCTCCAGTAACTTGGTCAGCAGAGTCATAAAAAGAAATTGGCCAATACTACGGACCCATGCTCCCTTTAATGAACCTCCTCTATTCTCCTACAAAAGAGGCAACAACATAGCAGACAGACTGGTTCATGCCATCACCTGGCCGAAAAGTGACAAGAAAAATCAAACAGTCACCTCACTATGGGGACTACCGCCGACCCTTGGTCACTATAAATGTCAATCTTGTACAGCATGTAACTTCACCTACAACACAAAGGAATTTGTGAACGCAGGACATACTTACAAACTGAACAATTTCACCAACTGTCGTACATCGAATGTCATTTACGCTATACGATGCCCTTGTGATTTGTTATACATAGGCCAAACCACCCAGATGGTTAAACAGCGCATTTTTCAACACCAAAGCCGCATTAGATGTAATGTCGAAACAGCACCACTGGTCAGCCATTACAAAGAAAAAAATCACTCCGAAACAGACTTGGCCTGGCTGGTGATTGACCACCCAACGCTTCCACTAAGGGGTGGCAACCTACAGCTGATATTGAACAAATGTGAATGCCGATGGATTGCACGCTGCAATTCTGTTGAGAATGGGCTCAACACCCTTGACGAATGGAACACGGTCATTACAGCTACATGAACCTACCGGTTGCCACCGGTCTCTTCTTCCTTTCCTCATCCAAGCTGAATACCTACCACATTGGACTCTAAGGTTGACACCTATCATCTACCATACACTATCAACCTAGCCAACATTAGATGACCCCTTGTATTGTTCTTGACTGTGAATTTTTAACCTGTTATTAATTTGTGTAACCACCATCTGTGCAACCCATTATGCACATTCATTATTACCCCCTTTTTCCATCCTTAGCATCATCTGGTCCGCCCTTGTGTGGTCCCCATATCAATTGCTTACTTACTTGTTTCAAATTCCGTTGTCCCTTCAACATCTGTGAATATATTTCATTCAATTAACAGTAATAGGAGGTTGTTGCTACCTCAACTTCACACAATGTCAGAATGATTAATATGTTGTTTCCGTAAAGGGTTGTATATGTTTTTTCACCCCTTTTCCTTCCTCACGCTTATTTAAATTGACTATATATATATATATATATATATATTTTTCCATCATTCGCAAGCTAGTTATGACTTTGTAACCATTAATAATTATTTTGTTATACGTCACGGGAGGAAATCCTGTTAAATTGGTTACACACTATTAATTATTTTCATGTGATTATCAAATATCATGGCTTTTATTGTTATTATTTTTCTATTAAGTTATTATTTTTTGTTTATTCCCAGTGCAGTCTTGAACCCTGACATGCACGGCGTTCAAGCTCCTTAGAACCACTCTTCCCGGTCCCTCCGGGGTACTAGGCTTACGCCTGCCGTCCCCCTTCTAGTTTTTTTGCCCCTCGTGACTCCCGTCACGTGACCCTTCTCCTGGCCTTCTTCTCACCCCCCCCTTCGCAATTTACTTGCGTTTGCGGACGCTTCACTCGTCCCTGCTCCCGACTGCAGCATAGAGGATTCGTTCCTCTACAACTACAATTCTTTTTCCACTTGCCAGCGTGCAGTGTCGACTCTCTGATGCCTTCCTAACTTCCAGTAAGTGCTCATACAATTGGCCATTGTTGCCCTGACGATCGGTGAGTTTTTCCCTCCATGCCGGTTTTAACTTTTTCCTCCCGCCCCCTTCTTTCAGATTCAGCAATTTCGCCCATTAATCGGGCTGTTTCTGGACATATTGCAAAGACCTCTCCCCGGTCCCTCCATTAATGCGGACCTCGTTTTTGGACAGTCCTACCTGGGTAATTAATTACTTGCTCACGTAGTTGTCCTTTTCACTAGCTGCGTTTTTAATGTCACCCACCGATCTCCTTTAAACTATCCTTTCCCCACAGACTTGACCCTACTTCACTGACGCCTCGCGGACCCTGATCTCTTCCGGATCCTTTTGTACTCTAAACCATTAGGTAAATTCCACTTATCCTATACCGTTTTGTCTCAAGTCCTCCTACTTGTCCCGTTGGACCACTCATTCTTTGTTCCATTCTCCCCTTCCTCCCTCTTAGAGCACTACCCAGAAACTAATGACCATTGTCCTGATGATGACCTGTAATCATCCAGGTTGAAACGCCGTCGACTATCCAGCCTAGAACTCAGGAGCTATTGTGGTCAATCTATTTATCTGACTAACGTGTATAACACTGTATATAAAACTGCATTTTTGACCACCTTAACTTACCTTTTTTCGCCGGTTCACGCTGTATTTCACACTTTATGTCACTGCGCCGTCCACTTTAACTAGCACGACCAGTGCTCACTCCGTGTGTTATGGTCATTGTATAATTATGTACTGTAGTGCTTCTTAACTACTTATGCAATTATAGTTTAATTTACTCTACCTTACCCTTACACTGTGGTCTCCTTTCCTTTGTTCCCCTTCCCAATTGTGATTTATTTCACTGTGTTTGAATTGTTCCATTTTTTTAATAATCTCCAGCTGAGACATTGTTTTTTGTTGCATACTTCGCCCGGTCTCACCTGGGTTAACGGGCCTGACTCCTGTTAATTGTTACTCCGTAAATAACAAGTGGTCATCATTGCCCAACTCACTTAGCTGATTTTAGAACTATGAAACAGACAGTTGGCCACTATCAAACCTGTGACTAGGAGGTTTATAACAATAATGATGATGAGAAATAGTTTTTTATAGTATGTAATGCCAGAGGTTTGCAGTTGTAGGCGCTGTAATAACACATGTTACCCAATTTAATGCTACTCATTTTATCTATGTTCAATCAATCACAGAATTTGTAAAGCGCACTACTTACCCGCGAGGGTCTCAAGGCGCTAGGGAAAAAAAGGGGGGGGGGGGTGCTGCTACTGGTCGAACAACCAGGTGTTGAGTAGCCTCCTGAAGGTCAGCAGGTCTTGGGTCTGTCGTAGGCTTAGTGGAAGGGTGTTCCAGGTCTTGGCGGCGAGGTGGGAGAAGGATCTGCCGCCGGTGGTAGTTCTTCGAATGCGAGGGACGGTGGCGAGGTCGGCGGAGCGGAGTTGGCGGTTGGGGACGTAGAAGAGGAGTCGTCTGTTGAGGTAGGCTGGGCCAGTCTTGTGGAGTGCCTTGTGTGCGTGGATGAGGAGTTTGAAGGAGATTCTCCTGTTGACGGGGAGCCAGTGCAGGTTCCTCAGGTGGGGGTGATGTGGCTGTGGCGTGGTACATCGAGGATCAGGCGTGCGGAGGCGTTTTGTATGCGTTGCAGTCGCTTGATGAGCTTGGCCGGGGCTCCCGCGTAGAGGGCGTTCCCATAGTCAAGTCTGCTACTGACGAGGGCCTGGGTGACTGTTCTTCTTGTGTCTGTCGGGATCCACCTGTAGATCTTGCAAAGCATGCGGAGGGTGTTGAAGCAGGAGGATGAGACTGCGTTGACTTGCTTGGCCATGGAGAGCGTTGAGTCGAGGATGACTCCCAGGTTGCGTGCGTGGTCGGTGGGTGTCGGGGCTGCTCCCAGCGTCGTTGGCCACCAGGAGTCGTCCCAGGCTGAGGGGTTGGAGCCGAGGATGAGGACCTCTGTCTTCTCCGTGTTCAGTTTTAGTCGGCTGATCTTCATCCAATCGGCGACGGCCTTCATTCCTTCATGGAGGTTGGATTTGGCGGCGAGGGGGTCCTTGGTGATGTTGGATGGATGCAAGGCTGAACTGGCCCTGCTGGAATACAACCTGGCTGGTCACACAGTAATAACAGCAGGGAACACATAACCTACTGAGCAGACCAGCTGACTAGGGATCATTGTGCAGAAAAACTAGAATCCTGCTTAAATAGGACTACTTCTTAGGAAGTACAATAATAATAAAATTGCCATTCTTCTGAGCCTTTGGGAAGAAAGTGGGATTCATTGGTTTTGGAAGTTTATCTAAGTCACCAGTGGCAAACGACCATCCCAAACACACCAACTAAAAACACATGAAACAATCTCATTGGTGTTGAGGCAGGCCAGGCACGGGTCAGCATCATTATAAAAGAAACAAGACTGCCCCAAGCGAGATCCAACCACCATCTCACGTCTCATAAGGTAAGCAAGGCAACAACAGCTCGAAAATGCAGCGAGGAAAAGGTCAGGAATACCAGTAACCCAACTCCGCACTGTCAGAAGCAATGATGCGGGTGTCTTCCCTCTTTTATCTGGCATAAATGTTTATGCTTGTTTTTTTACCTCACTCAAGCTTTTGGCATTTGATAAGTTTACAGTTTTACAAGCAACCCGCTCATTGCCTACTGAGCAGTGAATTCAAAATGCTGTGAACCACATACACATCTATGGGTGCATGGTTTGGAGCACCAGAATCAGAACTCCCCTGACAAATGTACCAAGCTAAGTTTAGATGAATATGGTGCATGCCCCCCACAGATGTGCATAGCCCTAGCACCATTTGCAACCAAAACAGCGCCCCACATTGTTCAAGCCCCTCCCCCAAATTATTCAACACAAATGTCACTGGGGATTCACTCTGCATGTTTTCATTAAGATATTTGGACAAGTCTTTGCACATAAGGTTTTGTAAATTTGTGCGCAATGAAAGGCTGCCTTTCTTCGTAATTATGTTTCATCATTTTAAAACTTGGGAACACAATCCACACAAATACACTCCACACCATGCAACATAATTCCAATGAGCATAATTTCACTCAATGCTGCACACTTCCAAGCCACACAATTCAACTCTACCATTTTCCTTCCACACCACACAATTCGGCAACAAACCAAATATTTCAACTCAACAACACAAGTACAGAACACACCAAATACATCTAAACCACACCATATAATTCCATATCACGCCACAAAATTCAATAGCACATCACATAATTAAAATCTCTATGACAAACAAGTACACTCCACATAATTCCAGTACACTCAACTCAATATCACATAATTACGATCCACATATTTTAACTGCACACCATTCCACATAATTCCACTTAACAAATCCACTCCACACCACACAATTCCACAACTAATAATTCCAATCCAACCCACATAATTCCACTCCACAGCACATATATCCGCTCCACACCAATTCAAAACACATGGGTAAAAGACATTGTCATTTACAGCGCCAATACCTCTAACTCTCACAAATTTGAGACCAATTTGCATTGTAAATGCATGTTTTACTTTCATTCATGCAGCACTCCAGCCATGCTGCTACACAACATTACTTAAAAACATAGACAAATAACTCTCTATAGGCAAAACATATTAACTTTGCCAATGCTGGTTTTAATTGGCATAGAAATAAAATGCAGTCTAGTGGTATGCCAGTAAGGTGGCAGCCTTATAACTGTATGCATATAATGAAACAATCACTGTTGTACTTACAGCGTCCGTTATATGTTTTGAAAACAGTTTTGGAAATTGTTCATTGTATATAATCTGAAATGTTTTATTTCTCCATTTTCCTATCCTGCTTTTTCCCATTGCCTTTTTTCTATCCCTCACACTTTAATATTTCTCCTATATTGATGGGTTGCATCCTTTTAGGTTTTTTAATCTCTGACATTGTTTCCCTCAGCTTTGCCAAGTACCACACATCAGGCGTTAGACTAACGCATTTCAGTGTGGTGGTCCGCATCACCGCACTGAAATGGAAAGTCATGTATTTGTAGCGCCTCAGTATCAATCCAGAGTGCTTTTAGTGCTCTGTTAGAAACTGAAATCCAGGTTGCAGCCCACGGTTTGCTCTGATCGCGCAGGCTTAGCTCGTGACTGGGCTGGCTTAGGAAGGCTGAGAGCAGAGGCTACAATGTAACAAGGTTACAAGGCTACAATGTCACAAGGTTTATTCACTTCCCCTTGACACCGGCAATACATTCAGGTTAACCGTGTGACTCACTGTGAGACTAGTCACGTGATGGCACCTCACAGTCAGTGTTAAAATTATGGCCCACAGCTTCTATCAAGAGACTCGCTCTCTTTATATATTGGCGAGCCGGCACTGTGTGAGCTGAAAACGCGTCAGTCATGGAATAATGTGACAGTCTTTTGACACGCGGCCAGTCCCGTCCCAGTCTAGACAGCCGCAGGATTGGTGGTGTCTGACAGGCAGCAGTGAGCTCATCTCAGAATGCATGCTGTGGCGCAGCCGGCAAGGAGTCGTCAACTCGATTCCTGGAGGAGCGCGGCTGCAGCCGACCCCGAAGACAGCAGCACCCAGGAGGGAGAGAGTGTGCCTACACCGGCAGCAGGTAAGGGAACCTGCGCCCCCACCTTGAAACTTAATCTTGCTCCACGTGGGCCAGTACTAGCTTCCCCAGTCGGTTTGGTCTTGAATTCCCACAGAGCAGGCCAGAAAAACAAGTTAGGGATTATACTCACGCACTCAGCAGGTAATGGGCGCCACAGGGATGAAGGGGTCTGCACTTAGCACCTAACCCCGAAAATGGCATGCTGCCCTACCGGCGCTTCACAGCAGATAAACAGCAGTTATCTGCAGCGCCACAAGAAGTAAGGGACCCTGCATGAGACACCTGCCTACACCTAGAATCTTTCCCCCACACCCTCCAAAAACACCAGAGAAACCCATACACTCGCCCACTCTCCACCCAGCATCCCCGCTTCCATACTTCCCTTCCACATAGGACTGCCCGGGCACACCCCCTGCACACAAGACTGCCGCAGGTGAGTAGGCCTACACATAAACAAGCTGGAAGCTGAGCCCTAGGGAGCAATCACCAGGATGGATGCGGCCTCTCTAGAGCCTCAGTCTGTTGGCGCCTGCCTAGCGGAGTGAGTGCGGCCCCTAGCATCGACAACTTGATACCTGGTTATGGTAATGAGGGGCAGCGGTAATGGTGCCGGTCCAACTTTCAGCATGGCCAGCAGCTGTGTAACTTATGAGCCTGGTGTTTTCAGTAGCTCTAGTACAGCTGCAGCCTGCTGGTGTGATCTGGTGCTGCGGGGTGGGGCAGGTAGTGGCGTGCCAACCGGGCTGACACAGCTCAGCTGCACTCCTCAGTTATCATTTTTATTCGTATTGATTAAACCGTACTGTCTTTGAAACAAACAGCATCCTGGCTGGCTGTAAGGTGTGCGCCTCACTCTCCTGAGCCTTCTCAATGCCCGTGCTGCTGTCTGGGGCGGCTAGCGAGTACTATGTTAGTGCCCTTCCAGAGCTGGTGCTTTGCAGTAATTTTAAGGACTTCTTAGAGTTTTCCTTTGGTGAAATGGGTGTAATTTCTGATATTTATATGCTTCCCTCATCTTTATTACTTGACTTTGCTTGCGAGAAAGAGTCACTCATAGTTGTTGAAATGTCACTCATAATTACACTGAATTTATGAGAATGTCACACATAGCAATCTAAAATCTTGGCAGCTATGTTCCCTACTCTGACATTCTCTCTCCTCATGTTTTAATTTACAATGTGATTCCATCTCTTCAAAAATAAAATTTCCATTCTTTCACTCCGACTCCGTGCGTGTATTTATTTAATTTTCATTTATTTCACGGCTTCCTTCTTTGTACTACTTGCCACTTGCTTTAAAAAAATAATTCCATTCTTTCACTGTGACTCCGTGTGTGCATTTATTTAATTTTCATTATTTTCACCTTTCTTTCTTTGTACTTGTTGCGATTTGCTTGGAAAATAAGCATTCCATTCTTTCACTTCGACTCCGTGTATGAATATAATGTTCATTTATTTAACTTTCTTTGAACTACTTGCGATTTGCTTCCGGTCTCTTGTGCAGCTGTGGCTCCAATATTAGAGAAACGTCAGATAATTTATAGCGTGTGCTCAGTCTGGTATCCCATGAAATCGTGTATCCCTGCACTTAGCCCGAGCAGAGATCGACTGCTTCTGTCTGATCCTGCCCGGGCTGAGTTAATTCTCCGAAGACAGCCGAAGAGAAGGGGATACGCGATCCCAAGGGGATACCAGATATTACACAACACCGGCTCTAGGGCGGTGCAATCGGTGCCAACGCACCGGGCGCTGACTTGGGGTGGGGGCGCCCCATTTGCAAGTATATTTTCATTTTAAAAGCACCTGCTGCCGCGCATTCCTTGCTTCCAGCAATTTTCAGGCATCAATGAAAAATGTCAAGATCACTCCAGTGATTAATGTTCCTGCTGAAGAGAGATCGTAGGTTTGTCTAGTGGAAGTTTGAACTCATAGGAAGGTAGTGCAGTGGGTTAATATGCCTATTGCAAAGAATGTGTACCATGCAGATCACAAAGTACATATAATGTAAACAGGTCAGTGGGTTACTGCTTGTGTCCCAGGGATCCTTTGTTACTTGCAGTTTATAAGTTAAAATCCTAATATAGCATAGTGAGCTAATAACTGTCATTAAAGAGCTGCATGCAAACTACAAGATAGAAGAGGGGGCGTGGCCTCGTAAGATGGCCGCAGCTCCGTAGAGCTCCGTGTGGCTTGGGCGTTTCGTGACTTTATGTCGGGGCTCAAGCTCCTATCCTCCGACTTGACTGACGACCCAGTGTGTCGGAACACAGTACCTTTCCAACCATCCCGCATTGTCCGTTTTGAGGAAATGCTGACTGTGTTACAGCTCGTAGTCTGACTGACCATTGTGAGACTGCAATCTTAAAAGCATCACAACGCGCCGGAGGACTTACCAAAAGGAGAGCGCATCCATAGCGCTTGCGACCACCAAAATACTTGATTCGATCCAGAACGATGGAGGTAATCAGCAGAGCTGTCGGCGCTGCTGATGATATGCCACAGTGGTGAGGACTGCCGTAGATCAGACTCCGGACCGGCGGCCACCGTGGTATCAAGATGGCGTCGGTGAGGGTGTAGGTGGAGG
The DNA here is from genome assembly GCA_963921515.1 of Calotriton arnoldi. Taxonomy (NCBI): domain Eukaryota; kingdom Metazoa; phylum Chordata; class Amphibia; order Caudata; family Salamandridae; genus Calotriton; species Calotriton arnoldi. The sequence continues at coordinate 1,790,247 of CAWUFW010000493.1, read as the reverse complement.
GCCCGTTGCGGGGGCGATGCGGAGGACCCGCTGCGGCATCTGGAGGGCGGCGGAGCACTAAAGACCCCAGGGAGCCAAGACTGTGCTGGAGGTGAGCCTGGCAGGGGTCCTCCACCCGGTGACACTACGCGCGAGTGGCAGCGGTGACTCTGAGCATAGTGGAAGACTTGTGAGCCACAGAAACTCCCGTTTGCCCCTCCTGCAGCAGAGGAGAGTGCCGGGGGGCACAGTGGGTGATTGATGGAGGTGGCGGGCACATTCAACGCCGTAGTCGGGAGGCCTGCACCCGAGGCTCTGAAAGCTCCTGATCGTGCCCTGAACCGGTGAGTGAAGAGCGGAAATGGCTCATCACGGTGAGCAGGGACCGGGGGACACTGGGGGGGCGCCTTGACTGCCTTATCACTGGGGGGCCCTTTTGATTATAATTAAACTTTGACACGGCACGCCTGACCTCAAAATGGCGACCCGAGTGAAGCCCTTACCCACGAAGGGTTGCACAAGCGATCGGATGGGCACCTTTACACAAGGAAGATACGTGGGCCCTATGTGACCTGAATTGCTCTAAGAGGGGCTTAATCTCAATAAGCTCAGGGGGAACCCTGAAACTATAATGTGCCTGTTCCTAAGATGGCCGCCAGAGGCCTAATGCCTGACACTTTAAACACTGAAAACATTGCAGCTATGAGAGCCACGGAGAGATGCAGATGCCCACCTGAGACTGGGGACCGGCCGAATGGAACACCAGGGGCAGAATCTCTTGCCTGACCCCATGTTGGCCCCCATGAGATCAATCTGACTCAACTTGCCTGACTATAACATGGCAGCCTATCCTCATTCCCTTTCCTATCCTGCCACCCTCGTCTTCTACACTCGCCCGTCTCTGGACTCAAGACCTTCGGTCACTTCATGATCTTCACACTAAGCCGGCTGAGCACGAATCACATGGCCGATTCCCGGTGGAGCTGCTTCGACAGCTATAGGGGAGATTGGCTCTGGCACACGGCTATGGCCGTCAGCTACCCAGCCGGATTTCGGACATATGTCTCGTCAGTTTCTCCGCTGCCGTCTCCTTCCTGTGGTCTCCCAACTCTCCTTGGTCTTTTTTGGGACTTTATTTTCTTGTTCGCTAGTAACTCCTGTCTTGACTACGTAATCATGCTGTAACTAATGTGAAATTTTTGTAACTTGTAACATGCTGTTTCCTTATGTAAAGCGCTCCGATACCTCCGGGTCTAGCCAGCGCTATATAAAACTCAAATAAATAAAAAATAAAAATTTAAAAGATATGTATTAGCGCAATATGTTTTTTTGCCCTGTCTTTCATTATCCTAAACTTGCAAAAAGGGTTCATATGGGTAGAAGAAATACATTTTTATTATTAAAGAAAACCCCTAACAATGATGTTATGTTTTAAATTCTGAATTTGTGCTTTTCCAGACCAAGGACTCAAACTATACTGGCTACCAGTATAGATGGCATGTGACTCCTACGCCTTGTAGTCCTCTGCCTGATGTAACATTTCCTATACACTGATTTACACACGTACGATTGTCTCTGTGCCAATGTGTGTGTGATTTAAAGTGCTCTGACACCCTACACTGGTATGAGTGGCGCTATAAAACTAAATCAGTCTGAGAGAGAGTGGTTATAAAGACTTGAGGAGTACTGTTAAATGGTGATAGAGAGGGAATCCATGGTAGATGTGGTCATTTGGGGGCGCCAACAAACACTGTCGCACAGGGCGCCACCAGTGCTAAAGCCGGCCCCGTTTGTTTCTAACTTTACCGCGAGCTTAGCATTATCTCACACATGTTCCTACGGACCTTGAGCACTTCCTTTTGCAACCTTAACCATGATGTTGCAAAGGCTGGTAATTCGCGTCTGTTTTGTTTTATTTTTATTTCTATTTTTCTTTAGTGGGTAACACCTAACGAGGCACGACCAAAATGTCACGTCCTCCATTGAGCTTATTCGTGAGACATGTGCGGGGGCGAACTTAGCGCTGCTATACTTTAACAACATAGACAACCTCGGATTTAGATCATGACAGCAAGTATAACTGTGGGTTCCAACTTTATCGGGCGCTTATCACTATCTCACACCCCACAGATTTTGAGCACTTTCAGTCGGACTACGGCCTTGCCGACGACGACGCTGGGAAACCAGTTTGACCTGTCCTTTCTTTTAATGGCTAACACTAAATAATTAACCCAGTTTAACCTGCGCGTACACAATACAAGAAGTAGAGCGGCCTTTTTCTTATTGTGTTTACTTCCACTTTCCCTACAGATTGCATGACTACAAACAAGACATTTGGGTAAGCATTGCCCCCAGTATTTTAATATCTTCGCTCTCTAATGACCTTCCACAAAACATTAACTTTAAAGGACAGTAACTCGAAATACATATTGATAACCTTTCACAACTCTGGGGCTCTTTGGATTTCTGCTAGTAAAATTGAGGGGAATCAATAGAATTGCACTGCCTCTAATATATGATGATATGTGTGTCTCGCTCTCAACGCAACTGCAAGATGATGAACTTTGTGTCTACCTTTTGATCACAATTGGAAATTTGATCAGGGCGAATCATGCGCATTTTAATTGGAGTGCTTTAATAGAATGTTAAATATGCCGATTAGCCTATTGTTTAGGGCATTGCTACCGCCTGAAGAATTTTTTTTTTGAAATTTTGGTATGAATTGCATATTAATTTTTTCTTCGTTTTTACCTTCCCCCGTTTCCCCTTTATCTTCATGTCCTCTAATTTTAATCACTCACTTCTACTCTCCAAAATCCCCCACTCTCCTTTGGTGTCTGCATTGATCATTTATTTTACCACTCACTCGGCCACTTATTAATCACATGATTATGAACTTATGGTCTGTTGATTAATTCTCTGTTTCACTTAACACAATGTTTTACTATGAATGGCAGCCTTGAAAAAGCCCTTGGCCTGTTGGGCCTACGGGCGAAACACGTGTCTAAAAAAAAAGGCTGTTCTTTTTCAAGTTACACTTTTGAAATCACAATACAAACAGCATACCATACTTTAAAAAGTACATTGGACTTTGGCAATTATTTCCCGAGACACTACTACCTGAATACTGGGCACAGACCTCTCTCTAAATCTAAAATTTACTTTGGGTAGGCCGGCAAGAGTGGCACTCCCGTAATCAAATCGGGAGAGGACTAAAAATTATACTGCTAATTGAAAATCCGAGGGCAAGAAGGGTTTGGATTTCCTTAGAATGTTAATTTGGTGATTGGCTCCCCCGATGGTTGCACTAATATGATCTTACATATTAAGATGTTTGTCCAAAGTTATGCCTAGTGATCAAGTAGTCTCAATAATGGGGGGCGTTGGCAGTTGAGAGCTGGGAGTTGTTTGATCCAATCTTCTATGGGGGCCAAGAGATTGTGAGGGGTGATCAAAAGGATTCAGTTTTGAGGGTATTAACCTCTTCCATGCGTCGGACGGCCCCCAGCCGTCCGACGTCACGGTGGGCGTGTGCGGAGGACGGCCGGGGGCCGTCCGTTCTGCGCACGCGTGGAATTCGACCGCACAGCGGGGGAATTTGCGCCGCGTCGAAGCGGTTAAGCATGAGGTGTTTACATGATGATGGATTAAACCCAGATCAGTTGACTGGGGGCGAGTGCTTGCAATGTTCAACACTCCGTTCATCATCCCCTTTGGTTTTGCTGTGTTTACAGGTCAGCCATTTTTGGGTTTTCGACAGTGTAATTGAGCATTTTGATATCTTCAGGTGAGGAGATTTTCAAATACAATTGTGTATCATCAGCATACCTGTGGTAATGTATGTTTGAGATCTTTAAAATGTTCGTAAGAGGTTCCATGAAAAGGTTGAATAGATTGGGTGAGAGTGTGGAGTCTTGGGGTACTCAATTATTACCGGATGTAATATCTGATAGTGAATGGTTAATTTTGATTCTCTAAGTTCTATTGTGAAGGAATGAAGCAAACCAGTTTAAAACGGGACCCGATAACCCCATTCTATTTTCGAGGAGGTCAATCAAGCGGTCATGTTTGACAGTATCAAATGCAGTGGAGAGATCAAAAAGTGTAAGTAGGCAGTATTCATTCTGATCAAGCAATCTCAGAGCATCGTCAACAATATGTGTCAGAGCTGTTTCAATGTTATGATCAGTTCTGACGCCATTTTTAGTACTGACCTAGAAGTTGGAATTGTTCAATGTGGTTGCAGAGTTGAAGGTGTACACATTTCTCCAGAAGTTTTGCTAGAGTCAATATGTTGGAGATTGGGCAAAAATTGATTGGGTCAGACTGGTCAGCATTGTTTTTTTTTAAAAATAGGGGTGACCTGTCCTATCTTTAGGCTATCAGGGACCATCCCCTGAGACAGAGATGCTTTGATAATCTTCGTACAGAAAGGGAGTAAGGAAAATCTAAGCTCTTTTACAAGCTTAGCCTGGCAGAGTGTCGCTTAAATGGTTTGAGGGTTTTATAGATGTCATTTTTGTGAGTATGTCGTTTTCGTCAGAAATTTTGAAGGAAGACCGACTAGCCTTGTTTTTTGTGGTACATCCAGTATGAGGAGAGCTGTCCAGGAGCGGCACCTGGGGAAGACTGGGCAGGTCCAGGCTGAGCAATTCTATGTCAGGACCGGAGGAGAGGATTAGGCTTTACTTTCTTGCTTTATTTCTCAACAGCAGCCTTAGACCAACATGTAAAACTTGAGAAAACTACATTGCCCATCAGGCAGTGGGAAAGGGAACAGTCAAATGTCCAATAAGGAGTCCAGGATCCTCCTTAACCGGTCCAGTCGACACTCTAAACTCCTCTTCCTTTGCTGCTCCAGAAGCCAGCAGATGAGTACCTTTCGTTTCTCTTCCTTTTGAGGTGTTAATTGTTGTTAATTGTTATAATTTCAAACTGCCTGTTTGATTATCTCAGCCCGCGTTGACGCTTGTGTTGGCCTGATTCCGTTTTGCTCAATCTACACGGCCGCGGGATTGTTTTTTCGTTCCTTTGTGGCCGGGCGCTTCTGCCCTCAAGACGCGGAGCGGTCTTCCGGCCGCTAAGGGGCCAACGTCATTCAATTACACAGCACATCTACCTCCCGAGCGCTTGCGTGCCTCCGCGAGATTCATTCAGCGAGACACGTCAGCGCGGCGGTACCGGGGGCTGGTAAATTTACTTCTTTGAAGTCTGGGCATTTTTTAGAGGGCCCCCGCCTGGACCTTGACACCCGCTTCGCGGGTAAGATTAATTACAGCACTTTAGTGCTTGTGGGACTGCCCAGGCGGGAGAAAGCGTTTCAGCTCCCCCCTTGGATTTGTGAGGTTGCTGGTCACTGATCATACATCTTAGCCTTTGGCTGGTCCGTTCTTCCCGTTTAAAAGCTCCTTCACAACACCATGGAGCAGTTTAATGATTATGATGAATTGGCGTTTATTCAGTCTCAGTCGCACTCCTCCCTCCCTCACTCCTCCCTCCCTCTGACCTCCCACTCCCTCGGTTCCTGTACCCTCCACACCTACACCATTGGATGAGGGAGATTCCCCCAACACTTCAGATGGGGATTCCGGCAGACCCTGGAGACTTTCGGCTACGGCCGATCCCTCAGGGGACATTGATGCGGGATCAGCCATCCCGTCCACCTCCTCTGACATGTTAGATCCCGACGATTTGGTTCATCCCAGATCGGCGGAATGGGTCCCGGCTCCTCTGACATGTTAGATCCCGACGATTTGGTTCATCCCAGATCGGCAGAATGGGTCCCAGCTCCTAAGGTGGCCTCGTATATAGCAGGTAGGCTACGAAAGCCCTAAGACAAGGAGGTGCGGAATTGTCTGCACGCGGAGTGCCGCAGGCCAGGGCTTGAGGGGGAAGGTTGCTCAGACACCAGAGATTGGCCCTAAGATGGTCACCTTCTTGGCCAAATTTGTCAAGGAACCAAAGAAGGGTATTGATAGGTCTTGGCGGTCTTGCCAAGACAAGCTCTTGGATGTGGCAGGGCCTTTGTCAAAAATTCTTGACATGGCAGAGGATGCAAAGGCATCAGGATCACTGATCTCCCCTGAAGCCCTTTCTAGTTGGGCGCAACGAGCTATTATCTTGTTAGGGAACGCCAACTGCGCAATAGCCACCGAGCGTCGCCGCTCGCTCCTGATAAAGATCGATCCCAAGCTGGGAGAACTTTCCACTTCTGAGGCGGGCCCTGTCGCCAATGGCAACCTGTTCGGGGACCCGTTTATTAAAGAGCTGGGTAAGTTTGTTTATACCTTTACCTCCCTCAACAAAGCCCAGTCTTTGATTAAGTGAATTTTCACACCCCAGGTTTTTGCCGGCGCCGGTCGTGGTAGGGGGCGCTTGGCCAGTCGCGCTGCTTACCAAGCCTCTCAGAGAGGAAACGACAATCGCAGAGGAAACTGGCAAGATTCCGCACGTTTTGGCAATTTCTACGCCACCAGATCCTATCCCCGAAGGAGGGGGTCGAAGGGCACGGGCAATGGCTCCTATGGCGCAAATCAAGGTAAGCGTTTAGGATCCCTTGGTGGCAGGTTGGGAGAGTTCTCACAACTGGTGGAAGATTACTACAGATGCATGGGTTTTGGAGACTATCAAAGGGTTCCACTTGGAATTCACTGACTTCCCTGGTCAGCAGAGGCGTCCAAGCCCACTGGGTTTTTTCCAGCGCAGGCGGCTCTCGTGGAGACGGAAGAGCAACATCTGCTGAAAAAGGGGGCAATAGTCAGATCCCCCTTACACCCACTTTGTTTTCTCAGCAACGTATTCCTGGTGGAGAGTGGTTGGTTTTCCGCCACTTGAGGATTGAGGGTATTCACCTCTTCCGGGACCTCCTTCTCCCCCCCGATTGGATGGTCCGCCTGGACCTTAGAGATGCGCATCTCACTGTCCCAATCTTTCCACCTCACAGGCAATACCTCCAACTTCTATGGACTGCTCAGGTTTACGAGTTCACGTCCCTGCCCTTTGGACTGTCCTCCGCACCTTGGTGCTTCACCAAGGTGATGAGACCAGTTGTCAAGCATGCTCGGGCCCAGGGCTTCATGATGATTGTATACCTGGACGATATTCTTGATCATGGACCATTGTCCCACGCGCCTGTCCCATCATTTACAGACGGCAATCAATCTTCTGGAATCTCTGGGGTTTGTCATCAACGAGGAAAAATCCTCCTTGGTTCCGGCCCAATCGACTCAGTTTTTGGGATTCATAGTAGACTCCGTCGCAGCCACCCTCAGCCTCCCTTCTCGCAAACTGAGCAAGATCAAGCATGAGTTGCGGGAGGCGCTGTCCAAAACAGTCATTTCCCTTCGTCAACTGTCTCGGATTGTGGGGCTCCTTTCAATTTCCATTCAGGCGATCTTCCCAGGATCCTTACATTACAGGGCTCTAAAACGGCTGAAGATATCTAGTCTGAGGTGGGGCCTCAGTTATTCACACTCTGTTCCCATCTCGGACGAGGCTCGAGAGGAATTACAGTGATGGATTGCGCACATGGAGGCTTGGAATGGCCATGCGATCTTCGATTTGTGTCCCGATTTAGTCATAGAATCGGACACCAGCGGTTCCGGTTGGGCAGCCCGCTGTGGGGAATTCTCCACAGGAGGACGATGGTCCGCACAGCAACGAAGTTTACACATCAACTGTCTGGAGCTCATGGCGGGGTCCTTCGCAGTGAAATGCTGGACCAAGAACAGGGCTCAATGCTGCGTCCTCCTAAAGATAGACAATGTGGCGGCAGTTCGCTATGTCAACCATCTGGGAGGCATCAGGTCGAAGGGCCTCTCCGACCTGGCGCGTGCCCTTTGGTCGTATTGCCTGGACAACCAGATCGCCCTCTTGGCGGAATACCTCCCGAGGATATCCAACCAGGTGGCGGACTGGCATTCGCGTCATTGGCATGATTCCAGCCTCTGGCAGCTTCACACTGGGGTCTTCCGGGCTCTCCAGGAACGCTGGGGCCCATTTTCCATCGACCTATTCACCTCTTGGCTGGACCATCAGTTGCAGAGGTATTGCAGTTGGAGGCCGGACCCCAATGCAGCAGCCACCGATGCATTCCTCCAAGATTGGAGCAAGGAACAAGGGTATGCGTTCCCATTTCCCATTATAATGCGAATTTCAACACAGGTTCGGAGGCAGGCCACCGACCTAGTTCTGATCACCCCGACGTGGAGATCTCAAGTCTGGTTTCCAGTTCTGATGGAACTTTCTTGAGATTTTCCAATCCCTCTAGCCCGGTTTCAGGATCTCCTCAAGGATCCCCTGGGGAACAATCACCACATGGTGCTCTCGCACTCTCTCCGCCTCATGGCCTGGTGGATTACCGGGAACTTTGGCCGGGAACGTTGGCCTTTCTTCAATCGCTGCGGAGTTGCTCGCCAAAGCATGGGCAGACAGCACTAATAAGAGATATCGTTCCACTTGGTCAAGATGGCTGGGTTAGTGTTATCAACAACAGCTGGATCCCGTGGGGGCAGATGTTGTGTGTGTAGTGAATTTCTTGGTGGATTTGGCCTCTTTGGGTTTGGCTTATAGATCCATCAATGCCTTCAGGTCTGCGATTTCTACAGGTCATGTGCCAGTCGATGGTCGTCCGGAAGCGAACATCCTCTGATGTGCAAGCTTCTATGAGGAGTGAGGTTGTCGGTTCCTCCGGAGCCTAGGTACTCATGTCTGTGGGACATGAACAAGGTTCTCAGCCTTTTTAAATCTTGGTCTTCGAATAGATATCTGTCTCGGAAGCAGCTATCAGCAAAACTAGCTGCTCTTTTATGTTTGATCTCCTGCCGCAGAGTCTCGAATGTCAGAGTTCTGGATCTAACAGGTAAGGTTTTTACCCCAGGCGGGGTCACCTTTACCATTCCTAGACGTACCAAATGTAATTCTAGATCAGTTTCATATCTTCCTTTCCACAGGGAAAGCTTTGTGTGGTCCGTACATTGAAGGCATATGGGTCAGTAACAGAGGAATTTCATCCTCATGGGGAACATCAACTGTTTATTGTTCTTACCAAACCACATAGGGCGGTGTCTTCTCCTACCATTGCCAGATGGGTCAGGTGGGGCATGCAGGAAGGAGGAATTGATACTTCCCAGTTTGGAGCACACTCAGTGAGGGGAGCTATGGCGTCTAAAGCATTCTCCCTCAGTGCCCGCTTGGAGGACATCCTTAAGGCCGCAGATTGGTCCTCTGCTTCCACTTTCAAGAAGTTTTATTTCAAACCGATCACACATGTGGCATCTCTGGTGGTGGAGAAGCTTTGAACTAGCCTAATCCTCGCCTCCGGTCCCGACATAGAATGAAAAATTTCCTAGCTATTGTAACGGAAAGTTTCGATTCTATTAAGGACTCTATTAAGTCCATTCTGAGGATGTCATGGTTGGATGGTACTAGTACGTCCAAAATGAGAGGGGATGAATCATTGAGCCAAGTTTCAGTAATAAGGAGGTCTACGTCTTGAGCAAGAATGAGTTCAGCTATGTCAGCAGCATGCTCAACCGCCGATCTGCAATTAAGGAGCAGAGGTGCAAAAATCTGAGATGAGATTTGGTAACTAATGTCTCATAATGTGTCGTGTGGATTTGAAGCAGATTATGCTTGTTCATGGATGTATAGTTGTGACTGGGTTCCCTATGCAGGTTGAAGGGAATAGCCTGGATGATGCTCTACGAGGGTGTTGAATCGCTGTGTGTATTGGTATATGATAGCAGAAGGGAATGGATGTCGGCATCAGATAGGTGTTCTGTAACCCTCTGGGCTCTGGAGGTAGTACTGGAGTGGGGTGGTTATCTCATGAGTGGGTTCACTGAATTGTCATTGATCGCTGAGACATGATGCAACATCAATGGACAACCTCTGCTGTCGGGAGGTCTAGTCTAGCGAAGAGGAGTTCAGAGTGGTCGATAAGGTCATTGCACGTATAGTCTCCGGGTTGAGGCTGTTGATCACACTCGGGCAGTGATTATCATTTCTTGGCCTTCTATTAGCTAAGGACCTGCACCGCTCTAATAAGTGGATAATGGGAGAAGGGCAGGAATCATACTTGGGAGAAAGTAAACTGGGTCCATCAGCGACAGTTCCTGTCTTGCCAAGACCGGAGGGAAGGGCATGAGGTAGCAGAGGGGATACAATGGAGGAGCGATGGGATGGTGCCTGTGTTTCAGTCCCTGAGTGGTGGGAGGGACCCTGACTTTGAGAGGAGATGGGGGCATAGTTGGACATTGTGTTTTTGATCTTCATGAACAGTTTGTCAAACCTCTCTAGATTGCGATCAGAAGATTGGATGAGAACGTTACCATTGTTGTATATGGTGATGGTTGCCTCAGCATTGAAATCTGGTAAACGTGTTATGGTGACATGAAGCCCATGTGGTGTTTTCCTTGATGTGTTAATCTGGAGCGTTGCAGCAATAGTCTTCCTCCACTGTGCTCTTCTATTGCTGAAGATTAAATCTGTAACGACTGCTCCTTTATTAGCGCAATAATAATAGGTGTAAGATATGAGTGTTTCAGAGTTCCGTTTAAGAAGATTATGTTTGAAACGCTTGGCCGCGCTCTTTGATAGATTGGCAGTACATAATCTTACATGCAATGCGGCCTACCAGTGCCACCAAACAATCCTTAGGGCTTAGGTTATTAGGTTCCATATTAGCAGCGAGTTCCTGAGATATAATAAGTAGAAACTTCTACTGATAGATTACGGACAGGCCTCAGAAAATAGAAGCACACACTAGAGTGCTGACAGCGGGGATGAAAAAAAAAACAATGCAGAAGACTGCCAGTAATGAGGCGAGGCGATGTACAGAGGGATCAACACAGAGCCATTGCAATACAGCCAACCGAGGCTCAGAAAGCACGGAATCCTTCCTCTTGGCCTTTTGGTAGGGTCAAGTCACCAAGAGACGTGATTTTCTATCGTAAAATGAAGTGACTGGAACAGCCCAAGAACCCTTTAAAGATGGCCACTTCGGTGGCAACGAGGCGAACAAATCCTTCTTTTCTTTCAATCAAATAGGTTAGACACACTGAGTCCTTCTTTACTGTTGGTGGAAAGGTGTTACAAGTCCTAATTCACTATCAATAGTTGAGGGCTGGCCACCATTTTAAGGAAGTGGTCGAGTCTGGTGGCTCAGAGGAACAATGCGTCCACTGTAGGGGCCTGTGTTCGACCTCATGGTCAGAGGTTCAAATCCCGGCGAGTCCACTCAGCCTTTCATCCTTCTGAGGTCAATAAAACGAGTACCATTGAGTTGGGTAACAATAAACATCTGTTATTCAGCACCGAGATACCCTTCTGGGTGAACGTGGGCTTTACAAATACACATTATGTTATGTGTGGGTAAACTGTAGAGAGGAAAAACCTCCAAAATGCTATTTTTTGCAACAGAATAGTATAGTTATCAATGCAGGAGAAGGAGGGCTTCAGAGTCGGAGGAGAACCACTCCTGAATAGGATAGGCACCATCAAACAAAACTCAACAACAGAGTGAAGGCTCGAGCAGAGCCCTTCTGCAAAATATATATTGAATAATCATGACCACCACAACAAAGCGCCATGAGTCGTCCTGCGAGATCGCTAGCGCGCTCCTGCACCAAAGCATCCATGCCAGAACGGGCGCTGTCCAGCTTGACGCATCCAGAGGTGGGGGGGGAGGGTGGGGCCCAGAGAAAGGACAACAGAGCACAATCTCCGGAGTCAGCCACCAGTAGATCTCAGGCAGCGGCCCTTAGCCGGGGTGCCTCAGGCATGGGTCGGTCACACAGAAAGTCAGCCCAGGGGCATCGGTGCTAGAATAGAGAGCACCCAGATGAGCTAGGTGGCGCTGAAAGTCACTCACCAAGCCCCAACAGGCATGCAGGAACATGTCTCCATTTCTAGGCACCAGGCTGGCAGGAGGAAAGTCGGGAGGTGGGCGGGTCAGAGCATGGGCCAGGACTGCGGTGCTAATGACACTTCATCAATACATCATGGGGGAAACAAGCTCTAGCAAACATGGCATGCATGCAGCGCCTCGTGGTTCCACACATCAGTGGGGAAATCAGTCAGAGGAGGGAAATTGTCCATGCCAGCATGAAAGCATACCTCCTCAGACCTCCGAGAGAGGATTCAGAGTCCAACAGGCCTCAAATACGCAGAAAAGCTCTCAAAATATGCAAGTAGGTGGCATCAGTTTCATTCTTCAATTATCTTCTTTGTGATGATATAATGTAGAGCGGTGAATGACAGGCCATATACAGGTATATTCACTTAAGAGTGATTCCAGACCCGGGATTTTCTTTATGGCACTCCAGTTTGGTGGCCATCTCATCTAGATCTTTGATATTGAGACAAAAACAATAAGGATCTAAACCCAGGACCTACAGCATGCAGCTCCTTGATGCCAGTAAATATATTGCTGTGCTGTAGTAGAAGGCTTGCATCTTATGAACTGGAAGTAATCCAATGACCTCAGTGTCAAAAGCAGTAGCCCACTTTTCGCCGCTCGCTTTCCTGCCACCTTCGCAGCTCCTGCCACCCAGCATCCCTCGCTCCTCCCAGGACCTACTTAATGGAGGGCGCTGCGCGGCAGAGCCACCAGCCCGTCAAAGGAAAGCCTGTCTGCACCCATCTGCGCCTGGACCTCGCCCAGCCCCAGGATCCCACCAAAAGATAGTCAGTCGCAGAACTTCAAGCCCTGGACCCCAGATGCTACAACAACAACTGCTGCACCACATCTCCACGATCAACCGTAGGACCTTTCACCCGCCAACGCTGCCACTTCGCTTGCAACTCAGGACCTCCCGCCCTCACGGAAACCCTCACTACACCCACCTCACCGAACACGACTGCCCCGGAACTACTCCACTGACTCCTGCTCAAGGCACGATCACTCTGCTAACACGCAACCAAAATCTGGGACACCATCACCACCCTGACCCCTGACGTTATCTTCATCACAGAGACCTGGCTCAACCCCTCCTCCTCCCCCAGCATACCCTCCACGATGTCCTACAGCTACAAGATGTTACACCGGACTGCACCAACAAACACTGAGGCGGCATCGCCATCATCCACAATGAAACCAGCTATTGCACCACCACCGAAGACGACATTACACCGATCATGGAACACCTTAACTTCCAACTCCAAATCAACGGCAGAACCACCATCAGAGGCACCCCCACCTGCATACCTCCAGGATCACGCCCCAGCTTCTGCAACGCAATCCCCAAATTCATTGCCTCACTCGCCATTGACTCAAAGCACTACATCTACCTGGACGACCACAAAGACGTAAACACTGCCAACCTCCTGGAAAGCATGAGCAACACTGGCCTCACCCATCTGGTCACCCACCCCACACACAGCGCAGGACACACGGTTGACCAGATCTTCACCGCCAGCAACAGAATCAAGTACAGTTATGTCACCGAACTCACTTAGACCAACCACGCCATCATCCACTTCACCATCGTAGGAACCCCCAGAGACCACCACCAAGCCTCCCAGCTCCTCCCACCGCAGCTGGAACAAAGTGAAAGAAACCTAATGGACAGATGCCCTTAACACCACCCATCCCGACTGAGCAGCTAACCTCGAACAGGCCGTTAAGAATGTCTCCGCCTGGATCACCAACTGCACCGACAGAGTCGCCCCTATCAAGTCCGCCAAGACCAGCAGATCCATCAAACAAGCCACTTGGTATACACCAGAACTCAAGAGTATGAAACACAACTGCAAATGGTTAGAAAAAAGATGGCGCACCAGCAAAGACCCCACAGACCGAGCCACCTTCAAGGCAGCCCTCAACAAATACCAATGCGTAAAAGACCCGAAGAGAGGTGACCTGGCAGACTGCATCGAAGTCAGCTCCACCAGCAGCAAGGAACTCTTCAGCATCGTCAGAGAGTTTTCCTGCCAATCAGCCACTGAGAACACAATTCCCCCTTCCCAGGAACTCTGTGACACCCTGGTGGATTACTTCCACAAACCTTTGAACCTCAACCCACTGACCTCTACAATCTCCTGACAGCAACTGACACCACCCACTCACCACATGGGAACAGCTCACCACACAGATCACCACAGCCATCATGAACTTCATCCATTCTGGGGCACCTACAGACCCGTGCCAGCACTTCTTCAACCTCAGGAGCAAGGAAATCAGCAGCAAACTCACCTCCATTCTCAAAGTATCCATAACCAGAGCCACCTTCCCCGACGGATGGAAACATGCAGAGGTCAGACCCCTCCTCAAGAAACCTTCTGCCAACCCCAGCGAACTCAAGAACTACCGCCTCATCCATCTCTCTGCTCCCCTTCCCCGCCAAAGTCCTCGAGAAGGCCATCAATTGCCAACTCACAGAACACCTGGAGAGATACAACCTGCTGGACACCTCCCAATCTGATTTTGGCACGGACCACAGCAAGAGACTGCCCTGATCGCTGCCAAAGACAACATCAGAATCCTCCTCGACCTCTCAGCAGTGTTCGATACTGTATCCCACCACAACCTCATCAAGAAACACCACCACATCGGGATCCAGGGAGACGCCCTCAAATGGATTGCATCCTTCCTCACAAGACGAACCCAGAGAATCCGCATACCATCCTTCACTTCGGAACCCAAGAGCATCATCTGCGGCGTCCCTCAAGGTTCATCCCTCAGCCCCACCCCGTTCAACACCTACATGACGCCCATGGCCAAAATTGTCAGAACCCATGGCCTCAACATCTTACGAAATCCAGGTCATCCTCTCGCTCCCCCACCACTTGGACCAACTTCCACAACTGCATGACGAGTGTCTTCGAACGGATGAAGACCAACTGCCTGAATCTGCCCTGCTAGCGGTCACAGATAACATCAGGATGACACTAGACAAGGGACACTCTACGATACTGGTGCTGCTGGATCTATCTGCCGCGTTCGACACGGTGTCACACCGGATATTGCTCAGAAGACTGGAGGAGATCGGATTAAGGGACTCTGCCTTACAATGGATGACGAGCTTTCTATCTGCTCGCTCCCAAACTGTCAACTTAGGCCCGTATCGCTCCGCACCTATGGAACTGTCCAAGGGAGTACCTCAGGGCTCTTGTTTGAGCCCTACATTGTTCAACATATATGTTGCTCCCCTGGCCAATCTCCCTCGGATACATGGGTTTATTCCCATATCCTATGCGGACGATACGCAGCTACTTTTCCCATTTGACAAATTTGATCCATCTGTACAGTTGGCCTTCTCCTCTGGGATGAGAGCCATCTCACACTGGATGAAGAGCAACTTCCTCCAGTGTAATATGGGGAAAACAGAGATTCTGCTCTTTGGAGAGGCCCCCTCCTTGTGGACACCAGAGTGGTGGCCGACCGATTTGGGTGCCTATCCTGCCCCCAAATCTACTGTGAAGAACTTGGGCGTTCGTTTGGACCAAGCCCTCACAATGAAGGAACACACTGCGCAGACAGTGGGTTCCTGCTTCCACACAATGAGCCTGCTCCGTCGAGTCTTTCCTTTGCTCCCTGACTCAATTCGGAAAACTATAATACAGGCCCTTGTATTAAGCCGCTTGGACTACTGTAATGGGCTGTTGATCTCTGCCAATGAGGCTTCGCTCAGCAGACTACAAGTAGTCCAGAATACGGCAGCACGATTGGTCCTCAATGCCCCCCCCAGGACTCACTCCCGCCCTCTGCTTCTGCAACTTCATTGGCTTCCTGTCCGTCAACGGATAAGATTTAAAGTCTGTTGCATAATACACAAGGCACTGTTCGATCTGGGCCCTTCTTACCTCTCAGAGAAATTTACTCCGTATTTACCTTCGAGATCTTTGCGCTCAGGTTCCAAACATCTTCTGGTGGTACCTCGAGTCAGACAGGCTAGACTGGGAGGAAAGGCCCTCTCACATCTTGGTCCGCGTTACTGGAACGAGCTTCCATTACTCCTGAGACAATGTACAGATTATTTGCATTTCAGGAAGCTGCTTAAGACCACCCTCTTCTGTCTTTGATTCTTTTGTCTTTGTCTCGGATTTAATTAAATCCGCATTCCATCCATGCCGCCCGCCCAAAGCGCAGAGATACCCCTTCGGGGGTCGATTCAGGCGCTATACAAATAAATAAATAAGCTCAACACGGACAAGACGGATGTGCTGATTTTTGGGAACAGCATCTGGTGGCCCTCTGAACTCGAACCCACACCTATACCCACAGACCATGCCCGCTACCTTGGCATCATCCTAGTCAACAAACTCACCATAAAATGCCAAATTAATGCAGTCTCGTCTGCCTCCTTCCACACTCTCTACATGCTACAAAAGATTTTCAGATGGTCCCCGTCAACACCAGGAAAACCATCACTCATACCCTAGTCACCAGCCAGCTGGCCTACAGCTAAGCGCTCTATGCCAGTCACCATCCAACTCCGGAAGAGACTCCAGACGATACAGAACTCAGCTGGTAGATACAACCTCGACCTCCCCAAACAGACCCACATCACCCCCCCACTTCAGGAACCTCCACTGGCTCCCCATCTAAAAAAGATGCCAATTCAAAATCCCGATTCACACCTACAAGGCCCTCCATGACTAAGGATCAGCATACATCAATCACCGCCTGAACTTCAATCAATCAGGGTTTTTGTAAAGCGCGACTAATCACCTGTTAGGGTCTCAAGGCGCTGGGGGGTTCTGCAGTTCAGTCAAAGAGCCAGGTCTTGAGCTCCTTCCTGAACTGAGGCAGTGACGGTGAATTCTACCAACCTTCCAGAAACCTGCGCTCTGCCGCCCTCGCACTCACTCCCCGCATCTGCTGAAGCTACAGAGGAGGGCGCTCCTTCTCTTACCTCGCCGCCGAGTCCTGGAACGACCTCCCCCATCACCTCCGAACATCATCCTCTCTCCCAGAATTCAGAAAGGGACTCAAGACCTGGCTTTTCGACTGATCCCTGCAAGAACGTAGCGCCTGGATTCCCTTGCGAGTGATCAGCCACGCTCTGCAAATCAGAGTTGATTGATTGACTTACCTTTCTAAATAATATACAAATCTGTGATCTGTATTTTACACTAGGTGCTTTGCAGGAGGCACATTAACATGCTATGCTCCTTTAGGAGTCAGAACTGTGACTGGACGAAACACAAAGCTCTCCCAGAACTACATTAACCACAAGAGCTATCTTACCGCTAGTATAATCCCCTTAAAATGGCTGGGCACACAATGATTTCTGCAGTAGTTGTCTCAACCCTACTGTAAGATTACAAAATATAGCCTCTTTGTCACCAATTAAGGCATCAAGAACAGATTTACTGTCATTTCCTTGTAGTTAATTTCTTTGCAGCAGATTGGTTTTAATAAATGTATGATCAGTCCTGCCAAGTACCACGCATAAGGCGTTTGACTATCGCATTTCAGTGTGGTACTCCGCATTACTGCACTGAAATGCATTGTCACGCATATCTGTCTCAGTGGTCACTGGGAAAGAGCTCAGTGTGGCAGCTAGCATCGTGCCGCCCATGGCGTGCACTGATCGTGCTGTGCTCCCACAAGCTCCAGGGCTAGCACTGTGAGCCAAGGATACAGTGCTGGCAGGCTCCCACTCTACAGTGTATCATGATTCAATGTGATCATTCCCTGTGGCGCGGCTCTGACTGACAGCCTGTTTGACATCATGATCGGCGAGATGGTCTCCAACGACTACTACCGAGACAACCGGGCCCAATCAGGTTGTCTGCTGGGTACAGCATATCCTGCTGCCGGAGCCAGGTGTTTTGAGGAAGGCGCAGCTCCGAGGTGGTTGCATTGCGGGCCGCGCTGCAAATTCAGTGATGGCGCCTCTCACAGTGCTGCTCTGCAGG
Source organism: Calotriton arnoldi (assembly GCA_963921515.1). NCBI lineage: Eukaryota > Metazoa > Chordata > Amphibia > Caudata > Salamandridae > Calotriton > Calotriton arnoldi. Next base: position 1,772,403 of record CAWUFW010000493.1, on the reverse strand, counting down.
CAGCTCGCACCGAGCTGAGGCCGTGCTAGCTCAGCTGGTATTAATTTTACCGCCGCCGAACGCAGCCGATTTGGAGACAAGTGACTCCGGGATTGCAGCACCGAGCGGCCACCAGGACAGTATCACTGGACGGCCCGCACTGCATTCACGTGGAGTCAGGACAGCAGCAGCCCGATCACTGTGTGAAGGCCGCGGGCCGGGTGGCAAACGGTCCCGGAAATGCGGCCTCGCCTGAGCTCAGCCTGCCTGCAGTGCTGCAGCCAACCCTTGCAGACCAGAGTGAGTCACTGCCTGCAAGCACCACAGTCCTAGTCCTCTGGACACTGACACTCAGACTTGTCTGCGACCAGGCCGCGGCCCAACTAGGTACCAGCCCAGAGCGTGTGTTTTAGTTTATAAGACAGATCATGTTATTTCTGGTCCTGATGCTCCATTTCCCTGATGCTCCATTATTGCTCTGTATGATGCCCCATTATTGTGCCCAGTTCCTGGTTATTGCCCTAGCTGGTGCCATATTACTGTCGTCTCTGGTTACCCTTGCAGACGCCTTATCATTGTCCTCTTTGATGCCTTGTTATTGCCCACTCTGATGACATTATAGCCCCTCTGATTTGCTCCGCTGCCCTCTCTGATGCCCAATTATTACCCCATCTGAAGCACCACTTTTGTCCACTCCGATGCCCAGTTATTGTCTTATCTATTTTGCTGTTATTTCTGCCTCTGATGCTCTGTTATTGATGCCTCTGAGGCCCTATCATTGACCTTTCTGATGCCATGTTAACTCCCCCCATGCCCTCTTAACGCCCCCTCTGATGCAGTATTATTGCCCTCATTGAAGTAGTATGATTTCCTTATTTATTGCCCTATTAACTAATTTCATGTGCTATCATTGTCCTGCCTTATGCTGTTATTGCCTGCGCTATCTCCCTGTTAATACCTCCTCTGATGCCTCATTACTGCCCACTGTGATGCCAGTATTGACCTCTCTATTGTCCTGTTAATGCCTCCTCTGATGTCTAATTAATGTCTCCTCTGATGCCTAATTATTGCCCCCTCTGATGCCTTGTTATTGCCTGCTCTATTCCTTGTCAATGCTCCCTCTAATGCCTTCTTATTGCCCCCTTCGATGTGGTTATTGCCCTGTCTGAGGCCCTGGTATTGCGTCCTCTAACGCTCTGTTATTGGCCTGTCTGAGGTCCTGTTATTGCCCCCTTCCTGGCTCCGGGTCTCTGGTCTGTTCCTGGTTTGTTTATTTTGAGGCCTCGGGCAGGAATGTCAAAGATGGGGGCAAGAGAGGGTGGGGCAAGAGAGGGTGGGGCATGAGAGCAGTAAGGAGTTTTTAAGGTTGCTAATGATGGTGGGGTAGTTAGTTGTTGCAATGAATGAAACAAAATAGATTTTAAATGTTATTTTTAAAAAATTAGAGGAACCGCAGTACTGTGGGACCTGTTGCACAATAACTTTAGAAATCCGAAACTGTCCTATGTTGGATTTGGTGATCTAATCTCGGTATTACAATACCGGGACGATTTGCTGTTTTGTCCCATACATGTTTTCTTCCTAACTTCTCTTGATAACATTTTTCAAAGAGTCACATGTCATAGACGTAAATGACACTCATAGGAGGAGTATAAACATAAAAAAGTCACTCATATGCATGCTGAAAACTTGGCAGCTATGTGCGTTAGTCCAACCCCTGATGCTTGGTACTGGACAGGGCTGGTGTAATTTCTGATATGTATATGTTTCCCTCGTCTTCATTGCTTGATTTTGCTCGCGATAAAGTGTCACTCATAGTTGTTTAAATGTCACTCATAATTACATTGAAATGATGAAAATGTAACACATAGCAATCAGGGGCGGTGCGTCCATTAGGGCGCTTGGGCGTTGCCCCCCCGACTGAGCGTTGCCGTCAATCATCTCACACAATGCAATCATTCTATCGCAGGCCGCCGGAGCCGAAGGCAGTCGGCTCAGAAGGGGGCGGGGCAGCACTACAGGAGATCAGGCTCAGCTGCTGCAAGTGTCTGACTCTGAATGAATGATTGACATACACATCGGTGGTGCGCACAACACCAAGAGTGCGCATGCTCTGTTTAGGGCTTACACAATTTGCGACCAGCCCGAACATGCGCAGTAGGCGGTGCTCATTAGAAGAGCGAGGGTTGTTCCATGCCGCTCTTCTAATGAGCAGCCTAGTGCGCATGTCCGGGCTGGTCGCAAAAAATGTTAAGCCCTAAACAGAACATGCGCACTACTGCTCAAGCCAATCCTGGCGCTGCTGCTGGAGCAGCTTCTGGATTGGCTGAGACCGACATAGGCGGTACTTGCAAAGGCGCCAACGCGGGAGTCGGACCCCGGGCCAGGACTCAGAGGACTCGCAGAGGCGGCGCGGATCCGGTAAGTTTAGTTTGCTTGATAAGTATTATAATGCTGCTTTATTTTAATCTCCCCCGGCCCCACGACGCGCGCGACCCCCCCCCCCACGAGTATTGGAGCGCGAGCCGCGACTGGTGAAAGGATCAGTCTTCTCTTCTGTCACCTGAGGCACTGACATCTCAGCTACTTGCGCTCAACCGTTTAAGCTGTTTTAAGGGATTCTAAACTGCAATCTGCAACCAGGTGCACGGGCGCATTAACCCACTAGGTTGTCTTATCCGCGCGAGAACATATGACCTCCGCCTGAAACAGAGATTTATACGGCAGGTGCACAAGTCCACTAGAATAACCAAAAGTGTTTTATTTTCAAGAAGTAGAGAGCGGGCAGAGGGTCGGTGTGGGGGCATAAACAGGGAATATCAACAGCAGATTTTATGGCCATATGGCACGCACCGTGCCAGCACGTCAATCAGGCTTCCCAGTGCCACCTAGCTCATAAATGCCTGCCTTGCAGCGCTGTGTAGGTCTGTCAGTCCTACGCATCTATCACAGTGGTATTTAGCATGTAAATGCAATGTGGTACCGTGCCATCTTGCCAGTCGCGCGCCCACACACCACAGTGGTATTTAGCATGAAATGCCCTGCAGTGCTGACTCATCTTGCCAACCCGTTGCCCATAAAACAGTGTCACTAAGCCTGTCATGGCACACTGTGCCAACCCTGTCAGTTCTACGCCCACCAACCAGTGCCAGTCAGCCTGCAGCGCTCTCTGCCATCTGCCCTCCTCTTCGCAACCCACCCCCCCCGCCGGGGCATGCCGCAGGCCCCTCTTCTGTACCAGGAGCAGCTTCCGAAACAACACGGAGGCTCTGATTCATGTCTTCTCTTCAGACGCATTAATGGAGCAAACACGGGCTTTGATGCGAGTGGGGGCGGCTTGGCATGATCTCCCAGCGCGCGCTGGGCATCGCTGCCAGAATGAACCAAGGCTACCACCAATATGTGTCTGAGTGGGGACTGCCCCTAGAGGTTAGAGTTGAGACCTGCTAATGCCCATTCCATATGTGGCCTCGCTCTTCAGGGTCACCTCTGGCACTCTGCTATGATGAGACACTTCATGCCTCTGTGCAAAGCCTGTCTGCCAGTCCATCTGTGTCCAGTGGCAAGTGCCCCCGTCCGTACTTTTGTACCGTTGTTTCAGCCACTGCCCCCGCCCCCACTCACCTCATGGGTCTCACCTATGCAGAAGCAGGTGGCGGCGGCCCCGGGGCTGCCAGTGGCGCAGGAGTGGGCAGCAGGGGCCCGCGCTGCAGCGGGATGGCACGCTGACATCTACATCTCAGACGAGTCACGATACACAAATCCGAGGCACTCATCCTGGAGGATGAAAGGCTGCGTCGGCACCACCTCAACACCAACTTTCGCTCCTGCAGGTTACACTCACACATCGCTGCAGCAGGAGCTCAACCCACTACACTGCCTTACTGTGACTGAAGGCTGAGGCAGTCAAGTTACATGATCTGTGCAGCGGGCTTGTATAGGCCCTGAATGTCAAACCGGCTGGCCAATAGCCACTGTACTCAGTGCACCAGGAAACCCTGCTCTATAAGCGCCCCCTGACCCCCGTAGCCGCACATATGAATGGGAAGGTGTCCTGCAGATCTGTGCGGTGCTGCAGTGCCGCATAGGAGGTCCTCGGATTCATTTTGGCCGCTGCAGAGCAGCATACTCCACACAGCTGCGATCAGGGCTACTGTCACGCGCACGACACACAGCTGTGTTCTCAGGCTGCCAGACATTGCATGCAGCATGCCTACAGAGTTCGGCAACATTGATCATTAAAACCATTACAACTGACATTTCTGTTTACAGATTGTCACTTACAAATGCATTGCTTGTGTGAATCAAATACTGACAGGCAAAACTTAGTTTGTACAAATCACCTACGTAAGCAAAATACTCCTGATGTATTTGGAAACCACATTGCTAACGGTATTGCCTGCTTTTTTCATATTAGCAAGGAGATTTGTACAGGTGCTCAGTGTATGTTTACCAACACCGCAGCCTTCCAGTACGGGCACCTGAGACATGCATGTTGTCGCATAGCTGACACGTTTTAAGTTTGCATGTGTGACATTTCCAACATTTCATCATGGTTGTTTTGCATTTTAAGGCTTGTTTACTTAATCTTGCATTCCCCACGAGTTAGCTATTTTATAATGTGGTTGTTTATCTGTATTTTTTTCTATGCATACTTTGAGGCTTGTGTATTTCATTTGCAACTGAAATTCTGTGGAAATGTGTGTGAAGGGGGTACAATGATGTCAAAATATTTGCGAAGCAAAAGTAAGAGAAATTAAAGTGCTTATATTTGAGGGAGTGCAGTGCATGTTGGGGGCGGTGAAGTGACAGATGTGAGGAAGGGCATTCGGGGAAGAGTAAAAAGAGGATGCTGAAGAGGAAAGAGAGGGGGTTGAAGATGTGCAGATGAACAAGATATGCAGAGAAAAAGAGGATACATATCTAACATAAAGCAAACCTAATTGAAGGCCAAAACTCCTTCCACAGGCCTCAATCCTATTTAATTCACAGACTCACTATTTCAGAATTTAAACATTTTCAATGTTAATTATTTATAAGAAATCATTGTTGTTACTCATTTATCTTAAACAGCTAACACCCAGTGACAAAGCCAACCATACTGACAGGCTTTAGGCGTATGTCAGTTGCTGTGCCATTTATCTGGATAAAATTACATCTCAGAGAGAAACCAAAATACCGGTCTGATGGCACACTATGGGAGTCACAGAGAAACCCCCCCCCCCCCCGAATCCCCCTTTTTGCCGTCGAGCTGCGCTCGCTCACGTTGATTCGTTAAGCATACGCCCCACCAGTTTCAAATTCCACCAGCCACCACTGATAGCAATCTGAAACCTTGGCAGCTCTGTGTATTGATTGACTTTCAGACTGCTTTTCAAGCTCTGCCGCCCCTCGTGACTCAACACTTTTCCTCTTCGTCTCCCTGACGCTCAGTTTGTGGGTTCCAGAAGTAAATTGTTTTCAATTCCAGCACTGGCTACCACCTCCAACTAAAGCGTTCCAGGAATGACTCCTCTGCCCCCCTCCACCCAACCCACCCCTCCAATTCTAGCACTGTTCGAAACAAACATGTTCTGTAAAAAGGGGAACCCTGGGAGTCGAGGCTGGTCTTGGAAAGGCAGAGATTGTGGCTGGTGGTTTGGGTCTACAAGCTTCACTTTTGAGCTGGTAGCGGCTGGGGAGCGCACGCGCATGTCATATAAATGGCCGATCGTTGCCATAGGAACCAACGCCGTCACACACATGGCTGCCGAAGACATGGCGCACCTAAACTGACTACAGAGTCAGACATCGAAGTAACCCCTAATATGACAGTGGTATTCAAGCGGGTACCCACTGGGTCTAAGCCATAGGATGCAGACTCCGCATTTGATGTGCACTCGCGATGCCTTGGTAGCGACCTGGCGCGCAGCTCAGTAACGGGCCAGACTTACAAACATGCACATTCTAACCAAGCTCAAACACAACCGTTCCGTCAAAAAATAAAAATCTATTCATAACGACAAAATAAATAAACACGTCTCTCTGCACTCACCAAGAGATGTGGGCACAGAAGGCAACCAGCGACATCTGATTAACCAACAGCGTCAGCAGGGGGCGCAGAAGAGGCGGGAGCTCAAGAAAGTCTGTCCCTGTTGTTATCCCCTCCCTCTCTACACAGGTTAGTTTGGGGGAGGAGTCTCACGCAGTTACGTGTAGACCCGGAAGTGATCTGAATCGTAACAGACATGCCTCTATCTTACTGAGAGTACAAAAGCTCCTTTACTCCTGTGTGTGTTTGACACAGCGTATGAGTCACACGTTGACTACACAGCGAAAATCCATTTAGTACTTACGGTGTTTAAAAGGTCTCGAAACTGGTTCATCGTCTAAAAAATGTTCTGGTGTTTCCCTCCAGAAAACATCCTGACAAAAGGTATGATTATGGCTACAAATTAAACAGTTGCGTCACTAAAAGTGAAATATCCCTTAATGCAGACAGCGCCCCAGAAAAGTTAGACGCCCTGGGCCTTGCCAAGGTCACTGTAGTAACGTGATTACCTGTTATCTATGGTAGAATATGGAATGGAGTGATGTCACTTGAAATGGGTATGTATTGGGGGGGGAGTAGAATGTTGTGCTGTCAGTGGCGGTGCGTCCATTAGGGTTGCCCCACAAGCTGCCCGCGCCCGCAAAGTAAACAAACAGTAAACTAACTGATAATGCATGACGCTGGAGGCTGGACCACCCACCCCCTTCAGAGTCTGAAGGGGGAGGGCGGACGGCGTCATGCTGACTGACTGACATGCATTGTCAGGCAGCCAGGGGGTGGCGCGGAGCGCACAGCAGGCAGCAGCACAAGTGCGCATGCTGGGTGAAGGTCGGAGAATTTTTCCGACCAGCCCAGTCATGCGCACTAGTGTACTGTCTGGCTGGCGGCTGCGCATTAGGAGACCGAGGGTTGCTCAACGCTGGAACCCTCGGTCTCCTAATGGGCGGCGAGTAACCCTGCTAAGCCAATCCTGGCGCTGGCTTAGAGGGGTTGCCACTATAGTGACGGGCTGTTCCTGAAGAAAATTGGGCGCCAACGCGGGACCCCGGGGCCGGCCGAGGAGGTCAGGTAAGTTTTCTTAATTTTATTCTCCCCCGGCCCGCGACCCTCCCGCGAGTATTGCGAGCCGCGACTGCCCTGCACCCGCTGCCCCGCAGATGCATTCAGTGCGCGTGGGGCAGCGGGTGCAGGGCAGTCAGACGTGGGTCACAGGACTCGTCCACTCCCCACACCAGCAGTCGGGAAGGAAAAAGTTGGGGCAGACGATATTCTGATAGTCTGAAGGGATCGGGCAGGGTGAGTGTGAAAGAAGCTCGCAGTGAATGTGTCATTGATTTGGAATCACTCTGTAGTCAGTCAGTGCATTAACTTGTGCTCTGGGGACAGATAGTTGAGAAACTGGAGGCTTTCTTTTTACAACAAACGGGTACGATCCTGTTCCCCATTGCGGTCGGTGCATGCGGTGTCCCTCCTGGGGTGTGTGACCTGTGTATATATGTGCCACACGTCGCCTAGCCAAGCCCCGAGTTTTCACTCAGTCCTGGACGTTTTCTGTTAATATTTGCATTGGTGTGGTAGGGCTGCCAGTGATGCGCTTAAAACCCACAGCTGTGAGAAGTACACGCTTTACACCTGTTACTGAGCAACTTCTAATCTGTGTGCACGCACGGCCGGGCTATGATGAGCAGTGAGTGGCCGCGCGCCTTTGCCTCTGGTGCTGTGTGGTCCCTGGTGCAGTGCCTGCCTGGACGTTGTGCCTGTGCTCTGTTGGAGGTGGGGCACTGGAATGTCATTTGGGAAGCCCAGTCTTGAACTTCCCCTCGGGCGGGGGGAGGAGGGGCCCGGTTATTGCCCAGAGGTGATGGTGCGTCTGAGCCCGCTGTCTGGGGCAGACCCTGCCGAGAACTGCCCATGAACTTTACGAGCTTTTGCTTCAGCGCAGTGCAGCGCAGAGCTCCTTACGAGCCCATCTGTTAAAACACTGGAGGCGGGATAACAACACACCAGGAGAGGGTGGAGAGCGCAGCTGCGTGGAGAAATGCAAGGTCTCACGGTGCAAGCCGGAGGCTTATTGCCAGGGTTTGCTTGCACACATGCAGAGGGCCGTTTAGGGTGCCAGGTGTCGTGAATTGAAACTGCGCAGCAGTCTCTGCCAGGCATGGTGTGCCACGTACTGTGACTGTGCAGCGGCCTCTGCCTTGCATCTAGCGCAGGGACACTGGACTTCAGCGGCAGTGGAGCTCCCAACTATTCGGCATGGTTGACTAAATTATGTTGCGAGAAAAGCCAAATTATGCGGCATGATACGGCACATATTTTGGTAGTATTGCTTCATTGTTTTGTAATTTTTAAACATAGTTATACTGTCTGGACCAAGATTTCACTTCATTAGCACCAGTTTAACAACCAAATACAGAAATTAATGAAAGAAGATCAGTTAAGCCTTGTGAATGGCCTTCCTCTGCGCGCGAATTCGTTGCCACAGTCTTAGTAACTTTTGAGCCATTTGAGCTCGAAACACATTTTTTTCCCGTTAAAATCTGCAGATTATGCAAGGGGGCCCCGGTTGCCCGCGCTCGTTAGCGGTAAAAGCATCACTCGCTGCCTGCTCGTGGGCACTCCCCGGCATGGGCTGTCTACCTGTGTTAAGAGATCACAGTGTGAACGCTGAGGCGCCGAGGCATGTGTGTGGTGTTCGGTGGCACGCCTGCATGTGTGTGCTCGGCAAGCATAAGCACGTCACGTTTCAAGGACTGTCACAGAACTGACAGCGTAATGGCTGACGTCTGCAGTTTCCTGATCTATCCTTGCGCCTGTAGGTGCGAGATTTAATGTAAAATGGCAACCGGGCTCATATTGTTGTCAGCAATGCTACCTTCTGTCCTTGTAACGCCCCGTTGTTGTTTCCCAACACACATGACAGCAGCCCAGAACTGCAGTCATACTCTGCATGGAAAACCCCAAGAGAGGAGAATAAGGCAGGCTGGTTTGAAATCTACTGTGCCTAGGTTGCTGTGCAAACCCACTCTGGTGTTCTTGGCAAGGTTTGATTAAGATACCAGTGGCAGGTGGTCTTTGCTTTGCAGCTAGGGCTGATTTTGGTACAGCTGTGTTTGATTCTGTCATTGTGCAAGCGGGTGGGCTAGGAGTGACTTGCACTAGTGAGCGTTCATCCACACAGTCAGTGTTGTCACCACGTCCCGTGTAGGTCTGCTCATCTTCCACAGCTCGGGCCTTGTCAAAGGACGGGTTCGGCGACGACATCAGTCACTGTTAATTGAATCCCCCTTCAGACTGACGCCACAACCCGGGGTAATTTTACGTGTTTTTTTGCACACTCAAGTGTTTCTCGGGAGACATACAACGACATCATCTGTGGTCGTGATTTGAAGGCTCCCTTCAAGGTGGAAGTTCACCTGCAGATTGATGTCACACTCAGTGTTAAATGGTCATGTCCTGTGCTCACTGGTCGGGCCCAGCGGAGTCAGGAAGAGGTGCCCAGAAGGTCTGTGCTACAGAGAAGGGAGCTTTGCTAGGGAGGAGGGATTTTTCAAGGGAGCAGTAACACGGAGCGGGGAAACAGCGCGGTTATTGTGAGGGGGGACTCAAACAGGAAGGCGAGCTGTGCCTTTGGGTCGTGTCAGAGAATTGAGTTGTGCTACTAACAAAGCGAACAAAGCTGTGTGAAGAGGTTTATCGGCAACGGAGCTGTCCAAGTAAGCGGAGATGTGGGAGAGGGCGGAGGTGCCTAAGTGAGGCGAGGTATGATAGAGCCAGGGCAGGGGTTGTTTAAGTACTCGGACCTGTACCAGAGCAGAGAGGCTAGGTTAGTTGTATCGGCGGAGCAGCTTTGTCAAGGTCGAACTGGGTGCCCCCTCAGCACCTCCCGCACGCTATCCTGCTCGGTCGCGGTGCAGTGTCCTGGTCAGCAGGAACGCCATCTCTCCCTGTGCTAGTGCTTAGCTGCCACACCACAGCGCCTGCGAAGACTGGGAAACGGCCTAACAGATTAGTAAAAAGAGAGAAGGCCATAGTTCGATGTAGAGAGATGAGGACAGCGGTGGCACGTAAGAAAGAGTGCACGAGGACAGAGAGAGGGAAAAACACCAATAAAGGCAGCATAGAAAGAAGTGAATGGAGGACAGAAAAAGCACAGGAGAGGGAGTGGAGAGAGATAGAGAACAGACAGAGGAAGGGGAAGAGGAAAAAGAGGAGAGAAAGTGCAAAGAGAGGAGAGAGAAGATGACCGCTATAAGGAGGACACAGAAAGGAGGCATAGAAGGGCGACAGAGAGAACACAGGGGAGAAAGCGGAGGGGGAAGGAGAGGGAATAGAGCAGAAAGTAATGAGGTGGGAGAAGAAGAGCGAAAACAGAAGAGAGAGGCTACAAAGAGGAGAGAGGCATATGTATTATGAAGGGATTGGATGGAGGGCAAAATAGAGATGTGGTACATAGATGAGAGGGAGGGAAAAGAAGAAAGGGGGTACAGAGATGGGGGGGGGGAGAACATTAGAGCATAGATACTCAGTTGAAAGAGGGAGAAAACGACATGAAGGAAGAGGACTGAATAAAATGTGGTGGGGTGAGGAGAAAGCAGGCCAATAAGATAGCAATGACAGCACAAGAGAGGCATACAGGCACTACTCACAGTGTGTGTCATTGTGGGTCTGCGTTACATGTCTTTATTTACTCCATTAAGTTAATAGTCAGTCGCATGGTCGCTTTGAGCGTAATTGTGTATTTGGGGTGATTAGGTAATGTATTACGGTAGCACGACAGTAAATGAGCCTTCTACAGCGGACCTCTGTCGGGTGACTCATGGCGCCTCTCTCGCGCGCTTTAGAAATGTTGAACATGCATTGAAGGTACGCGTTCAAAGTCGGCTTTCTGTTACTGAAACCGCTCAAAGCTCGAGGCTCTTTCTATTATCGCACGCAGTAAGAGCACGAATTCCCTCACAAGAGCTGCTCTGCCTTTTGTGCTCGTTCTTCTGGAAGCATTTCTCAGGATTTGCTATTCTTGGGCGTCAGCCACGCACTTTCTGATGTCTTTGTGGGGGAAATACTTTTTAGGGACGAATGTCGGATCAAGCCTCAGGACGCTAAGAAACCGTTTTTGTCATGACGTTCTTTAGCAGCCTCACTCTTGGGGTATTGAAAAAGGTGCTACATACCTCATGTCACTCCGGTATCTATCTTTCCAATGGTTGCGTTGCTCAGTAGTATTACAAATAGATGGTCATGGAAATTCTTTATTTTCAAAGTAAGCTTTCAAAGACCTTGTGTGGATAAAGTAGGCTGTGTATTGTGTAACTATCGAAGTACTTGGTCTTGTGTGTGTCCGTCATAAAAGGCACACCGTTGAGCAGCAGAAATGTAAACTGGATTTTTTTTTTATGACCGAGGATGTGGTAAATAAATGAGGGACTGTGTATTACAAGAGGCTGATTCTTGATGCGTGCTCGATAATTAGTAAGTCATTTACCCAGGCCTTTAAGTGACATTGTATTTCTCCTCTCTAGTGTATTTTTGATAGGAATTATAAAAATATTTATAGAATGAAAGCATGTTACAGCATTTGATGATTTAAATGTTCATAAGTCATTCGCAGTAATGTTTTATGCATCCCAGTTATATTCTGTGCATTCAAACCACGTACGAAGCTTTCTTTGCCCTTAAAGTATTCTGCAACCCTGTCGTATGCTATGCATTCAAGATACTTACAGCGCTTTGATTCTGACTGCACCCCTGTCATAACTTTTGTATCCAAGTCATTCACAGCGCTTTCTAGTAAAGTATTGTGCATTTCTGTCAGATGCGATGCATCCAAGTCATTTATAGCTCTTTTATTCTGCACCCCTGTCATAAGTTATGTATCCAAGCCGTTTGCAGCAGTGATGGCGCGTGAACAATCCAATGTGTTTGTCACCCAACACGAGCAGTTCAGACTTTATTAATCCCAGAAGGTTGGTAAACCTGTAACATTTACACAGATTTTTGCAGAAGGCATTCCTTCGAGCTGTATGGGGAATTTTCATGTGTAATCTTGGGGAGCAATTTACATATTACAGTAACTGTTGAACAAATTAATGCAAGAAGATACGGGGCAGTTTTTAATGTGTTTAATATTTAAAGACTATACGTTCCCACTGCTTAATAAGCCTTGCTTTATCGCTGCATTCATTTGCTTTAAAATGCACCATTTGCCAATCTTTTTTAAATGCCTTTCTCAGGAGAGGGACTCTCCCTAGACCCCAGATTTGTCCATTGAACTCGTTCACATCGCTAACTAATTTTTTCTTTTGGAAAGGGTAGAGCCAAAGCAGTCTTGCTTAGTACCCTACCCCTCTTCAGAAGTCAGACTTGCTTGGCAACCCTGAAATTCTCTGAAATAGTGTATGAGTTTTCTTTTATGAATGCCTAGAAGAACTGAATTTTTAGTCCATTTATCACAGAAATAGTGCTGAAAATCGCACCAAAAAGATGCCAATTTGTAAAAAATTTCTTCACGGGGGGAGAACCCCCCGAACCCCTCTTATTGCCGTCGGGCTCGCTGGCTGCGCTCGCTCGCCTACGTTCGTTCGGTCTCCATACGCCTCACCAGTTTCAAATTACACCAGCCGCCACTGTGTGCTGTCATTATCGCAGCCGTCCTTGTACTGCTGTAAGCATCATTGTAAACGGCTTTGCAATAAACTTAAATGAACGATCTTCGTGTCGGAGTAATTGCTACAAGGATTTTGGCGACGAGGATGGGGAACTTGCGGAGGCTGGTGTGTCAAGTGAGATTTATGGTCTGACTAATCTACACCGTGCCTACGTGTTGAACAAAGTTTATGTTCCAGCCAGCTGATCCACACGGTGTATGTAACCTGCTGTGAGCGAGCACTTTGGGGACGACGAGGGAGTCCTTACAAGCAAGCCCGTAGGAAGTGTTGTGCCTGCTTTTACTTATATGGAGGAGAAACGTCGTGGAAACCTGTGAGTGCCTTATAATTTTGCAACGGCTTACCAACGGAAGATCTTTGCAGCCGCAAGCAACATTTTTCAAATGCTGCGCTCCTTGCGGGTGTTGGAATTCTTTTAGCCTTGTAATTTGTTTTAGATTTTCTTTTGCATACTCTGGCAAAATGTCCAACAATGCCACACTCTAAACATTTTGCTGATTTTGCAGGACATTTGTCAAAGTTCGCTGAATGTGAAAAACTTCTACACCTGTAACACACCATCTTGCCCACTCTTTTATACTCAAAACTATCCCCTTTTTTTTTCCATTTTGGAGTCCCCAAAACGTAAAGACTTGTCAGAAATTTTACCAACAATTTCACCCTTTTTTTAGTATCATGGGACAATGTTGCTTTTGCGCATCTTTCAGATAATTCCGCTTTTTTTACCAGGGCAACAATGTTCTTAAGGCACCCTTCACCTTCCACACATAATCTATCCTGCATGGTTTTGTTTTTAGTGTACATTACCACATGGTCACGTATGAATTCGTTATGAAGCTGTGCAAACCTCCATTTACTTGCTAACTTTTTTAACGCTGACATGTATTCTTTTGGATTAATGAGAGGTAGAATTCCTTATTGCAAGATCAATCCAGGATGGATGGGGAAGAGCAAAACATACGACTGGGACAATGAGCAAGTACGAAAGTCCATAATGGCCTCTCAGAACAAAAACAAAGTATATTTTGATGCCAAGCACGGTACAAAAGAGGTGTGTTTGAAAGAAGGACAGTTTGTGAGGGTCAAATGTGGAAAGAAAGTTGGAAAGGGATGCAGTCAATTTTCTGAACCAAAAAAAGTTGTCAAAGTCATGCGAAACACTGTTAAGTTGGATGATGGGAATGTTCACCATATGAGTCGCATTTCGGTTGCTCATTCTCAGAGTTATGGAAAAAGAAATTCTGAAGTAAAAGGAAAGGGGAGTTACTGGTGGATGGAAGTGTTACCCATAGTGGAGATGGGGAGAGTGAATGAAGAGATTGAGTGTTAGCCTGGGACGGTGTCTTTGGATAATTCGGTGGTTGCAGAACAAAGAGGAGAGGAAAAGGGTATGTCAGATTTGGTGGAAAGGCAAGATGTGCTGACTGGTTTGATGAGTAAAACGGTTGTTGGTAAATCCAGCGAATTTGGCAGATGTATTAAAACCCCGAAGTCTTTGGAAGACTTTATATGTGAGTAAGGTTTTTGCTTTATTGTTTTTGCTTTATTATTGAACTTAAGCTTTGTATTTTTGTTTATGTGTTAATGCAATTTTACTGTACATATGTTTATCTTTTACATTGCTTTATTTAGGGAATGGGATGTGTAGTAACGCGATTACCTGTTATCTATGGTAGAATATGGAATGTAGTGATGTCACTTGGAATGGGTATGTATTGGGGGAGTAGAATGTTGTGCTTTCATTACCGCAGCTGTGCTTGTACTGCTGTAAGCATCCTTGTATACGGCTTTGCAATAAACTTAAATTAAAGATCTTCGCGTTGGAGTAATTGCTACAGTCACCCATGGTCTGAATGCTGGCTATAAGGGCAACTGGTTGTGTTTGCCGGTGAGTTCTGAGGTTCGGCTGAGGGCCTCAGAGTGTGAAACCAAACATGCCAACGTTTTAGAAGAGGAAGGCGAGAGATTTTTTTTAGATAATCGGGACAACGTATTTCTTCCATTGACTTCTGTCAAGGCCTCAATCGGGTTTATTGTCATGTATGGGTCTGAATGTAAATATAATTTTTTTCCCTTACCTGTCAGGAGCACGGAGAAAGCGCTATGCCAGGCAGAGAGAGTGTGACAATAATGTTGTGCACTGGCCTGCAGGAGCATGTTACTGGCAGTGAATACTACGAGTCACACAAGACCAGTCCCTGTCTGCAAAAGCCTGCTGAGCAATCACGTTTTTGCAGACAGGAATCGGGAGGCGGGAGACTAGCCTTGAAATCGGTAGTCTCCCGTCTGAATCGGGAAGGTTGGCATGTATGGTGAAACAAGGATCTTTTTTGAGTCTACAAGAGTTTTCATAGCGTACACAGAGAGTCTGGTTAGCTTGGGGTGACACAAGGCAGTCTCAATTTCCTTTGAAGGCATGGAGGTATCTGAAGGCACGCCAATAGTCAGGAGCATATAAGGATCAGCCAAAGATAAGGGCAGCATGAGGGTTTATAAGGGTAGCCTTCCACCACCTGATGGTAAGCCTTTAGGCTCCCCTCCTAGTCTTTAGCAAGACCGCAATCCGTAAGATATTCCTAGGTCATGGTGCACACGCATGATCTGTGTTCACCACTGATCAAAAAAATTTTCCCAAGGACTGAGATATCATAGGAGCTGGGTCACTCAGAGCAGGGATACACGTCCATTACCATGCAAAGGAATTTTCCATCCCAACACCTAACTAACAATTTAGGACCATTTAAACATAGGATTGAAGGGCCAGAAGCCAAATTACAACCAGAGGTTGAGGGCCAAAAATGGTATTGTAGTTCAGTGAGTTAAAATACTTTTTTTGCAGACCATACAATATCTTAAAAAGAAAGAAAAGTCAACATTTGTTAAAAGTGACATAACCGTTAGAACACTAAACAATGTGGCTTGCCCATGAACAAAAACTTAAATGAAACGCACTGGCACAAGTTTAAATTACAGTGCTGAATCAGGAGGTGAAAGCTGACAGCAAAAAACCTTGTGGTCGGGCTTTATCTCCCAATATAGTATTTTGTTGAGTGCAAATGGTATACCAACGTACTGTTGCTGCATGCATTTATATATTTTTACCTGTCCATTTACCAACAGCGTTTGCAGGTAGTAATAGCATTGTATGCAAGTAATCCACTGCAATTTTCTGGTACATCAACAAATTGAATTTATTTTGTGTTTGAAGTTTGTGCAATTTAAAATGAAAACACTAAATTCCTAGTTCCCCTTGTACTTTAGGATATAGATTTCCATTCTTAAAAATAAACATATACAACTGTCTGTTTACTTCCTCAATTGGGGTTAGATCTACAAACTTATTCAAATTTACTAGGACCAATCGTACATGGAGTCCAATTTACTGGGCATGCAAAAATGCCTTTGCATTAAATAATGTGCAGGTTTATATTTTGATCTCCACAGCGAAAATATTTTTTTCCTTTAAAGAAACTCATTTACTTGTTCCAACCCCTCCCAGGAAATAAATTAATTCCTGCAATTGACTGAGCAGGAGTACATCTCTGAATGTTTCGAGGGTAGAAATGGGTTGTGGAGAAGTTTATGAATGGTAACAAATTTGTGGGTTTGTGTTTGTTCCCAAACATTCGGGGTTGATTCTGTAGACATCTCGTTGATAGCACTGTATGATGGGCAGTGGTTTCCAAACTGGGGTCCGTGGACCCCTAGGGGTCCGTGACACATTCCCAGGGGGTCCGCAGGCAGCATTTTTAAAACCACTGCAAAGTTCCTTGTATAATCAGCAGTTTTCAAAGCAACAAAAAAAGTGTCAAGATAACTCCAGTGATTAATGAAAGAGATGGGAGTTTTGTCTAGTGGCAGCTTTGACTCCTTTAAGGAAGCGCAGAGGTTTAATATGCCTGCTGCAAAGAACGTGTACCGTGCATTTTAAAAAACAATATTTTATGTGCATAGCTCAGTGGATTACTGCTTTTGTCACAGAGCTTCTGTTGTTACTGTGCAGTTCATAAGTTACAATCCTAAACTAGCACAGTGAGCTATGAACTGCCATCAAAGAGCTGCATTCAAACTGCATGGTACAAGTTAGTAAGTTATGTTTTCTCTCAGTCTTTCATTATCCTGAGGCTGCTAATAAAGGTTTATTTGGGTAGAAATACATTCTTATTATTAACGTCAATGCTAACCACTGTGTCATGTTCTGAATCCTGAGTTTGTGCTTATCCAGACCAAGCACTCTTAAAAAATGCCTACCAGTATAGATGACATGTGAATCCTACGCCATGAATTCCCCTTTGCCTTATGTAACATTTTCTATACACTGATTTACACATGTATGATTCATTGTCTCTGCCCTACACTGGTATGAGAGATGCTATAAAACAAATGCAATACATGAGACAGAGGGGCTATGGAGAGATAAGAGGCAGTGTTGGAGGGTGATAGTGAGGGAATCATTGAAGAGCCCCAACAAAGATCATTGTATCCTGGAACACAGTAAGGTCATCATTTACTATGCTTTAAAAGCTAATACAATTCAATATATAATGACAAATGTGTGTGGAATGCATCATTTTTCCCTAATTTTCTTGGGGGGGAGAGCCCCCCAAAGTTCTCTTTGTAGTGGTCAGGCTCACTTGCTGAACTTGGTGTGCACTGTACAGGGACTGGTCGGACAACATTTGCCAGGGCTGCTTTGGGTTTCCAATACGGCCCTGGCAGGAGCCTCGTACCGCGAAATAAAAGCAAACATTGAAAAGTTAGTCACCGAGGTGCAGCACCAACCTTCCCATTAAAATCTTTAGATTTTTGTAAATTTTTTCAATATAAAATAATAAAATCTTTAGCTATTAGAGTATTTGTTTGGTGTGCACTTGTTTGTGTATTTTTCACGAATTACTGTTTTAATGTTTGACATTTAAATAGTACAAATTGCTTTGAGGTCCCCGGCTTCCAGTAGTGACTTACTGGGGGTCCTCAGGAGTCAAACATTTGGGAACCACTGGGCTATACTGATTTGGTTATGCAAGAGAATATCTACAGTAACTTTTCTTTAGAGTTGCACCAGAATCTACTGAATTCCAAGCTGACTGATCCCAGACAGCTTGGGGTACAGCTGTGTTGGTACACACTAGAATGTCAAAAAAAATCCCATATGGTGATCCCAAGCAAAGGGTCATGCCTTCACCAGAGAAAGGAGTGAAGCAACAAGGATAAAAAGAAGAGCCTCAAAAGTCTGAGGAAGAAGGGAAAATCTCTAACCATTGCTACAAAATAAGTGGGCTGGGTATAAGAGGAAAAGCCATTAGACCCCTCCCCTCAGAGGTGGTGGTGTGCTTGGACTGTCATCAACCAGCGCACAAAAGGGGAGGCTTTGCCTGTTCCATGAAGCCGACCAATGGTGAGCAGTCCTAAGGGATTACAAGAGTAGGAATTGGGCTGGAAGTTGACCCAGGGGATACCAAGTGTTAAACTGAAACCACATTAGTGTGTGTGGGTGAAGCAAATGTTGAAGCCCTTGCTGCCTTACTACCCAGCAGGATAAAGTATAAGAAAAAGCCATCAATCAACAAAACAGGAGTAAATGCATTGAGGGGCACAGGAGCCAGCATGACCACTGTGATGTAAAAGCTGGTATTCCCAGAGCAGATCATCCAAAATGACTTTTGTTAGAAATTGAGGTTTCTGGTTGTCAAAGCATACACCATGTCCAAGCAGGAGCCACAATCCTAGTCAGGGTAAGTCAGATACACAACCTAAATTAACCTGTGCTCACCGTCTGGTAGCTTGGCACAGAGCAGTGACCTTAACTTAAGAGGCAATGTGTAAAGTGTTTGTGCAACTCTTTAATTACAGTAACACAGTGAAAACACCTCAAAAAGACACCACACCAGTGTAGAAAAATAGAGAATATTTATCTGAGTAAAACAAGACCAAAACGACAAAAATCCAATTAGTAGAACTTGAGATATGAACTTTTAAAGATGAAATGCAAAAACAGTGCTTAGAAGTCACAAGCGGTCAAAAGGTTACTTGAGGTCATGAAGGACCGGTGCAAATCAAAAGTCCTGGCCGGCCGCGATGGAGGGCAGGCCGGCTACAGAACCCACGCAGAGCCCGCTGAAAAAGTACCTTGTATGGAGCAAAGCATCGATGTCAAGCACACAATGCGTCTGAATTTTCCCCTCAGTCGGGTCACTGCATCGGAGACAAGCCTCGTAGACGGCGTTGAAGATTCGATGCTGCTTGATCGTCGAGCCATGCAGACGGTGTTGAAGAATCGGCATTGCGTTGAGCCTTGCAGTTAGGACTCGCGTCGTCATCGATTTGGCACTCCATCGGCGTCGGGGAGCGATGCGTTGATTTTTCTCACGCAGTCAGGTCGATGGGCTGGTTTTTGCAGACAATCCACCGCAGAACCCACTTCTGAGGCCCAGGACTGAAAGGGGCACCTCAGGCAAGGGTAGGACTCACAGATGTCAGAGTCCAGTAGCACTAGCAGAGTTGCCAGAAGTCTTTTGTGTCCCTGAGACTTCAGAAAACAAGAGGCAAACCTTTGGATAATCTTGGGTTCAAGGATGTAGAGAGCAGGTCCAATTCCTCTCACTCCCATGCAAGAAGCAGCAGGCCAACTCAGCAGAGCAGGTTGCAAATTGGTAGTCCCTCCTGTAGCACAGTAATCAGTGGGCAGCAGGCCAACACAGCAATGCAGGTAGCAAAGTGGCAGTCCCTCCTACAGCACAGCAGCTCTTCTTCCAGGCAAAATGTCTTTGGTTCCAGCAAGGTTCTGATTTGGTGGTGTCAAGGGTCCAGTACTTGTACCCAATTGTGCCTTTGAAGTGGGGGAGACATCAAAGAGGCCTTTGAAGATCACAAGGTCCCTGCCTTTCCTGCCCTGGCTCCAAACTCACTACAAGGCAGTATGCAGCTCTTTGTGTGGGGAGAGGCACAGCCCTATTCAAGTGCAAGTGTCGGCTCTTCCCTCCCAATCTACTTCAGGAAGGCCCATCAGCCTGGTGTTAGGCCATCAGGATGCAAATGTAACACCTCTTCTTTTTTGTGACTGTCTAGAGGGAAGGCACAAAGCCCAGCTGTCACCCAATCCAGATGTGTGTTTAGGGACAGACAGAGGCACATAACGGTTAAAGTAAGAAAATGCCAACTTCCTAAAAATGACATTTTCAGACTTACAATTTAAAATCCGACTTCACCATAAGTTGTGATTTTAAATTGGGAATCCAGATGAATATAGCATGTCACAACGCATGCTATTACATCGCATGCTTTTACAACGCGGTCGTTACAACGACCGCGTTGTTAGTACGCGATACCTTTACATCGCAAGTCATTAGAACGACTTGCTGTAGGGGGCGCGCTGGACTTAGGAATAGTATTATTTACTATTCCTACTCCAGTTTGCGCAACAGTAGGAAAGGTGTTGGAATTCATTTCCAATACCTTAGCGCCCCCTACAGCAAGTCGTTCTAATGACTTGCGATGTAAAGGTATCGCGTACTAACAACGAGGTTGTTGTAACGACCGCGTTGTAATAGCACTGCGATGTAATGACAGCGTTGTAAACGCTGTTTCCCATCCAGATACACCAATCTCCAGATTTTTATCTGCTCCTAATTGGAAATTACACTTAAAAGGTGTTTAAGGCAATTCCAATGTTAACCTATTGGAGAGATAGGCCTTTCAGTAGTGAAAAATGAATTTAAGAGTATTTCACTACTAGGGCATGTAAAACTTAAAAGTACATGTCCTACTTTTTAAATACACTGCACCCTGCCCATGAGGCTACCTAGGACAGGGCCTACCTTAGGGGTGACTTACATGTAGTAAAAAGGAAGGTTTGGGCCTGACAAGTAGGTTAACTTGCTAGGTCGAGTTGGCAATTTAAAACTGCTCACAAAGGCTCTGCAATGGCAGGCCTGAACCATGTTGAAAGGGCTACTCAGTGGGTGGCACAATCAGTGCAGCAGGCCCACTAGTAGTATTTAATTTACAGGCTCTGGGCACATATAGTCCACTTTACTAGGGACTTATAAGTAAAGTAAATATTCCCATTGTGGATAAGCCAATGTTACCATGCGTAGAGTACAGAGCATATGCACTCTAGCACTAGTTAGCAGTAGTAAAGTGCCCTGAATCCTAAAGCCAAAGAAAAAGAAACAATTGATGGACGGAATGCTGGACAATGCAAACATTCACCCCCAGTCACAAGGATCTGGGTTAAATCCATCATTCTTTTGCTCACCACACCACCCCAGTTTGGACCCAGCCATATTTTTATTTATTTTATTTTATAGTTTTATAGAGCGCAAACCAGACCCGTGAGGGTATTAGAGCGCTTTACAGGATTAAGGGGGTGGAATACAAAGTGTAAGGATGGGAGGGATCAAATTGGGAAAGATAGGGGATACATTATACAGGAGGAGCACGCAGTCTAAAGTCCAAGCTACATGTGGGAATAAAAATTAAAGCAGTTGGATATAATATACAAGAAGGCACGCAGTCTCAGCTCTTGGGGGGGATGCCCAGGAGTGCAGAAAAATGTATCATCCGTAGAGGCCGTGGATAATGCCGAGGTGGAGGGTGGAACATGTCGATGAGGTGATTGTAAAGTATTCATTAGACGAGGTATTTTCCCATTAAGAAGGTTTTGGTCTCCTTCTTAAAGTGTGCCAAGGACGGAAGTCTTCTGGTGGCGGGTGGGAGAGAGTTCCAAATTCTTGGTGCGGCCCCAGAGAAGGCCCGATTGTAGGTTTTTTTCTTCCAGAAGCGTGCTGGTTGCAGCAACAGGTCTTTGGCAGATCGGGAGTTTCTGGCTCCTCCGGATACCACGAGTTTTTGTGCGAGAAATGTAGGGGAATTGGAGTAAAGAGCTTTGTGAGTAATGCAGGCCACTTTAAATTGGATTCTGGCCTCTAGGGGAAGCCAGTTCAGAGCTTTGAGGTGGGGAGAGATGTGGTCGAATTTCTTTGAGCCCGTTAGGAGTCTGGCGGCGGTGTTGAGGCAGGCTTTCAATGGGGCCAGAGAGTTCTTGGGTAGCCCTGCGAGAGTAGAGCATCCATATTCTAGTCTGGAAATGACTAGGGCCTGGGTTGCCGTTTTAAGGTCGGATGCATCGAGAAAGGGTTTTAGGTTTCTTAGGTAGCTCAGGTGGAATCTAGCCGTTTTGGCCATCGAGTTTATATGGCCACGCATATTTAGGCTGCCGTCAAGGGTTATTCCAAGGGATTTCGCCGAGTCAACAATGGTAGGAGGGCAGTTTAGTGCTGTGATGGGCTTGATCCATTCCTGGATGTCTGGGTTGGGTTTGGGTGGGGAGATCAGAAGAAATTCAGTTTTATTTGCGTTGAGTTTAAGCTGGTTGGCGGTGAGCCAATGGACTGTCAGCTTCAGGGCCTCGTTCAGGGAGAAAATGTCCTCAGGGGAAGAGATTTTTATGTAGATCTGTGTATCGTCGGCGTACATAAGGTAGGAGATGTTGGCGGCACGAAGCACCTCGGTGAGAGGTTCAAGGTAAAGGTTGAAGAGGGTAGGGGAGAGGGTTGATCCTTGGGGGACTCCAACCGAAACCGGAGAGGGGGCGGATAGATCACCGTTGATGAGGACTCTCTGTGAGCGGTTTTGGAGGAAGGATCTAAACCATTCAAGGACGGTGCCATCCAACCCCATCCTGAGTTTGAGGCGTTCTAGGAGAATTTCGTGGTTAACCGTATCAAAGGCGGAGGAAAGGTCTAGAAGGATTAGGAGACAGGTGTCGCCTAGGTCGAGGGCTTGGAGGGCATCATCCACAATGTGGAGGAGGGTGGTTTCCGTGCTGTGTCCAGGTCTGAACCCTGATTGGAAGTCATCTAGCAGGTGAAAGTTGTTGATGTGTAGGCTTAGCTGCTGTTGCACACATTTTTCCAGAACTTTGGCAAGGAGTGGGATGTTGGATATGGGTCTATAGTTCTCAGCGGAGGCAGGGTCCAGCGTGGGTTTTTTTAGGATGGGGACAACTTGGCCAGCCTTGAGCGAATCAGGAATTGAGCCCTGTAGGAGGGAGGCGTTGATTATTGAGGTCCAGGAAGGGATGATAGCCTGAGAGGCGGCAGCTAGGCAGTTAGAGGGGAGAGGATCATTAAAGTGATTGTTCGGTTTTAAGGAGGCAAGAATTCTCGAGATAGAGTGTTCGTCATAGATTTTAAAGTTGGACCAGTGCGCTAGGTTTTTGGGTGAAGTTTGGGAGGACAACGCAGATAGAAGAGGTGGAGCTGGCAGATTTTGATTTTGGTGGTGAGTTGCGGATTTAAGTTCATTTCCTAGGGCAGAGATTTTGTTGCAGAAGAAGGAAGAGAATTCCTCGCTTGATATTAGGGGTTTAGGTGTTTCTTTGGAGGTTTTCGCTAGTTTGTTGGATTGGTGTTTGACCAAGTCGAACAGCTTGCGAGGTCGATTTTTGGCGTTCTCCAGTTCAGTTCTGAAGAATTCTTTTTTAGTGTTGAGGATTTTCTTATTGTAGGCGTTTCTGGCCTGGCGGAGAAGTTTTAGATGTGCTGCTGATGGGTGTTGTTTCCAGATTCGTTCAGTCTGTCGAAGGGATCTCCTCTCCTTGTTGAGGGATCCACTGAACCAGGGATTTCTGTCTTTGGTCTGGGTTCTTTTTAATTTTAGTGGTGCCAGGTCATCGAGAATGTCGGATATGGTTGAGGAGTAATGATCCGCTAGGTTGTCGACCGAGGTGCACTGAGGGGGGGAGGTCGGACTCACAACGCGCTGCCAGTTTCTCGTGGTCGAGGTTCTTGGTGTCTCTAACCCATCGTTTGGGAATCACGGGTTGAGGTGTCCATGTGTTGTGGGTGCTGGGCAGGAGGAAGGTGATGGCGTGGTGGTCGGACCAATCACAAGGGTCAATAGAGATAAGTTTGACCGCTGATTCCTTAGCAATGATCCAGTCTAGAGTGGCGCCTTTCGAATGAGTAGGGGGGGAGCAGGCTTGGATAAGGGCTTGATCAGCCAAGAAGTCTCTGATGGCATTGACCTGAGGGTCCTTAGGATCGTTCCAATGCAAGTTAAAGTCGCCAAGGAAAATATCATTAGAGTTTGGAGAAACCTTGGCTGTGATGATTTCCATGAGGAGGTCCGTAAAGGTGTCGTTCTTGCCTGGGGGGTGGTAAAAGATGTGAAGTTTGCACATCTGTGAGGTGTTGTTGGAGATGGAGAGTGCGAGGTATTCGCAGGAGTCGGTGGGGTCCACCGGCAGTTCCGTAACAAGGAGGTTGGAGCGGTAGATACAGGCAATGCCACCCCTTTTTCTTTGAGTGCCTGTCCATCCTTACGATGTTATAGTTGGGCGGGACTAAGAGGTCTAGGTAGGGCGATGAGGATTCCTTGAGCCACGATTCAGTCAAGATCGCTAGATCCGATTTATGACTCAGGATGAGGTCGGCGACATCAGATGCATGCTTTACAGCTGACCTGCAGTTTATTAGGAGGCCGGCTAGGGAGGGGTAGGAGTGGGTGTCGCAGGTAGAAGCAGAGGTGGGAACTTTAGCTAGGTTGCTATTGACCACCCCTCTGCTGCGGAGGGTAGCAGATCTGTTAGGGTTGGTTGCAACCGTGCAGATAGGGTGTTCTCCCCTTAGGTCTAAGGGGCATGAGGTTGTCAGGGCAGAGTCGTAGCTACTGAGGAGGTCAGCCCCTTCTTCCTCCGTGAGTTCGGAGGGATTGATCGTGCCAGGGGTGGGTTTGTAGGAGTGGAGGAGAGCAAGAATTTCCTCCTCCGAGAGGTGGCAGGGTTGCTTGCGTGGGCGCAAGTGTCTCAGGGATAGTGGTAGTGGGTGAAGGAGGAGCTTCGTGAGGGGGATGTGGGTCGCATTCTGTGAGAGCCAGAGATTCGAGAAGGAGAGTTCGGTGATGTGAAGGAGGTGCTTTAGGTCCAGAATCGATTTGTGGATGCTCAGTGTTAATTCGGAGGATCTGCGGTGGAGAGTATCAATATCTCTAAGAGAGGTATGTTCTGACAGGCCGGGGCCCAGTTGCAAGGGAGCGGTTCTGATAGTATGTGCTGGTAGCCTAGGGGTGGGTTCAGGCGGGCCGAGGGCTGGTTGCAGGCGAGTTATTCGGATGGAGTGAGGGGGCTAGGTCGATCCGCGTCCCTATGAGAGGGAAGGTCTTGCGGGCAGGGGGCCAAAGGGGTGGGAGCGATTTCGTCTGACTGATTTTGCAACCTAGTGGTGGGGCTAACTTGACCAGAGTTCTGGGCCCTATTAGGCGTTTCCATAACAGTGTTGTGGGCCCTAGTGGGAGTTTCAGTAGCCCGGAGTACAGGAAGATTGCGCGGGCAGGAGGTTAAGGATTTAGGGACGCTTCTGGTGGTATGTTCTGGAAGCGTGATGGCAGGGCTGGGTTGACATGTTAGGTGGGCCCTGGGGGGAGTATCGGAGGTCGACGGAGCGGGGATCGCTAGGAGGTCTAGGTTAAGTGGTATGGGCGCGCAGTGGATGGCATGCGTAGGTGACAGGGTGACAGGGCCGGGTCGCCCAATGACGTGGTCACTGGCAGGAGTGGTTGGTGAGAGGCAAGCTGCATTTGGCGGAGTGGGCGAGGGGTGGAGCGGCGGGAGCGTGGACTGAGACGGGTTTTGAACATGTTTTTTAAGGAGGGTGAAGAGGTCAGCAAATTTGATGAGGTTTTTGCGGGGCCCTTGAACCAGGATAGTGCCGCTGTTGTATAAGGTGATGGTAAGGTCAGCACGCAGGTTTGCAGATGGAGTGATTGTGAGTTTTTTTCCGTGAGGGATGTTCCTTGCTTCTTGTACTTTGAGGAGGCTCGAGAAGGCATTGCGCCAGAGAGACGTTTTCCTGGAATGGAAGATGAGGTCGTTGATGACAGTGCCCTGGTTTACGCAGAGACGATGGTCAGATATCAGTGTCTCAGGATGACTTTTCAGGATGGAGTGTTTAAGGGCTTTGGAGGCGGATTTGGAGAGATTAGGAGGATAGATAACGGTGTAGTAATTGTCTCCCGTGGAGGTCAAGCAGGGCTCTGGCATGCTGGGGAGAGAGAGGATGCTACCGCCCCAGTGGTCGGTTTGCGTGGTGAGATGTATTCGCAGGTCTGCCCTACTATCAAGGTTTGCTTACGGAAAGTGCTACCGTGTCAAGATGGCCTGTCTTAGATGAGCAGCGAAAAGCAAAGTGCGAGGGCTGTTAGTCAAATGCCCATGCCAGGGTGGGGGTTTACCAGGTCTTTTTCAGTGCAGTAAGTTGAAAGGGCTGTAGTCTAAGAGCCCATGCCAAGATGGCCACTGTAGAAGTCCTCTTTCTGATATTGTAGGTGGCTTCTGGCTCAGACCTCTTTCTATTGTTGTGAAAGCGTGGATCAGTCCTCTTTCATTTACTATGAATAGGGCAGGTGAGGATCAGTCCTCTTTCACTTGCTAAGAATAGGGCAAGTGGGTTTTCAGTGCAGTAAGTTGAAAGGGCTGTAGTACAAAAGCCCATGCCAAGATGGCCACTGTAGAAGTCCTCTTTCTGTTATTGTAGGTGGCTTCCCGCTTAGTCCTCTTTCTATTGTTGTACAATCACGGAACAGTCCTCTTTCACTTACTATGCATAGGGCAGGTGAGGATAAGTCCACTTTCACTTGCTATGAATAAGGCAAGTGAGGACAGCTTCTATTATGTAATGCAAGCGAACTCAAAATGGATGCACCAGTACATAAAAGGTTAAAATGGCCATCTCAAACAGTTTCAGGCTTAGGGTGTATATAAAGTAAGCGTCTTACAAGTGGATGAGTCGGCACATATGAAGACTACCCCGATAAAATTATAGTAGATGGCGAGGCGCTCACCGTTTGTTAGGTGAGGCAGGCGGTCAGCTGAAATGTCACACACGCAGGCGAGCCGGGATCCGAAGACAAAGGGATTCAGGCAAGATGCCCTGCAGGGCGCTCCCTGCTTCTACCTGGCAATATGGGTCAGGGCGGTCCGCCGAGTGAAATAATTTGCAGGACCAACGGCCGGTCCGCGCACCAGCCGGCTTTTCACTAGGGCGCCGTGAAGGATATGGCATCAAAGGCAGGCGGAGGCGGGCTCAACCACGGCATCCAACTCCGGTGTCAGACGGCGTCATAGGCGGGCGGGAGGCAGGCTCAACGCCGGCATCAAATAATGGACTCAGCTCGGCATCACCGGCGGGCGGAAGGCAGGCTCAACGCCGGGTTCAAAGGCAGGCGGAAAGGCGGGCTCAACACCGGCATCAGAGGCGGGCGGAGGGCGGGCTCAATCAGATGCGGGCGGAGAGACGAGCATAATACCGGCATCAGCACCGGCCTCAACTCCGGTAACAGCTGCGGGCGGAAAGGCGGGCTCAGCATCGGCGGAAAGGCGGGCTCAGCATCAGCATCCTCTCCGGCTGGGGGTGTTTGCAACATGTGAGGTCGGCTCCTCACCTGGGCAACACGAGCCCGATTGATGTTTCGCTGGGCGATCCCTGGAAGAGCAAATCGAGGACCCGCTTCACAACAGGGCGCCGCGGTGTCTCCTCGAGAGGCGGTCAAGATGGTTGGCGTCGGAGGGAATGCGGCGACCTTCTCCCGGAAATCTTCGGCGCAGGTAGGCCCAGAATAACGAAACTTGTTTCTCGGTGATCGCAGTTTGCGGTATTCCTGTGGCGTGCTGCAGCGAGAGGTGCGAGATATGCAAATCAGTCTTCACCCTGTTCCTTGTGGGAACAGTCCAGCCCGACCTGCCAAGCCAGGTCCTCCCTGGACCGGAAGCAAGCATCCTGGGACTGGTTTCAGGGCATCACCCTTCATCAGCCAAACTAGCTTGAATTCAGTGGTGTAGTGAGCACGGGACCCACGTCTGGGCATACCCTTCCAACTTAGGGCGACATATGCAAAAGAAACAATTGATGGACGGAATGCTGGACAATGCAAACATTCACCCCCAGTCACAAGGATCTGGGTTAAATCCATCATTCTTTTACTCACCACACCACCCCAGTTTGGACCCAGCCATATGCAAATCAGTCTTGACCCTGTTCTTTGTGGCAACAGTCCAGCCCGAATTGCCAAGCCAGGTCCTCCCTGGACCGGAAACAAGCATCCTGGGACCGGTTTCAGGGCATCACCCTTCATCAGCCAGGCTAGCTTGAATCCAGTGGTGTAGTGAGCACGGGACCCACGTCTGGGCATACCCTTCCCACTTAGGCCGACATATGCAAAAGAAACAATTGATGGACGGAATGCTGGACAATGCAAACATTCACCCCCAGTCACAAGGATCTTGGTTAAATCCATCATTCTTTTGCTCACTACACCACCCCAGTTTGGACCCAGCCATATGCAAACCAGTCTTGACCCTGTTCCTTGTGGGAACAGTCCAGCCCGAACTGCCAAGCCAGGTCCTCCCTGGACCAGAAACAAGCATCCTGGGACCGGTTTCAGGGCATCACCCTTCATCAGCCTGGCTAGCTTGAATTCAGTGGTGTAGTGAGCACGGGACCCATGTCTGGGCATACCCTTCCCACTTAGGGCGACATATGCAAAAGAAACAATTGATGGACAGAATGCTGGACAATGCAAACATTCATCCCCAGTCACAAGGATCTTGGTTAAATCCATCATTCTTTTGCTCACCACACCAGCCCAGTTTGTACCCAGCCATATGCAAATCAGTCTTGACCCTGTTCCTTGTGGGAACAGTCCAGCCCGAACTGCCAAGCCAGGTCCTCCCTGGACCGGAAACAAGCATCCTGGGACCGGTTTCAGGGCATCACCCTTCATCAGCCAGGCTAGCTTGAATCCAGTGGTGTAGTCCATCAATTGTTTCTTTTACATATGTCGCCCTAAGTGGGCAGGGTATGCCCAGACGTCGGTCCCGTGCTCACTACACCACCGGATTCAAGCTAGCTTGGCTGATGAATGGTGAGGCCCTGAAACCGGTCCCAGGATGCTTGTTTCCGGTCCAGGTAGGACCTGGCTTGGCAGTTCGGGCTGGACTGTTCCCACAAGGAACAGGGTCAAGACTGATTTGCATATGGCTGGGTCCAAACTGGGGTGGTGTGGTGAGCAAAAGAATGATGGATTTAACCCAGATCCTTGTGACTGGGGTTGAATGTTTGCATTATCCAGCATTCCGTCCATCAATTTTTTCTTTTGCATATGTTGCCCTAAGTGGGAAGGGTATGCCCAGACGTGGGGCCTGTGCTCACTACACCACTGGATTCAAGCAAGCCTGGCTGATGAAGGGTGATGCCCTGAAACCGGTCCCAGGATGCTTGTTTCCGGTCCAGGGAGGACCTGGCTTGGCAGTTCGGGCTGGACTGTTCCCACAAGGAACAGGGTCAAGACTGATTTGCATATGGCTGGGTCCAAACTGGGGTGGTGTGGTGAGCAAAAGAATTATGGATTTAACCCAGATCCTTGTGACTGGGGTTGAATGTTTGCATTGTCCAGCATTACGTCCATCAATTGTTTCTTTTGCACTGAATCCTAAAGCCAGCAAAAATGAAGTCAGCAAAACAGGGCAGAAGTCAAAATGTCAGGGGAAACTACACCAAGGATGCCAGGTCTAACATGTGCCCCCTCCAGCTGAAGGTGGGGAGAACTACCCAACCCCTTGGGTGTTCACTAAGGCGGGAGAACCTAGAGAGGCCATCAGCATTGGCCAGCACGGTGTTCCACCATAAAGTTAATTCCCTGTAGGGCGATGGACCACCTCAAAGTTTGGGATTCTCACCCCTCATCTACATTAACCATCTGAGGTGCCTGTGGTCTAGCTGAACCTTGTAGTGAGTGCCAAACAGCTATGGCTTTAGCTTCTTCAGCGCCCAAACCACAACAAAGGCTGCCCTTTCAATTGCGCTCCACCTCTGTTCCCTGGGAAGTAGCCTCCTACTGATGAATGCTACAGGCTGATCTAGGCCCTCTTCATTTCGCTGTGAGAGCATGGCCCCTATGCCATGGCATGAGGCATCCGTCCACACAACAAACTCTTGGAAGAAATTCGGGGCTTAAGCATGGGTGCTGTACACATGGCTTCATTCAAGTCATCAAAAGCTTTCTGGCACACCTCTGTTCAGACCACCTGACGTGGCTGCTTCTTGGAAGTCAGTTCTGTCAAGGGCGCAACATTGGTGCAATATCCCTTGATGAATCTCCAGTAATATCCAGTGAGGCCTATGATGACTCCCACTTCTGCCTGGGTCTTGGGGGGGGGGGGGATTCACAAGCCAGAAAGGTGTCAATTTTGGGCTGCGAGGGCTGCACCTTGCCACCTCCTACTTTGTGTCCCAAGTAGACCACATAACCCTGCCCTATCTGGCACTTACTGGCCTTGATAGTCAGGCCTGCGTTCTGCAGAGCCCGAAGCACTTCCTGGCGGTGGTTCAAATGGTCCTCCCAACTAGAGCTGAAGACTACAGTGACATCTAGGTAGGTGGCACTGAAGTTCTCCAGCTCCAGCCAGGAGCTGATTGACCAGCCTCTGGATTGCAACCCAGAGATCTCCAGATAGTACAGGATGCCAACCCCCCTTTCCTGCTCCACATTTGGCAGAAGGACACGCAGGACAATTTGGTAAATTAGGAGATGGGTACCCAGTCTGCCAGCACCACCCCTAAGGTAGGCCAGGGGATTTGGAGCCCACTTTTCATTTCCCTCCATCTTGGTTTGAGAGGTAATTAGCTAATTAGGGTCAGGGTAGTGCCCCTTCCCACAGGAAGTGGTCACTTAGAGGGTGTAGCCCTGCTGCAGAAAATTGGTGGTAAACTCTTCCTGCTGCCTTAATGACTCGATAGTTGTGGTGTGCTGTCTTGTCCTACCACTGTGAGGCCACCAAGAACCCCAGAGCTCCTCCAGCCTTCTACAAATCTCCAAAGAACTCCCTTGGTGTAGAGGTATTACTCCACTGCAGCTGGCAGGCACCGAACCTGGTTTCCCGACCTGCTGCTCCTAGGCAACTCCAATGCAGCACCCAAACCAAAAGTGGTACACCAGCCCGGAGGATAAAATCTGCCTCCCCTCCAAGTTTGGAGACACCAGGATCTACCAGAGCCATGCCGCACCAATACCCGGGGTACCGGGCCCTCTGAAGCATTCACCAAGACGAAGAGTCCAATCCGAACTCCAACTGCCCATGAACTAAGCGCCCGTCGAGGGGCGTCATCTCCCCGGAGACCCACTTTGTGAGTGGCCCAGGTGTCCCGAAATCGCCTCTCCAAACTGCCTGCCGCAAGGACATCTTGACTCGCGCCGTCCAGCTGACCTATCTGCTCTGCACCCAGCCCGTCCGGCCTGGGTACCGACGAACCAGCTGTGCTCCCTTGGTCCTGAGGCCCTTGCGACAACCTTCTCCTTTGAGTGGGACCCCTCAGACTTACTTTTAAGTCCCCTTGTGTAGTGTGTTTTCAGGTGGCTCCGTTCTTCATAGTGCACCAGCTACCAACCGAATCCGGGAGGCTCCTGAAAATCCGCTGGTGGAACATTGGGCCTTGCCTTGCTACTTATGCAAATCCCGAAAGTGAACCTTGAAATCCAACTGTATGATTTTATATCCATTTTTCTATTTTCTTCTATTGACTTCAATGGTGCGTAATTGCGCACAAAAGTAATTTATTTTGCGAAGTTGAAAAATTAATTTCTCGAAAAGTACTTTATGTAGAGCAAAGTTCTTGGTCTGAAAAATAACATAAAAATCGGTGTTATTTTTATAAATTGGTCTCCAATTTATTCTTGAGTGTGTGTCTCATTTATTGCCTCTGTGAGTACAACAAATGCTTAGCACTACCCTCTGATAAGCCTAACTGCTCGCCCACACTGCCACAAATAGAGCATTGGTATGATCTACTTTTGTGTCCCTGAGACTTCAGAGCACAGAAGCAAAGCCATCAAGCCCTTGGAGAATCTTGGGTTGAAGGATGTAGAAAGCAGGTCCCTCTCACTCCCAGGCATTAAGCAGCAGGCAGCATACCAACACAGCAGAGCAAGTTGCAAAGTGGCAGTCCCTCCTGTAGCACAGAAATCAGCAGGCATCAGGCCAACTGAGCAATGCAGGTAGAAAAGTGGCAGTCCCTCCTACAGCGCAGCAGCTCTTCTTCCAAGCAGAATGTCCTTGGTTCCAGCAAAGTTCTGATTTGGTGGTGTCAGGGGTCCAGTACTTACACCCAATTGTGCCTCTGAAGTGGGGGAAACATCAAAGAGGCCTTTAAAGATCACAAGGTCCCTGCCTTTCCTGCCCTGACTCCAAACTCACTACAGGACAGTATGCAGCTCTTTGTGTGGGGAGAGGCACTGCCCTATTCAGGTGCAAGTGTCAGCTCCTCCATTCCAATATATCTCAGGAAGGCCCATCAGCCTGGTGATGGGCCATCAGGATGCAAATGTCATACTCCGTCTCCCTTTGTCTGACCGTCTAGAGGGAATGCACAAAGCCCAGCTGTCGCCCAATCCAGACTTGTATTCAGAGGCAGAGGCACTGAATGTTTAAAGTAAGAAATGCCAACTTTCTAAAAGTGGCATTTTCAGACTTACAATTTAAAATCCAACTTCACCATAAGTTGTGATTTTAAATTGTGAGTCCAGAGACACCAAATTCCTATCAGCTCCCAATTGGAAATTGCACTTATAAAATGTAATAAGGCAACTCCTATGGTATCCTATGGGAGAGATAGACCTTGCAGTAGTGAAAAACAAATGTTAGATTTTTTCACTACCAGTGTAGTGTAGCTCCTATTTCCCTAATAGGCTCTGCGCATTGGAATAATATATCCTATAGGTTTGACATAGGACTAAGGTCAGTATGTCTCTATCGAGTATATTAAACTTAATTACTTGTGCCAGCTAGCTCAGAGGCCACTAGAAACTCCTTGGATAACAAGAAGGGAGTAGTTTCTGGCAGCCGCAAAACATGACCACTTTGTTTCCCTTTAGAATCAGAACGTGTCCCAGAGTCGTGGAAACAATAGATAACTATTTCACTCAGCTCAATCGTGCATGCTTAGTTTTCTCCAATTTACACAGAAAGAACAGACGGGCGTTTCAATAAAAGATTTATTGAACAGTCTTGTTTCTGTTGTAAGTAAAATGTGCTGTTACGATCACAAGACAGTATGCGAGATAAATAATGTACAGTGTAAGCAGTAGAAATAAATAATACTGCGATAGCATTATCTTTTAGTACATATGCCTTTACATAAATAACACAGACTAAAAATGCGAGTACTCATACGATGCGTTTCTAATCTAGTTCTACCCCAATGTACCTAACCTAACTTAGGTGTAGGGAGAGGTATGAAGTAGGTGAAGTATTCCTTACTATGGTATACTAAGAGTATGTTAAGCCTAGTATGCCAAGAGTCCCTCTAGGTTCTTGTCAGCTCCATACCTGAAGAATGAGAGGTAGGAATCTCTTTGCCAGACTCGAACTCCAACACCCCACAATGGAAGTCAGATCACTGAAAGCTGTACTCTCTGCATGCAGGGATGACAGCGTCTTCTCAGTGCGTCAGGCCGGGAAACGGGCTCCTCTGAAGTCGAGGTCTCCTCTAATTTACAGGGGCTAGGGAAGGTATATTTATACCTGAGAAGTACCTAAGAATGTTAGTATTGACGTGAGTCGGACAGCGGAAGACGTCATGAATGAACCCCTAAGGAATAATGGTTCATGCATAATATATGAGTCCTTGAAGAAATCAATAGTCCTGGGCTAGGGAAACTCCTGCAGCCTAAGGGTCTGTTCTTCATGAACTCGTTGTGACGTTAGGGTGGTCGGATGTCAGAGACCATGCCTGTATTTGGAGTGCACGGTTTAATGCCTAAATAAGGGCTGGGATTTTATGCCTATATAAGGGCAGGGCGAATTATGCCTATATATGGACATGATACTGGAAAGCCCGTTTATGGACACCCTAAGAGGAATA
This sequence comes from Calotriton arnoldi, assembly GCA_963921515.1. Taxonomy (NCBI): domain Eukaryota; kingdom Metazoa; phylum Chordata; class Amphibia; order Caudata; family Salamandridae; genus Calotriton; species Calotriton arnoldi. The sequence continues at coordinate 1,738,810 of CAWUFW010000493.1, read as the reverse complement.
CAACACCCACTCCACTTTCGTGTGTACGATAATACTAAAATGCTAAACATTTAAAATGCTAAACATTAAATGGAGTACCGCATATTTAAAAAATATTTCTTAAAAGCTTTAAAAACATAGTAAAAAATGCAAAAGGTACTGTACATCTGAAGCAAATGCTTTTCATTTCAGGCATAAAGTTCGAAAATAAATGCAATTGGAATGAAATAAGCAGTAATATTTACATGTGACAGAAAATGATCGAAAAGTTTCTCAAAAATCAAAGTCATTTCATGTCATGAAAATTAAAGAATTGGTTTAGACACACAAGATGACTAAGTGTCCGTGGAAGTACCGTGAAGTCTGTACTATAAGGCTAGTTTTACTTTAAGCAGATTGAAGTGCCATTTTCGTTCAAAAAATGGGAAAGTTCAATTGTGGTAGAGTTCCAAGTTATTTTTGAAAATGAAGGCCAAATTGTTACTGCATCTCTGGAACACTGTGGGCTGAATCAGAGTCAGTTTACGGGTCTGGTGTAAACATGAGATCATCTATTTCTGTAGACAAAACATCATCCACTGAAGTTGGTGTCAGTTGGAACACCTCGTGTAGTAGATTAATTGCTCAGAGATGTGAAGCACCGCTTTCAGCATAGGTTGCCGCAGCAATGTTCGCGTCCGTTGTTACCTGTGTGCCTGTAGTTCTTTCTCGTACCTCAGCAGCAGCTGGAAGCGTCTGTGAGATCTCAATGAATGCTGACATCAGGATTGGTAGCCTCTGGGGACAACACAGAGCATGGGCCGTTATCGGGACCAGCAGAGTATCGACATCAGTTGGCGTAGCTGATGGAAATGTGAGACAAGTGTCTAACACGCATTCTTCACCGCATAGCTGGCATCGTAGAACAGGTAAGATGCAATCTTGCCAGATTGGTCTGAATGACAGGAACCACGTGGTATTAAGGTCCCGTAGACGAGTCATGCCCAATAGCTGTACTATTCGCTCACAACACTTTCGTTCAAGGAGAGCTTTCTCCATTTCGCTCGGAGTGATGTCTGCGAATAGGCTGGCCATAGCGCAATAGCAGGAAGAGAAATAGAATTCCGGCAACAAGTGCTAGAATTAACGGTATGCCACCAAACACCGAATGTGCAAAGTTCGGGATGATTCCGAGTATTGCCTGGAAAGGTGCTAACAGTCCGGAACAGATGCTCTTAAATACATGTACAATTCCGGTTGTATCAGACATATTGAAGATACGTCCTATCATTTCTACGAAATGTATAGGGCAGTTTGTACGTATTAAAGTCTGTATCTCAGCCGAAGTCCTTGCTACTTGTAGATCATAGGTTTCTTTGGCCGAGGTCAAAGGCACTGTTCATTCTGCTCAAAGTATCAAATCTTATAAAAGAGACGTTCAGCGAAGGCCATAGAGGCGACTCCCTGACTGTGTCTATTGGGGCAAACAATACTTGCATACAGCAAGTGACCCTGGAGTTGACCGTTACTAGATATGGGATGCCTGGCAGCATGCCGCAGCAACTCTGATCATTCAACATGAGGTAACTCCCATTAGAAAGTTGTCCAAACGCTGGATTAATCACAGCAGCTGGTGTACCCTGCTGATGGCAAGACAAATTTGCCACAGAACCATTACAAGCCCCGTGCAAGGAAATGTCCTGACATATAAGTGAACCGCTCAGTGCACGTTTACAGTGTGTACCGCTCAAAAACACTTCACGATCCCCACTCCAACATCTATATGTATACGGTAAATCCCAAGATGTCTTAATGTATTCCTTACCCAACCTTTCATATTTGCCTGCTTGCATTTGTCTGAGGCAATACTGAAACTGAAAAGTAGTCACAGGTAATGTTATTTTGCCATGAATAAGCCATTCTGTAGCTGGTTTTTCTGCCACTGTGAATGGTAACTTTTCCAGTTTTTCAATGTTCAGCACTGTATACCTTGCTCCTCTTTGTGCCAATTCGATCTGTTTATCAGTCAGATTGTATTCTGCAAACAGAGCTGACGTGCTGATAAAACGCCAAGGCACATAGCCCGCTCGCAAAGATTGCAGCGTCCAGCTTAATAACACAATAGAACGTAATTGAGATTGGCCTTGCTGTAACATCGCCAAATCTTGTTCTAGTATGTCGATAGCAGAGGATACAATGCCATCCAATGAATATATTCTGGAGGACAAAGTTGTTAACCCATTGTCGACCACAGAGAGTGTTTTCTCTAAATTAATACGATCAAGTTCACGTATTCGTTCTGCGGCCTCCATCTGTGATACTTTCCATGCTTCATTATAGGCAGCATAAATGCCGGCATATATGAAACGTTTTTGACGCGGTTTTCTTGGTCCAAGCAAGAATTCCCTAAGGTCTGCGTCCTTTTCACGTAAGGTTAAGTGTTGTTTCACATCCTGTAGTGTAGATTTATGCAGCCAATCGAGGCATAATTTTCCTACACTGTATGTTGTTACTACCCCCGGATGTTGTCTTTGGACGTATCTTGGGTCTGGCCTATTAATAGTAAAGCCCTGAGTTTTATTCAGGAATCTTTCCTGACAGTTATTCGTGTCTATGGGCCAGATCAACCATTTTTTCCAATCAGGATTAGATCTGTTGAGTTGTAGTATATTGTCAACTGTCACCACGGCCTGTGTATTATTATCACTTGCAGGTGTTGGTACAGAAGGTGTGTTCATCTCCTTGATCCTGGCTAATCCAAGACAAGATGTTTGTTGGACAGTTTCATTCAAAAACATTATTTGTTCAGGGATGGTGCAGGCTCTAAATAAAGCTTCCATCCCTTGCACTTGCCAATCTTTAGTACCCCAGACAGTTTTTGTGTCTATTGTGTCTTTCCAAAAGTTGAAACCCTGTCTAGACAGTTGGGCATTAAATAATGCAGAATAAATCTGTTTTGTATTTGTTAACATAATTTTCAGTCCTGTCTTGTTTACATTTTTATAGTAAAACATTTCTGTATTAGATGTGTTGTATCCTGAAAAATATGGAAACTTGTTAGCAAATGTTTTTGAACTACCGTATGGTGGTGTAGGACAATGCTCCCATTGGTTAACCATAAACACATTTCTTGGATATGCAGATTTATGCAAATAATGATGACCATAGTGGTTATAACAATACAGTTGTTCATAGTCTGATGAACCCTCTAAATATTCACTTTTAGAAAATGCAGCAGATTTTCTAGGTCAAACATTATGTCATTAACAGTCTCAAAGTCCCAATGATCAGAATAGGTACTGGACGTAATTAGATCACTTAGTGAAATTTTAAACAAATGTGGAATGTTCAGTTGTTCCGTCGGGCCGAAGACGTCAAAATCTGTTTTGTCCCACACTATACCATCCTTTATAGGAACAGCTGTGATGTTCACTGATGACAAGTCTCTTGCTTCACGATGGGAAGATTTATGAGGTTTCAAAAGTGCGTTCACGCCTTTTCTTTCAGTATTCACATGGATATATCACCCACTTATAAGCACGCTCACAGTTGTAACCAAAGCTAGCCAGAGCAGGAAAACAAAAAGTCCAGATGTAATCCAGAGTTCAATCCATGGAGAAACCAAATAAGTCTTTTTCAGAAAGTGAAGAAAGTCTTGTACTTGCTGCTTGAATTTGAATGATGCTGGCGTCGTTTCAGGTTCACTGGGATCTTCTGAGAACGTATCAAAGTTAATGAAATAGCCAGAAGCAGTTCTATCAATTGTTGGAATTGCATCAGGATTTGTAGAAATCACTGGAACCAGTTCATCACTTGCTACATTGGTGTAGACAGGTGTATTTGGACGAACTGTTACTTGGTGTTCAAGAGGGATGAGTTCCATAGCGTTATTGCTTATTCCTCCATCTGTTACAGCTGAATTCTCGATTGTTATCAGTCTTTCAGTCTGAACCTCTTGGATAGTAGCGAGAGGAGTGCGTCTGCTACTAGGTCGGAGTCCACGAGGCCTACTATTTAGTATTGGCCACATACTGTGGTTTGATGAGGTCGATGGACACAAATCTTTTCTCCTTTCTTCCAGCAAGGGGCGGCAGAAGTACTATTCTCGTTCTTTGAACTGCTAGGACAGGTACTGGTTGTCTGTAAGAAGGTCCAAATTCCTTCTTGTCCGCAATCTTTTCTCTGACTAGATCCCCAACTTTTGGAATCCAGACAAGCCTTGCTGGGACCGCCGATTTTTCCCCAGTGGTGGTTGGCTGTAGGAATACGTTGCTTTGTTCCGATCTTAGTTCATTTAGTTCCTGTAAAACAGCCAAACGATCTTTGATATCAAACGGTTTATTTTCCACCACTGTGCCTACGTGTTCAAGGTCTGGTACCCACATTCTTGTACCAAATAGGATCTCATATGGAGTGACCCCCCCTAGAGAACTTCTTGGCAGATTGTTCAATGAGCGTTGGACCCCATTAAGGTGTTTGACCCACCCATCACCCGAACCTAATACCCTAGCTGTTATAGACTGCTTTATGTCCCAGTTTTTCCTTTCCACAACCGAATTTCCCTCAGGATGGAATGGAGAGGAGTACCGCAATGCAACGCCCAGACTGGCCATGGCTTCTTTGTAAGCCCGAGAGCTAAACGCAGGACCCTGGTCAGAATGTAGCGTGCCTATTGCGTATGTGCCGATAAAGACTCGCAAATCTTTTATAACAGTTCGAGCGTCAGCCGAGCGCTGAGGCCATATCCATAGGAACTTAGAGCATGAATCCACTGCAACCATGATATATTTATAGTTACCGTCCCTTTGCAAGGGACCGCAGTGGTCCAGGTAAACACAAGCTAATGGTTTGTCTGAAATTAACAGGGGTGTCTGCGCAGGACGTTTCACTGTTGAGACTTTCATCTGTTGGCAAATATCACATTCTAAAACATAGTTTTTAGTTTGTTTCCGAATGCCAGGCCACCAATATCTTTGCTTGAGTAAAGATACTGTCGCTGAAACACCTGCATGGGCAGAAGCTATCCCTTCGTGTGCTGCTAGGATTAGTCCTAATCTGCGTTCCTTGTTTGGAATTACCCTATCCCCCACTCCAGGGATTCGAGCAAAAGGAACGTTGTTTGCATCAATTACATAAGAGTACTTGAGTGGAAACTTTTTTGGTAACGCTGCACTGCTGCCTTTGCTTGAAGCATTGACAGCCAACATTATCTCACCGTCTATTTTTGTTTTTGAACGAGTGATCGCAGCTACGGAAGCCGTCTGCACAGCCCCCTTTGCGGCTTCGTCAGCCAATGAATTCCCTGCAACGTGAACGCCATCACGTTGATGACTCAGTGTGTGAATCACGTGAGCCTTTGGTAGTTCGTTTTTCAACTGAACTACTTGTTCCCAAAGCATTTTATGCTTTATTGTGCCACCCTCCGCATCCTTGAAACCATTTTCAAGCCAGTTTCGTATATATTCATTATACGACTGAACACAGTAAAAGGAATCGCACACTATTAGTGTGGGGAATTCTCGATCTGTACTTTCAAGTGCCAGTTTGAATGCTTGTAGTTCAGCTCGCTGAGCTGTACAATCTCCTAGAGACTGAGTTTTTGTGACCATAGGTCTGAAGATGCCATTTCGCATGCGACCTTTAACGATTGCACACGCTGCACTGTAAGCTTGCTTACTCCCTATTGCCGGTTGTGCGGATCCGTCAGTGTAAATTATGAATTCGTACTGATCGAGAGGCAGAATTTCAGTAGGCAGAGGACATTCTTGTTCATATTGCAGGAATGCTTGTGTTTTTAAATCTGGATCAAAAACATATTCAACATCTGTTGCAGCAAGAGAATTAACCCATTGTATCCATCTTGGATGTAATGCTTTAGCATTTGGAATGCTTGCTTTTGTGACCGCTTCTAAAGCCGGTACTGGGGTTACGACTGTGAGAAGTTGGCCTGGCATATGCTGTCCACTAATTATAGTGGGCACCGTGCACCAGTCCAAATCGACTCTTATGGTAGATAGGTTAAAGACAACCTTATTGAAAGCTATCCTAGTGGTAGCTATGGAGAGCAGCCTTCAGGCTAAGTCTTGAAGGAATGTAAAGCAGCTTGTTTTACCAGTCTATAATCTCTTGAGTGACCAAATGAAAGAGCACCACACCAGGTATATATTCAAAATATATGTATTTATTACTAAACACACCCCTCTAGTCTCTTTATGAGGCTAGAGTTCGAAGTACATAGGTTATAAGATCTTAAATCACAGTAATAGCACAAATACACGTTTGAGCCCTAGGGGCGTACCAAACCATATACCAATAAAATGGTATGCGAACCACGACTGAACTAGACACTAGGCCTAGAGCCTCTAGAAGTGCTTGGACCACAAGGAACCACCCAAGGTAGTGACACAGGGGACCCACGGGAGACGCGTGCAGTGTAAATACACAACCGCGATACGCCGTTAACTTCTATGGAGAAAGTCGGGATCGGGAAAATAGAGGAAAGGGACACTTAAAAGAGGACTAGGACAAAACCCTTTGAGATCTAGGACTTTGAAGAGTCTCTACCCACGGGAGCACCGGAGTACTCGTGTTACCTCACCCAGGGAAGCCGGGTGCATAGGTGCCTTTCGGGGTCGGGTTTCGTCGTCGGTTCTTATGGCGATCTGCTGCAAAGTGCTGCTGGCGACCAGGAGAAAAGTGTCCGGGAGGATCCAAGAGTGGATCGGAGTTCTGAAGAACCTGAAAGCAGAGGGGACAGAGTCTGGGTCACTAGCCAGTGACCAGGAGGGCGATGGACAGATGCCCACCGATGTCGAGTGCTTCAAGTTCGTTGACGGTCGTCTTGACTCTTCAGCCACGAGGTCCGGGAGGCGTTGTCGGCGACCAGGAGCAGGATTCGGGCTGTTGCTCGATGTCTGTCGAGTGCAGAGGTGTCGGCGACCAGATTGGACCCAACAGGCCTTGGCAACGGCAAGTCTCGAGTAAGATGTAGATCGTCGATGATGCAGACCAGCAAGGTCTGGGGAACTCACCCAGCAAGGGTAAGTGAGGGCAGGCCTGGAGCAACCAGACTGCCAAGTAAAGAAAAGATTGGCCTTCGGTAAGGGCTACTAGCCAACGGGCTAGCGACCGCGAAGGAGCCTCGTGACGCCGCACGTGGAGCTGGCTTACAGGACACTCGTGGAGTGGGGGCCAGTGATCTTCGGTGCAGGTGGTGCTGGAGGCTAGGGCTACTCGGAGCCCAAAGCACGACTTCTTGGGAGACCCAGAAGATGGTGCACTTGCAAGTGTGCTCGGTGTCCAGGGGTCACGGTCTCAAGTCACCCACGATAGCCACGGGCCTCAGCTTTGCTGGGGACTCAGGGTAGCCTCGGGGAAGTCTGAGAATCCACCTCTGGTGATGCGATGACTTCGGCGTCCGACGGGAGCTTCAGTGATGCGAACCGGACAGATGCTTCTTTGGTGCCTGCCAAGCAGGGAGTCACTCCTTGACCCCAAGGGAGATTCTTCAGTCCTCTAATCGTGAGTAGAGCGTCGAAGGTCCAGGATTCTGTTTCAGAGTTTCGTCCAGGTATATCTAAAGTCCTAAGGACTGGGTTCCTACCTTTATTCCAAAAATAGGGGATGGACTACTCTGTGGCCCCACCTATGGGTGGGTCAGGGCAGAGGGGTGGCTACACCCCTTTCCCTTTGTCCAGTTCGCGCCAAAGCAGGGGCTGCAAGCCCCTGATCCGGTTTGAACTGGGGTATGCACTAGGGACACCAAATGTGCCCCCAGTGCAGGACTTCAAAGCACCCGAAAGTGCTCCCGCCCAGCCCCAATACACATTGTCCTGTCTGGGAGGTGGTCACACCTCCCTGGGACAGGAAACCTATTGTCCAGGCCTCCCCTGCCGGAGTTTCGTCCAGCAGCAGGAGGCCAGACTCGTGTCTGTGGCAGCAGCATCCATTTTGTGATGCCAGGGCTCTGGAAAGAAGTTACCGGACTCGTCAGAGTTAACATGCCTTTCCCTCTAGAAGGGTGGAATGCTACCCCCGCCGCCAGAATTGGCGGGGGGTAGTATTCCAAGATGTTTGACACCAAACACGACATGTTTCGGTGCAGCCATTCCATAGTTAGCATTTTACCGCGAGGATATAATGCGTTTAAGAGTATATGGTCAGGCTGCACTACAAACAGCATCAGAGATGGTCTCCGAACGCTGCAGAGGGGCCCTGCTCATGCAGGGGCACCCTCTCACATAGGAACCATGCACTCTGCCTTTAGGATTGATAAGGCCTGCCTTAGGAGTGACTTATAGGTTTATATGTGTGTATGCATTTAGTGATATAGGTAACCTATACCACAGTAAGGGTGCATGCACCACCTTACCCAGGCTGCAGTAGCAGACCTGTGGTGTCAGTTTGGATGGCCTTCCAGGGGTGGCATAATACATGCTGCAGCCCCTGGCAGGCCTCTGAGGTACCTATGCCCTTGGTACATAGTATACCATATACTAGGGACTTATAAGGGCACTCCAGATCCCAATCAGAGATGTGCCTAAGGCACATGGAATCCATTTTACAGAGAAAGCAGATAGACTGGGGCCCTGAATAGCAGGATCCCAGTCCAACTAAGTCATAAACCAGCAAAACACCATAAAAAAAGTGGGGGCAACCATATAGTCAGATTCCACCTTCCTACAACGACAATAATGCGTTTCCCTTGGGCTAAGGCTCTTTCCTTTGCTACAGCGGTTTGAACTGCTGTTAGAATTTTTTCAGTTGAACTAAAGCGCATTTCCGCTTGTGTATACAAATGAGATTTGTATGCAATTGTTATTTTCTCACCCTCATTGAAGGTTAAGTAGGTGAATCCGCATTGACCCGAAATTATTCGGATCACCAAATTGCGTTGACTTACGCGTGTTTGTAAGTGATTTGTTGCTAACATGTTAGCCTGGAGTGAACGCAAGATTTCTGTGTGTTCCTGTGTCCAGTTTCTGATCGAAAAATCAGGTTTGATTAATGCGTAGAGAGGTTTAACTCTTTCTGCATCATTTAGAATGTATGTTCTTCCAAAATTTAGGAAACCCAGGATGGATTGTAAGTTTTGTAGCGTTTTTGGAGGTTGGAGCAGCGCACATCTCTCTAGAAAGTTAGCTGCCAAGCTCTTGCCTTCACTTGAAAGCTCATATCCTAGAAATAGGACATTGAGATGGGCAATTCTGGACTTTTTAAAGTTGAACTTGTAGCCCTCAGAGGCGAAACCCAGTATAATGGTGCTCACCCTGTTCAAGTGTTTGTCCAGGTCATCGTCTGTCAGATATATGTCATCGACATAGGACAATGCCTCAATGTCATAAATTTGTAGTAACTCCGTTACCCTCGCTGAGCTGTTCTTGAACCCTTGTGGGAGTCGGCAAAAGTGACGTTGGGTCCCCATTATGGAGAATGCTGTTAAGTACCTGCTTTCAGGTGCTATGTTTTGACAAAAGAAACCATTTGAGATGTCTAATGTTGTTTTATATTTTCTACGCACAATGTTATTCATTAATGCTGTGCTATGTGCATTTTGCACTGCAAAAGTTTTAGAACAAGTGTTTAGGTGTCTGTAATCCAAAACTAGACGATATGTATTGTCTGGTTTGGAGACAGGAAACAAAGGATTGTTCATTGAGGAGGTGCATGTTTCAATCACCCTTGATATTCAAGTTGATCTAAGATCTCCCTGACCTGTTTTTTAGCTTCTTGCTTTATTGGGTACTGCCTTTGTGCAGTAGGTTCATGTTTCAGATGTATTTTATGGTGAGGTGAATCCTCATCCCATCCTACATGATTTTTATATAATGCTGGGGCCTGGGCCACTGCCCATTTCCTGGCATATGTATATTTTAGATGAATTGGAATATGGTTGGAGAAGGCAGGCATAATAATGTCCTTGCCATGTGGGCACTCCTGACAAATTGTGGTGGCCAGTCCTTTTCCGCTAGAAGTATGTCATAGCCCTTTGATAGTCTTTCCCAAAAAAGTGCTTTCACCTGTCTAGGTTTGTCTCCCTCCATCCGGAGAGTTATTTCATATAACTTTTGTGGAGTACTAACCCTGGTGTCTACAGTTTCTACTTTAATGTACTCATTCAAGTCCACTATCTCCAGAAGTTCCTTCAGGTTCTGGCGAGCTATTGTGACTTCTGCTGCACTGTCCAGCATTGTCTGAGCCCATTCTCCGTTCTTGAGTTGTGTTCTCAGTATTCTCGGCATGTCTGATCTTTAGACCTGCTACTTTCTTTTTGGAGAATTGAGGTTTTGCTTTGGTTTTGGAGCGTGTTTGTCGTCTTTCGATTTCACGCGTTCTTCTCTATGTTTCGATCGTCCTCTTCTTTCCGAAGTCTGTGATGAGATCTGAAAGGGACGAGAGGAACGTGTATCAGTATCTTGATACCTGTCAGGTTTTCTCAAATTATCCCTATTCTTGAGGTTATACCTCCTTTCAGAGGGCTCCTTTTGAGGAGACCTACCTCGGGATTGAGAACGTTTCTCTTTTGAATTTTGTTTATTAGTCTCCCACTTCTTTTTAGAAGATGTAGGAGTTTGTTTAACAGAGTCCTTCTCAGGACTTTCAGATAGCTTCGGCTTCACTGGTCTTCCACCCAAACTATCTCTGCCTAATTCTGCATAAGATTGTTCAATTATTCTGGGTAGTTCAGTTTGATGTTCTGTAACATCAAATTCCCTTAATTTTTGGTGGATCGCCACTGCTGCTGCCTCCCCTTTAATATTAGATAATATTATTGTTGAGACCTGGTCGAAATTTTCAGTAACTTCATACCTAAATTCAGAGCAGGCTCTGCCCCGTATTCATTTTGAATTTGTTTCAGGACATCAGGTATTACCGCAATTGACGGAATGCCATGTGTTTTAGTATAGATGGCAGCAAAGACTGAGCCCCAAGTGGTGCAGTCTTCCAGTTGTGGTGTGATCCCCATTGGTAAACTGATTGTCAGTATTCTGTGTTTCTCATACGGGCTAGTATTTGGAAATACTGCTTTGATTTGAGTAATTTTTTGAGCTATCCAGAATGGAATTTGCTCACGTTTTGTGGGCATTTTACCCATGACTGCGTATAGAGTCTGTGGTGTAATTTTTAGTGTATTCCCCTGTTGGGGAGTTGGATTTGGAATTGTTAATGTTTGTTGGACTGTAAAAGTCCGCATGACATATTGGACCAGTTGTCTGTAGATTTTTATTAACTCTGTGAGTTGAGTAAGTAATTCCTCGTGTGACATCTCTTCAATGTCAGGATGAGGTGTGTAGCCGGCTAGAATCGGCCATGTTGCTCCTGGTCTACCTAGTGGACCGAGCCTGGTAATGTTTTTGTGATGTTTTAGGGCGCCTTTAAACCAGAGTTGATGCTCTTGGTATGTTAATGGAATTTCTATATCCTCGAAAGGAATGGATCATCTTCTTTGTAGAAGTGAAACATGTGTGTTACTGAATTTGATTCAGGAAATATTACCCATGAATAGAATACCTCTGTCTGAAAGGATTCATGTGCCTCTATCACGAAAACTGCTCTACCTCCTCTCGGAGGTAGGCCATGTTTTATAAGTTTTAGAGTGATGGCTCTTCTTAAGTTTGGATGGATGTCTATAACACCCTCCTCGGTTTCATTTAAACCTGTAATGTTAAAAACGGCTGCTTGGGCTGGATCAGCCGCAGCTTCATCGTTTCCCGTTTCAGTCATTTTGTTTTTTGAAAAATGTAGAACAAGTTTCAAGGAAACAAAGATAAGGTGCACAATATTTTGGAACACTGTATCCTTCAACGTTGAGCAAACCAAACAGCTAATATATAGGGTGCTTCCCTATGTAGCCTTGGTGGATACTTAACCCTACCCACTCCAGACGTCTTTTGGAGTATATGGGTAGGGGTCTCTGAGAGAAAAAAGCACGGCTGAGTTACTCAGTATCTAACATTGAATTACCGCCTTACCAAACCGTTGGGCGCCATGTAGTGTAGCTCCTATTTCCCTAATAGTCTCTGCGCATTGGAATAATATATCCTATAGGTTTGACATAGGACTAAGGTCAGTATGTCCCTATCGAGTATATTAAACTTAATTACTTGTGCCAGCTAGCTCAGAGGCCACTAGAAACTCCTTGGATAACAAGAAGGGAGTAGTTTCTGGCAGCCGCAAAACATGACCACTTTGTTTCCCTTTAGAATCAGAACGTGTCCCAGAGTCGTGGAAACAATAGATAACTATTTCACTCAGCTCAATCGTGCATGCTTAGTTTTCTCCAAGTTACACAGAAAGAACAGACGGGCGTTTCAATAAAAGATTTATTGAACAGTCTTGTTTCTGGTGTAAGTAAAATGTGCTGTTACGATCACAAGACAGTATGCGAGATAAATAATGTACAGTGTAAGCAGTAGAAATAAATAATACTGTGATAGCATTATCTTTTAGTACATATGCCTTTACATAAATAACACAGACTAAAAATGCGAGTACTCATACGATGCGTTTCTAATCTAGTTCTACCCCAATGTACCTAACCTAATTTAGGTGTAGGGAGAGGTATGAAGTAGGTGAAGTATTCCTTACTATGGTATACTAAGAGTATGTTAAGCCTAGTATGCCTAGTATGCCAAGAGTCCCTCTAGGTTCTTGTCAGCTCCATACCTGAAGAATGAGAGAGGTAGGAATCTCTTTGCCAGACTCGAACTCCAACACCCCGCAAGGGAAGTCAGATCACTGAAAGCTGGACTCTCTGCGTGCAGGGATGACAGCGTCTTCTCAGTGCGTCAGGCCGGGAAACGGGCTCCTCTGAAGTCGAGGTCTCCTCTGATTTACAGGGGCTAGGGAAGGTATATTTATACCTGAGAAGTACCTAAGAATGTTAGTATTGACGTGAGTCGGACAGCGGAAGACGTCATGAATGAACCCCTAAGGAATAATGGTTCATGCATAATATATGAGTCCTTGAAGAAATCAATAGTCCTGGGCTAGGGAAACTCCTGCAGCCTAAGGGTCTGTTCTTCATGAACTCGTTGTGACGTTAGGGTGGACGGATGTCAGAGACCATGCCTGTATTTGGAGTGCACGGTTTAATGCCTAAATAAGGGCTGGGATTTTATGCCTATATAAGGGCAGGGCGAATTATGCCTATATATGGGGATGATACTGGAAAGCCCGTTTATGGACACCCTAAGAGGAATACAACACCAGGACATGTAAAACTTAAAATACATGTCCTACTTTTAAAATACATTGTACCCTGCCCTCTGGACTTTGGGGAATACCACACTAAGGCTGACAGGTCTCTGTTTTTTCTGTTGTCCCATTCCCCTTTCTAATGCTAAAAATCCTACTTCGATTGTGAATAGTTGACTGTGGATACAGAGAAGTGCAGAACAGTGCATGTTCCCAGTGGCACCAGAATTCAGCTTTGAGCATTCTAACAGATTGCTTGCCCAAGATATAATCCAAACAAAGTAATGGATTCCAGTTCTATTAGAGAACAAATCGTAGTTATTGTGACTAAATTGCAACAGGCCAGTAGCATGGTTTGGTCTGATAATAAAGCCTTACAATAAAAGTTTAATAGCAGTGAAACAAGAGATTGGTGTCATTCAAAAAATGAAAAGAAAGAAGCAAATCATGTACTGTACCCTCAGTCACTACTAATACAGAGGCTTGGGCCTTGCTATCTCTATCACGATAATCTAGTTTCCACTCACATACCTGTTCAAAAGCAGTGCCCACCATACCTCTACTGCCTAGCAAGAAATTTACAGGGGATCCAAGGAAATCTGTACTTTGCCTTAATCAGTGTCGAAAGCATTTCACATGTAAACCTAAGACATTTTCAGACAACCAAACTAAAGTAGCCTTTGTTTTTGTCATATTTATGTGGAAATGATGCAAATTGAAGGCGTTCTATTATTAGAGTGAAGTACTATGCTCTTTTATATTTTGTCTGCCTTCTGTGAGCAAATACAAAAGTCATTTGATAGAAAGATGCATGTCCTGTTTTTAGTTTTTCAGACTGGCTGAGCTGAAGGGAATAGACCGTTATTATTTAAACACAGTGAGCTGAAGGATGTGTTAGCAGAAGTGGTAAATCCTTCTGCTGAATGTGCAGAACTTATACACATAGTGATGCAGTTAGAATATCATTTAGGTGAACATCATTTAAAGAAAACAAGATAAGAGCATTAACTATTATTAATACATCCAAAGTTAGAAGAGGGTAAATTGCCAAAGTCTTTTATACCTTTGAAACTAGGCAGTTCACCAGGCCATAACTCAATAGTAGACAGTCTGTCGGAGTTACACTTAGAATATCTAAGAATCAAACAACAACTGCCAGAAAACTAGATTCCTTGCCAATGAAAGGCGCTGCCTTAAGTGAAGAAAGTTGTAATTTCCAAAATGGCCAGTGAAAACCATGCTGACTTCAATAGCTCATATGATTATGCCAATGAAAATATTCTTGTTGGATGGACAAGAGAGGGTTTTATTTCAGGACTTTTAAATTCAGGAGCGTCAGGAATCTTTATAGGCATTAAGTATGCTCAATCTCTACAAGTACCTATGATTAAGAAGGCAATCCCTGAGACTCTTACAGCAGTTGATGGCTTCATTCTGTCTTCTGGTACAATAAGTTTTCTTACACACATGCTTTCTTTTGTTTGTTATGGGAACCATCGTGAAAATTAATAATCAGGTAGATGTACATCAGTTCAGAGTGATTTTAGGTATTCCAGGGTTGAGATTGCATAAACCTAGCATTGATTGGGTGGATAAAACTGTTTGATTGAAATCCGATTATTGTCAGTACAGTTGTTTGAAATCATGTGAACTACACAGTAGTCCACCCCCTTTAAGGCTTTAGCAGAACCTGCTTTACCATGTTATTGGTTGGTGACTACTCTACCATCCAGTTATGAATGATTTAATGATGTGTCTGGCTAGTATATTACCTCTACACAGGCGTGATGATTGCAGATTGATTTGTTACTTGGCACATCCCTATCTTGTAGTTGAATATGTGCACTCACAGAATTAGAAACAGGACACCTTGGACAATATTTAGATGAGAAAATTCTGTGTAAGGGGGATTCCGAAGGAACGCCGATGCAGAGCCCAACATTGCCTAGTTTTACTGAAAAAGAGTCAGGGCACCCAGCAGGTAACCATGTGATGAGTCAAGAAAGCTGCCAGAGATGCATGAGTTGTTGATTGCTTCAGGTATTCGTATGAATAACATTTTAGGTGCCCAGGGAGATTATACGGTGGAGAATGGCAGAAGGGCTGTTCATTGTTAAAACTGCTGAAAATGACAATAGACTTCTGCGAATATGTTATGCCGTGACTTACTCACATTGTTATGTTCTCCTTTAACTTTCAATAAAAGAATTACAAAACAAAAAAAACAAACTGCTGAAAGCTTCAATGGTAAATTGGCGAAACATGGTGGTTTGTTCCATAGGTGCATCGGAATGCTTAGCAATTGCAAGACAAGATCATTTGAAGTTTGATACCCCTGGGGATCTCTTTGAGTGTATATGTCTCTCACCAGCACACAGTCCCTTGCATTGAACCAGTTCTGCCCCTAACTGAGCCTCATAGAATGTTAACTCCATTTACTGGATCCAGAGACATTGAATATGCCTTTGGCAACCTTGTTAGTTGCGGGGATTCTGCACCTACACAGAACTATGCGCAGGAAAACAGGACCTCGGTGATTAGGGGTATACCAACCTACCACCTTAGTGCCCAAAATCCCCAAACCGACTAGCTATAGTGTCTCATTCGTTCTCCTCCAAAATCACGAAGCCACAAATGATTAGACAACCCAGAACACAACCCTCCCGAGTCTCTCAGGAATCGCGGTAGCAAGACATACCCTTTCGCTCGCTCACTCGTACTTGTCCACAGATAAGAATTGGCAGAGTCACTGTAATAGTTCAAAATGTTTATTTTAACTATTGTGCTCTATAATACAGTATGCGAGCCACTACCAGCAGCAAAATGCATAAACTCAGAACAATTAGCATTATTACAATTCCATAGAGTACAAAGGGGGATGTCATTCTATAAAGACAGTGGAAAAAGGACTATAAGGCCTAACCACCCTCCCCTTGACTGGAAGAAGTTTATTATATAAAAGAAGATCTCTGGGCTGTATCAGCAGACCCCATACCTTAAAGCCTAGATGTAAGGTTTACATCATAGGAACAGCATAGCTCTTCTCCATGGAAAGGGCTCTCTCCAAGTGTGTGTTAAAACAACATGCATCCCCGTAATATCAAAGCACGAGTCTCCAGCAGTGCAGCTGTATTTAGCATGTTATGTGTAGGTGCTAGGGACTGACCAGAACAGAATAACATGGGGCATTGTTTATCGACCTTACACATCGTGTTCAGACTAAACTCCAGGAACTTAGCAGAGAACGTGAAAAGCAAACAGTTCTCATGAGAAAGGCATACACAGAGTGTTGTAAAATAAAGTCATGTAGTAACGTGCGCAAAAGCGGCATCATGGCAGCAAAGCTTATGCTAACTTAGCAATGTCGAGAATTACCCTAATGGCCATATAACACCCTCCCCTTGGTAAGGTCATAGGACATAGACAAAAGACCAAAACAGAGTTCAAAAGCTAAGCAGAGTTCAAAGGCGTCTGAAAAAACCAAATTGGAAAAATAAAAAAATAAAAAATAATAATGTTTATCTTTTTTTTTATTGTTGACAAGTAAAAGTGTGTAGTCTCCGGGAAAGTGTTAAGATGAAGGAGGTGGTAAATCCATCAAAGTACATGAACTTAAGAATGCAATTCCCTCCAAAAGAGCATCTCTATCGTTAGTAGAAAAAAGGGATGCCATCCAATCAAGTAGGTCAAAGGAACAAACGTGCTCCTCGTAATCTGATGCTTCCCAAAGCATAATCGGACAACTTGCATGATATTCGATGAAACTCTGATGCAATAGGTTCTGCGCAGCTGCACAGATATCCCATTCAGCCAATACTCCAAGTGCTGCTGCACGCGCCATACGGCCATCCCCAGAACAAGCCTGGTTATGGGCCTCTAAGGGACCCATTAACTGGATAAAATCCGGGACTGGACATGACGTATTGGAGAGGCATAAATCCATAGCCCAATTGAAGGGGCACTGTCGACAGTAGAAAACTGGTTGCACGCAAGTAAAGCAGGCAAAGCGAAAAGTTAATCCATAACTCACGCCAAGTGTTGCTAATGGCAGGCATCCAAAAATCTGTTGCATTCGATCACGGTACAGTTACAATTGGCCTGGTCTGTGCATTACCACAAGATGAGCAGCCATTGCACAGCAGGAACAGAAGAAGCAGGATTCCACCAGCTAACGCTAGTAA
This sequence comes from Calotriton arnoldi, assembly GCA_963921515.1. Lineage (NCBI taxonomy): Eukaryota > Metazoa > Chordata > Amphibia > Caudata > Salamandridae > Calotriton > Calotriton arnoldi. Next base: position 1,721,474 of record CAWUFW010000493.1, on the reverse strand, counting down.
TAAAGGGAATCCTCCGAAGACGCTGGAAAAAATAGAATGAATAAAAGCCGGTATTACTCCAAATATCGTCTGAAAAGCAGTCACAAGGACGGTTCCCACCTGTTTAAAAAAATGTGCAAGGTCTTTAGTGTCAGATGCATTAAATATTTGATGTATAAGCTCTCCAAAGTGGAGTGGGAGGTTCGTGTTCAGAAGTGATTGAATCTCACTAGATGTTCTAGCCACCTGTAACTTGAAGGTCTCTCGAGCCGAAGTGAGAGCCACTTCTTGTTGGAACAATAGCGCTTTGAGCCTGCTCAATTTGTTGAAATCTGTTTTCAAAGTCGGAATGGAAGGCCAAATGGAACTATCTGCATTCCCATGCGGGGGCGGAAAAAGCACATTGCTACAACAAGTAACGCGTTGTGAAACAGTTACTAAATACGGGACTCCTGCCCGTAAACCACAGCAGTCTTGGTTGTTCAAAATAAGATAACTGCCGTTAGTAAGCAGGGTAAAAGCGGGAATTATTTTTGGGACTGGAGTTCCTTTAAAAAACAAGCAAGATTAGGCGCTGATACATTACATGCGCCGTGCAATTTAACGTGTTTACAAACTAGGGAATGTCCTACTGTGGAATCGCAGTCCTCCCCTGTTCGGAAGACCTCCTTATCCTCCCGTTGACATCTGTAAGTGAAAGGTAGGGACCATAATTCATGCAAAAATGCACTACCCAGGGGTTCGAAGCAGCCAATTGGAAAATGTTGCATACAGGATTTAAATTGAAACAGTGAGAATGGGAGAGAAATAACCCCATGAATTAACCAAACCGCTGAGTCCATCTCTGCCACAGAGAATGGCAAGGGCTCCAATTGTTAAATGTGCAACAGCGTGTATGTAGCATCTTTCATGGACATAAATCTGTTTATCAGTCAGATTAAATGGTAAAAACAGAGCAGAAGCATTCAAATAATCCCACAGGACCTTTCCCATTTTAAGGGTCTGTAACGTCCATGCAAACTGCATAACTGATCGTAATTGATTTTGACCATGATATAACACAGATACATCATTCTGAACAATATCAATAACAGAAGAAACAATATTATCCAATGTATAAATGCTGGAAGAAAGTGTATTGATGCTATTGTCGACCACGGCAAGGACTTTTTCGAAATTTGCTTGATCAATTTGGCGCAGACGAAAGGTTGCCTCCATCTGCGAAAGTTTCCAAATTTCATTGTAAGCTGCATATATAAACCTCTTAGATCTAGGAACCCTAGGTCCTTAGATAAAATCAGCCAAATTGATGTCACCCGACAAGAGCGACAGGTGTTGTTTCACTGATGATAGGGTGGAATGTGCCAACCATTGTTGGCATAATTTACCCACCGAGTATGTGGTGACCGAATGTGAACGTGGATAACGAGGGTCCGGTCTAGTCTGTGTGAAACAAAGTGTTACATTATAAAAACGCAATTGACATGCATTTGAACTTGTTTGCCACACCAACCACCCGGATGAATCAATTTCAGAGACATTAAAAGTGTCATTTTGAAACCAAGCCCGCAATGCATCGATAGTATAATTCGTTTGAGCACCCCAATTGTCATATTCCGCTAAGGACGGAATGGATGGGATATTCAAATTTTTTACAGTTGCCAGGCCAAAACACGTGGTTTGGTACACTGTATCATTTAAAAATAAAATTTGAGCCGGGATTAGGCAGGCACGATGCAGATCCTCAGTTCCCTGAACCTGCCAAGGCTTTCTGCCCCAGATTGATTTTAAATCAATGTTCTCTTTCCAGTGGTCATAACCCTGTGTGGCCAAGTTAGTCCTAAAAGTGTTGGAGTAAATCAATTTAGTGTGGGTCAGGATAAATTTGGATTGAGATGACAATTGTAGTTTAAAGAAATAGGATTCTGGATTGGACGTGTCATAATCTGTAAAATATCTGAATTTATCTCTAAGAGTTTTCGAACTCCCCTGTATGGGAGTAGGACAATGTTCCCATTGAGTGTGATTAAAAACCTGTCTTAAAGTGTTTGTTTTATGCAAAAAATGATGCCCATAGTGTTGATAACAGAAGAGATCAGCATAATTGGCAGAATTTAAATACAAATCTTCAGCATAATATTTTAATTCAGAAAACAATGAATGTACTGCTTGCACATCCCAATCATCAGAATGTATGTCCCGTGTTACCACATCTAATGAGACGCGAACACGTATGGCACCCTGAGCACTTCCGTCGGGCCGTGAATTTCGAAAGCTACTTTATCCCAAACGATGCCATCTGCAACCGGGAATGCTGAAATGTTCACAAGAGTCTGATCACGTTTCATGATGTCGGACGATGTGTGTGGGGCCAGAATTCCATCGACTAAGTTCACAGCAGAGCGTTCTGGCAAATAATGACCATTGATGAGTAAGAAGAATACTGTCACAAATCCAATCGACATAAAGAGGAAAAGTAGGATAAGCACCAACCAGATGTAGGTCCACGGGGGGACCAGGTACGTCTTTTTGAACCAAGAGATGAAATCACTTAATTTAGTTGGTGGAACTGCCAAACTAGAAGACAAGGAAGATGAGTCATAAGAGAAGCTGGCATGGTCCCCAAAATACCCGTTTTCACCCCTTGGTATTAAAGGTGGGTGAGAGGTATCAGCACGATGTTGTTGAGGATTGCTCGGCACTTCCCTGTGGGACTCATCTGTGGGATACGTATACTCGACATCTGCGGTGGAAGAGGCTGGAGGCAAAATAGGCGAAAGGTCAACAGCAGTTTCCATCTCATCCTCACTGGTACAGGCGTTCGTCGTAGAGGTTGAGGGGACCGGATTCAAAGAGATAGCCTTGCACGAAACTGCAGGTGTTACACTATTCAGAATCGGCCAGACGGTGTAACTTGACATTGTCCACTGAGATGTATCTGTTGTCTTTGCGACCAGGTAAAGGTGGTAAAATGACTGTACGAGTACCCTTCAATCCAAGTACTGGAACGGGTGCACGATATGAGGGACCAAATTCTTTTTTGTTCTCAAGCTTTTCTCGTACCAGATCTCCAATATTGGGAAGCCAGCCGGCAACCGGAATCAGCAGTGCTGCATCACTGGAAGAGGGTAAATTTTCAGTTGGGTAGCTGTCAGGGGTCTTTTTTAGATCCTGTAACACAGTAGAATGATTATCTACGTCAAAGGTTGCGGCCGCCGCCACAACGTCTAGACCATCAAGGTCTGGCACAAACATTTTAATGCCAAAGAGCATTTTGTATGGGGTCCGCCCACCCAGAGATCTTCTAGGGAGATTATTGAGTGCACGTTGAACACTATACAAATGGGCAAGCCAGTTCATGCCAGTACCTAAGACCCTAGCTGTCAAGGATTGCTTTAAGTCACGGTTCATCCGCTCTACAATTGAATTGCCCTCAGGCCTGTATGGATATGAAAACTGCACCAGCACCCCCATTGACTTCATCGCGTACTTGTACGCCTTAGAGGCGAATGCTGGACCTTGTTCAGAATGGAAGGTGCCACAGGCAAACATCCCGATAAAGACACGCAAATCCCTGATGACATTTCGAGCGTCAGCACTGCGTTGTGGCCAAACCCAAAGGAATCTAGTGCATGAATCAACTGCAACAAATATATATTTATACGCAGTATCAGAGGAGAATGGACCGCAGTGATCAAGATACACACAGCCAAATGGTTGATTAGAAATACATAGCTGTGTTTGAGGTGGGCGTGTGACAGTAGACGGTTTAATTTGTTGACAAATGTCACAAGAAAGTACATAATTACGGGTCTGTTTATATAAACCACGCCACCAATAACGTTGCTGTAAAATCAAGACTGTCACTGACACTCCGGCATGTGCAGATGCCATGCCCTCGTGTGCGGCTTTGATCAGAGCATGTCTGCGGTCCAAGTTGGGAATCAGCCGATCCCCAACGGATGGAATCTTAGCATAAGGAACCTGTTTGGGAGAAATATGGTAAGAGTATTTTGAAGGGAAACCCTGAGGATAACCAATTCCCTCCCTCGTAGCAGCTACCGCTGCCAGAATATCATTATCTATTTTAGTCATGGACCTTGTAACTGCTGCTACGGAACACGTGGCTACTGCAGATTTGGCCGCTTCGTCAGCCAAAGAATTACCAAGAGCATGTGCTCCCACATGCTGATGGCCAAGAGTATGTATAACATGTGTGAGGGGCAGATGTTGTTTAAGTTCTGCCACTCGAACCCAAAGCATTTTATGCTTAATTGTGCTGCCTTTAGAGTCTCAATAGTCATTTAGAGACCAAAAGAATAAGTTGTCATTAAAAGACTGGACACAGTAGTAAGAATCGCACACAATAAGAGTATTTACATTAGGGTCTGCAAACTCGAGAGCAAGAAAAAGAGCACGCAGCTCCGCCAATTGTGCCGTACAGTCCCCAAGCGCTTGAGTATGCACTATGGAAGACTTAAACTCTCCATTGACAATCGAACCAGCAACAATTGCGCAAGCCGCTGAATAAGCGTGTTTGGGGCCGGTGGCCAGTTGAGCCGAGCCATCGGTGTAAATGATACATTTGTACTCTTGTAAAGGAAGCAATGACAACGGAGGAGGATGAACGTGTTCATACTGTAAGAACTCCTGTGTCTGAAGTGCAGGGTCAAAGATAAACGTGACATCAGACGATGTCAAAGACGTAGCCCATTGTATCCAACGGGGATGTAGGGCCTTAGAGTTAGGTACACTTGCCTTAGTCACGGCCTCCAAAGCAGGGAAGGGCGTGACCATAAGAATGCGTTTACCTTGCGCAAGTGAACGTTCTTTTAGAATCGCCATTTGGACCGCCGTTAAAAAAAATTCAACATTGGAAAAACGCATTACAGCTGCAGTGTACAAATATGATTTGTATGCTATAGGTACTGTGTCCCCCTCATTGAACGTCAAGTAAGTGAAACCCACCTTCCCTGGTACTATACGTATCACCAGGTTCGTGGTGTTATCACGCGTCAACAAGTAGTTAGTTGCAAGCATGTCAGATTGCAAAGATTGTAGGATAGAGGTATGTTCCGGAAGCCAGCTGGCAGAAGAATATGTTGGTTGTATCAACGCATAAAGCGGTTTGATACGCTGGGCATAATCGGGAATGTATGTCCTCCTGAAATTCAAAAATCCCAGCAAGGACTGAAGTTTTTTCATTGTAGAAGGGGGTTGCAATTGTGCACATTTCTCCAGGAAGTGGGGGGCTAACCCCTTTCCTTCATTATTGAGCTCATAGCCCAAAAAGAGCACCGCCAAATGTGCGATGTGTGATTTAGCAAAATTAAATTTATATCCATAGTCGGCAAACGCTGAAATGATGCGGTCGACTCGGACAGTTGCGGCATAAGCTCATCGTCCGTTAGATAAATGTCATCCACGTACGAGAACGCATCTGGATCTATGTCGTGTAACAAAGACACAACACGCGCAGCGAATGCCCCGGGGCTGTTCTTATACCCCATAGGCAAGCGTGTAAATTTTTTCTGATTTCCGACGTCGGTGAATGCTGTCAAGTCATGGCTCTCTGGAGCCAGATTGTGACTGTAGAAACCATTGGATATGTCCAGTGTAGTTTTGTATTTTTTACGAACAAGGTTGTTCACCAGGGCAGAGCTGTGTGTGTTTTGCACCGCAAACGTGCGACAATGACTATTCAAATTACGATAATCCAAGACAATGCGATATGAATTGTCAGGTTTTGAAACCGTAAAGAGAGAATTATTCATCAGTGATGTACATGTTTCAATCACTCCTCGATATTCTAACTGTGTCAGAATGTCACAAACGTGCGCCTTAGCTTCGCGTTTGATTGGATACTGCGGTTGTGGTTGTGGCGTAGACCGTAATGGTATCTCATGGGCCGGTGAATCAATATCCCAGCCCACCTGGTTATGGTACACCGCTGGGGCAAGGGCCAAAGCCCACTCAGCTGCTAAAGCCTTTGCATGCTCCTCAGGGACGTAACGCGAAAAACTCGGAAGTATCACGTCCTCCCCTTCAGAAGCGGCTAATACAAATGGTGGAGGCCAATCTGCCTCCGCCAACAAAATGTTGTATGAGGAGGTTAGATTTTCCCAGAAAACCGCTTTGATTGGACGCTGCACATCACCTTCAATATGGAAAATAATCTAATAAGAGTCTATCTGGGGGGGGCAACCCGGGTATCTGCTGTTTCCACTGTAATGAATCTATCAGTTGCTGTCTCCTCCAGACAGGGACGCAGAGCCTCCCGCACTATGGTAACCTCCGCTGCGCTGTCGAGCAGAGTCACTGCCCATGTCCAGTCCAGGAGTCGCGTTCTCACCGTCTCAGGCATACCTCGCCGTTAAAGCAGCAACTTTTTTCCTCAGGATACGGGGGTCGAAAACGACGCAGGTCCTCTTGTTTGGCTTTAATGTCAAACTGTCGAGGTTGATCTCGTCCCTGTTGATTAGTTGGACCTTTGCCACGATCCTGGCGCTCCCCTCCACTGACTTGAGAGTCCGATGTGTCCTGTTAAGAACTAGGAGAGCGCTGATCAGGGACTTGAAATCTATCAGGAGTCTTAATTTTCGCGCGGTCGCGCAAAACACAAGTACGCTCAGAAGACTCAGGTGTTGGTGAACAAGCACGCGAACCTTGCTTCTGCTGTTGCTGCCCCTGTTTTTTATTTTTCCAGTTCTTTTTTAGGAAAGAACGGGCGCCCGTCTTTATCAGGCTGGGTCTTTTGTGTCTGAGATTGCGTCTGCGTTTTTGAGTAAAAAGCTTTACTCCCAGACTATTGCGGCCAATGGTTTTATAAGCCTTTGCAATAATCTTTGGTAATTCGCATGGCTTATCTGCGTCTGCGACAGCCTCCAAGCCGTTAGCCACTTGTAAGCTCACAGCATCCCCCTTGACAGTAGCAAGGATCATATCAGCAACCACGTCGAACACCCCCACCAGTCTCATACCTAATTCCAGAGCCGCCTCGGCTCCGTGTTCATCCTGAACACGTTTTATTACGGAAGGGAGTACGGTCATGGAGGGAGTGCCAAAACACTTCGAATATACCGCTGCAAACACCTTGCCCCAGGTGTTACAATCAGCTAATTCAGGAATCAAGTCTTTAGGCAAACTTATGGTTAAGATTCTGTGTTTCTCCACAGGAGTGGTATTCGGAAAAACAGCTTCGATTTGTCCAAATTTCTCAGCAAGCCAATAAGGTAACTCATCCTTATTTTGTGGACGCTTGCCCATTACAGAATTAACCATAAGAGGACTGATGGTTACACCACCAGGTCCAGCTGGTTGCGCAGCAACGCCAGGTGGTCCCACCTGAAAGTTGCGCGACATAAACTGTATGACAGCGCGATGTACACGTATCAAAGAAGTATGAAATCGCGGAGCTCTGCAATCATTGCAGTTGTTAAATAATGTGGGTGTGGGGTATACCCAGCCAAAACGGGCCATGTGGCCCCCTCTATCGATAAAGGGCCTAAATGGACCAGCGTTATTGGGTGAGGAAGGGCGCCATTAAACCAAATTTGGTGTTGCCAAGCCGTAAGCAGAACCTCAAGAGTTCTATATGGTCTATATTCCCGCGGAATCGCGGTGGCAGTATACTCGTGAAACAAATTGTCTGTTCCATCGACTGCCGGGAAGGTGACCCAAGAATAAAATACCTCAAAGCGGAAAGCTGGTCCCGCCTCTACAACAAAGATAACTTCAACTCCTGCATCAGGTACTCCGTATTGATTTAAATAAGCCCTGAGTGGTGCGCGGTTAGGAGCCGGTATGGCAACCGCCATAATGAATAAGAGCGAATAACAACCTAAGCGTGGCAGCGCAACAAAGGGTTAAAAGAAAAGAAAGACCTTTTAAAATTCAAGCTTGAAAAACCTATAATATATCACAATATAGGAGGCTACACCGTCACAGCTGTCTCCGGAAACAGAAGTGAGGGTATTGTGGGCAAGCAGAAGCACTATTCAGGAATCTCGCAGATAAGAACCAGACCAAACGTTGGCGGCGCCATGTTGCGGGGATTCTGCACCTACACAGAACTATGCGCAGGAAAACAGGACCTCAGTGTATAGGGGTGTACCAACCTACCACTTTAGTGCCCAAAATCCCAAAACCGACTAGCTATAGTGTCTCATTCGTTCTCCTCCAAAATCACGAAGCCACAATTGATTAGACAACCCAGAACACAACACTCCCGACTCTCTCAGGAATCGCGGTAGCAAGACATACCCTTTCGCTCGCTCACTCGTACTTGTCCACAGATAAGAATTGGCAGAGTCACTGTAATAGTTCAAAATGTTTATTTTAACTATTGTGCTCTATAATACAGTATACGAGCCACTACCAGCAGCAAAATGCATAAACTCAGAACAATTAGCATTGTTACAATTCCATAGAGTACAAAGGGGGATGTCATTATATAAAGACTGTGGAAAAAGGACTATAAGGCCTAACCACCCTCCCCTTGACTGGAAGAAGTTTAATATATAAAAGAAGATCTCTGGGCTGTGTCAGCAGACCCCATACCTTAAAGCCTAGATGTAAGGTTTACATCATAGGAACAGCATAGCTCTTCTCCATGGAAAGGGCTCTCTCCAAGTGTGTGTTAAAACAACATGCATCCCCATAATATCAAAGCACGAGTCTCCAGCAGTGCAGCTGTGTTTAGCATGTTATGTGTAGGTGCTAGGGACTGACCAGAACAGAATAACAAGGAGCATTGTTTATCGACCTTGCACATCGTGTTCAGACTAAACTCCAGGAATTTAGCAGAGAACGTGAAAAGCAGACAGTTCTCATGTGAAAGGCATAAACAGAGTGTTGCAAAATAAAGTCATGTAGTAACGTGCGCAAAAGCGGCATCATGGCAGCAAAGCTCATGCTAACTTAGCAATGTCGAGAATGACCCTAATGGGCATATAACTTGTTATTTCATAATACAGCCACCTGTTGTAGAATGTGTGGTGGCCCCAGCCACTTTTCTGTTTATAGACTAATTTGTGTGGAAAAGGTGATGATGCAGTGGGAATCCGCATAGAACAACAGATGATGGTACTCTGCATTGAAGTCCAGTTGTTAAAAGCAGCAGGCACATCTGGTGTTTGCCATACTTTGACTGCTCTGATTACAGCCACGGAGGCAATTAGAACATCCCTCGACAGGGGGCAATGAGATTCTTTTCCTGCTGGATCTTTCAGCGGCTTTTGATACGGTTAACCCCGAAATACTGTTAGACCGTATGCAGGAAATGGAGTTTGGAGACTCAGCCCTGGCGCTACTAAAGTCTTTTCTCTCGGGACGCCGACAAGTGGTATCACTTGGAGAATTTCACTCACATCCATACTTCTTGCCTTGCGGGGTCCCTCAGGGCTCCTACTTATCACCCACCCTGTTTAATCTGTATGTTACACCGATTGCCTCCTTGATCAAAGGCTTTGGAGAAGTGAAACCTTCTCTGGTAGCATTGTCAATGAATGCATGTGCGCAGTTAGTAAATGGATGGATAGCAATTGCTTGAAGCTTAACTCTACAAAAACAGAGGTCATCCAGTTTGGCAATAATCCGTCCATCTTGTCCCTGGACTGGTGGCCATCGGGTTTGGGCCTGGCCCCTACGCCAACTCCCAAAGCTAAGAATCTGGGGATCATGTTGGACAGGGAGATAATGTATAAAGACTAAGTCAACAAGCCCTCGTATCTCTGAAGGTGCACAAACCACACGCTGAGCGACCTACCCACGGTTCCCCCAGGCACTGCCACAGCCCATATTGCTGGGCGGCACTGTCCCAGTGGCGCCGCACCTCGTGGACGACTGGTGGCCTGATTACGCTATTCTCCACTGGCGGTGACGGGTCCAGCACTGTGGCTCTGGTGAGGAGCAACACGAAAGCCTACTGTCACTGCTTGGGGTGAGCTGGACAGTCGCACACGCTCCCTGCACCCCGCCTTGGACTCATCCTTATTCCTGCAATTATCAACACTGAGCCGGAAGGTATTCCACATAAATCATGGGGAAGGCGGACATCAGGCAGCCCCGGCTGACTTTCGAGTCTAAGAAAGTTGGTCGCACTCAGCAGGAGGATGCCGGAAGGACCAGGGAGGATGCCACACAGAAAGCGGCCCCCCTACAGGAGGACGATATGAAATCTTTACTTTTAGAGGGGCGACAGAGCCTCACCTCCATTGACGAAAAAATGGACGCCATGAACAATCGAATGGACGCCATCGTCCACAAGCTGGACGGTCACGACGAGCGCATCAAAGAAACTGAGCGCCGGGTTTCGGAAGTGGAAGACAGCACCTCCAACATTCAGACTCATGTGGCGCAGATGGACAAGTTGATCAAGATCATAGCCGCAAAGAACGAGGATCTTGAAGCGCGCAGTCGCAGGAATAACATACGCGTTCTTGGTATTCCAGAGAGTACCAACACAGGCAGAATGGAAGAATACATTGAAAGACTTCTGAAAGACACTGTTGGGGCCGCATCCTTTTCCTCCCAATTTATAGTCAAAAGGGCGCACCGCACCCTCTGCCCCAGACCGCCCCCGGGAGGCACGCCGCGCCCTATCATTGCACGCCTTCTAAATTATCGCGACGTGGCTCTCAAGATAGCTCGGGAGAAACGCCAACTCGTCTACGAAGGCAACAAGTTTACACTCTACCCGGATTTCACAAATGCGGTGCAGGAGGAACGGCGCAAGTTCAACCCCGCCGAGCAGAAGCTACGCCAGGCCCAGATAGACTACGCCCTCCTCTACCCTGCGAGGCTGAGAGTCACACACCAGGGCAAGCAATCCTTTTTTACCAACCCGCAGCAGGTGGATGATTTCCTGAAACGGTTGAAGCGCCAGAATAACATTTCCTCTACGCCAGACACATCTCCTAGTAAAAATCCTGCGGACACAGACTAACTGTCAGGAGCGCTACATCGCCACAGTCTCAATGGCGCTCGTGGGGACGTACCATCGCCGCAGCGGATGAACTGGACGAACAGATCCGGAAGAATTTGGACAGCTGACGGTACTTGCCAGGCCAATATTGCACAAGGACATGTTACTTTATGTACCGAGCACCCTCGCCCTCGAGAGGCATGATCTTTCCATCACCCTGCCACTGTGAGGGCGGGGAGGAACCGTGCTTGCACCTAGAAGTTCCCCCCAGAGGGCGTACTCCCTTTGACTCTTGTTGCAGACTAGTCTGCAGATGTTTCTTGCTGTTCATGGGGTTTTGGGGGTGGGGGGAATGTACTTTCTGGCATGTTTGGGATGCTTCAGTGGGAGGGGGTGGGAATGGGGCTGGTTATGGGTGTTTTCTTAGCATATGTGACATGCTGTGACAGACAGACGAGGTTGAGATCCTCAATCCTCAGTACAGAAGTACGGAAATCAAAACAACGAGCATTAGTTTTTGCATTCTCAGATGGCTAATTCATCACATCCCCAAAGGCTAAATGTCCTCACCTGGAACGTTAGGGGGTTAGGTGACCCGAGGAAGAGGCGGAGGGTTTTGTCATACTTAGATCGCCATCAGACACAAGTTGTGATGCTCCAAGAAACCCATCTCAATCCCCACCACAACAACACATTTGCATCCAAATGGGCGGATCACCGAACCTTTTCATCCTATTCCTCATACTCTAGGGGGACGGCCATACTCATAAAAAGGAACACTCCCTTTGTGGTGGCCGGCACAACACACGACCAGCAAGGACGCTACTGCACTGTATGGGGTAGAATAGGCTCCGAATCGGTCACCTTGGCGTGCTGTTATGGCCCTAATATCGACTCTCCAGAGTTCTTTACCACGCTGTGGGGGAAAATCATAGAAATCGGTTCTACCCACATAATATGGGGCGGTGACTTCAATGTTGCCCTTAATCCCGCTGCGGATAGGTCCAACTCCGCGCCACATCATTACACTAGAGCGCAACGAGTGCTGCAAGATATAATGACCGACAATGAGCTGATAGATGCCTGTCGTCACATACATCCCCACACTGCGGAAGGTACACATTTCACAGCGCAATCTGCTTCATGGGCTAGATTAGATTATTGTCTCATCTCCCGAGGCCTTGCTCCGTCGCTACTGACCGTCATGCAGTTAGAGCGCACATTCTCTGACCACTCTCCTGTAAAAATGGCGATTCCCCCCCCCGGGATGTGAACTACCACGCAGCAACTGGAGACTATTGCCCCTCACGCTGCTTGATGCGGTGTTTCATGACGAATTGGGTCAAGAAATTGCTGATTTTTTGCAGAGGAATCAAGGCTCTGTTGAGAGCGTCGAAACAGTTTGGGAGGCCTTCAAAGTTACAATTCGGGGGTTTTGTATCTCAAAGAGTTTTGGCGTCTTACGGGACATTCAACGTACCCTGCAGACATTAGAGAAGGATCTCAAGGGTATAGAGACTGGACTTTCCCAGGGTGCCGATGGAAGAGCCCAGAGTGAACGTCGAGATAAGCTCTCGGAGTACGCTAACACAGCAGATCGGGAGGCAAAATTCAGAGGGAAGTATTGGGTAGCCCGACGCTACGGTGAGGGAGAACGACCAGGCAGGGCACTGGCCGAGACTATACGAAAGCCTCGCTTTTCCAATTATGTCCTCGAAGTTGAGGGACCTGGGGAGGTGTTATACAGAGATAGGGCGGACATCCTTAACATATTTATGACTCACTATTCCACGTTGTACACCTCGGGCAGATGGGATGCTCTTGACCTCGACACCTACCTTGCTGATGTCGCCCTGGGATGGTTGGGGGACTCGCAGAGGGAGTTTTTGTGCGCTCCATTTGAACTAGATGAAATCAGGGAAGCAATTATGCAAATGAAGTCTGGGAAGGCCCCTGGCTTAGACAGACTCCCCATCAACTTCTACAAAGCGTACATTGATCTCCTAGCTCCCATTCTCAGGGAGGTGTATGAGGATTCCCTAGAGCAAGGTATGCTCCCCCCTTCCTTGAGAGAGGCCCTCATCATCTCCCTACTTAAACCTGGGAAGTCGCCCGTCCTTTGCGACTCGTACAGACCCCTGTCCCTTATCCAATCCAATCCAATATTTCTTTATTTCGGTTATTCACCATAAAAGAACACACAGAAATATGTACATACAGTAAAAATGATTAAAAAAAGTTAAAAGAGATAAAACATTTCATCTAAGATAAATCATTTTTGGTTTAAAAAAGGATAAGAAAGTCAATCAACTGTCAGTACCTTGGTTTAAATTCTTAAGGAAGTTACTCCTGGCCCACCACATGGAATTCAAGAAACGTGAAACTGCAAAAACTATGTGGGAGTCTGTGTTAAATTTTAAAATTCTAAATGCTTCCATGCAACGGGTTGTACCTAGATTTTTACACAACTGGACCAGCCATTTTTGTCTTATTAGATGATATCAAGGGCAAAAGAAGAACACATGTAGTTCAGACTCAACACACGTGCTACAGGCTGGACACCCAGTTGGATTACCACCTGACCATTTACAAGTAAAAACACGCAGGGGGAGACAGCCATGGCGAAACTGCACATATAATTTCCTGCCTGATGCCGGGCGGATTTCATCAAGACATGCCTCCAAAGCGTACATTGATCTCCTAGCTCCCATTCTCAGGGAGGTGTATGAGGATTCCCTAGAGCAAGGTATGCTCCCCCCTTCCATGAGAGAGGCCCTCATCATCTCCCTACTTAAACCTGGGAAGTCGCCCGTCCTTTGCGACTCGTACAGACCCCTGTCCCTTATCAATTGCGACGCCAAAATTCTCGCTAAGGTCCTTGCCGATCGACTGAACCTGCTCATGGAGAAGCTTGTTCTCCCCGATCAATCGGGATTTATCCCTGGACGCTCGACCACACATAACTTACGAACGCTTTTCTCCATATTACATAACGTTGATCCCGATCTGGCCCTGGCGGCCGTCTTCCTAGACGCCAACAAGGCGTTTGATTCGATCGAATGGGACTATCTACTAGAGGTTCTGCAGCGTATGGGCTTCCTTCCACTGTTTCTCTCGTGGATCCGTTTGTTATATAGCCTCCCCTCCGCCAGAGTCATGATCAATGGCCACCTATCTCCGGCTTTCCCCTTAACCAGGGGAACCAGACTGGGATGCCCACTTTCCCCCCTTCTTTTTGCCCTTGCGATCGAATCCTTGGTGGCTAAGCTTCGTCAACACCACCAGGACAAGGCGTTACTCTGTAACCTGCGCCAACTACTTGTATCTCTCTATGCTGACGATGTCACCCTATATGTTCGGGACCCACAACACAACCTAAACCCACTCCTGCGTGAATTTATTGTGTTTGGGAAACTCTCCGGGATTCATATCAACTGGGGAAAGTCGGTAGTCTTTCCTCTCACACCTGCTGCCACACAATTCCCCATGGACTTTCCACTGGAATGGTGCAGCTCAGATTTGCGATACCTGGGGATACGCATCTCCAGAGATCGAGAGGAATTAATGCGACTCAATTACGGCACGGCCCTCGACCGTATTGCTAGCGGCGTGACCCGTTGGATCTCATTGCCGCTTTCCCTGGCCGGGCGCGTCTCCCTAATAAAAATGGTTGTTCTCCCACAGCTGCTATATTTGTCTCTTAATATCCCATACCACCCAGGTAGGCACTTCTTTAAAGCGCTGCGGTCAGAAATGATCAGATTAACTTGGGGGGGCAAACATCCGCGCTTACAATGGAATATACTCACTAGGCCCTATGCCGCGGGGGCTCCGACGTCCCTAATTTCGAATTGTACCACACTTGCGCTCAGGCACACTATGCTTACTTTTGGTTTCACCCACCTGCGTACATGCCACAGGTAGCTGCAGAACACTGGCTGGCGGACCCTATCCCCCTCGCGGGCATGATTTGCTCCGCCCGCAGCCAAGAGACAAAACACCCACAACGATCACATGCACGGTAGAGGCCTGGCACCGCATTCTTGCACTACAAGGTGGAACGTTGCTTTACTCACCATTACTCCCCCAGTCATATCACCCCCAATTGCCACTGCTGCAGGAGACGGGATTTCTCAAACTACTTGTAAGAACAAAAATTGTAAATTGGGGGGACCTTTACTTCAATGGGACGTTCAAATCGCGGGAGCAGATGTTTCTTGATACTCAGCCCTCTCCATTAGACGTATTCCTTTATTTGCGGCTCGGCAGGGTGTGCGACACATCTTTCCAGCGTTCCCTCAGGAGCCCCCCACATTGGCCCTGCTGCATATGGTTTTGCAGGCTACTTCACCGGGACATGTCGTCTCCAGACTCTTATCACACCATCCATACACAACAGGAAGTGGCTCCTTGTTCCTCTCGAGCACACGAACACAGAGTTAGGCTCAGAGCTCACAGACGAACACTGGGATTACTGCTGTTTACAAACAGAGCAGATCTCGGCCAGTAGCCGACTCCGTATTACACACTTTAAATTTTTGCACCGATTATATTATACCCCTGTCAAAATGTATAAGTACAAACTGAGGGAGTCGGATTGTTGTGATAGATGTGGATATGCTGGCGCAGATTTTCTTCATCTGGCCTGGGACTGCTCCGTGGTGAATGAGTATTTGGTGCAGGTCTTTGCGGCTCTAGCACAGATGACAGCACTTCCTTTAGAGCCCACTCCACTAGTGGCCCTACTGGGTTACACTGCATTGATAGCGAAGTCCCACCGTCGCTTCCTGTCACTTGCTTTGTTGATGGCTAAACGCCGTATTGCCTGCAGATGGGGCAGAGGCAGAGCGCCGAAGTTTAAGGGTTGGCTCTCCGATCTATCATATTGTCAAGAAAAATTGTGTAATTATGCCGACTTACTCCCTTTGTCCTCTCGACCCAGGGATATCTGGGATTCCCTAAAAACCTACCTTGCCGCCCTGCCCTCGGCAGATCCTGCTGTCACTGGCGATGAAACAGTGGCATAGGTATCTAGGGACTCAATGTGCATTTGATGCCTCTTGGCACATGTCGTAACAATACTTCTTCCTTGTTTTCCTCATGCTTATTTTCGAATGTACTGGGGTTGATGTGTGAATATAGGGTCAAGGAACCTTACTGTGTTGGCACTACCTGCCTCCTTTTTATTTACCCAGGGGTTGCTGATAATGGAGGTTGGATGGCTGCAATGTTTAATGTATTTGGGGAGGCCCAGAGAAAACAGCGTGACCGGGGGGGACATTTCTTTTTCACTATGCAATGCCTCTGAATGTACTGACTATTGCATTATGATTCACGCTGATATGTCTGTCTATGATTGATTCTAATGTTGCAACTCCATGTCATTGAAAATCAATAAATTAAATTAAATTAAATTTAAAAACTTTTATAAATTGAAATATATATTTTAAAAAAAATCTTTTTCTCTGCATTTTATTTAAACAGTACAGAGCAATTTTCATGTGCCAATTCCTGAATTGTCTTGGCGCGGGGTATAAATTGAAATATTTAAGGCTGAAAAGGGAACAAAGTGCAAATCCCATTTTTTGCACCATGGATCCAGTATAGTGGCACAGATGGATGCACTTTCGAGGGCACAAATTCTTTTTACAACCTGGTGTTTGTGCTTCCTGTGTCAAAATCTCAAAGGCTGTAAGCATTTTTAATCAGTCACTGTATTCCCCCTGTCAACATCCTTTCACATTGTTTTGGCAGTAGCATCTCCTCCCCTTTGTAACATATAATCATTTGTGGTCTTGTATTGCTCAAACAGGTGTTGTAATATGTGTAAGAAGGGGTTTCAGTGGAGCGGAACCTACTTTTTGACTGCTTTTACAGAGACTTTTTAGTATGTTTAATGATCTTCATGCTCTTTTGGACTTTAAAGGAATCACTAAAATGTGTGCAAATTCTCTACAAGAGGCTGTGTATTGTGAAATATGTCTTACTTTTTGAGGAAGGACCTACTCAATCAGGATGATGCAGTGGGCTAAACAAGGCACTCTGAAGTATCCTCCATCTGCCAGGGCTTTGAATGTGTTACTCCCATTGTCAATGACAAATCCAATCCTGAGACTCCTATGTTAAAACCTTTTGTAAAATTGTATCTTGTACTTTTCCAGGACAATTGGCATCTGTGAGTTCTTTCTTCATGGAAAACATTGCAACTGTTAGATACCAACAAATGTCTTGAAAAGCATTGGTACTGGTGGCATTGAGTGATAACCTTCTATTAAGCCCCTTGAAGGAAGAAGATCCATTGTGCCATGATGCACCTATAGTCTATATTGACAAATAGTCCACACATCTGTATTGAGATGGACCTTCATTGTGTCAGCAACCAACACGAGCACCTCAAAGTAAAGCTGTTGCACAGCAACAGGTAAGAAATCGGTCCAGCTTGAAACTTTTCATTTCAGAACCCCTCTCCTTTCATCAAAGGAAAGGGGAGGAGGTCACACACCAACATTTTAGCCATGTTTGCATTTGCATAGATAGACCACAGTATGGGTTTGGTGATGGGGTGCATCTTTGCTAAACATAGCTGTGATGGTGGTTTGTTTGTTTTTTGACATTCTCTCATCAAGTGGTTTCCATGTGCGAATCTTGCTTGCACGTTTCTGGGTTACTGTGAGATCCCCCTTTTCCTTGAGTCAAGTAGAGGTTGCTGCTGATGCTAAATGCACACTATTAGGGGCAGGGCTTTTCGTTCTCCTGATGACATATTCTTTTCCATTTTCCTCATCTCCTTCTCTCAGTTCAGGTTATTGTGTCTCCACAAAAACAATCTTCCTTAGGTGCTGTTCTCATGTGATGGAACGTATATTTTTCATATCGGAATGTGGCCTCCCAGTACCAAGATGTCCACTTATCTTCAAGTGATTCACTATTTTTCTGGAACTCGAGCAGTCTGCAATGTGTCCCTCATGCTGCCCAACTATAAATAAAGTCTGATGAGGCGAGGCTGTGTTTTATTTTCCTTAGGATGGCTTGGAGTGTGACTATGGTGTGGGCTTTTGCTGCTATTTTGGATATTTAAAAAAGATGAAGGTAGGTGGTGATGGTACAGACACACACTGGAAAGAGATGATTTGCACTTCTCAGTGCCACTCTTGACACAAACCACGATGCTTTCTGGAAACCTTCTTTTGCCTTGTCTCCCATGACAGGACATGAGTGTCTACTCTGTCACCTTTATCTGAAGAGAGGCTTTGAGAATATAGGGTAGCTGGCATTCTTTTTTCATTTTTCGGAGGACGAAGAGATGGCCATGGATATAATAGAAGAGCAGAGTCCAAATCCTGCTGTGCATCAGGTGCACCATTCTGCTGTGTAGCAAGCACAACACCCTGCTCTGGTCCTACCACAGAAGAATGAGGTGAAGTAGACACTTGTTCCGGTTCTCTCTGCATGTTCCAGGGACAATTGCATTTATAACTCATTGGTCTCAACCATGACTGCCGCCGCAGCACCGAGTGGTGGTAGTACTGCTGATCAAGAGATGATCCCAAGGTTTTTCTGCCCAGAAGATGGTGCAATAGCTACATCTTGCACCTTTGTGGAGAAAGGAATAGACTTCTCACTGACCACTTACTTGTCAGAAACCTCTTTCTTGCATGCCATCTCTTAACTTCTTGTTGATTAGCACTGAGCAGACAGGCCTCTGGACTCTACAGCAGCTAATTCACTGACCTGTCTCCATCTCATCCACCTGCAGGAAATAAAAAGTAAAAATGAAGGTTGTCAGACATGGCCATTGTAGAGATTGCAATTCAAGTCATCATAACATATAACAATAACACCTGTGTGTAAACTAATCAAGACCAGGCCCTAAATTAGATAACAATTGTTTAAATGCTGGTAGTATAGAAATATTATAAAAATGTTTCTGCAATACTATAAACTGCCATGATACTGACCGTTGATACAATGAGTCTGACCGAGTACTACTACAGCAACCTCAGAAGCAGGTGGTAAAATGAAAGAGATCATAAGTATTTTGTGTCCCTCCAATACTCATAGGAACCCCAGTGAGTACGTGGAGAGGCTGGCAAAGTTTGTTAAATAGCATAGGTCAAAACAACAACATGAAAGCAGAAAAGATTGATTAAAATGAAATTGAATCCCGATTGAATCCCGATTGTGTGGAGGGAGATAAGGTGACTTCCGGTTCGAGGGCGGTTAGCGCTCTAGCTCTTGCGCTCCCTCCATAAAAACCGGATGCCCTGCTCGACGCGCAGCGGATGCGCGCAGGCAAGGCTGACTCCTCGTTTGCACACTGCATATTCCTCTTGCCGCTTTTAAATTTATGATCGTTTGCCCGTTTTTAAACTTTTACAAAATCTGAGAAACCCCTGCGCTTGCACTTTGTTTGTACCTGTTCCTCTTCTCTTGCTGTTTGTGTCCAGTTGCCTCTCCCCGGTCCATCGCGGGTTCTATCCCGATTGTGTGGAGGGAGATAAGGTGACTTTCGGTTCGAGGGCGGTTAGCGCTCTAGCTCTTGCGCTCCCTCCATAAAAACCGGATGCCCTGCTCGACGCGCAGCGGACGCGCGCAGGCAAGGCTGACTCCTCGTTTGCACACTGCATATTCCTCTTGCCGCTTTTAAATTTATGATTGTTTGCCCGTTTTTAAACTTTTACAAAATCTGAGAAACCCCTGCGCTTGCACTTTGTTTGTACCTGTTCCTCTTCTCTTGCTGTTTGTGTCCAGTTGCCTCTCCCCGGTCCATCGCGGGTTCTATCCCGATTGTGTGGAGGGAGATAAGGTGACTTTCGGTTCGAGGGCGGTTAGCGCTCTAGGTCTTGCGCTCCCTCCATAAAAACCGGATGCCCTGCTCGACGCGCAGCGGACGCGCGCAGCGGGCGCGCCAAAGGCAAGCTCGTCTGCGCCCGTCCGCGCCAGACCGTCGCCAGGAGCCAGGAAGCATGCCGGTTCCACTATAGACACCGCATTGCATAAAGGTATCTCCTATCCCCGGGAAATTTTACTTAATCTTAGGATGGCACCATTGCCCACCCTTGGATGCCCCGCCAAAACTAACCTCCAGCCATGGCCAACTATAGAAGGCCCTTTTTCATGTATTCACTGTCAATTTCAAAACTGTACTCTGAGCAGTAATGTCACACATGTAAGCCCTTCTCCCCAATCCCCTCTTAAGCACATGTACAACCCGCCCCCTTCCCCGGTTCTCAGCCAGGTACCAATTAAACCCAGTACAGGTACAGGTTGGAAGGGGGTCTTATGCAACGTGAGATCCCTTCCCAAACACGCGACAGAAACATGGGACCTTCTAAGCTCGGTCATTCCGGATTTAGGATTTCTGACCGAGACTTGGCTTAAACCCCACTCCGCGCCTGCTATCACCCTAGCACTTCCCACTGATTACAGGTTTCTTAGATTGGACAGACCCTCTAAAACAGGGGGTGGAATTGCTGTAGTTCACAGAGACAGCATTTCAGTCTCTGTACTAGAACAACGTAGTAATCCCAAAATTGAAATTATGATTTTTCGCGTAGATTTTCATCCTCAATTAAGCTGGAAAGGTGCTCTGGTATATCGACCTCCCGGCCCGCTGGAAGATTTTTCCATCCAGTTGACAGAACTTATTGCTCCTCACGTCATTTCATCTAATAATTTTTTGTTATTGGGCGATTTTAATGTGCACAGTGAAGCTGAGGACCTCCCAGACACATCAGTGCTCCTCACTGATCTTGCCTTGCTAGGCCTTACCAAACTTAATGAGGGCCCGACGCATATCGCAGGTCACACACTAGATACTATTTTTTCTAATAACCCCGGTATCAGATGTGAACCCCCACAACCCTTGACATGGACAGATCATTCGTCCATAGAATTTACCATCCAGGGTCGTCATGCTACGGCCAAAAATACTGCGAACTTGCTTGCTGTTCGCAGACAATGGTATAAGATCTCTCCTGATAGTTTTCAGGCAGTTTTCTCTCCTACCTGGGAAACCAACGACGCTTCCACTAATACTGAGGAGGGATTAGCAAGGTTTAACTCAATTGCAACCAGGACCCTTGATCTACTGGTGCCGCTCAGATCCATGCCCAATGCCACAAATCGCTCCCAATCAGCCTGGTTTACCCCAGAGCTGCGCATAGAAAAACGAAAATGTAGAAACTTGGAGAAACGTTGGCGTAGGTCACATAATTTAAAAGATAAAGAAATTTTTAAGGCTGCCATCTCCTCTTACCACAGCAGTATAAAAGGAGCACAGAAAAAGTTCATCGCCCAGCAACTCAACTCTGCTGAAAATAGGCCTAAAGCCTTATTTCAGATACTAAAATCTTTCACAAATCCGAGGGCTTGTGAGAAACCAGAGATTTCTTCGCAATCCCTATGTGACAACATTGCTCAGCATTTCACCAATAAAATTGATCTAATTTATGATAAAATTGCTCTTGCCGAGAAACAACCCATAACTCCATCTTCCCTTTTCACTGAGGTTCCCTCAGCTTCACAAATGTTAAGCAACTTCCCCCCCATGACCAATGAGATGGCGGCTGACTTACTCCGATCGGTCAAATCGGGTTCCCCATTAGATGTTATTCCTGCAAAAGTAGCTTCCCTCCTTGCGAATGTACTTTCTTCTTCTGTTAGTTCCATCCTTAATCTCTCCTTGATAGAGGGTTATCTCCCTCAAACTTGGAAGGCGGCGCAGGTCATTCCAATTCGGAAAAATCCCAAGGCCTCTTTGACAGACCTGTCCAATCTGCGGCCCATCTCCCTCTTACCTCTCATCTTAGCAAAGTCTTGGAAAAATATATTAATCTACATCTTTCAACCTATGTCGAAACCAACATCTGTCTAGACCCTTCACAATCTGGTTTTAGGCCCAATCATAGCACAGAATTGGCCCTATTGGAAGTCACGGATAACATCAGAATGACTCTTGATAGTGGCCATTCCACCATACTTGTGCTATTGGATCTCTCTGCTGCATTCGACACAATATCTCACCAGATTATGCTTATGAGACTGAGGG
Source organism: Calotriton arnoldi (assembly GCA_963921515.1). Lineage (NCBI taxonomy): Eukaryota > Metazoa > Chordata > Amphibia > Caudata > Salamandridae > Calotriton > Calotriton arnoldi. The sequence goes on along the minus strand of CAWUFW010000493.1, from coordinate 1,699,521 downwards.
AGATTGGACTCAACGGAGCGGCCTTACAGTGGATGACTAGCTTATTGTCATCTCGAACTCAGACCGTCAACCTGGGCCTATTCCATTCTAAGACCACGGAATTGACCAAGGGTGTTCCGCAGGGCTCGTGTTTAAGCCCTACGCTTTTTAACATCTATATTGCTCCCTTGGCCCACTTGCTTAGGTCTCATGGTTTCCTGCCCATTTCCTTCGCTGATGACACTCAGCTTCTCTTCACCTTTGATAAAACCTCAACATATGCTCTGTCATCCTTCGCTGAAGGAATGACCGCTATATCAGATTGGATGAGGAGAAATTTTCTCCAATTAAACGCAGGGAAAACTGAGATAATGCTCTTCGGAGATGCCCCTCTACTTTGGTCTCCGAATTGGTGGCCGGCCGCTCTTGGCCCACCCCCCATTCCCAAAACCTTAGTTAAGAATCTGGGCATCCATCTTGATCAGGCACTTACATTGAAGGAGCATGTCGCCCGAACTGCAAGCAATTGCTTCCATGTGTTGGGCATGCTACGTCGAGTCTTTCCCTTTTTGCCAGACTGCACACGGAAAACTCTTATTCAGACTATGATTCTGGGCCGCCTTGATTACTGTAATGCTCTTCTGCTTTCTGCAAACGAGTCTTCCCTAAACAGGCTTCAGGTGGTCCAGAACACTGCTGCATGGCTCATTACGAACTCCACACCTGGAACCCCTTCTCTGCCGCTGCTTCGCAGACTCTACTGGTTACCGGTCCGTAAGCGGATAAAGTTTAAGGCGGGCTGTATAGTCTATAGAGCTATCCATAATAAGGGTCCCTCTTACATCTCGAGCAAGCTCAAGCCTTATTCCCCATATAGGACCCTGAGATCTAGCTGTAAACTTCTTTTGCAGGTACCAAGGGTTAGGAAAGCTAGACTTGGTGGGAAATCCTTTTCCCTCCTCGCCCCCCTATACTGGAATGAGCTCCCCCTACTGCTCCGACAATGTCCGGACTATCTACGTTTCAGGAAACTGCTTAAAGCCTCCCTGTTCTAATCTGTCCTTAGCCCGCACGCAGGTCCGCTTCAGCGCAGAGATACCCCTTCGGGAGTGAATCAGGCGCTCTACAAAACCCTTAAATAGATAAATAAAAGTGTTGTTATCAGACAGCCCTAGACAACAGTTACTTCAGCCATAGCAGTAAATACACATTAATCAGCCAACTGAGCTTAGCAGAGGGAAGGGAGGAGTCATAGATACCAATGCAGAGAAATCATAAATTACCATCACAATGTTACAGTGTTTTCTGTAGTTCTATCTGTTGACAAATATCATTGGCACTATATTGTTTATTTTTATAGTAACTAGTCATATTGTGTACAATAGGAAAGGCTTTTGGTTTTAATAAAACACAAAATACATTCATAGTTTGAATTCTTGAGTATATCTGCTTGTAATTAAAGAGGGTTTCGAGTCCTCTAACTATTCCTGTGGATCTCACAGGACTGATAGTTACCTAAAATATACCTTACTCATGTAATACTCAGTAGGTTGCAGCTACCAGGTTTTCTGTCTCATGCTGGTATGCTGACATAGCCTTTGGTACCAGAAGGTCTAGCAGACCTTTTCTCGGGTCATGATCTGGAAAGAATTCCTGAAAACGTATCAGTTGGCTGATTTCTCTACATTGGTATCCCTGATTCCTCCCTTCCCTCTGCTAAGCTCATCTTAACACCACAAGAGGGATACTGTGAGTTTCTTAGGTGACTGTACTCACACCTGCATATCTGTTATAGAACAACAGAAGCAGCGTTCAGTTGGAAGATAGCTGTTTTTCCTGTCACAGGAGCTCAGTTGTCCCCAGTCAGATAAGCTTGTTCGAAGACTCAATATGCCTTTTCTGTAGCAACCTTCAGCAGGCAAATGTGTTTATAATTAAACCTCTCATCTGCACGACCCTCAACCTTCAATCCTCGGATTGAAGTTCCTTTCTTGCTAACAGTATTTCAATTCAGCTTATAAAATCTGCCTTGAACATTGTTATATGTTTTTAAGTAAACAATCAATATAGAAGCCCCTCTAGCCTTACACCCATGTATGTTCTGCGAAACATTGTTTACTGTTTAGAAACAATACCTGAGAAATCAAGATATCAAATTCTATTAAACCTTCTTAACTATTTAAAAATAAAAACTAGAAAATCAAGGTATCAATGTATGGTAGAACACACATTTAAACAATATATTTGAGCAAGCTGAATTTTCACATTGCACTGAAACAAATATTTTAACGACATTGGCAATCGTGCATTTATACTCGAATTCGGACACATAAATAAATTAACACAAATAATGCAAAAGGGGGATACCTAAATAAAAAATATATGAAGATAATATTACATACATACGCTAACAAACATATACAGAAAATGGTGGACAAGCACTCGGCAAGGGAGAAGATACCTGAGAACTAAGAAAAATAACCGTCTTTCTGGGCCTGAAGTCCATCGCAGCCACCATGCAGGCAAGAATATAATAAATGATTTACAAGACAAGGCTGAGGTAATGCACAGATCTGGAAGGTCAGCCACCTAATCTTCCAAACAGGAGCACAACTCCATAGATTAATTACAACAGGATGATTAGCACCCACCATTGGTCATGTAACATATATATGTATCACAGATGGTTTAGGTTACATAGTGCACAGATTCCATCAAAGTTTTTCTTAAAAGGGCTTTCTTTATTCACAATCTTGTTCTTTTTATATAAAACTTTTTTTCCTTAAATCTCAATATAGCCAACGCGTTTCATCCGTTAACAGAGACTTCTTCAGGGCTAAAAAATACAGACAATACATTAAAAAAAAAACATTTTACAAAATCTTTACACCCAAAACGCCAACTATTTGTTTATGTACATATATTTCAAATCAACATGTCATATAATTGTATATAGTGCAATCACAATATAGGTCGGTTTCTGTCCTATAATGCTTATAGCATTATCACTGTGCACATAGTATTTCCCACAAATTTCATTTGCCCAAACTCAAAGAGGTATCCTTACTCATGAGGCTATTGTGGATCATATTCAAATCAAATGGTTAGATTACACATTTTGTACAGTTTGTTTGGAAAAAAACATTCTGATTCTTTATTCTCTCCTAAAGAGCCAACAGTTGTGGTATATGTGCAATGTTTTTCAAAATGTATCATTTCATCACTCCACCCTTTGAAGACTCCCATCCTCCATTAGCATATCATTATATTGACTCTTACCATTTATAAGTTCAAAGTTTAATTCAATTCTAATCCATTGTGAACATTAATTCGCACATAAATTAGGTTAAAAGCTCTTTGGTTAGCTCTCACATAATTACTGCCAATTATGTTAATTCATCCAAACAATATGAGTACATTATAACAATATACACTAAACCTGTTTAAAAATCTATGCAATCAAGTTATAAGGAATGTACCTTTGAAGCGTATTGACACTTTTGTTAGCTAAAGATATTGATACGCTCCCAACATCACAGCGTAATGTCCAACAATTGTTACAATATTTTGTAACCATTGTCACTTGTTTGGATCTTTATATTCCTTGCTTCTGCCAGGGCGCAGGCTTTTTTAATTCTGGTTCTGCCACATTACGCCGCTTGTGGGATATCACACTCACTGCTAACGTTTGGTGCGACAAGTCTCTATCTGCAATATCACGTTGTTCTGCACTGGTGCGCGTTATTAGACATTTATGTATAATTGGCTTTGACATATTAAAAACGATATCTTGGGGGAACTACATACATGATTGTATGATAACAACATAGTAATTTTAAATACTTCCAAGCACGTATTCATATGTCTATACTACTTCTTAAATACGAGCTCTTAAAAGATTTAAACATGGCTTGTGATGTGGCTACTTCCATCCCCGTAAATTGAAACGCATAGTGCTCGAACTATACTTTTTGCATGTGGGAATACTCTATGGGAATGATATCCATCTTCAGTCACGGTCATTCTTGTAACTAGAGGCGCATCATTAATAATATGGGGGGTTAACGATGTTGCTAAGCAACGGCCCAAATTTGCCATCCATCTGATAGTCCATGACTTTGCCAGTTGCATTTTGGCATAGAGCATCTATACTGAGTCTCATAATATTGAGCTTTGAAGTAACTCCCTGACTCAGAACTATAAAGAGTTTGTAGTACTGGCATGAGCAACAACTCATAAAGATTTCAATGGGTTATCACGTAGCATAATACATATGTGCCAATTCACACAGCCTTGAGTTTACAAAAAGTCCTTTTCTCACGAATCTAAGGGGTTGTTATAACGGCACAAGCAATGGCGTACAGATATAACAATGGGATATCATGTGACCGCGTCCATACCTACAATTTGAAATGCATATTGAAGTATGTCACATGACACTTCACACACCAGAATGTGACACAGTAAGGACCAAGATGGGACCAACCAAAACTGATACAGTAATGTACAAAGTGAACAAGGATACCTGTGTATAGTGGCTTAGAATTGAATTAACCTTTGAACTTATAAATGCTAAGAGCCAATATAATAATATGCTAATGGGGGATGACAGTCTCCAAAGGCTGGAGTGATGAAACAATACATTTTGAAAAACATTGCACACATACCATAACTGTTGGCTCTTTGGTCGAGAATAAAGTTTCTGAATGTAACCATTACGATTTGAATATGATCCTCAATAGCCTCATGAGTAAGGATACCTCTTTGAGTTTGGGCAAATGAAATTTGTGGGAAATACTATGTGCACAGTGATTATGACATTATGGTACAGAAGCCAACCTATCTTGTGATTGCACTATGTTCAATTATATGACCTGCTAATTTGAAATACATGTACCATATACAAATAGTTGGCGTTTTGTGAGTAAAGATTTTGTAAAAGATTTTAAAACTTTGTATGTATTGTCTGTATTTTGTAGCCCTGAAGAAGTCTCTGTTAAGGGACGAAACACATTGGCTACATTGAGATTTAAGGAAGAAACGTTTTATATAAAAAGAACGAGAAGATTGTGAATAAAGAATCTCTTTTTAAGAAAAACTTTGATGTAGTCTCTGCACTATGTAACCTAAATCATCTGCGATACATACATATCTTACATCGGGGTTCTCCAAAGTTGGTTCAGGAGGGCCAGATCCATGCCAGATTTTTAAGCGAACTACATTTATCAAAATGGGGATATGCTAAAAATCTGGCATGGATCCAGCCCTTTAGGGCTGACTTTGGAGAACCCTATCTTACATGACCAATGGTGGGTGCTAAACATCCTTTTGTAATAAATATAATACATTTAGCATGAAATCAAGGGCATCCTTGGACAATTAAAATATCTTGAGAATAGCAGTAGTGCGAATGGAGAAATGCACTAAAACAATACAGGAAGAGGGAGTTGTTCATGTACGTACAGTAGCCTCACACTTTTTTTTTCAATTTATTTATGCATTTTTTAAACAGACATGAGGAACAATGGCAGGTACAAGGAAAGCATAATTTCCACCTTATAGGCGTAATCAGAAAGCTAAAAAGCGATGAATCACTGCACAATAAGAAATATGACAAACAGTGATGCATAGGGCGGCACTTAATATCAAAGGCAATACAGTAATTATTGGGTCAGGTCACAGGCACTGGAAGTTAGGGTTACAGCAAGTATGTCAGTGGAATGCAAACCCACACATTAAGGCAAGTCTGGTTCAGTCCTTTACAACAGGTGCAGTCCGTGCGACATCATCATCGGCAAGAGGATGGGTCAGTAGGTATGACGTTAGAGGATCCCAGTTGTCTCGGGGGTGAGAGGAGGGAGGAAGCAATTCAGCAAATGTATACATTTGTTCCTGCCAGAAAACCATATCACGGAGCCAATCCTTGAATTTAGGTGCCCTGCCCTGCCCCCATTTGCACGCTATCTGTCTCTTTGCTAAGAGGAGGGCAAAGGAAACGAATTTCCAGCATGACCCAGCAAGCGGCTGAGTGTAGCCTAATAAGGCGAGAAGGGGAGTGTGCTGGAGGCTCAGTAGTGTCATTTGGTCTAATGCCGTAAGGACTTGACACCAATAGTCCTGAATTGCACCGCAGCTCCAGGCCAAATGGAGGAAATCAGCGCCATAGCGGTCACATCTGTCATTGTCTCGTAGATTATAGCGATGAAGCCTGGCCGGTGTATAATATGTGCGGTGGAGGAATTTATAATGTAAGATACGGAGTCGACTACTGGAGGTGCTGCGCTCTGTCTGCATACAACAATAGGTCCACTGCTCATCAGTGAGGGCAAAACCCATCTCCGCCGACCATTTATCTCGGGCTGTGCTCTGTATGGGACCCTGCACGGTAGAAAGAGTGTGGTAAAGTGTAGAGACTAGGTGTGGAGCCCCATCGCTGCGCAGTGTAAGACGTAGGGAGGCAGATTCTAATTGTTCGCGTGGGTAACCAGGTATGTGTTCCTTAAAGCCTTGGCGGAGATGGACATAAAGTAAAAGGTCCATTGGGGATGGTGGGTACCTAGAAAAAAGTTGCTGTGATGTGCGAAATTGACCGTTCAGGTAAAGATCTCCCCAGGTCGCAATCCCGTGTTTGATTCGAGTTTTCCGGAAAAGCCCTTCCTGTAGGAGAGGCATCTTCGGGTGGTATACTAGAGGGAGCTGGGGTGAGTAGAGCGTAGGGGCCTGGGTGCGCCTGGCGATGGTTTGCCATGCCCTCACAGTGTTGGTGACAGGCGTTGGATCGTCAGTACGCGACGCCACGGTAGTGAAGATGGCACCCTCAAGCGGTATGGGGTCAGATAACCATTGCTCAGTGGCAACTTGAGGCATGTATTTGGGGGGGTGGAACCAGAAATGGGCATAGTGAGCCTGTGCACAGAGGTAATAGAGTTCAAAGTTTGGTACATCAAACCCCCCTTGCGAATATGGCCGTGTGAGAGTGTCCCATTGTATTCTGGGTTGCTTGCCACCCCAGGTAAGTCGTATCAGGTCAGTGCGGAGGAGGAGGAAAAAATGCCTGCCCGGGTCATGTGGTATGTTTAAAAATAAGTATAGGAGTTTGGGGAGTATGACCATTTTGATGAGGGAGAGTCGCCCCGCAACGGAGAGCGGCAGAGCTATCCAGCGTGTGACACTCTCTCTAATACTCTCCAGGGCGCGACCATAGTTTAGGCGTAGCAATTCGTCACGATCTGCAGAGACCCGTATCCCTAGGTATTTTACCTCCCCAGCGCACCACTCAATAGGAAAGTCTGGAGTAAAAGGAGCCACGGACGAGTTGAGGGGGAAAAGTTGGGATTTGGCCCAATTTATATGAACACCGGAGAGCCCTCTGAACCGCACAAACTCTCGGAGAAGCGGGTTAAGGTTTAGCTGTGGTTCCCTCACATAAAGCGTAATATCATCCGCATATAAGGAGAGAAGAATAGGTCGGAGTGGGCATCGAAGGGCTTTGTCGTGGTGGTATTGCCAAAGCCGAGCCGCAAGTGGTTCAACAGCAAGGGCGAAAAGAAGTGGAGAAAGGGGGCAGCCCTGACGTGTACCGCGGGTAATGAAGAAGGCGGGAGAGGAGTGGCCGTTGATAAGGACCTTGGCTTCGGGACCGGTGTACAACAGGCGGACCCAGGAGAGAAATCCCTTAGGCATGCCCATGTTTTGGAGGATGGTGAAGAGGTAGTCCCATTCAACCGAATCAAATGCCTTGGTGGCATCAAGGAATACAGCTGCCATGGGCACTGACGGGTCTACCGACCGCAATATGGAGAAGAGCGTGCGGAGATTATGTGATGTTGCACGCCCGGGGATGAAGCCTGACTGATCGGGCAGAACCAGCTTTTCCATGAGGAGAGTGAGACGGTTGGCCAGGATCTTGGCATCAGTGTTTATTAAAGAAAGGGGCCGGTATGAATCGCAACAGTCCGCGGGTTTGCCTGGTTTCAGGAGGGAGGAAATCAGGGCGAGCCACATGGATGGAGGAAGGTGGCCCACTTCCTGCGCTTCGTTGAAGACATTCTTGAGAATGGGGAGGAGTTGCACAATGTACGTTTTATAGAAGTCGATGGGGAGGCCGTCCGAGCCAGGGGCCTTTCCAGACTTCAGTTGCAAGATGGCATCGTGTATCTCGTCATTCTCGAACGGCGCAGCCAGGAACTCCCGCTGGGAATCTCCGAGCCAGCCAAGGGCAATGTCTTGCAAGTATGAGGCGAAGTCCGGGGACACGGTCCGGTGGGAACTGTACAGGTCAGTATAAAATTCAGTAAATGTGTGGAGTATATCGCGGCTGTCTCTGTGGCGTGTACCGGAGGAGTCTTTAATTTCAAGGACATAATTAGAGAACCGAGGTAAACGTATGTCTTGTGCTAGTGCCCTACCCGGGCGTTCACCCTCGCCATATCGACGTGCAGTGTGATACTTGCCCCGGAATTTCGCCTCTGATTCTGCAGTGCGGTTATACTCGGATTGTTTTTCCCGGAATGTCGCCAAACGTTGCCCGGAATTATCCCCCCAGAGATCACTCTCCAGCTGTTTGAGCTCGTCTTCAAGTGAGTGGAGTGTGCGGCGAAGATCCCGCAGCACCCCAAAGCTTTTGGCCATGCAAGAGCCTCGGATGGTGACCTTAAAGGCCTCCCACACCGTGCCTAATGATGAAACTGAGTTGATATTGATCCGGAAGAAGTCAGAGATTTCAGTGCCAATCTCAGCCTTAAAGGCAATGTCCAGAAGCGCTTCCGGGATGAGGCGCCAAAGTCTAGGGGAAGCACGCGAATCAGGTAGGGCTAGTGTGATAAGCACCGGAGCATGGTCGGAGAGGGTTCTAGCAAGATGAGCCGCGCGTGTGATCCACGAGGCCGCTCCACGGGAAACCACCCAATAGTCTAGGTGAGCCCAGGAGGCATGCGCTGCGGTGTAGTGAGTGCCCTCCCTACCAGCCGGGTGTACATGTCGCCACACATCAATGAGGCCGTGAGCCGCGAGGATGCCCGAGAGAGTCTCACATGTTCGTGTATAGTGTTGAGGTGATGGATTAGATCTATCTGCAGCGGGTTGGAAAGCTGTGTTAAAATCACCCCCCCAGATGATATGTGTAGAACCTACTTGGAGTATGCGCCCCACAAGGTGGTGTAAAAATCAGGATCATCGATATTGGGTCCATAACTACAGACCAGTGTCACCGATTGCGTGCCCAGTGTGCCCCATATCGTGCAGCTAAGTCCTAGAGAGTCCTGTTGTGTGCCTCCCAGCCGAAAGGGGACTCTCCGCTTTATGAGAACCACTGCACCCCTAGAGTAAGTAGAGTAGGAGGAGAATACACGAAACGCTGCCCATTTGCTGGCAAAGGTGGGGGCGCGGACCGGGTCTAAGTGCGTCTCCTGTAGTACCGCGATATGGACTTGGTGTCTATCCAGATATGTTAAGATTTGCCTGCATTTCCGTGGGTCCCTAAGGCCTCTAACATTCCAGGTGAGAAGGTTAAGGTTCAGTGCCTCAGTGTGATTGAACGTGATACCCTATAGTAATTGTGCCATACTGTGCTCTACAGGATAGGGAGAAAAGCGTGTCTGTGGTTACAGTGCCCGCGTGTACTTGTTGCCATAACATGCCACAAACAACATTAGAACAGAATCCCCTCCCCACCCACATCAGCACCCCAACCGTGCCGGCATCAATAATCCCACCCACCCCATAATAAGACAATTGCAACAGTGCAATAGAAGAGAAGTTATACATGAAGTACCAGGGGAACGCCCGCGTGGGGAACACTAGTGGGCAACGAGAGCCTCTACCTCTCCCTGAGTGGTGTGCCCGACTCCCGATGATGGGGGGGAGAAGGGATACAGGGAGGGGGGAGAGGGTGCTTGGCGTAGTTCGAACAATAGCTAAGAGCACATTAAACATTACAGGATTACAATGTCCGCCCATAGGGAGCAGAGTTGGCCCCACCAGGGTTTCAGTACTTATCTGATGATGAGAGATAGTTCGTGAGATGCCAAAATTTCCACAAACACATGGAGGTGTATCTCCCCGCTGGGAGACCAATCCAACCAGTTCATCCGTGTAGCAGACAAGCGCGAACCCCCACAGCCGACAGCTTGAAGGCGAACTGCAGTAGTTGTACTCCAAGCTGAGTAGGCGCAGAGGAACGGTATCATCCATATATCCTTAGTCGCAGTCTAAAGTAGGAGATTGTGATAGGCGGTCCTGTGAATGATGGGAGGGAGAACTTTTCCTGATGTGACGGAGGAAGTCGTCGACCTGCCGTTTGTTGATGAAGAAATGATGTTTGCCATCATACAGAATTCGCAGTCGAGCTGGGTATAGTAGGGCGTATTCAATTTGCAGTTTACGCAACTTCTGCTTAGTGGGTAGGAGTTTGCGGCGCGCCTCCTGCACTGCCATGGTGAAATCCGGGTATATTGAGAAACTGGCCCCTTCGAACTGCGAATTTGGGTTTTCCCTGGCCATCCTCAATCCAGTGTCTCGGTCTCTGTAGTTGAAAAGCCGGGCGATGATTGGGCGAGGGTTTGCGCCCGGAGGTGGCCTGGGTCCGAGCGATCGGTGCGCCCGTTCCACAATCAACTGCGTGGAGAACGCGTCCGCGCCTAAAGTGGTGGTCAGCAAGCGCTCAACGAAGTCTTCAAGACGGCCAGTATTCATGCTTTCGGGAATTCCCGTGACGCGGATATTATTGCGGCGACTTCTTGCCTCCAAGTCCTCGTTCTTGGCCGCAATAACTTTGAGGAGCTTATCCATTTGAGCCACCTGTTTGGTCACTTGCACAGTAGCATCCTCGTTGTCAGAAATCCACTTCTCGGCTTCTTTGAGTTGTTCGCCGTGCTTCTCTACTGTTAGCACTATATAGTCCATGTGGGCATTCATGGAATCCATTTTATTAGAGAGGTCTGTGAGGCTGTGCTGCATGGTCAGGAGACTAGGAAAAGAAACAAGGGAACCCTACTTGCAAGGAGCCTGGGTAAGTAGGCAAGAAAGTAACAATGGCTCCTGTGGATTAATAAGGTTTATACTAATAGGAATACGCACAGTGGCAATATGCAGAGCTGAGTTGATGTCAGAAAGAAAGCTAGCCGCACACCACGAGGTAAAGCTAAAGCTTTTATATATAATGGTTACGTGAAATGAACACCATATACATAAAGCTGCAAAGGTAGAATCATTATTTACAACAAACAATAAATGAACAATAGTGAAGGGTGTCCCAATGTGTAACGTATTGAACCTAAACTATTAGTGACATATTATGTGACATATGTGCAAGGTTTCAATGTAAAACATAAAGGCGACCATTGAAGACTTTGAACACTGTATTACACAGCACTTTAAACAATCATAGGCGCTGGGTAATGGATCCGCCCTTATTTAGCTGTCGACGACGTGCACCTAACAAGGAGACACACGCTCCTTTGTTTCTGCCTCACTCGGATACATCCCCAACTGCTATCCAAGCAAGATCACGAACTCTATTAGAATCTGGTCAAACCGAGTGTTTTCATCACCGCCGAGGCTTTCCCGGTTCAGATATCCGTCCAAGCTTGCCGAACACCTCCCTCACACGGGCGCCCGGCTGGGTCCCTGTGAGTCATCTTTTTTCACTTCTCTCACGGTGCCACCCTCTTTCACGTTTGGCAGCGATAGCCCTCCCCTTCAGGTGTCCCACATCTCCTGGTCCTGAAGAGACCCTACATTCGAACGGGGTCGAAACGTCATCGACAGCTAAATAAGGGCGAACCATTACCCAGCGCCTGTTCATTTCACGTAACCATTATATATAAAAGCTTTAGCTTTACCTCGTGGTGTGCGGCTAGCTTTCTTTCTGACATCAACTCAGCTCTGCATATTGCCACTGTGCGAATTCCTATTAGTATAAACCTTATTAATCCACAGGAGCCATTGTTACTTCTCTTGCATGGTCAGGAGAAGCGTCTGTATTTCATCAGCCTGAGCGGTCTGAGGATTTGAGGGCTGTGCTTCCAGGCTCTGGTTAATGTCCTCAGCAGTGGAGTGCGTAACCGTCTTCTTCGCATCAAAGGGGAGCTTTGATTGCCTGCTGTCCAATTTCCCCATGGTTAGAGGTGTTCTCAAAGATGATGAGCCAGGGGAAGGGCCCGGGCTGCGGCGGCGGCAGTCAGGGCGCAGTCGGTGAGCCAGAGTGGGGTCCCCTCTCACGTTAGTGCTAGAGGGGGCTTACTTCATCAAAGGGACCCCCAGCGGGAATCGTCGGCCCAGGAAGGGAGAGGGGGATGAGACGCGCAGTGCAGATGAATCTTTGTTGGAAGATGGTGGCCGATTGCAGATTGTGAACAGCACCCCCCAGGGAGCCCGTCCGACGCGTGAGCATGACTGTGGCACCGGGTGTCAAGGCTCCATGCACCGCGTGAGAGCCACGCCAGTCAAGGCGCCATATGCAGGGCGGCGCTGTTAGTCTTCTAAGTGCACGGGGGCCACGGGATGCGCAACGGTCCGCCTCCGGCACTGCGGTCTGATTGGAGGAGGGGGGGCCCCGGAGTCACCACCCCCTCCGCATCCCTCGGCAGCTATCTGTGCGATGCGCAGCGTCCAGCCGCAAATCCCCCGACCTCCACGCGGGAGAATAATAAGGTGTTGGCTCACCGTATGGCAGTTCTTGTCCAGGCCACAATGACGGGTCTACGGCAGGGGTCAGGTGGGGCGCCTGTCAGCGTGGATCATGAGGTCCCCCCTTGCTGCAGAATTCAGGCCCGGGCACCGCAGATCTTCCTGTCGCCTAGCCCGCGGGTCTCCGGTCCGGCCCAGTAGGTATCACGGGGGGAGAAGCAGCGGGGGGAGCAGGCCGCTGCACAGGACGGCCTAGGCGCCACGTGGGATTCCCGGCGCTCTTCCAGCCATGCAGACCGTCAGCAGGGCTCCACAGGATAGCGCCACTCACCCGGGCAGACTGAAGTAGATCCGCACTTCGCCCAGCATGCGTCCCTAGCGGCAATATGGGTATCGGAATGATGCTGTAGATGGCGGGGATCTCGGCAGACGTAGCAAATCAGGTAGTCATGCAGTTAGCTCAGGATAAATGACATAATCCGCAGCCAAGCGTCCAGAGCCTCACTGGTGCGCGGCCATCTTGGTCGTGCGCCACCTAGCGCCCCTAGCCTCACACTTTAGGCCACTTCGCAGTAAACAAAAATATGGATTCTGAGCTCCAAAAGGGGATGCTCTCGAGTAAAAATTCCACTCGAAAATGAATTTCTTAATAGTTGTACCTAACAATAAAAAAAAAAAAAAACCAGCACGTAGAACCAATCGTTCGCATTTTGAAAGCCGTCTATTATTCTTCCCACATTCCGCAATACCCTTTCTAGGTTTCGCCTAGGCAGCGCATGCGCTGTCTTGTCGAAAGATGCTGTATACAGTATAGCGGGGGAAGCTCCGCCCACTTTCCGGCCATATTTTTGATTGGCTTCAATCTTTAATTCTGCAATGTGATTGGTGTTTAGCTTGTTACTCCCGCCTCCTCACGGCTATGTCGTCATTTATTTCCTTCCGAGGCTATCAGCCCCTTTACTTAAAAAACAGTTTTATTCCCCTGCCTCTCCCCGTTCCCTCCCGTAGTCTGTGATTTCTTGGACCACCACCACCCCCCAAACCCCTCCCGTTCGTGCCTTATTTTACGTCCACACTTACGTTGAAAATGCAATAGGTCTTGCGTAAAGACGAGTCCTATTGCATTTTCAATGCTTGTTTGTTGTATGATTGGTGGGTACATTTGCACTCTTTGTCTTGCATGCGCGCGATGCCTTACATCGTACGCATGCGCGACAAAACAGTGGCGTTTGGTTGCACATTCTTTTCTGTCGTCCTAGGAAACAGGAAACGGACCCGTTTCTGGGACGTACCTCGGTTGAAAGGCTAGCGGTTTCAACAGCAGCCTGTGTCTGTGAGAAAAGGTGAAAAAGTGGGCGACGCTGGGTTGTATTTATCGGCCGAATGTAATTATTTTTTGATTCAGCATCGTAATGAATCACGTGTTGCCTAGTGGTTAAGGAATTTTAAGCAGAGCTGCTTTGTTAGTGTTAAATATAGACGTTGTTGCTAAAGTCACAATTCTGACGTGGTTATGGCAAAGGGAAAAATGCAACTTGGCACACTCCTTTTAAGCGTCTAGCTGGGGTCCAAGGCAGAGACTGTCGACATGTGACTCTATCGCCCCAGCCCTACGTAAACCTTACCAAATCGGGTCACAGTCCCAGCTCCACAGATCTTTCAAAGACAGCAGCCTGACGTGTGAAAGGCCGTCCCGTCACCTTTGGCCTGTCAGAGATCCTTACATATACACGGCAGACGCTGCCCTGGCCTTGACACTTGCACTGCTGGGCCCTTAAAGATACAAGTCTAACGTGGGGCTGACTCTGCCCAGCCCTTCCAGCCTTGCAGGTGCAGAGACCTATAAGATGATTACTGACTGTAGCCCGGCCCCGCATGACTTTCAGGAGATACTGCCTGCCATGGGATTGACGTTGAATGCAAGCAGCTGTGTTCTTCAGCAAGCTGCAGAGACTGCAGAAACGCACCTGTCCATCTGCTCAATTCCTGGGCCAGGAGATCTTGGGGGGATTAGAGGGATATAACCGACTGATGAGAATGCAAACCAGTAACCCTTGGGTGAGTTTGGAAGCTGCAGTATTGCGGTGGCCGTTACAGATGACGTTAGAATTAGTTCTTCCATTTGAAATGGTTATCTCTCCTTACAGAAGTGATGTACGGGACGTCAGCGCGATGGCTTGAGTGAGGCTACCTGAACTCCGACGTTACTTTATTTCATATATCACATGTTTACATGTTGGAATATAGTATGTGGGCACATGTAAAACTCCAGTTGTCTACATACAAGCCTTTCGAATAGGTTCTTTCCCTGCTGCGACGTTAAGGGGAATATATCGGGCAGCCGAAGATGTTGCGACCTAGTGATAAAACTGAGCGCTGTTATAGTGCTCTGGTTGTCATGTGGCAAATATGTTGTTTATTGTAGTCTAGCTCAGTGCCCGCCAGTCCTGCGCGTAGGTGGAAGAGCGATAACAAGTCTGTGTTTTTATAAAGATGCTCGAGCCTCTGTTTACTGTGTGGAGCACTGAGCCTGTGACAGACAGCCTTCGCTTCGTTGAAGGTGCTTATGCAATGCCTGAACGTTGCGAAGGCAGCCTTTGTTTTGCTGTAGATGCCTGTGCTGCGGTGTTTCGCTGTGGATAAAACATCGTGCTGTTTAATACACGGAGAGTGCTTTGCTGGAGAGTGCTGTCTCACAGCCTAGGTTTTGATGTAACAGAAGACACTGATGGGCAGCTTGGGTTTCACTATAGAACCGCTCCACCTAGTTTGAAGAAGACCTCTCCTGTACAGTCTGTTGTATATACTTCACGTTCCTCCATTGGTCACCCAGTCTCCGCTTGGCTCCCTGGCAGCACTGTGCTGGCGCACACACCTCTCTAGTTGTTGGGCAGTGACAGGAAGAACGAGCAGTTGGGCACCAGGACTCTGTTTCTTGTCCCCCTCCCCGAACACACACATCAGTATATTTCTGTGGTCTTATTTAATCCCTCCTAATCATAGGCAAAATTTCTCTCCATGTGATCCCATACCTGGCGTGTCATGCAGTTTGGTGCTTACTTTCCCTCCATGTTCAAGAACAGTAGATGTTTCAGCACCCAGGCTAATGTGCTGCATAGCTAAATACATGTAAGGTCCCAAAGGCGAGACCGATTCCATTGCAAATGCTTGTTTAACTGAATATCTCGTTTGCACGATATTGAGTAATATTTTGTCAGATTACACTGGCGCACTAATAGTTTTGCCCATGCTTCTTTATAACGAACACACTAATACTTAATTCGCGCTATGAAAGCATAAACCTATTTACTTTATTAATGCATATGTATTGTGATTCACTCATGAAAATAGGAAAGTGAAAGGAGCGCCTATTTGTCAGATTATTGAGCACAAATCGCCACAGTTTATTTTTAGAGAAATAAAAAAAAATAAAGTCTTCAAGAGATTCTAAAATAGCTTGTGTTGTCCTGGTATGTCCGACAGATAGCAAAGGACACCCTAAAAACACTTGTGAAATTAGTCATCCTTTCTGCAGCCCATTTTTCTCTTTTCATTTGTTGTTATCTGGTGACACCTGCTGGACGCATTTGCCCACTGCACTTCCTGGGTTACACAAAAATTGCTGGAAAATCCAGACCGCTGATATGTCAAAGGTCAAATCGCATGGTAGAAATTACTTTAAATATGTGCACGATTGTTTGTTTAACTATTTTTCTTACATTTCTTTTGTCCCTTAAACTAGGGTGTTTGTATAATTCTCCAGCAAAAGGAAAACATTGCTATTTTTGAACGGGTCACAAACAGCACATCTATCCCTGATCAGAGTCTTTGGCATCAACTTTCTAAATAAAGTCACAGACAGAACTTGCCTGCTCACCAATGTGCAGAAGCGCAATACAAATCCACACTGAAATACTGTTTTTTTTATTGGAGAGATATGGTTTGCGTTTCGTTAAGTAAATGTTTGTTTTTTCCTTGTGTCTTTAGTGGTCCAAAACACACAAAAAGAACATTTAATATCATATCTGAGTGCGAAGAAGTTCCAAAACTGATAAGAGGCAATGCTCCCTGATGTCCCTTCTCGTAAATAGTAATAAATAGAGCATTATTCTAGGGTTGATCTGCAAATATGTTTTATTCCAGGTTGTTGTTTCATGTGTGTTAGTAAGAAACAACGTTATTTAACAAGGGACGGAGAAAAGAGGTGCTGTAACATGACATATCATTAAATAGGCTTTGTAAGCATGGGGCTAGTTAAGTTAATTTAAGTTTATTCATACACTTGCTCCAAATAGCATGTGCTATTAGGCTGCTGTATTAATATTGACATGCAATAAACTTAGATTGACCTATCCACATATCCACGTGTGCCAATGAGTAGGCGTCTTCGAAATAGGCATATTCTAGAAGCATTTCCAAGAGCAAGTATCCTGATCATACCCAGGGTAATGGGAGATTCCTTTTCCACAAGGTAGTTGCTTAACAAGAAAAGCATTGATTTGTCATTCTCTGAGTCAGACTGGGACAGAAAATAAGCCCGGGTACCAACATAAAAGTGCCCCTGTTAATATTGAGAAAGTCAATGTAAATATGAATAATGATAAATTCATATACAAGAACGAAATACATCTCTTTTTGCTGAATTTGCCCGTTGTGAACTCTACTTCAACCCTGACTCAGAAATACGTGGTCAGGCAGGCCTGAGACCCAGGCCCGAGGTCACTGATTGACAGATCACAGGTGGGGTGGCACATAGCCGGCAGACAAATGCCCGAATAGGAAATCCCATATCTATCACACAGATAGGCGCAGCGACACCACAATGGTCCAGGGAGATTGGCCCCAGTAAAGCACACATGGTGTGCATGCATTCCCAAAATACCATAAGGTCAGATGCCACATGAAGTTAGGAACACATAGGCAATCAGGACACACCACACACAGTACACGGAGTGATCACGCGCACCCCATGACGGACATCTGGACACGTTACCTACTGGCCCCATTATGTCCACGCAAGGTCGAGGCCCACCTTGATTCCTCATCAAACCATAAATTTATGGCTCCAGAAACAACTGCTCACATTCCTTACCAAAAAAGGATCACCAGAACTATTCTATTGTATTCAACAAAATCTATAAAACCCATGGCCGATCAATTGTAAGTTGAGACAGTCCTCAGACCCTATGTCTGTAACTGTTCTCCCGGTCGCACTGTTTAATTAAACAAACTGTTATTGTTTTGCCAAACGCCTCTTGTCTCTTGTTTTTTTAAGGTATTTCATGTTCAAGCAACATCTTCATTATCGCATCAGATAGATAAAAAAAGTGCCCACATTTACAAATCATTGCGCTTTCGAACTTATAAAAACATGTTGTTTAGATGTTTTGCAGTGTATGGGAGACTGTGTTCTTCTGTGCTTGTGCAGCAATGTTTGTGGTAGTATCTGGAAATCACTAGTAAAAACACCAGACCATAAAATAGGCCCACAAAACAGCCAAGAAACAGCCTATTACACTGACCAGTCAGACCAGCCCTTCTCACACTGCCAGATTTCCCTATCAATCAGTCGGGTCCTGATGATTTTTGAGGGCATATGCTCCAGATCCTATATATCAGTCTGGGTCTACGAGAAAGACACTTTGCTTTCCAAAGGCATTTCCTAGTGTGTTAATGATACAGTCTCAAAATTATTGATTGCTTTTAAAAAGGGGCAGTCGGTGCTAACAAGTTACTGTCAGTGTGCCCTCAGTAGTGAGTAATCTGGCTATTACTGTGTAGGGAGCATGGCCTTAACATAAGTGTCATTGGAAGCCATAGGAGGAGGAGAGTACTGGCAGTTCTTGTTCAGTTTAAAATAAAACTAAACACTATAGTACAAGCATAGGAACTAATGGCAGAAAATATTTATGGATCACATTCAGCAAGGCCAGTAATTGTGGCAGAAGCGAGCACATCACTCCAAAAAAGTGCTCCCCAAAGTACCAATCATTTGAGCAAAAAGACAGAATGGCAAACACACCACTAAGGACAAATTAAAATTAAAGACGACGTTTCGCATACAGCCAAATATGGATATTGTTGTGCCACTGTTTTCACACAATCTGGAGCAAAGAGAACTATGACAAGCATCGACAAAGCCAATAAGTCTGACTTGTTTTAATTGTGTACATTCTTTCTTTACTGGTTTTATGCTATTGGGTAGTAGGTTTGGATGCACAATCAGAAAATACACATGCAGGCACCCCTATGTTTTAGGTATTGCTCAGATGCACACATAGACATACTTAGATTACACATACTCAAACATGTCATTAAAATATGTATATTAGCGGCTGTGACGGCACAGTGATCTTTGTATCTCTGTCTTCAAGTGTAATCATTGAATAGCCACCACCACTGGTCGTATGGACCTTCGATTGTTGACAAGGAGAAATGAAAAGTTGCAATCTAATATATTAACCACCATGAACCGTGAAGTCCATATGGGACTTCACAACAATCAAATTAGAGTGTTGATGTGAGTTGAAGAGTTTTATTAACAATTTTAATAAGATTTAATTTGCTTTATTCAGCAAATATTATTCTTTAGTCATTTATTGTTACAAATTCAAATAATCCGTAAGTCAATATTTCAAAACAAGATAAAGTACTATTGTGATGATCCAGAGTAATGCGCAGATACACAGTAGTAAATGAAAACTGTATTTATTCCTGCCTCAGCCAATTCTCAAACCAACTGCCACAGCTCTAGACTTTCCTCAACCATTCCAAGAATAGAATGGGGTGAAGTCACAATCATAGCACAAACCATATGCATATAGAAAGATTCAGGACATCACAACTATATTAGTAAAGATTACAAATAATATAGAGACAATACAGCAAGCATGTTCCATAAAGGAATTTCCCTAATATGTACAAGGATTAGAATGGCAATCTAAGCCAGAGTAAAGGTGTCACTACAGAAACACAATAAAGAGCTATGGTGAGAGAATAAAATACATAAGCATGAAGCTTTTGCAATTAAGTAAAGAAAGATTTCCAGCTGGAAAGTGTTCTCAGCTATAAATCAGCAGACATCTTTGAAATGGAAAAGGGATAAAAGGGAATCTCTCCTAGAGAGAGACAACCCTGCGGATCTCAATAAATTGAGTCTCAAATGCTCTCATTTGCTAGAAGCCAGATCACAGAGAGTGCAAATGCCAGCCTACTCTAGGAACACATGCCAATATAAATTTATAAAACACATTAAAATATCTGTTACATTCCAATTCTCGACGTGCAATAGGATTTCAGAAAGCTCTGGAAGCAAGTAAACTCCCTAAGTTCTCACATCTTCACAATAGACCACAGAAACAAATCCTTGAAATGATACTTAGCCCACAACTTGCGGTTCAGACAGTTCTTCCCACAAGTCATGCTTGCAGTCATCTCCTCTTTTGCCGGTGAGAACCTCACCATCAGTTGTCTAATATATAACAAATTCCTAATCACTAACTAACAGAAAGCTTCTGAAAAGTTACAGCATCTGCAGAACTTGCCAAAGGAGGAAATTCGCTTCAGCAGCTGTGTGGTATACAGTTTTAGATGGTTGTGCATTGCTGAATGCCTCGATGGATGCAAGGGTGGGTGAATTGATAAATGGTTGTTCTTGGAAATGACCCTTTTTGCAGGGTCACTCCCAAACCTTTTACCTTCCTCCTCCTACTTTTTGCTGAATTCATTTTTATTGGCCTTAGGACTCTGAGGCACTTTACCACTGCTAACCAGTGCTAAAGTACATGTACTCTCTCCGCTAAACATAGTAATATTGGCTCATAGCCAATTGGCATATTTAATTTACTTATAAGTCCCTAGTACAGTGCACTGCATTTGACCATAGCCTGTATATTAAAGGCTACTAGTGGGCCTGCAGCACTGAGTTTTCCACCCACTTAAGTAGCCCTTTAAATATGGCTCAGGCCTCAGTGGACTCTCCGGTGTCCAGATAAATTGGAACAAGTCGATACTTTTCCCGCTGACAGATGCTACAGTTCAGTTTCCCACAGAGTACCCACTCCAGTGGGCATCGGGACCTGTCAAATACTTGGGAATATATATCAGCAGGGACTTGTCTGAGTTATGGCAGGCCAATTTTGGTGGGGCGATAGATTGGCTGGAAGAACGTATTCCCATATGGTCAAAACTCCCTCTGTCTCTGGCGGGTTGTATCGCCATCGCGAAGATGGTCGTTCTGCCTAAGTTTCTTTATTTATTCATTAATATTCCCACTCCACTGACAGAAGCCTTCTTCCATCGACTTTGATCAAACCTCATCACGCTGGTGTGGGCCGGGAGACAGGCCCGGGTCAAGTACGAAATATTGACCAGACCACAGATCCAAGGGGGGCTGGGCGCACCGGACCTACAGCTCTACGCGCTCTGCGCCCAGGCACACTTCCTACACTACTGGACACATCCCACGCCCTTTCAGCCGCACGTCGTGGTGGAGATTGACACAGTATCACCATGGCCCTTGTCTACAGCCCTTTTCGCCCCCTACAAAAGGCCCGTTGCTGAAATTGACACTGCACAATGTCTGCGGTGGGCATGGATTGGACTGGCGCGACGCGCTCCCCTCCTATACGCCCCCTCGGTCCCGTTAGCAAAACATCCCCTACTGCCCCCTTTACAGGATGGTGGGGCCTGCGCCCGTGCGGCTAGGCTTGACATGCACACCCTTGCTGATCTCTTTCTGGGCAATCACTTTCGCGACTCGCCGACGGCACCCAGTGCTCCACTAGACACTTTTTTGTACTATCAACTGCGGGCGACTTGCCGCGGGCTTTTCCCAACATTTCCAGCGCCACCTGTAACACTCCCCGCGCAAGAATACACTTACACCGCCACCTCACTCCGGAAACTCATCACGGCAATATATCGAATCATGCAACGCATACCATCTGCAGCACAACTGCCAGCCCGGAAAGCCTGGGAGGACGATCTCGCTTTTCCACTCACAGACGCGCAGTGGTTATTCTGCTGCAGCCAACTCAAACTACTCTCCCCAAACTACCGGCTGCGTCTCATTCATTTTAACTTTTTACACCACACCTATCGCACCCCAGTGTTGCTGCATAAAATGGGCCTGTCCCCGGACTCAATGCGCACGCAGACACAGCAGACTTTCTTCATCTCGCCTGGCATTGTCCGGTGGTTGCATCATACTGGGCAGAGGTACACCGGGCATTAGGGGAAATCATACAGCTACAGGTGACACCCTCCCCGCTGGTAGGCTTGCTGGGGCACGTGGCGGAAATACCAAAACCTTCTCGAAGACTTGCTGCGCTGCTATTACTACTCGCCAAACGGCAGATTGCAATGTGCTGGGGTGGAACCATGGCACCCAAACTGAAAGACTGGATACGGGACATTGTTTATTGTCATGAACAGTTGTCAAACTATTGGGAGTTGATGCCTCCAAGGTCCAGACCACGAGACATTTGGGATCCTTTCCAAAGCTACATGCGCCAACAAGACTCAACTCCCACTTCACAAAATAACCCCTAAGTTTGTACCCTGACACAAAAAAAGGAACAAAAGGTTAAATATGTTCAGTATCACTGCATTCACGATGTATGGTGGTGAAGGGGGTCTATAATGTCAGGTGTGTGTTTCCAGTGTTATGTATCCAATGTTTAAAAATGTATACAAAATGCCAACAAATTAAATAAAGTTTAAAAAAATATATATATATGGCTCAGGCCTGCCATTGCTGTGTGCAGTTTGAAACTGCCATTTCCACCTAGCAAACTAAACCTTTTGCCAAGCCCAGACCTTCCTTTTTAATACATATATGTCACTCCTAAGTTGGGCCCTGGATAGCCCAGAAGCAGGGTGCAATGTATTTAAAAAGCCTGACATCTACTGTTAAGTTTTACGTGTCCTGGTAGCGAAAAACCCCTAAATTCGTTTTCACGACAGCAAGTCCAATATCTCCAGTAGGAAAGCATTGAGATTACCTTATTACATTTTATAAGTGTAATTTCCAAATCGTAAGATATTACTGTTTCAAGTTTGGTGTCTTTGGAATCTTAATTTAAAATCCTAATTTATGGTGCAGAAGGATTTTGAATTACAATTCTGAAAAGGCCACTTTTAGAAAGTTGCCATTTTCTTGCCTTAGCCATTTGGTGCCTGTGGCCTGTCTCTGGTCACATGACTGGGTGTAGTTGGCAGTTCGGCTTTGTGTAATCTGCCTAGACAGCCACACACAATGGAAGCTTAGTTGGATATGACTGAATGGGCGATCAGGATGGGACAAAGGAGCTGGACCCAGCCTCACATACACCTGAATAGGATGTGTCCTGTCCCCACACAAAGGGCTGCATAGCCCCTGTAGTTAGTATGGAGCCAGGGCTGCCCGGGCAGAGAATCTGTGCACTTCAAAGGCATGCCTCTAGAAGTCTCTGCCAGGAAGAAGGACTGCTGTGCTGCTGAAGGACTGCCACTCTGCTAGACTGCACTCTGCTGGACTCCTGCTTTGTTGTGTTATGCTGATCCGTTGCATGCTGCCCTCTTGACTGGGTGAGAGGGATTGGACCTGCAGCTCTTGAACACAGAGTGACTCCAAGGGTTAGTTGACTGGCCTCCTGATCTGAAGCCTCAGGGACATAACAGGCTTCCAACCCGTGCATCTGGACTCTGCCATCTGTAAGTCTATTCTGCCAAGTGGTTCCACCCCAGTCCTGGACCCTTGGAAGTGGGCCTAAGGTGCTTGCCAGCAGAACCGACACATCTTCTCTTCTGAGCGATGCATTCCCAACCAGAACCAACACATCTCCTTGGCTGAGCGATGCATCTTCGAGCAGAACCGCTGCATCACCACTGCTGTGTGGAATGGACCCGTCGCAAAAGACCCACATTACCACCACAACCCGAATCTTGGGACCGATGCATCGCCTTCAGAACCACCAGGGCATGACGCTTCCCCAGGCACAGCTCCTATGCATCTCATGTTGATGGCAGCCTCGACAACGACGCCAAAACTCTGCATCGCACCTTCACCGGTCATCTGAATCACTGTATTGCCTCATATGCTCATCACATCCTCAACACCAGACTTCGCATAGCAAGCTCCGTTGGCGGGATCCTCAACGTCAACGCAACTGGACCGTGCACTGCATTCTTGCCGTATTTCAGAACTGACGCAGCGCCACGGCTGTGCGACACATCTTCGACGCTGATCCACGTAATGCTCCGCAACCATGATTTAACGTACTCTGTTCTGCGGGCCTAACTGGGTCTCTGTGACAGGCCACGCTCCATCGTGTTCATCCTGAACTTGTGACTTTGTGCCGGTCTGACGTGGCCAGGTATCCCCAATAGCGCTTTGTGCTTTTTGGCACTATTGCTCACTATAAACTATAAAATTCAATATCTCCAGTTCTACTAATTGGATTGTCAGTCTTGTTTTATTTATTAAACTAAGTTCCATTTTTCTAAACTGGTGTGGGATCCTTTTTGTGTGGTGTTTTCACTGATTTATTGCTTGAAGTATTGCACAAATACTTTACACATTGCCTCTAAGTTAAGCCTGACTGCTCTGTGCCAAACTACCAGAGGATGAGTACAGGTTAATTTAGGGTTTGCCTGTACCTTACCCTGACTATGATTGTGGTTGCTGTTTGACCAGGGCTCACACTCTAGTGTTATATTCCATATAGGTACCATAATATAGGACCAGGTAACTTCATAACCCTTCACCTATATTCTTCCCTACATTGCACTTCTAACGGTTTACAGGGACTGACCTTTTACCTAGATACGACACTGCATTCAGAACGCAGGTTTTCCCTAGTTCGAAATCTCATACATTATGCATGAGGATTTTCGGAAGCACAGCAGGACTACCATCTCCTGCATAATATCTATGTATAAAGTTCATGCCCGACGACATCCTTAGTCCGACACAGTAATACAGCGGGGTAGGACCCCTGGGGAGACCTATGGGTATATGTACATCACATCTTGCTAAGATAGACAGAGGAGATCAGGACTTCCCGGCTGACACACTGACCAGAGACGCTGAGGTTCCTGCATGCAGACACTCCAGCTCGCAGTGGTCTAACATCCCTCGGGGGTGTCCAACTCGAGACCAAGACGGGGTCCCACAGTCTCTCACTTCAGGTAATGGGGTTGACTTTATCCTAGAAGGATTCTTGGCTTGATACCTACACACATGCAAGGTACACTTAGGTACATCTAGTTAGGGAAACATCGTAGGAGTACGCATCTTTTTATATCATGTATTTTATGTACTTGTATGTATTCATGATTACTGCAAGATGGTAGAGCTTTACCATCCGTTTACTTTTATAGTGCTTCTCATCCTATATATCTGCTATTGTCTAACGGTTGTTGCAGCTCATCTATTTTACACCAGAATAACAACTGTTCAATAAATACTTATTGAAAACGCCAGCCTGTTTATTCTGTGTACCTCTCTAAGACAAACTAAGTAAGCACGAGTTATTGAGCGAAAAGTAGTATATTGTTTCCACGGTCCTGAGGGATCAGGGTTGTCATGTTCGTTGGTTGCCAAGAACTATTCTCTCCTTGGTAAGAGGAGAATTTAGTTGCACAGTGAGCTAGCTGGTACAAAAGGGCAACATACCCGGTGGGGGTGTTCAGAATCAGTCTGACACCAATTCTACAGTGTGTGCTGTCCGAACGCGCAGATCCTGTATAGGTTTTATAGGAACTACACGACACCAGTCAACCTGCAACCCAATTTCTAACATTGGTGATCTGCGGTGAGGATTAGGGCTTGTGTTTGTGCAGTGCCATACAGAGATTTGGTGTTCACTACCATACCATATCTAAGACCAATTTGAGTTTAAATTCTTCCTGATTGGTGTTTTTGGTTCTCCAAATTATCTCCCTGACTGTTGTCTGAAACTACACCTGCAAGAATGGAGTTCGAGCTGGCCAACATGGATGTCTACGTTGTGGCCCACCTCAAGGAGTCCTTTAAGGAGAGGGGGCTTCCTGCCAAGAGCACCACCAGGAAGGTGGAATTGCAAAAGGTGCTGAGGGCCTGGTTGAATCCACAGAAGAGGAGATGAGATAGAGGGGCATGAGGAGGGCCCTTCTAAGGAACCACCGGCAGTGGAATGGGATGATTTGACCTCTGAAATGGAGCCCCCTTCCAGGGCAGGAAGCAGTGTGTCTTCCCACAACTTGTCCCCAGAGGAACTGGCGGAGAAGAGGGTGGACAGAGAGTTCAAAGTGCAAATGGGCAAGTTAAAAATGGCGGAAGAGGTGAAGAAACTATAATTAGAGGCAAAGAAAATCCTACTGGCTCATGAGCTAGGTTTGAAGGAGCTGGTCATCAAGGCCAGGCAGGCAGAGTCCAGCAGTGATGGTGGCACCATACCCACAGTGTCTGAAGGAGACAAGAAGGTCCTCATACCCAAAGATCTGGTGCCCAACTATGTGGTAGGGGATGACATAGACAAGTGGCTTCCCTTCATTTGAGGTAGCTCTAAAGGTATACAGGGTTTCAGCAAGCGTTGGTGGGTGGCTTGTGGAAACACATGCCTACAGTGAGGAGGGACACACTGCTTATACTAGGAGTGAAGGGCCCAACCAGGTACGTCCCTATGAAAGGCATCCTTGTCACCAAGTTTGGACTCACCACAGAGAAATACTGCATCAAGTTTAGGAACACCCAGAATGCAGAATCAGTCTTGGGTGGACTTCTTGGATTATGCTGGCAAGGCACTGAATGGTTGGGTGCAGGGCAGTAAGAGAGAGGATTATGTTGGGCTGTGCAACTTAATCTTGAGAGAGCATATGCTCAGTGCCTGCTTTCCAGAGCTCTGCCAGCACCTAGTTGACCACAAACTGACTGACCCTAGAAAGCTTGCTGAGGAGGTGGCCCTCTGGGTCAGCACCAGAGGGTCCAAGAAGGTACTGGGGAGTGGCCCAAAGAAGTATGGTGCAGGTTCCCCCCAGCAGATATGATCCAGGCAATTACCTAAGTAAGGAAAAAGGAAAGGGTTTCCATTCCCCATCTGAAAAACAGGAGGGTGGTTCTGGTGGGCAGTGGCTCAGGGCACCCCATTTCCAACCCGCTGCTTTGAGTGCTCGCAGTTAGGACAAAATGCAGCGGGACTCTGTCCAAAGAAATCACCCACTGATGGGACCTCTACAGTGGTGGCCAATGTGGCCTTAGGGATAACTAGTCCCCAGAGGCAGGCCATAGACAATGCCATGATCGCCCTTAGGACCCGATTCCGATGCACTTAGGAAGGCCCCCTAACAACATTTGCTCTGTCCGAATCGGATTGGGAACGTGTCTTTCCAACCGAATCAGAAAGGTTTCCGACCAACCGAGTACGATGCGAGTTAGGCTTTAGGAATATTCCAATCCGAACCCGACGGCATTCGGAATGACTGAGCCGTACGGAGCAGAATCGTACGTCTCTATGGGCCGCATTTCCGAATGACCGATTACGATGCTCGATTCAGACAGCCTTTCCAAATCGTGCCGTCCGACTCGAATTGGCAGTCACAATCAGGCTTTGGGGGCTCGTAGCGGGCCCCCCTGCACCCGAGCATTCCCAATCGGGCCCGTGGGAGTACCTATGGGTCCCCCTTTACCAGCCATGCACAGTGTGGCAGGCACCAGGGATGCCCGCCACAGGGTGCCCAATTTTCCCCAGCCACCCCTTTCCTCAATGGGAGCCTATGCATTTGGTCAGCACATAGGCTACCAAATCGTATCTGGAAGCATCCGGATGCATTATACTCGGTCGGTCGGACTCTCCCGACCCGAGTCGGTCAGACACCATTCCCAAACCGATTCGGTCAGAATGATTTCCTAACCGCATCAGAATCGGGCCCTTAGTTGGGAGGTGGACTCAGACGGTGAGCTGATGATCCCTGAGGGTGGGAGTCGTCACTTCCACCAGGTGAAAGTAAATGGGGTCCCAGTCACTGCTCTGTGATATACCGGAGCTAGCCAGACCATGATAGTGGAATTGCTAGTTTCACCAGAGCAGTACGCCAGTCAGGTGTCTAGGGTGACTCAGGCCCATAGGCAGGGCTTTTTCCACCCTACGGCCATGGTATCCCTGGAGTGGGGTGGGGGGTGAAGCAGAGGAGGGTAATAGTTTCTCCCCAGATGCCCATAGACTTCATTCTGTGGAATGAGTTGCCCTTGGTGTCAGGAGATCTGAGAGGGGCAGCCACTAAGTGTGCCATGACAGTTCCATTTTCTGGGGGTGCCACTCCCAACCGGAGGGTACAGGACCCCCGATGGAGGGGCATGGTGAGGGAGGACTCTCCCCTGTTCAGCCTCAGGGTACAGACCTGGGTTGATTGACTAGTGGCAGGATACCACCCCTGAACTTCCGGGAGGTAGAGTGGAAGTAGAGTGTAAAACCCCTGGGACTACTGCCCCCACTCTGAGACACCTTAGAGGTCAGAGAAACCCCAGAAGCCCGTAGCAAACTCTGTGACAGCCCCAAGACTGGAAGAGAGGGCTACCCAATATCCCTGCTTAAAGAACACACCTAGCAGTGGATGGCCCGGGGCCTGGCACCTGACAGCTGCCAGTGGCATCTGTTGGTTACTATCCTTATGGGCAGAGTTTTCCTTGGGTTGGGGACAGAAGCTTGATCAAAGGGGTGGAATGGGCCACATCACTTTGTTGGCCATAGTGATACTATCTGCCTAATGGTATGCATCTGTGAGCAAATTAAGGTTAGGTGCTGCATGAATGGGGTCCACAGATGAGGAGAAGGGTTCCCCATGGGTCAGTTCAGTGGCTCAGGAGAGTATAGAAAGAGGGGTCAAACTGAATCCAGAAAGGCGTAGAACTGACAAGTGCCCCTGCAGTGGAGGGTCATTGTATACATTCTATCACCTAAGCAGGGAAGTCTATCAAGGTATTGATTAGTCTCCCCTAGCTTTAGGCTGGAGGGTAGTCGTGTTGGAAAGGGCCCTTTTTGCAGGGTCTCAAACCTTTTGCTTTCCTCCTCCTACTTTTGCCGAATTTGTTTTGTTGGCCTTAGGACTCTGAGCATTTTACCACTACTAACCAGTGCGAAGTGCATGCGCCTTCTCCTCTAAACATAGTAATATTGGTTCATACCCAATTGGCATCCTTAATTTACTTATAAGTCCCTAGTACAGTGCCCTACATGTGCCCAGGGCCTGCAAATTAAGTACTACAAGTGGACCAGCAGCACTGATTATGCCACCCACTTACTTATGCCTTTAAACATGGCTTTGGCCTGCCATTTCAGAGCCTCTGGGTGCAGTTTTAAACTGCCATTTTGACTGGGCAAAATAAACCTTTTGCCAGGCCCAAACCTTCCTTTTTAATACATATAGGTCACTATTAAGGTAGGCTCTGGCTAGCCCAGCGGGCAGGGTGCAATGTAATAAAAACACAGGACACAAACTTTTAAGTTTTACATGTCCTGGTAATGATAAACTCTTAAATGTGTTCTTCATTACTGCAAGGCCTATCTCTTCCATAGGATAACATTGGAGTTGCCTTATTACAAATCCTAAGTGTAATTTACAAATGGGAAGAGATTACCAGTTCATATTTGGTGTCTCTGGAATCACAATTTAAAATCCTAACTTATGGTAAAGTTGGATTTTAAATTGGAAAGTTGGTGTTTTCTTTCCTTAGCCATTCAGTGCCTGTAGCCTTTTTCTGGTCACATGACTGGGTGTGGCTGCAGTTGACCTTTGTGTATTCCTCCTAGATCGCCACACACGGAGCTTAGGTGTGCCTGGAAGGGCCATCACTGGCAAGATGGGAGGGAGGAGCTGGGCACAGCCCTACTTACACTTGAATAGGCTGTATCTTGCCTCCACACAAAGGGCTGCATACCCCTGTTACTCGTCTGGAGCCAGGGCAGGGAAGGCCGGATGCCTGGGGACTTCAAAGGGAAACCTCTAGAAGCTTCTCCCCCCACTTCAAAGGCACAACTGGGTATAAATACTGGACCTCAGACTCCAGAATTTCAGCACACTGCTGGACCTGTGGATACTCTGCTAAGAAGAAGGACTGCTGTGCTGCTACAAGGATTGCCACTCTGCTGGACTGCTGCTCTGAAGGAACTGCTGCCTACGGTCCTGGCCTGCTGCCCTCTTGCCTGGGTGTGAAGGACCTGACCTGCATATCTTGAACCCAGTGTGACTCACAGGGCTAACTGGCTGGCCTCCTGATCTGAAGCCTCAGGGACATAACAGGCTTCCAACCACCTTACATCTGCGCCTGGACTCTGCCATTTGTGAGTCTACCCTGCTAACTGGTGCCACTCCAAGCCTGGACCCTTGGAAGTGTGTTTAAGGTGCTCTGCAACCTCTGTGGATCCAGCGAAACCAATTCATCTGCTTCGCTACACTGCGCAACCTGGAGCAGAACTGACGCATCTCCGCTGCTGCGTGGCTTGGACTTGTCGCAAAGACTTGCATCGCCTTCGGAACCTCCATGGCACAACACATCCTCATTGCAGGCCCTCACATCTCTCATTGACTGTAGCCTCGACGATGACTCCGGACTCCGCAATGCAGCCCCGCAACTCTTTGGAACTGATGTATCGCCCTGACTGCGTGCCGCATCCTCGACGCCGGTCTTCACATTGCAAGCCCCATCAACAGGATTCTCGACACTGATGCAGGTCCTTGCACAGCAGTCTCGCCTCATCTCGGAACCGATGCATTGCTTCAGCTGCAAGACGCGTATTCGACACGGATCCATGCAACACTCAACAAACCAGGATTGAAGGTACTTTGTTCAGTGGTCCCAACTGGTTCCCTGTAGCTGGCCCGTACTCCATCGTGTTCGGCCTGAATTTATGACTTTGTCCTGGTTTGACGCGATCAGATATCCATAGTTTGCACTTTAAGCATTTTGGCACTATTTTCACTAAAAACATTAAAATTCAATATCTCTGGTTCTACTAATTGGAATTTTGTCCTGTTGGTATTTCTTAATTTATTAAAAAATACTCTATTTTTCTAATTCTGTTGTGGGATTCGTTTGTGGTGTGTTTTCACTGTCACTGTTTGAAGTGTTTGTAGGAAAGTAGGATCTGCTTCTTATGGTTACCCCCACTTTTTGCTGATGTCTCACTGTTTTTGGACTAGTCTGACTGGGATCTGCTATCCAGGACCCCAGTCTATCTGCTTTCTCCCTTAAATTGCTATGTATGTACTTAAGGTACACTCCAGATTGGATACTGGGGTACCCTTATAAGTCCCTAGTATATGGTACACCATGTACCCAGGGCATAGGTACCCCAGAGGCATCCCATGGGCTGAAGCATGTATTATGCCACCCCTGAGAGGCCATTCAAAATGACACAACAGGTCTGCTACAGCAGCCTGTGTAAGCTGGTGCTTGCACCACTTACTTAGATATAGGTTCACTATATCTATCTAAATCACTACACTTAAAAACCTATCGGTCACCCTTATGGCAGGCCTTATCAATCCTGAAGGCAGGGTGCTGGGTTTTACGTGAGAGGGTGCCCCTGCATGAGCAGAGCCCCTCTGCAGCCTTCGGAGACCATTCTCCGGGGTTGTCAGGGATGCAGCCAGACATATTGGTTAAGTTGCATTATAACCTCACGGTAAATGCTAACTTTGAAACCGCTGCTTAGAAACATGTCGTGTTTGGTGTCAAACACCTTGGAATCATACCTCCACACCAGTAACTGGTGTGGGAGGTATGATTCCACCCTTCTGAAACCACTACTGTGGGTCACCGGTCTACCCGGTACCAGCTTTCTCGACCCAGGCAGCACAAAATGGACGCTGCCAGCCACAGACACGATTCTGCTCTCCTGCTGCTGAGCCAAGCTCGAGCAGAGGAAGGCATGACAATAGGCATCCTGTCACAGGGAGGGGTGACCACCTCCCAGACAGGGTTTAGTGTATTGGGGCTGGGTGGGTGTACTCTAAGAGTGCCAGAAAGTCTGCACTGGGGGCACATTTGGTGTCCCTTTGCATAGTCCAGCTCAAACCAGTCCTGGGAGCCATTGGCTCCTGCTCTGGCGCGAAACTGGACAAAGGACATGGGTGTAGCCACCCCTCTGTCCTGCCCCACCCTAGGAGGGTCCCCAGAATCTTTCCAACCCTTTCCCGTGCATATAAAGTGGGATACCTGGCTACAGGACTTTAGATTTTACCTGGACAAGATTCTGCTAAGAAGAAACCAAGTACTTCGACTGTCTGCACGACGCTGGACGACTGATGAATCTCCCTTGGAGTAAAGGAGTTACTCCCCTGCAGTAGCAGGCACCTAAGCGCATCTGACAGGCTTGCATCTCCAGAGCTCCTGCGGACTCCGAAGATTTCAGCAACACAGGAGGTAGGTTCCCGAAGGTCCCTGAGGTTGATCTGACCTCTCAGCGATTCTGAGACCAGTATCCCTCGTGGGGACCGTGCAATCCGAACCCCTGTGCACTGCGTACATTTGCACGAGCATATGCTTGTTGGCGATCCCTGAGCTTGTGCTTTGGACTCAGTGTAGTCCTGACCCCAAGCAGCATTTGCACCGAAGATATCCGCCCTCCACTCACCGAGTGCTCTGTGGGCTGGTGCTTTGTAAATTTGCTCGAGGTCTCCTCGCGATCCCTGGTCCGTTGGCCTGTGGGTCCTGGCGAGGGTCACCTTGTTTGTTCTTGGGCTTCCCTGGTTGCTCCAGACATGTCCTGACTCCCCATTGCTTGGAGAGTCCTCTGGAACTTGCTGGTCCACACCATAACCTGTTTGTCCTTCCTGCGTGGGTTGCATTTGCCAAGGCTTGTTGGTGCTCCAGCCGGACACCGACCCCTCAGCACTCGACATCCTTCGTGAGTCAAGCTTCCTTTTTTCACACCTGAAGCACCCGACATCGGTGGGCATTCGTCTACCGAGCCCTTGGTCACCTGAAGTGACCCAGACTCTGTCCTCTCTGCTTTCAGGTTCCTCTCACCTAGAATCCAGGCTTGGATTCCACCGGACACTCTTCGCCTTCCTGGCAGCAGTACTTCTTCGCAACTCTCCATTGAAAACAACGAAGGTTTCCGACACCACTTGACCCCTATGCACGCGGCTCCTCTGGGATAGGTAACACGGGTACCTCGGTACTCACTGGTGTGTTGGCTCTAGAACCTCTTATGTTCCAAAGGGTTTGCTCGAAGTCCTCGTAGAAGTGTCCTTAAACTGTAAGTTTACAACCGCGACTTTCCCATAGAGTTGCATGGAGCACGTGGTCGTGTTTCCACACTGCACCCGTCCTCCGTGGGCGCCCTGTGTCACTGCCTTGGGTGGTTCCTTGGGGTCCCAGCGATTCTACATGCTCTAGGCCCTATGTCTAGTCAAGTCGTGATTGTTATACCATTTTTTTTAGTATATGGTTCGGTCTCCCCCTGGAGCCCGCTGTGTATTGTGCTACTTACGAATGTTCTATTGATTCAGTATTGTGTGCTTTGTGTTCTAATCTCGTGTAGAGATTAGTAGAGAGTGTTATATTAATAAATACATATTTTTATATCACTACTGTGTGGTTCTCCTTTCATTTGGTCATTCAGGAGGTGATATTCTGGTAAAACAAGCTGCTTTACATTCCTTCAAGATTAAGCCTGAAGGCTGCTCTCCACAGCTACCACTAGGATAGCTTTCTAAAGGTTATCTTTGACCTCATACATCATAAGGGTCGTGTGGACTGGTACAAGGTGCCCACTTTAATTAGTGGACAGCATATACCAGGCCACCTTCTCACATTGGTGTGCAGCGGTTGGGATTCAAGCTTGCTATTGTTTTACCAGATAAATCTCATTGAGTGATTAACTGAAAACCACTAAGTATTAGGCACATATAATACATCAAGATGTGAATAAGTAAGTTCTACTGAACTTGGAGTTGGGTAAGTCAAGGGTCTAGCACACCCTTTCTCCAACTCAAGAGAGTTTAGTCTCTACTAGGTTAGGTAGGTGCCTACACCACATAACACTAGTATGTCTTCTAGAGGAGAAGCCAGTGGCTCTCTGCCATCTAGGTACAATGGCCTCACATTCCAGGAATTGAAAGCCATGTGTGTGTCTAGGAAGTTGAGGACAGGGAGAGGTGCAAACACCCAACGTCTCATTGAGATGTTGCTCTTGGATGACCTTAGGAAGACCCCAGGGTCTGATGAGGTAGATAGAGTGGGTGGGGCAGGGAATGAGGAAAGGCCAGGAAGTGAAACCTTCTTTGACCTGGACTCAAACTCCTGGCCAGGAGAATCAAGATGATTCTAACCTGGGCAACATAGAACTTCCTTCAGGTGGAGCAGAAGGCCCCAGTGGCCCTCTCTACTCCACCAGGAAGAGTACAGAGTTTACCTAGGAGATCTAGATCTCCCTCTGTAGAATCTCAGCACTCAGGAACTTCTGTAGGGACTTCCATGTCAAATAAGAGGGAATCCTCTTATGAGAGACAGTGCCAACTTCAGGAGCTTGAGAAAATCAAGCTTAGGCTCAAGAAGGAGCAGTTGGCCCTAGACAGGGAATCCCTAGAGCTCCAGAAAGCTACACAGAGATTGGGACTAGAGTCCCATGGTGGCAGCAACAGTGTCCCTAGGGTTAAGGAGTATACTCATGATCGTAGGAACCTGAACAAGATAGTCCCTCCCTACCAGAGTGGGGATGACATCCACAAATGGATAACTGCACTAGAGAGGGCCTGTAAGGTACAGAGGGTCCCTCAGGAGCAGTGGGCAGCTATCTTGTGGCTCTCCTTTGCTGACAAAGGTAGAGATAAGCTCCTCACTGTTAGAGAAGAGGATGCTGACAATTATTCAGTCCTGAAGAGTGCTCTCATTGTTGGGTTTGGCTTAACCACTAAACAATACAGGATTAAGTTCAGAGACACCCAGAAGACACAGACTCAGGACTGGGTAGACTTTGTAGATTGTGCTACTAAGGTTCTGGAAGGCTGGTTACTTGGCAGTAAAGTGAATGATTTTAAGGGAGTGTACAATTTAATTATGAGGGAGCAGATCCTTAATAATTGCCAAAACCAGTTGTTGCATCAGTACTTGGTTGATTCTGATCTGACCTCTCCCCAAGAATTGGGTAAGAAGGCAGACAAATGGGTCAGGACCAGGGTGAAGCAGAAAACTCAGAATCAAGGTGGTGACCAAAAGAAGCAAGATGCTAAAACTCCAGATAAGGGTGGGGAGAAGGGTAAAGACCGGAAGTCTTCACAAGGGCCCCAAAAACCTACATCTGGAGGGGAGTCACAATCTAACAAGGGTAAAGGCAAAAGGAATCCTTGGTGTCATATCTGTAAAGAGAAGACCCATTGGACAAAGGATGCCAATTGTCCAAGGGCCAAGAATTCCACTCCTACCACCACTGCCCCTAAGGCAACTGTCCCCCCTAGCACAGTTTCAAGTGGTGGTACACAGAACAAGGGAATAGTAGGGTTAACCTTGGGATCTGAGATGGATTCTGGCCTAGTCAGAATTCCAACTCAGGCTGTTTTGGTCTGTGATGGAGGCATGGATATTGCCTGCCTATTTGTCAGTCCCAGTAACCTGGGCAAGTACAGACAACAGCCTTTAATCAATGGTAAGGAGGCCATGGCATACAGGGACACAGGTGCAAGTGTCACAATAGTGACAAAAGATCTTTTGGGCCCTAACCAGATCATACTTGGTGAGATGTACCAAGTGACCAATGCTAGCAATGTCAGGACAGGCCATTCCTTGGCAGTTCTGAATTTCACCTGGGGAGGGGTAACTGGCCCTAAGAAGGTTGTGGTTAGCTCAAACCTCCCTGTGGAATGCTTGTTGGGCAATGATTTGGAGACTTCAGCTTGGGCTGAAGTGGAACTCAGGACACATGCAGAAATGTTGGGCATCCCTGCAGATGTGTTTGCCATGACTAGGTCACAGGCAAAAATGTCTTCCACTGAACAGGGCCTGGATCCTGAAATGATGGACCAGGTGCCTTCCAAGAGAAGGAGCAGTAGGGGTAAGGCAGTGTCTTCCCCCTGCCTCAGAGTGAGGATCAGTCTCCTGAGGGAGATGATCTCAGTCCCTGTGAAGGAACTGTCTCAGAGGAACTTGAACCTGACCAGGTTGAGTTCTTGGGGACAGTGGGCCCTTCCAGGGCAGAGCTGAGCCAGTAGCAACTGAACTGCCCTCTCTTGAACCTCTCAGACAGCAAGCTGCTGCTGAGGCTGCTGGGAGTGCCAGTGGGTCCCACAGGATCTACTGGGATGATGGACTTCTATATTCAGAGGGTAGAGACCCCAAGCCTGGTGCTACCAGGAGGTTGGTTAGACCTCTGAAGTTTAGAGGCTTCCTATTAATACTGGCACATGACATCCCATTAACAGGACACTTAGGCCAAAGCAAGACCTGGGACAGGCTTGTCCCTCACTTTCACTGGCCTCACATGTCAGAAGACACAAAGGAGTTTTGTCGCTCCTGTATCACTTGCCAAGCCAGTGGTAACGCAGGTGGTACTATAAAGGCCCCCCTGATACCACTACCTGTGGTGGGGGTTCCCTTTGAGAGGTTTGGGATTGACATTGTTGGTCCCATGGATCCTCCAACTGCATCTGGACACAGGTTCATACTAGTGGTGGTGGGCCATGCCACTAGGTATCCAGAAGCAATACCCCTTAGGACCACCACAGCTCCTGCTGTGGCCAGGGCCCTCCTGGGAATCTTTTCCAGGGTGGGTTGCCCTAAGGAGGTGGTATCAGACAGAGATGCAAACTTTATGTCTGGTTATCTTACTGCTATGTGGAAGGAGTGTGGAGTGAATTACAAATTCACTACACCCTATCACCCACAATGCAATGGGTTAGTTGAGAGATCCAACAAAACCCTCAAGGGCATGATAAAAGGTCTCCCTGACAAGCTCAGGCGTAGATGGGATATCCTTTTGCCCTGCCTTCTCTTTGCCTACAGAGAGGTTCCTCAGAAGGGGGTTGGCTACAGCCCTTTTGAACTTCTGTTTGGACATCCAGTTAGGGGTCCCTTATGTTTGGTTAAGGAGGGATGGGAGTTACCTCTCAAACCACCTAAACAGGACATAGTGGACTATGTACTTGGTCTCCGCTCCAGGATGGCTGAGTACATGAAGAAGGCATCCAAAAACCTTGAGGCTAGCCAGGAATTGCAAAAGGCCTGGCATGACCAAAAGGCTGTTTTGACTGTGTATCAGCCAGGACAGAAGGTGTGGGTGTTGGAGCCTATGGCCCCAGCAGCTCTCCAAGACAAGTTGAGTGGGCCCCATACCATTCTTGAGAAGAAGGGAGAGGTTACCTACCTGGTGGACCTTGGAACTCCCAGGAGCCCCCACAGGGTGCTCCATGTGAACAGGCTCAAGCCATATGTGGACAGGACAGACATGGGCTTGCTCATGGCTACTGATGAGGGACAGGACGAGAGTGATCCACTCCCTGACCTCCTCTTACAGAACCCTGATGATGGTTCAGTTGATGGTGTAGCCTTGGCAGGCAGTCTCACTGAACAGCAACAGACTGATTGTAGGAATGTCCTCAATCAGTACAGACACATGTTTTCACTGACTCCAAGTCAGACTACCTGGTGTACACATGAGGTGGACGCAGGTGACATTCTGCCTGTTAAAAATAAGATTTACAGGCAACCTGACCATGTCAGGGACTGTATCAGGACTGAAGTCCAGAAAATGTTGGAACTGGGAGTGATTGAGCCCTCAGATAGCCCTTGGGCTAGCCCAGTAGTCTTAGTACCAAAACCTCACACCCAGGGTGATAAGAGAGAGATGAGGTTCTGTGTTGACTACAGGGGACTCAATGCAGTCACTAGGACTGATGCTCATCCAATTCCAAGGGCAGATGAACTTATTGACACTTTGGCCTCTGCCAAATTCCTAAGTACATTTGACCTGACAGCTGGTTACTGGCAAATCAGATTAGCTGAGGAAGCTAAACCAAAAACAGCATTTTCAACCCCTAGTGGGCACTACCAATTTGTGGTGATGCCTTTTGGCTTGAAGAATGCACCTGCCACATTTCAAAGGCTGGTGAATAAAGTTCTCACAGGTCTGGAAGCCTATAGTGCAGCTTATCTTGATGATATTGCTGTCTTTAGCTCCACCTAGGAGGATCACCTGGTCCACCTGAGAAATGTTCTGGAGGCCCTGCAGAAAGCAGGCCTCACTATCAAGGCCACCAAATGTCAGATAGGGCAGAGTAAGGTTGTGTACCTGGGCCACCTTGTGGGTGGAGGCCAGGTTCAACCATTGCAGAGCAAAATCCAAACCATCAGGGATTGGGTTGCTCCAACTATCCAGACTCGGGTCAGAGCTTTCTTGGGCCTGACTGGGTACTACAGGAGGCTTGTCAAAGGATATGGTTCCATAGTGACCCCTTTGAATGGCTTAACTTCCAAAGGAATGCCTAAGATATTTCAGTGGACAGTTAGCTGTCAAAAGGCATTTGATGACCTGAAGCAGGCCATGTGCACTGCTCCCATTCTGCAAAGTCCTGATTATTCCAAGCAATTCATTGTTCAAACAGATGCATCTGAATTGGGGTAAGGGCTGTGTTATCACAATTGAATGAGGAGGGTCAGGATCAGCCAGTAGCTTTCATAAGCAGAAGGCTGACCCCCAGAGAGAAACGTTGGTCAGCTATTGAGAGGGAAGCCTTTGCGGTGGTTTGGGCTCTGAAGAAGGTGAGGCCATACCTGTTTGGCACTCACTTCGTTGTTCAGACAGACCATAAGCCCCTCTTATGGCTAAAACAGATGAAGGGTGAAAACCCCAAACTCTTGAGGTGGTCCATTTCCCTACAGGGGATGGACTATGCAGTGGAACATAGACCTGGGAGTAACCATGCCAATGCAGATGGACTCTCCAGATATTTTCACTTAGAACATGAAGACTCAACTGGTCAAGGTTAGTTTAATGTCCTTGCGTTTGGGGGGGGGTTGTGTAGGAAAGTAGGATCTGCTTCCTATGGTTACCCCCGCTTTTTGCTGATGTCTCACTGTTTTTGGACTAGTCTGACTGGGATCCTGCTATCCAGGACCCCAGTCTATCTGCTTTCTCCCTTAAATTGCTATGTATGTACTTTAGGTACACTCCAGATTGGATACTGGGGTACCCTTATCAGTCCCTAGTATATGGTACACCATGTACCCAGGGCATAGGTACCTCAGAGGCCTCCCATGGGCTGAAGCATGTATTATGCTACCCCTGAGAGGCCATTCAAAATGACACAACAGGTCTGCTACAGCAGCCTGTGTAAGCTGGCGCTTGCACCACTTACTTAGATATAGTTTCACTATATCTATCTAAATCACTACACTTAAAAACCTATCAGTCACCCCTATGGCAGGCCTTATCAATCCTGAAGGCAGGGTGCTGGGTTTTACGTGAGAGGGTGCCCCTGCATGAGCCAAGCCCCTCTGCAGCCTTCGGAGACCATTCTCCGGGGTTGTCAGTGATGCAGCCAGACATATAGGTTAAGTTGCATTATAACCTCGCAGTAAATGCTAACTTTAAAACGGCTGGTTAGAAACATGTCGTGTTTGGTGTCAAACACCTTGGAATCATACCTCCACACCAGTAACTGTTGTGGGAGGTATGATTCCACCCTTCTGAAACCACTACTGTGGGTCACCGGTCTACCCGGTACCAGCTTTCTCGACCCGGGCAGCACAAAATGGACGCTGCCAGCCACAGACACGATTCTGCTCTCCTGCTGCTGAGCCAAGCTCGAGCAGAGGAAGGCATGACAATAGGCATCCTGTCACAGGGAGGTGTGACCACCTCCGAGACAGGGTTTAGTGTATTGGGGCTGGGTGGGTGCACTCTGAGAGTGCCAGAAAGTCTGCACTGAGGACACATTTGGTGTCCATGTGCATAGTCCAGCTCAAACCAGTTCTGGGAGCCATTGGCTCCTGATCTGGCACAAAACTGGACAAAGGACATGGGTGTAGCCACCCCTGTGTCCTGCCCCTCCCCTAGGAGGGTCCCCAGAATCTTTCCAACCCTTTCCCGTGGGTATAAAGTGGGATACCTGGCTACAGGACTTTAGATTTTACCTGGACAAGATTCTGCTAAGAAGAAACCAAGTACTTCGACTGTCTGCACGATGCTGGACGACTGAAGAATCTCCCTTGGAGTAAAGGAGTTACTCCCCTGCAGTGGCAGGCACCTAAGCGCATCTGACCGGCTTGCATCTCCAGAGCTCCTGCGGACTCCGAAGATTTCAGCAACACAGGAGGTAGGTTCCCAAAGGTCCCTGAGGTTGATCTGACCTCTCAGCGGTTCTGAGACCAGTATCCCTCGTGGGGACCCTGCAACCCGAACCCCTGTGCACCGCGTACATTTGCACGAGCATATGCTTTTTGGCGATCCCTGAGCTTGTGCTTTTGATTCCGTGTAGTCCTGACCCCGAGCAGCATTTGCACCGAAGATATCCGGCCTCCACTCACCGAGTGCTCTGTGGGCTGGTGCTTTTGTAAATTCGCTTGAGGTCTCCTCGCGATCCCTGGTCCGTTGGCCTGTGGGTCCTGGCGAGGGTCACCTTGTTTGTTCTTGGGCTTCCCTGGTTGCTCCAGGCGTGCCCTGACTCCCCATTGCTTGGAGAGACCTTGCTGGTCCACACCGTAACCTGTTTGTTCTTCCTGCGTGGGTTGCATTTGCCAAGGCTTGTTGGTGCTCCAGCCGGACACCGACCCCTCAGCACTCGACATCCTTCGTGAGACAGCTCACCTCCGGGTCCTGGCCATCCTCGACGTCTCCTGGTCCTCGTGGCTGCAGAGTCAAGCATCCTTTCTTCACACCTGAAGCACCCAACATCGGTGGGCATTCGTCTTCCGAGCCCTTGGTCACCTGAAGTGACCCAGACTCTGTCCCCTCTGCTTTCAGGTTCCTCTCACCTAGAATCCAGGCTTGGATTCCACCGGACACTCTTCGCCTTCCTGGTAGCAGTACTTCTTCGCAACTCTCCATTGAAAACGACAAAGGTTTCCGACACCACTTGACCCCTATGCACCCGGCTCCTCTGGGATAGGTAACACGGGTACCTCGGTACTCACTGGTGTGTTGGCTCTAGAACCTCTTATGTTCCAAAGGGTTTGCTCGAAGTCCTCGTAGAAGTGTCCTTAAACTGTAACTTTACAACCGCGACTTTCCCATAAAGTTGCACAGAGCACGCAGTCGTGTTTCCTCACTGCACCGTCCTCCGTGGGCGCCCTGTGTCACTGCCTTGGGTGGTTCCTTATGGTCCCAGCGATTCTACGTGCTCTAGGCCCTGTGTCTAGTCAACTCGTGATTGTTATACCATTTTTTTAGTATATGGTTCGGTCTCCCCCTGGAGCCCGCTGTGTATTGTGCTACTTACGAATGTTCTATTGATTCAGTATTGTGTGCTTTGTGTTCTAATCTCGTGTAGAGATTAGTAGAGAGTGTTATATTAATAAATACATATTTTTATATCACTACTGTGTGGTTCTCCTTTTATTTGGTCATTCAGGAGGTGATATTCTGGTAAAACAAGCTGCTTTACATTCCTTCAAGATTAAGCCTGAAGGCTGCTCTCCACAGCTACCACTAGGATAGCTTTCTAAAGGTTATCTTTGACCTCATACATCATAAGGGTCGTGTGGACTGGTACAAGGTGCCCACTTTAATTAGTGGACAGCATATACCAGGCCACCTTCTCACATTGGGGTGCAGCGGTTGGGATTCAAGCTTGCTATTGTTTTACCAGATAAATCTCATTGAGTGATTAACTGAAAACCACTAAGTATTAGGCACATATAATACATCAAGATGTGAATAAGTAAGTTCTACTGAACTTGGAGTTGGGTAAGTCAAGGGTCTAGCACACCCTTTCTCCAACTCAAGAGAGTTTAGTCTCTACTAGGTTAGGTAGGTGCCTACACCACATAACACTAGTATGTCTTCTAGAGGAGAAGCCAGTGGCTCTCTGCCATCTAGGTACAATGGCCTCACATTCCAGGAATTGAAAGCCATGTGTGTGTCTAGGAAGTTGAGGACAGGGAGAGGTGCAAACACCCAACGTCTCATTGAGATGTTGCTCTTGGATGACCTTAGGAAGACCCCAGGGTCTGATGAGGTAGATAGAGTGGGTGGGGCAGGGAATGAGGAAAGGCCAGGAAGTGAAACCTTCTTTGACCTGGACTCAAACCCTGGCCAGGAGAATCAAGATGATTCTAACCTGGGCAACATAGAACTTCCTTCAGGTGGAGCAGAAGGCCCCAGTGGCCCTCTCTACTCCACCAGGAAGAGTACAGAGTTTACCTAGGAGATCTAGATCTCCCTCTGTAGAATCTCAGCACTCAGGAACTTCTGTAGGGACTTCCATGTCAAATAAGAGGGAATCCTCTTATGAGAGACAGTGCCAACTTCAGGAGCTTGAGAAAATCAAGCTTAGGCTCAAGAAGGAGCAGTTGGCCCTAGACAGGGAATCCCTAGAGCTCCAGAAAGCTACACAGAGATTGGGACTAGAGTCCCATGGTGGCAGCAACAGTGTCCCTAGGGTTAAGGAGTATACTCATGATCGTAGGAACCTGAACAAGATAGTCCCTCCCTACCAGAGTGGGGATGACATCCACAAATGGATAACTGCACTAGAGAGGGCCTGTAAGGTACAGAGGGTCCCTCAGGAGCAGTGGGCAGCTATCTTGTGGCTCTCCTTTGCTGACAAAGGTAGAGATAAGCTCCTCACTGTTAGAGAAGAGGATGCTGACAATTATTCAGTCCTGAAGAGTGCTCTCATTGTTGGGTTTGGCTTAACCACTGAACAATACAGGATTAAGTTCAGAGACACCCAGAAGACACAGACTCAGGACTGGGTAGACTTTGTAGATTGTGCTACTAAGGTTCTGGAAGGCTGGTTACTTGGCAGTAAAGTGAATGATTTTAAAGGAGTGTACAATTTAATTATGAGGGAGCAGATCCTTAATAATTGCCAAAACCAGTTGTTGCATCAGTACTTGGTTGATTCTGATCTGACCTCTCCCCAAGAATTGGGTAAGAAGGCAGACAAATGGGTCAGGACCAGGGTGAAGCAGAAAACTCAGAATCAAGGTGGTGACCAAAAGAAGCAAGATGCTAAAACTCCAGATAAGGGTGGGGAGAAGGGTAAAGACCGGAAGTCTTCACAAGGGCCCCAAAAACCTACATCTGGAGGGGAGTCACAATCTAACAAGGGTAAAGGCAAAAGGAATCCTTGGTGTCATATCTGTAAAGAGAAGACCCATTGGACAAAGGATGCCAATTGTCCAAGGGCCAAGGATTCCACTCCTACCACCACTGCCCCTAAGGCAACTGTCCCCCTAGCACAGTTTCAAGTGGTGGTACACAGAACAAGGGAATAGTAGGGTTAACCTTGGGATCTGAGATGGATTCTGGCCTAGTCAGAATTCCAACTCAGGCTGTTT
Source organism: Calotriton arnoldi (assembly GCA_963921515.1). Taxonomy (NCBI): domain Eukaryota; kingdom Metazoa; phylum Chordata; class Amphibia; order Caudata; family Salamandridae; genus Calotriton; species Calotriton arnoldi. Next base: position 1,656,455 of record CAWUFW010000493.1, on the reverse strand, counting down.
TGGTCTGTGATGGAGGCATGGATATTGCCTGCCTATTTGTCAGTCCCAGTAACCTGGGCAAGTACAGACAACAGCCTTTAATCAATGGTAAGGAGGCCATGGCATACAGGGACACAGGTGCAAGTGTCACAATGGTGACAAAAGATCTTGTGGGCCCTAACCAGATCATACTTGGTGAGATGTACCAAGTGACCAATGCTAGCAATGTCAGGACAGGCCATTCCTTGGCAGTTCTGAATTTCACCTGGGGAGGGGTAACTGGCCCTAAGAAGGTTGTGGTTAGCTCAGACCTCCCTGTGGAATGCTTGTTGGGCAATGATTTGGAGACTTCAGCTTGGGCTGAAGTGGAACTCAGGACACATGCAGAAATGTTGGGCATCCCTGCAGATGTGTTTGCCATGACTAGGTCACAGGCAAAAATGTCTTCCACTGAACAGGGCCTGGATCCTGAAATGATGGACCAGGTGCCTTCCAAGAGAAGGAGCAGTAGGGGTAAGGCAGTGTCTTCCCCCCTGCCTCAGAGTGAGGATCAGTTTCCTGAGGGAGATGATCTCAGTCCCTGTGAAGGAACTGTCTCAGAGGAACTTGAACCTGACCAGGTTGAGTTCTTGGGGACAGTGGGCCCTTCCAGGGCAGAGCTGAGCCAGTAGCAACTGAACTGCCCCTCTCTTGAACCTCTCAGACAGCAAGCTGCTGCTGAGGCTGCTGGGAGTGCCAGTGGGTCCCACAGGATCTACTGGGATGATGGACTTCTATATTCAGAGGGTAGAGACCCCAAGCCTGGTGCTACCAGGAGGTTGGTTATACCTCTGAAGTTTAGAGGCTTCCTATTAACACTGGCACATGACATCCCATTAGCAGGACACTTAGGCCAAAGCAAGACCTGGGACAGGCTTGTCCCTCACTTTCACTGGCCTCACATGTCAGAAGACACAAAGGAGTTTTGTCGCTCCTGTATCACTTGCCAAGCCAGTGGTAAGGCAGGTGGTACTACAAAGGCCCCCTGATACCACTACCTGTGGTGGGGGTTCCCTTTGAGAGGGTTGGGATTGACATTGTTGGTCCCATGGATCCTCCAACTGCATCTGGACACAGGTTCATACTAGTGGTGGTGGACCATGCCACTAGGTATCCAGAAGCAATACCCCTTAGGACCACCACAGCTCCTGCTGTGGCCAGAGCCCTCCTGGGAATCTTTTCCAGGGTGGGTTTCCCTAAGGAGGTGGTATCAGACAGAGATGCAAACTTTATGTCTGGTTATCTTACTGCTATGTGGAAGGAGTGTGGAGTGAATTACAAATTCACCACACCCTATCACCCACAATGCAATGGGTTAGTTGAGAGATTCAACAAAACCCTCAAGGGCATGATAAAAGGTCTCCCTGACAAGCTCAGGCATAGATGGGATATCCTTTTGCCCTGCCTTCTCTTTGCCTACAGAGAGGTTCCTCAAAGGGGGTTGGCTACAGCCCTTTTGAACTTCTGTTTGGACATCCAGTAAGGGGTCCCTTATGTTTGGTTAAGGAGGGATGGGAGTTACCTCTCAAACCACCTAAACAGGACATAGTGGACTATGTACTTGGTCTCCGCTCCAGGATGGCTGAGTACATGAAGAAGGCATCCAAAAACCTTGAGGCTAGCCAGGAATTGCAAAAGGCCTGGCATGACCAAAAGGCTGTTTTGACTGTGTATCAGCCAGGACAGAAGGTATGGGTGTTGGAGCCTGTGGCCCCAGCAGCTCTCCAAGACAAGTGGAGTGGGCCCCATACCATTCTTGAGCAGAAGGGAGAGGTTACCTACCTGGTGGACCTTGGAACTCCCAGGAGCCCCCACAGGGTGCTCCATGTGAACAGGCTCAAGCCATATGTGGACAGGGCAGACATGGGCTTGCTCATGGCTACTGATGAGGGACAGGAGGAAGAGAGTGATCCACTCCCTGACCTCCTCTCACAGAACCCTGATGATGGTTCAGTTGATGGTGTAGCCTTGGCAGGCAGCCTCACTAAACAGCAACAGACTGATTGTAGGAAGGTCCTCAATCAGTACAGACACATGTTTTCACTGACTCCAAGTCAGACTACCTGGTGTACACATGAGGTGGACACAGGTGACAGTCTGCCTGTTAAAAATAAGATTTACAGGCAACCTGACCATGTCAGGGACTGTATCAGGACTGAAGTCCAGAAAATGTTGGAACTGGGAGTGATTGAGCCCTCAGATAGCCCTTGGGCTAGCCCAGTAGTCTTAGTACCAAAACCTCACACCCAGGGTGGTAAGAGAGAGATGAGGTTCTGTGTTGACTACAGGGGACTCAATGCAGTCACTAGGACTGATGCTCATCCAATTCCAAGGGCAGATGAACTTATTGACACTTTGGCCTCTGCCAAATTCCTAAGTACATTTGACCTGACAGCTGGTTACTGGCAAATCAGATTAGCTGAGGAAGCTAAACCAAAAACAGCATTTTCAACCCCTAGTGGGCACTACCAATTTGTGGTGATGCCTTTTGGCTTGAAGAATGCACCTGCCACATTTCAAAGGCTGGTGAATAAAGTTCTCACAGGTCTGGAAGCCTATAGTGCAGCTTATCTTGATGATATTGCTGTCTTTAGCTCCACCTGGGAGGATCACCTGGTCCACCTGAGAAATGTTCTGGAGGCCCTGCAGAAAGCAGGCCTCACTATCAAGGCCACCAAGTGCCAGATAGGGCAGAGTAAGGTTGTGTACCTGGGCCACCTTGTGGGTGGAGGCCAGGTTCAACCATTGCAGAGCAAAATCCAAACCATCATGGATTGGGTTGCTCCAACTACCCAGACTCAGGTCAGAGCTTTCTTGGGCCTGACTGGGTACTACAGGAGGTTTGACAAAGGATATGGCTCCATAGTGACCCATTTGAATGACTTAACTTCCCTAAAGGAATGCCTAAGAAAGTTCAGTGGACAGTTAGCTGTCAAAAGGCATTTGATGACCTGAAGCAGGCCATGTGCACTGCTCCCATTCTGCAAAGTCCTGATTATTCCAAGCAATTCATTGTTCAAACAGATGCATCTGAATTGGGGGTAGGGGCTGTGTTATCACAATTGAATGAGGAGGGTCAGGATCAGCCAGTAGCTTTCATAAGCAGAAGGCTGACCCCCAGAGAGAAACGTTGGTCAGCTATTGAGAGGGAAGCCTTTGCTGTGGTTTGGGCTCTGAAGAAGCTGAGGCCATACCTGTTTGGCACTCACTTCATTGTTCAGACAGACCATAAGCCCCTCTTATGGCTAAAACAGATGAAGGGTGAAAACCCCAAACTCTTGAGGTGGTCCATTTCCCTACAGGGGATGGACTATACAGTGGAACATAGACCTGGGAGTAACCATGCCAATGCAGATGGACTCTCCAGATATTTCCACTTAGAACATGAAGACTCAACTGGTCAAGGTTAGTTTAATGTCCTTGCGTTTGGGGGGGTTGTGTAGGAAAGTAGGATCTGCTTCTTATGGTTACCCCCACTTTTTGCTGATGTCTCACTGTTTTTGGACTAGTCTGACTGGGATCCTGCTATCCAGGACCCCAGTCTATCTGCTTTCTCCCTTAAATTGCTATGTATGTACTTTAGGTACACTCCAGATTGGATACTGGGGTACCCTTATCAGTCCCTAGTATATGGTACACCATGTACCCAGGGCATAGGTACCCCAGAGGCCTCCCATGGGCTGAAGCATGTATTATGCCACCCATGAGAGGCCATTCAAAATGACACAACAGGTCTGCTACAGCAGCCTGTGTAAGCTGGTGCTTGCACCACTTACTTAGATATAGGTTTCACTATATCTATCTAAATCACTACACTTAAAAACCTATCAGTCACCCCTATGGCAGGCCTTATCAATCCTGAAGGCAGGGTGCTGGGTTTTACGTGAGAGGGTGCCCCTGCATGAGCCAGAGCCCCTCTGCAGCCTTCGGAGACCATTCTCCGGGGTTGTCAGTGATGCAGCCAGACATATAGGTTAAGTTGCATTATAACCTCGCAGTAAATGCTAACTTTAAAACGGCCGCTTAGAAACATGTCGTGTTTGGTGTCAAACACCTTGGAATCATACCTCCACACCAGTAACTGGTGTGGGAGGTATGATTCCACCCTTCTGAAACCACTACTGTGGGTCACCGGTCTACCCGGTACCAGCTTTCTCGACCCGGGCAGCACAAAATGGACGCTGCCAGCCACAGACACGATTCTGCTCTCCTGCTGCTGAGCCAAGCTCGAGCAGAGGAAGGCATGACAATAGGCATCCTGTCACAGGGAGGTGTGACCACCTCCCAGACAGGGTTTAGTGTATTGGGGCTGGGTGGGTGCACTCTGAGAGTGCCAGAAAGTCTGCACTGAGGGCACATTTGGTGTCCCTGTGCATAGTCCAGCTCAAACCAGTTCTGGGAGCCATTGGCTCCTGCTCTGGCACGAAACTGGACAAAGGACATGGGTGTAGCCACCCCTCTGTCCTGCCCCTCCCCTAGGAGGGTCCCCAGAATCTTTCCAACCCCTTCCCGTGGGTATAAAGTGGGATACCTGGCTACAGGACTTTAGATTTTACCTGGACAAGATTCTGCTAAGAAGAAACCAAGTACTTCGACTGTCTGCACAACGCTGGATGACTGAAGAATCTCCCTTGGAGTAAAGGAGTTACTCCCCTGCAGTAGCAGGCACCTAAGCGCATCTGACCGGCTTGCATCTCCAGAGCTCCTGCGGACTCCGAAGATTTCAGCAACACAGGAGGTAGGTTCCCGAAGGTCCCTGAGGTTGATCTGACCTCTCAGCGATTCTGAGACCAGTTATCCCTCGTGGGGACCGTGCAACCCGAACCCCTGTGCACCGCGTACATTTGCACGAGCATATGCTTGTTGGCGATCCCTGAGCTTGTGCTTTGGACTCCGTGTAGTCCTGACCCCGAGCAGCATTTGCACCGAAGATATCCGGCCTCCACTCACCGAGTGCTCTGTGGGCTGGTGCTTTGTAAATTCGCTTGAGGTCTCCTCGCGATCCCTGGTCCGTTGGCCTGTGGGTCCTGGCGAGGGTCACCTTGTTTGTTCTTGGGCTTCCCTGGTTGCTCCAGACGTGCCCTGACTCCCCATTGCTTGGAGAGTCCCTGGACCTTGCTGGTCCACACCGTAACCTGTTTGTCCTTCCTGCGTGGGTTGCATTTGCCAAGGCTTGTTGGTGCTCCAGCCGGACACCGACCCCTCAGCACTCGACATCCTTCGTGAGACAGCTCACCTCCGGGTCCTGGCCATCCTCGACATCTCCTGGTCCTCGTGGCTGCAGAGTCAAGCATCCTTTCTTCACACCTGAAGCACCCGACATCGGTGGGCATTCGTCTACCGAGCCCTTGGTCACCTGAAGTGACCCAGACTCTGTCCCCTCTGCTTTCAGGTTCCTCTCACCTAGAATCCAGGCTTGGATTCCACCGGACACTCTTCGCCTTCCTGGTAGCAGTACTTCTTCGCAACTCTCCATTGAAAACGACGAAGGTTTCCGACACCACTTGACCCCTATGCACCCGGCTCCTCTGGGATAGGTAACACGGGTACCTCGGTACTCACTGGTGTGTTGGCTCTAGAACCTCTTATGTTCCAAAGGGTTTGCTCGAAGTCCTCGTAGAAGTGTCCTTAAACTGTAACTTTACAACCGCGATTTTCCCATAGAGTTGCACAGAGCACGCAGTCGTGTTTCCTCACTGCACCGTCCTCCGTGGGCGCCCTGTGTCACTGCCTTGGGTGGTTCCTTGTGGTCCCAGCGATTCTACGTGCTCTAGGCCCTGTGTCTAGTCAAGTCGTGATTGTTATACCATTTTTTTAGTATATGGTTCGGTCTCCCCCTGGAGCCCGCTGTGTATTGTGCTACTTACGAATGTTCTATTGATTCAGTATTGTGTGCTTTGTGTTCTAATCTCGTGTAGAGATTAATAGAGAGTGTTATATTAATAAATACATATTTTTATATCACTACTGTGTGGTTCTCCTTTTATTTGGTCATTCAGGAGGTGATATTCTGGTAAAACAAGCTGCTTTACATTCCTTCAAGATTAAGCCTGAAGGCTGCTCTCCACAGCTACCACTAGGATAGCTTTCTAAAGGTTATCTTTGACCTCATACATCATAAGGGTCGTGTGGACTGGTAGAAGGTGCCCACTTTAATTAGTGGACAGCATATACCAGGCCACCTTCCCACAGTGTTGCACAGATACTTTATACATTGCCTCTGAGTTAGGCCTGGCTGATCTGTGCCAAACTACCCAAGGGTTGAGACCAGGTTAATTTAGGGTCTGCTTGTGAATTCACCCTGAGAAGAATTGTAGTTGCTGCTTGGAAGGGTTTCACCTCCCTCAACCAGTAACACAATTCCTGTGGGTCAACTTTCGGACAAGATCGAAGAAGTGTTCTGAACCCAAATTTACAAATACAGAATCAAGACAGTGCTAAATACTGTGCTTCCTAGCAAAGCCTTAGACCAGGAAAGGTGTTATCCCTTTTAATATCACAAATGACGGAGCCCAAATGTTGAGCATAGCACAAACAAACATGGCCAAAACATCAGGCCATAGCACTAAGTGCCGTCCAAAATGATTGCCACTAGATTTTGTTGATTTCTTAAAATTCATCTCATTCCCCAATAAGTGATCTCTTTACTGACTATAATTTCATTAGCCCCTCATCTGACTTCTATTCCCCTGTCTTTCTTTTTGTTTTTTTACTGGTTTTGTGGTATGGCTTGCCCTTCTTCCTGGGTATGTGCACGCTTTGTAAAACTCTCACCCTCTTTTTATAACGCTATGTACCTCGAGCAACAACCGAGCACCAGGTCACGACATGGACAATGCACAAGTATAAGCACAGGATGTTATAAGATGTTATAAATAAACTCCCATTCTATCCTATGGGACAGATAGCCTTTCAATAGTGAAAAACGAAATTCCCTGTAGTTCACTATCAGGACATGTTACACACATCAAAACATGTCCTACCTTTCACAGACACTGCACCCTGCCCCTGGGGCTACCTTGGGCTTACCCTAAAGGTGTCTTACATGTAAGAAAAGGGAAGGTTAGGGCCTGGCAAGTGGGTGCACTTGCCTGGTCGACATGGCAGTACCAAACTGCGCACAGACTGCTACATTTACAGGCTGCTCATGTGGGTGGCACAATCAGTGCTGCAGGCCCACTAGCAGCATTTGATTTACAGGCCCTGGGCACACACAGTGCACTGTACTAGGGACTTACCAGTAAATCAAATATGCCAATCATGGAATCACCAATCCATAAACACAATTTACAGGGTGAGCATATGCACTTTAGCACTGATCAGCAGTGGTAAAGTGCCTAGAGTCATAAAACCAACAAAAAAGGGTCCAAAACAGGAGGCCAAAAAGCAACAAGTCTGGGGATAAACCAGCTGGAAAAGCCAGGTCTAACAGTCTCCAATTTGAGCTCAACTTTAATGACCTCATAGACTTAGACTACCTGTCCTTTCCTGTAAAACTCTGTCATACAACCTCGACAACCCATGTTTGTCAAAATGATATGCAGGAGACAAAGGTGTTACGTGGTTTAAGTTGTGTCCAATCCATGAGTTGTACTCATGAGCATGGTTTTCTGCAGTTGTCGAAAGTTGTGGTTGACTGTGTCATTTGTTGCATGTAGAAAGAGAACAAGCATTTGCAATGCAATAGGTCTCGCTTTGTGAGAGTTAGAGCTATTGGCCTTAAAATGAAAATGTCTTTTACCCATATGTTTTGGTTTGGAGTGGATGTATATAGTGTGGAGTGGAATTATGTGGGTTGGACTGGAATTGTTAGTGGTGGAATTGTGGGTGGTGTGGAGTGGAATTGTGGAGTGGAATTGTGTGGCATGGTGTGCAGTGGAATTATGTGGATAGTAATTATGTGGTATTGAATGTATTGGAATTATGTGGAGTTGAGATTGTGTGTTATGGAGTGTAATTATGTGGAATGATATTTTGTGTGGTGGAGTGGTATGTAGTGGAGTTTAATTATGTGGTGTGCTGTTAAATTTTGTGGCATGGTGTGGAATTCTGTGGTGTGGATTGGATGTATGTGGTGTGTTGTGTAATTGTGTTGTTGAGTTGTATTATGTGGTTTGTTGAATTACGTGATGTGGAATGGAAATGTGTAGAGTTGAATTGTGTGAAGTGGAAGTGTGTGGCATTGAGTGAAATTATGCTGATTGGAATTATGTGGCATGGTGTGGAGTATATTTGTTTGGATTGTGTTACCAAGATTAACAAGCATTTGGAATGCAATAGGTCTAGCATTACTGAAAGTGTGAGTTATTGGCATTGCAAATAATGTTTGTAAGATTTTTTTTTTTTATATATCCCAGCAGTAGCATAAGTCAGACCCCCCAGGATTTTGCCACTTTGGTTGGAAAATTTCGCTGCAAAAAAAAAAGCAAAGTTGGCAGCCCAAAACCTCAAAATTCGCTGTTTTTTTGCAGTGGGCAAAGAATGTGCCCGCCACAAAAATACTGAAGGCTTGTGCTCTGTCACTGCTGGAGACTGTGCTATGTTAGTCTGTAACTTTGCAGAGTCTCCAGCAGCACAGCGGAGGGTGTCTGATGTCAAAGAGAGCAGAAGTTCAATATGAAAACCTGCTCTTTTTGGCATCAGACAACCTAAGGTAAAAAAACAATAGGAGACATTTGGGAGGTTAGGAGTTAGTCCGCAGGGGGCACACAAACGTGTGAGGCGGCAGACTAATTGCTCAGGAGAGGGCAAGGTGCATTTCAAAGGCATGCAGCAGAGACATTTAACACCTCTGCTGTCTGCTGGCCTGTTGCTCACCCTCTCTTTACTGGCTCAGTGGCAGCACAGAGCCAGTAAATAGAGGGTGAACAGCAGTTTTTTTTTTTAAAACATATTTTGCGGGCACTTTTGTAAAAATCACGGCATTTTTACAAAAGTGCCGATTTCGCGATTTTTTTGCAAATTGCAAATTTGCTAAATCCTGGGGGCTCTGATAAGTAAGGGTGCAGTACATTATGTGACTAATAGAGGTCCCTTTACAACTCCACAGGGACGCCTAGTAACAGCCTGAGGTATTGCACCCTTTTCTTGCTTCGTGGATTTTAATTTATTACTTATGCTACTGCTGGGATATTTGACAAAAACAAAACAAACTAACAAATATTATCATGTGCAACGCCAATGGCTCAGACTTTTATTAAAGTGAGACCTATTGCATTGCAAATGCTTGTTAAGAGGGCGGCTCGCTGATAGCTAGATGCTTGTGTCCCTAGCAGTGGATTTCCTGTCCTCTGTGTGGTGTAATGCTGTGCTATACAGTTAGTTCAACAATAAGCTTTTACAACTCAACATGAATGGTCACCAACGGGACGATGAACAAAAGCTTCCACCCCCTCCCTACTGGAGGCAGGCTAGGCAAAGCAAACTTCACATAAAGCTACTGCAGCTATAGAGAGTCACCTAGACAGGATGCAAATGCAGAGTAAATAAAAAAAACAGTCTCAGGCTTTTGCCACATATCCATTAACAATAGAACTGATTTCCTGGAAAGGGTGATTAATGTGAGGGACAGATGTGCATGAGTTGCAGCGTTTAAAATGTGACTTGAATAAGGGGCACACACAGACATGACACATTAAACTACAAGTTTGTAAAAGTGGGCTACATTTGTGAGGGAGATTTATACTATTATCATTATTGTGTGTGCATGGATAAAAGTCACCCAAGCTACCCACGGGCTATACAGGAAGTGCGAAGGGGGAACCAGCAGAAGCTGAGCTATGTTATGGAGCAGCTATGTGGAGGCGACTAGGGGCATGCAACGGACGCAATGTTGATTTATAAAGTTTAAACGGCTCACCCCTCTCCCTCTCAACCTATTTTGTATAACGTGGGAGTTTCCAGCTGAATGTCAGATTATTTCGGGGAAAATAGGAAGAGTTACTTAGGTTTCTGTCAGGACAGCTTGAGATTTTGACAGTGCACCTTATCTCCTTAAACACAATTGTAAATGTTCTGGCCAGACATTTCTTAACCTTTTACTGCCAGGCAATGGATACTTATGCAGAAGAAACAATTGATGGACGGAATGCTGGACAATGCAAACATTCACCCCCAGTCACAAGGATCTGGGTTTAATCCATCATTCTTTTGCTCACCACACCACCCCAGTTTGGACCGAGCAATATGCAAATCAGTCTTGACCCTGTTCCTTGTGGTAACAGTCCAGCCCGAGCTGCCAAGCCAGGTCCTCCCTGGACCGGAAACAAGCATCCTGGGACTGGTTTAAGGGCATCACCCTTCATCAGCCAGGCTAGCTTGAATCCAGTGGTGTAGTGAGCACGGGACCCATGTCTGGGCATACCCTTCCCACTTAGGGTGACATATGCAAAAGAAACAATTGATGGACGGAATGGTGGACAATGCAAACATTCACCCCCAGTCACAAGGAACTGGGTTTAATCCATCATTCTTTTGATCACCACACCACCCCAGTTTGGACCCAGCCATATGCAAATCCGTCTTGACCCTGTTCCTTGTGGGAACAGTCCAGCCCGAACTGCCAAGCCAGGTCCTCCCTGAACCAGAAATAAGCATCTTGGGACCGTTTGTAAACATCATCCTTCATCAGCCATGCTAGATTGAATCCAGTGGTGTAGTGAGCACGGTACCCAAGTCTGGGCATACCCTTCCCACTTAGAGTGACATATGCAATAGAAACAATTGATGGTCGGAATGCTGGACAATGCAAACATTCACCCCCAGTCACAAGGATCTGGGTTTAATCCATCATTCTTTTGTTCACCACACCAACCCAGTTTGGACCCAGCCATGTGCAAATCAGTCTTGACCCTGTTCCTTGTGGGAACAGTCCAGCCTGAACTGCCAAGCCAGGTCCTCCCTGGACCGGAAACAAGCATCCTGGGACCGGTTTCAGGGCATCACCCTTCATCAGCCAGGCTACCTTGAATCCTGTGGTGTAGTGAGCACGGGATCCACATCTGGGCATACCCTTCACACTTAGGGCGACATATGCAAAAGAAAAAATTGATGGACGGAATGTTGGACAATGCAAATATTCACCCCCCAGTCACAAGGATCTGGGTTTAATCCATCATTCTTTTGCTCACCACACCACCCCAGTTTGGACCCAGCCATATGCAAATCAGTCTTGACCCTGTTCCTTGTGGGAACAGACCAGCCCGAACTGCCAAGTCAGGTCCCCCCTGGACAGGAAACAAGCATCCTGGGACCGGTTTCAGGGCATCACCCTTCATCAGCCAGGCTAGCATGAATCCAGTGGTGTAGTGAGCACGGGACCCACGTCTGGGCATACCCTTCCCACTTAGGGCAACATATGCAAAAGAAACAATTGATGGACGGAATGCTGGACAATGCAAATATTCACCCTCAGTCACAAGGATCTGGGTTTAATCCATCATTCTTTTGCTCACCACACCACCCCAGTTTGGACCCAGCCATATGCAAATCAGTCTTGACCCTGTTCCTTGTGGGAACAGACCAGCCCGAACTGCCAAGTCAGGTCCCCCCTGGACCGGAAACAAGCATCCTGGGACCGGTTTCAGGGCATCACCCTTCATCAGCCAGGCTAGCTTGAATCCAGTGGTGTAGTGAGCACGGGACCCACGTCTGGGCATACCCTTCCCACTTAGGGCAACATATGCAAAAGAAACAATTGATGAATGGAATGCTGGACAATGCAAACATTCACCCCCAGTCACAAGTATCTGGGTTTAATCCATCATTCTTTTGCTCACCACACCACCCCAGTTTGGACCCAGCCATATGCAAATCAGTCTTGACCCAGTTCCTTGTGGGAACAGTCCAGTCCGAACTGCCAAGCCAGGTCCTCCCGGGACCGGAAACAAGCATCCTGGGACCAGTTTCAGGGCATCACCCTTCATCAGCCAGGCTAGCATGAATCCAGTGGTGTAGTGAGCACAGGACCCATGTCTGGGCACACCCTTCCCACTTAGGGCGACATATGCAAAAGAACAATTGATGGACGGAGTGCTGGACAATGCAAACATTCACCCCCAGTCACAAGGATCTGGGTTTAATCCATCATTCGTTTGCTCACCACACCACCCCAGTTTGGGCCTAGCCATATACAAATCAGTTGTGACCCTGTTCCTTGTGGGAACAGTCCAGCCCGAACTGCCAAGCCAGGTCCTCCCTGGACTGGAAACAAGCATCCTGGGACCAGTTTCAGGGCATCACCCTTCATCAGCCGGGCTAGCTTGAATCCAGTGGTGTAGTGAGCACAGGACCCACGTCTGGGCATATCTTTTCCACTTAGGGCGACATATGCAAAAGAAACAATTGATGGACGGAATGCTGGACCATGCAAACATTCACCCCCAGTCACATGGATCTGGGTTTAATCCATCATTCTTTTGCTCACCACACCACCCCAGTTTGGACCCAGCCATATGCAAATCAGTCTTGACCCTGTTCCTTGTGGTGACAGTCCAGCCCGAACTGCCATGCCAGGTCCTCCCTGGACCAGAAACAAGCATCCTGGGACCGGTTTCAGGGCATCACCCTTCATCGGCCAGGCTAGCTTGAATCCAGTGGTGTAGTGAGCCTGATGGATTTAGGCCCAGATCTCTGTTCTGGGGTGAATGTATGACATTGTTCTGCATTCTGTCCATCAATTGTTCTTTTTGTGTTTGTCACCCCTAGTGGGACGGGTATGCCCAGACGTGGGTCCTGTGCTCTCCATGACATTGGATTCAAGCTATCCTGGCTGATGAGGGGTGAAACCCCGAAACCGGTCCTAGGATGCTTGTTTCCAGTCCAGGGAGGACCTGGCCTGGCAGTTCGGGCTGGACTGTTCCCATTCGGCACAGGGTCAAGACTGATTTGCATGTGGCTGGGTTCAAACTGGAATGGCATGGTGAGCAAAAAAACGATGGATTTTGGCCCAGATCTCTGTACTGGGGTGAATGTATGACATTGTTCTGCATTCTGTCCATCAATTGTTCTTTTTGCATTTGTCACCCCGAGTGGGACGGGTATGCCCAGACGTGGGTCTAACTTTTAAATACACCTTTACGCAAGGCAATGTTGATGTATGGTTTTTTAGCTTCTTTGTGCTCTATCACTGTATATAGCTCTAAAGGTGAGTTGTACCCTGGATATTGGGCATTACAGCTTGTCTCTGCTCACATACCTCAATTTTCCTCACGTTGTTTACTCATCTTTGCAGTTCAAATGCCAGCATGGGCTGGTAGACTTGTAGAATGTGCTATCTTGCTTTAAATCAGCACTGCTTCACAGCAGGTTGGCCTTTGCCCTCCATTTGGCTAAGCGGATTGAGGGGGGATTTTGACGGACGATGACGAGGGGAAATGAAATAATTAATTTTCCCTCTTCATCGTCTCTCGAAATCCCCCCTCACCCGGCCCCACCGCCCCACGGCTCTTACCTGCTCGGGCCGCGGCTGCTACACTGTTCTGTAGAGCTGATTTTGATGGAAAGATATGCAACTTGTTTCTCCTATCCACCTGTCACTGGAGCACCTGAACAGATCATACAAGAAGCGATCTAGTTCAGTTAGCCCCTATATAAATGCACGCAGATTATAGAAGCTATATGTGGAGAAGATTAGGGGTGAAACAATGCTCACTACAGGGAATAGGGAGGAGAAAAGTGATATGGAGGAGAGGCGGAGGAAAGGAAGCAGAGGAAACGAGTGGGCTGGAAGTCGAAAGTATTGTCGGGAGGTTGTAGAAGAGTCATAAGTTATTTAAACAGAATGTAAGACAAGACAAGTTATATGAGAAAAAATAGATAGAGAGACAAAAGATTAAGGGATGGGGCGGACAAGAGTCAATAAGCGCAGAGAGAAAGGGGGCAAGAAACACTAAATGAGTGAACAGTGCAATAGTCCGCACAGGGGGACTTAAAACTGTTAAGTAACTATTACGTTTGTGCCAGGAGCATTGCAGCTATGGCTATGTGTTGGTCATATAGCGATAGCTCAGGGATAAGCTGGAGACCAGGTATGGCCAGTGTACTGTTCCTGGAGGGGCTAGACCGAATGGGGCAGGAAGGCCACAGAGTGCTTTCAATTATTTTACTTGGCTTTGGCGGAGTGGTGCTTTTAAAAGAGAATGTAAAAGGAGAGGCATAGACTTACCATCATGGCGGGGGTGGGGGCCCCCTTGTCTGTTCCTTTCCAGTCTCCTCTTTCCTCCATCAACTTCACAGGGCGAGAAAGAGAATAATAATCCGAAGGGGCGTGGAGAGGGCAATAGGAGAAGCCTGCAACTCACAATGATTCTCTATTCGCCGAACTGCCAATGGAAGCTATTGAGGTGGGCCGGGGAAGGAAATAAAAAAAACAGGAAGGGATGGCGACCATAGCTGCAAGTAAAAGATAAAGCGCACCGTCCGCTTTATGAGCGCCGAGAGTGAAAGTATGTTTCAAGGCGAGCCGCGCACAACAAAGAAAGGTGCGGCTGTCATGTTTGAAGATAAAAAGTGGTATGCCAGGTTGCAATAATTAGAATAAAGCGCGGCGTCCGTTTCATGAGTGCCTCGCTGAGAGTGAAAGTATGTTTCAAGGCGAGCCGCACCGCGCACAACAAAAGAAAGGCACGGCAGCCATGTTTGAAGATAAACCTTGTCATGCCACACTGCAATAATTAGTAAAAATAGTTCTCCGAAACAATGAATAAAGAATTGAAGCATAACGAAACTGAACTTAGGCGGTGCTCCTCTGCCAAAAACGGAAGTGACATTTTGCTGCGTGAACCACTTAGGATGCAGCAACCAAGAGTGACACTGCAGTGAAGCAATGGTAAGCAGCAGGCGGGAGCAAAGTCTTTTATCAACTACACCAGGTCTTCCAGACAGAGCATGCGTGCTGCCTAGCCTCGACCTAAAAAAGAACAAAAACATCATCTTTCTGGCTTTTCAGCCAAACTAAAACAGGATCCTCTTCCTAAGTTTTTTTCTAGAATAGTGAAATTAGTGGGAGAATTATCTTGAAAGTTTCAAAAACTAAATACTGCACTAACTCGGTTAGAATCTAAGCTATATTATGGCTATAGAAAAACAGTTTATTCTAAGATAGCCACCCCATTTACTCCCAGATTTGCATGTCTTAAAGGTGGAGGCTATTGCAAATAGGATCATTGGGACTTGAGACGTCATGGGCACTGCTGCCATCACTTTGCAGAATATCCTCAAAAACATTGCATCGAAATGGGAGGACAAAAGCTCACTCTGTGCTTAAGGGGAGGGGGCTCTGATGATAGCATGGATTATTGTAGGTGTGTCAGGGATAAATTAAAACAATTATTTAACAATTTTATCTAGTGCTTCTACATCACGTAATATCAGGGCAGTTTAGAGACAATCTTTAATCACGTTATGTATAACCGGAGAAGAATGCTATGACCAATAGCATAAACACAGAAAAAACATGGCCCTTGAGTAGAAAAAATAAAAATTAAAGGATTAAATTGACATTTTGAGTGATCCATTCCAGATTTTAGGAACAGGGAGATTATTAGCTTAGGGAGGGACAGAAAAAGTGTGTTATGAAAGATTTATGAACTTGAGAAGGGTGATTTTTGTTTGAATGGAAAGAGGCAGAGAGTTCTAGGTGACGATTATAGCTCAAGTGAAGAGTTGTCTCAAACCTGCCAGCCTTAGGCTAGTAATCCCCCAAACTTTATCCCTTCTCCCCTCCTGTTTTACTGAATTCGTTTTTTGTTCTCCTTAGGACTCTGTGAACTTTACTCCGCTAACCAGTGCTGAAGTGCTTGCTCCCTAAAATGTGGTAACGTTAGTCTATACCTGGTTGGCATATTTACTTTACTTATAAGTCCCTAGTAAAGTGGCATACTATATACCCAGGGCCGGTAAATTAAATGCTACTAGTGGGCCTGTAGCACTCACTGTGCCTCCAAAAATAGCCCTTTAAAACATGTCCCATGCCTGCCATTGCAGCCTGTGACCAGTTTAAATAGTCAATTTGACTTGGCAAAATAAACCCCTTGCCAGGCCTAAAACTCCCTTTTTAATACATATATGTCACCTCTAAGGTAGGCCTGAAATAGCCCATTGGGCAAGGTGCACTGCATTTAAAATGTGGGACATGCATTTTTAAGTTTTAAAAGTGTTTTTCACTACTGTGAGGCCTATCACTCCTATAGATTATGCTCGCTGATGCCTTTTAATGCCATGTATAAGTTAACATTCGCTATGCCATTTTCCTTTAATCGCCATTTCCTGCTGTTCAAAATTAATCCTGCTGGATTCCGAGAAATGCTCCTTGCTAAGTTTCATTTCTGCAACAAAGAACTGTTAGTGCCAGTTCATAGCTTTCCCTCTCGGTAAAGGCCCTCTCCCACCTGTCTGGCAGTTTGATCGCATCTCAGGGTGGAACAGCCTTGAAAATGTTCTGAGTTGTGCAAGATACGAGATTAGAAGTTTTTTTCTCTTTACGCTGTTCGTCCTCAACTGTTGGGGAAATTCCACTGTGGTCGTGTTATTAGTTGACCATGCAATGCATATAATGTATCTTTATGCTTACAGTTTCTCAGTTCCCTCTGTAACACGCTCTCGAGACTGTGCAGATGGGGCCCTCTCTGAGCGTGTACAATAAATGATTATTGGTGTATATTCTCCACTGTTTTTTCTGACTCTTCATTTGGCATGGAAGGCTGAGAGGTGGTCAGTGGTGACCCGGGTGGCCCTAATCGGGTCACTTCCTTCAATAGGATAACATTGGTTTACCTTATTACATTTAATAAGTGATGACTTTTGTTAGGGAGCAGGTAAAATGTCTAAGAAACTGTAGTTTTAAATCCCTCTTAACCCCTTCGATGCTCGTGACGAGCTCAGCTCGTCATGCTGCGCGGTCGCGCTGTGCGCATGATGAGCTGAGCTCGTCACGACCACACCCGCGATCGGAATGTCCAGCACACGAGCGGAATTCCGATCGCGGTCAAGGGGTTAATTTTAAAGTCTGAAAATGCTACTTTGAGAAAGTTGGCATTTTCTTGTCCTCGCCATTCGGTGCCTGTAGTCTATTTCCTGGGTCACATTACAAGGTGTAGCTGGCAGTTGCCTTTGTGTATTCCTCCCAGACAGCAACATAATAGAGAGAATGGATGTTGGCAGGATGGGCCATCCACACAGGATGGGGGGGGGGCAGATCTGTGCACAGTCTCACTTGCACTTCAAAGATCCTGCCTCCGCTCACACACAAAGAACTTCACACTAGCCTATTGTGACTGGAGACAGATTGGGACCAGGGCAGGGAGGCAAGAAATGCCAGCCAATTCTGTGAAGAGAAAACTCCAGACATTTCTCCCACTTCAAAGCTGGAACTATGCATATAATCAAGACCCTCAGAACCACTCTTCAGTTCACTTCTGAACCTGCGGAAGGACTCTGAGAACTGCCCTGCTGCCTGTGGCCTGCTGTGTACTTCAGAGGACTGCCCTGCTGCACCAAGAGGACTGCCCTGCTGCCTGAAGCCTGTCCTGTGCCCTCAGAGTACTGCCTTGATGCTTGAGACCTGTATTCATGCTTGAATGCAAGACTTCTAGAATGACTCCAAGGGCGAATTGGCTTGCCTTCTGATCACAGCCTCAGGGACAGAAAAAGCTCCAACCATCTAAGCCCGTGCATGGACCGAGCCTGAGTGAGTGCTGACCCTCCGAGTGGTACCTCTCCAGTCGTAGACCATTAAAAGTGGAGCTAAAGGGGCCCAGATAGCCCAAATCCAAAACTTGGGAATTCGAAAACTTTCTGCCATAACGTGCTCTGAGAACTGAGAGGAGACTGGGCCCTACCTGCTCGCCGGCCTGACCAAGGTGCATAACCAGTCAACCTGACTTGTGACAGCTTCTGCTGCATTCTTCTCCACAGCAGCAAATTCTGTTCAGCGGCTCCTGCAGAAGGGGTTTTCAGCCTCTTGAAGCCCTTGTCGGCTATAGCATATAGCTTCATCCCCTCAAGATTTTCGACTTCCATAATAGAGACAAAGTCCAAATGTAGAAATCTTCGTCCATCAGCTCCCCAACAATGATGCTGCCTGCTGGGACACCGCCAGCTGCCTTGCCCTGCTGAACTTTACCTTCTCAGAGATTTTTCTTCAAAATTTCTTCCACGTCCGAAGGTAAGCAAAGACCAGTCACAATCCACTTTGTGTATCTGAACCATGCTCCATTGCACTTGGCTGTAGCTTTCGACTTTGCCCTGGTCTCGTGTGACTAGATGTCTGCAGTTGGCACTTTGATCTTTAAGGAGCTATTTTTCACGTTAAACTTTAAAACGTTATAGCTCCAGTTCTACTTATTGGATTTTTGTTGTTGTGTTAAATAATTTTTTTTTCTATTTTTCCAAATTAGTGTGTGACTTTTTTGTGTTGTGTTTTCACTTTATTACTGTTTAAATGTTGCATGAATACTTTACACATTGCCTCTAAGTTAAGCCTGATGGCTTTTGTGCCAAGGTACCAAAGAATTAGGTACAGATTAATTTAGTGACTTTTTGTGATTCTCCCTAGTGAGTATTGTGGTTGTTGCTTGAAAAGGGTTTCACCCCCCCAACCAATAACCAATTTCTTAAATTGATGCTCAGTGGTAGGACCCAGTACTTGTGTTTGTGCAGTGTCATGCGGTGACTTTGTGTATTTCAGCAAGGCACTGAGTGGTTGGGTGAGGGGCACCAAAGTGGATGACTTTACTGGGCTGTACAATCTGGTCTTAAGAGAGCACATGCTTTATATCTGTTTTGCAGAGCTGTGCCAACACCTAGCTGATAGTAAGCTCACTGACCCCATGGAGCTTGCTAAGGAAGCTTACCTTTGGGTTAGCACCATAGTGTTCAAAAAGGCATCTGAGGGAGATTCCCAAAAGGGTGGTTGGGGTCCCCACCAGAAGAAAGAGGGAGGGAGAGAAAAATAATTACAAGGGATTATCTCAAGGCCCACTAAACAGTTCACTGGGGAAGGGAACCTAGCCCTTTTCTGACCAAAAGAGCAATGACGTATTTGATAAGAAGACAGGTAAGTATGTCCCCAAGTGTCAGGAGTGATAGAAGTTTAGGTACTTGAATGGGGATACCAAGTCCCTAGAGGTCACATCCCCCCACTGGTGGGCAGACCCCCGGGTTGACTAGTGTAGCACTAGGGAAGGAAATTGTCCTAGTTAGTGTGGGGTAGAGAGCAGAAGTTGCCCTAGTGTCCCTGAGTGACAAAACGAGGGTGTTCAAAGCCCCCATGCCTTCCAATACTTCTATATATAGGCAGTGGGTCACCATCAATGGGCAGAGAGTAGAGGCTCTGAAGGACCCATGAACCAGCATGACTAATGTAAGGTATCATCTTATGTCCTCAGAGCAGGTGTTACCCAATGCAGAGTCACTATCCAGTGAGTCTAGTTCTCTTTAAGTGTGAGGGAGTCTCATGTTCTCTTAAGGTAGCTGTGAGCCCTGTCATGCCTGTAGATTGTCTGTTAGGCAGTGATCGAGAGCAAACCGTCTGGAAGAAAATGGAGCTCAAGTCACCCCTGGAGATGTTAGAGTTGCCTGCGGAGGTCTGCATGACCACAAGGTTCATGGCTGCCCGGAAGGGCAGTCAATGAGGCTTGAAGCCCAGGCAGCTGCCAAGAAAGGGAAGGGCAGGGTGTGATATTTAGTTTACTTGTAAGTGTCTGGTAAAGTAGTATACCATGTACCCAGGGCTGGTAAATTAAATGCTGCTAGTGGGCCTGCAGCTCTTGTTGTGCCACCCACTTAAGTAGCCTCTTAAAACATGCCCATAGTCATTGCAGCCTGAGAGCAGTTTATAGCTGCCAATACTACTTGGCAAAATAAACTCCTTGCTAGGCCTAAAACTTCCTTTGTAATACATATGTCACCCATCGGGAAGGCTGCATTGTATGTAAAAGGTGGGATATGTACTTTTACGTTTTAGATGTCCTGGTAGTGAAAAACACAAAACTCACAAATGTGTTTTTCACTACTGTGAGGCCTACCTCTCCCATAGGATAACATCGGGTTGCCTTATTACATTTGTTATGAGATTACTTTTGTTTGGGAGCAGGTAGGAATGTCATGTTTGGTGTCTAAGGAATTGTAATTTAAAATCTTCTTTAATGATAAAGTTGGATTTTAAGCCACAATTCTGAAAATGCCACAGTCCCAGATGTTTCCTTCTTGAAGACTTTCCTCAAGTTAGGCGATTCATAAAACGAAACTCAAGAGGGAAAACCACCCACAAGTCAGCCACCAAGAATGGTAGGAGAACATGGGTCTGGTCAGTATTATTCCATGGATTGAAGTCTCTGAGTTGTACCCACAACAGCAACTGTACCTCTCCACTCTACAAGGCAAGGATAATTGTAGAAACTTGGCTCTGGCAAGATTCAACCTGTTGGACTTGCACGAACGAAGTCACAGAAGGAACAAGACCTTTTAATCAGGGTGCCTCTGCAAAGGGAAGTCAACTGAAAATATCATGCATATTCTTCTACAGTGCAAATGGTATTTCAAGAGCAGAAAGACTACTTCAGTCTGGAAACCACTACAGTGCTTTAGCACCCCTTGGAGATCACTTCCCAGAAATCACTCAGAAAGTCTCAGCCAGCAATAAGACAGTTCGGAAAACTAGAAGCAAAAAACACAACTGGAGTCATCATTAAGGACTCAAAAACGAATCATCAAAAGTGTAAAATGTAACCTTACAGATGCAGGCACAGTAATACCACTCATGGACTCAGAGCCGCCCATCAGAAGTGTGACCGTAACACCAAGCCCAGGATAAACACCCCCACTTCCTATCCCTACCTACCATTCCCCGACTTTTTCCTACCCACCACTTAGGACCAGATATACTAAGGTTCCTGTTTGCAATTATTGAATAGCGACTCCATTGGAATTGCTATTTAAGAAATGCAAAAGGATATGTACAAAATTTGCCATTCACTAATATCGATTTCTATAGATTAGGAATCGCTATTAGGGAATCGCAAAATAGGAAATGCCATTGCATTCCCGCCTATGGGTAACATAAGCAATGGTTTGCATTTTGCATTTCCTAATAGGAAATTGCAATTTAAGAAATGTAAAGCCAAACGTGCCTCTGTGCCTAAGGCCCCCTTGGAGGCACCCCGAATTTCCTAGTGCACATCACAATTAAAAAAATAATTTTTAATACATTTTTTTATTTTGCACATGGTTACCATCTACTTAAAGTCGATGGTAATTGCATTTCCTAAATGCCCAATTTGCATTTAGAAATGCTTTGTACATGTGCTTTAAGAATCGCAAATAGGTAATCCCTATTTGCAATTCCTAAATCGCTGTTGCAATTTGCAATTTCTACAGTGTAGAAATCATAAATTGCGACCGGTTTTGGCCCTTTGTACATCTGAAATAGCCGTTTAGCATTTCTTAACGGGCCGAAATAGCGACTCGGCCCCTTAAGAAATGCTAAATCGCTTCGTACATCGGGGCCTTAGACTCATAATATGACTGGGACCAAATTCACCGATGTCTGCGCCATAACGAAGTGATAAAATAAATGCTGCATTATAATAAAAAGTCTGGAACGATGCAAAGTCATGGACAGAAAGATCTTAACCATTTCAAAATCCTAGGTGGCGTGTCCATGTAACTACTACAATGGTGCCCTGGGCTCTACTGCAAACAAGGAAACTTCCACCCATCCACCCCAGCTCCCCTGGATTGGTCGCGAAATACAGTTATACTTGAGGTGCAGTGTGTCCCGGTCTCAACCGCTTGAGCTCGGGTACCACTGCAGCTGCTGCACTATTGATCAACATGCCCCCGAACCTAGCCTCGTTGGAGGCCCTGAATGTTGAGAGGTATGCATTTAAAAAACACGAAAGCATGAAATGTTCTCAACACTTGATTCCGCAGCTTTATTGCACTGGATTGCCTGTGTGCTTTACATTTTTTATTTTCTCCACTTGGTGGCGCTCGCAAGCTATCTTTTTACGCAAAACGTCTGTTTGGGTCATGTTATTCCTCTAGTGAAGTGATTTTTGATGCAGAGGTAAAATACACTTGTGTATTCATTTATACAAATATCAAATCTCTTAAAAGAAACAAAAAACTAATACAAAGCAATCAGATTTATTTATTTTTTTAAAACAAACTGCACATTTAATAATTTTACACCAGTTCTTTAGAGCTATATTACAGATGCTATCGCAATCCTGCTTAAATAAAATATATATCCTGTCAACTTGCCCTAGATATATGTGGGAAAGAAAATCTGTTAATCAGACGGCTATTTTAAATCCGCTTTCTTCTCCGAAATGTATCATAAATGGTGAGAAGGATATCATAACTGATATTGACCTCAATGAGTTTATTCAACTCAACCTGTATAATCTCAATCTTTTCCCAAGAAAATGTAAACCACCTGTGCTGGGCAGTCTGGATATATTTAGCCAGCTCGGATGTGCACAGGAGATCAAAGGTCTCTTCGAGCTCGATGAGTTGTTAGTTTGCCCTTCTGGACTTAGACTTCTTTTGTTTAAAGATCAGACGCTCACAGTGACCCCTGCCCTAATCAAGTAAAGGGTCACAATTAGATGAATGTAAAAAGGACACAATTACAAGTCAAGACTCTGTCCTTGGCTACAGTTTCCTGTTGCTAGCCATGTTTTTAACATGCATGTGGTTGCATCTGGTACAAAATCGCAAACGTGGAGCGTCGTAGGATGTCTCGAGATGTAAGCCATGGGCAGATGCTGCTGGTGACCCTTAGAAGTAGTGTGGCGTAAAGAAGCCCGACTCCCTCCAGGTGGGTACTGGTAGACGGGGGTTCTATCCACGTGAACATTTTTAAAATCAACAGGGCCAAATGGTGCATTTTACCACAAAAAAAAAAAAGCTAAACATCCAAAGGTTCTGAAGAGACTATTGAAATCTTCAAATAATTGTGTGGAAAGCTTGACCCTCCCCAGGAGTGTTAGAGCTCACTCTCTTCCAGTTTGAATAAAAAGTGGCAAAAAGTGGATTTTTCTGCACAATTTCTCAAAAAGGGCTAAAGAGCAATGGGCCAGATGTGCTAACATACTGGTAAAAAAAAGGTTGCAAATTGCGTACCAACTTTTTACATAAGTATTTTATGTTGTGACATATGTGCTAATAGGCAGGGTTGCAACTAGACCCGAAATTTGGGAGCAGGGAAGGCCTAACAGTTCAACCTATAGAGGCGGAGCTAACACTTCAACCAATGGGACCGAGCTATCCTTATAGTCAATTTTTGAAAATAGTGAAAAATTGTGCATTTTAAACATATTCGTCAAACTTGGTACGATTGATTACAACAAACATGTTATAGTGGATTTGACCTGCCGAAATTTAAGGGAGGTTGAGGTATTTAACGCATTCGATATTTATCGGATGCGTTAAATAACACTCAACTCATAATTCCAACCCCGGTGCAGGCAGGGGTTTAAGCAATGGTCAGAAATTAAAGACCCATGCGGGGGCGTGGCTTGACGCGCAACACGGATGGCTGCCTTTTACTGAGCTCAGCGACACTGCCGGTGCGGACGC
The DNA here is from genome assembly GCA_963921515.1 of Calotriton arnoldi. NCBI lineage: Eukaryota > Metazoa > Chordata > Amphibia > Caudata > Salamandridae > Calotriton > Calotriton arnoldi. Next base: position 1,632,854 of record CAWUFW010000493.1, on the reverse strand, counting down.
TCGTTTAGAATGACATTCCGGTGATTTTTCGTTCACCTTTAGCTACCGGTGAATTGCGGAACAGCAAGTGATCACCGGGGAGTGTTTTCCTTTTGTCGGGCTCCACGACGCTTCGTCGAGACTGCAGCATACATCGGACCTCATCTGTGGAATAATCTAAAATGGCGGCCATCATTTTTACTTTGCTGCAGCATGTCATGTGAGGGCAGGTGCTCGCTAACTAATCCTCAGTGAAACTAAGGTCAACTCTTCCTAAGATACTGTGCACAGTAATCTTGATTGCTGTGTTGCTGATTATATTTACCACGTATAGTGGAAGGCTATTCTCCTCACAAGTGGAGGCTTCAAAATGGCGATAGCTGTGTGGAACTTTCTCTCACTCTGAGATCAGCACTGCAATGTAATTAATATATTCTACTCGAAACTGGCTGATTATTGTGTTGGAGGTACTTTAACCATGTTAGTGGTTTGCTTTGGTGACCACTATTATATATGTGTCAAGGAGAAGCTTTGACCAGGGCTTAAATAGGTCTATTCTTTGCTTTTAATAAGTTCCTCGCTGCCTTAATTTTGCTCACTGTACCAAGTTTTTCAACTTTGTTATCTCATCACTAGGTGGGCTCTTTATTTCACTTTGTGGCAGTTATAATGGTCAACCGAAGGCTGAATCCTCATTGTCTCGTGCTTCATCTGCTGATGGTCTCTACTATGTCTATTGAGTCATAGCTCTGTGTTGTTGCACTGCTGAATTATTACTGCTTGATCTCTGGGACTTTGGGGCTCGTCCTTTTTGCTCTGTCTGCCCTCTTCAGCTTTTATTAAGAACATTTACGATTACTTACAATGGCGGAAGGTGTAAGCAGCAACACCAAAGACAGAGATTCCAAAGGGAATTTGAATTGCTCTAAACATTCCTCTCCTACCCCAGAGTCATCAGCTAAAGGTAACTCTGATTCTACTTCAACTTTAGATGCTACATTACTTAAGCTGAACACTGTTCATGATATAGCTCAAAGTACAAAAACCAATACAGATATCCTCCAGGTGGAAGTGGCTGCTATTCGCAATGACCTTAAAGATCTTTTATTACGTGTCTCTAATGCTGAGACGAGGATCAGTTGTGTGGAAGATTATACGAATAAACAAGCAAAACACATCCAAAATCTGGAACGCTCCATTACTTCATTGAGGAGAGACCTAACAGAACAGGAAGACCGCAATCGTAGAAGTAACCTTTGTATCTTTGGTTTACCAGAGGGATGTGAAAATGCGGCTCCTTCCGTAATTGACTTTTTGCTTACTTGGATCCTGAACGTGCACACAGAGTTCCAACTTTTAAACCCAGGAATATGTCCTCGCCTAGACCATTGATTTTTAAACCTTTGCGTCATCAACATACTGATCAAATCTTAGCACAAATGAGGAAGATCAAGTCAGTTCAATGGGAAGGTCACAGAATATCCATCTCACAGGATTTTGCCAGAGATACCATCATTCGTCGTAACGGCTTCCTCAATTTACGCAGGAGACTTACTGACTTGAGCATCCCTTTTTCATTCTCTGGACCTTCTAGATTTCGTATCACCTTCAAAGGTCACCCACAGATCTTCTATGAACCCTCTGATATTTCCACGTTCTTGGATAACCAATATGAATCTCAGATGGACTCGGACTCTCTACCTGGCACCTCTCGTTCCTAGACAGTTGTATATGGTCTTGACCTCTTACGATGTTTCCAGATATCCTTTTTTCCTTTTGTTGCTGACTAAGAATTAGATATGCTTTTGCATATTCACGCGGTTAAAAAATTTACATCTATCTATGTTCCTGAGAGTTCTTATTGTATCCTTTATAATATCCTCTGTTGTGTTTTTTCTGCCTGACATTGAAATACAGTATATTATGCTGTAACTGTACTGATGTTTCTTCATATCTTGAATAGGCTGATTTTGATAGAACACTATGTACTAGTGTATAAACTATCTAACATGTGTCTCATTCCTTACTTAGGTAAGTATTTTATTTCTCTCTCATTCTACTTTTTATTCCTTACCTCTTTTCTCACTCTCTATGGTAATCTATATATATATTTTGTACCATTCATTGAGTTCTCTGATTACCAATGAAATATGTTTTTCTCTCATATTATTGTATATATTTTGTTTGTTCTGATCTCATTACCACAATTTTAGTTATACTATTAGGAATTACACCTCCATTAATTGGTGATCTTTGCCTGTTATTACCTGATAGTTGTATAGTTATCTTATGAATTGTATGTATTTATTTATAACTCTTTTGAACAATCTGTTATAGAGTGGTTGAAGTACGCATTAACTGGATTCATATGATATTACCGCCATAATTGGTTTGGTCATGAATATTATCCTATTACCGATGTTCCACTGATATCTTTTTCTACTTAGTCTCTCTTTAATACCTGGTTATAATTGAATAATGAATTTACTCTCCTTTTAATCTTTACTTTGCTTTATAGTTCCTTTGTTATAGGTAAGTATTCTCCTTATTCTCCTTTTTCTCCTTTGATTATTATTCTTTATTATTGCGTTTCATCTACATGGAAGTATGTCTATATGTTATCTTTTAGTTAATGATTTCACAGATTATCAATTAAATGTGTCATTACCTAATGATGTTCTCTTATTATCTTTTACAATAATTTTGTTCTGTTCTTATTATCGTTATTAATGATACATTATTGTGATTGCATTTTTAATATTCATGCTCACAGGTTATCACTAGTTTATTGCTATGTTATGATTTTTGTATATATCAACTTGACACCTATCTGCTTGTTATTTATAGATGTGTTGTAGTATGTACAATCGAATTCTACACGCTCTGATAGTGAGATTTGTTTGCTTATGTTATGTCATCCCTTCACAGACGCTTTACTCAAATTATATTTATTTAGCCTTCTGCTACCTAGTATCACACCCAACCTTGATATCTGATGTAGTTATGTATTAGGTATAGTAACTTTTGTTCTACTGTTCAACGGGTTCTTTATACGAGAGCTGTCCACACCGTTGGGGCAGTTTCTGTTGTTGCCCATCCACGTTGGTCCCCCATGCAATTTGTCTCTTACACACATCCCCTGGTGGGGCTGGTTCGTGATGTTGCTCTACACTTCTCTGGAGTGCATCTGATCCCTCTTTTCTTCTTCCTTTTCTTTTTTCCTTCTTTCTATCTTTACCCTACTTTCGGGACATCTGCTTCATTTAGTTTTGGGATATATACCTTATTTCCTTTGATTTTTAATTATTTTTTGACTGCCCTTATACTCTTTTATCAGCAGCATTTATTCTTAATATTTCATGCATTTCGATGACTGGCTTAAATGTAGTTTCCCTTAATGTTAAGGGTTTGAATCATCCTGTTAAAAGGGCCAAGATTTTAGACTATTGTAAGAGTTTATCTGGTGATGTGGTCTTACTTCAAAAGAGTAAGATTGGTTTCAAAGAGGCTCTTCTTATGAGGAAAGATTGGGTGCTCGATATTACTTGCTCCGAGGCTTCTGGGAAGAAGAATGGGGTTATTACCCTTATTTCTAAAAGTTCTGGTTTGTCTATAGTTACAGCTGAACATGATATCAGTGGCAGATGGTTACTTACACGCCTGACTAATGGTACGGATGCTCTATACATTATGAATTTATATGCTCCAAACATTGATGATCCACTTTTTTGGCGAACAATAAATAAAAAAACTCACTGATATTCCACAAAACTCAAGAACAATTGTTGGAGGTGATTTTAATATTCCCCTTGATCCTATTTTGGATAGACATTCAGCCTTTAAGTTTCGACCTCCTAGGTCGCACAAACAAATGCTTAATATGTGCTCGTCTCACCATCTTGTTGTTGCGTGGAGATTACATAATCCTACGGGAAGTGATTTCACGTTTTCTCCTCTCCACATTCTATTTTCTCTCGTATTGATTATCTTTTGGTCGACGCCTCTCTTCTAAAATATACTATAAATGTTATGATTCATCCAATAGTTGTTTCTGACCACGCGGCAGTCTCTTTAACTATCCTTAATCTGACGAATACTAAAGGTCCTCGTAGTTGGCGTCTAAACACAGAAATCTTGGAAGATAATGAGGAAGTTAAAGAACTTAATGATGAGATTGATAATTTCTTCAGAGATAACAAATCCTCAGTGAACTCTCCTATAATATTGTGGGATGCATTTAAGTGTACCATACGGGGTCACATTATTAAAAAAAAATGGCCAAAAGGAATAGTGACATTAGAAAGTCTCTTCAGTCTTTGGGGGATGATATTATACACAAAGAGGAGTTATTTAGGCATTCCAACAACAAATTACTCCTGCAGAATATAAAACGTGAAGTATTCCTTTAAATCCTTAGTCACTAAAAGAGCTTATATTGGAGTGCACGCTCAAAAATCCTGTCCGTTATTGTTACGGAACAGAGCCGGTAAGTTGTTGGCCGCCACTCTAAAATATCAGAATACAAATACCAATGCTACTCATATTTCTCACATTATTGATAAAACCGGATCAAAGAAGTTCCATACCCAAGAAATCATTGGGATCTTTCGAGAAAATTATGAAACTCTCTATACACCTCAGGACCAGTGCACCAAGAGTACCTGCCTACAGTTTCTTAATTCAATCCCTACTAATACTATATTGCATCCTGACTTGACTGAACTGGGGAAATCAATCGATACTGATGAGATTATTCAGGCTATTATAGATACACGTTCGGGTAAAGCTCCCGGACCGGACGGGTTTCCTATTGCCTTTTATAAGACATTTTCTCCCTCAATAGTCAAATACTGTTAGACCTGGCACCATTGGCGTGGGTCTCCCTTCCATTTTTTTGCCTTTACCTCCTGTGTTTTGCTGTGTGTTGGACTCCATTTTTGCTGGTCTAGATGCTTTGGGCACTTTGCCACTGCTGTTCAGTGCCAAAGTGCAAGTGCTCCCTTTGTAAATTATTGTTATGGATTAGTGAGTCCATGATTGGCTTATTTGATTTACTTGTCAGGCCCCAGTACAGTGCACTATGTGTGCCCAGGGCCTGTAAATCAAATGCTGCTGGTGGCTTGCAGCACTGATTGTGCCACCCACAGAAGCAGCTTGTAAAATGTGACTCAGGCCTGCCATTGCAGAGACTGTGTGCAGTCTGGGACTGCCATGTCGACTTGGCAAGTGCACACACTTGCCAGTCCCTAAACCTTCCCTTTTCTACATATTATTCACCCCTAAGGTAGGCCCAAGGTACCCCTGTGGGCAGGGTGCATTGTATGTGAAAGGTAGGACATGCCCTGATGTGTGTAGCATGTCCTGATAGTGAAATACTGCCAATTTCGTTTTTCACTATTGCAAGGCTATCTGTTCCCATAGGACAGAATGGGGAGTTTGTTTATAACATCTTATAAACATTACTGACCCTGGGAACAAGATAGAAAAGTAAAGTTTAGTATGCCTGAACTCAGAATGTTAAAGTGCATCTTTTAGTGAGGGTGATTTTTGCATTCTGTGTTTGAAAATACCACTTTTAGAAAGTAGGTATTTTCTTGCCTAACCATCCAGTGTGCCTCTGCTAGGTTTGTGTATTGCATGTCTGGCTTTTGGATGACAGGGACTGGAGAGGGGCAGCAGCTCCAGAAGTCTAATTAGTCAGGGCTGGGCTGAACAGGCCTGGACTGCATTTGGAGTGGTGGGAGGAGTAGCACCTTCACCTGAATAGGGCTGTGCCTGCCTTCCACAATGACGGCTCTGCCCCCATGTGGTGTGTCTGGAGCCAGGGCTCACACTGACAATGGAGGTTGTTGTGCACTTGCAAAGTGCCCCACAGAACTGGTTTTGGCTGGGTACAGACACTCTCTGCCTTCAGAGAACAAAGGATTTTTGGGTATAAAAAGAGGGGCCCAGACTTTTATATCACTTCTGGGAATCAAGAGGAACCTTTGCCAAGGAGAAGAGCCGGAGAAGCCGAGGAGAAATACTGCCCCTGTGCTGTTTGCTGTCTGGGGTTGGCCTTCAGTGGCTGCTTGCTGCCAAAGAAAGGAGAAAAAGGACTTTGCTGTTTGCTTTGTCACCTGCTTGAAGAAAAGATCTCCAAGGGCTTGAAACTGAGCTTGCCTCCTGTTCTGAAGTCTCAGGGACACAAAGACTTCACCACCAGCTCCCCTGAATTCCCTTGCTGGGAATTTGAACCTGCAAAGATGTGCCTGCTGCTGTTTAGGACCTCTAGAGACTGTTTGTCGCTGGGAGCTGGAAAATCGACGCAACATGGAAGAAGCGTGACGCATCCGCCCCTGTTTCCGACGCATCGCCGAAGAAACCATTGCAGCACCTGCCGCGGCTCGAGAAATCGCCGCACAACGCATCGGGTGCAACGATCTCCGAAGCCGGAGATCACCGCACCGATCCCGACGCAAGCCTGCTGTGCGGCTGCACGAAGCCATGCATCATACCAGATCGACGCATCGCATCGAGGCGCCAAGACTGTCGCATCGTTGGGGGACGCGGTAAGAAACGGACGCATCAACTCCCCACGCTGTAAGAAAACGACGCATCACCTCCTCTCCAGTAAGGAACCAACGCCTCACCTCCCCTGCGCTGCAGAAAGGAACCGATGCATCACCTCTCCCGAAGCAAGGAACCGACGCATCACCTTCCCTGCAAGTAAGGAACCGACGCATCACCTTCCCTGCGGCCATTTTGTTTGTTTTGCGTGACACATCTAAGGTACTTTGTGAGAAAAGTGTCGCATTTACAACTTGCATTGAACTGAGCTATTTCTACTATTTGAAAGCCTTATTTTTAATGCTGTATTGTGGATTTTTGTCGTTTGGTCTTGTTTTGGTTTAGATAAAGATTACTTATTTTTCTAAACTGGTGTGTTGTCCATTTGTAGTGTTTTCACTGTATTACTGTATGTGTTCACAAATGCTTTACACACTGCCTCTGAGATAAGCCTGTCTGCTCATGCCAAGCTACCAAGGGGGGGAGCATGGGTTATTTTAGGAGTGTATCCCCCTTACCCTGACTAGAAGCAAGGGTCCCTATTTGGACAAAGGTACCTACCTCTGCCAACTAGAGACCCCCATTTCTAACAAATATCTTAAGAAGATTTTTGATAACTATGTTCTTTCTGGCAAAGTTTCAGGTTCGGCTGCAGAGGCTACTATTGTAGTCATCCCGAAAGAAGGTAAAGATCATTCGGATCCTAAAAACTTTCGTCCAATTTTGCTGTTAAACATGGAAGCTAAAATCTTCGCCAAAATCTTAGCTAGACGCTTAGAAGTTCATATTCCTAATCTTATCCATGATTCCCAAACAGGTTTTGTTAAGGGTAGGCTTACCAGAGACAATATTCGTACTTTCTGTCACATCTTAGAAAAAGCAAAACTCTCCTCTTTGCCTTCGGCGGCGATTGCCCTTAACGCCGAAAAGGCTTTTGACAAAGACTCTTGGCCTTTTATACAAGCAGTATTAGAATCTCATAACTTGGGTGATTCCTTTATTAATATTGTTATGGCTCTTAATGCGCAACCAAAAGCTAATATCAGGATTAATGGCACTACATCTTCTTTTTTTAATCTTCGCCAAGGCACTAGGCAAGGATGCCCTCTCTCACCCCTTCTTTTTCTCCTTTCCATTGATCCACTTCTTCGTCTAATTAATCTGAACCCGGGTATTAAAGGTTTCCAATTTGGATCATATACACTTAAAACAGCCGCTTAAGCCGATGATGTCCTTATTTTTTCAGAATATATTGTTTCTGCGATTACCACTATCTTCAATATTATTAGTGATTTTTCGGCCGTCTCTGGGTATACTCTTAATAAAGAAAAAACGGAAATGTTCCCCCTAAACTCTGTGTGTTTTCCTTCTCACATTGGTGATTCAGGTTTTAAATGGCAATCGACTTGTATCAAATATTTAGGAATCTGGTTCTGTAAAGATCTCTCAGATACCATCACCTATAATGAAACCCACATCATATCTAAGGTTAAGGATCTTTTGTCTTCCTGGTCTCCTAAATATATTTCCTGGTGGGGCAGATTGCAAACTCTAAAATGATGATAATCCCGATCATCAATTTTTTATCATCCATGCTACCTATAAAGCTTTCCTCTGCTTTCTTTCATGAGATTGACTCAATTTCTTCGAGATTCCTATGGAACGATAAGAGAGCTAGAATTGCTTATAAATACCTTAGGAAACCCTCTATCATGGGTGGCTGTAATCATCCAGATTGGAATCTATACCAAATCTCCTTTCTAGCGTCTCAAAGTGCACTCTGGTTCTTACCGGATTCTCAACATACACCTCCTTGGATTCATATTGAACAGGAGCTATGTGCTCCTTTTTCCACTCCTTCCTTTCTCACAGCTTCCAAGCTTGTCTTAGCTCACTCTCAGCGTATTATATCAGACATGGTTAATGCATTTAAATATATTGATAGGAAAGTTTCCAAACCTATTCATAAATCAAGATGGTCATCTTTATGGTTTAATCCTAAATTTCATACTGACATTGATCCTAGCACAGCTTCTTTGTGGGCCGTCAAAGGTATCAGACTGGTGAAAGACCTCTACGACACTAATCATGATCCTCTTCCTTTTTCTTTTTTAGCCAGGAAATACGATCTCAGCGATATGGATTTCTATTCTTTTTTTAAACTAAAGGTTAAACTTTCTAAAATACCCCTTCTTAAAGATCCGGTTATCGTCTCACTTTTGTCCATGTGGACACATTCAGGTCATACTGCTTCGAAAATTTATAAATTTTTATCCGCTCCACTTCCTTCGCATTCTACATTTACTTATGATAAAGGAGCTCACCATTTTGAAGGCGACGTTTTCAAGCATATTTCACAAGATACTTGGCAGTTGATCGGGAAATTATCCCTACATAATAAAATTGCTCCTTCATTAATCCAATCTAAATTCTTCACATTAAATCTTCTACATTGGACCCCTGCTCGTTTACATAAGTTGAAGTTACAAGATAGTGATCTTTGTTGGAATTGTAATTTGGCACCAGGCACCCATCAACATATGTTTTTTGAATGTACGCTATTAAATTCTTTTTGGGGCCTGATACAGAAACATTTATCACTAATCTTTAATACATCTATAGTTCTCTCTTTACCTGTGATTTTGCTAGGTCCATGGGCTGCAGTTGTACCTTTACCTCTTGACAATACGGATTTGAAGCTCCTAGACTTGCTTTTATCCATTGCTGTTAAAATTATACCCACAGAATGGAAATCTTTTCATCTCCTGTCTTATCATGCCTGGTGGGCATCAATCAATCAATCACAGAATTTGTAGAGCGCACTACTTACCCGCGAGGGTCTCAAGGCGCTGGGGAGAGGGAGGGGGGGGTGCTGCTACTGGTCGAACAGCCAGGTCTTGAGTAGCCTCCTGAAGGTCAGCAGGTCTTGGGTCTGTCGTAGGCTTAGTGGAAGGGTGTTCCAGGTCTTGGCGGCGAGGTGTGAGAAGGATCTGCCGCCGGTGGTTGTTCTTCGAATGCGAGGGACGGTGGCGAGGGAGAGGTCGGCGGAGCGGAGCTGGCGGTTGGGGACGTAGAAGAAGAGTCGTCTGTTGAGGTAGGCCGGGCCAGTTTTGTGGAGTGCCTTGTGTGCGTGGATGAGGAGTTTGAAGGTGATCCTCCTGTCGACGGGGAGCCAGTGCAGGTTCCTTAAGTGGGGGTGATGTGGCTGTGGCGTGGTACGTCGAGGATCAGGCGTGCGGAGGCGTTTTGTATGCGTTGCAGTCGCTTGATGAGCTTGGCCGGGGCTCCCGCGTAGAGGGCGTTCCCATAGTCAAGTCTGCTACTGACGAGGGCCTGGGTGACTGTTCTTCTTGTGTCTGTCGGGATCCACCTGTAGATCTTGCGAAGCATGCGGAGGGTGTTGAAGCAGGAGGAGGAGACTGCGTTGACTTGCTTGGCCATGGAGAGCGTTGAGTCGAGGATGACTCCCAGGTTGCGTGCGTGGTCGGTGGGTGTCGGGGCTGCTCCCAGCGTCGTTGGCCACCAGGAGTCGTCCCAGGCTGAGGGGTTGGAGCCGAGGATGAGGACCTCCGTTTTGTCCGTGTTCAGCTTTAGTCGGCTGATCTTCATCCAATCGGCGACGGCCTTCATTCCTTCATGGAGATTGGCTTTGGCGGCGAGGGGTCCTTGGTGAGGGAGAGGATCAGTTGAGTGTCGTTGGCGTAGGAGATAATGTTGAGGTGGTGCTGTCTGGCGATGCGTGCGAGCGGGGCCATGTAGATGTTGAACAGTGTTGGGCTGAGGGACGATCCCTGGAGTACGCCGCAGATGATCTCGGAGGCTTCGGATCGGAAAGGTGGGAGGCGGACTCTCTGGGTTCTGCCGTCGAGGAAGGAGGTGGTCCATTCCAGGGCCTTGTCTCGGATCCCTGCGTCGTGGAGGCGTGCGCGTAGAGTGCGGTGGCAGACAGTGTCGAAGGCGGCGGAGAGGTCCAGCAGGATGAGGGCTGCGGTCTCACCATTGTCCAGCAGGATCCTGATGTCGTCGGTGGCGGCGATGAGGGCAGTCTCAGTGCTGTGGTTGCTGCGGAACCCTGATTGGGATGGGTCCAGGATGCTGTTTTCTTCGAGGTATCGGAGGTACGGGTTTCATATCTTCGTGGAGCTCATACGTTTGTTGAAAAGAAGTATTATTCACCTTCAATCTCTAGTAATGTTTGGCGGTCTCTGGATAACTATATGAACTTGTCCTCTCAGGGGTTGGTTGCTCAATATCCCTTTGATTCCATGTCTTAATTTATTTTCTTAGTGATGAAGCAGGTGTCCCTTCTTCCCCTTCTTCCGCTTTTCTCTAGTATTCTTTCTTCTCTTCTCTTCTCTTCCCTTTTCTTCTCTTTTCCCCTTCTTCTTTCGCTGATGTTTCTTATCCATCAAGCAATACTACTACCATATGTCTCTATTGCGATATATGTTGTTGCCTCATTTATTCCATACTTCTGGGATCTATATTCAATATTTGATGGATTTATAATATTTATTACTCGTCATGATATTTATCTGATCATTTTAAAATGGTAATTTTGTTATTCCTTTTATCCCAGTTTAAGTAGTTCTTGGCAATGAAATTCTATTTTCAAATTCTTCGTTACTATTTATTGTATATTGAACTCTGATTTGCTGTATTGCTACTGTACTGCAAATGTATTTCTTTTTAAATAAGCAATAAAGATATTTGAACAAAAAAAAGAAATTAAAGGCCCACTCATAATCACACACTTAGTTTGACTGCTCTCTACATCACTGCCAAGTGCCATGCATATTGGGCTAGACTAATACAGTTCATTAGTATTCCCACCTCACCACATGGATCTGATATTCTCATGCAACTAAGATCCGTCACTCTGTCCCTCTAAAAGTGTTGATGTTTCGTGCTTGCTGGGCTGGCTTAGCATGTGCACGTTGACACCTAAAATCCTACAATGCCTTGGACTGTTACCTAGAACACAGACGTGTTCACTGGGTTCTCTTACTGGGCAGCCGAGTACTGTTGTGGTGATGCCATGTTCGTCCGTACCACCATCGGTTCTTGCTCATTCTAGTGAGCTTGTGGCAGGCGTGGGGGATATTGAGGCTGGTGCTGGGGCTCAAGTGGTCTCCTTGTCCTGGCACCATGGTGTTTTTTATTATTTATTTGGAAAGTTTTCTATAGCGCGAACATGACCACCGAGGGTATCGGAGCGCTTTACAGTTAATACATCAGGGAGGATACAAGAGGTAGAAAACAGAACGAACAAAGAACAAAGTTAACAGTCTTGTAGAGCTGGGTGCCCTCTGGAGCCTTGGCAGCCAAGACTCAAACCTGCGAGGGTGTCCTCAGTCTCCTTGGAAGCTCCCTTACTAAGGCAGAAATTTCTTCATCAATAACACTTTGACTTCCTTTTTGACTTCAGGGGGCAGGGAGTTCCAAATCCTCAGGGCGATACTGGAGAAGGCTTGATTGTAGGTTTTTCTTTTCTTGAATTTTTGTGGTTTGAGCAGTAGAGTGCTGGCACTTCTAGAGGCTCTCGATCCACCTGAGAGCTCCAGTTTTTGAGCGAGGTACATCAGGGTATTGAAGTGAATGGCTTTATGTGCCGTGCATGCAATTTTTAATTGTATCCAAGGTTCATATGGGAGCCAGTTCAGGGATATCAGATCTGGCGAGATATGGTTGTATCTCTTAGAACCTGTTAAGAGCCTAGCAGCAGAATTGAGGACAGCCCTAAGAGGAGCCGTCTTCGATCTTGGAAAGCCACAAAGGGTTGCGCTGCCATAATCCAGGTTTGAGATCACTAAGGCTTGCACCGCAACTTTTAGGTCATGTGAAGGGAGAAACGTTTTTATTTTCCTTAAGATGCTGAGTTGGAAGTTCGCTCCTTTGGTGAGGTTACTAATGTGCTCCTGCATGTTGAGACTCTTGTCTAGCATTATTCCCAAAGAGGTTGCAGAATCAACAATGTGTGGCGTACAGTTAAGAGCTGTTAGCTGATTCATCCATTGTTTTATGACTGGAGATTGCTTGTGTGGTGCGATTAGGAGGAATTCCGTTTTGAGAGCGTTGAGCTTCAAGTGGTTATGTGCCAACCACCTTTGTGTTTCCAGTAGGAATGAGTTGAGGGACCTGCGTACATGTGATAGTGAATGCTGGATGATTTCAGGATAACTATTAAAGGCTCCATGAACAGGTTGAAGAGCGTGGGTGAGAGCGCAGAACCCTGTGGAACCCCCAGCGTCACCGGAGAAGGATGAGATAGGGACTGGTTCACCTTGAAGCTTTGGGTTCTATTGTGGAGGAATGAGGAGAACCAGTTTAGTACAGGCCCAGACAACCCCATCCTATGCTCCAAGAGGTCAATTAGGTTATCGTGTTTAACAGTGTCAAATGCTGACGAAAGGTCGAGGAGGAACAGAAGGCAAGATTTGTTTTGATTAGGCAATCTTAGAGCATCATCTACAATGTGGGTGAGAGCGGATTCTGTGCTATGGCCCTGGCGGAAACCGGATTGAAATTGGTCCAGGAGTTGGAATTGACCAATGTGGTTACACAGTTGGATGTGCACACATTTCTCCAGGAGCTTTGCCAACGTGGGTGAGTTAGAAATTGGGCGGAAGTTATGTAGGTCAGTAGGATCTGCGGATGGTTTCTTTAGAATAGGGGTAACTAGCCCAGATTTTAGGCAGTCCGGAATAGCACCTTGCAGAAGTGAAGCATTGACAATCTTAGTCCAAAGTGGGTGTATGGAGGTTCTGATTTCAGAGAAGAGGTTCAATGTCAGGGGGTCGTTGAAATGATTAGATGGTTTCATGTAGCCAGCGTTTTGCGTATAGTGCTTTCATCCAAGGTTTTGAATAAGCTCCAAGATGCATTGTTTTTGGGGGGGCAGGTGGACTGATAGACAGGTGCTCCAAGGCTGACTGTAGTTCAGCTTCGATCTTAGTAGTCTTACCCAAGAAGAAATCGGCGAATTCCTCGCTGTTCGGCTGTGGCCCTCGGCCCAATGCGGAGAGGTTAGGTTGACTGTTTGCTTGGGACTTGATGAGTTCGAACAATTTCTTTGGACGATTTTTTGCTTGCTCTATTTGATTTCTGAAAAAGGTGGCTTTTGAGCATCTGATGCGTTTGTTATAGATGCTTCTTAGGGATCTCAGATGGTTGAGATGTTCAAGGGAGGGAGAGGATCTCCTCAATCTTTCCGCAAGTCTTAAATTCCGTCTTTCAGTATTAAGACTATCATTGTACCACGGTTTGGAGACTTTGGAGGACAATCTTTTTAGCTGTAGCGGCGCCATCGAGTCTAGAACATTTGTCATGGAGCGGTTATAGTGGGCCGTAAGGTCATGGACATCAGACATGTTCACAGAGAGCAGTCAGATCATGCGAGTTGATGTTTCGTAGACATCTTTTCCAGTGTCTGGAGTTCTTAGACTGGACTCTATTAGCTCTTACCGAATCCAGGATGAGGAAGGTGATGCAATGGTGGTCTGTTCAATCACACGGGACGATAGATTCCAGTTGAATGGTATTGAGCTTACCAATGACAAGATCTAAGGTAGCTCATTTAATATGCATGGGGCTGTCACAAATTTGGATTAGGTTGATGTCTAACAGGAAGGATTTAAGGCTATTGACTGCCCCATCATTCATATAATTCCAGTGAAGGTTGAAATCTCCCAGGAAGATCTGAGTGCCATGGAGATCAGCGTTAGCTGAGATAATGTCCATGATCTGTTCTATGAAGGGCAGGTTGTCGCATGGCGGGTGTAGAACGTGTGCAATTTGCATAGGTGTTTGTTGCTGCCAGCCACCTCAATGCACAGGTATTCACAAGACGGCGGAGATCGGATTGTAGTTGTTTGACTGTTAGATTGCTACTATGTATACTAGCGATGCCTCCACCTTGACTGCTTGATCTATCCAACCTAATGATATCATAGTTGGGAGGCACTAGAATGTCCAGGATGGGAGCAGATGAGTCGTTTAGCCAGGTTTCAGTCAACATTACAAGGTCAAGGCCCTGAGCAAGGATGAGGTCAGCAATGTCAGCAGCATGTCTTACTGCCGGTCTGCAGTTGAGAAGCACGCATTTAAGTTTTGGGTTGGTGTCAAATGTGGTAGATAGTGTGGTGGTGACTCTCGTGAGGTTGTTCTCATTTAAGGCTCTGGTGTTTAACCTCTGTACCCTGAAAGGGTCCGTAGGTATTGCTTCAATTTGGTGCAAGTTTGTTTTGTTGGGAGAATGTGTTGGATCATATGAGAGTAGGAGAGAATGAATATCCCTGTCAGACAGTGAGGCTATGCATCTAGAGGGCCCTGAAAGGTCGTTAGGATGGGGTGCGGTTTCCCAATTATGGGGCGATGGCCTACGAGTTGAGAGGGAAGCAGGGAGCCTGGTGCTCCCGTTAGATGGGGGCATGTGGATAAGGTGATTAGACATTGTAGAGCAGCTTAATCTCGAATTAACTGACAGTTCCGAGGTGATATGTAATAGGCTTCGAACCTCTGCCTTAAGTTGTTGGAGGCAAAGTGAGATCTCATTTAGTCTGGCTTCCAATGAAGAATGGGAATGCGAGGCTAAGAGCAGAGGACCCTGCGGTGTGGGAGAACTAGTGGATGGGGGGATCAATAAACCCGGCGGCGACTGTGTGTGCCAGGTGGGGAGGGATTCTGGGACTTGGTGCTGGGTGCTCGGAGGGTTGGGAGGGTTAGGGGAAGAAGGGTTAGTCGAATATTGACCCAGAAGAATCTGTGGAAGCAGGCTAGGATTGAGGAGTGTGTTGGGGAAGGGGTCAAGGGAATGATGTTGTGATCTGTGGAGCTTGGGAAGTCAGAGCTAGCTCTTCTAGAGGAATGGTGAGCATGCAGACTAGTATGGTGGCTGTACTGAAGAGGCTCAGTCCCACCTGGAATTGAAGGAGAATTGTTATTACGTGTGGTGGTAACTAAATGGAAATCAATCGGAGCTAAGGGAGGGTCAAAAGAGGAGTCTAGGATGACAGGGGATAGACTTTGAGGAGACTGGGGGACCTCAGGGGAACTGGCGGCTCCTCGGGAGGGGGCGGATTTAATGTTAGCCACTGTATTCATGATGATGGGGAAAAAATTGTCAAACACTGCTAGGTTGCGGTCTGAAGTTTGGATAAGGATGGTTCCGTTTTTGTAGAGGAAGATGGTGGCTTCTGCTCTATAAACCAGGGAGAGTGCAACCATCACTCTACGACCATGTGGAGTCTTCA
This sequence comes from Calotriton arnoldi, assembly GCA_963921515.1. Lineage (NCBI taxonomy): Eukaryota > Metazoa > Chordata > Amphibia > Caudata > Salamandridae > Calotriton > Calotriton arnoldi. Next base: position 1,617,075 of record CAWUFW010000493.1, on the reverse strand, counting down.
GGGAAGTGGAGATCTGGAGCAGTGAGTAGATGACCTTCCTCCATTGCACATGTTGTTTAGTGTAGAAGATGAGATCATTTATAGTAGTACCTTTTTTGATGGAGAAGTAGGGATCTGAGATAAGGGTTTCCGGGTGGGTTTTGAGTAATCTATGTTTAAAGTTTTTGGCGGCATTTTTTGATTGGTTAGGGGGATATATGATTCTGAAAGCATTATGACCAGCCAGCTCAAGGTTGGGAGAAATGGAATTCGAGGGTTTTGGATCCATGTCAGCGCTAGACTCAACTAGTGACATAGGAAAAGTAACTAACTAGGGTAACGTAAAGTGTTCTTCCCGAATGACTGCGATGTCATGATGAGAGTTTATATTTCCCAATCCATCATGGCTGCTGCTCTCTGACTCTGGGCCTGCCAATTCAAAACAGTGTTTTTTCCCTTTCCTTTGTGCTGGATTTCTTCTGGGTCACGGCCAGCTATTTGAGTCCAACAGTCGGTTGCTTGGAAGCATCGAAACGCTTGCTGGTTTAAGATTGTCTCTCTTTCTCCTTTCCTGTGCTCTGTTTGTCTTATTGTTCCGTATTTTTGGAGTTCTGTTTATGGTCTCTATTGTCACCTGCAGAACTTCTTTAGGTTTTTTTGCTGCCTTTGGCATATTTTTTCCTATGTGGCGTTTTTCTTGAGAAGGCACTATCTCAACTTGGCATATTTAATCATTAACTGGCACAGTGACTTCTGCAGGAGATCTCCCCAGTTAGTCCAGAAGCTATCTACAGGAGAAGTGCTCTGCAAGACCGGCACTTGGCAGATTGCAACATCAAGTTTGCCCGACCGAGATGTATCCTACCCACGTCTTACATGATGCCATTCAACAGCAGAGGGATGAGTTGTAAACGTTACACAATAAAAACACAATTATGCGTCAAGTCCTAGCTGCTAGAATGCCCTCTGAAGTACCAACAGCTTCTGCTGAGGCTCTACATTTTGATGGATATCCCAACAAGTTGAAGGAGTTCTTGGATTCTTTAGCAGTTCATTTTGCTTTACATCCTACTCAATTTTCTCTGCACAAGACTAAGGTGGGATATCTAATTACCTGCCTGTCTGGGTCTGCCCTGGTTTAGGAAACTCTGTTGGTGACCTTGGATGACCACGTTTAGATAATTACTCGACCTTCCTGGGGGCTTTTCAATGTATAGAGAGTTCTGCAGAAGAGGCACTTTGTGAGATTCATCAAGGGTCTCAGGATGTGCTTACGGCCTAGCCCGATTCAAGACTTTGGCAGCTGAAACAACATGGGTTGATTGAACTTTGTTAACACGTTTCCGACGAGGTCTAAAGTAAAAAGTTAAGGATGAATTAATGCACATGACTTGCCCAATGTCCTTGAATAAAATTGAGACAGTGCTAAATATAGAACACTGTCCCCATGAGAGAAAGAAAACAAAGGAGGATGTATACCACCATTTCCCATGGGATTAAGTCAAACTCTTTCTTGAAGAGTGGAGACCCCTGGTCCTAGTCCCCCAACTGAAGAACCTATGCAAATAGGAGTAACATGAGGACCATTGTCAGAGAAAGAGAGGTGAAGGCATAGGCTTAAAGGCCTCTGTCATTATTGCAGCAAGTGAGGCCACATGATTGGCATATGTTCAATCCGCCCGTCAAAGCCTTTGGGAAACAAATGGACCCATCCTTTGGGAGAAAGGAGGGATTGGGTAACCTATCACTTCCTCATGTTAGACAGGTAAAATCTTCTAATAGCATTGAGAAGTTTCCACTCTGTTTGCTTCCAGTGACCATCACTTGCATTTCCAGTTCAGTATCAATGCTAGCATTATTAGATTCCGGAGCCACAGGTATGTTTATGGGCAATGCTTGGGCTTTGAAGTATAACCTTTGCAGTCAAGCCAGAGATAAAGTGGATCTTATTCATACAATTACGCCTGAATGTTTAATCATACTGAAGAATTGAATTGTTGTTTCACCTGATTGCGACTCCTAACCATCCAGCAATATTTGGGGTTCCTTGGTTGAGCCAACACAATCCGTTTATTAACTGGTCCACAGGGATACTATCACTCAGCTTGGAATAATGTGTGGAAAACTGCCTGAAGGACAGTCATGTTTCAATTCAAGGAAAGGTTAACCTTTCAGAAGAATATGAAACAGTTGTGGCTACCCTCTCCTCAGTCCCATAGAGGTATCAGAACTATAATGATGTTTTTGACAAAGTTCAGAAAGTTTCCTTACCTCCACATCATTCATGTGACTGTGCAGTGAATCTAGGTCCTAGAGCTGAAGTCCCTTATGGAAGAATATATTTCTTATCTGAGCCGGAGAAGATGGTATTAAGGAAATAACTTGATGAAAATCCAGAGAACTGATTAATAGACCATCAGCGTCTCCAGACAGAGCCCCTCTTTTATTTGTCCTCAAAAAATCAAATGAATTAAGACAGTGTATTGTCTTTAGAGGGTTGAAGAAGTTTACAAGCAAGGAATGTTACACTTTACCTCTAAATAAAGATATACTTGCATCTGTAAGAGGCTTGTCAATCTTCACCAAGCTTGATTTTAGAGGAACCTATCATATACTCAGGATCATTGCTGGAGACGAGTGGAAAACAGCATTCCAGACTCCATTCGGCCATTTCAAATACGAGATTATGCCATTTGGGCTAAGTAATGCTCTTTCAGTGTTTGAACTGTTAGATATTCTGAACATCTATATGATTGTAAACCTGGATGATATTTTGATCTTCTGCAGGTTAATTGAAGAACTCCGCTCTCATGTTCGAGGAGTATTACCGTGATTAAGGGATCGTTTTTGACCTGAAACATGCGTGTTTGATCAATCTGAAGTTTGGTTTTCATCTTGTCTCCTCAAGGCTTGCCCAGGAAACCAAAGAAAATAGAGGCAGTGTTGAATTGGCCATCACCCTCTTCTATCAAAGAAACTCAAAGGTTTTTAGGAATTGCCAACTTTTATCAGCAATTCTTCCAAAATATCCCTGAGTATTCTTGCAACATCTCAAGGCTATTAAAGAAAGAACATTTAATATCAGGATTCATTTGGAATGATATAGCTGAGCGTCTTTCTCAGCCATAAAGAGAGTCTTCACTTCTGCCCCGATACTCAGGCAGCCAGATCCAACCAAAAAGTTTATTCTGATGACCGATACATCTATAAAAATCTATTGGGACAGTTTTGCTGCAACATCCGGATGATGACAACTTGGAGCATTCCATCTTCTATTACTCCAGAACTTTATCCCCATCAGAGCAGAATTATTCTGTCATTGAATGGGAATTACTGGCCCTGAAGAAACCCTGCATTGAATGGATACATCTTCTACAGGGATCCTTTTGAAATCAGTGCCGACTAAAAGCTTATTTTTTCCCTCAATATCAATTTGTGATCACCTATATTCCAGGGTCAACTAAAATTGTATCGGATGCCTTATCCTGCCTGTTTGATAAGGGATATTCATCAAAAAATAGTAGCCCCTGAATGTATCATATCATCTTTTTTGTCTCCTCCTGCTAGATAAAATTAAGAAAGCATATGATGCCATGAACCAGAGGAAATTACAAGAAATTTGCCAAACATTTATAATCAAGAAAGAGGATCAACTATACTATTCAAAGAAAGCTTTATTCATTCCCTCGTGGAATTACAAAATATGATGCTGAGTCTCTGTCACGACTTTCGATGGGCCCGCCACAGAGGGGAAAGGAATACTATATATCTTATTCTGTGCTCGTTTTAGTGCCCAACTGTGACTAAAGATGTGCATGGGTATTTCTCATCCTGTAGTACAGTGTGTGCACAGTTTAAGTCATAGCGTTCAAAACCCTATGGACTGCTTCACACACTACCAACGGCGCCTATATCATGGTAACCATTTGTACTGATTTCCTTTTGGAACTACATGTTTCCAAAGGCAATACTACCATTACGGTGACCATGGATACTTTTTCCAAAATGGCACATTTCTCTTCTTTCAAGCAAATGCAGTCTGCTCAAACTATGGCCTGACATTTTGTTAAAGACATTTTTAGCTTGCGCAGGTTGCTATCAACAATTGTTTTGTGTAGAGGTCCGCAATACATTTCTAAGTTTTGTAAAGTAGTCTCGTCAGCTCTTGAAAAATCTTAAAGCCCTATCCTCAGGATTTCATCCTCAGACTAGCGGATTGACTGAATGCACCAGTCAAACTTTAGAACAGTTTTTATGATGTTTTTTAAACGAAACTTATGATAACTGTGCATCTTTATTGGCTTATCGCAAGTGCAACCAGAGTTTCAGATTTTTTTTGTACCCAGGGATTAAATCTTAAAATCTGTTTGGAAGTTATTTCCATTGATTCAGAGTTGCCTCCAGCCTCAAAATTTTTGCAACATTTAGTGAGACAGGTTCAACAGGTTTTGGTGGTGACCAAGAATAAGATGAAGAAACAGGTTGATCAATAGAGACGCCCGAGCCTAATTACACTGTTGGGATAGGGTTTGGCTATCTTCCCATTTTCTACCCCTTAGAGGGAGGCATCCCAAACTTGATCTACATTTTCTAGGGTCCTATGTAATGACCAAAATTGTCAGTTCAGTTGCTGTGCAATTACAATTGCCTACTGCCTTGCAAGTACATCCAGTTTTTCACGTCTCACAGTTGAAACCATGTTTGTTTTTCTCAACTTTTTCCTGTATCCTTCCCCTTCCTCAATTCTAGTACAGGGATTTCTGGAATTTTAGGTTTCTGACATATGTGGCTCCGGCAACATCTGTAGAAAGCGTCAGTTTTTGGTCCATTGGGAGGCTAATCCCATTAGTGAACGGCCCTGGGAGCCGGCTTCTGCAGTCCATGCCCCAAGATTGTTCAAAAGATTTTCTCGTCTTCACCCTAATAAACCAGGAGCCTGGGGGAGGGGGTATACTGTTCACCCATGGTCGCAGACGTGCTCCATGGGTTCTCTTACTGGGCAGCAGAGTGCGGTTGCACCGACCCCATGCTCCAACCACTCAGACGTCTGTTTCCTCTGACTCTGGAGAGCTTGTGGCAGGCATGGGGGTCTTAGAGTAGGTATTTTGGGCTCAAGTGCCCTCCTTGTCCTGACACCAAGGGCTTCTTCCAGAAAGATCTCAATGCTATGATGGGAGTTTATATTTCCCAATCCATCATGGCCACCACTCCTTGATTGTGGGACCTTCCTGCCCATTTCAAAATGGTGCTTCTGCCCTTTTCTGTTTGCTGGATTTCTACTGGGTCAGGGCCAACTATTTAAGCCCAAGAGTCTGCCTCTTTGATGTGTCGCAACACTTCTAAGATTAAGGTTGGCCCAGGCTCTTTCTTTTCCTGTGCTCTATTTTTACCTTCTTTTTCCTTTTTTTTGAGTCCTGGTTTATGGTATGTTATTATCACCTGCAAAACCTTTTGAGGTGCTTTTTTGCTGCCTTTGGTATATTTTTCCTACATAGCATTTTTCTTCAGAGGGCACAAACCTCAGCTTGGTGCACTTAATCACTGGCTGGCACACTGACATCTACATGATATCTGCCAGCTTCAAATCCAGAACCTATCGACAGGAGAAGCACTTTGCTAGACAGTCACTTAACAGATCTTGGGGCATGCATGCATGTGTAAGTCTTATATGCCCGCTAAAACTTGTGTGTGCTGGGGCTTGTATTAGACTTTCTTAATAATGCTGCCTTAGAAGAAAGCTGAGCTGTCCCCTCAAGCTGCTTTTGGTTCTGATTGGAGACCTATGTGTCCTGACCCCACGTGCACTAAACATGCAGCTAGTACCACGCAGGACCATCAAACTGACTTTTAGGGCCTGAATTAGATCTCTGTGAACGGGTTACTCTGTCACAACGGTGACGGATATCCTCTCCGCCGAAATATAAATCCCATTATATCCTATGGGATTTATTATTCAGGGGACGGGATATCCATCACCGTTGTGGCTGAGTAACCCGTACGCCGAGATCTAAATCAGGCCTTAACTCTGCTAGGCAGGGAGGTACTAGAGCGGGAGAAATAGACTGACCAGACTATCACCCTTAATTCCAAGCACAGACCCCATCATTGGAGCTTCTGTGACCATCCACACCAGAGTAAGCTCCATGGAAATGACACAAGTAGACGTCAAGTAAGAAACAAGTGGGGTTAGAGAGCAGCACAAAAAGAGAACCAGTCAGTGGGCAGCCGCATTTTGTTGATACCCATCCCAAGCTGGCTCCTTAATGGTGAACGCCACCAATATGGTGGAGCAGCGTAATTTAGGCTGCATCCTTGCAGATCACAGAGATGCAATTATATACGTGCATCTGACAGTATATTCATAGTGTGCCTTATCTTTAATAATGTGTGAAACATTTAAACGCATAACTGAAATTTATTCACTCTAGAACTTAGGGATTTATTTACTTGTGCACTAATGTTCAGTTTAAACATGAATCATGTATTCTTTATTCGCGTTTTACACTTACAATTCAAGTTATATTCGCAAATGTAAACATGTATTCCTTTGCTTACGTTTTGTAGTTCTTTTAAAGTTACACATGTGCATGTATAACTATGTAATCGAAGTGCACATTAAATGCTCAATTAGATTAGCTTGACTACAGACTCAGGTGAAAAGTATTTTACTTGCTGGCATGCTTTGTCCTTCTCTTGCAGGCTTATTATTTCATTAGCTAGTAAAAAAGGCTAATTCTTTGTATTAGATTACTGATAGAGAGCCCGAGAGAGACTTCACATTGAACGTGGAGAAACAATGGTCAAAAGAAGCTTTCTGTTCATCGTGTACCAGGCTGGCAAGTTGCTCAAGGCTGAGAACGGCAGCCTTAGTTCGATGCATTGGGAATTCAGAGCTGTGTTGCAGATACACTTGAGTAGTGCTCCGATTGGATCCTGGTGGTGTGACATGTGTTTGAATCTCCTGTTACTTTTATATTGGTGTTCCCATAGTTTGCGTTAAGTGAGATTTCCTTTAGACATAGAGAGGTAGAGACCTCTGCTTGTCCTATTCTTGTGAGTGTGAAGCTTTATGCTAAACACTTATTTCCTTTTCTTTTAGACTTCTACTGAAGTCTGATCATGTTGACACTGTTGCTTGAACATTAAAAGACAAGAGGCGTTTGGCAAAACAGGAACAGTTTGTTTAATTAAACAGTGCAGCCGGGAGAACAGTTACAGGCACAGTGACTGAAGAATGTCTCAATTTGCAATCTAGCGGCCATGGATTTTTATACAATTTGTTGAATGCCATAAAATAGTTCCAGCGATCCTTTTTTGGTAAGGAATGTGAACCACTGTTTTTGGAGCCACAAATGAATGTATTTGATGAAGAATACAGGTGGACCTCGACCTTGCGTGGACACAATGCAGCCAGTGCGTAACATGTCCAGATGGCATGGGGAGCTCATGATCACTGCGTGTACTGTTTGTGCTGTGTCCTGATTGGCTATGTGTTCCTAACTTCATGTGGCATCTGACTTTATGGTGTTTTGGGAGTGCGCATACCCCTCCGGCCATGTGTGCTTTAATGGGGCCAATCTCCCTGGACCATTGTGGTGTCACTGCACCTATCTGTGGGATTGATCTGGGGTTTCCTATTTGCTCATTTGTCTGCTGGCTACATGCCACCCCACCTGTGACCTGTCAATCAGTGATCTCGGACCTGGGCCTCAGAGCGTGCCTGACTACGGATTTCTGGGGTTGATGTCAAGTTCCTAACGGGCGAATTCGTCAAGAGAGATGCAATTTCATTTTTATATATGAATGTATCGCTATTCATATTGACATTGACTTTCTCATTGCTAACATTCCACCCTCTAGTTGAATTTCCAACTACACTAACTCCTACTTCGTGACAGATATTTTATTGGTGGGCTGTTGTTCTTCGGTTTTGACAATTACTAATTTCCTAGTTACTTGCATTCTACCCAATTTGAGGACTGTGTTTTTACAGCAGGAAATCCCCAATTGCATGGAACCACACAAAAACAAAAGCCCAATGAAAATAGGCAACAACGATGAGCACAGACCGGCAACACCCAGGGGAGCTAGGAGAACCATTTCGAGAACCACTCCTGCTCAGGGGCACCTCCCTCCTCAAGCATCTCTCTTTGTAAATGGTGCAGTGCTTGGATGGCAAGAGTCAATGTCCCATTATCTTTGTCATTCCCTTGGATAAACGTGCAGCAGTCTTGGCACACACCCCTCCCTCCATTGCGGTCATTAAGACTAACACATACCGAAGCTGTATCACCATGAGACGGATTGCTCTCAGTTCTTCCTTGATCAAATTAAGGCGGACCTCAGTGCTGTTCATCATTTTAAGCATTTACCTCCTGGTTATTTTAAGCCAGCTGGCATTAGCTTTCGCCTGCACGGTGATGAAGGGTATGGACCCTCCTGCCGAATCTTGTGTGTCTGAGAACAGTCTGAATTCTTCTGGAATGTCCTCCCAATTGGCTGGAGCCCAGCCAAAGTAATCTACAGTTATTTTTTCACGAGCCTGATGCAGCAAGGTTGCCATCTTCCTTAGCGGGTGCTGGTACTAATCCAATAGTTCTTCTCTGGGAATGACGAGGGTCGGGGTGTATATAGTTAGGAGAGAGCAAAGTCTGCATCATCCAGGTGAGCTGAGTGTAAGCAAACTCGCCGCACTGCCAGTATATATCCATCAGCATGGAGTTGCCCCATTGCATATCTAGAATGCGCACAATCGTTCCGCAGTTTTTATTTGTGCCCAGTGGAAACGTTCCTTTACCTCTGAAACATAAGGAATACAGTGTGAGTTTCCGTACAATTAGGAGTTGCCCCTTCCCTTCTAGTCAAGTGTATCCACCCTCCTCGGTATCCCAAATTTACTTACAAGGGGTATCTATGCTTTTGTTCAACCCTCCCTAAAGAGACTAATTTCCCTTTGTATCATTGAGCTGGATGGCCCTACACAGGAACTCCATGTCCAGGGTCCACTTGTTTGTTAAAGAAGGCTGGCGTAGATAGGCTAAGGGCCACCTTTGGACCGCAAATGGAGGCAGGAGCGGATGTGTTTGTACATTTAGTCTGAGGTTTTGCTACCTCCAAGAACCTCTTTTCTGGGAAGTCTCGGGGTCAAGCAATATTCTCCCCTATGGTGCCCCTCCTGCGCATCCTGTCTAGCTCAGTTTGGATATCGCTAGGCTCGGTGAAAAGGTATAGAGCCGTTGGTGTGATCTTGTATCGGGTCAGATTCACTACTACTCTGTGGGGTTCTACCTTGTTGGGCTGGATTTAGGCCCTGATTCTGCATAGGTACAGGTGGAGAAGGCATTTTGCTTTTTCGGAGGACATCTCTTGCAACAGTTAAAGTCTGTCTGACCTTACTGCATGTGGTAGCGGTGAACAGATGTAACATGACCTGACTGATGTTTTAGAGCCCAGGGCAGTCATATGCTCATGCCACATGTTGTGTAAAAGGGCGCTGTGTAGTGCATGTGGAATGCAAGTATTCGGGTTGGTGTAATTGTAAGTGACATGGGAGAGATCTTTACGCAAGCGCTGTGATAGTTTCTGAACAAACTCCATTTGGCCAGGCAGTTCTTTAATAGTGAATAGGTGCGGCAGCACCTAACATAGACAGAGAGTACATAGAAGTGCAATAATACATAACTTGTTATTGAACATTGCAGATCTTGGATGTGGATCCAGGGGAGGTGTCTCTGGTCCTCTGGTAATTGGGTTTTCTTATTTCACAATTCAGTCAAAAAAAGTCCATGGTGTAGTTCGTAATTTTGATTTGCACACTTTAGATCCGTGTTGTGGTGTTGATGTGGCAGCTGAAAAGGTGGTGCACTTGGAGGTTCGATTGTAGACCTTTTGGATAAGTGCTTGTTTCATGTTGGTTAGTACAGAAAACATTGCATCAATCAATCAGGATTTATAAAGCACAGCAAATCACACGTGAGGGTCTCAAGGTGCTGGAGTTGCTAGCTACTTTGCGAAGAAAGCAGGAAAAACAAGGCAAAAGAACGAGAAAGCACTAAGAAAAATGGGGAGAAGGACGGAGAAAGCAGTAAAAAATGAGGCAAAAGCAAGAGAAAGCACTCAACAAAACGGAGAAGAGGAGGGACAACAGTAAAAAATGAAGCAAATGCAGAAAGAAGCACTCAAAAACAGGGGAAAGGAAGGAGAAAGCAGTAAAAAAAAACGAGGTAAGAGCAGGAGAAAGCCCTCAGAAAAACGGGTGGGAAAGGAAGGAAAAAGCAGTAAAAAATGAGGGAAAAGCAGGAGACAGCACTCAGAAAAACAGAGAGGAAGAAGATCGGTGCAGCAGCACGGGAGAGCTGGGCCTGCATGTGCCATACTCAATGACTTTCCTTTGGGGTTGCAGTACTTACCTTTAGGGGTGTTGTAGGAAGGTGGAATCTGACTATATGGTTGCCCCCACTTTTTTTATGGTGTTTTGCTGGTTTATGACTTAGTTGGACTGGGATCCTGCTATTCAGGGCCCCAGTCTATCTGCTTTCTCTGTAAAATGGATTCCATGTGCCTTAGGCACATCTCTGATTGGGATCTGGAGTGCCCTTATAAGTCCCTAGTATATGGTATACTATGTACCAAGGGCATAGGTACCTCAGAGGCCTGCCAGGGGCTGCAGCATGTATTATGCCACCCCTGGAAGGCCATCCAAACTGACACCACAGGTCTGCTACTGCAGCCTGGGTAAGGTGGTGCATGCACCCTTACTGTGATATAGGTTACCTATATCACGAAATACATACACACCTAGAAACCTATAAGTCACTCCTAAGGCAGGCCTTATCAATCCTAAAGGCAGAGTGCATGGTTCCTATGTGAGAGGGTGCCCCTGCATGAGCAGGGCCCCTCTGCAGCGTTCGGAGACCATCTCTGATGCTGTTTGTAGTGCAGCCTGACCATATACTCTTAAGCGCATTATATCCTCGCGGTAAAATGCTAACTTTGGAATGGCTGCACCTAAACATGTCGTGTTTGGTGTCAAACATCTTGGAATACTACCCCCGCCAATCCTGGCGGCGGGGGTAGCATTCCACCCTTCTAGAGGGAAAGACATGTTAACTCTGGCTTACCCGGTAACTTCTTTCTGAAGCCCTGGCATCACAAAATGGATGCTGCTGCCACAGACACAAGTCTGGCCTCCTGCTGCTGGACGAAACTCCGGCAGGGGAGGCCTGGACAATAGGTTTCCTGTTGCAGGGAGGTGTGACCACCTCCCCAGACAGGATAATGTGTATTGGGGCTGGGTGGGTGCACTCTTAGAGTGCTTTGAAGTCCTGCACTGGGGGAGCAAAAGGCTCCTCTGTGCATATGCCAGTTCAAACCAGCTCAGGGGCTACCTGCCCCTGCTCTGGCGCGAAACTGGACAAAGGGAAGTGGGTGTAGCCACCCCTCCCTTGACCCTCCCATAGGTGGGGTCATAGAGTTAGTCCCTCCCTGTTTTACTAGTTAAAATGGGGAACCCTTGCCACAGCAAGATTAGATATACCTGGACGAAACTCTGAAACAGAATCCTGGACCTTCGACGCTCTACTCACGATTAGAGGACTGAAGAATCTCCCTTGGGGTCAAGGAGTGACTCCCCTGCTTGGCAGGCACCAAAGAAGCATCTGTCCGGTTCGCATTACTGAAGCTCCTGTCGGACGCCGAAGTCATCGCATCACCAGAGGTGGATTCTCAGACTTCCCCGAGGCTACCCTGAGTCCCCAGCAAAGCTGAGGCCCGTGGCTATCGTGGGTGACTTGAGACCGTGACCCCTGGACACCGAGCACACTTGCAAGTGCACCATCTTCTGGGTCTCCCAAGAAGTCGTGCTTTGGGCTCCGAGTAGCCCTAGCCTCCAGCACCACCTGCACCGAAGATCACTGGCCCCCACTCCACGAGTGTCCTGTAAGCCAGCTCCACGTGCGGCGTCACGAGGCTCCTTCGCGGTCGCTAGCCCGTTGGCTAGTAGCCCTTACCGAAGGCCAATCTTTTCTTTACTTGGCAGTCTGGTTGCTCCAGGCCTGCCCTCACTTACCCTTGCTGGGTGAGTTCCCCAGACCTTGCTGGTCTGCATCATCGACGATCTACATCTTACTCGAGACTTGCCGTTGCCAAGGCCTGTTGGGTCCAATCTGGTCGCCGACACCTCTGCACTCGACAGACATCGAGCAACAGCCCGAATCCTGCTCCTGGTCGCCGACAACGCCTCCCGGACCTCGTGGCTGAAGAGTCAAGACGACCGTCAACGAACTTGAAGCACTCGACATCGGTGGGCATCTGTCCATCGCCCTCCTGGTCACTGGCTAGTGACCCAGACTCTGTCCCCTCTGCTTTCAGGTTCTTCAGAACTCCGATCCACTCTTGGATCCACCCGGACACTTTTCTCCTGATCGCCAGCAGCACTTTGCAGCAGATCGCCATAAGAAACGACGACGAAACCCGACCCCGAAAGGCACCTATGCACCCGGCTTCCCTGGGTGAGGTAACACGAGTACTCCGGTGCTCCCGTGGGTAGAGACTCTTCAAAGTCCTAGATCTCAAAGGGTTTTGTCCTAGTCCTATTTTAAGTGTCCCTTTCCTCTATTTTCCCGATCCCGACTTTCTCCATAGAAGTTAACGGCGTATCGCGGTTGTGTATTTACACTGCACGCGTCTCCCGTGGGTCCCCTGTGTCACTACCTTGGGTGGTTCCTTGTGGTCCAAGCACTTCTAGAGGCTCTAGGCCTAGTGTCTAGTTCAGTCGTGGTTCGCATACCACTTTATTGGTATATGGTTTGGTACGTCCCTAGGGCCCAAACGTGTATTTGTGCTATTACTGTGATTTAAGATCTTATAACCTATGTATTTCGAACTCTAGCCTCATAAAGAGACTAGAGGGGTGTGTTTAGTAATAAATACATATATTTTGAATATATACCTGGTGTGGTGCTCTTTCATTTGGTCACTCAAGAGATTATAGACTGGTAAAACAAGCTGCTTTACATTCCTTCAAGACTTAGCCTGAAGGCTGCTCTCCACAGCTACCACTAGGATAGCTTTCAATAAGGTTGTCTTTAACCTACCTACCATAAGAGTCGATTTGGACTGGTGCAAGGTGCCCACTATAATTAGTGGACAGCATATGCCAGGCCAACTTCTCACATTGGTGTGCAGCGTGTGGGATTCCAGCTTGCTATTGTTTTACCAGATAATCTCAATTGAATTGATCAACTGAAAACCACTAAAGGTACCTAAGGTACATATAATTTAAGCTTAGAATATCTGTAAGTTCTACTGAACTTAGAGTTGTGTGTTAAGGGATAGCACAACCCTTTCTACAACTCAAGAGAGTTTAGTAGGCCACACTAGAGTAGGTAGTGCATACACCACACCACACTAGTAATGTCTTTAAAAGCAGGATCCAAAGATGCCCTGCAGGAAGCCATTGAGCTTCCCCTCCAAGTATGACACACTCCCATTCTTGGAACTGAGAGCTTTGTGTAACGTGAGGAAATTAAGGACAGGCCAAAGTCCCACCACCCAACACCTCCAGGAGTTGTTGGTGGCTTATGATCTTAGTAAGTCCTCAGAGACTGAAGGGGTAGGAGCAGAGGGTGGGCCAGCAGATGAGGAAGGGGCCAGGGGTACTACTACCCCCAGCCCCCCTCTGAAACTGACCAGGAGGGTGACAATGACCCTGACCTGGAAAACCCAATCCCTTCTGGGGAAGATGAAGATGAGGATCTAGAGAACCACACCTTTGTCCCCCCAGGAAGGATTATGAGTGTGCTCAGAAAGTCTAGGTCTCCTTCTCAGGAGTCTAACCACTCTGGCACCTCAATAGGGAGCTCTGTTTCTTCTCACAGGAGGGAATCCTCTCATGAGAGAAGAAAGAGACTGGTCCAGTATGAGGAAACTCAACTAGAGATCAGGAAGAAGCAATTGGCTTTAGATAGAGAATCCCTAGATCTCCTTAGAGAGAGAAGAAAGTTGGGACTAGAGTCCCATGGTGGCAGCAATATCCCTAGAGATAGGGACAGGTCTTATGACCATAGAAACCTAAACAAGATTGTCCCTCCCTACCAGAGTGGGGATGACATCCACAAATGGATAACTGCACTGGAGAGGGCCTGTAAAGTTCAGAAGGTCCCCCAGAGGCAGTGGGCAGCAATCTTGTGGCTCTCCTTTGCAGACAAAGGTAGAGACAAGCTCCTCACTGTAAGAGAAGAGGATGCTGACAATTACACAGTCTTGAAGAGTGCTCTGATAGATGGGTTTGGCCTAACCACTGAACAGTATAGGTTGAAGTTCAGAGACACCCAAAAAGCTCAGACTCAAGACTGGGTTGATTTTGTAGATTGTGCTACAAAGGCTCTGGAAGGTTGGATACATGGCAACAAAGTGCATGACTTTTTAGGATTGTACAATTTGATTATGAGGGAGCAGATCCTTAATAATTGTCAAAACCAGCTTTTGCACCAGTATCTGGTGGACTCTGATCTGACCTCTCCCCAAGAATTGGGAAAGAAGGCAGACAAATGGGTCAGAACCAGAGTAAAAACTAGAAATCAGGGTGGTGACCAGAAGAAAGATTCTACTAAGTCCCAAGAGAAAGGTGGGGATAAATCTAAGGATAAGTCCCCTACAGGGCCCCAAAATTCCTCTTCTGGGGGTGGGTCCCAAACTCCTTCCTCTCCTGAAAAGAAACCATATTGCCATGTCTGTAAAAAGCCTGGGCACTGGAAAACTGATCCCAGTTGCCCCAGGATTGGCAATAAAGAAAATGTTCCTCCCACAACTACTACCACCCCTCCTGGTACTACCAGTAGTAATCCTCCAGTTGGGAGTAGTGCACCCAAAAAGTTGGGTGCTTTTGCAAGAGGAACAGAGGTGGGCCCTAGTTTAGACAGGGACCCCTCAACAGACTCCTCTGACTCTGATGGTGGTATAGGATTTGCCACCTTTACCATGGGTCCCATAGCATTGGGCAGGTACAGACTGGAGCCAATGATTAATGGTCAGAAAGCTGTGGCATTTAGGGACACAGGGGCTAGTGTCACCATGGTGGCAGGGAAACTAGTCCCCCTCACCAGCTTTTACCTGAGTTTAAATACCAGGTGACCAACATTGATGGTGTCAGAACAGATCACCCCATGGCCATAGTCAATCTCAGCTGGGAGGGGGTCACAGGCCCAAAAAGAGTGGCAGTGTCCCCAACCCTACCTGTAGATTGCCTGATGGGCAATGATTTGGAAATTTCAGCCTGGGCTGAAGTTGAACACCAAACCCATCTTAGGATGTTGGGCGTCCCTGCAAAGGTTAGTGGGGCTGTGATGGCCACAGCCCCAGCCCAAGACTTTGGAGAGATGGAGCCTGAAAGAATGGCCCACTCTCCCCCAAAAGAGAGCAAAAGGGTTGAAGAAAAGTCTTCTTCCCCCAGACAGTAGGTAAGGGTCAGCCTCCTCAGGGAACTGACCCTACCCCTAGTGAAGGAACTGCCACAGAGGTAGTCAGGCCTGGCCTGGCCACACCCCTGATGGCAGAGGACCCTTCCACGGTGGTACCCAGTCTGGAGCAGGTAACCTGCCCCTCTCTACCCTGCCTCAGTCAGCCCAGGGCTGCAGAGGTCAGGGAGGTCAGTGGACCCCCCGGGCCCCCTGTCCAGAGGAAGCCCCCCATCAGCAGATTAGGGGCAGCCAGTCTAGTAGCCCTAGCCAGGTGAAAATTCCTCTACACACTGAGGGATCCCCCATACCTTTATGTAGGGACCTCCCCAGAAGGACTCTGGGAGGCAAGGGCAAACCTGGGACCAGAAGGTTCCAAACCTGCCATGTCCCTCCAGTGTTCCATCCAAAGGGACCCAACCCCCAGCTGTAGGCAGCCAAAGGTTGACCCTTAGAGCAAAGTGCAACTCAGTCATGGAAAGACAGGCATACATGGTGACCAGTGATCTGAGGAAACTGAGGCCAACATTCCTAGGGCCTCACTTCCCTACTCAGACACCTCACCAGCCTTGTACTTTACCTAAGCACACCAGAGGTAGTGATTCCCCATGGTGGAGACCCTCTCATACCCTTAGGGTGAGGGATTGCTTAGTGGACCATAACATAGGGGGCAACCATGCTAGTGCAGGTGCTTCCTTATATGGCCACTTAGTCAATATAGGCTCAACTGGCCAAGGTTAGCCTTATCTCCTTTCGTTTGGGGGGGTTATGTAGGAAGGTGGAATCTGACTATATGGTTGCCCCCACTTTTTTTATGGTGTTTTGCTGGTTTATGACTTAGTTGGACTGGGATCCTGCTATTCAGGGCCCCAGTCTATCTGCTTTCTCTGTAAAATGGATTCCATGTGCCTTAGGCACATCTCTGATTGGGATCTGGAGTGCCCTTATAAGTCCCTAGTATATGGTATACTATGTACCAAGGGCATAGGTACCTCAGAGGCCTGCCAGGGGCTGCAGCATGTATTATGCCACCCCTGGAAGGCCATCCAAACTGACACCACAGGTCTGCTACTGCAGCCTGGGTAAGGTGGTGCATGCACCTCTTACTGTGATATAGGTTACCTATATCACGAAATACATACACACCTAGAAACCTATAAGTCACTCCTAAGGCAGGCCTTATCAATCCTAAAGGCAGAGTGCATGGTTCCTATGTGAGAGGGTGCCCCTGCATGAGCAGGGCCCCTCTGCAGCGTTCGGAGACCATCTCTGATGCTGTTTGTAGTGCAGCCTGACCATATACTCTTAAGCGCATTATATCCTCGCGGTAAAATGCTAACTTTGGAATGGCTGCACCTAAACATGTCGTGTTTGGTGTCAAACATCTTGGAATACTACCCCCCCACCAATCCTGGCGGTGGGGGTAGCATTCCACCCTTCTAGAGGGAAAGACATGTTAACTCTGGCTTACCCGGTAACTTCTTTCTGAAGCCCTGGCATCACAAAATGGATGCTGCTGCCACAGACACAAGTCTGGCCTCCTGCTGCTGGACGAAACTCCGGCAGGGGAGGCCTGGACAATAGGTTTCCTGTTGCAGGGAGGTGTGACCACCTCCCCAGACAGGATAATGTGTATTGGGGCTGGGTGGGTGCACTCTTAGAGTGCTTTGAAGTCCTGCACTGGGGGAGCAAAAGGCTCCTCTGTGCATATGCCAGTTCAAACCAGCTCAGGGGCTACCTGCCCCTGCTCTGGCGCGAAACTGGACAAAGGGAAGTGGGTGTAGCCACCCCTCCCTTGACCCTCCCATAGGTGGGGTCATAGAGTTAGTCCCTCCCTGTTTTACTAGTTAAAATGGGGAACCCTTGCCACAGCAAGATTAGATTATACCTGGACGAAACTCTGAAACAGAATCCTGGACCTTCGACGCTCTACTCACGATTAGAGGACTGAAGAATCTTCCTTGGGGTCAAGGAGTGACTCCCTGCTTGGCAGGCACCAAAGAAGCATCTGTCCGGTTCGCATTACTGAAGCTCCCGCCGGACGCCGAAGTCATCGCATCACCAGAGGTGGATTCTCAGACTTCCCCGAGGCTACCCTGAGTCCCCAGCAAAGCTGAGGCCCGTGGCTATCGTGGGTGACTTGAGACCGTGACCCCTGGACACCGAGCACACTTGCAAGTGCACCATCTTCTGGGTCTCCCAAGAAGTCGTGCTTTGGGCTCCGAGTAGCCCTAGCCTCCAGCACCACCTGCACCGAAGATCACTGGCCCCCACTCCACGAGTGTCCTGTAAGCCAGCTCCACGAGCGGCGTCACGAGGCTCCTTCGCGGTCGCTAGCCCGTTGGCTAGTAGCCCTTACCGAAGGCCAATCTTTTCTTTACTTGGCAGTCTGGTTGCTCCAGGCCTGCCCTCACTTACCCTTGCTGGGTGAGTTCCCCAGACCTTGCTGGTCTGCATCATCGACGATCTACATCTTACTCGAGACTTGCCGTTGCCAAGGCCTGTTGGGTCCAATCTGGTCGCCGACACCTCTGCACTCGACAGACATCGAGCAACAGCCCGAATCCTGCTCCTGGTCGCCGACAACGCCTCCCGGACCTCGTGGCTGAAGAGTCAAGACGACCGTCAACGAACTTGAAGCACTCGACATCGGTGGGCATCTGTCCATCGCCCTCCTGGTCACTGGCTAGTGACCCAGACTCTGTCCCCTCTGCTTTCAGGTTCTTCAGAACTCCGATCCACTCTTGGATCCACCCGGACACTTTTCTCCTGATCGCCAGCAGCACTTTGCAGCAGATCGCCATAAGAAACGATGACGAAACCCGACCCCGAAAGGCACCTATGCACCCGGCTTCCCTGGGTGAGGTAACACGAGTACTCCGGTGCTCCCGTGGGTAGAGACTCTTCAAAGTCCTAGATTTCAAAGGGTTTTGTCCTAGTCCTATTTTAAGTGTCCCTTTCCTCTATTTTCCCGATCCCGACTTTCTCCATAGAAGTTAACGGCGTATCGCGGTTGTGTATTTACACTGCACGCGTCTCCCGTGGGTCCCCTGTGTCACTACCTTGGGTGGTTCCTTGTGGTCCAAGCACTTCTAGAGGCTCTAGGCCTAGTGTCTAGTTCAGTCGTGGTTCGCATACCACTTTATTGGTATATGGTTTGGTACGTCCCTAGGGCCCAAACGTGTATTTGTGCTATTACTGTGATTTAAGATCTTATAACCTATGTATTTCGAACTCTAGCCTCATAAAGAGACTAGAGGGGTGTGTTTAGTAATAAATACATATATTTTGAATATATACCTGGTGTGGTGCTCTTTCATTTGGTCACTCAAGAGATTATAGACTGGTAAAACAAGCTGCTTTACATTCCTTCAAGACTTAGCCTGAAGGCTGCTCTCCACAGCTACCACTAGGATAGCTTTCAATAAGGTTGTCTTTAACCTACCTACCATAAGAGTCGATTTGGACTGGTGCAAGGTGCCCACTATAATTAGTGGACAGCATATGCCAGGCCAACTTCTCACAGGTGTGTTCTCCACAATCCATTCACGCAATTTTTAGTGAGGCACCGGAAGGTGACCCCGTACGTGGTATCTTTTTGATATTTGAGATTTAAAGGTGGCTTATTGGTAATCAGGCAAATTATTCTATTTTGTGACCCGTTGAGCCCCCACCCTCTTTCTTCATACCTAACTGGGTGCTTTGCTTAGTGAGAAATGTTTATGGGGTGGTCTTGTGATCATAGGGATGGATCGTATCAGCTTTCATTTAGGGTTTTTATGAGTGCCGCCAGTGTTCTGAGACCCTGTCTCTCCTGGTGTGTGCATGGGTGCGCCATCTGTGAGGGCTGCTTTCAACCTACACATGCATGTGACTGTGCGAGGAAGCGGCGTGCCGCTGCTGAGTGTTGTTGGTGGTTGCATCGTGCCCCGAGATCCTGTGTGTGTGTTCTTCTCTGTTCTCGGCATGCAGAGTGAAACGTGCTCCTCCCATGTGGTGCCAGATATCTCAACTCCACCCTTTCTATAGAGATTTCTTTTTGGGATAACTTTGGGCTCCTTTTGTTGGGTTTTGGGCACTTCCCTAGATCTCGTGTGATCTACTTATGAGGCGGAGGGGGTTGGAAAGTAGTTCCGTAGCCCCCATGTACCCCTGATCATGCCATCTTGTGGTGTCCAAGATCGGAGCTTACTGCTTGATCTGGGTGGTTTATGTAAGGCCTGGTGCATTGGTTAATTGCTATGCCTGATATGGAGGTAAGCGTGCGTATTCTGTGTTCTACTCTCGCCTGGAGCTGTGATGGACCTTGTGGACTCCCTTCTCCCAGGCATCCCCATCATCCTCGGACCATGTCTTTTCAGTGCATTTGGAAATGTGGTTCCTGGCTTGTGGCTAGGGACTTCTAACTAGCGGATATGCTCCTTCACTATTTTGGAGGGGTATGGCACGGCAACCAGACCTTGGAGGTTTGAAAAACCAGAAGGAAAGAAAGGGAAACACTGCCGGGATCATAAGAATGTGGGGAGCCCGGGGCCTAGGCCAAGAACCCTCGCCGAACTTTGCCTAGGAATGATGACTGGACTGGGACTGCCTTGTAATTCTGGGACATCTGGCTAACCTAGCGTACCTCCCGACTGACTCGATGCCATAAGGGCTCCTCGCAACTTATTGGTTCTTGTGCGCGTGTTGTGGAGGTTATGGGATCTTCACTATCCCAGGCGGATGGGAATCCTGGTACCCGCCAATTGAGGACAGCTTTGGTTTAGATTGAAAGGGGGCGTCCATTTGGCCGGAGGCTTCTATTTTTTTGCGGCGCTGTTGGAATTTCACGCTATGAAGGAAACATGGGCCCTGGGCCAGATGCACGAGAATGGGGACCTTTCAACCTGGTTATTGGAATCCTTAAATTTGGATGCGAAGACCTGGGTGCCTGTTTTTTTAAGTACTTTGTCTGGGAGCAGCCCCACCCTTTGTCGGACTGCCCTTCCCCTGGGGTGTGGCCAGACAACCCCGCCCTGGGGGATCAGCAGCCGAGTGGGGCCTTGGCTCCCACATGCACCCTTAATGGTGAACTTTAGTAAGGATACCTGGTCAAGAGAATGCATACAGCAGCCCTGAATTCCCAGATGCAAGTAAAAGTTTGTGTTCCCAACATTGTCTTATTGGTCCTTGTGGTGATTTTGGTACAGTTAATTTTTTTGGGATGTGGGTGAATGAGTGGTATTTACTCTGGAGGTTTATCTTACTACACATTTGAGCTCTGTGTTTGAGTGAAGGCATTACCACCCCAGGCAGTTACCCCTCCCTGCCGAGGCTGTGGCCCCGGTCCCTGTGGGACTGAGTTTCCTGTTTGTGGTTGGTGTTGCCATGTTGTGGTGGTGCGGTGACTGACTGTCCTCCCTGCGGCTGAGTGTAAGGTACATTCGGGTTTCCCTTGGCTTGGTCTTGTGGATGAGAGTTTTGTGGTGGCTGGCCCTGGCCCATTGATCTCTGTATGTGGTATGCTTTTAACTGGTCTCTGTCTGCTAGGTGGCCCATCCTGTGGTAATAGTAACATTCTCTAGGGTCTTGTTGCTGCCAACCTCCCTATCCTCTTCCGCTATAGCTAGGTTGAAACCCTCTCGGGTTTTTCAATGGAGTTCCCTTTAAGACTGGTGCCATTTTCACACTCGTGCCCAAGGTGGCCCCCTCAGGGGCGGTCTTTTTCAATTTCTGTTGGACCAATGTAGCAGTATGTCTCTGGGCTTGCTCCTGTTGTGGGGATCATCCTCGTGGGGGTGTATGTGTCTGCCCACCCGTCCCATGCCTAGCCTTCCTCTCCCTGCGATCGGTGGGGACATTCACTCGCTGTGGGGTTCTGTATCCCTTATGTGCAGCCTTTTTTACGATAGCTGCGCATTCAGATATCATATTTGACAGCTGAAAGGTGTCCTTAGGCAGGGCGGATGCACCCCATCGCACCAGGCAGCCTCGTCTTTGCTGCTACCAGGTGCGCGGAGGTGCAGTGGTGGTGGCATTGACTGAGTTCGGTGTTTCAAAAGGTGCATGGAATCTAGCCATTACGGCCATTGCCCCCACATGCCTTGCCCCCGTTTCTTGCTTTGTCCCAGGGGACCCAGTGGACATGTGTGAAGTGTAATTGCAACACTCTTCCTCCTTAACTACCCGATTAGCTAAACAAGTTTTTGTCCTATTAGCTGTCTCAACTATGAGTGAGTGCGTGCGACGTGCCTACTGCTGAACAATCTCGCTAATACCCAAGAGTCCTCCCATTTATGCCAAGACCGCCTCAGTGAAGGTGGTCTGGTTTGTAGGTGGTGTCCTTACTGTTATACTTGTGATGAGGGATTGTTTCAATGATACGGATCCTAGGATGGAAGCCCCCGGGGAAGAGCAGGCCATGATCCCATCATCGGTGAACTGAATGGTTATTTTTAGTTTGGCTAGCAGATCTCATGCTAATAGATTAGTCGGGGATGAAGGGGAATGTAATAACTGTCCTCTCATGCGATTCCCTCCTATCTTGGGGGTTTCATGAAGGGGATCCTTGACACAGTACCTGAGAACCCTTGTATGAATGTAGTGTCTTTTGATAAAGGGACCATCCCTTCCCTTAGGCATGACCTTGCCACCCTGTGTTTATTATAGAGTTGTATGGTGTATTGTCCATGAATACCATGACTACTGGTTCTTCCTCTGGTCGACTCATGGTTGACAGTATGAGGCGTGTGTGATTCTGTGACTCTTCTGCCTCGAGCATCTGTTCCGATCTCTCTCTGTTGGTTGACTGGGCAAGTCCTGTAGTCTCACCCTCGTCATCGGTTCCCAGGGGACTTGGGCCCCCTTCCTCACTCCCGCAAGCTGTATCACTGACTAGAACTGCCACAAATCTCCCTGTTACTCGTGTGTTTGCCTAAACCAGTGGGAGTGCATGCTCTCTGCGCTGCTGCAGTTGGGTGTGTCGGGTGCGACAGACAGGGGGGTTGAATTTCTGGGAGCCCTCGCACCAGACTGGGGTTGCACTGGGACTGGCTGGGCCTGCTGGCCTGTTAGTCTGTCATGCCTGGGCCTAACCGCTTGTTCAGTGGGGGGGCCCGCCGACCTCTTCAACTGGTGGATTGGAGTATCCTAATGCAGGGAGAGCGGGCGAGACCATCTCCATGCCTGCATATGGTGGGGGAGGTGCTGACGCTTTGCTTGCTATCTGTGTTGCAGGACTGTCAATCTGGGCTTCCTCGAATATGGCCCATAGTTCTAAAAATGCCTCTCTCCTGTCTTTCCTTTGACCTGTGTATTTGGTTTGTATGTGTGTTCTCATGTGTTCATTTGCGTTAGTGTCCGAAGTTCCCTCCTTTGTCCAGGGAAATGTGTGTGCCTTCGTGTGTGCATGCCATTTTTGGTAAACCTTATTACATTTTTTTGCCTGTGTGGGGAATCTTTGTTTTTGATCTAATTGTGGGGAAAATATACACAAGGGGTTACTGCTTATAACTATTTTGCTACGAGCTCAGCGCTATCTATAGATGCATTAACAATTCAACAAGAACATTTCAGAAACACAAAGAACAATGCATATGAAGGGTTGCAACTTAAAAAAAAGTGCAAATGTCAATAAAAACAGTATCTGAACAATATGGACTTTTGGAATCAAATACAGTTTGTGAGAAATAGTAGCACCCTCATATGAAACATTAGGTCATTTTTGGAAAGTGGATTATTAGTAGTGGTAAATATGCATCTACCACTTGCAATAATACCACTAACACAATATAGGGCTCAGAATAGGAATTAGAAAATTATTCTCATGCTCAAACCTTGGTAGCTTGGCTGCAAGCAGGCAGGCTTAACTTCAAAGACAGGTATGTAAAGCATTTTAAAGCACCAATTCAGCAAATAATTAAGACACAACACACAATAAAAATCCAACAGCAATTGATAAAAAATTAGAAATCTTTTTATCTTTACAATGACACTAAAACGGAAAAAATACGATGTAAGGAACCGGCGATACGAATTTTAAAATATTTAGCACTATATATCACATAGAAACCTATAGTGCCTATTGGGACGTCTGGTCGCGCTAGACCGGGACAAAGTCAAAGTTTCAGGCTAGTTTCCTCGCAGTAGGCCTCGATCAAAGTTTTTACCTTATGACTTAGAAAATTTTCTGGAGCTTTTCTTCCCGGGGTCCCATGAAGCTCTCAGTCAGCCTGGACTTGGTGAGGGTTCGCCAGCTTGCCTTGTGACAAGCTCCCGGTCAAAATTATGGAAGTCCGACCTCTGAAGCTTTCCAGCGGGACAAACCAGAGATCCAGCCCGGCTCGCGGTTGAAGGTGGGTGGCTTGACTTTCACGGTTGGTCCCGGTCACCTCCTTTACGTTCGGATGTAGAACATTTTACGGAGCTTTTTTACACGGGATCCCTCGATGCTCTTCACCAGGCTGGATTCGGTGAGGGTTCGCTGGCTTGGGTTTCGACCAGCTCCCGGTCTGGAAGTCGAACCTCCAGTTGAGGGTCACCGGCTAGGCTGGCCAGGTCGAGTCAGTCCACTTGTGGAGGTATTTTTCAAAGTTGCTACAAAGTTCCCCAAACTTCTGGAACTTCTTCCTGAAGTTCCTTTGGGGTCCCAAAGTATCCAAAACTTACTCCAAGGGTTTGGAAGGTCCAAGATGGTCCTTGAAAGTTTGGGACTTCAATTTCCACAATCCACTTCGACAAAACCCTTACAAATCCACTGGTAGTACTCTAGGCTGGGGATTCTTGATGGTGATGGTCCAGGTGAGCTCTGTTAACCTGTAGCTTGCAGAGAGTTCACTCTTTAGTCCTTTTGAAGCAGGTTTGATCCACAGGGCTGTAGTTCCAGATTCTGCAGCTGGCGCAGTCAGTCAGAGTGCAGTGCCTGGTTGGTGCAAATCAAACTTCCAGCATGGACCCTTCTTCTTCTGTAGCACTGCCCCTCTCAGATACTTATTCAGTGTTCTCTGGGGTCACACAGGAAGGCACTTCTGTCAAATGAGGTGGAGGACAACACCCCAGAGCATGACCATTTCCTCCAAAGTGTGGCACAATAGTCTGCCAGAAAGCACTATTTCTCCAAAATTCAATATGGCTGAAGTCCCAGCAGAGAGGCAAGAGCTAACTAAACCAACCTCCAGGAGGGCTCATCTCCATATTCTCCCTCCCCCTGGCATTTGCACATTCCTTCCCTAAGCCTGCCATCTGTCTGGGTTCAGAGAGTAGGGGTGTAAATGAAACTGGTTTATCCTGCCTGTCTCTTCTATTGAAGATTATTGTTTACAACCCCTCCCCCTGGCTCTGGCATTCATATGTAGCAGAACCCTGCCCTCCCAGAAGGGCTCCTTCACCCCCGGGGCTACTTATCACCTCATCAAAGAAGCCTGACTAATCCACTTAACTCTGACCAATCAGAACAGAGAAATGTAAGGCCGAATTTTGGCTTGCAGACAAAAAAGTCTTATAACTTCTTGTCTGTATATTTTAGGATAAATTCAACAATATCATATTGTTGGACTTATCAATACCATTCTAGTAAGTCCTTGAAGTATATTTTTATGATTCTCCTGGCGGGAATTATGAGTTGATAACTTCTTGCCATGTTAACCTATGTGGCTGGGGATCTGCAATGGGGAAAATTAACTGGGCAATTTCTCCAACACCAGGGCTTATAAAACAACTTTTATAAGGACCCTGCCTATATCTACAGGACCCCCGCTACTGGAATACCTAGGGGAGACTTTAGAGGTTCTGAATATGTACAGATATTGCAGATCCTCACTCCTCAGTGCTCCTAGCACAAAAGTCAATTTTAGGAAGCACTTTACTACAGTGTGGGGAGTGAAATATGCAATTTCAATAAACCAAAGGCATATTGAACATATTTTATTAGGGTCCTCTTTATAAATACCTGACCCCCCATCACTGGGACACCTAGGGGAGACCCTGAGGGTACCTAATATGCCAAAACATTGTAGTATATTCACTTGTAAGTGTCCCAAACACCAAAGTCGAGCCTGGGTACAATTTGCATTTTAAAAGCAGTCCTGCAGCACTAGTATTATACACTAGGGACTTAAAGGTAGTTTTAATCCCACTGCTCTATTATGTACGAGGGCCTTATGGGGTAGGTCATGCCAATCGAAGGGGTACCTTAACCCGTAGTGTATGTAGGTGTTTTCACTGTATTCTAAGTGTTTTCAGCATAGCACTGCCCTGGGCATGTTTAAGCAGAGCAAAACCAAAGGGGATGATGGACGGAGTGTTGAACATTGCAAGCACTCACCCCCAGTCAACTGATCTGGGTTTAATCCATCATCATTCTTTAGCTCACTCCGGCACCCCAGTTCAGACATGGCCATATGCAAATCAGTCTGACCCTGTGCCTCATGGGAACAGTCCAGCCCGAACTGCCAAGCCATGTCTTCCCTGGACCGGAAACAAGCATCCTGGGACCGGTTTCGGGTTCATAACCCTCATCAGCCAGGCTATCTTGAATCCAGTGGCAAAGTGAGCAAGGGACCCACGTCTGGGCATACCCTGCCAACTTAGGGCAAACATAGCAAAACCAAAGGGGATGATGGACGGAGTGTTGAACATTGCAAGCACTCACCCCCAGTCAACTGATCTGGGTTTAATCCATCATCATTCTTTAGCTCACTCCGCCACCCCAGTTCAGACATGGCCATATGCAAATCAGTCTGACCCTGTGCCTCATGGGAACAGTCCAGCCCGAACTGCCAAGCCATGTCTTCCCTGGACCAGAAACAAGCATCCTGGGACCGGTTTCGGGTTCATAACCCTCATCAGCCAAGCTATCTTGAATCCAGTGGCAAAGTCAGCAAGGGACCCACGTCTGGGCATACCCTGCCAACTTAGGGCGAACATAGCAAAACCAAAGGGGATGATGGACGGAGTGTTGAACATTGCAAGCAATCACCCCCAGTCAACTGATCTGGGTTTAATCCATCATCATTCTTTAGCTCACTCTGCCACCCCAGTTCAGACATGGCCATATGCAAATCAGTCTGACCCTGTGCCACATGGGAACAGTCCAGCCCGAACTGCCAAGCCATGTCTTCCCTGGACCGGAAACAAGCATCCTGGGACCGGTTTCGGGTTCATAACCCTCATCAGCCAGGCTATCTTGAATCCAGTGGCAAAGTGAGCAAGGGACCCACGTCTGGGCATACCCTGCCAACTTAGGGCGAACATAGCAAAACTAAAGGGGATGATGGACGGAGTGTTGAACATTGCAAGCACTCACCCCCAGTCAACTGATCTGGGTTTAATCCATCATCATTCTTTAGCTCACTCCGCCACCCCAGTTCAGACATGGCCATATGCAAATCAGTCTGACCCTGTGCCTCATGGGAACAGTCCAGAGTCAGTTACCACCAGTACCAGTAAGCAAAAAAAAATGGGAGTGCCCAGAGCACAAGGATGACTTTGCAACAATCGTCAACAAAAACACAATACTTACGACAAAATACAGTTTACAGTAATTAACAGCAGCACAACATCACATACATCTTACATCAATCTCAACAATAAAAACTGACAGAGAAAAAATGATGACTTTGTCAAAAATCCATTAGCCCGCTCCTAGCGCATGCTATCTTGTGACCAGGAGAAGCTCTGCATGGTACACTTGACTAAGTGAGCTTGATAGGCTCTGAGACAAAGATAACAATAGTTTGCAGAAAAAATGGGAATAACTTGAGAACCACAGGCCCCTCTTGGCCAAACACAAGTTACACTAAATCTCCCAAATCCAAATCTTTCTCCCTAAATGTCCGAATCGCACCCTGTATCACACCCAGGGACCAAGCGTACCATCTGTATCACGCCCAGTGATCCAAGCGACCAAGCGACCAAGCGACCAACACCTCTCACTCCTTTCAGATACCAATGGTGTTAAAAAAGCAGTGGCACTGAGAAACCCTTTCAGACTAAAAAATAAGATTGAGGTGTCAACTCCGCCCAATTAGGATAGCTTTACAACAAAAATAGCATCTGGGGAGCCATAAAGGGCTATATAAATAAATAAATACTTCTGCGGGATCGCCTCCGAGGCTGCCTTATGACTACTCAGCTAGGACATAGAAAATAAGTAATATGCCAGATTTCTGTCAGTGGCAGGGCGCTCAGATTATCTCTTTACGCTTCTCCCTAGTTTGCCATACAACACATGCTTTACTAAGGTTCTGATGTTGTCTCATACCCTCTGTGATGGCTGTTTCAGGACGGGCCTCCGACACGCGGATTCAGCAGAACTTCCAGTCAATTGTGGTGTCTGCTCACCTTCCTGGTTGCGCAAATGTGAATCCGTTCGGGCGGGGTCCCCTTCCTTTGGCTGCAGTCAGGTTTGAGGTACCAATCAGCTCCGATGGTGGTTCGGCAAAATCTTGCTTGCACATGAAATACCTTGAAAAAACAAGAGACTAGAGGCATTTGGCAAAACAGTTTGTTGAATTAAACAGTGCGGCTGGGAAAACAAATTACAGGCATAGGGTCTGAGTACTGTCTCAATTTACAATCGATTGCCCATGGATTTTTATACAATTTGTTGAATGCCATATAATAGTTCCAGTGATCATTTTTTGGTAAGGAATGTGAACCGCTGACTTTGGAGCCAGAAATTAATGTATTTGATGAAGAATCCAGGTGGGCCTCGACCTTGCGTGGACACAATGCGGCCAGCAGGTAACCTGTCCAGATGTCTGGCATGGGGAGCGCATGATCACTGCGTGTACTGTTTGTGCTGTGTCCTGATTGACTATGTGTTCCTAACTTCATGTGGCATCTGACTTTATTGTGTTTTGGGAGCACGCATACCCCTCCAGCCATGTGTGCCTTAGTGGGTCCAATGTCCCTGGACCATTGTGGCGTCGCAGCGCCTATCTGTGGGATTGATCAGGTGTTTCCTGTTCGCGCGTTTGTCTACTGGCTACGTGCCACCCCAACTGTGACCTGTCAATCTGTGACCTCGGGCCTGGGCCTCAATGCCCTCCTGATTATGTATTTCTGAGTCGTGTTTGACGTAGAATTCATAACGGCCAAATAGTCAAGAGAGATGCGATTTCGTTTTTATACATGAATGCACCATTATTCATATTGACATCGACTTTCTCAATATAAACAGCATCTTCTGCTTCTATGCTCCTGAATTACAACCCTTTGATAGATGATCCTATATTTGACCCATGTTAGAGTAGAGAAGGGAAGGGAAGTTTCTTTATGGAAAATATGTTCACTTTGATTTGCTATTGTACAATTATGGCTGTCACAATTCTGTATCTCATTCTATTGTGTCTCAACCAACTGAGATATTTTACTTTGCCTATTGTACTAATGTACCTATTGAATTAGCATATGGTTTGCATATTGACTGGAATGATTGGTAATCCGAATAAAATCATTTAATGATATTCAGTTATTCCTATTCCTCGTTGTGAAGTCACATGAGCTTCACAAGTTTCAATGCTTCTTGTCAGCTATAATGGTTTAAATCGACCGATGGTAAAGGTCATCGTCGACTTGACTAAGAGATCACACTGCAAATGCCCAGGATACTCCAGCAACGGCAAACCAGCTGAGGAAGGAATTCACCACCTCCCCTCATCTGGTTGCTCCTTTGGTAGTCAGCTCCCCATCCCAAGCGGCCCTCTGGAAGTCCCTACATCTATTTCACCCTAGGCCCAGGGCTACCCAGCATTGAAGCAGCAACACTACAAAGATGCTGCCAGTATAGTTAGTCTCAACGCAAATTTGGAGTCACACATTGCAGGGTTGCACTGGCTGCTCTTCCTGCTGGGTCTGTGACTCCCTGCTTGGCTAAACAATCACTGTATGATCATATTATGATTAGCAAATAAGGGGCATATTTTCAAGGAAATGGCGGAGCTGTGGCAAATTGTGCAATGCCGCGCTCTGCCATTTCCCAAAAATGCAGGGATGTGCCGTATTTACAACAATACGTCACACCCCTGTATTTTCCCTAGCGCTAAAAATAGCTGCCTACACAGACACCCTAGTGCCATAGTGCAAGAGTGCCTTCATTGCAGTGAATGAATGTTTATGTGCAGGAAAGTGTCCCTTCCTGCACATGAACAATCAATAATGGCGATTTGCATTCTGCAGCACACACAGAAGTAGTAAATCACCTTTATTTAATGAGGTGCCCCTTCCTGCACATTAAGAATCATTAATGGCGTTTTGCTCTTTCTATGTGTGCTGCATAGAAAAGGCAAAAACAAGGAGAAATAAAAGTATTTCTCCCCGTTGCGCCATTCTAATGCCTGCTATTGCATGGCGTTCGTTTTTGGCGCTGCCTCAAACTTACACATCTTTGTACATCTGGGGCAGTGTCAAAAAGCAATGGGTGTTGAAGTGGAACGCCCACAGCAACACCCATTGCACGCCCCTTTCACGCAGATACCTACGTGAAAGGGTACCATATTTACAAAGCGGCGTTAAGCCACAAAATGTGGCTTAAAGCCACTTTGTAAATAAGGTGCAGAGCGTTGCGCCACTGCAACATCTGTATAAATGACGTTCATGTGGCGCAATCCCCTAGTAAATATGCCCCTTAGTGTCTGCCGGATGGGGTGTGATCATTATTTTCATACTTCTTTTTCCAGAACAAACACTCAACCCATGGTGTATCACAGATAACGCGATTACTGAACAATGGGATTTTTGGTCTCCTCTGACAAAAGGATATGAGAGAAAGGGGGGTGCTGGTAGTTGAGAGAGATACCATGACAAGTGAAGGAAGACAAAACAGGGAGATAAGATAAAGGAGACATATAGAAGGAAGAGAAGGAGGAAAATAGAGCAAGAAAAGTTGTAGAAGTGGAAGAAAAGAGAAAGTAAGGAAAGAAAGGAGGGGGAATTAAAAATGGAGAAATGAAAGGTAGACGTTGATAATGAAACTATGGGAAAGAGATTGAAGTAAAATGGGTAGGAAGTGAAAGTGGCGAGAATAAAGACAACAATTACAGAGAGAGAAGTGAATGACAAAGCAAAGGATGGAGAGAGGGTATCAGGAGTTTTCCCAGTCTGTAACAAGCGAAAGTTCTCTATTGCTTCGCACGCATTGTATTGCGCATTATCTTAATTTCCTTGTAGACCAGCTGCAGAGGGACTTCATTTAGAGGTGGGAGGTACTGGAGAATCAATGGCTGCATCCCCATATCCATTGGGGTATGTCCCCAGGGCACTGGTCTGAAATCCTCAGATGAGGTTAATAACGATAGAGATGACAATTTCAATAAGAAACATATTCAAAAGGTGATGTTGCTAATGTTCATATATTGTTGCTTCACAACATGAATTCTTTTGGTAGTCAAAAACTACTTTTCCAACATACAAGATGATTCACAATTCCATCATCCCAATGCATTTCGGCCAAATTTGGCCTTCATTAAGGGAATATCTGTAAATAATCATAGAATACACCACTCAATATACGGGAGCAAGACCATCATAATCATTGTTACAGTGAAACGATACGCAGTGTCACGTTAAAAAACCAAAAGTTAGTGATGAAGTAATACCCGTGAACCGATGATCAAACGATACAAACTGTGTCCATAAAATGAAATAAAAAGTGAACCAAATTGAATTTAATGCGTGGTTTTCACTGAAACCTAAATGTCTAGTGATCAAAAACTATAGAGAAAGTGCGTGGGTGATGAAGATATAGAGGATACCAAATGTTACATGCGAGTTTAATGTGCGACGTCAGGATTCGCAGTTGTAGTGCAAATAAGGTTTAACGAGCCGTTTCGTAAAAACTATACACCCGTCAAAGTGGCGTGTCAACATCCTTAGCGTGCACGTGCATAACTTATCAATCAAAGTGCGCCCATGAAGAAACCAAAGTAAAAAGTTTATAGAAAACGTGAAGCTTACTGATGCATGA
The DNA here is from genome assembly GCA_963921515.1 of Calotriton arnoldi. NCBI lineage: Eukaryota > Metazoa > Chordata > Amphibia > Caudata > Salamandridae > Calotriton > Calotriton arnoldi. The sequence goes on along the minus strand of CAWUFW010000493.1, from coordinate 1,585,698 downwards.
AGGACAATTTCCCGCAGCGTGAATATCGTTCGGGCAAATGATCTCGCGATAATCTACAAACGTGATTTTTTTAAAAATCGACGTGACATGCAATCAAAGTAGGACTAAAGGCAGCAGTAAACATAAACAAAATACTCGCCAAAATGTAAACAGTAGTCCGCTGTTGAAAATACAGGCTGTATAACAGGTGAGATGACGTGGTGCACAACGTGAAATAAGCAATATTTAGAGAGAATGCATTAATCATATAATCATTGAGAAAGTAAGAAATGTAAAAATAAATCAAAACAAGAGCTCAAGAGAAATAAAAAACAAGAAGTAATTCATGTAAAAATTGAGAAATATAGAGGTAAGTAAGAGATATGGAGGTGAAGTAAGAGATGTTCAGGAAAGATAAAAAACAAGAGGTAATTCACAGAATATTCGAAAACAGCTAAAGGGAGACGTTACATCACAGTTCTGAGGGGGTACATGATTCAAGTCATAGGTAACATTGGAATTCCATCCGCTCGTTCATCCCATATGGCTTTAAAGAGTTCAACAGACGTATCCAATGGTTTTCTCGTTGTCGAATATAATTGTGGTTAATTCTCCCTTCACATCTTTCAATAATTTCAAGAGCACAGAATTTCAACTGGCTGATGTTATGCCCAGCGTCAATGAAATGAGTTGCCACGGTAGACTTCGCTTGTCTGGTTCTAATGTTGCTTTTGTGTTCGTTTAATCGGATCTTTAATTTCCTTTCTGTTTGACCAACATATACTTTGCCGCATGGACATTTCAACAGATATACAACATTAGCGGTATCACATGTGGCAGTCACTTTTAATTTAATGTTGTGCCTTTTCATAGGATGTGAAATGCTTGATCCTATCAATACGTTATTGCAATTATTACAATTCCAGCAAGGGATGGTGCCTTTATGAATCGTGGATATATTTTGACTCATAGGTTGTTTAATGATTTCTCCCAAATTTCTTCTACGAGTATATGCAAAAATGGGTTCATGGTCAAATATGTGGTTAAAATCATGTTCTAGCTTTAGTCATTGTGGAGAATTTAGAAACCACTGTAGTACGATTTTGTGTGGATTTAGCTTTAGGTGTTAATAATTCTTGTCTTGTTGTCAATTGACAGCGCTGTTGAGCTTGTGTAAGTACTTCATCTGGATAGTTACGAGTCTTGAAGCGCTGCATCATGTATGCCACCTGTTCAGCTCTGCTGCCAGGGTCTGACACAATTCTCTTTACTCTTAATAATTGAGTATAAGGTAAGTGGCGTTTCAATGAGGGTTGGTGAAAGCTACCAAAATGTAGGGTGTTGTTTCTATCAGTGGCTTTTCTGAACAAATCTGTCGTGAAACCTGAAGAACTTTTAGTAATTCTCACATCCAAAAATGTTATGGCATGCTCTTGGATCTCATGGGTAAATTGTATTCTCCCATCTATCTGATTCAATTTAGTGAGCTCGTTTTCAAGTTCTGTAGCTGTCCCGTTCCATAGTAGGAAAATATCATCAATGAATCTTAAAAAAAGTTTACTGTGTGCTCTCCAAGAAGGTAGTGTCAATATGTGGGTTTCTTCAAAGCAACTGATGAAAATATTAGCATACGATGGGGCGGCACAATTGCCCATAGATGTTCCGGTCTTCTGAAGGAACCATTCATCATTCCATTTAAAGTAACTATGCATCAACGTGTATTGCAGTAACTCCATCAGAAAAATTTTCATTTCTTCATCATAATTGGTATGTAACAACGCCTGTTCAATAGCATCAATCCCAAGTTGGTGTGGGATAGAGGTGTATAGAGATTGCACATCAATAGTGCATAATAGTATGTTCTCAGTGTCAGTTACTGTTATTTGACTTAATTTGTTCAAAAAGTCAGAGGTGTCTTTAATAAAGGTACTCATTTTCATCACTGTTGGTTGCAAATAGCGATCCAGAAATTTTCCGACCCCTTCATGGAGGCTACCTCTGGTAGAAACAATTGGACGAAATGGTGGCTTAACCGGATCCTTATGAATCTTAGGTGTCATGTATAGGGTAGGACTTTTTGGATTGATGGGAATCAAAAACTTCTTTACTTTTTCATTTATTATTCCATGATCAAACGCCTTTTGAACAATGATTTTAAGAACATCTAAAAACTGATCCGTGGGGTTCATGTCTAATTTCATGTATGTTTGTTGATCAGACAGATGCATCTCCACTTGTTCATTGTAATAGCTGGTATTAAGTACCACTAAAGCTCCGCCTTTGTCAGCTTTTTGACACACTATTGAAGGATTTTGCGCTATAGATTTTAAGATGCCATATTCTTTTTCTGTGAGGTTGCCTTTTTTGTGTGTTCTTTTGAAGTTCAACTTGGCTAAATCCTGTTTGATAAGAGATTCAAACATATCGAGGCTTTTATGACTAGAAGGTGCCATAAACGTACTTCTGAATTTTTACCCCATTAGTAGGTCTACTGTAGGTTCCTGTTTGTCTGTGACAATGTTCTCAAAGAAATGTCGTAACCTAAGTTTTCTCACAAGCTTAAAAAAGCTGATTTCTAATTCCAATAGATTGGTGTGACTTGTTGGCACAAACGACGTGCCTTTTTGTAGTGTTTTTAATTTCAATGCTGAAAATTGGTAATCCGAGATGTTGATCACAAGGTTATCTACTGTCCTCCATTCTTGGTTTTGTCCTTCTTGGCTGTGACAGTTCGAGTCTGAGGGTGCTCTTTCTCTTTTTCTTTTTCTTTTGCTCCTCCTGGGTCGTCTCTGTCGACGGGGCCTACCCCTAAAAAAGAGGTGCCTACAGCTTTAGATGGTGCCGTGGATGATGTTGATGTCGACTGCTCCTGTGGTGGTCGGGAGTAACTTGACATGTCACTGTCTGATGAAGATGTGTCAGTGTTCTGTGATTGTGGTTTATTTTGTCTCCGTCTAGCGTATATATCAGCCCATGTATAAACTTCCCCTAGTTTATAGTCGATCGTGTCACGACGAAACTTCCGAATTTTTCTTTCGTTTATTTCCTGGGTATGTTTGGACAGTTGATCATTGATATCTTGCAACACCTTGGTCCAATCTTCAGCAGACATAGAACTACTCAATTCTGTTTTTAGAACAGATATTTCTTTTGACATTTCTTCAAGGATATTGGATAGTTCTTCAATAATTAATAAGATTAAGTCTAAGGAACATTTGTTCAAAATGGCAAACCAACGGTCTTTAAATTTTTGCACATTCTTGCATAATGACGGTTTCAAGGGAATTCTTAATCCTCGGGGTATTCTTTGCACCCTATGATATTTAAGCATAGTACTCGCGTGCAGTCTCTGGTTAATCTCCTTTTTAGATAAATATAGTAGCTGTCGAATATTCTGCTCCTTAGTACGATTAGAAGTGAATTCAGTGGTCTCATCCTGAATGAGTGCGTATATTCTGGTAACTTCATTAGAAAATGCAAAAGTTTCTGCTCTCAAATCAGTTAAATTAGAAATTTCCTCATATGCCATGTTTGTATATGGCGTGCTACGTACTTAGTTCAGACAAAGTAAATAGATATATGATAGTTGTACGTGCACAACCAACTATCATATATCTAGGTACTGGAGAATCTCAGATTCCGGGTGAAAATGCTAAATCTGGAGCCCAGCTGCTGTAACAGGACTATGCTAAAAGAGATGGTTGACACATTCACCCACTTTGCCCTCCTCTATTCCTGCAGTAGTGTTTGCAGAGGTGTAGCCCTCATTTCTGGATAAATAGTTAAATGCAGGTAGCTTCCCAGATCTGCTTTTTCCAAAGTGTTCTTCTGCCTTTCTTTTATGCACTCTACCCCCTGTGCTGTCCTCCTCGAATCTGTCTTCTATGCTCACATGGTACCATGTCAATTCTTATCTCCCCCCAGTGCTCCTCGAATTCTCATCGCTCCTGAGTATTTTCCGTCAAGGAGCAGACTACGAAGTCGCTAGCAGCCTGAGCTGAATGTCTGCTAACGGAGCGGCATGGCCAACGGAGGGCTAGATATCACTCAAGCCCGTTGGAAGTCTTACATATTGTGAGCAGTGAATTACTGTGAGGGGCCAGTGTTTGTTTTTAAAGTAAACGAGAGGGTGAAGGAGCTGCTTTGCACAAGTATCTTGCATTTAAAGAAGGGGGAGCCCCAACACACTTAAAGTAGCCTAGCCACTGCTCCACTGATCACCATATTACCTTAATTCTCAATGTTCCCTCATCTGTACCCAATGGTGCCTCACCCTGTTATATTATTTTATGCATTATCTGTTACAGTTTTTAGTCCGCTTTGTCAGTATGAAGTAGTCATATCTATGCAGGGTTGCACCAATCAACAAAGAAGCCTTGGGCGAAGCACCAAACAGTGCAGGTGCCATTTGTGCAGCATGGACAGATAATCACCCCATGGAGGTACTAATAATATTTTAAAACAGACCCTTCTCATAAAATATCACAAACCCAACATATCTGGGAGTTCATAATGCATCGGCAATGTGACTTGTAACACCTGTCCCACTTTTGTTCTATGGAGACAAGCAGTCCATTGACAGGCTTATATATAGACCTCATTGCCTTACTGTTGTGCATTCTTTATTAACCTGAGTTTGATGATCAACACAAGTCTCTGTCCCATTTTTAGGTTCCCTGTGTTTGATTTGTATTTTTAGTCTCTGTGAGACTGAAGGCAGCATGAATAAAAGAGCTTTGCTCCAAGGTTTATTTTCTTCCTTCATTTTGGTAGTTCATGCTTTTAGTTGCAGAATACCCCTGGTGTGGCAGATTCATTAAAAAAGGGAAAGTGACTAAAGTGATAGTCATAAGGCCATATTTGTTATTGTTATTAAGTGGGTCTCAAATGGCAGCACAGTCATCTATCATCAAAACGCTACAACTCATCACTATCGTAGTCAACCCTTCGTCCATACCTGTAGCAGTTGCTTCTAGTATGTACAGGATAGGCCAGCTGACTTTGGACAGTTTTGACAAATAAATGCCAGGATCACTGGACTCTATTAGAATGCATTCTACAGATGGAGCGGCCTTGTTGCCTTTTGCCAGGTAGACAAAAGTAAAAAATCTGCATTATGATGCAAGGAATCTCCATTTCATATGGGGGCAAGCCTCACTTCACTTGGTGGCTTCAGCACTTGGAGCCTTCGTTCAGGTAAGTGGCTGCCTAATAATCTCTGCCTGCTGTGGAAGCTTACAGTAACAACTAAAGCATGTTGGTAGACCATCTGAAATGCCATTGCACACACTCTAATTCTTGTACACTAGTATGCTCTGCATGCTGTGGAAACATTTTGATAACAACTAAAGCCGCTCAGTAGACTTCGAAAGCCAGTGCATTAAACTGTGCCCTTTCCCCCTCACTTTCCCATAGCTTTGGCAGTAAATCCTCAAGCTGGAGGCATGTGTTCCCCCCCCCATAGCCAACTCTCCTTAGGTAGACAATCAATTTAGATGAACATGATTAGAACACTTTAAAATAATAATGACTCTTACGTTGTTCAACGTAACTGTTGGAAATGACCATCTTCTGCATGGTACTCTCCCAGATGTTTGCTTTCTGTTGCTGAAACCATTTTTATTTCCCATAGAACTCTGTTCGCTATACCACTGCCACCCCTTGGTTTGTGCTCTCATTTTTAAACATGGTAAAACTGGCACAGACCTAACTGGCACATTAAATTTACTTACAAGTCTCTAGTATATTGTACTACTTGTACCCAAGGACAGTAAATTAAATGTTACCAGTGGGCTGCAGCACCCATTGTGCCACGCAGTGTAGTAGCACTGTAAATCATATCTTCAGGCCTGCCACAGGAGCCAGGCTGTGCAGTATTTAAACTGCAAATTCAGCCTATCAAAATGACCCTTTTGACAAGCTCAACCTTCTTTTTAATATCTATAAGTCACTCCTAAGCTAGACCTTTTTGCCCAATAGGGCAAGTTGCATGGTATTTAAAGGTAGGACATGAAGAAACTGTTTTACATGTCCTGGCAGTGAAAAACCTCCAAAGTGTTTTTTCTATATGGCAAGGTTGGCTCTCCAATAGGAAAACACTTGGCTACATTATAACATTTGATATGCTTAATTTCAGTTTGGGAGCAGCTAGAAAAATGAAACAATGATTCATTTTAACTGTACTTTTAAATTTAACTTAATGGTAAAATTAAATGTTATATTACTATTAAGGAAAATACACTTTTAGTAAGTACCCTTTCCTGCCAAAAAGCAAAAGGCCTTTCAGCCAGTGCCTAGCGTCACTTAACTGCTAATGCTCCCCCTGTAGTGAGATGTAGATTGCTCCCTGACAGTGGACAAATGGCTTTGGGTGCAGGGAGGTGTTTTTCTTCATTGGACAGGATGGCCTGGGGGCTGTACCCAACCCATTCCTGAGCTTCAAAGGATGCCTACCCTGTCACTGGCAGATGTAGCTCACACCGGGTCTTGCCTCCCTTTTGTCTTCCTAGCCAGACTTGCTTCAAACCCAGTTGGAGGGGGAGCTGTTCAGAACTGGTTTAGGGGGCAGAGAAGGGGTTACCTTCCACCCACAGACTAACACAGGGCATAGCATTGAACCCCACAGACCTCTCCTCAGACATTCCTTCAACCCAGGACCCCAGAAGAAACCCCCAAGTGTCAGCTGGCTTACCCTTTTGTGAGCTACAGGGACACAATAAGCTTCCAGAGGCCTTTTTCCCTGCAACTGACCAGCTACAGCTGGACATACCCTGGACCCTGCTGCTGGCCTCTATTGTAGTGAGTCCTAACCCCGAAGTGGTCCCCTCCAGGTCCTGTACCCTTGTCTAGCATTAGAGTGCACTCCTGTCCAAACTGAAAGAGCTGGGACTATGCCAACTCTTCCTCTGAAGAACCAGAGGGAGACATGGATCGTTGTCTTGCCAAAGCCATCAACATCAAATCACCAGTCAGTTCCAACTTGACAGTTTGCCCCACTGAAGGAGATCGACTTCCAAAACAGTTTCTAAGTCCAACTGTAGAGGGTTTCACCAAGATCAACGCCGAGCCGCTTCCGAACAACATCGAGGCCTTCCAGGACACAGACTCCAGATTTCAGCCACTCAGAGCTTTCCCTATCTTTGTTGATGACTGCACCAGGACCCCACCCTCCATCAGCCCAGCACATCGAACTCCAGTTCAGGTATAGCTTTCAGCTCCCCCCACTGATGTCTCGTCGACTACCACTTTTTCTCCAGAAAACTTTTCAAATCAGAAGGTAAACTTTCTACTGGGATCAACCTGGTTCCTGTATTTGACTGCTGGTCCATCGCAGTCTGTCTTAATTTTTTACTTTTGCCCAGACTAGCACAACCAGATACCCGAGGTTGGCTTATGCGCTTTTTGGCGTTATTTTTTACTCCAAATTTAAAAACTCATATCTCCGGTTCTACGTATTGAATTTTTGTCATTTTGCTGCCATTTTATTTATTAAAATATTCCTTTTTTTCAATATGGCTTGGGATATGTCATGTGTTGCGTTTCCACTTTATTACTGTTTGAATACTGCATAAGTAATATACATATTGCCTCTAAAGTTAAGCTTGAGTGCTCTGTGCTGCAGGTACCAGGGGTTAAGCACATGTTTATTGATAGAATTTTGTGGTTCATCCTGACAAGGATTGGAGTTATTCTTTGAAGTGGGTTCTCATCCCCCTTAAACTAATACGCCAGTTTCTTACAGTAACCCTAACATTCAATATTAGCATAGCATAAAGCGTAAGTGTGTTTTTTGTCTAATTGCATCAGTAAATTACATAATTTGTCCTGGAAAATATATGGTATATGTATGCTAAAACAGATATGAATCAGACACTTGGCTAGCTAAATCTCTAAACTGCAGTCCAAAAAAATGTTTTCATTTTACTCTTTAAGTTACTGGGTGTGAGAAATTGGGTTGTTGGTTGACTGGGGTGTGAGTCCTGGTCAAGCAGCAAACACAATCCTTGTCAGAGTGGGGCACAAGCCAACTCTAAAATAACCCTCTGGTAGCTTAGCACAGAGCAGTGAGGCGTAACTTAGAGGCAATGTGTCAAGTATTAGTGCAACACTTCAAACACTAATAGGGTGAAGAATAACACACAAAAAGAATCCCACACCAAGTTAGAAAAAGAGAACTTTCTTTAATAAATGAAATAAGACCAAAATGACAAGAATCCAAACAGTAGAACTGGAGATATGCAATTTTAAAGATTTTAGTGAAAATGGAGAACAAAGTGCCAACTGTAGATATCTGGTCGCGACGGACTGGGACAAAGTCAAAAGTTCAGGCCGACCACAATGGAGCATGTTCTGGCTACAGGAACCCAGTTAGGCCCACTGAACAAAGTACCTTCAATCCTGATTTGCGGAGCTGTGCAAGGATTCGTGTCAAAGATGCGCCACACAGCAGAAGTGATGAGTCGGTCCCAAGATGAGGAGAGACTGTGAAGCAAGGGCCTGCATCATTGTCGAGAGTCCCATCGACAGGGCTTGCGATGCGAAGTCCGGCAGCGAGGATGCGGCCCGCAGTCAGGGCGATGTGGGAGTCCAGTGTTGTTGAGGCTACTGTTGACGAGAGATCCGAGGATGTGGTGCGCAGTGGTGGTTCCAAAGGCGTTGTCGGCTGCGGAGGCGATGCAGGTCTTTGGGATGGGTTCAATCCACGCAGCAGCAGAGATGCGTTGGTTCTGCTCAGGGTTGCACTGCGCAGCAGAGGATATGGAATGCCAAGTGTCCCATAAGCGCACAGCCCCACGGTAGTGGGCAGTCACTTGGGCTGGCTAGTGTAGCGCTTAGGGAGGAGATTGTCCCAGTTAGTGGAGGAGACAGTGTAGTGGTTACCCTAGTGTCCCTGAGTGACAGAGAGATGGTGCAGAGAACTCACATGCCTAGTATTACTAGGAAATACACGCAGTGGGTCACCATCATTGGGCAGAGGGTGGGGGCTCTGAGATATGCTGGAGTCAGCATGACGACCGTCACATGTCATCTGGTGACCTCCCTCAGAGCAAGTAGTCCCATATGTATTCCACCAAGTTGTTGCAGCTGACAACCATGAGTGTCACTGTCATGGCTCATGGCTCTGGTTCCCTTTGAGTGGGGGCTGGTCTTAGGTTCCCTGAGGGTAGCTGTAGCTGTGAGTCTGTTCATGCCTGTGGCTTGTCTGCTTGCCAATGACCTGGAGCACACCATGTGGAAGGAGGTGGAGCTCAGGTCGCACTTGGAGAAAATAGGGTTACATGAGTGGGTGTGCCTGACTACGCTGTGCATGGCCGCCAGGGAGGGTAAACAGAAGGACCAGGACCCGGAGCCTGGGAGAATGGCCCAGGTGCATGCCAAAAAGAAGAAGGGCAAGTGGCGCAGGAAACCAGCTCCTGAAACTCCCACAGTGCGGGAGGAGCCTAAACCTGAGAGGGATGTCCCAAAGCCTACTGGAGCGGACCCTACCTGAGATGGCCAACTGGCAGCAGATGGAGTGCCCTACTCTTGAGGGCCTACGGCAGAATGCCGAGACCCAGGCAGCTGGCAACAACTCTGGTGATCACCTGATCTACTGGGAGAGTGGTCTGCTGTATAGCGAGCCTAAGGTTCCTGAGCCTTGGGCAACACATGTGTTGGTGGTTCCCAGTGCTACAGGGCCTTCCTACTGGAGCTGGCTCATGATGTACCTCTGACAAGTCAATTGGGGCAGGACAATACCTTTGACAGGCTAGTCACTCACTTTTATTGGCCTCAAGTGAGGAGAGTCTTAGATGCTTTCTACAGGTCCTGTACTACCTGCCACACCAGTAGCAAGTCAGGAAGGAAGCGCAGAGCTCCCCTGCAGCCTTTTACTGTTGTTGGTACCCCATTTAAAATCATGGGCATTGACATTGTTGGGCCTTTGGAGCCCAAGACAGCCATTTGCAACAGGTCCATCCGGGTCTTGGTGGACCATGCCACCCGATACCTGGAGGCTATCCCTCTGAAAACAGTGACTGAGCCCATATGTAATATGTTTTAAGGAGAGAGCACAAGCACTTTAGCACTGGTTAGCAGTGATAAAGTGCACAGAGTCCTAAGGCCAGCAAAAACGAAGTTAGCAAAAACAGGAGGTCTGAAGGAAAAGGTTAGGGAGAAAACCATGCCAAGGATGCCAGGTCTAACACTGGACCAGGTACATATTTAGCTTATGTTTTCAGGAGAAAGGAGTGCAACTAAGAGTGGTCCTATAATGTGAATTGTACGGTCTTGTCCTACCACTAGAAGGAGGAAATCCCTCTGGTGCTTACATCAGAGGTATTTCCTTTGTAAATGTTAACTTGATCTGTAAGGTAAGATCTTCCCTCGCAGCATGAGATTTTTGTTTTATTTACTGTGCTATGCAGTGTGCCATGCATTCTAACATCACAGATTCCGAAAGTGAAAGCAGCTGATACTTTTAGGCTCCAGCTACTTTCATTGTGATTAGTGTTCAGGGGCATATCACAGCTGACCAAGCACCTATCATAACGAGAGAGGTACAGTTGGAAAGGGGAGACAGTCCCCTTTCCAACCTCTCCCTAGAGAATCCCTGCTCATGGATCGCCACAGGAGGGCTGTCCTCAAGCAGGAACCAACCTACTAGCTACCAGGGATTGCTTCAGTGGCGGGGAGTGGCCCCCAATATATGCCCAAATCCTCCACTCATATATGGACACTACAGTCTTTCTGCCCCCTGGGGGCGATTGTAAGTTTACCCCCCAGTCTGCTCACCCCAGGGGTGTGGAAAGCCCACTAGGGACCAGGAAATCCTATTGTGAAAAAAAGAATGATATGGTGGCCAGTTTATCTTGGGATCTGGTGATACCACCCAACCCTAAAGGGCAGGCTCTCTTTCTGCCCTCCACACCCACCAGGGTATATTGGTGCTTTACCCCAAAGCTCCCCTTCTGAGTTGAGGGGGGAGGGTAGAACGCAGACTAGATTCCATGGATAGAGCTTTATTTTTTCAAAACAAGAATGGGGTAGACATTTTAGCACCTGGGGGGGTGCAGATTGGGGAATTAACCCCTAATGTGTCTTCTCCAGGGGTCAGAAAATACACTAGACACCAGCGATACATTTTTAGTAAAAGAAATTAGATGGGGGCCAGCCTGCCCTGGCATTGGGCCACATTGTTCAACCCTGTAGTCTTTCTGCACATAAGCATGGGGGTGGGCATAACGTAGGATTGACATCTAATCTGCCCTGAAGAGGGGGCAGATAGTACACTAGATACTAAGGATGAATGTTTATATTAAAATAAATGGGCAAGGGAAGGTCTAGCCTGGCACCAGGCCACATCTCCACCTTTAAAGCCCCAACAATCTTTCTGCTCTGCTCAGCTCACCAGATTTGATGCCCTGCCTGGGACGCCACAAGACACACTGAACACCAAGAATACATTTGTTTTTAAAAAATTAGATGGAGGCTGACCCGTCCTGGCATAGAGCTGCAACCCCGCAAAACTAGTCAGGATGCATATACTGACAGTGCAGACCATAGAGGTGACCCACAATTAGTGCGCCCCGCCCAATTAGACCATTGGGAGAGGGGCACAGGGGTTTCGGGGACCCCCCAGGCAATCCCCTATTGAAAGAGAGGCTGGTCCAACTCTGGTGAAATATGGAGCAGCAGTTTCAACACAAGACTGTATCTTTGATTCATTTGCTCTCCTCAGTGAAGCCACAAACTGTCAGAGTGCGTGCCTGTGCTGAGGACAGCATTGTTTTTTGTAATCAAAGGTACTGTCCCAGTTTGAGCTGGGCACACTGATTAAGAGTGAAATGTGACACAATCAGGTATAGTGCCTCCAATGTGTGAGTCAGGTCCTGAATTTCCTTCTGTGTTTGGGCCACCCCTGTGGCCCAAACAGTCTTTTTGCCCCTTGGGGTCTTGAGATTCAATACTACGGCCATCCCCATGGCAGGTGAGAGGAAATTTGGATTCCCTTAGGGATAGTTTTAGCATATGGGCCAGCAGAGAAGGGGTAAACCCCCATTCTGTCTCAAATAAGTGGCTGAATGACTATCTGATGCTCTGCTACCTGGGGTGCCCAATGCCAAGGTGAGCCAACGCCCAAGAGCATTCCTTTTTCTGACACTAAACACTTGTCTTTAGTGGGCTTTCTGCCTCTAATCTCCCCCATAGTGGGCAGAAAGTTTGATGACTGGTTGGAGACTGCAGTCCAATGTCAGAAAGGGCAAGGCGTACAACCCATTACTTTTCTCACTATCTTCCCCTGGTGGATTAGTGGGCTTTCTGACTCCACTGGTAATGAGCAGTTAGGGGGAAAATGTCCCAGTCTATGGAGTTAAAAGACAACCAGGCTACCAGGAAAAAGTGTGAAATGGAGTGGGGCGGTGCAGCATTTTGGCATTGGGCCCCACAGACACTATTTCTGTCCCCTGGTGAGGCAGAGTGAGAGTTAAACCACACCCAAAAAATGCCAGTTTCTGAGGGTGTTTGTGAAACCTACTCAGAGGAAACCAGTGTAGGTGGCTTGTGTGAATCCCCACAAATAGTCTTACTCAAAATGCCCTAACAAACTATTTTCCCATATTTTTGTGACAGAAAACCTGGGCACATGCAGCCATCGGCCACAGTTTTACAACCCTGCCTTCCCACTCGTCTCTTGACCCATTTGTGAGTGGACTAAACACACAGCATGGGAACGGGCCAAAACGTAAACATGTGAAACCTGTTTCAATACACCATTGACTACACACCATCCTCCCACACAAGTGTGATACTGTTTTTAATAGGAGAAGTGTGGTTGGATCTTTGTCTAGCCCCAAAGATTTTAGCTAATGTTAGATATTTGTAAGGCATTCTGAGTAAGACAAATTGGTGGAATCCACATAAGCCACACAGCCGTGGGGTCCCACAGGTGTCTAGTTTGTATTGAGTTTATAGGTTTCCTCTGGGTGCTGTTCGACACTGTGCCCAAATACCGCAACTATCCATATCGCCAGACGAAGGAAAAATGTTGACGTCTCCATGTTGTATTTGGGGTGCCTTTCCTGCAGGAGGTGATAAGCCCATCCACCCCTTGGGATACCATATTAATTAGGAAAAGTGTTATTATTTAAGGCCGTGTGAAATTTTGCCAGCATATTTGGAGTAATTTTGGTACTTTCGCGTAACAAAATGTATGTGTTTCATGCAAGGGTGTTTGTGAAAAACAGGCAGTACGCCATTACTCTACATGTTGTAATTTCGGGAAATAATTGTAACACAAGATGTACAGTATGGGTAATTTCTAAACACAAGCGCTATTTCAGGTAAATTGTTTACATAAGCTGACAGTCTGAGTAACATTTGAGCATGAAACTACAAATATGAACATGAGCGGAAATGTTTTGAATGTGAGCAGCAGTTCCTTTAACATGGCAGGTCAACAAACATTTCAGGGAGATTTCTTACCCAAGCGTAGAGCGCCCTACCTGAGACATAACCTCAGACATGCGCCTTTGTTTCTTTTAATCAGGTTGGGAGACCTATTGATTAAAATTATTTTCGTTGGTACTTCCAAACCTGTTTTAAACTTCCTTCAGGGTACACACCTCCACTCACTCATCTACACTGGTTAGGCCCCTCACCCACACGGCACCAAACGGCAATTTGGAATAAAAGATCTCCGCTAAAGAGCCCCTCATAGAGAGCCCGTCAGGTATTGCAGCGCCGAACTGATGAGGAGCAGCCCTATGATGAAGCATGACACCCAGCCAGGTGTGTGAGGGCCCCAAATTCCAAGAGGAGGAATACCCGTCCTCTTACTTCTCATGACCACGCAAAACCTGTTCCCCTAGTTTTCCCTTGTCTCGTAATTAGGAACAGCATACTTTCTGTATCTATCCTAAAACCCAAACTTTTTAGTTCATTTTTCGGAGGGGGAAGTTCACCTAGATCATTGGGCCATTGAAGTTCCGACCAAGAGTAGGGGAATTTCTGACTGCCAGAACCTCAATTTTGTCTCCATTAAGTTTCAAATTACTGCTGGACATCCAGTCAGTAGCATCTCTTAGACAGGGATTGAGTTTGGTGGAAAGTATTCCTGTATCTGAGGTTAAAGAAATGATGATTCGAGTATCATCGGCATAGGATACTGTGGAGAAGCCATGCCACATTATAATTTCTGACAAGTGCTGATCATAGACATTAAATGGAGAGGGGCTTAACGAGGATCCCTGAGGTACACCATATTCCAGGGATAACGTGTCAGAGCAAAAGGAATCCTTACTCACTTGGAAGCTTCTGTTTATTAAAAAGGAGGTTAACCATTTAAAGGCTGTGCCATTAATTCCTACTTCCTCCAGTCTTTTGATGAGAGTTGGATAGTACACCATGTTGAACGCCGCGCTAAGGTCTAAAAAGGTGACCGCTACTGTACCTTTGGAGTCTAAGATTCGTTTGAGCTCTTCAGTCACGGCTAAAAATGCTGTTTCCATGCTATTTGCTGCTTGTAAACGTGTTTGCGTGGAATGTAAGTGTACCTGCTCCTTTAAGAAAGTGGAGAGCTTTTCGTACACCAATCTTTCTACAACTTTTCTAATACTTGGAAGAAGAGAGATTGGCCTGTACCTTTAGGGTAATGAGGGATCCAAGGCGGAATTTTTCAGACTTGGCTTCAGCATGGCCTGTTTCCATGCGGGGACACTTCACCTGCCTCAAAAGAGTGATTACGTTTTTTGGCCATGATGAGGCAGATGGAATCCTGCCTTTAAGAAGGATGTTGGGAGGTGTGGCATCTAGAGGAGATCCTGATTTAATTGTAGTAAGGAGACTTATGATGCCTTCTGTTTTGATTTTGGTGAAGGATGAAAGATTTACCTGTATCACATGATATTATGATTAACCGCAAATATAGATTTGTACAAATAACTACTATTCCAAACCCAGATTCTTTGGCACGTATCCAGTTTTCATTCACTAAATTTTAAATGAACGAATGATCAGTCCACAATGAAAAAAAAAATTACAGGCTGCAGCTTGGCTCTAGGTAGTGCGAGTTTTCGTACCAACAACCACTATATATCACTGTGATTGGGAGTCTGATGGAGTTAGCACTATGTTACTTTTGTAATTCACCCATCACGGCAAAATATTACAGATGAAAACATTGTCTCCTATTTCTGTGTTTTGCAACTTGCTGTCATTGGTTGTTGGTTCCAATGATTAGATTCTTTGGGAAAACCATAATCAATCTACACAACTAACGAGCTCAGAATTACACTTTCAGAAATGTACAGCTTTCCAGGTTCATCCATGTGTTTCACATCACTCTTCCCTCGTAAATTGCAAATGGCTTATAACCGCAAAAACTGTAAATATTCACTACCACTTAGAAAATTGCAACTACTATGGTCAGACAATGATTTTTACAATTCTGCCTGTTTATGAAGGCTAGAAATAGGATATTCTTAGTACAGCAAACATTTTGCTGATGCCGTTTTTATGAGAAAAAAAAACGTATTCACTTTCTTAAACAGGACTTTTTCACATTTTTCCAAAAACCCCTAAGAGTTTGCTACTTTTGGCTATTTTCTTGGTTCCTGCTAGAGGAATTTACGAATCCTTCCTACGATTAGAATCTTTAACATGCAGGCAAATAAGACACAAAGTTAGCCTTGCTGCCTTTCGTGGAAATACTTATGAAGGCTTTGCCATGAACTGCACCGAATAACAACAAGCATTTGCAATGCAATTGGTCTCGCCTTTGGGACCTTATATGTATTTCGCTATGCAGCATATTAGCCTGGGTGCTGAAACATCTACTATTCTTTAACATGGAGGGAAAGTAAGCACCAAACTGCGTGACACACCAGGTATGGGAACACATGGAGAGAAATATTGCCTTTCAGCAGGAAATGGTATAGTCCAAAGCTCTGTTTTTAATATAAAATCAGGGCCTTCAGTGGTCATATTACTGAAAATACAAGATTTGAAAAAAATATTATTGTCTACGGGTGCTCGTGGAAGACAATTTCTATGGACTGGAATCTAGAGAAAGCTAAAGTGATTTTGGTATTTTACTGACCTCAGCTGGTCGTTTTCTAACAAGAAAGCTAAATAGAGGCAGTTGCCAAAAAAATTAAAAAATTAGAGTCTCTCAGCAGAAAGCAATTCTGGTATTTTACTGACCTCTGCTGGTCGTTTTCTATCAAGACAGTTAAATTGAGGCAGTTGAACAGAAACAAAAGTCCCTAAGTGGAAGCAGACAAGTCCTAGGGCTGATCTCCAGACCCCACAAAGTACATACACATATAGGTATATAATAAGTGTATACAAGAGGTCTCGAATGCTCGACCTAAAAACGGGCTCAACACTTGAGGGCGGGAAGAGTTGGTTGGAGAATCCTCAGTAATTAAGGAGTTAAAGTGTACCGCACTGCTAACTAAGGCAGAATGTTCTTTACATGTAACTCTCCCACATTTACATTAGCTTTGGATTCTGATCACTATGGGTTGGCAGGCTGTGGGTCTGAACTGAAGGGACCTGGAAAGTAATCACCCATCTACATTTCATTTTGCAATTGCATTGCATTAAACATCATGTATCACCAAAAATGTACTTGAAATTCTATACTCGCAGCAAGAAAATGAAAACCTAATACAATTATATTTTTCACTTGCTGGTGATGCATCCAACAAGGGAAATATTACATTATATCTGCTTTTGTTGAGGTACTTCAGTTTCACTTTTTGGTGTGACCCACACTTTGGTAGATGTCTGTGGTGATGCTGAATAGACTGCTTCTGCAATTGCAAAGTCAGTTCAAGAATATAGCCTTCTATTATGGTGACAGTGCAAATATTAATTATTTATGACACCAATCTATTTTTCAGCTACTGCAAAAAATCAAGTGAAGGTATTTTCCATCGAACTGTCCTGCCCACATCCTCCATAACGACTAAGTGAACCATTGATGGCCTTTCTATTGATATTGACACATTTACTTTAAAAGCCTGTAATAATTTCTCATCTGCACAGTGAACAAACAAATTAGGGGGTTATTTTCGTTTGCAGACTCTGAGTAGCTGCCTTTGTTTCAGTATATACCAATACGTTCACTCCCCTTACTTTCAGCCAGCGGCGGCTCCTCCGCAATGGCGGAGGAGCGTCGCCCCACTGGCTCAGAGACGGGAGCTGAAAAATAAAATGATATTTTATTATCATTTTGTTTTGCAGGTGCTGGCTGAACCATACGTGTCTAGGGAGGGGCGGGCTGGGCCATGGCAGATGGGGAGAAGTGGTGGGCACTTATAAGTGAGCATGTCAGTTTGGCCTGCCGTCTTAGGCCGGGCAAACAAACATGCGCATTTAGGTTTCTCCAACCCGCTGTATTCTACAGCCGGGTGGAGAAGCAGCCAGGGCCGGCGCTAGGCATGGGCAGTGTGGGCAGCTGCCCAGGGCCTCGTGCTCAGCTGAAAAACAGGGAGCCCCGCTTCACTGTGAAAGGCCACGCTTTCACAGTTAGCTCAAATGCTCCTCCAGGGCCCCCTGCCCCACACAATCACATTACAAATGTAATGTGAGATGTCTTGACTTGCTGATCAGGGCGTGGTGGCATTCCTGGAGGTGCAGGGGTTGGGGGAAGGAGCAAACAGAATGGGGCTGGTACAGCAGCTGTTAAGTACCCGCCCTTCTAGGCGCCCTTTAGGCATTTTGTTACTAGGTGACCGACGGCCCCTTTGTTTCCAGGACCAGCCCTGACACAGGTAAGGAAAGGTGGGTGAGGGGAGGAGGGAGCAGCTAGATCAACTGGTTTTTGTAACCTTTGCATCACCCATAGCAAAGATTGCTTTGATGTGAATGCCCATTTAAAATGTATGTAGAACTGCAGGGCAGTGTTGTGCAAAATGCCTTGTTACTGCTTCAAAGCCCAGGGGAGGGGGCCCCCCTTCCCTGGGCCTCGAAGCGCTGGAGCAAGCTGTAAAGTCTAGGTGTGGGGGCCCCCTTCCCTGGGCCTCGTAGCCATTACTCCCTCTTTCCTCTCCTTTCATTTATTTGTTCCTCTGTCAAATTGGTCCAAAAAAGAAAAACACTTTGCTGGAAATGTCTTTTTGGGACATTTTTCTATTGCAAAGTGCAGCCTCGGGACAGAGAGAAATTAAAGTTTCAAAATGTGAAAAATAGCTAAATAGAGCAAGACAGACTGGGTCGCAAAGTGGCCAGATTGATTTTATTCACACCCAGAACACATTAGCGCTACTTTACAGAGTTTGCCAGGGATGCGCTACTTTTATTTTCTCTTCTTTCTTTGAACAATATTGTTTTCCCCGGGTGGGGAGGTGCACCATTCCTGGATGTACTGCAATACCTGGTTGATGGGTGGATTGGAAAATAAAATGTGTACCGCAGCTCTGTGTTCACGGATTTGGTCTTTTTAACCCATACTGCTTATGTTTTGTAAGGAGATAAGTAATGGACATTGAAATGGTTCCCTTCTGGACCCTGTAGTCATGTCCTTAACTTTTCAGGCAAAAGCACTCACTGATTTCTGAATAATAAGTGCAAAAGCGTTAAGGTAACCATGTTGTTCCTTCTTACATTTCGCATGTGTTACCTAATCTTGCATTCCCTATGAGTGTTTGCTTTTACCAGGATTTTGTTATTTTTTTTTTTAGGCAGCATATCTTGTCTAGAGCATAATTTGAACTGAGTCGCATCCAGGTGATTATAGCGGGGCACAATTGGATTGTAGTTGAAGGCAGTGCGAGTTTCTCTCAGTAGGATGTGGCACTATCGTCAGAGCTGACGAATATGGGACTGGGGAACCAGGTTCAGCCGTCATGACCAGTTCGCCAGACCACTCTCTTGAGGGAGCACATTCCCGTGCTAGACCTTAGAAGGACCCGCAAGACTTTAGAAGCCCTGGTGTATTAGCACCAGCAGGTGGACCCTAGCAGTGGCAAGTGTGGGTTAACCTTGAAGGCCTGTCCCCCACAATCTATACTGAAGTTCACCTCCAGCCTTGAGGGCAGACCTATGAAGCAGCACACCCTAGAGCAACAGTGATCCTGTCACTGAGGTTACAGGACCCTTGAGAAGGGCCGGTTCTAGGGTGGTGCGCCCGTTGTGATCGCACTGGCCGCTGACTTCGGGTGGGGGCGTCATGTTTGCAAGTATATTATGTTTTTAAAAGCACTTGCTGCCTCCTTCCTGGCCTCCAGCAATTTTCGGCTACAGTAAAAATGTCATGATAACTCCGGTGATTAATGTTCTTCTTAGAGAGAGATGGAGTTTTATCAAGTAGAAGTTTTGACTGGTGAAAAGTAAGCGCAGAGGGCTAATGTGCTTGCTGCAAAGAACATGTACCATGCAGATCACAAAGTGCACATAATGTAAATAGGTCAGTGGGTTACTGCTTTTGTCAGTGAGATCCTTTTGTTACTTGCAGTTTATAAGTCAAAAATCTTAACATAGAACAGTGAGCTATTAACTGTCATCTTAGAGCTGCATGCAAACTGCAAGGTATAAATTAGAGCATTATGGTTATTTCCCCAGTCTTTGATTATCCTATTGTTGCAAAAAGGGTTCATTTGGATAGAAATCAATTCTGGTTATTAAAGAGAACCCCCAACATGATATTACGTTCTAAATTCATAGTTTGTGTTTCTGCAGACCAATCACTATTAAATTATATGGCCTACTAGTATGATTGTCATGTGACTCCTACACCTTGTAGTCTTTTGTCTTTTTTTTTTTTTTTTACGGAGTTTTATATAGCGCGAACTTGATCCGAAGGTATCGGGTATCAGAGCGCTTTACATAGCACCAGTTGCGTTACATGAGGACACATTCATTTTTTGTTAGGCACGAGGAGATTAAGTGATTTGCCCAGAATCACAGGATGTTCAGCGTCATTGCCGAGACTCGAACCCGGTTCCCCAGATTCGAGGTCGACCGCCCTAGCCGTTAGGCCAACTCCTCTCCCCAACATTTTCTATGCCGTGATTTACATATGTATGATTGATTGTCTGTGTGTAATGTTTGTGATGTAAAGTACTCTGACAGTCTACACTGGTATCAGTGGCGCTGTAGATCAAATTAAATGCATCTGAGCGAGAATGTGGTTAGGGAGACTTGAGGGGCACTGTTGAGGGAGTCCGTGGCAGAGGGAGTCATTGGGGGGCACCAACAAACATTGTCGCACAGGGCTCCACCAGCGCTAAAGCTGGCCACTACCACCTCCTACAGTTCTAACACCAAATCAAAAACATTGATTTGAAAACCCTTTGAATCTGCAGCATACCTTCAAGTCAATGTATGATTTAGTAGTGGTCTCGGTGGTTCTAAGTCTTCTTTTTATTTATGCACAATCTTTATTTGTTTGTAATGGTGTCTTGTATTTTTGTAATATACGTGTTGTGTTTTTGCACTTAACATAATTCTGGCGAGTAAAGAGCCCACACACAAAAAAGATTGTCCTACGAGTCTTAGCATGTGCGTGTGGGATACTGGTGAGAATATTTACGTTAAAACAACTTACTAAGTATTAATGTCATCCTAAGGTGGCACCATAATGGCACGGAAAGATAACGGAGCCTTTTGAAATTTGCGATTATATCCATGGTGTGAGGGTTTTTCTCTTGTTTAATTTTATATTTTGAATGATCCCGCCCCTCATTACCTCAACAGGATCTCTCCCCTTTATGAGAGAACTGGAATTTTTATCATGCACTAATCTGGAAACAATCATGGAATCTGGAAACATGGAGTAAAAAATATCCATCTTTTTGAGACCTGCAACCAGCTTTTCCATCCAATGTGACAAATGTAATCCATTTAATACAGTTTTCAAATATATGGACTTATTTCACTTGTATATTTATCTTTTTGTCCATGTTACTGATATCCACATTAGGTCTCTTCAGTGATGCCAAATAAGATCAATAGTCCTGCAATGTCACTTTCTGTGATGTCACTTTGTAGTAATCAGGCAGGAACGGAGTGGAATTTTAAGGTTTATTTCATTAGGCTACACGGCAGACAGGCAGCACAGGCAGCTTCACCATCCAGCTTCAACCGTTTTCCCAGTACATTTGAAAACCCACAAATCTAACAACAGAGCTACTAGGCAACAATGGAACTATCATTAGAAGATGACAAGAGAGTAGAACATTGGGCTCTGTCATCTTCTAATGCTAAGGCACAGGATACAACATATCCTCCTTTCTTAACAGCAAAATACAAATGAAATAAATAAAATAAAATAAACAAAAGCAAAGATGAAAATGCAAAGTAAGAGTCCAGACAATTCACAGACGATACCTGCTGGGAACAACTTTTGGTCTTGAACTTCTTCTAACAGAAACATCAGGAGACACAACAACATCACTGTTATTTGGACATGCAGGATAAACACGTGAATCATTCCTGACTTTAACAATTTTACCCACATTCCACCATTTTCCTCCCTCAACCTGAACAGCATTCCTGCCCACTTTAATAACAGGAATAGAAGCACCAAATTTACTCTCCCCTTTCTTAACATGTGTGGGAGACTTGATACGGACAAAATCTCCCACAACTACAGGGACAGTCTTGACACTTCTTTTCTGATCAAACCAAGACTTTTGTTTGGACTGAGAAACTAACACATTATCTCTAGCAATATCCATTAGACATTCCACATCAGGTATGGACTTAACCCATTTGTTCATCCAGCCAGGTTTAAAGCTGGTATTGGCTCTCCTTCCTCTTAACAATTCGAACGGAGAGACTTTGGTCGTTGAATGAGGGGTTGTTCTATAAAACCAAAGCATACTGTCCAAAGATTTCATAACATCATAGTTACCTGACTTGGCCCATTTGATACACTCACCCACCACACGGTTCATGCGCTCGACAAAACCATTAGTCTGGGGGTGATAGAGAGAGCTTTTCAAGTGCTTAATGTTACAGGAGAGCAAAAATGATTGGAAAATGGCACTGACAAATTGTGTTCCATTATCAGTAATCATGACTTCGGGAAAACCCTCCCTCATAAAGACTTCTTTGAGGAAACAAACAAGATTTGAAGTAGAGGGATCCCTGACAAGCTTTATTTCAGGCCACTTGGACCCATAATCAGAACATAAATAAAGCGACATCCACCAGGCAAAGTTTCAAACGGACCCATAATGTCCAGTCCAACTTTGGCCCACGGTCTAGATGGACACTCAATAGGGAGAAGAGGAGGAGTGGCAACTTTTAAACTTTTAAACGTACCCAAAAGAAACCTCCGATCTTCCAACCTCGCACTGGCCGAAACCCCGCGCATCCACAGAGCCAGAGCAGGCGGAAGATCCTTCTCTCACATTGCAGCCAAGACCTGGAACGAGCTACCGGCAGACATCAGACGCGCCCCCTCCCTGAACACCTTCAGGAAGACCCTCAAGACCTGGCTCTTCGGCTAAACAGATCTGCAGACCCCCCCCCCTCAGCGCCTTGAGACCCTCACGGGTGAGTAGCGCGCTTACAATTCCCTGATTGATTGAACCTTTGTCAGCAGAACGACACACAACACAGGAATCCACCACCTCACTTATTTCAGCGTCCATTGAAGGCCACCAAAAAAACTCACGAATGCGCCGCTTAGTGAGGGTTGCACCTAAGTGACCATCATGAGCCTTTCCAATGATGACCCTTCTAAAGCTCTGCGGGGGAATGAGTTTGTCAGAACATAACAAAACACCATCTTCCAAAGATAGCTCTGATTCAACCTTCCAATAAGGTTGGAGGGGAGGAGAAAGTACACGCTCTCTGGGCCAACCATTCTTGACAAAGTTACCCACTTGCAATAGTGTTTCATCATCTCTAAGAGCATTCATCCAGTTTTCTTCTGAACCGAGATTATGTTCCTGCAAATCAAGAGAAGCTACAAAACAGTCATCAGAATCTTCCTCACAAAATTCTAGGAAATCATGTTCCCCTTCCACACTTTTCAGCGGAAAATGGGACAAAAAATCAGCTCTGTGATTCCTACCACCAGAAATGGGGATGATATCAAACTGAAATTGCATGAGGCGAGAAACCATCCTAACAATCCTGGGGGTACAGCACTTACTAGTCCCCGAACCAAGAATATTGACCAAAGGCTTGTGATCGGTTCTTAAGAGAAAACGCCTACCCCAGATATATGGGCAAAATTTTTCTATGGCCCAAAGGCAAGCCAAGAGTTCCTTTTCGATAACGGAATACTGCAGTTCTGCATCCTTAAGAACTCTAGATGCGAACGCAACAGTATTCTCATCTTTGGGTAAATTTTGGGTAAGCACAGCCCCCAACCAAACTTGGCTAGCATCAACTGTAATACAAGAGGGAAGTTCAGGATTGAAAGGTTTAAGAGCTTCACTGTTGCCAAGACAATCCTTAACACAGTTGAATGCAGAAACACATTCATCGGACCAAAAGAACTTCACACCTTTCCTGAGAAGGCAGCTGATAGGACGTACAATAGTAGCATAATTGGGAATGAATTTGGAATAATATTCCAAAAGACCAAGAAGCGATTTTACTCCAGTCTTGTCAACAGGCGTAGAAGCATGAATAATGGCATCTAAGAGACCCTTCATAGGTCTAATCCCTTCTTCGGAAATAAGATGACCTAGATATTCGATTTCTTAAGAAAAGAACTTGCATTTCTCAGACTTGACCACAACACCATACTTGTGAAAAATGTCAAAAACTTTGTCAGCACAGAGTCATGTGACTGAACATCTTTAGAATGGATCAGAACGTCATCTTGAAATACTAAAACTCCATCAATACCACCCAACAAATTTTGCATGACACGCTGAAAGACAGAGGCAGCTGATGCCAGTCCGAAAGGCATGCGTTTATACTTAAACATCCCTAGGGGCGAGACAAAAGCTGTAAGGGGACGAGAATCTCTATGTAACTCTATCTGATGATAGGCACTGGCAAGATCTAATTTGGAAAAGAATTTAGAGCCATTAACACACTCAAATAGATCACAAATTTTTGGAAGAGGATTGGAATCCACCCAGATGTCCTTATTTAAAGACCTCAAGTCAACACAGACGCGTAATTTTCCACATCTTTTGTGTGCAACAACCAACGGGGAAAGCCATAGAGACTACTCAGTGGGCTCACTGATACCCTGGGCACACAAAGATTTGAGTTCTTTATCTAAATCGTCTCTGACACTAAAGGGTACACCCCTCAGCTTGTGTTTAACCAGTATAGCACCATCTTTCACAATGATTTTGTGCTTAAATCCTCGGATCATTCCTAGCCTATCACTAAAGACAGAGGGAAACCTTTCCTTCGATTTGGACTGGTGATCATCATCAGAAATCATGAGAACTTGTTCTTTTGAGCCATGCCTGAGAATCATACCAAATAATCCTTGGTGGTACCAGCCTAGGATATTTAAACCCTTGAGAGCAACATATACCTTACCTTTAATCTTCCTACCTTTGAAAACCAGGACATCCTCTATATATCCTAAAAGTTCAATTCTCCGTCCTTCATAAGAAACTGGGGAGCGATCGGAAGGTTCGAGAACTCTATTGCCCCACGTTTCCTCAAATAATTTGTGAGTAATCATAGTGATTCTGGCACCAAAATCAACAAGTAAATTGAGTGCTTTGCCACCAACACAAATTTCTACTATTGGATCAACACAGTCAGAGGGATCACCTTCTAATGGTTCAGAATCCTCAGACAACACGCACACGTCTGTGACAACTGAAACTATTTCTGAGTCAGATTCATGGTCAGATTCAAGAACACATGCCACAGCTTTCTTTTGATTTTTCCTCTTCAAACACACCTTGGCAAAATGTCCTATTTTTTTTACAGTAGTTGCACACAACATTAGCTCCAGGGCATTTTCCACCATTTTGATGTGGAGGATTACCACAACGTAAACACATTTGCTTAGTGCTGGAGTGATCAGAAACATTTCTACTTGTAACATTTTTGGGAGCAGAATACTTGAAATCAATTTGTTTACCCTTACTATTTCCTATAACAACATTTACAGATTCTAGTGATTTGTCCTCTAATTCCTTTAAAGAAATTTGTGAAGTTGCAATACTTTTAGCAATTTTGATAGTCTCTTCTAGAGTAGGATTAGCCAAAGATAATAGTTTTTGCCAGATATGTTTGTCTCTGCACTGGCAAACAAATTGGTCTCTGATCAGTTGATCAGTATATGTTTCAAATTGACATACGGAAGCTAATCTGCGTAATACCGAGATGTAGGCATCCACATCTTCTCCATCACCTTGACGTCTTTTGAAAAATTTATGCCCAAGGACCATAAGACTTGGCTGCTTATCGAATCTGATCTTCAGTTTAGTAATGGTATCTTGATAATCGTCTATATCATCTTCAGGTAGATGAGTTAATTCTGGTAGATGTATATAAATGGACCTTCCCTCAAAACCTAAAGAATGAAGGAGAAGACATTTTTTCCGTTCACTGCTGAATCTCGAAGCTCCAATAGCCCCAAGATAAGTTTGAAAATCATCAAACCATATTTCCCATCTTACAGGAGGTTCTCCAGGACCATCGAGAAATGATGGAGGAGGAGCAACAGATTGCATGGTACAGATGTAAAATGGAAAATGTAAGTGAAGATAGAAACGAAGATAGAAATGAGAACAAGGACAAAGCAAGACAAAACTTAAACAGAGAGAATGTAAACAGTGTGGAATATAGAAAGATGATAAGATGGGACAATAAACATTTGCAAAACTAAGATAACAGCTACATGAAAAAATGTGTAAATGTATATATATAAAACAAAAGTAAAAAAAAATAATAAAAAAATGAATGCAACATGTGGTGTGCGAATCACCGTGCAGGAATCCGCTGTAAAATTATCAAGTATGTGGATCACTGTAGTAAATGATGGAAGGTGTGCGAATCACCGTGTTGAGATCCGCAGTAAAACAAAAATCAAAACAAATGCGAATACAACATGTGGTGTGCGAACCACCATGCAGGAATCCGCTGTAAAATTATCAAGTGTGCGGATCACTGTAATAAATAATGGAAGGTGTGCGAATCACCGTGTTGGGATCCGCAAGAAAAAGTCACTGGAGAGTAATTGAAGGCATAGAGTGTGTGGAACACCGTTCTTGAACTAGTATTTATAAATTTCCAGAAGGAAAAAGAAACACAGCAGGCAAAATAATTGGTGTGCGGATCACCGTGAAGAGAGCCGGGATCAGCCGTGAAGGAACGCCGTGAATATCACAATGCTAATCGTTGCCGGGCAACCAGATTAAGAGACCAGGGAAACGTCATAGAGAGGTTGCTAGTACAGAATCGTTGGATATGTATTACGTTTGCATGAATCGTAAAGATCAGGCAAAGTCAGGCACACGAACACACGTTGGAAAAGCACTGTGACGTATGCGTCAGGCAAAGTCAGGCAGAAAGGTATTCGTTGGGCCTTGTCCAAACTTTTGAACATGCGCACATTAGGCCAAACCAATGCCGGTTAACGATCATGCGCAGAGAAGAGAAATCAGCCACCGCGTTCACAGCAGTCATAAGCGCTGCATCGACCACAACCTGCGTAAGCAAGTGGACACAGAAATCGGTGGAGAAGTGAAGAAACGGAGAAGAGGAGATCCGTTGATGCGGCACAAGAAAAAAGAACAAAACAACAGAGAGCTGCCTTACCGCCGTAGAGGTAGGATGTGTTTAAACTTGTCACGTAGATCGAGGCATCAACACACGCATAATTTAGCATGTAATCTTTCAAGGATCGAGTTTCTGTAGATAGTAGCACACGCAGGGTTCAGCGTGTAACCGTGTAGCCAGGTCGTCGCCACAAATTTGTAGTAATCAGGCAGGAACGGAGTGGAATTTGAAGGTTTATTTCATTAGGCTACACGGCAGACAGGCAGCACAGGCAGCTTCAACATCCAGCTTCAACAGTTTTCCCAGTACATTTGAAAACCCACAAATCTAACAGCAGAGCTACTAGGCAACAATGGAACTATCATTAGAAGATGACAAGAGAGTAGAACATTGGGTTCTGTCATCTTCTAATGCTAAAGCACAGGATACAACACACTTCTTGTGATGTTACATGGAAATTAGAGGGGCCTCACATCTTCCCTCTCGCCCGGGGCCCCAGAAATTCTAGGACCGTCCCTGGAAACGGCACAGACTCCCTGTGCTGAGCAGGCATCAAACCAGCCCGCTTAGGCAAATCCTGGCGCTGCTCTCATACCATGAGAGCAGCGTCTGGATTGGATAGGGAGTCTGTCTCAGGGACTGCCGGGAGCAGCAGGAAAGCAGAGGAGCACCGAGGCACAAGGCGTCCAGCAGCATCACGTAAGTTGTTTTCTTTATTAATCCCTCCAACCCGATGCTCCCGCTGCCCTGCCACCACGCCACTGCATATTGGCAGCGGCCGCGACTGCTTTCAGGCATTGTATTTTGCAGCACTGTGCAGCAGTGAAACCTAATTTTCAGACCCTAGGACATCATCACTGTGGCAAAGGCAGACGTGTACCTTTTCTTTGTTCACAGCATAATAAATTGTATTTAATGATGCTATCCTGTAGCTCGAGTAGGAGGTGTTGAGTGCCCCTGAAGCACCAGCCATCCCCAGACTGCTGTTGAGCAACCTGAAGAGCCAGATGGAAAACCAGTTATTTGATAATTTTTTAAGTAAACAGTAGTGATGAGCATCCTGAGTGAGTTTTTATTTTCTTGGCAAAGTGGTTTGATTTTTCTGAGACCTATTACCTAATTTTGATATAGCCTTGCTGTTTAAGAGAGATGATTACTTTTCAAAACCCGTGGTAAGCAACTAATGCTGTAACCCTTTCCATTATCTGCAACTGAAATACCTCTCGAATGACTATATTTTTGTGGCATTAGGTTTTAAAGCAATTACAGGCACTGGCTTACCATGTGTTTAGAAATGGCTATTTTTTTCCGGTTGCCAACTGAAGTCCCCAGTTTAAAAAATGTCAGTCTCTCATTGTCAGGAAGTAGTGCTGTAAATAAAAAAATATTTTCTCTAATGAAACAAGAAATAGATGTAATATTGACTTTTTTTCCGGCTGAGGTTCATAGCCAAGTTAATATGCAAGTTACATTCTGAATTTCCCAAACCTCTGAGATTTGATAGCGGGATTAGTCAAACCTAATGTATTCCATATCACCCTGTATTGCTTAGTGCAGCATACAGTCTGCACTAGATGAAATACTTCTTCCATGTCCCAGGTCTCTATGAAAGCACAAGTGAGTGGGAAACCAAGTAGGAGGTGAGTTGAATTTAAGTTTGAAATATACATTTTTTAATATGCAGCTGTCCTATGAATCTATAATATTTATTCAAATGTATGTATTTTATAAAGTGGGAAAACCCAAACCTATTCAAGTAGCAACATTTCCTACACTAGGGCAAAATTAAACAGTACGGTGAAGTTTGCATTACCTGTATATTTGGTTCTAATAAATTCATTTCTATAATCTTTTCATATTCACGAGTGTTTTTGCCTTTAGTACCCTCAGAATAGAATGGCAATAACACAGGTCTACAGTTTGCCTTATTCCTCATGTAATCTGGGAGACTCATCTCATCTCTCTTCTATTTGTTCATGTAAAGATGTGAAGCAAGAGCCATTATGAATCAGGCAGACATCCCACCCTTGCTGTCCTTCAAGCTCATGATTGGCAACAAAGCGGCTTTCAATTTCCAGGTGTAGGACTTATGAGATTCCAAAAATACAGGACGTGGAATGAAAACGGGGTTTTGCGACTGAAAACGCGATCCTCCTCTGCCATATTAATGCCCTGGGTCAGCTCGTCTTGTTCATGCGCTGATTGTATCCCAGCAGAACATGAATCCATTAGGCTGCTCTTTGATCTCACACCTGTCTGGTACCTTTCACGCAAGCACTATAAAGCTTCTCAGCCCGGGCGGATGGGTCTTCTATGGCGCTACTTTGCTGTGACTGACACAGATGCTACATAATAGATCAAAGGTGGTGGGATCGCCATATCGAGCTGGAATAATTAGGGAGGCATCCGTGACAAACGGCTTCACACAACTGTAACCCAAGGACACACGAGACCTGCGGTTTCATCTATATTGAAATCAAGATGTTCATATATATTTAAATTTCTCAATGCTAGTTTGCATAATTTAAAAGGTAGCATACAGGATCATTTTAACATGAAAAAATATATTCTTTAAAGATACACCACTCATTACTGTGCATGCAAGTATGAAGTAGTCTTAGAAAATAATTAAAGGACAACAGACTCAACAAAAAGGCGCATCCTGTTTTCCCATTTGCTGCCTGTTCATTCTTGCCCTTCATTTTGAATTTATTTGCCCTTTAGGCTCCTTCTGTTGCTAGATTGTTCTGTGCATTCGCTATATTTTCTATGAAATTTTATTCTCTAACGCAGTTCCTAAACCACCCCTAGTCTCACAGTGTGGTGTGCAGTTCTAGGCGTTCTCGTCTGAAGAAAAATGCATGCTGCCTCCAGTAGCAACTGCTACTTGACCCGGTGGTGGGGGACGAAAAAAGTAAAAAAAAACAAAAAAACACTTACCTGTGACGGCCGGCTGCTGCCTCTCCTGTGTGCTCTTCTTCCTGTCTCCGTTCTGGCAGCAGGAAGCAGGAAGAAGCACCCAGGCTCCCCTGAGCCACTTACAACACTGCAATGCCGTGTTGTGATTGGTCTGAGCGCCGTGGATCGGCGCTCAGATGGGACCGGGAGCCTTTGCATGTTCCTCATCAGGCTGTGTAATGCAGCCTGGTGGGGAAGATGCGAAGTGCGCTGGACTGTTTGGCTAGCCCAAGAGGGCCTACCAAGCAGTCATGCGCACGTAAAGAGTGTAAACCACTCCTTTCCCTGCTCTGGCCAGCCCCGCCCAGCCGCGAGAGTCACTGAAAACTAAAATGATAACGATACATTATTATCATTTTAGTTTTACTTTTGAGTAGTGGGGCGATGATCCTCCGCCTTAGAGGAGGAGCCACCACTGGCTGCCTCCACTGTTTACTCCATTTGGGAATCTGAATGTACCTGAGGTATATCCCTCTCTCAAGTTTACTGATCTCACTGTGTTTGAGCCCTTGCGATTTTCCCTGTAAGGCTTGCGGTCTAACCCTTTTGCTGATCTAGTGAAGCACATATATGTCATGAAAGGGTATCCACAGGATGCTGCCCTTACCTTATGAGAGATATATATATATATATATATATATATATATATATATATATATATATATATACTAATAGCAGAAAAGGGCTCCATGCGTTATTTATTTATTTTCTTCCCCGATGGGGAATAAATCCCTTCTTGGTCTTGGGGAGGAAATGGGCAGTTTGCCGCTTCCCGATCATTTCTGTGCCCCAGTATACCCTTGAATGAAGTTCAAACTATAGGATGTGTAGATGTTACAAATATATGGTAGTGGTATGTTTCCATATAGCCCAGGGGTCATGTTTATGAACAAAACACAAGACGCCCTAAACCAACATTTCACTAGCAGGTGCTTCCACAATTGCAAAAAGCATTGCACTCAGTTTGTCACCTGAGGCCACCCTGAACCTATAACAAATCCATACATGCCTGATATACCCACTGTTAGTAATGGGATTCCTGGTTAGCTGAGACATGCACCCAGGCCAGGCAGGAACCACCACTCTAGTCAGGGTAAGTCAGATACACACCCTAAATTAACCTGTGCTCACCTTCGGGTAGCTTGGCACAGAGCAGTCATGCTTAACATAAGAGGCAATGTGTAAAGAATTTGTGTAACACTTAAATTACAGTAACAACGAAAAGACCACAAAAAGACTCCACGCAGGTTTAGAAAGATAGAGAATATTTATCTGATTAAAACAAGACCAAAACGACAAAAATCCAATAAGTATAAGTTGAAATATGATTTTTTAAAGAATAAGCAAAAAATAGTGCATAGAAGTCACTAGCGGTCAAAGGGTTACTTGAGGTCGCGAGGTACAGGTGCAAAGTCAAAGTTCAGACCGACTTCGATGGAGGGAAGGCCGGCTACAGGACCCAGATAGGTCCAGCGGAAGAAATACCTTGGATGGAGCTTTTGTCGACGCCGAGAGTCTACTGCATCGTGCAGAGAGGGTCCTGCGTCGTCATCATGCTTCATTGAAAAGAATGCCAAGCTCTGCATCGGCGTTGAAGAGGCACTGCGGCACAAATTCTCATGCAGTTGAAGCAATGAGTCAGTTTTTGCAAAAATCAGCTGCAGAACCTACTTCTGAGACCTAGGACTGGGAGGGTCACCTCAGGCAACAGTAGGACTCACATATGGCAGAGTCCAGCAGCACCAGCAGGATTGCAGGAAGTCTTTTTTGTCCCTGAGACTTCAGAAAACAGGAGGCAAGCCAGCAAGCCCTTGGAGTCACTCTGGGTTCAAGTGAGAGGGTCAAGTCCTTGTCCTCAGCAGGGCAGAGATTAGCAGGCAGCAGGGCAGCTCAGCAAAGCAGAGAAGCAGTTCCTCAGATCAGTCAGCCACACCAAAGTGGCAATCCTTTCAGCACAGCAGTCTTTCATCCAGCAGAGTTCTTCCTAGGTCGGCGTGGCTTAGCCGGCTGCAAAATGGCCGCACCTTGAGTGGGCTCTGCCGGCCAAGCCTAAAATCCTTTACCATCCTGCAGACATCCCACCCATCGCCACTCGGAACCCGCGCCATCGTCACTCACCTGACCTTGGGGCAAGGTTTGAACCCACTCCTGCATTCCTGGGCCGTCGCTGGGCCGTGTATCGCCGCTGCGTGTGCCCTGGGCCTGGGCTCCGCAGCGTGCACGGCCGTCCCGGCTTTCCTGGAGCCAACTACTCATTCCTGATTTGGGACCGGACCTCTGCCCAACGCAGCGCCTCCTCTCCACGACCATCGGAGCCGGTAGGTCCACTGCTGCGGGGGCGCACTGCGGCGGAACTGGGGGCGCGCTTGTCATACCGCTCGGCCCGGCCTGTATACTCCCGGCCATCCTCCTCCCACAGGCGCCCGCGGCTCAGGCCTTCCCCATCGGGCCTGGCGACGCGGGCGGTGCGCTCTCCTTGCCACCCCCGTTGCATGCTGCCCCCCTCCCGCGGCGGCCTCCGGCTCCCCAGGCTAGCATCCAGCGGCTGCTGAATCGGCCCTACAGGCATATGGGCCTCACCTCTGCAGCAGCCTGAACCCTCTGGACGAGGTGCCTCCCTAGAGGCGACCCGAGCACTGGGCACCCGCTCGCCGTCTCTCCGCCTGCCACCTGCTGCCGCAGTCAGCGAGCGCCGCCACCCGCCAGCCCCTCCTCCTGGGCCCAAGCCGGCCGAAGTGGCTCCCCTGCTGCACCTGGCCACCTTCTCCTTGATTCTGGCTGAGGAGCGTTCCGCCGTGCTGCACCCCTTGGCTGCCCCCTGCTTGGTCCTGCTGCCGCTTCTACACGGGGCTTGAGGAATCTGCATAGAACTGACCCCTGCTTTTCCTTCGGCCCAGTGCCCTTCTCACCTGGTTGGCCATCCTCCTGTGGGCCTAGTCGTCCGAGCCCTGCATGGTGCCTCCTGCCTCTACTGTGCCCTGGGCCTGGGCTCCGCGGCGTGCACGGCCGTCCCGGCTTTCCTGGAGCCAACTACTCATTCCTGATTTGGGACCGGACCTCTGCCCAATGCAGCGCCTCCTCTCCACGACCATCGGAGCCGGTAGGTCCACTGCTGCGGGGCGCACTGTGGCGGAACTGGGGGCGTGCTTGTCATACCGCCCGCCCCGGCCTGTATACTCCCGGCCATCCTCCTCCCACAGGCGCCCGCGGCTCAGGCCTTCCCCATCGGGCCTGGCGATGCGGGCGGTGCGCTCTCCTTGCCACCCCCGTTGCGTGCTGCCCCCCTCCCGCGGCGGCCTCCGGCTCCCCGGGCTAGCATCCAGCGGCTGCTGAATCGGCCCTACAGGCATATGGGCCTCACCTCTGCAGCGGACTGAACCCTCTGGACGAGGTGCCTCCCTAGAGGCGACCCGAGCACTGGGCACCCGCTCGCGGTCTCTCCGCCTGCCACCTGCTGCCGCAGTCAGCGAGCGCCGCCACCCACCGGCCCCTCCTCCTGGGCCCAAGCCGGCCGAAGCGGCTCCCCTGCTGCACCTGGCCACCTTCTCCTTGATTCTGGCTGAGGAGCGTTCCGCCGTGCTGCACCCCTTGGCTGCCCCCTGCTTGGTCCTGCTGCCGCTTCTACACGGGGCTTGAGGAATCTGCATAGAACTGACCCCTGCTTTTCCTTCGGCCCAGTGCCTTTCTCACCTGGTTGGCCATCCTCCTGTGGGCCTAGTCGTCCGAGCCCTGCATGGTGCCTCCTGCCTCTACTGTGCTGCTGTTCCCTTTGGCCTGCGCCCTCCTGGCCACACTTGCGACTGGGCTGGCACTGTCACTCTGGCGACCCTGCTCACTACCAACATAATCTGCTGCCATTTCGCTCTGGCCCGCCTACCTCAAGCCGGACGCTGCCACCTCCCCCTCAGATTGGTGGGTCAGCGGGCCGGCCGCTGCGGCCAATTGGTGCCGGACTGATCGCCTGAAGATTTCTAGCCTCTCCCACAACCGGCCCGCCTGCGTTCTGGTTCCAAACGTCATCGCAACTGCCTGCTGGGCCCGACACTCCGCCTCTCCTCTGCTGGCCCGCCGTCCTTTGGGTACTTTGGTCTTCTCTTCGTACTTGTGACCTCTCCTCTGCTACCTGGCTGTTCCTCTCGCCGACAACCTCCTGCCATGGGGAGAACCGACCCCAAGCAGCCCAAGATCACCTTTGATCAGCGCCGCCAGACGCGCCAGGAGGGTGCGGGCGCAGACGGGAGTGACCCTCTGGTTCCATCTGAAATGGTGCAGTCTCGCGAGGACGATCTGAAGGCCATCATGCTGGACGTTAAATCCACTGTCACCAACATAGCGGCTCAGCTGGATCAACTGTCGGCCCGCCTGGACACGGTGAAGGCTCGGGTTGACTCCCACGATGCCCGACTCCTTCATGTTGAGACCAGGGTGTCTGACGCAGAGGACGCCGCTACTCAAGACCGCCAGAATATGCTACAGATGGACAAGATCCTAGATGTTATCCGAAATAAGAACGAAGATTTGGAGGCGCGCTCTCGTAGGAGTAACCTTCGAATCACAGGAGTGCCTGAGTCTACCAACATCTCTCGCATGGAGGACTATGTGGAGCAATTGGCTCGTGAGCTCTTTGGCGACGTTCTTTCATCTGTTTTTATTGTTGAGCGGGCCCATCGTTCCCTCGGCCCTCGTCCTGGCCCTGGCCTGCCGGCCCGCCCCATCATAGCCAAAATCTTGAACTTTAGGGACCGTGATGCCATCCTCCGGGCGGCCAGGGAAAAAGGGGAAATTCGCCACCAGGGTAACTCCCTCTCGTTCTACCCTGACTACACCATCGCGGTTCAGGCGGCACGCCGTGAGTTCCTACCGGCCAAACGGATCCTCTAGAAGCACGAGATCTCCTATTCACTGGCGTACCTGGCTAAACTGCGTGTTAAACAAGGCTCCAAGACTCACCTTTCCGGATCCAAGAGAGGCACTGACGTTCACTAAAAAAACTTGACAGGCCCACCGCTCTTCGCCTGCCAACTCCCAAGCAGCTGCTGATGATAACCTCAGTGACAATGACTGGCCTGTTCTAAATGCATAGATTTTATGTCTTTTGCACTGTTTGTTTTTCAGCCCTGTAACTTACATTGAAGACCTTTGGGTTCATGCTGCCTCCTAGGTCATTCTCGCTCACCTCTTCGCCATTGACGTGAAGTTCCCTCATTCCTCGATGTTTATTCCTGTTGTTTGCTGTCACTAACGGCCTGGCCACCCTGTCTCTCTGGCAGGGGCGTATGCTGGGCGTTGCCATGCCCCCACGGGATAATTCCCATCACGGACACATATTTTTCCCTTCCCAGTTGTGGGTCCCTGGGGTGGGTTTGGGTGGTATCTGAGCCTGATTGGGAGGTTGGTGTGGGTGTGGGGATGTGGGTTCTTCTGGGGTTTTTTGTTTTGGGGGAGTGCTTGGGGGGTTGGGTGTTTGGGGTCCGTGGCCTCCTTATGAGGCCATGTTGTTCCTAATTGCACAGTCTCTTGACCCGGGCCTTTTCGTGACCAGATTTCCTCCAC
Organism: Calotriton arnoldi; assembly: GCA_963921515.1. Classification (NCBI taxonomy): domain Eukaryota; kingdom Metazoa; phylum Chordata; class Amphibia; order Caudata; family Salamandridae; genus Calotriton; species Calotriton arnoldi. Next base: position 1,550,559 of record CAWUFW010000493.1, on the reverse strand, counting down.
ATGTTTTCCAGATGCCTGCCAAGGGGATTGTTTTGCTTGTATTGTTGGTCTATCCTGGGATTTGGTAGTATTTCTGATTGTACCATGTCGAGATGTTCCCATGGTTATTGCATTGCTTTCTTTTCTCATTTTCCATTGCACCGCTCATTACAGATGCACGCAGCTCCTGCCCTCTGTGCCACTGCTTTTGGACACTCCCTCCCGTGTTGTAGCACCATGACTGACACTACACTATGGACTTGGAATGTCCGTGGGCTCAATGACCACCGCAAGGCACGTTTGGTTCATGCCCATCTCATTCGGCACAAGGTGGACATCTGTTTTTTACAAGAGACCCATCTTCTGCCGTCCACTGCCTCTAGACTCCTTTCCCGACATTGGGGCGAAATCCATTCCTCCTACTACTCCAACTACTCTCGGGGGTGTCCATTCTGCTGCGCAAGGAGCTCCCATGGCAGACCTCTCAAGTGCTCACTGATCCTGGGGGGCGCTTCGTAATACTCCACGGCACCCTGCAGGCCCAGCCCTTGACACTAGCTGCACTGTACGGCCCTAACTGCGACGATCCGGACTTCTTTGCTCAAGTCTGGCACCACATCTCATCCTTTGGCCCTGCTGCTCTTTTCTGGGGGGGTGATTTTAATGTGACACTGTCCGCCACTTTAGACCGGTCCGGCTCTCATGTCTCCCACCCGCGAGCGGCTTCGCTCCTCAGCTCCATCCTCCTTGACAACTCCATGTACGACGCGTGGCGTCATGCCCACCCTGCTGCGCGTGAGGGCACATGTGTCACTGGTTCTCGTGGCTGCTGGTCCCGACTTGACTTATGGATCACTACTCCGGACGCATTGGTCTGGCTAACCTCGGTTGATCATATGGCGCGCACTCTCTCCGACCATGCTCCCGTTCGCTTATCCCTCCGTCTTCCTCACTCTCCCTGCCGCGCTTTCTCATGGTGGCTCCCCCCGAATGCACTACGCAACTCGGTCTTCTGCGACGAGATACAAACTGCAATCGTAAACTATTTTGAGCTCAACGAGGGTTCAGTGGACTCCCCATCCACGCTTTGGGAGGGGTTTAAGACTGTAATCCGCGGGGAATGTATCTCCAAGCAATCTGGTGTTCTACGCTCCATTCGCGCCACTCTGGACAGAATTGAAAGGGAGATTAAACTGCTAGACGCTTCCCTTGCCCAGAACCGGCATACTGATACACTTGCTCAGATACGCAGGAAACTGACTGAATTTGCAGACGAGGCGAATAGAGAACTGGCGTTTCTCGGCAGAGAGGCGCGGGCGCGTCGCTTCGGTGAGGGCGATCGCCCTGGAAAAACTCTTGCTAATCTCCTTCGTCGGCCTCGCGCAGCATCGTATATCTCTGCCCTTCAGGACGGCGGACCTTCCCGCACTACCTCCCTTGAAGAAATCAAAGCACGCTTCACTGCATTTTACACACAACTTTATACGGCCGGATCGGTACCACCTTGCGAAGTTCTCGACCAATATTTTGATACTCTTCAACTTCTCAGGCTCGGTAATTCACATCGGGAATTCCTGGATGAGACCTTCTCTAAAGAGGAGATTCTAGCTGCCGTAAACAGTATGCCCGGTGACAAGGCCCCCGGCTCTGACGGCCTTCCGGCCTCCTTTTATAAGGCCTTCGCCCCGCTTTTGATTCCTCACTTAGCTGCCATGTATAACGAGTCCTTTGAAACGGGCCAGTTCCCGCCATCGCTGCGTGAGGCACTGTTAACCTTACTTCTCAAGCCGGACAAGACCCCCGAGCAGAGAGATTCCTACCGCCCCCTATCCCTCATTAATACAGACAACAAAATTTTCGCCAAGCTGCTTGCTTCCCGTCTCCTTCCGCTCATGCCACTCATTGCCCTCCCAGACCAGTCCGGTTTTATCCCCGGTCGCACCACCTCTCACAACCTCCGGACCATTTTCTCCGTCCTTCATCAAATCAACCCGTCGCTTCCGGCAGTGGCGGCTCTGCTCGATGCCACCAAGGCCTTCGACACCTTGGAATGTTTTATCTTCTTCCCCGCCTGGGCTTCAGCCAGGTCTTTATACGCAAGGTGTTACTTCTGTACACTCTTCCCACCGCCCGTCTCCGCATCAACGGACAGATCTCCGAGCCCATTTCTATCGGGCGCGGTACTCGGCAGGGCTGTCCGATGTCCCCCATGCTTTTCGCTGTCGCTATGGAACCTCTCGCAGCTCGTCTCCGACAACATCATACCCAGAGAGGCATTGGATTCGCAGCTCGTGCTATACTAGTTTCCATGTACGCGGATGACATCACTCTTTATGTCCGTCATCCCCAGGAGAATCTCAATCCACTTGTCCGTGAGGTGATACGTTTTGGTGGCTATTCTGGCATTCAGGTTAATTGGACAAAATCTGTACTATTTCCTCTCACGGACGCCACGGCTCCCTTTGATCCCGATTACCTTTTTGTGTGGGCTTCGGAGCCCACTAGGTATTTGGGTGTTTGGCTAAGCAGAGACGTGGATGAACTCTGGAGAGTTAACTTTGGCCGCGCAGTGGACTAGTTAGAGTCCAAGATCCCTCTTTGGAACCGGCTGCCTCTCTCTTTGGCCGGGCGCATAGCGATCGCCAAAATGGTGGTGCTTCCAAAGTTCTTATATCTATTTGTTAACATCCCCATCCCTCTCACCGCTCATTTCTTTCGCAATGTTCGCTCTTTGCTTATTACCCTGGTTTGGGCCGGATGGCAACCCAGGATCGCTTATAATATCCTGACTCTCCCGATGTCGCGGGGCGGGCCGGGAGCCCCGCACTTCAAGCTCTACGCTCTTAGCGCTCAGGCCAGCTTTCTCCATTTCTGGCTCCACCCCACTCCGTTCCAACCCCATGTCATGGTGGAGGCCGACCTCGCTGCCCCGTGGCCACTCACAACTGCACTATTCGCCCAGGCGAAACTCCAACACACTGAAATCGACACGGTCGAAACCTTGCGTTGGGCCTGGGACGGAATTCGTAAAATTTCCGGCTTTGATATGCTATCCGCAAACACGATGCCCATTGCCCATCACCACGCTTTTCCTCCACTCCAGTCGTCAGGGATGGTTAAACACGCCACTCGTCTGGGCCTCTCCACAATATCGGACCTGTATCCGGGGAATACATTTTTCTCGCTTGCCACTGATTCTGGCCCCATGAATACCCTGTTCTATTACCAACTCCGGGCTGTTTGCAGGAAGCTCCACTCCACCTTTCCCCAGGCCCCTCCCTCGATGGCCACTCTTGATCTTCTTTATGCCTCCTCTTCTCCTAAGAAATTGGTTACTAAAATTTATGCTTACACGCTTGCAGCGTCCTCCATCTCTACCGACCGGGCGCGCATTGCATGGGTGAGGACCTGGGAATCGAGATTTCTCAAGCTGATTGGCTGTATTGTTGTACTCAGATCAAATGCCTCTCCCCCAACTATCGTTTGCGCCTTATACACTTCAAATACATACATAGGCTGTATCGTACCCCCGCCCAGCTTCATAGATTAGGTCTTGTAGCAAGTGACAGATGCTTGCGCTGCTCCGTGCCCGCGGCTGATTTCTCTCATCTTGCCTGGCTGTGCCCCCGGGTCTCGGCATACTGGCGTGAGGTTTGCGCTATTATCTCCGAAATTACCTCGTCACCACTTCAACCTGACCCCGTGCTCTGCCTCTTAGGCTTCGTTAAATTTTGCCCGGATGCCTCCCGTCGTTTGATTGCCATGCTGCTGGTCCTCGCACGGCGTAGGGTCTCCATGTGCTGGTGTCGCAGGCCTGCGCCTAAGGTAGCCCTCTGGCTCGAGGATGCGTCCCGCTGCCAAACCCTCCTATCTGAGTTCTGGGACCTCTTGCCAGCCAAGTCTCGCCCACTTGACATATGGGGCCCACTTGTCACCTACCTTTCAAGCCATGATCCCCAGCATCCTGCAACTTCTCCCGCGCTCCCTGCCGGCGCCCCGCCCGCGGCGGCGGCCGGTGTTAGTCCATGAGCTGCTCCCTCTTCGCTCACGCCCCCCTCGACCCCCTCTGCCCCCCCCTACCCATGGTGCTTCCCTCGGTCATTTGCTTTCACCTCTCCCGTGGTTTTATGACAACTCTCCATGACATTGTCCCCAATGTTTCACAAGTTTGCGACTGTCTCTGCTGTGTTGCACTGTATTGCTATGCTTAATCCTTTGCTATTGTGGAACTATGTAATTATGCTGTGCAATCTTTTCCAATAAAGGTTTTTGAAAATTCAAAAAAAAAAAAAAAAGAGTTCTTCCTAGGTCCAGTAGTGTACGGCTTTGATAGGGCCAGAACCCTGGTACTTATACCCAAAAGTGTCTTTGATGTAGGGGGTGACTTCAACAAAGTTCTCTAAGTGCACAATCATCCCTTTTAACACAGCCCTGGCTCCAGAACACCAGTAAGGGGTAAATCAGCCCTTTGTGTGAGGGCAGGACACACCCTATTTAGATGTAAGTGTGAGCCACTTCTCCTCTTCCTATGCAGGAAGGCTATCATTATGCAGATAGATCCCTGTCACACCCAGCTCTTCCTGTGTTGTGGCTGTCTAGAGGGAATGCACAAAGTGTAGCTGTCACCCAGCCCAGGCATGTATTGGAGACTGGCTGCAGGCACACAGAGCAAAGTTAGGAGCAGACAATGTCCACGTTCTAAAAGTTGCATTTCTAAAATGGTAATGTCAAATCCAACTTTACCATTAAAGCGGATTTATCACCACCATTCCAAAGATATTAAACATGAAGTAGCTACTCCTTTCCAATCAGGGATTACAGCTTAAAATATGTTTTAACTAATCCCCAATGCTACCCTTTGGAAGGAATAGGCCGCACAGCAGTGAATAACGGATTTAGCTGTTTGTCACTGCCAGGGCATGTAAAACTTAAAAGTACATGCCCTGCCTATTAGTTATACAATAACTAAGTGACCCTTAGGGTCACTTAGGGCCTACCTTAGAGGTGACTTATGTGTAATAAAAGGGGAGCTTAAGGCTTGGCAAGTGGTTTTAAATGCCAGGTTGAAATGGCAGTAAACTGCACACACAGGCCCTGCAATGACAGGCCTGAGACAGGTTTGAAAGGCTACTTCTGTGGGTGGCACAATCAGTGCTGCTGCCCACTAGTAGCAATTGACTTATAGGCCATGGGTACATGGTGTACCACCTTGCAAGGGACTTAGAAGTAAATTAATTATGTGAATCATGTATATACCAATTACACACATGTTTAGATGAGAGAGCACATTAACTCCAGCACTGATCAGCAGTGGTAAAGTGCTCGGAGTCCTTAAGCCAACAAAAAGAGGGTCAGAAAAAGAGGAAGGGGAATGCAAAATGTTTGGAGTAACCCTGCAAAATGGGTCATTTCTAACACGCACACACAGGATACCCAGAGGGAAAAAGTTGGGGGTAAAGTGTTGGCAGGGATGTGTTTCTGCACAAGGGGGCTAGGGGAATTTCCCTGTTTTGAAAACAATTGCTAAAAATATGACAAATGTCATACTAAGAGTGTTCCATTAGTAACACAGCAAAGGCACTGCGGCATAGGCACTGCCAGCAATGACTGTGATTCCATAATACTGTGGCCAATGACTGTGGTTACATAATACTGGCACTAATGAATACGTCAGATGATCAACCACCTTGAGAAGTCAGCACAAAATTGTTTTGATACTTGCTCATACGCTTCATATGGAATGGGGTTTTCTTACTTAGGAGTTGTAGGAAAGTGGATTATTATTTGGGGGTGGACATGTCCACCTCAAAGGATAGGGTCACCACCTGCTGGATGTCACACAAATTAAATTAAATAAACCCTCGCTCAAACCCTGGTAAAGTGACACAGAGCAGTCAGGCTTAAATCAAAGGCAATGTATAAAGTATTTAAGCTGTGCATACACAGTAGAAAAAGTTATCTAAAACACAGTGAAACTCCACAACCAGTTTGAAAATAAAGAGAAACTTATTTTAAGTAAATTAAGACCAAGCAACAAAAATGCAATAAGGGGAACCAAAGCTATTACTTTTTAAAGACTTAAGTGAAGATAGCGTCAAAACGTGCAAAGCACCAATGATAATCAATGAAAAGTGTAAGTCGGGACCTAGGCACAACTTGAGGCTGACCACGAAGGAACCCTTGTATTGGTCCCGGTGAAAGTCTTGAAGTCAAAAAAGTTCAAAAAAGAGTTTCTAAGTGGCAGTTGTTAAATGCCAGTTATTGAGAAGAAAAATCATGCTTGCTGGCTGCCTCTGAAATTATAGCTACCGCTGTGGAACCGAGGGCCAGAAACTTGAAGCAGGTTAGTCCTGTTGGAGCAATGGAGATTTGGAGATTTCTTGCTGAACATTTTCCAAGACCAAACGCAGAATGGAACTTAATCATTCTTTTTTCAGATCTACTTGGGAACCAGACAGGGACAAAGCTGAAATTCAATCCAACGCCGTGAACTGCCGATTGTACACTTTTTCCTGCAGGACCTCCTGAAGTAAAAGTTTTTCAAAGCTTCCAAACTTTCTTCTGGTGCCGAAACAACCGTAGGACTACGGGATTGTACTTAGAGACTTTCGGGGGTTAGGCAGAGGCCCGCAGCAAAGTCTACTTGAAGTCCAGTTGTCACTGTTTAGCTGGGTACTTCCAGGAAAAGGCCTTTTGTAGCTGCTTATTGTATCCCTGTAGCCACACAGGAGGTCAGCCATCTGACCTTTGGTGCCTACTTCTTTGCCCTATGTACAAGAGGGAGCAGGTCCTGTCCTTCAGGACTTGTCTCAGGTCACAGACAGCAAGCAGGTCCAGTCCTCTTCTGATCTTCAGGTCACAAAGTGTTCTGTGGAGGTGCTTCTGGGTGTCACATTTTTGGCTGGCACTAGCTAGTGGGTGGGTGTGACTATGGGGCACTCTCTAACCAATGGGGTAAAAGTTCCTGGGGGCAACCTTACCCACTTTTTCAGCAGTTCCTGTTTTCCTCACTGCAACAGTCCCACAGTGCCCTTCACTCTCAAAAATCAAGATAGGAATACCCTTCTTCGCTTTTGCTGAGCATTTGTGCTCATCCATAGGTGTAGCCAGGGCAATGAATAGTCTCCTCCTCTGTGGTCACTCAAAACTGATTCTGGGGATAGCTTTTCTCCAACTGGGTTTGGGGCCATCATGACTATAGAGAAAAAAGCTGGGGCTTTTCAAGTGTCACCTAACATTTGCTTGTGACAGGACATGCCCCATTGAAGTTAATTAAGTTCTTGGTCCAATCCCAGTCGGTCTTCCTGAAGGGAGGGGTAGAAAACACCTTTTCACTCCCAGGCCATTGTCTCTGCTGTGGAAGTAGTTTTCACACCTCATTCTGGCCAAGGACAAGATGAGAGGTTGCTGGAGAGCTAATGTAAATTAGCCTCCAGCAGCTTTAGGCAAAGTAAAATTAACTTTCTAAAAGTTACATTTACCTTATATTTAATAAAATGAGATTGCATTTTAATTAAATATAACAATAAGTCTTTGAATGGATTCTGTGGCTGGTACAGGTCATAAAATTATAGATTAAAGTGTATAATCTATACTTGACTTTTCATATGTGCTATCTACAGCCTGATCAATGACAATGTCATTTTGGGCCTAGTCACAGGGAGAACATACATTTCTAATGGCACACATGTTCCACTCTTAAATATTATGCTCTCTAGCGTGTGGGCAGCAAGGTGTGCTTAGGGGAAAAATATTCAGTATTTAAAATCAGATTTTCCTAGCTCTTATTGGGGTGATTTTAACGAGTCTGTGCAGCAGGGTTCAAGCTGCTACTTTCAGGCTACTCTGGGTAGGCTGGAAGCCATGTCTTCGGTGCCACTGTTGTGGATGGCACAATAGCTGCGCAGTCCATAAGTAGCATTTAACTTTCCATGCCAGGGGTGTATTTCTCCATTGTATTTTACAACCTAATAAGAAAGTTAGATGTGCCATCAGGGGTCAGATACCATTCACTGAGCACTGTATAACAGTGTCCTAATGCTCAAGATTACCAGCAGGTGAGTCCCAAAACAAACAGAAAAATATGAGGAACTGCTTTTAGTTTAATGGATTGAGAAAAGTAAGAGACTGCAGGGTTGTCCTGATCGAGTGTCCTAAATGGACACACTGGAAATATTGTACTAGGGCATTACTGTTGGCTGGGCAAATGTTACTGTTTGTAAGTTGTACAGTTGGTTTGGGGATAAGTAAGAATACATTTGTAATGGTCTGCATATTGCTTATTACCAACACAGTGGTTTAGATGTAACATTAGTGTGACAACTGAAAAACCTAATAAAAATCAATTTAAAAAAAGGCGTGTTTTACTGGCCAGTCTGTTATGGCAAGGGAGGTCTGGATTTATCAATAAATGTTTTAGGCCATTCAGAATGAGAAAATATATATTTTCTGACTGGTTGCAAACAAACTATTGTGGGCTTACCAAGAACTAACATGGGGTTACAGCTCACAGTTGCTTACCATTGGTTGGCTTTATTATCACTCTCATTTACTTGTTCCTTATTTTTAGGTCGAGCCTAGCGGCAGCGCCCAGGCGCTGCTCGCTCTGCGAGACTGCTGTAGTAGAGTATGGGAGAGAAGGCGCGCCCACTCTCCTCCCATATTTTTTATTGGCTTATGTCATTGTCTTTCGTAAATGCTGCCTTCTGATTCATTAATAGGCTTGTTAGTCCCTCCTTAGTACAGCCTTGTCTTCATTTGTACCCTCCCATGGCTACTGGCCCCTTTACTTCAGTTGTTACACGGGACCTGTTATTTAGTCTGTAAGCACTATTTACTTTATTGATTTTCTCTTACTGCAGGCCGGACAAGCGCTGCTTCAGCTGAAACCGCTTGTGTTTTTTTTAAGCAGAACGGCCGCCCCCATAACACGGGCGCCTGCTTTCAATCACTTTAACCCAGCATTATCTCGTGTCTGCTGCAACCCCCCCGCCCCAAGTAAAATGGATTTAGAAATGATTAGCGAATTAAGTAAGGTAAATTCCAGGTAGCACATAATCCTGTGCTAATGGGCTGAAGCTGGCAACAGCACATCTGTGTTACGTCATCTGTACTGAAGCCACATGACAGGTTGTTTTCAAAAGCCTGTTTTATTAACAACAGCAACACCACCACCACCATCAATACCACCACCTCTACCACCACCAATACCACCACCAATACCACCACCTCCACCACCACCAATACCACCACCTCTACCACCACAAATACCACCACCACCAATACTACAACCACCAATACCACCACCAATACCACCACCACCACCAATACCACCACCACCAACAATACCACCACCAATACCGCCACCACCACCAATACCACCACCACCAATACCATCACCACAATACCACCACCTCCACCCACACCAATACCACCACCACCGCGAATACAACCACTACCAACCAACACCACCAATAGCACCACCACCACCAATACCACCACCAATATCACCACCACCACCACCAATACCACCACCACCAATACCACCACCACCACTAATACCACCACCACCAATACCACCACCAATACCTCCACCAATACCTCCACCAATACCACCACCACCACCAATACCACCACCAATACCACCACCATCAATACCACCACCTCTACCAATACCACCACCACCAGTACCACCACCAATACCACCACCACCAATACCACCACCAATACCACTACCACCACCACCAATACCACCACCACCAATACCAGCACCACCATCAATACCACCACCTCCACCAATACCACCACCACCATCAATACCACCACCACCAATACCACCACCACCAATACCACCACCACCATCAATACCACCACCTCCACCAATACCACCACCAATACCATGACCACCAATACCACCACCACTAACACCACCGCCACCACCAATATTACCATCACCACCAATACCACCACCAATACCACCACCACCAATACCACCACTAATACCACCACGACCACCAATACCACCACCAATTCCACCACCACTACCACCACCACCACGAATACCACCACCACCACCAATACTGCCGCCACCACTACCAATACCACCACCACCAATACCACCACCAATACCACCACCACCACCAATACCACCACCACCACCAATACCACCACCAATACCACCACCACCACCAATACCACCAATACCACCACCAATACCACCACCAATATCACCACCACCAATACCACCACCACCAATACCACTAATACCCCACCACCAATACCACCACCACCAATACCACCAATACCACCACCACCACTAATACCACCAGTACCACCACCAATACCACCACCAATACCACCACCACCACCAATACCACCATCACCACCAATACCATTACCACCAATACTGCCACCACCAATACCACCACCACCAATACCAGTACCACCACCAATACCAGTACCACCACCACCAATACCACCACCTCAGCGCCTCTCACTCACTAGTAATAGCAGGGGCACTGTATGAGGCCGGAGCTGCAGCCGAGACCATCCCTCCCTCCCTCCATGCCTGCCATAAGCACAGCCCGCCGTGCACCAGGAGGTGAAGCCAGGGCCTTACTACAGCTGGAGTGTTTTTTATTAGGCCAAATACAGCAATGACATTATGCAATGCCACACTGCACACTCAAATCACAGAGAGGGCAGGAAATACCCCCCCCACACTCTTCCTCCTGAGCTGCGACAGTGTAACCACAGAGCGAAAGGTGTTGGAGCGGTTTGTTACTGTTTATAGCTCGGATCATATGTATCTCTCACTTCACGCTTTGTGTCTGTGTAATTTACAACACTTGCACATCTTCTTCACTGCACTATTTATCACTACTTTGAAGATGTCTGAGGCCGGTCTCTTCCTCTGATATTTACAATCTAACAAGCGGTCGAGAAGGCCCTCTATTACAATGCAATAGTTCTTTCATTTGCAAGAGTTTAAGCTATTAGTATTGTAAATGACAATGCCTTTTATTTTATTTTTAAAACCCAAAACATAAATAAAAGGCATTGTCATTTAAATGCCAACAGCTCAAACTCGCGTGAATGAGAGACCTATTCCATTGCAAATGCTTGTTTTACTTTCCTTGTCCATCTTGTGTTTGTCCCTCCTCTGGCATAGCCTCTTTAACATCCTGTTGACTTGCTGAATTGTGGTCTTCCACTGCTCCCATTTAGGGAACTATGTTTTTCTTGTTGGTTAAGCACTTCATCAACATGCATGTGTTTTCCAGTTCTCTCCTTCATGTGTTTCTCGTCCCCTCCCTCCCCCAGATAGATAGATAATTTTATTGCACAATTAATTAAAATCATTGCAATGAGGCCACATATAAATATAAGTGCATATATTCCAATATTCTAAAAAGTAAAATCAAATTGTTTCAGTTGGTTGTGCGAAAATTAAAAACACTGCTTAAGCCACTATAAACATGACGCCTTAAAAGAGAAAAATCTTGACCCAGCTTTATGAATTATAGTTCTGTGTGATGGTCGGAGTCAAAAAATGCCTTTGCTGCCATCAAGTATTTCAAGAAGCGTGCCACCAGCTGTGCTGATTCGCCTTTCATGCACTCAACTAGGGCAGCTTGACATGTCCGTATATTTCAAATACGCAAGTTTGGGCGGAGCCAATATATTCTCAGAAATATTTGCCCCATGTGCTCTGTGTTTGCTCTTTCTTTAGTGGCTGCTCACTCTCTCCCGTGTTCTTCTCTCCCATACCACCCACACTCTGTGTTGTTGTCTCCCTCATGTGATTCTCCCCTACCCCCTCTCTTCCTCATACACCCATCCGCTCCCAATTGTTTTGCCCCATCCCACTCCCCGCACCCACTTCTCCGTTTCCCTCCTGCCTCACAACATTATTTTTTCTAATATATTTTTAAACATATTTTTCGGGGTGGGCCAGGCAGCAAATCTCTGCAGGACCTGCACAAAATCGCTTTTGCACACACACGCACATTTTTTTTATTGACCAATTCAAGTGGTGCCCCCATCTTAGATTGGTCCTTGAAAATGTAAGAACATAGCACCCACATCATTCTGTAGGTGCACACATGCATACAGAATGAAACGACTGCCAACAGCAGGCATGTCATTGTGCTTTTTTTTTTTGCTGATACTAAACAGCACTTCTAAAAAGCATTGCTTTTTATTGATGCTATTTAGCAGCGCCAAAAAGCATTGGCAGAGTCATAGTTCCCAAAAGGGATTCCTACTGGCTTTGCTAATGCGCTTTTTAACTTTCCATATAGTCCTGAGTTTGATCTCTGTAACCAAATGAAGAGGGCACTATAAACTTTGATTCTGACACAATTTTATGATCTCTGCTATAATGAAATAATTGATTGTACAGACTAGATTTGTTAGGAAAACCTACAAATAGTTGGTATTGCTAGAATTCAGCCATCCAGGGCAACATTTCCTTAGTTCATGTTCTTGCATTTATGTTTGCCTATTTGGTAACTGTATTAAAATATTGAGCCAGTCTGTTAAACAATGAAAAATTCTCCTCATTTTTAGTTGTATCTTTAGGCTGCAATGAGATATTGATGTAGAGTTTAGATCAATACACACTTCTGAATAGGATGGAAAGAACATGTAGTTTGGATGGGTGCAAAGAAACCACAGATCTACATGTGCTTGAACAACCTAAGGCCAATTTCTTTTTTTATATACTAACTCTGGCACAGAGGTGTGATAACACCCCCTGCAGTGAAAGGTAAAAAAAATACAAATGTTGCTAGTCTAATTTTAGACACCCTCCTACTTGTATTTTTCTTCTTTTGTGATGGAGTAGCTAGAACAGAAACCAATCCTGCTTCTAAGGCTTAACAAGGAGTGGTTTTTATGCCAGTTATACCTAAACTTCCTTCTTTAATGGCACAAACGACCTGTTTTGCTAGACATATGTACAGACCCTATGTTGTGAGACCTTTGTTCACATATGGGTAACAGAGCTTCAGTACCGATCTCCTGCTGTATGAGAGGTATGTAACCTTACTGTGAGCATGTTGTACATATGGAGTGTCAGATTAGAAGGCAAACTGCACCCTGTATATTGGAATGGGAAGAGATTATTAGAAATCTTGCCAGGTGAGAGGAGATCCTTGCAGAGTGGTCCACCGGAATATAGGTCAGTATACAATGCAGCTAGGGGTACAGGAGATGCCATAGCACCGCATCATATCATGAAGAGGGTTCAGTAAAATTTGACACTTGCATTCTGAATAACTTTTTGATACGTTTTCTCAAAGAAACAACACAGTCAATAAACAGAACGCACCTCCAAGGGCGTAACAGAGGCCCTTGCATTCTCCACGATTCCTTGTTTTGGACGGGGGCCCCCTCACCTTCTGGGCCATGCCATTGCATACCTTGCAGAATGCATGCAATAAGAAATAGTTAAACACATGCCCCTGCAGTAGAGGGACGGGGGCACTCGTTCAGGGGCCACCTTTAAACAAAGACCCATGAATATCTGTGCGATCTTGAAGACGCCTGGGTCCCTCATAACCTCTGTTGTCGATCCATTTCGTCTGAAATTTGTCTGTACAATGAACTTCACGGTAGTTACTTTCTCTTCCTGAATTGCCTCCTCAGGCCAGAGCTCCGACCCAATCGACTTGGCTGCTTTATAGTAGTCATCAACTTTGAAGCTTTCCAAATTTTTCAAAACTCGAAGCCTCTTTGGACAGAAGAGCTCCTTAATGTATTTTCAAAATAATTTCAGTAGGGAACCATATTGTTTGGTAAAGTTTTTAGTTTCTCCCCTGGCCCATTGGAGTGCTTTTCCATTCCCAGAAGCCACCACACCCTTTTGATCCACTTCACATCCGTGGGTACTACACTTTGCTCCCAGAGAGCCAAAATCAACTGTTTTTTGCCAACAGGAGGTGTGAGGTGAGGTGTCCTTTCCTGCCTGCAAGAGGGTAGCTATTGGAGCAGCGTAATTGTGGCTCCACCTGTACACATCACAAATAGTTAACATAAACGAACACTTAGCACATGTTTCCTGGGCGGCCTAATGACATTAATATAAATTGTGGCACTTGACATGATTATTAAGTGCATTCACTGTAGAATTAGAGAATTCACACATACACTGTGTGCCTTATCCGTATTAAATGAGATATTCTTTGGAGACTTGAGGAAGAAACAACAATGGATTTATGTAATGTGTGCACTAATGTTTCATATATTTTATTTAAAATGTCGTTTTTAGCCATACTTACACGTGTATTAAAGATTTGACTGTATGCCACATGCAATATGAATCTAATGTACTGACAAGTATTATTCATATGTCTTTGTAAGTGGACACACATATTAAATAAGCACCATTGATTTAATGCTTTTAAGTTGTCCTGACTAGGCCTGTTTTCCATTCTGCATAAAATGCTATTTTTCAATTTCTGTTTGCATGACTTTTCCCTTGAGTTGCGTTCACGTACATTGTTAGTTTGAGAATAGATACAACACTGTACTAGTGACAGAGAGAGAGCCTGAGAAGTCCTTGATAAAGAAACATGGGGAGCCAGAGCATTAACTGAAGAGTCCTATTCAGTATTTTTGCAACATGGCTTGGTTGAACAAGGACTATGTCATTCTCATGTTTAGTGTGGGACATTTTGTAAATGTTGCAGTTTACAACGTCAGAATGGAAAAGGACAATGGAACCCCTGATGATGTGAACAGAGAATTCGTACCTGAGAGATTTTGGTGCAAATAGCTGGAGACTACACTGTGTGATTTTGCCACCATTTTTTCTTGGACTCTGGGGGGCATATTCACAAGGACCTACTACCGATTTATCTCCACCTTAATGCATCCAAAGTGGAGATAGAGTCAACACCCCATTCACAAGCGGGTGCAAACTGCAGACATCGCCAGTATTCCCGCGATAACTGCCCCAAAATTTATCTCCAAGGAGGACATCACCAACTAACCCTAATGAGATGCAGAGTAGGCGTTCCCGTGCAAAAACACACGAAAAAACCACAACACCACTTTCACAACAAACTGCCAGATCTGCGATGCGAACCAAAAACAGGCGATAAGCCGCGGTAGCACCAGTGATTTAACACCTGCCTTTTGCTGGTGTTAAGCAGGACGACTACCTGCAGCATGAAAGGGAGCCCAGCCAAGAGCCACACCTGAGGACCCACAGATGCCATGGAGACAATGATCATACAGCTCGGAGACCCATGAGGGCCACAACACCCACCACCCCCAGCCCCCCCGCCCCCCGTCCGGACATACACATACCGTGCACGACACAAGAGCCACAAAAAGCGCATGATGACGCACATTGTCAAAAAATAACACACGTGTGGCCAGAAGAACGAGAAACAGTTACACAACACTGAAGTAACAAGCAAAAACTTTATTGAAACACAACACAAAACACCAATGCGGAAGACACCTGTCGGGTCCGTCCGGGACAATCACGACATCACAGCCTGGAAAATAAAGCACAAAATCAGAACGTGTGCCATGCGCACATCAAAGGAGCGAGAGACAGAGAAATAGAGAATGAAAGACAGGCAGAGAGAGAAAGAGGGAGAAGGAAAGGAAGGGAGAGAGAGAGAGAGTGAGAGAGAGGGAAGGAAAGGAGAGAGAGTGAGAGAGAGAGGGAAGGATGGGAGAGAGAGAGAGAGACACCGCCGCCCCTGCGCACCCAGGCCCCACTTTTCACCTGCTGCCACCGGTGTGTCTCCAACCACGTGCCGGGATACACTGCAAGCCACCAGGTCTGCAATCTGTAATCAAGGCCAGAGTCAATCATGGCAGAGTCCATCACACAGCACACGACAACAACGCCTGTCCGTCCCTGCGCACGCATGAAGCCGCACCCTATCCCCTCCCGCCGGCCAGCGCTGGCTGTCCGCACTTGCGCACCCCGGGCCCACTGCTCACCTACCGCCAACGGTGTGTCCACCAGTGGGCACACCACGTGCCCGTGCAAGCTCCAGGCCCCGGTCCCGCCACCATGGCATGGTCCACATCATGCGGACTCGCCCCGCGGGCCAGCAGGTCCCACACATGACGCTGAGTCCTGAGGCATCAATGGCAGAGACCACATCAGTGCACACGTCATCATCGCAGGCTGCACACCCGCTCAGCTATTTCTGTGCCACTAACCCTGTGCAACCCCAGTCAGCGCCACGTGGTGGTAGGCCCGTGACGGGCGCAAGGCTTCGGGTGCCACTAACCCTGTGCAACCCCAGTCAGCGGCACGTGGTGGTAGGCCCGTGACGGGCGCAAGGCTTCGGATGCCACTAACCCTGTGCAACCCCAGTCAGCGCCACGTGGTGGTAGGCCCGTGACGGGTGCAAGGCCTCGGGTGCAACAAACCCTGTGCGCCACAACTCATGGGCCCTTTATGATTGAGAACCGTGGAGCCTCCGTCATCCAGTCACCACCGGCAGTTGGGAATGTGACGTCGTCGGCCCCTTATATTGGCGGGGTCACATGGCCTGTGACGCCTGTGCCGGATGGGTGTGGTGTGTGTGCAGACCTGCCCTCAGGGAGTGGCCGTGACATGCTGACAACTAGACCACTGACCTGCATACCACCAGCGTGTACGCCTGCGACATGTAGCTATGTGGGCCCCCCTCAGAGCGTAAGCGGAGTGGTC
This sequence comes from Calotriton arnoldi, assembly GCA_963921515.1. NCBI lineage: Eukaryota > Metazoa > Chordata > Amphibia > Caudata > Salamandridae > Calotriton > Calotriton arnoldi. The sequence goes on along the minus strand of CAWUFW010000493.1, from coordinate 1,533,893 downwards.
TGGGCTGGTGTACGCCGGACCAGCGCAGGGCTTGCAACAATGACTCGGGGGCTCTGGGCGTGGTTCAGTCCATGTCCGGACAAGGGAGTGACTAATGCGTGTGTCCCTGTTGTAGTGTCCACGGCAAGCGGAACACAGTAGGCAATGTAGCACACTGTGACTGGCATCCCACTAGATGAGCATCATTGACGTAAGGGAAATCACTGTCCCTACATTCATCCACACATTCATACATGAATGATGAAAGCCATGACTCAGCAGTGCATTTCTGGATGTTTATTGCACATCCAGTGGAGTTTTACAGCTGGAGCGGTACAGGGCCATGCCAAGCACACCACACAATAGGGGCCCGTGGAGGGCCAGCCAGAGTCCATCCGGGGATGACAAGTACTGCGGAAGAGGAAGGGTACAGTCCGCAGTCTGGTCGCCGTGTCATTGGTCATCAAACAGGATATGGCAGTCCATGTCGCGGTCCAAGGTGAGTGCAGCGGAGTGTATCAGGGGTCAGTGGCAGGTCATGGGGCCATGTGCGGCACCAAGCAGAAACAGGCAAGGTGGCGGACATGAATGCTAGTGCCTCCTTCTGAACTCAATCCCATCCACGTCCTCGTCCTCGGATGTGTGCTCTGCCCCACCTGTGGGTCTTGCAGTACCGGCTGCGGCACTGTGTGCCACTGACACATCAGGGGCTGGAGGAGGATTGTCGGCCGCACTGTGTGGCAGTGACACATCAGGTGCCGGAGTGGATACGCCTGCTGCACAGGGAGGCACTGACACACCAGGGGGCGGAGATGTGGATGGTGTGGGGGCAGCAGCATTCATCTGCGCCACGCCTTGTGCCAGCAATGCCATGATGAGGATCTGCAGGGCCTGGTAGATCCCAGCTACATTTCGCTGATGTGCAGCGGTGGCTGCCATCCTTTCCGCCTCCATCCGCACCATGTCCTCCATGAGCCTCCGCATGTGTGCCAGCTCACGGCTGGGATCGCTGGAGCCACTCTGAGTGGACAGGTGTTCTTGTCTCCGAGTCATGACTCCAGCGATGTCAGTCAGGGCTCGTTGGAGACCATGGATCGGGCCATGGGTGTCCGTTAGGGACTGGAGCTGGTCCCTGATGGGACCTAGACACCCATGGATGGCGTCCAGTTTGGTAGCCATGAGGTCGAACCCCACCCGCACCTGCTCAGCTGTTTCCCTCTGGCCCTCCAGCACATGGCATTGGAAGGCCATGTGTTGTTCCTGGGGGTCTTGGGAAACTGCCGGGGCTGTGGGTGCCTCCTTCTGGGTGGGTTGGGTAGTGGGTGGGGTCTCCTCGATGCAGCTGGGCTGCCCTGATCCTGGGGGTAAGTTGCGGATGATGTCAATGATGTCTTGGAGGGCTTGGGTGTCGATGCTGGTGGTGTCCTCCTCGTCATCAGTGACGAGTGGCTGGGACTGCTCTACAGGAGGTGTTGACAGTGCCCCTGCAATGTGAAGGGGAGATGGTGTATTACAATGTGTCCGCATGTATGTAGCCGCATGGTACAGGTTCACATTCAGACAGCATTGCATTGTACATTGTGACAGTCTGTGGATCAGGGCCATGATCCAGAGTCATTGTGGGTGTGCACTGTGCTCTGCTTGATTGTGCATGTGTGCCATTGTGGCCATCTCCACCCGTCCCCCCAGTACCTGGTGGTCACTTACTCTGTTGCGGTTGTGTTGTGTCCTGTCGAGCAGTGTCCGGTCCCCCGACTCCTGCCACGGTCTCCACACTGATGACTGTCGACACCAGCTCCTCCATGTCATCCAGCTCCAGCTGTGGCGCTGGGCTCCCACCTCCAGTCTGCATTGCTGCCTTCTAGTTGGCTGCGAGTTTCTCCTTGGTCTTGCGCTTGATGTCAATCCATCGCCTCTTGAACTCGTCCATTGACCTCTTGTGCTCTCTGTTTTCCTGCGGACTGAACTTCGTCTTCCTCTTCTTCTTGTCCTTGTCCTTCCCTGTCCCCGAGGTCCCAGGCTTGTCGTCCGGGGTGCTTGTGGGGTTGCGCTCGTCCTCTGCGCCTGCTCCGGCTGCCTCCATGGTGCTTGGGTGTTGGTCATTTTGTGTTTGTTTGTTTTTTCTACTTTTATGGTGGTTTTTCCTGCCTGCCATGTGTGTATTGCAGGCCTGGCGCTGCTTATCGCTGATTTCCTCATCGCGCTTTGGCCCATTGCATGTTTTTTCGCGTTGAGGTTTGTGTTTTTATCACGGTTGCAGTTGTTGTATCGCGGACATTGGCCGCGTTTTCGGGGAACTATTGCATGGTACCGCCGTGTTGTGAATTCCAGGTTAACACGGGGTTATTTTCCCACGATCGGCTGCGATGTGTAAAGTTGCGTTAACATTTTTTGGAGCTGTTTAGCACACGTTCTTGTGAATATACCCCTGAGAGTTTTAGACCTCTATGCTTATTCCCTTTGATTCTTGTCGAGTGTGGGTTCTGCTAACACTCAAATTCCCCTGACCCAAGAAGACTCTTGACCAAGCTTCTGAGATGCTGAAACCTTCCTTTACCTTCCTTACATCATTTACTTCCTGAACTTTCCCGTAATTACGCATGTTTCTGTATGTCACTGAATTTTGAGATTCCTGAGACTATTGAACCATCCTCTTCGTTGGACTTACTCTAGATGATTCTAGATTTTACTCCTGTATAGAAGAGACAACCAAAAACTCTTCGGAGAGCACCCAATCTTGTTATTGATCTTTTGTATTGCTGTGACTGAACTTCTTTTTTATCACATACTGGTATGCCTAAACTTCTTTAGCAGGTTGGGTTTCCCAGTTGTTATTCTGTATCTTTATAGCATGGTGCTGAGATTCGTGTACCTTAACTTGACTGCTAACTTGTAATAAACCTTCTTAACTGTAGTCACTGATTCCTGGTCCTTATTGTGTAGCCAATGGTTTACACTGTTAATTGAAATTGATTGATGTAATGTTACCTCCCATCACTCCTCAGGCGGGAAAAAAAAGAGTCATAGGTGAACAAATGGTAAGAGGATTGGTCCAGTGCGCTGGATCAACGTGGTAGCAGAGGATGGTTTCCCACTGACGTGAGGGAGTTGCGGTGTCCCATTTAGAATTTGCTCAAGCCCAGTCCAAACCCCAAAAGCCCATGGTTTGGTCGGAGGATTGATGGAGTTCCAGTGGTTCGGAAACTATTTGTAGCAGTGGAGAAGTGTGAGTATCAATTGGGTTGCGCGTTGTAATTGCTGCTTAGATTGTGGAATTTTCCAGTGGCTGTGTGGTGTTCTGCGGAGATGTTTTAAGTTGATGTGTGAATGTGGCGCTTGATGCAAAGAAGTTGAAGTTGTTATCTGGTCCGTCGTGGTCTAAGATCCTGCGATAGACAAAAGATACATTGTCAGTGTATAAGACACTGGGTGTGGTTGTCTGCTATGTTGTGGTGCTAGTTGTGAGACATTGTCAACATCATTATTGAGATAGGGACTTTATCTTTGTGTGATTGTGGGGTGTGGTTGGTATAGTGAATCTCAGTTCGCAGGGAGGAAATCTATCAATCCGAGTGATACACCGCAGGTCTAGGTTTCATTTGAAGTGAATGTCAGAGTAGGCCAGAAAGTGTTGCTCCTAACTGGTTCTTGTGTGTATGAAAATCTTTAATTTCATTAGAGAAGCAGAAAGCTAGTTGTTGAAATTGCTTCCATTTGTTTTGTGAATAAATTGTTGGGAGAACGCACTTGTGAGATTGTAAAGGAGGGTGAGATGCTACAAGGAGTGAGATTGACATCACAGTGTGCTGCTCTGGTATCGGTTGGTTGGTGTAAAGCCATGCTGGTATTGGTTGATACATCAAATAGAGCCACGCTGGTATTGCTTGGGAACACCGAACAGAGAATTGTGGTTGTAAAATCATTTCCTGGTTCAAACAAAAAATCATTTGTATATTTTGATCAAAAATAAAATTCTTTATAGCACTACAAGGTCTAATGAAGGGAGATGTGACTGTACCTGTTACAAAGGAGGAAGAGACACCACCCGAAGGTATGCCCGGACATCATGTGGCAAGTGACATACAAGGGTATTTGGCTCAAACAATGGCATAAGATCACTGAGAAAGATGGTCCTTTCACATTTCCTCGTTATGAGACATTTAATTTGAGAATCATTGAACATTTAAGAAGGACGTTGTATGACAGGAAGCGCCTCCTAGATTTACCCAATATGAAGCAATTAATGCCTGGGAACATACAGCTCATCTTAGACAGCAAGAGAGATTTCAAGTAAGGGTAAAGAAAGCATCCACACTTGTGCGGATGCTAGATGGGAGGCAGAACTGAAAACTTTGAGAACTAATATGATCGAGGGAGCTAGATTATATCCTGCATTAACGGGTGAGGAAGAAGCGGAAAGGTAAACGAAAGGATAACAAAAAGAAGGAAGATGCACATGACATGGAGAATGTAGCTGAGGACGGTGATAGCGATTCAAATTAAGATTCTATAACCACATTTTGTTAAACCGTACACCCCATAAAATGTGACCCAAACTGGAGGAGCGAGTAATGTACATACTGCTGAGACTTTTGATGTGCCTATGGCACCAATAAATGTCAAATCTAATCCAATGGGGGATAATTCAGGAATGACAGCCCCTTCAAATTCACTTGCTCTAAATGCCCCAGATGCACTGACTGTTCCTGTTACAATTGGTCCGGTAGTTCCTTTGTATAAACCTGGAGTGGTAGGAAATACTACACATAATTTGGCTGTTCCTACTTGAATGAGCAACTCAGGTAGCAATCCTGGGGGCTCAACAATGAGACCAATTCCTCAAACTCCTTTGGTTCCGGGACAAGGGAATACCACATGTGCTGCAAGTACAAACCCTCCAATAAATCAGACATGGTTTGACCCGACTGGAAGGTTTCCTGAGAGATTGCCACCTTTTTTCATGTCCGACACAAATGTGCTTGCAAGCGTTAATAATACCCCAGGGCAGAAAGTTTGCCAAGTTCTGACATGTCCCTTTTGAACTAACCACCTGATGCAAATCATGGTTTCTTTAGCGGAGGGATCATTCTTAATACTCCTGTAGAACAACCAGGTCTTACTGCCCAAGAACTCAATGATTGGTTCGGAGGTATAGACACCCGTACTAGTAGTAGAACCCCCTTAACAAGTGGCAGGGATACTCAGGTCCCAGAGAGGGAAAGAACAATAGATGTGGCTAAACTGAAAATAGAATTGGAACGAATTATACTTGGAACTCTTGACATGTCCCAATTAAATGTCTATCGGGATGATGAGCTATTGTTCATGTGTAAAGACATTACTAGACGCGCAGAACAAGCTTATGAAATATTGTCTAAATTGGCTTACAGATATGAAATTGACTTGCAGAAATCTAAAGCCATACAGAGACGTTACCTTTTTAGCTTTAATGACCGAGATCTCGCTAACATGAGACCACCAGGATAGAAATTACTGATCAAATAATGAATTGCCTATGTTTGAAAATGGAGTGAGCTGGATAGATGGGAAGGTAGATGGGTAAAGAAAAAGGAGCTGAAGAAAGTTAGGTTAGAACTACCTCCGTCTGGAACTGAATGAATGAATGAATGAATTTTATAAAGCGTGCCAATACCCGAGGATGTCGTAGCTGAAAAAAAAAAATAATAATAAGGGCGGACAGAACGCTGGTAAGTCATAGGGACGCGACATGACTCTTGCGGCAGCTTATTCTACTACTTTGGTAAACAACCATGTTTTCAGCTGCTTCCTAAATTGCATCAGGGAGGATTGACCTCGCAGCGTGAGAGGGAGTAGGTTCCACCATTTACCTGCACAGATGGTGAAATCCCTACCCCTTCATCTTGCTTTGTTTGATCTAGGAATGATAACAAAGCGCAAGGAGCTGGATCTAAGGTTCCTACTTGGCTTATACCAAGAGAAACGATCTTGTAAATACTTTGGGCCGGTCCGATGAAGGGCCTTGTGAACCATGCACATGGCCTTAAAAATAATCCTTTTTCTTACTGGGAGCCAGTGAAGACTTTGCAATGAAGAAGATGATGAGAATATATATATGCTTCCAATGAGAGAAGTGCATGATTAAGGTTATGTTCACATACCCTGGAGCAGTACTGAACTTGCGTCATTCACAAATGATTTTCCAAAATTGAGAGAGAACCCAGTGGAATGGTACAGGCAGTTTGATCGGTTTGTAAATATATCAAAGGTTCTGTGGAATGATTTGAATCCATTATTTGAAATTGTGGTTCCAGGTGATTTCTGGTTTGAATGCAAAGTTGCTGTGGATTGGCCCGAGAAGGACCTGATGAGACATCCCAAATCACATAGTCTATCACCAGTGGTGATGAAAAAGTATCATCAGGTGATTACATTTTTGAAATTGAAAATATCTTCTAAAGATATTGATTGGGTAAAGATAGACAAAGCAACCCAAGAGTCCAAAGAAACAATATATGCCTATTATGAGAGACTATTGCAGGCATTTAAACAGTATAGTGGCACAGAGACAATTAATACAAAAGACATGGGACATTTTGTGTACATGTTTGTGCATTGATTGAAACCTGAGATTAGTTTGATAATTCAACAGCACTGGATTTGTTGGCAGAGTGAGCCCATTGACGAGATATTGAGATATGATAAGTATTGCAGCAAGTAATTGGAAATGAAACATAAGAAATTGTAAGAAAAGTTGATGATGGCACAGACAAAAGCTACACAGCGAAGTCTGAATCAATCGTTTGTTGGGAATGCTAGTCCCAGGCAGGGAGTATATCAGCAGGATTTAGGTTTCAACCGCAACATAGAGGTCGTGGTTTTCCAATTAATCTGAGTACAGGGATAGATGTGACGACTTTGAAAAAGTCAAATCCATGCCTCGTCCGTGGCAAGCTGGGGCACTGGAAGCGGGAATGGCGATTCAATGCTGGTAACATGGCAAATGGAAATTAGGTTCAGAATGGTGGATTTGTACAATCTCAAGGTAATGACATGGCTCAGACAAAGCACGTACAGAGACAAAGAGTCTAGAATTTTAATGTGCCCCAAGCTCAAGTACTGCAGGTTCCACAAGCCCCAAAGACACAACAAAATGCAAATGTCCACAGATTTAATTTGAATCAAACCCCCAATGTAAACAGCAATCCTTTCGTGAATCAGGGTGCATCTCAACAGTACTCTATAATACAAACAGACAAGGATTGCAGCTCAAACCTGTTGCATTGACTGGGCCTGAGAGGGGAGGTGGATTGCGTACTTGGAGCAACCTTAGAGGTAGACCGGAGTGGTCCATTTGTGGATGGTGAGGTGAATGGTTACCCTATATCATTCTTGATCAACACTGGTGCTACCTGCTCTACTGTGAGAACAGTGGGGGTACCCAACCTACTCCTCTCAGGAAAAATAATTCAAGTTGTAGGAGTTGCAGACAAACAAATGACTAGCTCTTTTTCAGAAGCATTACCTGTCAAAATAGTGTCCTTTGAGGAGAGTCACTGGTTTGTGGTGTGTGTGTTGAGTCCTGTAAATCTACTTGGATGAGACCTTTTGTGCAAACTAAATTGTTCCATTTGCTGTACCCCAAATGGCATTGAAATTGAGACTCATGATGAAGATATTGTCTTTAAACTTTTCAATCAGAGGTCAGGGATTGGGCTTTACCTCATGTTGACAAGAGATGATTTGCCCCCAAAGCTTAGAGACACAGTGTTACCTATAGTCTGGGACTTTTCAGGGAAAGATATAGGTCTCATAAAAGGTGTTGAACCAGTCCGTATAACAGTGAAACCTAGTGCTGAGTACCCGAAAATCCCACAATACAATCTGACCCCTGAAACTCTTGCTGGGATTACTCTTGTGATTGACTCAATGATTGAGCAAGGCATTTTGAAGGAGATTATAGGGAATCCATGTGACTCACCCTTTATGGGGTTGCAGAAACCCAGTGGAAAGTATAAAATTTTCCAAGATTTGAGAAAGATTAAAAATATCAGTGTCCCTTGTCCTGTGGTAACAAATCCAGCTGTAATTTTGTTTCAGATTCCATGTGGGGCTGAGTGGTTCTCCATCATTGACTTGTGCCAAGCCTTCTTCTCCATACTGTTGCCTGAGGATAGCCAATTCCTCATTGCATTTCGGTTTGGCAGTTCGGCCAAGGTGTTTTGGCATGGGGCTGAGTCCAACAAGAGTATACAGAGAGTCCGTCTACCTTTAAACAGATGCTCAAAAAGAATATGGAATACTTGGTAATGCCCTATCGCTCAGGCCTGGTCAAATACATTGATGAGCTATTGGTGACATCAAATATGCAGGAGGCTTGCAAATGAGATACAATTGATCTGTTGAACCACTTAGCTGAGAATGGGCATAAATTGGCCCCGACTAATGCAGTACTGTCGGAAATAAGTCCTGTACTTAGGACATCACGTTGAGAAAGGAGCGGGGAAGGTGTCGCTAGAGAAAATCTCATCAATTCTGAAAATGAATCCGCCAACTACCCAGAAAAAGTCAGGATATTCTTGGGAATGGTGGGCTACTTTTGACAGTGGATTCCCAACTTTTCGCTCATGGCCAAGCCTTTACAGAGGCTGACACACAGAGATGTGTCAGATCCAGTACCATGGGATGACAGCTGCATGCGTGCCTTCTCAGAGCTGAGATAATGTCTCTGCTGTGCCCCAGCACTGGGAATGCCTGATTATAATAAATGTTTTGTTTTGCTTTGCAGTGAGAGGGAGGGTTGCGCTCTCTCAGTGCTAAATCAGATGCACGGGAATGCTCGCTGACCTGTAGCATATTTTTCAACCACACTTAATCCAGTAGCTGCTGTTTTGCCCAGCTGTCTCAAAGCTGTGGCATCCACAGGTGTCAGTATCAAGCAGTGTGGTAGCATTGTTATGGGTCATCCATTGACAGTTTTTGTTCCCCATTCCGTGGAAGTATTGTTAACCTTCACCAGAACCCAGTATCTCACCAATAGTCACTTCACTAAGTATGAGCAAGTTATGCTTGGTGTGGATAATGTCACCCTTGGGAGATGTACTACAATTAACCTTGCACTCTTTTTCTAGTACCTGGAAATAATATCGCTGAAGTTGAAGTTGAGCATGACTTTCTTGATGTTACTGAACTATGCACCAAGCCAAGACCTGACATACAAGATGTGACACTGCCTGAATCAGATGATGTGATGTTTGTTGATGGCTCATGTTTATGAGACCATGAAGGAACCCTGAGAGCTGCCGACACAGTCTGTACTGTCTCAGGTCTGATCGAAGCCTCCAAGCTTTAAGGACTATTTTCTGTACAAGTGGCCATATAAGGCTTTGGTGTTGTTCATTACTTTGGACAGTTATGGTCGGAACTTGGATTTATAACTTCTTCGGGTCACTAATCTGCAATGGGGAAAGCATACACAACCTGTTAAAGGCATTACAGCTGCCTGCCCAGATTGCAGTCGTGAAGTGTGCTGCACACCACAATGGAACTGACTATGTCACTGTGGGCAACAGATATTCAGACGAGACCGCAAGGTATTGTGCCCTGAATGCTTGTACCTTTAACTGGGAGTATTATAATGAAAAGAAGGATGAGACAAATTGCAATCTGCTGTTAATTACAGTTGATACTTGGGAGGAAGTTAAGAGGTTGCAGTAGGAAGTGTCAGAAGCATAACAGCAAGTGTGGATTAGAGCAGGTTGTGTCAAAAGAGATGAAGACGACATTTGGATTTCAAGAGATGGAAAGCCTGTGTTACCAGATAGTTTGTTACCTCCGATGGCAAGACATTATCATGGACTTGCACACCTAGGTGGAGATGCCACGGTTCGGTTGGTCAGGCAACCCTGGTTCAATCCTAGGTTCAGATTGATGGCTGTAGGGTTGTGTCACAGATGTATTGTGTGCCAGCAGCAAAACGTGGGTAGGAGAAAAGTAGTCACATAGGGAGATTAGGAGGTCCCTTTAACAGGATGCAACTGGACTTTATTGGGTTGCCTGTGTGAGGTGGCCTTAGATATGTCCTAGTGATTGTGTGCATATTCTCCAGGGGGTTGAAGCTTATCCACCCAGAAGATGTGATAGTTTCACAGTGGCTAAGTTGTTGTTGAGGAAGTTTATACCTAGTTCCGGTTTCCCAACTTCTCTATAGTCAGACTGAGGAACTTATTTAGCAATGAGGTCCTGAAGATCTTGTGCGCAGCATTACAAGTCGAACAGAGGCTACATTGCAGTTACGGACTGGGGGCTTCTGGAAATGTGGAACAGGTCAATGGGACTTTGAAATCCAGATTGGCTAAAGTGTGTGCCTCAACATCTCTGAAATGGCCTGATGCTTTGCCTCCTGTGTTGATGAGCCTACGCAGTATTCCAGATCAGAGAACAGGACTGTCTCCCCATGAGATAATCATGGGCAGAGTCATGAAACTGCCAGCTGTGCCTGCAAATGTGCTTGTGAATATTGCAGATTACATGATTCCTGATTTCTGCAAAGGACTGGCTGATGTGATGCGTCTGTGTCTCATCAGGTGGAGATGATACTTATTTTACGGAAAGGGTCATCTTCAATATTATTACTCGAATTATGACTTAGGGCCTGATTTCGATTTTGAAGGTAATGGTCCCGCCAACACTTTTTTTCGACGTATTCTCCTACCTCCAACTTAGCGGTCTGCCCACCCTATTTGGATGTTGGCAGGTCCATAGACGAAAGACCACCAGAGCCCCGCCGACTCTGCTAGGAATCTTCACCCACATCGACGGGTTCACAGGCAGGGAGTCCAGCCAAGACTACCACCGAGCTAATCACGATGTGACTTTCCATCAAGGCAGCTGTGGTTGGGATACCTCCTACAATAGAATAGAAGGAAATGAGGTAAGAACTTCCTTTTCTACTGTTTTCCACATCCATTTCAAACATCAACCCCATCGCCCAGGTCCCTTCTTAGATGCTTCGACTGCAACACAATGCAAAATGACTCCGGTTTTGTTGGGATCTAAGGTTACTCTAACAATTGTCTTACTATGAATAGTGTGTTAACAATTGCTGTAGCTTTGTATGTTTTAGCATTGCTCTTACATGTAATTTTTTAACATGTGTAATGCAGTAGTGTAAATTTTACAACCTCACAAGTTATAATGCACATGCCTGTATTGACACAGGAAAATGTGTATTGTTGTTGTGGAGATTGTGGGTGTTGTGCTTGTGGTGCCTGTGGGTGTGCATTCATTAGTGTGTGTAAGTTGTGTGTGTGGCATGCAATATGTATCAAGAAGGGTCATTGCACATTACCTACATATGTGTCAAACACAACATATATGCGTATTGACACATTTATAGGTAGTACTTGCTAGTGTCTATTCCACCAGGGACTCAATCAGTCAGGAATCCACCAGTAGGACAACGCCAACACAACTGGAACATCTAAATATGCTCGGCAGAATACCGCTGGCCTAACGTTGATGGAGTACTGTTAGCCAGCAGAGGAGTCCGCCACGGCAGTTCAGCTAGCACACATCTAAATACTGCTGGCGGGATACCGTCATCTTGACGGAGTACTTGCAACTGCCACCACGGATGGACAGCGGGAGTACTGCCAAAATCTAAATCAGGCCATAAGGGTTTTCAGAAGTCCCTGTGTTGAAGCATTTGAATAGTCAGCCTGATGCAAAAACCTCAGAGATAGTGGGACATTTCTTTAGACCCACCATTACATTAGACATAGCTTATGAGCACCAACTTAATTTAACTTGTTCCTTAACAGGGTAGGAAAGACATTCATAGATTCAGTAAAAGACAGACAAAGGGATATATTGGCTGAAGCAGCAAATCATTCAAATGTACCTCAATGGGCCAAAGAGGGAAGTGAGTATAGGTGAGTGGGAATAGCAGCATTAGCTCTAGATTGACAACATAAAGGAAAATTATGCATATTCATTAGAAAATCCAAAATAGACACAAATTATGTGGGAAACAGTGAATGTGATCATATTTTTGAAGTTCGTGGAAAATGGGGTTTATATTTTGAAGGACATATCCTGTTTTTCCTGGAGTTTATTATATGTGTGGGAAATGCATTTTATAGGTTACCCAAGAGATGGTATGGAACATGTTACATGGGGATAGTTTTTCCAAATATATATCTTGTGGGACAACTAGATGACCCAATAGGTGGAGAACATTTGAGAACTAAAATAGGTACCATTGCTAGTGAAGTTGTGGGAGACATCTTTGGTGCTCTAATACCATCTGTAGGAGTGATGCTGAATTTGCATAAGATTAGAAAGCTTCTACTGTTTTTGATAAGTTGTCTACTAGTACAGCTGGAGGATTATTAGTTATAGATACTGAAATAGTTGTGATCAGGTCAATGGTTTTGCAGAATAGACTTGCATTAGATGTCCTTGGCGCCAAGGAGGGCGGACTCCGTCAGATGTTAAAAGTTCAAAAATGTTGTACTTACATTGCAGACAAAGTAAGGACTTGAAGAAATACATTAAGAACATTACTGACCTAAAGAGATTTGTAAGGGTTAGAAGCAACAGGTGCTTGGGAAACAGCAGGGAATGGATTTTCTGCTATAGGCAGATGGTTTGGAAACTTAGGGAGTGGAATTGTTGGAAGCAACTTGAAACCTTTAGTGATAATTACTCTTTAAGGATTATTCTTGTTTGTAATTTATAAGGGATTCAAACGTGCACAAGTAAAAACGGGATTTAAGAGATAGAGAGCAGACGTAGAACTTGAAAATAGACAAATCAAATACTATGATGACATGAAGTTTCTGGAGGCATGCAGAAGAAAGATGATGAAAACAACCAGATTGTGATCTGTCTGTCTGATTAAAGATTATTGTCTAGATGTGATGGCTTGATTCGCCATCAGAAGGGGTATTGGAGCAGCATAATTTTGGCTCCACCTTTACACGTCACAAATACATAATGTAAACATGCACTTAGCATGTTTCTTGTGTGACCTAACGACATTAATATAAAGTGTTGCACTCGCCATCATTATAGAAGTGCATTTACTGTAGAATTAGAGAATTCATACATACGCTGTGTGCCTTAACCATATTAAATGAGATATTCTTTGGAGACTTGATCAATGAACCATTCTCACCTCTTTATTTTAGAAACTACAATGGATTTATGTTATGTGTGCACTAATGTTTCATATATTTTTAATTTAATATGTAGTTCTTAGCCATACCTACACATGTGTACTAAAGATTTTACTGTACGCCACATGCAATATGAATCAAATGTACTGACAAGTTTTATTCATTTGTGTTTGAAATTGCACATGCATATTAAATGTGCACCATTGATTTAAGACTTTAAAGTTGTCCTGTCTAGGCCAGTTCTGCATAAAATACTGTTTTTCCATTTCTGCTTGCATGACTTTTCCCTTGAGAGTGCATTCAAATACATTGTTAGTTTGAGAGTAGATAAAACACTGTACTAGCGATAGAGAGAGAGCCTGAGAAGAAGACCTTGACAAAGAAACATGGAGAGCCAGAGCATTAACTGAAGAGTCCTGTTTAGTATTTTTGTAACATGGCTTGGTTGAACAAAGACAATGTCGTTCTCATGTTTAGTGTGGGACATTTCCTAAATGTTGCAGTTTACAACATCAGAATGGAAAAGGACAAAGGAACCCCTGATGATGTGAACAGAGGGTTGGTACCTGAGATATTTTGTCGCAAATTACTGGAGACTACACTGTCTGATGTTGCTGCCACCTTTTCTTGTACTCCAAGAGGTTTGACCTCCATGCTTATTCCCTTTGATTCTTGTCGATTGTGGCTTAGGCTAACACTCAAATTCCCCTGACCCAAGAAGACTCTTGACCGAACTTCTGAGATGCTGACACCTTCATTTACGGTCCTTTACTTCCCAAACTTTCCTGTATTTCCCAATTATTCTGCATTTCCCTGAATTTTGAGATTGCTTAGTCTATTGAACCACTCTCTTCATTGGACTTAACCTAGATGATTCTAGACTTTACTCATGTATAGAAAAGAGAACCATAACCTCTTCTATGAGCACCAAATCTTGTTATTAATCTTTTGTATTGCTGTGACTGAACTTCTTCTTTATCTCATACTGGTATGCCCAAACTTCTTTAAGAGATTAGGTTTCCCAGTTGTTATTCTGTATCTTTTTAGCATGGTACTAAGATTTTTGTACCTTAACTTGACTGCTAACTTGTAATAAACCTTCTTAACTGTAGTCACTGATTACTGGTCCTTATTGTGAAGCCAAATGGGTTACACTATTAATTGAAATTAACTGATGTAATGTTAACTCCCATCACCTTTCAGGCGGGATAAAAAAGATTATTCAGAGAACAAATGGTAAGAGTGTTGGCCCAGAGCACTGGATCAATGTGGCAGCGGAGGATGGTTTCCCACTGACATGAGGAAGTTAGAGTGTCCCATTTAGAAATTGCTCAAGCCCATTCCAAACTCCAAAGGCCCATGGTCGGTCGAAGGATTGATGGAGTTCCAGTGGTTCAGAAACTATTTGTAGTAACAGAAGAGAATGAGTATTAATCGGGTTGCGTGTTGCAATTGCTTCTGCTTAGATTGCGGTATTTTGCAGTGGCTGTGTGGTGTTCTGTGGAGGTATTTTAAGTTGATGTGTGAATGTGGCGCTTGATGCAAAGAAGTTGAAGTTGTTATTGGGTCCGTCGTGGCCTAAGATCCCGTGATAGACAAAAGATCAGTTATCACTGTATAAGACACTGGGTGTGGTTGTCTGCTGTGTTGTGATGCTGGTCGTGAGATGTCGTCGACAGCATTATTGAGATAGGGACTTTATCTTTGTGTGATTGTAAGGTGTGTTGGGTATAGTGAATCTCAGTGCACATGGAGGAGCTATATCAATCCGAGTGATACACCGCTGGTCTAGGTTTCATTTGAAGTGAATATCAGAGTAGGTCGGAAAGTGTTTCTCCGAACTGGTTCTTGTGTGTATGAAAATCTTTAATTTCATTAGAAGAGCAGAAAGTTAGTTGATGAAATTGCTTGCATTTGATTTGTGTATAAATTGTTGAGAGAACGCACTTGTGAGATTGTAAAGGAGATTGAGCTGCTGCAAGGAGTAAGATTGACGTCACAGTGTGCCGCACTGGTATTGGTTGGTTGGTGTAAGAGGGTTGTCCAGAGTGCTGTTTTATATTTTATATTCTATATGTTTTATGTCACCTTAATCTGATACGCTCATTGGTGCTCAAACCAATAACCTGTTGTAATTATGCAGACCCCCCAGGATATCGCAAAATAGATTTGAAATTTTGAGGCACAAAAATTGAAATTTTGCAGCTCAAAAATGGAAAGTTTGCGGCATTATTGTGGCACTTTATTTTACTCGTAATCATTCCTTTTCAGCCTTAATTCAATGGAAACAGCTTTAGCAGAGTATTCCACTTTGAAATAGGCATGTTTAAAGTGTATGAGAGTGTTTGTTTGTTCTATTCTCCTTTGTGGTAACATTCTGGAGAATAGGTTAAGCCAAGCACAATAGCCCAGGGTTGCCAGTCATCCTGTTTTCGGTGGCATTGTGCTGACTTGGGGCTAGCGGTTTCAAGTCCCAGAGCCATCTGCTGTAGGACACCATGTTTTGAAATGTAACCAGATTGGTTGGGGAAAATTGCAATTGCTTAGCGAAACAGTCTTGGTTTGGGGACTGGGGTAAGCCCTTTCACAATGCAGCCCCCATCTCCAGGTGAATTACAGGTGCTGTGTGTGCAGTCTACATCCCAAATATGAGACTATTTCCACCACAGCCCTTATGCTAGTAACCCCCCTACCCAGGCTGTTCATAACGGTAAATTCCCTTAGCAATATGCTACAAGAATCTCATTACCTAAATATCGTCAACTAATTATTCTTTGTTTCCTTTCAGAGTGTCTGTTTTAGCACGTGGACACACCGGTGGTGTAACCATGCGCTCTATAAATAGATAAATAAATAAATAAATAAATAAACTGAAAAATTCAGTCCTAAATTTTGTTTACAAATATATCATCTCATTGGAGTTAATAATAGAGAATGTATGCCCGCTGGGACAACATTTTTGCAAATAATAGGTAGGACACTATATTTCCGTCATGCAAACTTTTTGAAAACAGTATTCTAACACACAACCTTCCTTAGCATGTTGGTTGCATACCTTATATAATCAGTGGAAATTCATTGCATACAATGGGCATTCCTTCATGCATCCTTCCCGCATTCCTTGCCTACCCCTATTCACTAACCTTCCCCCCCCCGATCTTTATTCCTGTACACCCTTCCATTCTCTTCCACTTCTGGCTTCCTTCATGCTCACTTTTCCCTGCTGCATCTCCATTTTCCCCTTCTGCTTTTATCTCCCCTTCCTCTTTTTCACTCGTAACTCTCTCTCTCTTTCCTGTTTCTATTCTTCTCTAACCTTTCTTTTCCTTTCACTACTCCCCATCACAACTGCCTCCTCCCTCCCTCTTTCCCTTTTACATTACAGATTACATTACAAAGTGCGATTGTTCAGAGCTCCTCATTAGTTTCTACTCCGTTGTATACCAACTTTTATAAGTGAGAACACATGACATACACTGAACAAATCCCGGCTTCCCCACTGGCCCGCAGCGGATGATAGTAGGAAGGTAAGCTTCCCTCCCTGTGCCTCCGATCTCTATTTTGATAAACATTGTGTGAGACAAGAAGCAACTATGTTTGCAATGTGGTACGCATAAAATTTCAGTCACTATCAGTGCTAAATTAAGCATGAAATTTACAATAGCCCGATATTTGTTTTTTCACGATCACTGCTCTGAGGCTCCTTACTTTTTGCATATTATATTATTGTTGTTGGACACAAGAAATTGAACTTTCCACTAGCAGAAGACACAAACTGCCATACTGAGCAGTAAACTCCATCCAAATGTGCTGTTGAATTATATTGTTGGCAATACTGCATTTTTCAGGAATCCCCCCTCTAAGAACATAATGCCTTAATTTGATTTTAAACTCATACTTGTACACGGTTAAAAGTAAGATAAACGATACAATACTTTCCACGCTATCTGTATCCGTCTACCTAGTTTTGAACTTGCGCTGCAGTTTTCTGTCAAGGAACTTTACTGTAAGCAGTTCTTTTAACTAGTGATGGCTCTCTCTTCTTTGATCTCCACAGTGTGTGCCCACCTTTAGTCTGAGAATGGGGCAATCTGGGACCCTAAAGCCATGTCCACAGCACAATTTCACAAGTGGCAGGCACACAATGGACAGACCACCTTGCTTGAAAGCAGATCTGTGCAGGTGGTGCTTGCTTCACTCTTTGTCCCAAGCAGCGGTCGAAAGTATGGAAAGTGACGGGCCCAGATTTTTCGGTCACTTTTGTAAAAAGTGTGGGCTTTTTACAAAACTGCTGATTTCACTATTTGTTTTGCAAATCACGAAATCCTGGATAGTCTGATTATGGGGCACCTAGTTAGGCTTCTAATTGCTTCAATATCTTGGTCATGCGGCTCTTTTTTAGTCCGCCATGAGACCTAGAGTGTGTAATGTAAAGTCCTCCCTGATGAACAATTCTGTGGAGCCTATATTAGCTTCAAGAAACTAATTGATTCTGTCTCTCAATGTGTTCCTGACACCTGCACAACCTCCTTAGCTCTGCCTTGCTGTAGCTCTCAATGTTGTTGATGTCCAACATCCTATGTGTCAGGCCCCTGCTATATACACTTCACCCTCCCCTCAGCTCAGGGTTTTCATCCTCTGTTGTTGCTTGCAGCCTCCTGACTTCCTCATAGGCTCTGAGGGCTATCTGTAGGTCTGCTGTGGAAGCTTTCCTGCCCACATTCAGCCCCCTCACCTTGCAGAACTCCCTCAGCTCACTCCCAGTGAAGTCTGCTAGGCAGTTGAGCTCCATGGACATCCTGCAAAGGCACCATAAGTGCAACAACAAAAAGATTTCCAAATTGGTGAAGGTGAAACGGGAGTAAATTTAGAACAAGCATTGGCATAGCCAATAGGTCTCGCTTTTGGGACCTTATAAGTATTTAGTTATGCAACACAATATCCATGGTGCAACAACATCAACTGTTGCATGGCTAAACACTTATAAGGTCCCAAAGGCGAGACCTATTTGCTATGCCAATGCTTGTTTATTTACTGTAGCCGCCACCGAGTATTAAACGACAGAGTGGGATAAGCCCAGTGGGCAGAGCATCTCATTATAAAATCCCCAAAAAATGCCGCGGCATGGAAACTCTAGCTCATTTTTCAGGTATATTTACTGTCAGACTCCATTATTTTTAATGACCGTTGACAGTTTTCCGGTTAAGTAAACATTAACTGGAAGATTGAAAAAAGAACTAGTTGAAAGTACGACATTACTCTTGAACATCGATGAAATGACAATCCGCTGCCCCTTGAAAGCCCAGTACAAAAAAAAAAAAAAGCTTTTCACAATTTCAAACTGAAGGACGCGCTTGAAAAGCGACTTCAAAAAGCACGTCCATTTATTCTAAAAACAAGAACTCTCTCCGAGCATCAGAACAAACTCGAATTGCAAAAAAGAACTGGTGGTGGCCGAATTATCAGGTGGTGGTTTTGCTGCCCTTCCTTGGACACTGGAGGTGGGGTTGTGTGGTGGGCGGTCTGCTTGTTCTGCGCTGGGTGCTTGATGCTGTAGACCCGAATTTGGAGTTACCTCTAAACAGATATACCTTCCACAAAGCAAAATATTTTGGCGTGAGCAGGGTGTAGTTGGGGGTTCTGGGGGCAAGGGGATGACACGATCTGTAATGTACGACTGTCTGCGTGCATCATACAAATCTGTCTCCAAACATACATAAAACTGTATTTGTGTAGGGTTTGGAAAAGAGAAATGACACTAAAGTGCCAGATGCACAGCACTTTTCGAGCTGAAAAATAAGTGAGGCCGCTCCAGATTCAAAGCAACTTGGCTTCTACCAAAAAGTATAATATTGTAAGATAAAAAATGGAACGAGGAATCCTGTCTTAGTTACAATTGGTGAATATCGTCTAAATGAGGCGCGTTTAATTGAGGATATGTTCTTCTAGGCGTTGTTTGACTATCTGCAAGACTCTTTATTAACTTTCACGACAGCTCCGGGGTCTTCCCCACCTGCCATACAACAGGTTTGTCTTCTTGTTGATATAAATAGGATTTATCGTATTCCTTCGTCCCTTCAGTTCACTGCAGGAGTCCTGTTGGATTTGCTGCTCGCTTGCCAGTCACCCAGCACACACTCTGTTCTTCAGGCGAGCTGCAGTTGTAAATATGTAACTACAAACTGCAAGGGGCACCCATAAAAATTCTAAGGAACAATCATTTAGGGCAGCAAAAGGGGGGTCTTTGGTGCTGCAGCTCGGAGACAGGCTGGCTGGGAGGCCGGCGTGTGAGGGGCAGGCTGCCGCTGCTGAAGGTGTTCGAGGCCAGACAGATCCTTATCTGATGCTTATCCGTTGTGTGCGGCTGCAGGGTGGCTTCTGGGCGCACCAGAGTCCACCGGCGACCAGAGAGGGCTGCAGATGACAGATTACCGCTCACAAATGGCTGCCTCTTCGGCGCTGTCCAGTGATAACACATCTCTGCGGCATGTGTCCAAAAGCAATACGTGACCACGTCAGACGGACAGATAGAAAACTGGGCGCACGCACCCACAAACACGCCAACCAAGGCACACGCGCGCTCATAGGTAAACGGACACGCTCACAGGTACACACACTCTAAAGTAGTCCTGCAGCCTGGCACACACATACACGCACACAAAGAAACACAAACATACAGTGACGAGCATGAACATAGGCAAGCGCGCACAAACACACACGGGCAGAAAAATGCACAGACGCAAACATCCAGAAACACAGTCAAACAAGCGCGCGCGCGCCTCGCGCCAAAAGTAAAAAAAAAAAAAAAGTCGGCAAAAGTGAAAGCGTTTCCCTTGCGGGAGCGAGCAGCGCCAGGAGCTATAGTTGCTAACACATGGCACCAAAGCTCACTCCCGCAAGGGAATCGCCAAACGGGCACGCATTGCCATTGAAAGCAATGCAAACACAAGTCTTATCCTCACAACTGATCACCAATGTTAGAAATGGGGCTTCTGGTTGGCTGAGGTATACACCCAAGTCAAGCAGAACCCACCACTCTAGTCAGGGCAAACTAGATACCCAACTAAGATAACCTGTGCTCAACCTCTGGTAGCTTGGCGCAGAGCAGGCTTATCAAAAGAGGCAATGTGTAAAGTATTTTTGCAACACACACAGTAACACAATGAATATTCCACAGAAAGACTCCACACAGGTTTATAATAATAGCTTAGTATTTTATGAACACATTATGGCCAAAACTACAAAACTAAAATGTATACTTTTCAAGAAAAGCACGTTTTAAAGATAGTACTATTTGCACTTAAGAAAGCAAGATCAAAACAATAACAATCAAATCAGTGCTTCTCAAGTTTTTTTTTTTTTTTTTTTAAGAGTTTTATATAGCACGAACTAGACCCGAGATATCGGGTATCAGAGCGCTTTACATGAACACCAGTTTCGTTACAGAAGGACACATTCATTTTTTTTTGTTAGGCACGGGGAGATTAAGTGATTTGCCCAGAATCACAGGTTGTTGAGCATCACTGCCGAGACTCGAACCTGGTTCCCCAGTTTCGAGGTCGATCGCTTTAGCCGTAAGGCTACATCCTCTCCTCATTAGGCACACTCGCCTTGTGCAGACAATACCAGTGTTGGGAGAACCCTGGTATTCTCCCTAGTGATAGCGGTCAGGCCAGACTAAGTTATACTGGCCCAGATCCCAGCAGGGGAACAAGGCACACAGTTGCGGGGTTGCACGGCACTGAGCCAGAGAGTCACCTCTGTGGGAGGTTGGAGCTGGTCACTAGGGACCGCTCTGTTCGAGCCGTCCACGAGGCTATGGATGGCGCTGCAGGGAAGAAGCGCAGCACCATGTCTGTGGACCGTGTCACTTTGTCGGAGCCTACCTCGTGGGGCAGATGGTGGGGCAACAAGCCATTCGTTGGACAGGCACATCAATCGAGGAGTCCCGCAATAGACTCTCTTCGTCTGAAGCACCGAGTCATGTTGGGCTTCTTTTTGGCCGTCCTGTGGATGTCGCTGCAGTTTGGCGGTTGTTAGATTTGGGGGTCTCTAGTTGGCAGAGGTATGTACCTTTGTCCAAATAGGGACCCTTGAGTCTAGTCAGGGAAAGTAGGTACACTCCCGAAATAACCCCTGCTCACCCTCTTGGTAGCTTGGCACGAGCAGACAGGCTTAGTTCAGAGGCAGTGTGTAAAGCATTTGTGAACACATACAGTAATCAAGTGACAACACTACAAATGGACACCACACAGGTTATATATTTATAAAAATAGGTATACTTTATATAGATTTATCACAAGACCATAAACGACAAAAATAATCCACAATACTGTTAAGAATACTTAGTTCTGATCAAAAAGGCTTAATTCAAGGTTCTGGGCGAGTCGGTAGCCTCCTCCGGCTACGGCGATGTCGAGAACAAACAGAGTCTAACAAATCCAGCTGACCGCGTCGAGACGGGCCAACACAGCGTAGACAGACTCGGTCACAGTACCTTTACTTGAAGCGGCAGGCACGGGCGTGCGAGCCGGATGGCTGTTCGTCGCGGTCGCGATGCAAAAATGGAAGCGTTGCAGGACGCGTTGTCCCTCGATGCGGTGCAGGCAGCGGCTCGTTGACGTCGTCGAGACGGAGTCGGTGAGACCAGGGCCGTGCGTTGCAGGGCGAGACGGTGCTTCGATCGCGGTGCTGGCAGGTTGCGGTGCGGCGACGGAGCCGGATTCAGGAGCTGGCGTCGATCAGTCCGGACAGCGGTGCGAGTCGGGCGGTGCGTCGCAAAGCGTGCGAGCGGTGCCCAACTCCGGTGCGGTCACAGGACTCGAACTCAGCAGCAGTGACCGTGTCGGTCGGACCAGTTCGATTCGGCGTAGCGAAGCGTTGCAGGACGCGTTGTCCCTCGATGCGGTGCAGGCAGCGGCTCGTTGACGGAGTCGGTGAGACCAGGGCCGTGCGTTGCAGGGCGAGACGGTGCTTCGAGGCGGTGCTTACAGGACACCGAGTCGGTCGTGAGAGTCGGTCACAGCTCCCTACCTCTGTAGCCACTGAAACAGAGTTTCCAGCAGCAATTCACAAAGGGGGTGAAGTCCAATGGTCCTGGGACTTCGGTCAGGGGGCAAGCTCTCTTCCAAGCCCTTGGAGATCCGTCACAAGTTGATGAAAGTCACAGCAAAGCAAAAGTTCCTTTCTCCTCTCTTTGGCAGTCAGGCAAACCACTGCAGGCCAATCCCCCAAGCAGCACTTCAGGCTTAGGGATCGTCTCTCCTCAGTTTCTTCTTGGTTCCGCTCCTCAGCAAAGGTTTCTTCTTGTTCCCAAAAGTGATCTGATCTTCCTGGGGTCTGGGTGCCCCTCTTATACCCTGATTCTCTTTGTTCTCTGGAGGCAGAGAGGCCTCTGCCTAGTCCAAAACCAGTTCTGGTCAGTTCTGGAGCACTTTGTTTTTCTGACTCCTTCTTTCCTTTCAGAATGTGGGGCAGAGTGCTCAGCCGCCCGGCAGGAGGTGGAGCCAGCATTGTGGAAGGCAGGCACAGCCCTATTCAGACCCAGGTGCAGCTCCTCCCTCCACTCTGGATGCAGGTCTTTCTATTCAGCCCTGCGCTGACTCACCCTGTCTCCTGTAGCCACCCCCAGCCCCTGTCACTCAATCTCCAGACAAGGAATACACAACCTAGCAGAGGCAGGCTTGGATAGTTAGGCAAGAAAATACCCACTTTCTAAAAGTGGTATTTTCGAACACAGAATGTTAAAACCAACTTCACTAAAAGATGTATTTTATCATCCTGAGTTCAGGCATACTAAATTCGTTTTTCTACCATGTTCCCTGGGTCAGTTCTGACTATAAGGTGTAATAGTCAGTCTGCCCATTCTGGCCTATGGGGAGCAGGTAGCCTTGCAATAGTGAAGAACGAAAATGGCTGTAATTCACTATTAGGACATGCCACACACACCAGGGCATGTCCTACCTTATACTTACAATGCACCCTGCCCTAGGGCCTACTTTAGGGGTGACCAACATGCAGTAAAGGGAAGGTTTAGGGACTGGTAAGTGGGTGTACTCACCAAGTCGACATGGCAGCCCGAGGCGGCACACAGGCTCTGCGATGGCAGGCCTGAGACACATTTTACAAGCCGCTTCTGTGGGTGGCACAACCAGTGCTGCAAGCCCACCAGCGGCATTGGATTTACAAGCCCTGGGCACACTGAGTGCGCTGTACTAGGGACTGACAAGTAAACCAATCATCCAATCATGGAGTCACTAATACATGTATCAATTAACGATAGGGAGCACTTGCACTTTGGCACTGATTAGCAGCGGCAAAGTGCCCATGAGCATCTAGTCCAGCAAAAACATATCGGCAACCGTGGAGGCATTACGAAAAAATGGAAGGGAGACCCACGCCAAGGATGCCAGGTCTAACAGCGGTGCACAGAGTAGTCGGGTGCGGCGGTCAGGAAAATAGCTGTGCCCCCATTTTACAGCGGAGAAAGGGACGCACCACTTCCTGGGGCTGTGAGTCCCAGAGCGCAAGACTAGTCCTCAACCTGCCAAAACACTGCCACATCTCCCAGCACCTGCGCACACTCCACTGGCTCCCCGTCGAGGCGAGAATCACCTTCAAGATGCTCACCCACACACATAAGGCCCTCCACGGCACCGGACCAGCATACCTGAACAGCCGACTCAAATTCCACGCACCCCAAAGGACCCTACGATCAGCCCAGCTCTCCTACGCTGTGGTCCCCCGCACCAGAAAGACCAGATCGGGAGACCGCTCCTTCTCCTTCCTCGCGGCCAAAGCATGGAATGCCCTTCCGCTCCACCTCAGACAGACAACATCGCTCCCCATCTTCGCAAGAAACTTCAAAACCTGGCTCTTCGACAGACCCCCTCCTTGATGGAATGGAACCTGCACCCCACCCCCACCCCTAGCGCCTTGAGACCCTTACGGGTGAGTAGTCGCGCTTTAACAAACCCCTGATTGATTGATTGAGAGCGCTAGGATCACTGGCCCCTCGGGCAGTTCTGGCCTCTGTAGTGAAGCTTTCAAGATTATGGGAGTAAGAGCGCTCACACCTTTTGTCAAGTAGATTACTCAGTCTGGGTTACTGCTCAGCTGCCGGACTCTGGAGTCTCATAGTTCCATGGCAGCAGTCATGAAGTGAAGTCTTTGATAGCCATGAGACGTAAGGAACAGGGGGCAAGCCAACAAACTCTTTGAGAGCACTTTTGAAGGTAGCACAGCGAAAAGGTAGCAGGCAGCAGGCCAGCACTGCAAGACAGGTCGGAAAGTGTCAGTCCCGCCTGATGCTCAACAAACAGCAGGCCAGCAGAGCAGAGTAGTTAGAAAAGTGGCAGTTCCTCATGGCAGCAAGCAGTTCCTGCTTCACACCAACAAACGAAGGGACGAGAGGTCTATACTTTCCCTAGTCCTCCCTACTATTATATTTATGCACACAAAAAAGAAAAAGTATGTAATATGTGCTACTTGTAATTCTTCAAGAGAAGCCACAAGTGGAAAGCCCTAAGGGTTTTTAGTACTGCCCTCACCCACTAGATAGTGGCATGCTTCATCATAGGGCCGCTGGCAATCAATCAATCAATCAGGGAATTAAAAAAGCGCGCTACTCACCCGTGAGGGTCTCAAGACGGTGGGGTGGGGGGGTGCAGCTCTGAGTTAGCTGAAAAGCCAGGTCTTGAGGCTTTTCCTTAACCCCTTCTGTGCTCATGACGGCCGTGAGCCGTCATGACACACAGTGGGCGTGTGCTCATGACGGCTCCCGGCCGTCATGGCACCCACCCACGGGGGAAGCGCTGGCGCTCCCCCCGTGGGACACCGATCTTCGTGATTCCACAGGGGAAGGCAGGGGAAGCCCTCCCCCCCTCCTCCCCCCTCCTCGTCATTGGAGGTTTCCCTTTGTTTCCCCGACACGCTGGAAGCCATTTGCTTCCAGCGCGTCGGGGAACAAAGAGGTAAGTTTTTCTTCTGGGGAGGGGGGGATTTCAGCAACAGAGGCATCGGGGGAAAGGAAAGGGTTTTCCTTTCCCCTGATGCTTCTTTTGTTCATTCCTGCTGCACGATCATGCGATCGTGCAGCAGGAATGCCCACTAGAGCCAGGGTTTTTTTTTTTTTTTTAAATCTGTTTGGGGGAGCGGCCCCTTGGGCATGGGCCGCTCCCCTTATGGGGGCATTCGTAATTGGCTTTGTCTGCCCCCCTGGGGGGGAGCAGATTTATAATTATTTTTAAAAAAAATTGGCCCACTGGGCCACCAGCGAGCAATGTGTGGGGAGTGGCCCCTTGGGCAAGGGTCACTCCCCTTCGGGGGTATGTTTTTGGCTGTCTGCCCCCATGGGGGGGGCAGATCAAGCCTTTTTTTTTATTTGGGGCCCACTAGGCCACCAGGGATTTTTTTGGGGGAGAGTGACCCCTTGGGCAAGGGTCGCTCTCCTTTGGGGGCTCTCTCCCCATATTTGGCCCACTAGACCACCAGGGATTTGTTTGTGGGGAGTGGCCCCTTGGGCAAGGGTCGCTCCCCTTATAGGGGCAATGTTTTTTGGCTTTGGCTGCCCCTCTGGGGGGCAGATTTCGCCATTTTTTTTTTAAGTGCCCACTGGACCACCAGGGAATACTTTGTGGGGAGTGGCCCCTTGGGCAAGGGTCACTCCCCTTCGGGGGTATGTTTTTGGCTGTCTGCCCCCATGGGGGGGGCAGATCAAGCCTTTTTTTTTATTTGGGGCCCACTAGGCCACCAGGGATTTTTTTGGGGGAGAGTGACCCCTTGGGCAAGGGTCGCTCTCCTTTGGGGGCTCTCTCCCCATATTTGGCCCACTAGACCACCAGGGATTTGTTTGTGGGGAGTGGCCCCTTGGGCAAGGGTCGCTCCCCTTATAGGGGCAATGTTTTTTGGCTTTGTCTGCCCCTCTGGGGGGCAGATTTCGCCATTTTTTTTTAAGTGCCCACTGGACCACTAGGGAATACTTTGCTGGGAGTGGCCCCTTGGGCAAGGGTCACTCCCCTTTGGGGCTATGTTTTTGGCTGTCTGCCCCTGATCTCGCCATTTTTTTTATCTAGGGCCCACTAGGCCACCAGGGATTTTTGGGGGGGAGAGTGACCCCTTGGGCAAGGGTCGCTCTCCTTTGGGGGCTGGGGCTTGTCATGTTTGGGCCCACTAGACCACCAGGGATTTGTTTGTGGGGAGTGGCCCCTTGGGCAAGGGTCGCTCCCCTTTATGGGAGGATGATTGTGGCCATTTCTGTCCTCTGTGGGTGGCAGATCAGCAGTATGTTTTTAAGGCCAATCTGCCCCCAAGTGGGGCAGAAGCCACTAGACAACAGGGGTTTTTACATTTTTGTGTTGGTGAGTGGCCTCAAGGGCAAGGGTTGCTCCCCTTTTACAGGGGTGAATATTTTATTTATACTCTTAGGCCCACCTACCCCTTAGCTTAGCTGGTGGATTGTGTGTGGACTGGTGCATTATTTGAATATGTGATTGTAATGTTTTTTTTCCTCCTTTTTATTCGAGTGTAAAGCTTTTGATTCCTGTTTGCAGTTTCGGCAGTGGTTGCATTTATTTGGTAAGAAAAACATTTTTGTTGTGTTTACTCCAAATGAGTATTATTGTCATGCATGAATGAATTTTTTGTAAGTGGTGTCATAATGGCAGCATATTTGTTAGTGTTTTGAGCATGAAATTCTTTGCGATGTGTTTTGCATTGTCTTATGTGTAATTTTTTTTTTCTTTTTCTTTTTTAGTGGGATATTGTTGCTCCTTACTGTGTCTGTGCAGAGTAGGTGGTGGTGGGTCTAGCTGCTTCTGTCAAGTGAGTGGTATAGTGTTGGAGTATATAGGTCTTTGTGATAAAGCTAAATTTTGTTTATTTCTTTTTTTACAAAGGGTTTGTTGTTGTTGACTTGTTTGACAAGTTACCTTTATTAGTAAGCATTATGGCTAGCCGTAGAATGACTGTTCAGCAGGTGGTTGGTATGCTTCTTGAATCTTCCTCTGAGTAGGATTATGAGACTGACAGTGCGTCTGAGGGAGAGGAGGGAGGGGAAGATTCAGGCAGTGAGTTTTCTCTCCACATGGAATCATCGGATGATGAAGCTACTCTCAGTGCGGATGAAGCTACTCTCGGTGTGGATGAAGCTACTCTCAGTGCGGATGAAGTGCCTGTTTTAGAGGAGGACACTGCTGTGCCGATGGTGCAAGAGGCATCTGGATTGCAGCCTGAGGTTGCTAGGCTTCCTACTGGAAGTGCTGGACTCTGGGTTGATCCAAACATGGTGCAGCCGGTGTTGCCTGCCTTTAGTGGTGATGCAGGGTGTAGAGTGGATTGTGAATTTTTTTTGCCTATACAGTTTTTTCAGTTGTTTATGGATGATGTATTTTTGGGTGAGATTGTTGAGCAGACTAATTTGTATGCTGAACAGTTTTTGAGGGACAACAGTGCCAGACTTAGGCCCCACTCTAGAGCTACCCGGTGGACTCCCACAAATCTGGAAGAGATGAAGAAGTTTTTGGGTTTGACTTTATTGATGGGTTTGATAAGGAAGCCGTCCATGGCTTCATATTGGTCTACCAGTCCCTTGATGGCAAAGGCCATATTTCCTGCAATTATGACTCATGATCGGTATTTACTTTTGCTTCGGATGCTGCATTTTGTTGATAATGCTTTGGCGTTGCCACGAGATCACCCTGACTGTGACCGTCTTTTTAAGATTCGGCCTGTCCTTGATCACTTTGTAGATCGATTTTCAGAGATCTATACTCCAGGGAAAGAAATATCTATTTATTTATTTAATTAATTAATTAAAGAGTTTTATATAGCGCTGGCTAGACCCGAAGGTATCAGAGCGCTTTACATAAGGTTCCACGTAGTTGCAAACATACATCAGTTACAAGTTACCAAAGATACCAGTAAAAACTTTTAAGGAGCATGGAAGAAAAGGAAAATGGAGTGAGGAAGGGAACGGGGGTAGGGGAAAAAGGGGTAGGGTATAGATACGACGGAGAGACGAAGGGAAGGTCTGCCCAAGGTCCGGCTGGGTAGGTGACGGCCGGGAGGGAATCCGCAGCCCATCTCCTCTTCAACTATCAGGTAGCTCCACCGGGCATCGGTCAAATAGCTAGGTCTCAACAGAAAAACATAAAAGGGATAGAAGACGAGAGGAAAGGAGCGTAGAGGGGGAAGGGGGTAGGGTGAATGGGAAGGAGGGGGATACGACAGAGAGACGAAGAAAAGTCTGCCCAAAGTCCGGCTGGGTAGGTGACGGCCGAGGGGGAATCCACAGCCCATCTCCTCTTCAGCTAACAGGTAGCTCCACCGGGCCTCGGTCAAATAGCAGGGTCTCCACGGTCGAGGGAAAGTTCAAAGAGAACATGTCCTGGAGGGAGAGCAGGATCAAGGTCAGGTGAGGGATGTGATTAAGTACAGGTCGATGACCAGTTCGATTGTCCAGGAGTGGTCCAGCATCGTGGAGAGACCAACTGAGGCGGCCATCTTGAGGTCAGGCAAGGGGGTTATGACCTTGGTGTTAAGTTCAGTCGGTTCCCAAAATTTTCAATGACTCAAAAGCATATGGGGTGTAATCTATGCAGTGATGCGGCGGGAGGACAGGGCCAGTGTCCGCATGTCTTCAGAGGGGGTGAGTGATGGTGAGAAAAACCGCCAGTGGGAGAGGTAACCGCCATTAGCAGGTCAGGCGAGGCGCCTCCAGAGTCATTCTCACATAATCAGGGAGCAAATCTGGGTCATCCCTATAGATCAATGTGTGAACCCCTCCAGCGGCAACCGTCGGTTCAGTGGAAATCCATAGCCTACCTTCTCGTGGCCGCTAAGGTGTTCCAGTTGTTAGTCTCCTTCCCGCTCTCCAGCTGCATCGATCCCGCAGCTCTCGGGCGCCATTTTGGAGTCAGGCAGCCTCTGAAGCCGAACGGCCGCAGCGTGCTCGGTAAGTCCAAAGTAGTGCAGGGGAAGGGACTCTCGGCCAAAGATCCCAGAATAGGGGGAGGCGGACCGCTCCTCTGCAGTGTGGGTGCCAGGCGGGATAGATCCGGGTTTACGTTGATGCCTCTGCGAGCGGGAGGCGGGGTCAGCCCCCAGCTACCGGCTCGATGTCGGGCGGCTTTTCTCTGGACTCTGCAAGCGGGGGCCTGGCTCCCCAGGGATCCAACCTCGAGATAGTTAAATGTGGGCCGCTGGCCGCGCGTCAGCCATTTTGGGGTCAGGCATTGCTATTCAGCAGTCCCCGATATCCGTGTCTGCCTGCTCTTGGTGGCCGGTCCTAGTCCCCCGATGCAGCACCTTACCTTCGTTGGCGAGTGGAGATCTCCCCTCCGGATGCACTCGTGAGGCAGGAGTGTTACCTGTGGGCCGCTGACAAGTACCTGCGACAGGCAAGGGCCCAAAACGTATTGAGGCAACATCAAAATTGCCTATCATAAAATGTTTTGGGCCCTTGCCTGTCGCGGGTACTTCGGCCTCCCACACGAGTGAGGCACCATTTTTATCGGGAGACCCTGGGGAATGCTGGGTGGTAGGAAATTTGTGTCAGCCCGGTGATGCCACAACTTTCCCACACAAAAATGTGTGATAAAAGTGACTTTTTCTGCAAAATTTGAAGTTTGCAGGGGATTCTGGGTAAGGAAACGTTGGGGGATCCACGCAAGCCATACCTACCTGGAATCCCCCGGGTGTCTAGTTTTCAGAAATGTGTGGGTTTGGTAGGTTTCCCTAGATGGCCGCCGAGCACGGGGCCAAAAACCCAGGTGACCCCCCTTGCAAAACCAGGTCGTTTTGAGATAGGCAATTTTGATGTTGCCTCAATACGTTTTGGGCCCTTGCCTGTTGCGGGTACTTGGGCCTCCCACATGAGTGAGGCACCATTTTTATCGGGAGACCCGGGGGAACGCTGGGTGGTAGGAAATTTGTGTCAGCCCGGTAATGCCACAACTTTCCCACACAAAAATGTGTGGAAAAAGTGATTTTTTCAGCAAAATTTGAGGTTTGCAGGGGATTCTGGGTAAGGAAACGTTAGGGGATCCACGCAAGCCATACCTCCCTGGAATCCCCCGGGTGTATACTTTTCAGAAATATGTGTGTTTGGTAGGTTTCCCTAGATGGCCGCCGAGCACGGGGCCAAAAACCCAGGTGACCCCCCTTGCAAAACCAGGTTGTTTTGAGATAGGCAATTTTGATTTTGCCTCAATACGTTTTAAGGAAACGTTGGGGGATCCACGCAAGCCATACCTCCCTGGAATCCCCCGGGTGTCTAGTTTTCAAAAATGTATAGGTTTGCTAGGTTTCCCTAGGTGCCGGCAGAGCTAGGGTTCAAAAACTACAGCTAGGCACTTTGCCAAAAAAGGGTCATTTTTCACGGTGAAATTGTGGTGTGTCCACGTAGCATTTTGCGCCGTTTCCTGTCGCAGGCACTAGGCCTACCCACACAAGTGAGGAACCATTTTTCTCTGAAAACTTTGGGGAACGCGGGGTGGGTGGAAATTTGTGGATCCACGCAGATTCCAGAACTTTCCACCACAGAAATGTGAGGAAAATGTGGTTTTTGGACAATTGTTTAGGTTTGCAAGGGATTCTGGGTAACAGAACCTGGTGAGAGGCAGTCAAGTCACCCCATATTGGATTCCTCTGGGTGTCTAGTTTTCAAAAATGTATAGGTTTGCTAGGTTTCCCTAGGTGCCGGCAGAGCTAGGGTTCAAAAACTACAGCTAGGCACTTTGCCAAAAAAGGGTCATTTTTCACTGTGAAATTGTGGTGTGTCCACGTTGCGTTTTGCGCCGTTTCCTGTCGCAGGCACTAGGCCTACCCACACAAGTGAGGTACCATTTTTCTCTGAAGACTTTGTGGAATGCGGGGTGGGTGGAAATGTGTGGATCCACGCAGATTCCAGAACTTTCCACCACAGAAATGTGAGGAAAGTGTGGTTTTTTTGGACAATTTTTTAGGTTTGCAAGGGATTCTGGGTAACAGAACCTGGTGAGAGGCAGTCAAGTCACCCCATATTGGATTCCTCTGGGTGTCTAGGTTTAAAAAATGTATAGGTTTGCTAGGTTTCCCTAGTGCCGGCAGAGCTAGGGTTCACAAACTGCAGCTAGGCACTTTGCCAAAAAAGGGTCATTTTTCACTGTGAAATTGTGGTGTGTCCATGTTGCGTTTTGCGCCGTTTCCTGTTGCAGGCACTAGGCCTACCCACGCAAGTGAGGTACCATTTTTCTCGGAAGACTTTGAGGAACACGGGGTAGGTGGAAATTTGTGGATCCACGCAGATTCCAGAACTTTCCAGCACAGAAATGTGAGGAAAATTTGTTTTTTTGGACAATTTTTTAGGTTTGCAAGGAATTCTGGGTAACAGAACCTGGTGAGAGGCAGTCAAGTCACCCCATATTGGATTCCTCTGGGTGTCTAGTTTTCAAAAATGTATAGGTTTGCTAGGTTTCCCTAGGTGCCGGCAGAGCTAGGGTTCAAAAACTACAGCTAGGCACTTTGCCAAAAAAGGGTCATTTTTCACTGTGAAATTGTGGTGTGTCCACGTTGCATTTTGCGCCGTTTCCTGTCGCAGGCACTAGGCCTACCCACACAAGTGAGGTACCATTTTTCTCTGAAGACTTTGGGGAACGCGGGGTGGGTGGAAATTTGTGGATCCACGCAGATTCCAGAACTTTCCACCACAGAAATGTGAGGAAAATGTGGTTTTTTGGACAATGTTTTAGGTTTGCAAGGGATTCTGGGTAACAGAACCTGGTGAGAGGCAGTCAAGTCACCCCATATTGGATTCCTCTGGGTGTCTAGGTTTAAAAAATGTATAGGTTTGCTAGGTTTCCCTAGGTGCCGGCAGAGCTAGGGTTCACAAACTACAGCTAGGCACTTTGCCAAAAAAGGGTCATTTTTCACTGTGAAATTGTGGTGTGTCCATGTTACGTTTTGCGCCGTTTCCTGTTGCAGGCACTAGGCCTACCCACGCAAGTGAGGTACCATTTTTCTCGGAAGACTTTGAGGAACACGGGGTAGGTGGAAATTTGTGGATCCACGCAGATTCCAGAACTTTCCAGCACAGAAATGTGAGGAAAATTTGTTTTTTTGGACAATTTTTTAGGTTTGCAAGGAATTCTGGGTAACAGAACCTGGTGAGAGGCAGTCGAGTCACCCCATCCTGGATTTCCCTGGGTGTCTAGTTTTCAAAAATGTATAGGTTTGCTAGGTTTCCCTAGGTGCCGGCAGAGCTAGGGTTCAAAAACTACAGCTAGGCACTTTGCCAAAAAAGGGACATTTTTCACTGTGAAATTGTGTTGTGTCCACGTTGCGTTTTGCGCCGTTTCCTGTCGCGGGCACTAGGCCTACCCACACAAGTGAGGTACCATTTTTCTTGGAAGACTTTGGAGAACACGGGGTGGGTGGAAATTTGAGGATCCACGCAGATTCCAGAACTTTCCACCACAGAAATGTGAGGAAAATGTGTTTTTTTTGACAATTTCTTTGGTTTGCAAGGGATTCTGGGTAACAGAACCTGGTGAGAGGCAGTCAAGTCACCCCATCCTGGATTCCCCTGGGTGTCTAGTTTTCAAAAATGTATAGGTTTGCTAGGTTTCCCTAGCTGCCGGCAGAGCTAGGGTCAAAAACTACAGCTAGGCACTTTGCCAAAAAGGGTCATTTTTCAATGTGAAATTGTGGTGTGTCCACGTTGCGTTTTGCGCCGTTTCATGTCGCGGTCACTAGGCCTACCCACGCAAGTGAGGTACCATTTTTCTCGGAAGACTTTGGGGAACGCGGGGTGGGTGGAAATTTGTGGATCCACGCAGATTCCAGAACTTTCCACCACAGAAATGTGAGGAAAATGTGTTTTTTTGGACAATTTTTTAGGTTTGCAAGGGATTCTGGGTAACAGAACCTGGTGGGAGCCAGTCAAGTCACCCCATCCTGGATTTCTCTGGGTGTCTAGTTTTCAAAAATGTATAGGTTTGCTAGGTTTCCCTAGGTGCCGGCAGAGCTAGGGTTAAAAAACTACAGCTAGGCACTTTGCCAAAAAAGGGTCATTTTTCACTGTGAAATTGTGGTGTGTCCACGTTGCGTTTTGCACTGTTTCCTGCCGCGGGCACTAGGCCTACCCACACAAGTGAGGTACCATTTTTATCGGGAGACTTAGGGTAATTCAGATTTGTAAAGCAACTGTTATTACCTATTGACTTTCAATGCATTTCTGCCTTCCAAATGAAAGACAATATGTAAAAAGAAGTCATTTTGAAAAATGACCGATAATTCTCATGCTAGTATGAGTATTCCCAATTTCGGAAATGTGCAAATATCTACTGTTTCTAAACTTTATATTTTGTTCCCATTTCAGAAATACATAGGTGTTTTTCATACCGATTTTTCCATGTATACATTTTCCCAGAATAATTGCTATATACCCGGTACATAATAAAAAACAATTTGCAAGTCGCTGCTCAGTTTTTGGCTCTGGGTTCGTCCGGTTCTTGGTGAACCTACAAGTCCTATATATCCCGACAACCAGTAAGGTCCTGCGGATGTAACGGTATATTGCTTTCACAGATCTGTCATAATTAGAAGAAGTTACAGGTGAAAACGTTAACACAAAAGACTGTTTTTTTCAACTAATTTTCAATTTTTCCTATATTTAACTGTTAGTTTCTATAAAGAAACCTTGAAGGATCTACACGAATGACCCCTTGCTGAATTCATATTTTTGTCTACTTTACTAAAATGTATAGCTTTTCAGGATCCATTATTGCTTTTATACCCATTTCTACCATTAACTGGAAGGAGGTTGACAGCACAAAAAATAGCAAAAATAGGCTATGTCCCAGAAAAATGCCAAAACTGTGTAAAACTTTTTGGTTTTCTGACAAAAGTCTGTCATTCCCTAAAAGCTGGGAAAATGGTGATTTCAGCCCCACAAACCCTTTTTTGATACCATTTGCAGGGAAAAACCCAGACGCTTTCATTTGCAGCACTTTTTTCCCATTTTTCCCCCAAAAAACAAAATTTAGCTGTATTTTGGCTAATTTCTGGGTCCTCTCCAGGGGAATCCACAAACCCTGGGTACCTTTAGAATCCCCATGATGTTGGAAGAAAAGGACGCAAATTTGGCGTGGATACCTTATGTGGTC
The DNA here is from genome assembly GCA_963921515.1 of Calotriton arnoldi. Lineage (NCBI taxonomy): Eukaryota > Metazoa > Chordata > Amphibia > Caudata > Salamandridae > Calotriton > Calotriton arnoldi. The sequence continues at coordinate 1,499,611 of CAWUFW010000493.1, read as the reverse complement.
AAAAAGTTACAGGGTCCTAAGCGCGAACTACCCCAAATAGCCAAAAAAAGGCTTAGCACAGGGGGGGAAAAGGCCTAGCAGAGAAGGGGTTAAGGTGTGCAGGGTAGGGGAGCATCTGATGTTGACCGGGAGCTCTTTCCAGGCATTAGCCGCGATGTAGGAGAAGGCTCTTCCATCCGCTCTGGTTCTGCGGATGTGCAGGGTTTCTGCTAGGGCGAGGTCGGCGGAGCAGGGGTTTCTTTTGGGTACGTGGAAGGAGACTCTTTCGTTGAGGTATTTGGGTCCGGTGTTGTGGAGAGATTTGTAGGCATGGGTGAGTAGCTTGAAGTTTACTCTCTTCTCAACGGGGATCCAGTGGAGGTCTCGCAGGTGTTTGGTGACGTGCTCATGTCGTGGGACGCCGAGGACGAGTCTGGCCGCTGTGATCTGGATGGTCTGGAGTTTGCATAGCAGGGATATGTTGATTCCAGTGTAGAGGGTGTTTCCGTAGTCCAGTCTGCTTGTTATGTGTGTGTGGGTGATGGTCCTTCTGGCTTCGGAGGGGATCCACTTGAAGGTCTTGCGAAGGATGCAGAGGGTGTTGAAGCAGGCGGAGGTGACGGCATTGATATGGCGGGTCATGGTGAGGGAGGAGTTAAGTATGATGCCGAGGTTCTGGGCGTGGTCCGTGGGGGTGGGCGGGTTGCCGAGGGCAGTGGGCCACCAGGTGTTGTCCCAGGCTGAGGGGGTGGGTCCGAGGACGAGGAATTCTGTCTTCTCCGAGTTGAGCTTCAGACAACTGCTGCTCATCCAAGTTGCGACGTCTTTCATTCCTTCCTGGAAGCTGAACCTGGTGGCTTTGCGGTCCTTCGTGAGGGAGAGGATGAGCTGGGTGTCGTCGGTGTAGGATACTATGCTGAGTCCATGCTGTTTGACGATGGCGGGGAGGGGGGCCATGTAGATATTGAAGAGCGTGGGACTGAGCGATGATCCTTGGGGTACTCCGCAGTTGATCTCTGTGGGTTCGGAGAGGAAAGGCGGGAGTCTGATCCTTTGGGTTCTGCCGGCGAGGAAGGAGTGGAGCCAGTTGTGGGCGGTTCCCTGTATGCCGGCATCATGGAGTCTGGCTGCGAGGGTGCGGTGGACAGCGGTGTCGAAAGCTGCGGAGAAGTCTAGAAGGATGAGGGCTGTGGTGTGGCCTTGGTCGGGGAGCGTGCGGATGTCGTCTGTTGTGGTGAGGAGGGCGGTCTTGGTGCTGTGGTTACTGCGGAATCCGGATTGGGAAGAGTCGAGGATGGCGTTCTCTTCGATGAAGTCTGTCAGCTGGGCGTTGACGATCTTCTCTGTGACTTTGGCAGCGAAGGGAAGGAGAGAGATGGGTCGGTAGTTTTTCAGGTCCGTCGGGTCTGCAGAGGGTTTCTTGAGGAGGGGCTTGACTTCTACGTGTTTCCAGTCATCGGGGAAGGGGCCGGATTCGAAGGTAGCATTGATGGTGAGTCATAGCTCGGGCGCTATGGCAGCGGCGGCTCTGTGGGAGATGTGCGGCAGACAGGGGTCCGTGGGGGCTCCTGAGTGAGTGCTCTTCATGGTCGTGGTGGTATCTTCGGTGGTGACCGGGGTCCAGGCAGTGATGGTGGGCTGGCTGTCATCGTGAGTCTGTTCGCTGAAGTTGTCGTAGAGGACCTTGATTTTCAGGTGGAAGTAGGAGCTGAGCTTGTTGCAGAGGTCCTGGGAGGATGTGACGTCCGTGGCTTCGCTGGGGGGTTTGATGAATTGCTGGATGATGCTGAAGAGTTCCTTCGAGTTGCTGGAGTTGGTGAGGATTTTGTTCCGGATGAAGGTTCTTTTGGTGGATCTTATGAGTTGGTGGTATCCTGTCATGGCGTTCTTGTAGGTGGTCTGGTCTTCGGTGGTTTTGCTGTTTCCTCATTATTTTTCTAGACGTCTGCAGGTATGTCTGGCTTCTTGGAGGTTGGTTGTGAACCAGGTGGCCTTCAAGGGGCGTTGTCTGTCGGGGTTGCGGAGGGGTGCAAGCTTGTCTGCGCAGTTGGTGATCCAGTGGTGTAGTTCCTTGACTGCAGAGTTGGCGTCGGTCGAGGCGGGGGGGTCGTGGATGAGCGTGGAGTTGCGATGCTCCTCTGTGACCTTGCTCCAGTTCCTTCACAGTGGGCGTGGAGTGGGTTTGTGAGCGGTGGCGGTGTTGAAAGAGAAGTGTACGCAGTGGTGGTCCATCCAGAGGGGCTGCATGGTGTGGCTGAAGCGGATGTTGTTCCCTCCTGCGAAGATGGGGTCGAGGGTGTGTCCTGCCTTGTGGGTAGGGGTGGTGATGAGCTGTTTCAGTTCGATGTTGGCGAGGTTGTCCAGGAGGGCGGCGGAGTTGGGGTCGCTGAGGTTGTTGAGGTGGAAGTTCAGGTCTCCGATGAGTATGTAGTCCATGGAGGCGATGGCGTGGGGTGCGATGAGGTCGTCGATGGTAATGGTGAATGAAGCGCGAGGCCCGGGGGTCTGTAGGCGAGGGTGCCGCAAAGCATTGTTCTAGGGCTGGTCTGGATGTGGAAGTGAAGGTGTTCAGTGGTGGAGGGGGAGTCGCTTGTGCTGGAGGTGGAGAGTCGGAGGGAGCTCTTGTGTGTGATGGCGAGTCCTCCTCCTGCGGTTGGGGCGGTCCGTCCTCTGGATCTTATATCGGTCAGGAATGGCGGTGGCGATGTCGGGTGCGGAGGAGGCATTGGTCCATGTTTCAGTGAAGAAGGCGACGTCTCGCGAGAGGGTGTCGAGGAGGTCCCAGATCTCTATAGCATGTCTGTGCAGGGAGCGCTCGTTGAGGAGGATGCACTTCAGGGCTTCGTGGTGCTGGCATCTGGCGTGGGTGCAGAGGTCGTGAGGGTGCGGAGGATGGTGAAGGATTGTCGGCAGGAGAACTGGCCGTGGGTGGTGTGCGGCGTAGACAGCTGGCAGTTGTTGTCCCTTCCAGGGTTGAATGCAAGGAGGGCAGCAGAGTCGTAGCAGTGGGAGGTCGGAGAACCAGGGTCCCTGGCGCTGGGCGTGGACGGGTCATGGACGTGCGCAGGTGGGCTTGCCTTTGGTGCGCCTATGGCGCGCCAGCAGAGCGGCCGCCGTTGATTAGGGAAAGGGGAGGGAAGCGCAGCTGGGAGGCGGGAGCTGAAACCGGCAGGGGGGAGGGGCCGCGAGGGCAGCAGCGGCAGGAAGGAAACGGGCGCAGAGGAAACAAACAGGACCAACAGGAAAGACAGAAAAATCGGGACAAAAGGCACAAAGAGGGGAAAAAAAGGCACAATAACAAGACACCAAAAGGCACAATAACAAGACACTAACAAGACAAAACAAACGGGCACAAACACAGAGACAGACAGCAGCAGACCAGCAGAAGAGCAAGGCTCTCCCACTGGACCACCAGGGATAAGGCGCAGGCAGGAGCCTGCGGGTGGAGGAGTGCCTCGAACACCTACCAGCAGAGCTGAGTGGGGTCAGCGGCAGAGGCACAACAGCGAGCTGCTGGGGGAAAGAGTAGGTCTCTGACCAGGAGGTCAGAGGTCTTGCTGATACCCTGATGCAGACCAACATACAGGGTGGAACATTGATTTTTTTTGATAATGCTAGGGATCCACTTTGCAGAAGAGAAAGTTAAAACTATCTAGGAGGGTACCTTCAGAATTTTATTCCTGGTCCTCCTGACAGGATTAAAAATCTTAGGGGTCTACTCAGGCATTTAAGTCCCTGTCACCCTCTTTGCTTTTATCGACATGTGTCAGCCAATAGATTTGCCTACCAAGGGTCACTGACCTTCCTCAGGATATAGATCCCTTATAAGTACCTCCCAATACCTATTTATGTGGAGGTTATAAGTTACTATACTTACCAATTGTAGTAACACATCAGGGAGTTCCTGAGTTTAATAATTTCCGCTCTTAACTAGGGGTGAGAGTGGGACGTCGTCCTATTGTCACCCTTTCATCAAGGTACAAGCGTCTCGCAATCAGTCCACTCCTCACCCTCCAGCAGTTTCTTCTGGTAATGTGCAGATGTAGAGCCAGCGGTTTCTGGTTACAGGTCCAAAAAGTGTCTGATTATATGGGGTCAGGTGCCCAGTACTTATTCAGAAAAAGTGCCTTTGATGTAGGAGGTGACTTCAAAGGAGCTCTCTGAAGTGCACAAGGACCCTTTCAACCCAGTCCTGTCTTCCAGGGTAACCCTCGGAGGTAAATCAGTGCTTTGTGTGTGGTCAGGAACACTACTTATTAAAGTGTAAATGTCAGTCCTTCCCATTCCACCCTGCCCAAGAAGACCCACCAGACTGCAGATGGGTGCTCAGAATGTAGATAAGTCTCACCTTCCTGTGTTTTTGGCTGTCTAGAGGGAATGAATAAAGTGTAGCTGTTACCCAACCCATACATGTATTGGAGACAGGCTGTCAGGTACAAAGAGCAGTTTAGTACAGAGAAATGCCCACTTTCTAAAAGTGATACAAAAGGGGATGATGGACGGAACGTTTGAGCCAATCAAACACTCACTCCCAGTCAACTGATCTGGGTTTAATCCATCATCATTCTTTAGCTCACTCCACCACCCCAGTTCAGACATGGCCATATGCAAATCAGTCTGACCCTGTGCCTCATGGGAACAGTCCAGCCCGAACTGCCAAGCCATGTCTTCCCTGGACCGGAAACAAGCATCCTAGGACCGGTTTCTGGCATTCCAGCTGTCATCAGCCAGGCTTGCTTGAATCCAGTGGCAAAGTGAGCAAGGGACCCACGTCTGGGCATACCCCTGCCAACTTAGGGCGAACAAAGCGATACAAAAGGGGGATGATGGACGGAACGTTTGAGCCAATCAAACACTGACCCCCAGTCAACTGATCTGGGTTTAATCCATCATCATTCTTTAGCTCACTCCACCATCCCAGTTCAGACATGGCCATATGCAAATCAGTCTGACCCTGTGCCTCATGGGAACAGTCCAGCCCGAACTGCCAAGCCATGTCTTCCCTGGACCGGAAACAAGCATCCTAGGACCGGTTTCTGGCATTCCAGCCGTCATCAGCCAGGCTTGCTTGAATCCAGTGGCAAAGTGAGCAAGGGACCCACGTCTGGGCATACCCCCGCCAACTTAGGGCGAACAAAGCGATACAAAAGGGGATGATGGACGGAACGTTTGAGCCAATCAAACACTCACCCCCAGTCAACTGATCTGGGTTTAATCCATCATCATTCTTTAGCTCACTCCACCACCCCAGTTCAGACATGGCCATATGCAAATCAGTCTGACCCTGTGCCTCATGGGAACAATCCAGCCCGAACTGCCAAGCCATGTCTTCCCTGGACCGGAAACAAGCATCCTAGGACCGGTTTCTGGCATTCCAGCCGTCATCAGCCAGGCTTGCTTGAATCCAGTGGCAAAGTGAGCAAGGGACCCACGTCTGGGCATACCCCCGCCAACTTAGGGCGAACAAAGCGATACAAAAGGGGATGATGGACGGAACGTTTGAGCCAATCAAACACTCACCCCCAGTCAACTGATCTGGGTTTAATCCATCATCATTCTTTAGCTCACTCCACCACCCCAGTTCAGACATGGCCATATGCAAATCAGTCTGACCCTGTGCCTCATGGGAACAGTCCAGCCCGAACTGCCAAGCCATGTCTTCCCTGGACCGGAAACAAGCATCCTAGGACCGGTTTCTGGCATTCCAGCCGTCATCAGCCAGGCTTGCTTGAATCCAGTGGCAAAGTGAGCAAGGGACCCACGTCTGGGCATACCCCCGCCAACTTAGGGCGAACAAAGCGATACAAAGGGGATGATGGACGGAACGTTTGAGCCAATCAAACACTCACCCCCAGTCAACTGATCTGGGTTTAATCCATCATCATTCTTTAGCTCACTCCACCACCCCAGTTCAGACATGGCCATATACAAATCAGTCTGACCCTGTGCCTCATGGGAACAGTCCAGCCCGAACTGCCAAGCCATGTCTTCCCTGGACCGGAAACAAGCATCCTAGGACCGGTTTCTGGCATTCCAGCCGTCATCAGCCAGGCTTGCTTGAATCCAGTGGCAAAGTGAGCAAGGGACCCACGTCTGGGCATACCCCCGCCAACTTAGGGCGAACAAAGCGATACAAAGGGGATGATGGACGGAACGTTTGAGCCAATCAAACACTCACCCCAGTCAACTGATCTGGGTTTAATCCATCATCATTCTTTAGCTCACTCCACCACCCCAGTTCAGACATGGCCATATACAAATCAGTCTGACCCTGTGCCTCATGGGAACAGTCCAGCCCGAACTGCCAAGCCATGTCTTCCCTGGACCGGAAACAAGCATCCTAGGACCGGTTTCTGGCATTCCAGCCGTCATCAGCCAGGCTTGCTTGAATCCAGTGGCAAAGTGAGCAAGGGACCCACGTCTGGGCATACCCCCGCCAACTTAGGGCGAACAAAGCGATACAAAAGGGATGATGGACGGAACGTTTGAGCCAATCAAACACTCACCCCCAGTCAACTGATCTGGGTTTAATCCATCATCATTCTTTAGCTCACTCCACCACCCAGTTTCAGACATGGCCATATGCAAATCAGTCTGACCCTGTGCCTCATGGGAACAGTCCAGCCCGAACTGCCAAGCCATGTCTTCCCTGGACCGGAAACAAGCATCCTAGGACCGGTTTCTGGCATTCCAGCCGTCATCAGCCAGGCTTGCTTGAATCCAGTGGCAAAGTGAGCAAGGGACCCACGTCTGGGCATACCCCGCCAACTTAGGGCGAACAAGCGATACAAAGGGGATGATGGACGGAGCGTTTGAGCCAATCAAACACTCACCCCCAGTCAACTGATCTGGGTTTAATCCATCATCATTCTTTAGCTCACTCCACCACCCCAGTTCAGACATGGCCATATGCAAATCAGTCTGACCATGTGCCTCATGGGAACAGTCCAGCCCAAACTGCCAAGCCATGTCTTCCCTGGACCGGAAACAAGCATCCTAGGACCGGTTTCTGGCATTCCAGCCGTCATCAGCCAGGCTTGCTTGAATCCAGTGGCAAAGTGAGCAAGGGACCCACGTCTGGGCATACCCCCGCCAACTTAGGGCGAACAAAGCGATACAAAAGGGGATGATGGACGGAGCGTTTGAGCCAATCAAACACTCATCCCCAGTCAACTGATCTGGGTTTAATCCATCATCATTCTTTAGCTCACTCCACCACCCCAGTTCAGACATGGCCATATGCAAATCAGTCTGACCCTGTGCCTCATGGGAACAGTCCAGCCCGAACTGCCAAGTCTGGCCATGTCTGAACTGGGGTGGTGGAGTGAGCTAAAGAATGATGATGGATTAAACCCAGATCAGTTGACTGGGGGTGAGTGTTTGATTGGCTCAAACGTTCCGTCCATCATCCCCTTTGTATCGCTTGTTCGCCCTAAGTTGGCGGGGTATGCCCAGACGTGGGTCCCTTGCTCACTTTGCCACTGGATTCAGGCAAGCCTGGCTGATGACGGCTGGAATGCCAGAAACCGGTCCTAGGATGCTTGTTTCCGGTCCAGGAAGACATGGCTTGGCAGTTCGAGCTGGACTGTTCCCATGAGGCACAGGGTCAGACTGATTTGCACATGCCCATGTCTGAACTGGGGTGGTGGAGTGAGCTAAAGAATGATGATGGATTAAACCCAGATCAGTTGACTGGGGGTGAGTGTTTGATTGGCTCAAACGTTCCGTCCATCATCCCCTTTGTATCACTTGTTCGCCCTAAGTTGGCGGGTATGCCCAGACGTGGGTCCCTTGCTCACTTTGCCACTGGATTCAGGCAAGCCTGGCTGATGACGGCTGGAATGCCAGAAACCGGTCCTAGGATGCTTGTCTCGGTCCAGGGAAGACATGGCTTGGCAGTTCGGGCTGGACTGTTCCCATGAGGCACAGGGTCAGACTGATTTGCACATGGCCATGTCTGAACTGGGGTGGTGGAGTGAGCTAAAGAATGATGATGGATTAAACCCAGATCAGTTGACTGGGGTGAGTGTTTGATTGGCTCAAACGTTCCGTCCATCATCCCCTTTGCATCGCTTTGTTCGCCCTAAGTTGGCGGGGGTATGCCCAGACGTGGGTCCCTTGCTCACTTTGCCACTGGATTCAGGCAAGCCTGGCTGATGACGGCTGGAATGCCAGAAACCGGTCCTAGGATGCTTGTTTCGGTCCAGGAAGACATGGCTTGGCAGTTCGGCTGGACTGTTCCCATGAGCACAGGGTCAGACTGATTTGCATATGGCCATGTCTGAACTGGGGTGGTGGAGTGAGCTAAAGAATGATGATGGATTAAACCCAGATCAGTTGACTGAGGGTGAGTGTTTGATTGGCTCAAACGTCCGTCCATCATCCCCTTTGTATCGCTTGTTCGCCCTAAGTTGGCGGGGTATGCCCAGACGTGGGTCCCTTGCTCACTTTGCCACTGGATTCAGGCAAGCCTGGCTGATGACGGCTGGAATGCCAGAAACCGGTCCTAGGATGCTTGTTTCCGGTCCAGGAAGACATGGCTTGGCAGTTCGAGCTGGACTGTTCCCATGAGGCACAGGGTCAGACTGATTTGCATATGGCCATGTCTGAACTGGGGTGGTGGAGTGAGCTAAAGAATGATGATGGATTAAACCCAGATCAGTTGACTGGGGTGAGTGTTTGATTGGCTCAAACGTTCGTCCATCATCCCCTTTGTATCACTTTCTAAAAGTGGCATTCCTAAAACAGTGTTGTTAAATCCAACTTCACCAGTAAGAAGGAGTTATCATTACCATTCCAAACATATCAAACACGAAAAAGCTACTCCTCTCTGATCAGGAATTACAGCTTAAAAGTATATCAACAAATGTCCAATGCTAGCCTATGAGAGGGGTAGGCCTTACTGTAGTGAAAAACCAAACAGGCTGCTTGTCGCTAATAGGACATGCAAAGCAAAAAGGTACATATACTACCTTTTACTTACATAGCACCCTGCCCTTAGTGTTACTTAGGGCCTTCCTTAGGGGTGACTTATATGGAATGAAAGGGGGTTTAAGGATTGACAAGGAGTTTTAAATGCCAAGTCAAAGTGGCAGTAAACTGCACACACTGGAACTGTAGTAGCAGGCCTGAGACAGGTTTTAAAGGCTACTTATGTGGGTGGCACTATCAGTGCTGCAGCACACTAGTAGCATTTGAATTAGAAGCCCTGAGTATATGGTATATACATTGGTTTCATACAGCACAGCTGTGAGAAATTGGGTTGCTGGTTGAGGGGGGTGTGAGCCCTTCTCAAGCAACTGCCACAATCCTTATCAGGGTGAACCACAAAAGTCACTAAATGAACCTGTGCTTAACCCTCTGGTAGCTTGGCATAAACGCAGGCAGGCTTAACTTAGAGGCAACGTGTAAAGTATTTATGCAGCACTTAAAATGGAATAAAGTAAAGACACAACACAAGAAAAATCTCACACCACTTTAAAAAAAAGAGTAAAATGTAATAAATTATTAAACACCAAAACTATAACAATCCCATCAGTAGAACCGAAGATATGCAATCTTAAATATTTAAGGTAAGTATAGCGCCTAAAAGCACAAAGCACCATTCACAGCTATCTAGGAGTGCGACACTGGGTGAAAGTCACAAGTTCAAGCTGACTGCGATGGAGCAAGGGCTGGATACAGGGCCCAGGTGAGTCCCTCTGAAAAAGTAACCTTCTAAAGTCCAGTGCGAAGAGTTCCATTTGTTGTGGGGGAGGCCGCGAAGAGCAGGGAGAGCGTCGCTGATGGTCCTTGCTGTGGCGCGAAGAGCAGGCTAGGCGTCACGCCGGACATCACTGTAGTGCGAAGATCCTGTCTGGCATCGCAGCCTGTTATTTCTGGAGGTGTGCATTGGCAGTCACTGTGGGCTGTCGATGCTCCAACGTGAAGTGCAGCTCTTGCGTTGTCGATCGGCGCTGGCAGTCGCTGTAGCGCAAAGGTGTCGGGCTCACAGGAGCTTCGCTTTAGCAGTCAGCGCACAATGATGTCATAGAAGATGGCAGGACTGATGCAATATGTGGGGTAAATAGCAGTGCATGGCGAGTGCCCAAGTTACAGTTACCTTAGGGCATGAGTTATTTGTTTCTTGAGATAACTGTAACTATAACTGCTGAATTTCGAATGGTTTTATGTGTGTAAAATCTGAACCTTACTATAATGCCCCTGTAACCTTTGTTTTTTTAGTAAAATTCTGACATTTTTTAAATTCTATTTCCTAACTATAACGTCCCTGTAACCTAATTTTTTTTCAGTGAATGTCTATGGTTTTTAATGCTATTTCCTGACTATACCGTCCCTGTAAAGACCTACAACCCACTTCTACCGTGCCTTCAAACCGCACACACTGCCCCCAACTTTTTCTAGACAGGGCAAGGTACAAACAACACCCTTTCAATGGTACACACAAAGGGCACCGTGTAACCCAATGAAAATCAGAAGCAAAGCATGACCTCATCTAGGCTACGAAGTGCTACCTAAATAAAAGAGTAGCCTCAGTAGCTACTTACGCGGCAATCCAGAAATCACTTGACCTTTTTTCCTGCACAAAAATATTCAAGAAATTTCGAAATAATTAATGCAAAAAGGGAACGAAAATGTTTGTGGGTATTGCTCAGTGGATTTTTTTTTCTAACAAGTGCATATTGTTCATAGAAACGTACTTGAAAAGAGGCACAAATGTAAATTGCATATGATTGTTCATGCACCTGCAATTTACACCGACTTCTAAATGGACACAAAAAGCTGTCACGAATCAGAGTTATAAATACTTAAAGTCTTTTTCGAGTTTCGATGGGAAGCCACTTTTTATGGGATTCTCATTTAGAGAATCATATTTCTTCTTATCAAGCGATGGTAGCTTTTGGCCACAGCCCTTAAATGTCACTCCTGTGGACTACTGCACTTACTTAAACACCACCAGTACCAAAGCACCTCTTCTCAAATAATATTTGGACAAATATCGTTTGTGTTTTCGATCTAGGCATACACTTTGTGCAAACAGCAATTTGTGCAAATGTTTGTGCTAAGCTTTTTGTGTACATTGTAATATTTGTTTGACTTTTTGTGTGCCCTGTAAGTGCTGAGGCAAAACGAGAGCAACGGTATAGTTCTCCGGCCTTAATTGGTGCAAGTGCTAAAACAGATGCCATTGCACTTCTCAATCTCTACAACTAAGCATGTGCCAGGGATGTCAACTAAACATGGGATATCTGGCAACTAGGTCAATCCCATGACCTTCAAAACCAGGGCTCTTCACCCAACAGCAGTAAGAATGTTCAGATGGGTAGGACTCCCAGTTATAAAACAACAGTGAAAGTATAAAACTCAGCATGCTTAGGGTGGTTGGGTGGAAAAACAGAACTGCCTGATAGTCACGCCGTGACGAGGGGCTAGTTGGCAGCTAAATAGTGGAGTAAAATTCACAAGTTTCACCAACTTTATTTGAGTTCAGCATCTTATGATGGCAATAGTTGCATCGCAGGTGAACTCATAATATAAGGTATGGCTTATTGCACCCTGCTGCTACTTGGTAAATTCCAAGGAGTATAGGCCTGCTGGTTGTAAAATGACTACTGGTTGTCACGTTTAGCCGTACTCAGTGACCCCTCTGGACCTTCTCTAATGTCATGACATCTTCCACTAGTGCAAGAGATTTAACCAGTGCAGGCTGGGATTTACAAGTCTGTCTTACCTGTATTGTGTGTAGCATTCCCAACCATTTGCCGTGTACCAAAATGCTGTGCAGTGGTAATGGGCAAACAGAAAGTGCAGCTCCCAAAACTGAAGGGCAGTTGGTTGACAAAAATTCCAGGAATGGTGGGGCCATTTGGCAGATTTGCTGATTTGGGGATGCACACCTGGTAAGCTTACATTTGCATAAAAATCCTGAAATCTCACACTTTGACTTTGTACATAACCCCAGGCGACAAAAGGGTGACTTCGCCCAGCTTGTCATGGCTCCCCGCGAAGAAAAATAGCAATCAGGAGTTGTGCATCTTTACCATTAGTGAAAAAAACCAAAACACTGCAACAGCAAGCTGGAGCTCCCGCCCGGCCCCCGCCTCCCACCCACCACAGGCCCTGCTTTGAAATTTCTCACTCTGTGTCAGTGTAACTTAAACGTGATTAACATTAGCAGGCTAATATATATTGAACACTATTCACAACTAGGAGCCAAGGGGGTGAAACAGAACAGGTCGCCCCCCACTCACAGAATTCAATACAATCAAAGACCTGCTCTGTTAGTTGTCTGGACTCCTATGGACGTCCACCATATATTTTCTCAGGCACACAATATTGTGTGACGCAGCAGTGGATCAATATCTCCCATCTGCCATCAAGTGTCTGAAATCACCACTTTTAAACCACGTGTTCTGTACTGTATCTACTGGTGTAACCCCCTACAAACATCACCAGGAAAGGGGGTGAAAAAGTGGGAACAAAGAAGAGCAGTGCCTCACGGGAGTAACACCATGGGAGTTTACAGACTGATACTCGCCTGTATCCTCAGGTTCTCATCATTAGCAACTGCCAACTTTTAAACCAAAGTAAAGAGTGAGGAGAAAAGAAAGAGTGCAAAAACTGTGTGTGTTCAGTGCACAATGCGTGAACCCTATATAGGAAACCGGGGTCTAACATAGAACAACCAGTATACCCAAGTCTAAAACCGAGCTAGACAACCACTAGCTGAACTACTTTATTTCTTTGCTGTGTGTCTGCTCTATTAAAACCTGTATATTTATGATAGGACTCTCACGGCTAGTCTGCCGTTCTCAATACTATTCACAACTAGGAGCCAAGGGGTGAAACAGAACAGGTCGCCCCCACTCACAGAGTTCAATACAATCAAAGACCTGCTCTGTTAGTTGTCTGGACTCCTATGGACGTCCACCATATATTTTCTCAGGCACACAATATTGTGTGACGCAGCAGTGGATCAATATCTCCCATCTGCCATCAAGTGTCTGAAATCACCACTTTTAAACCACGTGTTCTGTACTGTATCTACTGGTGTAACCCCCTACAAACATCACCAGGAAGGGGGTGAAAAAGTGGGAACAAAGAAGAGCAGTGCCTCACAGGAGTAACACCATGGGAGTTTACAGACTGATACTCGCCTGTATCCTCAGGTTCTCATCATTAGCAACTGCCAACTTTTAAACCAAAGTAAAGAGTGAGGAGAAAGAAAGAGTGCAAAAACTGTGTGTGTTCAGTGCACAATGCGTGAACCCTATATAGGAAACCGGGGTCTAACATAGAACAACCAGTATACCTAAGTCTAAAACCGAGCTAGACAACCACTAGCTGAACTACTTTATTTCTTTGCTGTGTGACACAGCAAAGAAATAAAGTAGTTCAGCTAGTGGTTGTCTAGCTCGGTTTAGACTTAGGTATACTGGTGTTCTATGTTAGACCCCGGTTTCCTATAGGGTTCACGCATGTGCACTGAACACACACAGTTTTTGCACTCTTTTTTCTCCTCACTCTTTACTTTGGTTTAAAAGTTGGCAGTTGCTAATGATGAGAACCTGAGGATACAGGCGAGTATCAGTCTGTAAACTCCCATGGTGTTACTCCCGTGAGGCACTGCTCTTTGTTCCCACTTTTCACCCCTTCCTGGTGATGTTTGTAGGGGTTACACCAGTAGATACAGTACAGAACACGTGGTTTAAAAGTGGTGATTTCAGACACTTGATGGCAGATGGGAGATATTGATCCACTGCTGCGTCACACAATATTGTGTGCCTGAGAAAATATATGGTGGACGTCCATAGGAGTCCAGACAACTAACAGAGCAGGTCTTTGATTGTATTGAAAGGAGTAATATATATTGAAACCTGGTATCCTGTTCTCAGCATGCCAAAGACACTGCTTTCGTCTTGATTCTGTCTATTCAGGTCAGACATAAATCAATTTTTAAGTTTTTAAAAAGGTACATTAAATGGTAACTTTTATACAATTTTTTTCATCAGTTTTCCAAATGATGTGTTCGGAGCCTTTTTTCTTTTTATTTATACCCCATTTCCAATTCTTGTTGCATGCAGAATTTCTTCGCTGTATTTATGGATGCTGATGGACTCAGGTTCCTTCAATAAAAATAATTGATTGTTTTTTTCTATAATATCTAGGCAGGATTACTTGTGTCATGTTTTGTTACTGTCGAAAAGAGGCATCGTTTTTTTTTTTTACAAAGCTTTGTGTAGGTGGAGTTACATTTGTATTGAATATTTAGGTTTCTCTTTCAGTTTGCATTTGGATGTTTTTTTTTATATAGTACGCTGCAATATAATGAAAGTTATGTACTAAGGAATTCCAGTTCGAGATTATGGGGCCTATACACATCGAAACTGGTAAACCAAAACTCTCATTTTTAAATCTGTGTCTGAGTGTAGTTGTATTACTATGTGGAATTCTGATTGGGATCCATAAAGAAAGTTGTGCATTGTGTAATTTTTCAAGTGGATTCCCTGGAAAAACAATTGATTACCATTTGGGATTCAATTCCTTCTTCTTGGTGTTGTGCTTGGTGTAGAACTCAGCACAGGGGGAATGGAATCCCTTGTGTAATTCAAATTCTTTTTTTTCTCCATAGCAGAAATATTTTTCTCTGTGGACCAACCCCTTTCCTTAAACCATCCCCCCCAGCCCACCAAAATTTGTGGGTGACCCTGGAAAGGGATTAACATCAGCACTTTTCCAGGCTGGGAAGGGGAATGTGATGAGTTTGTGAATGGCCTAAAAGCATACTAATTCTGCACTAGTGAATGAACCAGTAACCCCTTAGTGATCATTTGTGAAGCTGAGATAAATTCAGCCATAACTTACCTTTGTTAATAGGCCTCCAATGTTGTTAAATGTGGGTTTGGAAAGCTACTAAAATGTTTGGTTGGTTAATTTAGTGTTTATTTTGTTATAATTCTTTTAGGTACTCTGAGCATTTACTGGAAGACCAGTTTTAAAGTTCCATGGAATTGAATGGTCGATTGCTGAAGAAGTACACATGAAGGCTAGCAGGAGGGATGAGAAGCTGGCTGAGGATCTCATGACTTGGAGAGCGCTCTGTAGGGACCTCCTAATTTCAGAAAGGGCTGAGAGTGAACAGAATGACTCAGAGGTGGCCAGCAGTGGGTCGGAACAGGGTCAATAGGGCATCCCCCTTAGGGAATCATCCCCAGGCCTCTAGTTTTGAAACTATGTATGATTGGAAGTCGACTGCTCTGTTGTCTCTTTTTCCATTGTGTAAACTGCTGTGATTGGTCTCTTGCTGCCCACCTGGGGGACAATGTGCACCCATTGTGTTCTTATTGCAAAATAAAAATAAAGGTTATAACAAAAACAAGTTCCATGGAATTGACAACTTTTAGTTTGTTATAGGAAGTGGTATGGATATTTTAAAAATGTCCACTACATTTTTCCACCATCTGCTTCTCGGTGTCCCATTGAGTTTTTTATTCTTTTTGGGCTGTTTTAAAGTATTCTCTGGAACATGGTATAGATTAAGATGTTAATATTTAATCTGTGCTGTTCTACTTCAAATCTTTATGATGGTACTATGAGAAACGTTTCAATGAAAGATGATAACTGTGTGTCTTCTTTGTTGTCATTATTCGAAGAACACTGTTTTGCAGAGTAAACATATGTCAAAGGAAATCAAAGCATTTTCTGTGAATTGTTTCTTCTAGAACATTCAACAATGAATAAATAATGTTATAAAAGCTGAGCACAGGGTGTTAAGGTGGAGAGAGAAACCTTCATGCCAGGTGACAACAAGACAGGCTATGTGCCCACTTAAGCTAAAGACTACTAGGAAAGTTATTCAGCCTTCGCTTGCTGAGCTTCTCAGCCTGACTGGCCTCAGACGAAGAGAATAGTAGGCTTTGCTATTATAATGAACATATGCCCTATTGTTCAAATAGATATGCAGGTGTGAGAATTTCTGAAACCCAAATTAAGCTTTCTCTTTTCTTTTATGGTAAAACTACTAGAAGTAGAAAGGGAATGTTATAAAATCAAACAGCAAATATGTTATAGTTTTTCTTGTTATTTATGCTTTTAGCAAACATTACAACTACCATTCTCTTTGTCTTTATTGTAGTTTCAATTCATGTCAGGTGAACTAAGATAAGATTTTGATTTTAAAAATAAATCTTAAAATGTATCCTAAGCTTCCTAGTGTTCTTGAGTGTGGTTTTCCTTAATGATAGAGGGTTTAGTGTTCCGCTAACTATCCCTGTAATGTCTCATGGGATTGATTGTTACCTGAAACATATCTCATTCAGGTATTGTTCAGTGGGTTGTGGGGTGCTTGCAGTCCAACTGGTTTTCTGTCTCGGGTGACTGAGTCCTTATAGCCAGGGGGTCTAGAAACGGAAATCTTTGTTCCAGAGTAATATGCAAAATGTATCAGGGGCATAAACTTTGGGGAAGTGATTACTTTTGGTGTAGTTCCTGAATGTTTTAATCTTTTTAAGTATTTCAATGAATTGATACAAAGTACGGTGATGTTTTGCAGAAGTTAATTGAAATGAATTATGCCAGCCTTTTGTGTAGTTGTTTATTTATGCTACTAATTTGTTTGTGCTTTGATTAACGTTCCACCAAGCTATTTGAAACATAGATGCTCACCTGTGCACTGAGCATTGCACGCAGCCTACCCATGTGTCTTAAAAATAGTACAACAATTATGAGTGTGTCTTCATTATTTTCAAAGAGGGTTGTGTTTGTTAATGGGTCATAATGGTTGAGTACATCTGGAAATGTGACAAATACCAGTGCTACTAGTTTATTCGTTTCAAACTGGAATTTGCTATCACTTGAATAGTCTTTTTTTAGGAATATATTCTGAATGTTTGTCCAAAATACCTGTTTGAAAAGGAAGTAGCATCCTTGGCTTTGTACTTATGGGTATGTTGTTTGAGTGTTTAACATGAGTTGTTCAAAATTTAATATTTTTGGGGAATTGTATTTATTTGTTTTAGTTGTATATAAACGATATTAGTTCTGTGTATGTAGATGACTGTTTGTTTGCTATGAGTGTGTCTATTAGTTCTATGTTGTTTTGTAGGTATTGCCCTGGGATTGTATACATTTATGTGAGGGGGTAATCATATGAATGTTTCAGCCGTTATCTAGATAGGCGATTATTGGGGTTTGCAGGTTTGTTTCTGTGCTAAATAAAATCATTCTTTTTTTGCTGTGTTCATTGTCTTTGATAATGTATGGTTCTTTATTGCATACTATGAGGTTATTCAGTATTTGTATTTGATTATATGATGTGGGTGCTGCATTAGTTTCTTGGTGTAGTGTTCTTTTGTGGTTGATGTCATTCTTTAAGTTTGGGATTGAAGGCATTTGTCTAGCCAGGTAGATTAGTAATTTTGTGCAAAAATGTTGCAGTTGCTGGGGATGTAGTCTTCAATAACAGTGTGTACTTCGGCTCCTGAGATAGAGTGGCGGTTTCTCTCTTTGGTACTATTAAACGGGTAGAGGAGTTGGCCTAACAGCTAGGGCGGTCGACCTCGAATCTGGGGAACTGGGTTCGAGTCTCGGCAATGACGCTGAACATCCTGTGATTCTGGGCAAATCACTTAATCTCCCCGTGACTAACAAAAATGAATGTGTCCTCATGTAATGCAACTGGTGCTATGTAAAGCGCTCTGATACCCGATTCGGGTCAAGTTTGAGCTATATAAAACTCTGTTTAGAAAAAAACCTGTTTTCTTATTGGATGTTCTACTGCTGTAACATTTGGTTTAGTTATATATTTGACACATGTCATGTATGGCCTGTTGTTTTAAGTGTTCTACTTGAAACATGTATGTCAGCAGAGGTTTTCCCTTTTGTGAGCCTTTTGTACGGGCATACATCTATATTATTTAATTTGTAAAACATATTTTTTACATTGTATGTAGAGATTTAATGTGAGAGTTTTTTAACATTTAAATTCCATTTATTAACTTCTTTTTGTATTATATGTTTGTTAATAATAGCCAACAAAGTGCTTTTTCCCTCAATCAATCAATCAGGGAATTGTAAGCGCGCTACTCACCCGTGAGGGTCTCAAGGCGCTGAGGGGGGGTCCGCAGATCTGTTTAGCCGAAGAGCCAGGTCTTGAGGGTCTTCCTGAAGGTGTTCAGGGAGGGGCGCGTCTGATGTCTGCCGGTAGCTCGTTCCAGGTCTTGGCTGCAATGTGAGAGAAGGATCTTCCGCCTGCTCTGGCTCTGTGGATGCGCGGGGTTTCGGCCAGTGCGAGGTTGGAAGATCGGAGGTTTCTTTTGGGTACGTGGAAGTTGATTCTGTCGTTGAGGTATTTGGGTCCGTTGTTGTGTAGGCATTTGTAGGCGTGAGTGAGGATTTTGAAAGTGACTCTTTTCTCCACGGGGAGCCAGTGGAGACTTCGTAGGTGTTGGCTGATGTGTTTGTGTCGGGGGATGCCAAGGACGAGTCTGGCGGCAGTGTTCTGTACTGTCTGGAGTTTGCGGAGTAGGGACTTGTTGATGCCGGCGTAGAGTGCGTTTCCATAGTCCAGTCTGCTGATGATGAGTGCGTGGGTGACTGTCTTCCTTGACTCGGGGGGGATCCACTTGAAGGTCTTGCGGAGGATGCGGAGGGTGATGAAGCAGCTGGAGGTGACGGCGTTGACCTGTCGGTTCATGGAGAGTGATGAGTCGAGTACAATGCCGAGGTTCTTGGCGTGGTCTGAGGGGGTAGGTGGGCTTCCGAGGGCGGTCGGCCACCAGGTGCTGTCCCATGCAGAAGGGGTGGTACCGAGGACGAGGACTTCTGTCTTCTCGGCGTTGAGCTTCAGGCAGCTGTTGGTCATCCAGACTGCGACGTCTTGCATTCCTCTCTGGAAGTTGAGTTTGGCAGTGGTGGGGTCTTTGGTGAGGGAGAGGATGAGCTGGGTGTCGTCGGCGTAGGATACAATGTTGAGGCCGTGTTGTCGGACGATGGCTGCGAGGGGGGCCATGTAAATGTTGAAGAGGGTGGGGCTCAGTGATGAACCCTGGGGGGCTCCGCAGGTGATTTTCGTGGGGTCGGAGAGGAAGGGTGGGAGTCTGATCCTTTGGCTTCTTCCGGTGAGGAATGATCGGATCCAGTCCAGGGCTGTTCCTTGTATGCCTGCGTCGTGTAGTCTGACGACTAGTGTGCGATGGGAGACGGTGTCTCCCTCAAGGTCTTTGTATGCTTTCCAATATTTTTGGAGGTTGGTGACGGAATCCAAGACAGGAAGGGCATAAAAACAGTACTGTTAGACTTGGCCCTTTTTGCAGGGTCATCCCTGAACTTTTTTCCTTCCTCCTGTATTATTTCTTACCTGTTTTTGTTGGTTTTAGGACTCTGGGCACTTTACTACTGCTGATCACTGCTAAAGTGCATATGCTCTCTGTATAAAGTGTTATGGTAATTGGTTGTCCATAATTGGTATGTTTGCCTTACTAGTAAAGTCCCTAGTAAAGTGCACTATGTGTGCCAGGGCTGGTAATGCAAATGCTACTAGTGGGCCTGCAGCACTAATTGTGCCACCCACACAAGTAGCCCTAAGAAGAGATCTCAGGCCTGCCACTGCAGTGCCTGCGCGCAGTTTGTTAACTGCCTTGTTGTCCTGGCAAGTGCACCCACTTGCCAGGCCTTACCTTCCTTTTTATGCACATCAGACACCCCTATAGTAGGCCCAAGGTACCCCCTGGGCAGGGTGCAGTGTATGTGAAAGGTAGGACATGTACTGAGGTGTGTACCATGTCCTGGCAGTGAAATACTGCCAAATTAGTTTTTCACTGTTGCAAGGCCATCTTGCCCATAGGACAGAATGGGGAATGCTGAGTCCCATGTTTCCAGCATATCTTCCCATAGGCATAAAATGTAAATCCGTATTTGTAAAGCTCGAACTACTCACCCTTACGGGTCTCAAGGCGCTGGGGGCCGTCGTGGAAATTAAGTGAGCTATTGCCCAGAGTCACATGGTGCTGAGCTGAGCTGCCGCCGGAGCCGGGGATCGAACCATGAGCCCTGTGCTCCGAAGTCAGCTGCCCTGGCCGCTGCACCACACCTCTCCAGGCATAAGATGGAGAGATGGAGTTTAGTGTGCCTGAACTCAGAATTTAATAACACATCTTATGTGAAGATGGTTTTTGAATTGTGTGCTTAAAAACCACACTTTTAGAAGTGGCTGGTTTCTTGTCTTAAACCATCCTGTGTGCCTCTGCCTGGTTGTGTATTGCCTGTCTGGGTTTGGATGTGACAGGGTCTGGGAAGTGTCCTGACCCCAGGGAGGAGTAGGTGAGACAGCAACAGGCTGGCCTGCGTTTGATGTGGGGGGGAGGAATAGCCCCCTGGATGTGAAGAGGGCAGTGTTGCTGCCCCCAGAGGATGGCTCCACCTCCTGCTGAGCGTCTGGACCCCAGACCCTGACTATCAAAGGAAGAGGGTGTGCACTGGCAGGAAGACACCCAGGTCTGGTTTGGACCGGTGTCAGAGCCCCCTGAACACAAAGACTTCAAAGGCATTTAGGGGTATAAATGTAAGAGCTGAAACCCCTGAACTCAAGACTGAAATCCATACTGAAAAAGGATTGAAACTACTTCGTGATCAAGAGGAACCTCTGCCAAAGAAGAACAGTGGAAAAGACTGAAGAGAAGGACTGCCCTTGCTGTGTGTTCTGGGGCTGGCCTGCAGTTTGCTGATTTGACTGAGGAGAGGACAAGGGACTTTGCTGTGTGCTGTGTCCCCCTGCTTGAGAGGACTTTGCTGTGTGCTGTGTCCTGAAGTAACTTGTCTCCAAGGGCCCGAGGAGAGCTGGTCCCCTGTTGTGGAAACTCGGGAACATAAACGTTTCCAAGTGTGTCTCAGCGACGCTGTGTGCGTGTGCTTTTTGCACGCCTGAGACTGCCGTGTGGTCCGTGGTGCTGTTTACGAGGTGCCCCGTGACCGCATTGCCCCCGCAGCGTGAAATATCGTCCACGGTGCTGCATTGCTGTTTGTGGCCCGAGCCGTCATCGTAACTGAGGCTGTGAGTAAAGATCGCCGCCGCCGGCCCGAGCCGCAACGTGCTACAGGATTTCTTGAAGCTAAGGAAGCTACAAGGTGAAAGGGATCGTGATCATTGTTCGTCGAAAGGAATCTGCCCAAGATCGTCAACGAAGGAGAAGGCAGCGCCGTAACCCGTCCGACTACAGCGTCGCCTCGCAACAGAGCTGCAACGTGATCGGGATCGCCCAGCAGGACGTCCGATGAGTGGAGAGAGAGAGCGAGGCGGCGCACCCCCCCAGGTAAGGCTTGGACTCCGGTCGGGAGCCGCAAGCCTGTGTGGCCTGGGGAGGCGTGCAGGAGGAGTACAGGAGTGCTCCGAGCTCTCTCCCGCTGCACCGCGTTAGACGCGCTGAGTCCCCGAGCGGCCCGTACCTGCCCAGCAGTACCGGGGCCGCCACTTTAAACTTACGACCGTTGTCTCTGTTGTTGGGGCCTAGTGGTGCCCGAGTTGACCGCCCAGATTGGCTAACCGCATTATTCTTGCATTACGAACTGCCTGATTCTTGCATTACGAACCGCATTATTCTTGCATTACGAACTGCCTGATTCTTGCATTAAGGACTGTCTTATTACTACATTACGAACTGCATTACGAACTGCATAGCATTGCATTAGGACTGCATTAGAGATCGTGAATTGCTCATTTAATACCGCAAGCGAAATATTACGAATACGCATATGTTGGATTTCTATCGTGTGGTCTCATTGTATTCCATTTATAAAGATACCGCTATTTTTATGAAACCAGTGTGGTGTCCATTTGTGGTGTTATCACTGTGTTACTGGGGGTGTGGTTGCAAATACTTTACACATTGCCTTGGAGATAAGCCTGGCTGCTCGTGCCAAGCTACCAGGGGGTGAGCAGGGGTTATCTAAGCGTGTGTCCCTCCTTACCCTGACTAGAAGCAAGGGTCCCTATTTGGACTAAGGTACATACCTCAGCCAACTAGAGACCCCCAGTTCTAACATTGGTGGTCAGCGGTTGGAGATTTGAACGTGTATTTGCAACTGACTCACAGTGATTGGTGTACATCACTAGTTTTAGCGCAGACCACGACGCAACCACATATTGTGTTTTTGATTTTTTGGTTCAATTTTTGAGCGACCTTTAAGCCACACATCATGTCTCAAAGGAGTCAAGTAGCCAGTGAGGCTGCAGAATTGGAATTCGACATTGAGGCATTGCTTACCTACAAAGTTGATCAATTGAGGCAATTCTGGAGAGCTTTGGGATGTCCCATGAAAAGTAGCGCCAAGAAGGAGGAGCTGCAAACGGCTTTAAGGGCCTTGTGGGAAGCCAAAGAGGCTCAGGAGGCAGGTGATGCTGAGGTGGATGAGGATGACCCAGGGAGTGGATTTGGTCCACAGGATTTGCCGGTGGGAGGACCAGCCTCAGGGGCTGGTAGTAACCATTCAGGGAGGAGCTTTTCCCCAGAGGAGTTGGAGGAAAACCAAAGGGTCAGAGAGCGTGAGTTGGAGGTTTTGAAACAAAAGGCTCAGGCGGATGAGAAGTTGCTCATTGAGAGCAAAAGGTGGGCAGAGGAGAGCAAGAACGCTCTCGCTTTGGAGGAAAAGAGATTGCTTTTGGCACATAAGTTAAGAATGAGGGAGCTTGATTTGGAGCTCGAAAGGCTCGAGGCCATGAGTGTCTCAGCCAAGCCAAAAGAGATGTGTGTAGCTCAGGAAATGAGCTCTGCTGGGTTGGAGGTGGAGTCCAGCTCAGATGGTGGCAGCAAAAATGTAGTGTCTAGTGCTGAGAGAAAAGTACATACACCCAGAGATGTGGCGCCTGACTTGAGGGAGGGGGCTAACATACACCAGGGGGTTCAGGTTTATGAGGTATCTCCAGTGGTGTGCAGTGTCCCTGGAGTAGATTGGGGAACTGACACAGGGGATCATATTCCTAGTGGTGGGAGGGACACCCTACTGACCCTAGATGAGAGGTGCAGGGAGAGGGGTTCCCCCATGGTAGAAACCTTGATGTGTGAGTGTGGAGACTGCCCAGACCAGTGTAGGTTGAGTGACGGAGACAGTCAGACACTGTCTTGCCAATCCCAGGAGAGTGGTGTGGGGTACTTGTGTGAGGCACTGGAGGGTGAGGCAAAGGATAGCTTGGTTAACAACTGGGGGGGGGCTGTGTGATTCATTTGTTGGAGAGCATATTTTAAGTCCCTGTTTTCCAGAGCTATGCCAACACCCGGTGGGGTGCGAGTTCTCTGATTCCAGGGAGCTTGCGCAGGAGGCAGACCTTTGGGTGGATTCCCGAGGGTCTGAGGAAGCTTTTGGGAGTGACCCAGAAGGGGGTGGTTCCGGTTTCCCCAACCAAGTGAGGTAGGGGACGTTTGTGGTAGCCCAGATAGGTCCCAATGTAGTGGGAGGGGTGTAGGGTCCCACGTCCTGTCTCAGAGGAGAAGGAGTGGGAGGGGGCTGTGTCCCAAGGTGCCCGATACCCAGTCCCAGGACCTGATTGGTTCCATAAGGGAACACCAGGAGGGGAGCATAGTCTGTACCGGGAGGCTACTTCCTGAGGGGGATCCCAAAGTGTCAGGTAAACTGAGGGGGACTGCTGTAACCAGCATCCCACCAGTTCTGGTGTCTGATAGCACCGCTCCAGTGGGGAGGGTGCATGGGTCCAGAGAGAAAGGCAGGGTGTGGGAGAGCCCACCCCAGTCTTCTGTCCAGCCGGAGGGTACAGACCCTGGGCTGGCGGGCCAGTGTCAGGATGCCATACCTGACTTGGCAGAAGGGAGAGTGGAGAAAAGGTGCCAGGCACCTGGGGCTACTGCCCCCTGCTTTCTGATGCCCCAGAGGTTAGAGAGGCCTGAAAGGCATGAGGCCTGGCTCTCATCACTGACAGCTGTCAGTGGCCACTGTGGCTGGTTGTCCTGGTGGACAGAGTTGCCCCTGGGAGGGGGGCTGGAGTCACACCTCGAGGGTGGACTGGGCCACACCACTGTGTTGGCCATGTGGGTAGTCTACCAGTGTGGACACATCTGTGAGCAAAGTAAGTTTAGGCGCTGCACAGATGGGGTCCCCAGGTGAGGAGATGGGTCCTCCCTGGGCTAGCTTAGGGGGCAATGAGAGTATGGACAGAGGGATCCAACTGGGTTCAGATTGGCGTAGAACTGGAATATGCCCCTGCAGTTGTGGGCCAGGGTCCGTGTTCTATCGCCCAAAGCAGGGAAGCCCATCAAGGTAGTGATTGGTCTACCCTGTGTTTTGGCTGGAAGGGGGTTGTGTTGGACTTGGCCCTTTTTGCAGGGTCATCCTTGAACTTTTTGCCTTCCTCCTGTATTGTTTCTGACCTGTTTTTGTTGGTTTTAGGACAATGGGCACTTTACTACTGCTGATCAGTGCTAAAGTGAATATGCTTTCTGTATAAAGTGTTATGGTAATTGGTTGTCCATAATTGGTATGTTTGCCTTACTAGTAAAGTCCCTAGTTAAGTGCACTATGTGTGCCAGGGCTGGTAATGCAAATGCTACTAGTGGGCCTGCAGCACTAATTGTGCCACCCACACAAGTAGCCCTAAGAAGAGATCTCAGGCCTGCCACTGCAGTGCCTGCGCGCAGTTTGTTAACTGCCTTGTAGTCCTAGCAAGTGCACCCACTTGCCAGGCCTTACCTTCCCTTTTTATGCACATCAGACACCCCTATAGTAGGCCCAAGGTACCCCCCTGGGCAGGGTGCAGTGTATGTGAAAGGTAGGACATGTACTGCGGTGTGTACCATGTCCTGACAGTGAAATACTGCTAAATTAGTTTTTCACTGTTGCAAGGCCATCTTGCCCATAGGACAGAATGGGGAATGCTGAGTCCCATGTTTCCAGCATATCTTCCCATAGGCATAAGATGGAGAGATGTAGTTTAGTGTGCCTGAACTCAGAATTTAATAACACATCTTTTTGTGAAGATGGTTTTTGAATTGTGTGTTTAGAAACCATGCTTTTAGAAGTGGCTGGTTTCTTGTCTTAAACCATCCTGTGTGCCTCTGCCTGGTTGTGTATTGCCTGTCTGGGTTTGGATGTGACAGGGTCTGGGAAGTGTCCTGACCCCAGGGAGGAGTAGGTGAGACAGCAAAAGGCTGGCCTGCATTTGATGTGGGGGGGAAGGAGTAACCCCCTGGATGTGAAGAGGGCTGTGTTGCTGCCCCCAGAGGATGGCCCCACCTCCTGCTGAGCTTCTGGGCCCCAGACCCTGACTATCAAAGGAAGAGGGTGTGCACTGGCAGGAAGACACCCAGGTCTGGTTTGGACCGGGGTCAGAGCCCCCTGAACACAAAGACTTCAAAGGCATTTAGGGGTATAAATGTAAGAGCTGAAACCCCTGAACTCAAGACTGAAATCCATACTGAAAAAGGATTGAAACTACTTCGTGATCAACAGGAACCTCTGCCAAAGAAGAACAGCGGAAGAGACTGAAGAGAAGGACTGCCCTTGCTGTGTGTTCTGGGGCTGGCCTGCAGTTTGCTGATTTGACTGAGGAGAGGACAAGGGACTTTGCTGTGTGCTGTGTCCCCCTGCTTGAGAGGACTTTGCTGTGTGCTGTGTCCTGAAGTAACTTGTCTCCAAGGGTCCGAGGAGAGCTGGTCCCCTGTTGTGGAAACTCAGGAACATAAAAGTTTCCAAGTGTGTCTCAGCGACGCTGTGTGTGTGTGCTTTTTGCATGCCTGAGACTGCCGTGTGGTCCGTGGTGCTGTTTACGAGGTGCCCCGTGACCGCATTGCCCCCGCAGCATGAAATATCATCCACGCTGCTGCATTGCTGTTTGTGGCCCGAGCCATCATCGTAACTGAGGCTGTGAGTAAAGATCGCCGCCGCCGGCCCAAGCCGCAACGTGCTAAAGGATTTCTTGAAGCTAAGGAAGCTACAAGGTGAAAGGGATCGTGATCATTGTTCATCGAAAGGAATCTGCCCAAGATCGTCAACGAAGGAGAAGGCAGCGCCGTAACCCGTCCGGCTACAGCGTCGCCTCGCAACAGAGCTGCAACGTAATCGGGATCGCCCAGCAGGACGTCCGACGAGCGGAGAGAGAGAGTGAGGCAGCGCACCCCCCCCAGGTAAGGCTTGGACTCCGGTCGGGAGCCGCAAGCGTGTGTGGCCTGGGGAGGCGTGCAGGAGGAGTACAGGAGTGCTCCGAGCTCTCTCCCGCTGCACCGCGTCAGACGCGCTGAGTCCCCGAGCGGCCCGTACCTGCCCAGCAGTACCGGGGCCGCCCCTTTAAGCTTTCGACCGTTGTCTCTGTTGTTGGGGCCTAGTGGTGCCCGATTTGACCGCGCAGATTGGCTAACCGCATTATTCTTGCATTACGAACTGCCTGATTCTTGCATTACGAACCGCATTATTCTTGCATTACGAACTGCCTGATTCTTGCATTACAAACCGCATTATTCTTGCATTACGAACTGCCTGATTCTTGCATTACGAACTGCATTATTCTTGCATTACGAACTGCCTGATTCTTGCATTAAGGACTGTCTTATTACTACATTACGAACTGCATTACGAACTGCATAGCATTGCATTAGGACTGCATTAGAGATCGTGAATTGCTCATTTAATACCGCAAGCGAAATATTACGAATACGCATATGTTGGATTTCTATCGTGTGGTCTCATTGTATTCCATTTATAAAGATACCGCTATTTTTATGAAACCAGTGTGGTGTCCATTTGTGGTGTTATCACTTTGTTACTGGGGGTGTGGTTGCAAATACTTTACACATTGCCTTGGAGATAAGCCTGGCTGCTCGTGCCAAGCTACCAGGGGGTGAGCAGGGGTTATCTAAGCGTGTGTCCCTCCTTACCCTGACTAGAAGCAAGGGTCCCTATTTGGACTAAGGTACATACCTCAGCCAACTAGAGACCCCCAGTTCTAACAAGTAAGTTGAGGTATTATTGTTTTAAATCATTTTCAAATCATTTTATTAAGATAATACATTATGTTTTTCTTAATGTTATTCTTTAAGTACAAATATTTGTGTTTTGTACATCAGTTTAATTGTTGAGTTAGCAAATTGTGTGCCCTTTACTTCGAAATATGTCTTTTGGAATAAAAAGATTGTTTCCTGTTCTCACTGTATAGGTTCTGGTTATTATTTGCTTTTTTATTTTTAATTGTTAGTTGTGTGGGGCTTGTTCAGTTACATTTTTTTTACTGATGTATACTTTTGTAGACAGTTCTTTTGAAGGTTTCTGTAATGGTGCCTTTTTTTATTTGTTTATATGTGTTTATTTTGGGTATGGTATCTTAGTACAGCTGTGAAAGAAGATATTGTTATGTAGGTCAGAACTTTTAAAGGCATGTAACGATTTTGTGAATGATATATTGGTTCAATATTTTAGTACTTTATGTATGACTTAAAAAATAATGTACTCAATGCTTTAGTTACAATACAATTGGTATGACTATATTGTGGTTTTAAATATTGTGTCATAGAATCACAGGGAATACACTAAGGTTGTATTGGAGGCTCCCATTAATGGGTAGGATGTATAGGTTTAGTTTTATAGCACAGGCCTAGTGAGGAATCATCAGAGGTCAAGGGCAATGTGGTGGTACCACTGGTGTAGTTATGTTTATTTTCAGTTCAGTCCACCTCAGAAAGGCTGGCGGTCAGAAAGAAGAGCAGATAGGGCACAAGTGGGTAGGTCTTTACTGAGACCTAACAACTTCTTTCCAGGCTTCCTATACAATACCAATAAGACAGCCTTGTCATGATCAGGATCTTTATTCATCTTTTCGTATCTAGATTCAGGTAAGTGATTGGAATTGCATAGTGATGTTTGTACTGCAGTTCCCACTGGTTGGGCTTGGCAGAAGAATGTTACTAGTCCGGTGAGCTGCCATAAAAACCTTTTTTTGTGAATTCTAGGGAGGTCTGACATGCACTAAGTGACAGAGAAGTGACCTGAGCTCATAATTTAACCTATTTCTCCTGCAAGCACTATTATGAATGTCTTGCCATAGTCTCTATGACATTGGTTATGCCAGTCAATCAAAAAAAAAACTTTATTCGGTCATTACGACCATCAAAGTGCAAAGAAGTACAAAACAGTGGATTCACCAACGCATACATTGCCATAATTCATTCTACAGACAAAGGTTAACTGACAAAATAAAATATATCAACTTCATAAGAAACGGTTAGAATTGGGACGTAGGTTGCGGGTATGCCAAATAAAAGGCTCGCACATAATGGAACCCTACGAAGATTACTTAAAAGTGCAAGTGCGTATAATGTAAGGATACATTGTTGAAAGCATAGCGTTAATGCATTATGAGTGCAACGTCCGAATTCCTGTTAGGTGGATCCATCAGTTAAAACAGCTAGACTGACAGCTAAAAACTATGGGGCTTATTTACAAGCCCCTTGCGCCACTTTTGTGTCATTTTTAACATGGGAAAAGTGACGCAAAAGTGGCGCAAGGGACTTGTAAATCTGCCCCTTAGATTTGTAAAAAACAATGCATTGATTCAAATCTTAATGCAGTTGGAATAAAACCTGGACAGAATTACACTAAGGATGTTGCTCTCACGGGTTGGACTTCTTAGGGAGATGGAAAAAAAGTGCAAGTGCATTTAGTGCAAGGGTACCATATTGCATACATATTAGGAAAACCAATGGGAGCACAGCTTACATTGTTGGTCATTTAGCTCCGTTAGAGATGAAGCAATGGCTCAGATAAATGAAGCAACAATGTGTACAAAATAGTTCGGTAATGTTGCCGTTGTACCAAACGAGTCCGAGGGATGTTGTGCAGATAACCCTTGCACGTAGTCACAGTGGCATGGTCTCAATTTCGAATGCTATTAGTATGTGAGGCATAGACTATGACTATAGACTAACTAAAATAGGGAACTATTTAAAAGCTGTACATGCGGTTCAGCCGTTCTTCAGTGCAAGCCTCCTAATGAGCCACATTTTCCCCAGGAATCTGGCTACTGCGCAAGCTATTAGTGGCCTGGAATCTGTTTTTAAGATGCGTAGCGCCTCTTGATGGCATCGGATACCCATCTGCCTGCAGACAGGAGCTAACAATTTAAGCATATAAGCCTCAGGCTTTTATAGAGTGGGCATGCAAAGAGAATGTGTTTAATCGTCTCATGGACCCCTGGGCAAGAGGGACAGCAGCACAATGCATCCGTGGCTCCCCACTGCCATGCCGCTATGAACGATTTCAGAGGGAGGGTACCAAATCTAAATTGAATATACAGCTTTCTATCACACAGGATGGTGATGACCTCCATATACTGCTCGTACATGCCTAGTAACTTGAACTCTAAGAATTCAGATGTGCGACAGCCTCCTGTTGTGTGTGTGGCATTTCTCTGATCCACCTAGTTCCAGTAACGGGTCTTAACGCAGTCTCTACTAGGCAGCAACCTAGCATCAGGCTCGACCCACAAATTCCCCAAGCCTATAGCGGAAAGCAATGACATGATGTTGCTAAACCACCCAATTTATTTTAACCGATCTAGCTTAAGGACTTCTTCAAGGGCGGCCACATAGTGGATAAGCTCAGGTGTTTGTTTTAGACGCAGCCAGAAGAGAAGGGGGCGTAGTCTTGCTTTATCCACTATGGTGGTTCTGCCCATGTCAAACCTTTGGAGAAGGAGCGGGGTAGTCTGGGGGAGAGAACAGAGAGACCTCAAGAAATTATTTTCTGTGCGGAGAAGGCCCTCTAAATTGTCGAACCCCCAGATTTCAGCCCCATAGAGAGCTGAACCTACCACCTTCTGATCATATATCTGGAGCGTGGCTGGTATGGGCCTTGTTTGCGAGGCCCTGTGTTCCATAATCAGTGTCCCTGTGGTTTTCCTCTGCTGAAGGATTCGTTTTGAGATGTGTTGTTTCAAGGACAATTTCTCCGTAAGGGTTGCGCCCAAGTAATCAAAGGTGTCCACTCTCTCCAGAGGGGTCCCCCCCAGCAGCAGTTTACCCCTGAACGATTTGTGGGGGTTCATCAGCATAAGCTTTGTTTTTGAGGTATTGATCTCCAATCCTCTCAATCCACAAAAGGTCATGAAACGGTCAAGTAGTAGCTGGAGGCCACTAGGGGTTTTGGAAACCAGCAGAGTGTCATCCGCAAACAATAATGTTGTTATTTTTGCTCTCCACATTGTGGGAGCATCTGCATGGACCTCTGCTAGATACTTCACCACTCCATTTATAAAAAGCGAAAATAGGGTGGGGGCTAAGACACAGCCCTGCCGTACCCCTCTAACAACTTTAATTGGATCTGACAGCTGCCCTTGGTCCCCCCAGCGCACCCTTGTGAGAAGTTGGCCTGGTATATGCTGTCCACTAATTATAGTGGGCACCTTGCACCAGTCCAAACAACCCCTTATTGGAGATAGGTTAAAGACAACCTTTATTGAAAGCTAAACTAGTGGTAGCTATGGAGAGCAGCCTTCAGGCTAAGTCTTGAAGAAATGTAAAGCAGCTTGTTTTACCAGTCTATAATCTCTTGAGTGACCAAATGAAAGAGGACCACACCAGGTATATATTCAAAATATATGTATTTATTGCTAAACACACCCCTCTAGTCTCTTTATGAGGCTATAGTTCGAAGTACATAAGTTATAAGTTAGTTATCAACAGTAATAGCACAAATACACTTTTGAGCCCTAGGGGCGTACCAAACCATATACCAATAAAGTGGTATAAGAACCACGACTGAGCTAGACACAAGGCCTAGAGCCTGTAGAAGTGCTTGGCCCTCAAGGAACCACCCAAGGTAGTGACACAGGGGACCCACGGGGGACGCGTGCAGTGTGAGAACACAGCCGCGAGCCGCCGTTGACTTCTATGGGGAATGTCGCGGTTGGAGTTTCAAAGAAAAGGGACACTTAGAGGAGGACTTGGAGCAAACCCCTTTAGAACTAGGTTGTTCTAGAGTCTATACCCACGGGAGCACCGGAGTACTCGAGTTACCTCACCCAGGGAAGCCGGGTGCATAGGTGTCTTTCGGGGTCGGGTTTTGTCGTCGTTTTCAATGGCGATCTGCTGCAAAGTGCTGCTGGCGGCCAAGTCGAAAGTGTTCGGGTGGATCCAAAGGTGGATCGAAGATCTGAAGAACCTGAAAGCAGAGGGGACAGAGTCTGGGTCACTAGCCAGTGACCAGGAAGGCGATGAGCGGATGCCCACCGATGTCGGGTGCTTCAGGTAGGTTGACGGTCGTCTTGACTCTTCAGCCATGAGGTCCAGGAGGTGTCGACGACAACCAGGAGCTGGATTCAAGCTGTCCCACGACGTCTGTCGATTTCAGGGGTGTCGGCGACCGGATTGGACCCAACAAGCCTTGGCAACGGCAAGTCTCGTGGAAATAGAAGAAGGACGGTGGTGCAGACCAGCAAGGTCTGAGGGACTCACCCAGTGAGGGTAAGTCAGGGCACGCCTGGAGCAACCAGGGAAGCCCAAGCAGAAGAAGAGTTGCCTTCGGGAGGGCCCACTAGCCAACAGACTAGCGACCGCAAAGGAGCCTCAAGTGGACGCACTTGGAGCTGGCTCACGGGACACTCGTGGAGTGGAGGCCAGTGATCTTCGGTGCAGTCGGTGCTGGAGGCGGGGGCTACTAGGAGCCCAAAGCACAACTTCGTGGAAGACCAGGAAGAGGATGCACTTGCAAAAGTACTCGGTGTCCAGGGGTCACGGTTCCACATTACCCACGACAGCTACGGGCCTCAGCTTTGCTGGGGACTCAGGGCAGCCTCGGGAAAGTCTGGAAATCCACCTCTGGTGATGCAAAGACTTCGGTGTCCGGCGGGAGCTTCAGCGATGCAGACCGGACAATTGCTTCGTTGGTGCCTGCCAAGCAGGGGAGTCACTCCTTGACCCCAAGGGAGATTCTTCAGTCCTCTAATCTTAAAGTAGAGCGTCGAAGGTCCAGGATTCAGTGTCAGAGTTTCGTCCAGGGTAATCTAAAGTCCTAAGGACTGGGGTCCCATACTTATACCAAGTTAGGGGGTTGGACATACTCTGGGGACCCACCTATGGGAGGGTCAGGGAAGAGGGGTGGTTACACCCATTCCCTTTGTCCAGTTTCGCCCCTGAACCAGTTTGAACTGGGGTATGCACAGGGACACCAAATGTGCCCCCAGTGCAGGACTTCAAAGCACCAGAGAGTGCTCCCGCCCAGCCCCAATACACATTATCCTGTCTGGGGAGGTGGTTACACCTCCCTGGGACAGGAAACCTATTGTCCAGGCCTCCCCTGCCGGAGTTTCAGTCAGCAGCAGGAGGCCAGACCCGTGTCTGTGGCAGCGGCATCCATTTTGTGATGCCAGGGCTTGGAAAGAAGTTACCGGGTAGGCCGGTGTGTACATGTCTCTCCCTCTAGAAGGGTGGAATGCTACCCCCGCTGCCAGAACTGGCGGGGGGTAGTATTCCAAGATGTTTGACACCAAACACGACATGTTTCCGTGCAGCCATCCCAAAGTTAACATTTAACGCGAGGTTATAAGGCGCTTAAGAGTATATGGTCAGGCTGCACTACAAACAGCATCAGAGAAGGGTCTCCGAACGCTGCAGAGGGGCTCTGCTCATGCAGGGGCACCGTCTCACATAGGAACCAAGCACTCTGCCTTCAGGATTGATAAGGCCTGCCATAGGAGTGACTTATAGGTTTATATGTGTGTATCTATGTAGTGATATAGGTAGCCTATATCACAGTAAGGGGTGCATGCACCACCTTACTCAGGCTGCAGTAGCAGACCTGTGGTGTCATTTTGGACGGCCTTCCAGGGGTGGCACAATACATGCTGCAGCCCCTGGTAGGCCTCTGAGGTACCTATGCCCTGGGTACATAGTATACCATATACTAGGGACTTATAAGGGCACTCCAGATTCCAATCAGAGATGTACCTAAGCTACATGGAAACCATTTTAGAGAGGAAGCAGATAGACTGGGGCCCTGAATAGCAGGACCCCAGTCCAACTAAGTCATAAACCAGCAAAACACCAGGAAAAAAGTGGGGGCAACCATATAGTCAGATTCCACCTTCCTACAACCCTTGCATAGTTGTCCTCATGCAATCGAATTAGAACTGCCAAGATGTCATGCAGGAACCCCTGATCACGTTGGACCTGCCATAGTTTGGGCCTGGGGATAAGATCGAAGGCTGTCTTGAGATCAATAAAGGCGGTATAAAGACTGCCATGTTCTAACAACACTGTCTTCCAGGCCAGCAAAGTGAAACGGAAGACCTGATCAATGGTGCTGACTTTCCTCCTGAAACCCACTTGGAAGGGGGATATTATGTTATTTTCCTCGATCCAGTCAGTGATTTTGTTGAGAAGAGCACGGGAGAAAACCTTCTGTACACCATCAATTAGGCTGATTGGCCTATAATTGGAGGGCAGCGAACGGTCCCCCTTCTTGAAGACCGGGATAACCTAAGCTCCCTTCCATGACGGAGGTATCGGGGCCCCAGCAGCAATTCCATTTGCTAGTGTTAGGACGTAGTTAGTCCAATTCGAAGTGTCGTTGAGAAAGACATCTCCAGGTACGTCATCGGGACCGGAGGCTTTGTTTTTAACTATGGAGTTGATGCTTTGTGTTATCTCGGCTGGGGAAAATAGGTTACTGTTAGGCTGAATACTGATATATTCCTTGAGGGAGCCTTCAATATCCGTTACTCCAGATACCGTGTAAACTGCTGAAAAGTGGTCAAACCAGGCAGCCTCAGAGATGTTGTTTGTTGGTGGTTTGGATTTTTCGGCGTCACCCCTGGTAACTAGCAACCAGAACTGCTGAGAATCTTTCCTTTGGCAGGCGTCACAAATCTGGATCCAACAGTTCTCGGTCCACTCCTTTTTTGCTTCTACCTGCGCTAGCTTGTAGGAGTTCCTGGCCAGTCGTATATCTTCTACATTGTTTGCTTTGATTGCAGCTGCCAGCTCTGATCGCAGTTTCTTACATTTCCAGTTAAACCAGGAGAGTTGGAAATTGTCAGGTGGCTTCTTGCGATGAGACCTCGGGAGGCTGAAGTAAGAGGCTAACTGGGTAAAGAAAGACGTATGGGTAGTTGTGACCACTGAAAGCTCATCCCGCTGAACTTGTGTGACGTTAAGTTTGCCAGTACTATCCAGGAGTGCTTGCTTTATGGCTTCGAGCTTGCTGGCATCAATAGCTACCCGCGCCCACTTAAGGCACCTGTTGTTATTCGTAGGGCATACCTCCTTGGTCGAAAGCTTTGCGCCAGAGCTGCTGGTGTTCTTGGTCCAGATAGTGGTCATGGCAAGCTCGAGAGGATTGTGGTCGCTATCTATAGTTATTCCAACTGTCATGTCCAACACTTAGGGCCATAATCTCAGGTCTATTAGCACATAATCGATTCTGCTCATGTTGGCAGTTCTGTTGAAGGTATTAGCCCCATCTTGTTGGCTATAGTGCGGCCATTAGCTGCCCTAAGGCCATACTCAAGGATTAAGGCTTGAAGTTGCAAGGCGGTTTGCGTCCATTTTTTAATTGGTTGCCAATCAAGTGGGGGAACATGCCACAGCTTGTCTACCTTGCCACTGTCTGTTAGATCTTCTGAGCCCAAAGGTTCATAGGTAGAATTGAAATCTCCTGCTATTATTAAGGGAGATAAGGACTCTCTTTCCTCGAGGCAGTCTTCCAACGCTTGTATGGTTGGTGAACTGGAACCCGCCTTGACTCCACGGGCATAGACATTATAAATGTCCACCTCCTTACAGTTCCTTCCGGTAAGATTGATCGCGAGGATGTTCGAGCTATTGGTCTTAATCTCTCTGACTGCACATTGCAGATCAATCTTAATCCAGGTCATCAACCCCCCTGCCGGTCGGTCTGGTCTGGTAGTGACAGCTGGGCAGCTTATCGTGACATAACTGGGGATGAAGACAGGTGGGGTAACCCACGTTTCCTGTAAGATACAGAGGTCGAACTGCTCTATATACTGGATCCAGTGAGGGAGTTCCACCTTGGAACTTAGTCCTGCCACATTCCACGTCAATATGCAAAGTTTAGGTGCCGATTCCTCTGGGCCACTGCAGGCTGGATGGAGGTCCTCCATTACGCAGCTCATCTGGGGGTGAACGGAGCATGCTTCCTGATCTAGGCTTACCCTGCCGATGGTGGCCTGCATAGAGTCTAACGTCTCCGTAGTAGAGGGCTGGATCTTGGGTGGCAAGTTGCGTGGTGGATCCCCGGCCGTGTTAGACTTGGGGGTTGGTGATACAACCTTGGCTAGATGGCATGAGATCATAAGGGTTGCATAGTCTTGGCACACCAGTCAATCATTTAAAGCCAGGGATGAGTCAGCCCCCGTCAGGATGACATGCCTTTCGCGGGGCTGGAGCATGGCAGGGGGGTTATACTTCATCTGTATGTTGGTGGTTGTAGGTGAGCACGATCTTGCCTCTAGAGCTATAAGGTTGTGTACTAAGGTCTCATCTCTTAGGTGTAATTCGATCGAGTCAGTTGGAGAGGCGTTGTGGGTTAGTCGTTTTGCCCAAAGTATGTCTTCCCTGATAATTGACCTGCACCCCCTTATTTTCCGAATCCAATGGATTGATTTGTTAACCAAAGAATTGTTGTCTTCATATTTAGCATAGGAGGACGAGGTTTTTGGTACATTGATCATGAAAATGAAGTTGGTCTTGTTCATGCCTTGGACTATAAGGGCGCTCAATATCAGCTAGATTGGTTTCATTAGTACCCACTGGATCAAGGAGCTTTATGTTTGGTTGTTTAGGATGTCACGTTTGAATGGACATGAGAGGCACGAGAGGCACTAAAGTGTTCATAGGCTTAGGGGTTGCACTGGTTCCTAGTGAGATGGCCTGTCTCAATAACGAGCTCGATGGCTGAATGGGTATGTCTACTCTAAGTTGATCTTTATCCACAAGTATCTTAACCTTTCACGGACGACTTGAGGCTGGAAAAAATTAAATGTAAAAGACTCGAGCGGAGCTGGAGGAAAGAATATAGGGAGACAGAAAAGAAGGCCTACAAAAGCAGCCTTGTGACCTATAAACAACTCGTGTTCTTGGCCAAGCAAAGGTTCTTTGTCAATCAAATTGATTTAGCAAAGAAGTCGACCAAAGAACTTTTTAGGACTGTTTCAAACTTGGCCTCGCCGCACCCAGCTAAGGTGCAGTCAAGTCAGGAACTTTGCGATGACCTGGCCGACTTCTTCTTAAATAAAGTGGAGAGCATTTTCTCAGTGTTTAACGTTCCATGTGAAGTCGGGAGGCCTGGAGCCAATGAAAATAGGGCTCCGCACATTCTTGATAAGTTCGACCTACCATCAACGGAGAATATTCGTAACCTGCTCTTGGCAGTAAGGTCCGGGTCTCCTCAGGACCCCTGCCCGGCCGAAGTGACCAAACTAGCTATGGAACCTGTCATCTCTGCACTTCGGCCCATTTTTAATTCAATGATCGAAACTGGACACTTCCCTAAAGTTTGGAAGGTGGCCTCGATCTTACCCCTTCTGAAAAAGCCCAGTCTGGATCCCAAGGATCCTAACAGCTTTCGCCCAATTTCTAGGCTCCCCTTGCCCGCCAAAATAATAGAAAAGGCTTTGAATACACAACTAAGTGTCTTTCTTAGCGAGACTCATGCTTTGGATCCCACCCAGTACGGGTTCAGAGTGGAACACAGCACAGAATCAGCCCTTATTAAGGCCACAGATGAGATCAGGAGGGCGGTGGATCAGGGGGGCAAAGCCGCCTTGGTCCTCTTGGATCTCTCTGCGGCCTTCGATACGGTCCATCATGATCTTCTGATGGACCGGTTAAGGGCGATTGGGGTTCAAGGGAAAGCCTGGAAACTTATTCAGTCATTTTTGACAGGGAGAGTACAAACTGTATCCTTGGGGGATTTCAAATCTAAACCCTTCGTTTTACCTTGTGGGGTCCCTCAAAGCTCATCGTTGAGCCCCACATTATTCAATGTTTATGTCTCTTCGCTTGGGCCCATCATTAGGACGTTTGGGTTCGAGCTCACCTCCTATGCGGACTACACCCAAATTGTGGTGTCCCTGCTCCCAGGACACGAGACGGGCATAGACAGCCGCTTCCAACTCTGCATGAAATCGGTGGGCAGTTGGATGGAAGAAAACTGCCTCAAATTGAATGCAGGGAAGACGGAAGTGGTGCTATTCGGAAATGATGTCAACTTCTGGACTCCGATCTGGTGGCCATCATCTATGGGTCCCCTCCCTGTCCCTGTGAAGAAGGCAAAAAACTTGGGAGTGATAGTTGATGAGAATCTGAACTTTGGATCCAAGTCAATGCAGTTGCCTCTTCTACAGCGCATGTGATCAGAACAGTAAAAAAAATACTACCATTTCTACCAGTTGACAGAAGGCAAACGGTGGTCTCCGCACTAGTCCTGTCAAGGCTTGATTACTGCAATAGCCTCTACCTTAACATTATGGAACGCTCTATGTACAAACTACAGAGGCTTCAGAATGCAGCTGCAAGGCTACTCACGGGTACCCCTAAGTTTGCCCCAATTTCCAATGAAATCAGAAAACTACATTGGCTCCCGGTGAGGAACCGTGTGCGTTTTAAATCCCTGTGCACGGTTTTCAAAGCACTTCAGGGAAGAGGACCAGCCTACCTACAACAACAGTTTAAATGGTATCTACCAAATAGAAACTTACAGTCATCTGGGGCTAAGTTGGTCAAAGTCCCAGCCACAAAAAGGGCAAGGTGGGGTGGCCGAGGCTTCACTGCGGGGGCAGCCAAGGCCTGGAATGACCTTCCAGCCCATCTCAGAAATACAACAGACCTGCTGGTCTTCAGGAGGGGCCTGAAGACGTGGCTGTTTGATAAATAACCTGCCTGTTCTTGCTTTGGCCGACGGAGTGGTAACTAGCGCCAGGACACCTTCGGGTAATCGAGCGCTCAATAAATATCCTTAACATAACCTGTTTAGTAAACGCTACAATTAGCGATTTTAGTAGAGTGACTTCTTCCCTGAGTTCGATGATGACCCTGCAAATGTCCATCCCTACTATCGGGTACTCGGCTGGATGAGCCTCCCCCCTCCTTTCTGGAGGCTCTTTCTCGGTGTCCTTATGTACTACAGCTGGACTTACAGATGAAGGGGCCCTACCTGCTTCTTCCTGCCTTCCCGTTGTGCTTTCAGGCAAATCATGGAGTGGTGATTAACGATTGGTTACAGGAACATTAAAGGTAGTATTGATGTAAATTATATCGGTTGTGTCAGTTGTGTATTCTGTTGAACTTTTATCTGCCACTTCAATGGGAGAGGAAGAGGTCCCTACTTCGCTAGCAACCTTCGCTAGTTCGTATTGGGTAGTGATATTTGACACTGGGACCTCAGTCATAGCGCTTCGTATAGTGCGCTTAGTAAATATGGACGGGATTTGTTTGGTAAGATTGGGGTTTGGACTAGGGGGAGGGACTGGTTCATCAGGAGGTTGCAAATTGTCTGGCGTGGCTGGGTTCGGAGCGGGAGCTACGATGTCATGGCATTCTACCAGAAGATCGTCAATGCGATCGAGAACACAGTTGTTAGCACCAAATTTAAGAGTCTTCTTGGTTTTGCTAACTTTCCTGCGTGGCCCCTCGGTCTTCCCACCCCCATCTTTGTCTAGGGATTTCCTTTTCCTCATGGTGATAGGTCAGTAAGTGGCAATGCTATAGTGCTAGACAGAGGTGAATCGTATAGTGCCAATGTAACAAACTTGATTGCAGTGATTACAACTTCTAGCCAGGGGCACTATCGCGGCAGCGGAATAAGGGCACCCCAAAGACAATTCTTGGAGCTGGGGGGAGATGGTAATTGGGGCAACAGCAAATATAGATTTTTAACTCACAGTTTTAAGTTGTAACAGACTTCAAGCAACGAGTCCCAAAAAGTCTCAGCTGAAAAAGAAATGCAAAATCCAAAAGCCAAGGGAGGTGGCCCTGCCCTGCCTCTTCCTGTCGCTGACGGGCGCAGACGGGCCCGCCCTTGGCCCAGGCTTCGCCCGGGCACGCCTGCGCGCGTCCCACTCTGCGGGAGCCCTGTTGCAGTTTTAAGCACCTCCTGGCGCTCTACAGTGACGTGCTGGCTGCCTCAAGGGTTCCTGGGCACTGGAGTCCTGGCCTGGTTGCTGCGGTGGCTGTGGCAGGAAAAACACAAAACGGGCGTCCCGCGCTGCGGGAGCCCTGCCGCAGTTTTAAGCGCCTCCTGGCGCTCTACAGTGACGTGCTGGCTGCCCCAAGGGTTCCTGGGCACTGGAGTTCTGGCCCGGTTGCTACGGTGGCTGTGGCAGGAAAAACACAAAACGGGCGTCCAACGCTGCGGGATCCCTGCCGCAGTTTTAAGCACCTCCTGGCGCTCTACAGTGACGTGCTGGCTGCCCCAAGGTTTCCTGGGCACTGGAGTCCTGGCACGGTTGCTGCGGTGGCTGTGGCAGGAAAAACACAAAACGGGTGTCCAT
Organism: Calotriton arnoldi; assembly: GCA_963921515.1. Classification (NCBI taxonomy): domain Eukaryota; kingdom Metazoa; phylum Chordata; class Amphibia; order Caudata; family Salamandridae; genus Calotriton; species Calotriton arnoldi. The sequence continues at coordinate 1,460,136 of CAWUFW010000493.1, read as the reverse complement.
TGGTTATGCTGAATGTTTTGCTGTCTGCCAGCCAACTCTTACACTCAATACGAGGGACTATGGATCAGCCTTCTTTAGTCATTGCTCTTTTGAAGTGTCATTCATATATTGGATAAGCCACTAGATATGCCAACAGGACAGTATACAGAATAGGGAAACAGGTTAGCCCTTTTCAGCCACCAGAGGTTGCATTGGAAAGCCATTCAGATTTTAATCCCACCCAAAGGACAATGATTGGGTAACTGGAGTCCCAATCATGTTGAGTGAAGTCATTTTACTTGTTTACTGTTGGAGTATACATCATGAATTGGTCGAGCCCCAAAGGCAAAAAGAAGTCGCTGTGGGGGACTGATGTGGGGCCAGTCACCATGAAGTCTCCTGCTGCTGTTACTTCACTCACCCCAGGCATCATCGCAGTTGACCTTCAAAACAAGAGGAGCAGCACCGCTCAGCAACCATCAGAGACAACGGTACATTTGCTCCTACCATCCCATGGCCTCCTTCCTGTTCTCAGTTAGTGAATGGTGTGATAGCCACAACAGTCTCTGTGAAGTCACTACATTAGAAGTAGCCCATCTCCGGCATTGCAGCAGGAATGTCTCTTGGCTACAGTCTCCAGTCAGATGTGGCTTCACAAGGGGGGTCTCTGCACTATGCTATCTCACCTGCTTCTCCTGCTTGTAGTTTTGCTCCAGTTGATGCCGCTGCACTGAGGGGCCACTTGCTCTGCAACAAGTGTAGCACAGCAAGGCAGCGGAGGAATAAAAATACTACTCATCTTTGAAATGGCAAACACAAGGAGATGATGGACGGAGCACTGAAACTTTTCAGACACTCACCCCCAGTCACAGATCTGAGTTGAATCCATCATCATTCTTTAGCTCACTTCACCACCTCAGTTCAGAGCCAGCTTTATGCAAATCAGTCTTGACCCTGTGCCTCATGGGAACAGTTCAGCCCGAACTGCCAAGCCAGGTCTTCCCTGAACCGGAAACAAGCATCCTGGGACCGGTTTCTGGGTAACACCCTTCATCAGACAGGCAAGCTTGAATCCAGTGGCAAAGTGAGCAAGGGACCCACGTCTGGGCATACCCTGCCAACTTAGGGCGAACAAAGCAAGCACAAGGAGATGATGGACAGAGCACTGAAACTTTTCAGACACTCACCCCCAGTCACAGATCTGGGTTGAATCCATCATCATTCTTTAGCTCACTTCGCCACCTCAGTTCAGACCCAGCTATATGCAAATCAGTCTTGACCCTGTGCCTCATGGGAACAGTCCAGCCCGAACTGCCAAGCCAGGTCTTCCCTGACTGGAAACAAGCATCCTGGGACCAGTTTCTGGGTAACACCCATCATCAGCCAGGCTATCTTGAATCCAGTGGCAAAGTGAGCAAGGGACCCACGTCTGGGCATACCCTGCCAACTTAGGGTGAACAAAGCAAACACAAGGAGATCATGGACGGAGCACTGAAACTTTTCAGATACTCGCCCCCAGTCACAGATCTGGGTTGAATCCATCATCATCTTTGAAATGGGCCAGCCAATGTACATCAATGGGTTAAAATAGGAAGCCCCTCATCTAAAATGACTACCATTATGACATCCCCATCCATTGCAATTGTCTTCAATAGCTGAGTGGACACTTAGGGCTTATGTACAAGGAAGTGGCGGAGTGAGGCGTTAGCCGTCATGGCTTAACGCCTCGCTCCGCCACTTCAGAAACGCAAGGCTCCACCATATTTACAATGATATGGCGCAGTCCTGCGTTTCCCCCTGCGATGGCGCTACACTTATCAGTGTAGCGCCAACGCAGGCACCCTTGCACCATAGTGCAAGGGTGTCTGCGTGCAGGGGAAAGATTGTTTATTTACAGGAAGGTCCCCCTTCCTGTACATAAACAATCTTCAAATGCCATTTTGTCACTTCTATGTGCGCTGCTTAATGCAGCACACATGGAAATCACAAAATGGCATTTTTTTTTAAAGATTGTTTATGTACAGGAAGGGTGACCTTCCTGTACATAAACAATCCAAGGCATTTTGCTTTTTCCATGTGTGCTGCACAAGGCAGCACACATGAAAAAGCAATAACGAGGAGAAATAATGCATTTGTCCTTGTTTCACCAACTTAAGACCAGGTTTTTCCTGGTCTTATTTTTGGCGCTTCCTCCTATTTACGCTGCCCTTGTAAATAGGGGGCAGTGACAAAATCAATGGGTGTTGCGGTGGAACGCCCACCGCAACACACACTGCCCACCCCTTTCACGCTAAGTGTAGTGTGAAAGGGGGCCTTATTTACAAGGCAGCGTTAAGCCACGTTAAGTGGCTTAACGCTGCCTTGTAAATAAGGCAATGCCCCTATCGCCACCACAACGTCGTTAAAAGTGACGTTATGGTGGCGATAGGGGCTTGTACATATGCCCCTTAGTTTAATGGTGCTTGTTTAGTTGTTTCTTTTTTTAATGATGTACAGTTTTATAGACAGTTATTTTGCAGGTTGTGTTCGATGATGCGTTTTTTTATTTATATGTATTTCTTGGAACGGTTTCTTAATTAATATAGCTGTGAAAGAAGGATTTTGTTGTTTTGTTTATGAAGGCCCACATATCATCAGCCTACAAAGTTGGAGGGCAGAATGAGCCGTGGCATCTCCAACTGCCAGGGTCCACAGATGCCGTTATTGCCTCGCTATTATGGCTCTGTGGAATACCCATGACCAGTACTTAATTTGAGACGGTGGTTGCCGGTGGTGGCAACTAGTACTCATTCTTGGGGAATAGCACTTATTTTTCTGCATCAGAGAGCAAGAGAGGGAAAAACACACAGAGCGGAAAGACGGAGGAAGAAAAAATGGCAAAAACCGTCACAAGGGGAGAAAGCAGGAACCTTCAAGAGTGTACTAAAGGAGCAGGGAGTGTTGGGTAGTGAATTACAAAGGCATGAGTTGGTTTCAAGATTATGCAGGCTTGGCATCTGGTGCACTGACATTTAATAGCGCCAGCCGTGGGCTTCTGAGCAGAACTTTGGATAGAGCACTCATTATTTTACAAATTAAGCACTCCCCAAAATCCTTTGTATAGTAGCTTCAGTCTCACAATGAATTCTTTCTTTACACAATGTATACATATTTCCCACAATCCTCAGCACAAGAATACGTTTACCTTTTACTATGCATGCTATGCAATAGATTTAGGGGTACATGCATCAAGAAATGCTTTTGCGAGTCCTTAATTGCGATTATTAAGGAATCGCAATTTGGGACTCTCAAAAGCCTATGCATGTAGAAATCGCTATTAAAATAGCGATTTCTAAACATTCCTTAATTGCGACTCGCAAATTGCGAGTCGCAATTAAGAATGGTTTCCATTCATTCCTATGGGCCTACAGGCCCATAGGAATGAATGGGAAACTGCATGCGCAATTTGCGAGTACCAATAGGTACTCGCAAATTGCGCATGCTACTTCAAGGAGTGCAAAGGTGTCATAATGACACCCTGTTGCACCCCTGAAGTTGTGATGTGCACCCATGTTGCGCACACACATGCCCCAAGGGCATGTGTGTGTGTAACCTGAAACCTTGAAAAATGCACTTTTGTGCATTTTTCAAGGTTTTTGCAAAATACAGACCAGAGTAATTTCTCTGTATTTTGCGGCCCCAAATAGCGAATTCGCTATTTCTAAGTGCTTCTAGCATTGCATTTAAGGAATCGCAAATTGCGATCCCTTAAATGCAATCGCAATTTAAGAAATCGCAATTTAATTGCGATTTCTTAAATTGCGAGTGCCTAACACTTTAATGCATCGCAAAAGGCCTTTTTGCGGGCGCAAACGGACGATTTTTCCGAATCGCACCGTTTGCGCTCGCAAAAACCGTTGATGCATGTGCCTGTAAGTCTTTGAAATTGTAAATAGTTTGCAAAACGTATTTTTCATTTTAGTGCTGCATTTTCTTTCACTATTGTGGAAGGACTCCGATATTGAAGTATTGTTTGGAAGGAGTTTTCTTTTATATCGAAAATACCATTTAGCCTCACTGATGTGCCAGGTAAAAAAAAAGGGGAAAATCTGCATTAATAACTACATTGCCTGAGGAAGTCATATTCTCGGTTACTCTGTGTTTAGATAGATTGTGATGTTATTCCGAGATTTTTTCGCTGAAACTGTAAGATGTGTGCGTCCTTGTGGAATTTTCATCTCCACACCTACTTAAGGTTTGATTGTAGAGTAGAATAAAAATACGAATCTGCTTGTCGGCACATAGAATGCACTCGAAAATGCATGCTTGCTAGTTATACAGTAAATAAAAACAAATTACAAAATTAATTTGTTTTAAAAAAATCAGATTTTTCTGACACAAGAAAAAATTTGTAGTTCCAAAGATTCTCCAAATAAAAAATCCTTGCATCCGGTATAAGCAGAGGGAGCAGGGGCGTAGCACAGGCCCCTGAAGCCCCTTCCGGGCAGGGCTGATGAGTACCCTTCAGAGACCCTTATTCCCCTCAAATCGTCAGTTGACTGTGCTGAACATTGGAGTCTTGGGGCCCTTCGCTACTTTCTGCGGGGCAGGAGGCCTCCATCGTGGGTTAGCCACTGAGAGTCAGCTTGTAGGATGAGGCCTGCCCGAGCTCACTTTCCCAGAGTGCGTGGGAGGCTCAGAGTGATGAATGGGGGCAGTAAAACGAGGTATTTCAGAGAACAAGTCCTCGGTTTAAGCGGCTACGAGAATGTTAGACGGTGAAGCAGGGAAGGTCAGCTGCCACCTGTTGTGGGAGAGCATTTGCCACTACTTAACCTCTAATTTCCTCTAGGTAAGAGATTGTAATTTATTTGGAACTGGAGGGTGATGGAATGAATGAATGAATGAGTGGGGATTGCCAGAGCGACCTTCAACCTCGGTGCCCCAAATGGACTGCATGGAGGGAACTCTGTAGTGGGAACAGCAGGAATAACATTTCCAAGAGGAATTCTGCATTTGTAAACTGGACAGAAAATATGCCTAGTGTAGCTCGCGGAGTTAAATAAAAATGAATGTAGTGTTTCCTGTACAACAGAAACAGATAAATCACCTTTCATTTCGGCAGAAGGTCTAAATGCGTGCAGCTTGGTGCATTACATGTTTGGGCACAGCTGAACTTGAGCACAGACACGAAGGGCCAAATGCACAAGGGTATGCCCTTTCCATAATCACGAAGTGGTGCTAAGCCACTTTTTGTGGCTTAACGCCGCTTTGTAAATATGGTACCTTTTCACGCAGGTATCTGCGTAAAAGGGACGTGCAATGGGTGTTGCTCTGGGTGTTCCACCACAACACCCATTGCTTTTTGAGGCTGCCCCAGATTTACAAGGATCTGTAAATCTGAGGCAGCACCAAAAACGGCATTCAAAAGCAGGTGTTAGATTGACGCAAAGAGGAGAAATACTTTTATTTCTCTGCGTTTGTGCTTTTTTATGTGTGCTGCATTCTGCAGCACACCTAGAAAGAGCAAAACACCATTAGTAATTGAATTTGTGCATGCATGAAGGTGTCCCTTCATGCACAAAAACAATGATTTAATAATGGCGATTTGATACTTCTATGTGTGCTGCAAAGTGCAGCACACATAGGAGTAGCAAATTGCCATTATTGATTGTTTATGTGCAGGAAGGGGTACCCCTTCCTGCACAAACATTCATCCCTGTAAAGCAGGCACCCTTGCACTATGGCAAAAGGGTGTCCGAGTTGGAGCTAGGCAGCTATTTTTAGCACCAGCGCTAGCTAAAACACAGGGGTGCCCCGTATTCTTGTAAATACAGCACAACCCTGCGTTTGGGAAGTGGCGCAGCACAGCATTGCAAAATTTGCCGCAGTGCCATGCTGCGCCATTTCTTTGTACATATGCCCCTAAAAACTGAAAGCTAGATGGACATTTTAATGTTTACGAAAGTTGGAAGTTTTTCATATTCGTAGGCTGTTTAGAGCTTGGGCAAAACACACACAGGCCCAAAAACGATGTTGCCTACAAATAGGCAATATTGCCATGGTGGCAGCCAGGCATTTCTGTCGTAATTTGCAGGCAGCTAGTATTATTTGAGTATAACCAATAGTAACATTGGAACTGAAGTTAATTTCCGCATCCTCACTTAGGTGGCAAAATGCTCCTCAGTAACACTTACAACAAGCATTGGTGAAACCACTAGGTCTCACCTATGCAAGAGCTATTGGCTTTGCCAATATGTTTTAGCAATGTTGAATACCAGAGTGCCTGCTGTTCAGCATGGCTAAAAGTCAGTAGGGCAAAGGAGAGTGGCATGGAGTGTCGTAAAGTGGAGTAGAGTGGAGTGTTATGGAGTGACGTGCAGTAGAGTTGAGTGGCGTGGAGAGGAGTGGAGTGCAGTGGAGTGTCACGGAGTAGCGTACTGTGTTGTGGAGTGTTGTGGAGGGAGTAGAGTGTCGTAGAGTGGAAGGGCCTAGAGTTGAGTGGCATGGAGTGGAGCATATTGTCAGAGTTGAGTAGAGTGTCGTACAGCAGAGGCATAGAGTGCTGTTGAGTGGTGTAGAGTGGAGTGAGATATAGGGTGTTGCGTAAAGTGGAGTTGAGTGTTGTAGAGTATAGTGGCGTACAGCAGAGTAGATTGTCAGTGTGGAGTGGCATAGAGTGGAGTGGAGTAGAGTGGAGTAGTATGTCATAGAAAAGCGTCATAGAGTGGAGTAGCGTCATAGAATGGCGTAGAGCGGAGTAGAGTGCTATACAGTGGAGTGGCATAGAGTTGAGTAGAGTGTCAGTGGAGCAAAGTTTAATGGAGTAGAGCATCATAGAGTGGAGTATCATGGATTGGAGTGTCGTAGAGTGTAGTGTAGTAGAGTGGAGTGGCCTATAGTGAAGTGGCGTAAAGTACAGTGATGCAGAGTAGATTGGTGTAGAGTGCATTCCTTTTGAGTAAAGTGTTGTAGAGTGCATTGGCATTGAGTGCAGTGACATAGAGTAGCATAAAGTGCAGTGACAGAGTGGAGCGGTGCACAGTAGATTGCAGTGGCGTAGAGTGCAATGGCATAGAGTGTAGTGGCTCAGAGTGGAGTAGAGTGGCATAGACAGAAGTGGCATAGAGGGGAGTGGTGCAGGGCTGAGTGCAGAGGTGTAGAGTAGAGTAGGGTAGAGTGCAGTGGCATGGAGTGTAATGGTGTAGAGTGCAGTGGCATAGTGTGCAGTGGTATAGAGTGCAGTCATGCAGAGTAGAGTGTCAGAGTGCAGGGTCATACAGTGCAGGGTCGTAGCATGCAGGGTCATAGAGTGTTGCAGAGTAGAGTGAAGTGGTGTATAGTGAAGTGGTGCAGGGTAGAGTAGTGCAGTAGAATGCAGTGTCCTAGAGTGCAGAGGTGCATAGTAGATTAGAGTGGCATGGAGTGCAATGGCGTAGAGTGCAGTAGAGTGGCTTAGAGTGGTTCAGAGTAGAGTGCAGTATCAGAGTAAAGTGGCACACAGTAGAGTGGCATATAGTTCGGTGACAGAGAATGCAGTGCTGTAGAGTAGAGTGTCGTATAGTGAAGTGGTGTAGAGCAGAGTGGCGTAGAGTGCATTAGTGTAGAGTGCAGTGGTGTAGAGTGGTGCAGACTAAAGAGACAGAGTGCAATGGTGTAGAGTTGCGTAGACTACAGTGTTGTTGAGTATAGTGGCATACAGTGCAGTGGTACAGAGTAGATTGGTATAGAGTGGAGTGGCGTAGAGTGTTTTGGTTTTGAGTAATGTGGTGTGGAGAACATTGGTGTAGAGTGCAGTGGCATAGAGTGTAGAGGTATAAAAGTGAGTGGCCTAGTGTGGAGTGGCATAGAGTGAATTGGTGCAGAGCGGAATAGAGTGGCATAGACTGCTGTCGCTTAGAGTAGTTTGTCTCAGAGTAGAGTGAAGTGGCTTAGAGTGCAGTGGTATAGAGGAGAGTGTTGTAGAATGCAGTAGTGCAGAGTAGATTAGAGTGGATTGGCATAGAGTACAGTGGTGTAGTGTTGCGTAGTGTAGAGTGCAGTGGCTTAGGGTGGCACATCGTAGAGTGCAGTGGCGTAGAGTGGAGTGGTGCAGAGTGGTGTAGAGTGCAGTGGCATAGAGTAAATTGTTTCAAAGTAGAGCTAAATGGAGTGAAATGTTGCAGGGTAGGTATAGTGGTGCAAGGTAGAGTGCAGTGGCATAGAGTAGTGGTGTCGAGCAGAGTGGTGCAGCATTGATTGCAGTGGTATATAGTGGAGTGGCGCAGAATGGAGTAGAGTGGTGTAAAGTGCAATGGCATGAGTGCAGTGGCGTAGAGTAGATTTTTTCAGAGTAGAATGAAGTAGAGGGGAGTGGTGCAGGGTAGTGTGGTGTGGTATAGAGTAGTGGGGTAGAGTAGCAGTGTTGTAGAGTAGTGTGGTGTGGTGTTGTGTCATGTCGAGTGCAGTGGTGCATAGTAGGTGGGGTAGAGTGCACTGGCATAGAGTGGAGTGGTGCAGGGTAGAGTAGAGAGGTGTTGAGTTAAGTGGTGTAGAGTGCAGTGGTGCACAGTAGATTAGAGTGGCATAGACTGCATTGGTGTAGAGTGCAGAAGAGTGGCATAGAGTGGTGCATAGTAGAGCGCAGTGGTGCAGAGTAGAGTGGCATAGAGTTCAGTAGCAGAGAATGCAGTGCTGCAGAGTAGAGTGTAGTAGAGTGCAGTGGTGTACAGTAGAGTGGCATAGAGTGCAGAGGCATACAGTGGAGTATAGTGGTGTAGAGTGCAGTGGTGCAGAGTAATTGGCATAGAGTGCAGTGGCCTAGAGTTCATTGGTTTTGAGTGAAGTGGCACAGAGTGAAGTGGTGTAGTGTGGTTTGAGGTGGCAAGGTGTGTAGTGGCTCACAGTGCAATAGAGTGGCGTAGACTGCAGTGGCAGAGTATATTGTTTCAGAGTAGAGTGAAGTGGCGTAGAGTGCAGTGGTATAAAACAGAGTGTCGTAGAGTGCAGTGATGCAGAGTTGAGAAGTGTGGCATAGAATTCAGTGGCATGGGGTTCAGTGGCGTAGAGTTCAGTGGCGTAGAGTTCAGTGTCGTAGTGTGGCATAAAGTAGAGTGACAGAGTACAGTATTGCAGACTACACTGTCGTAGAGTGCAGTTGTGTATAGTAGAGTGGCGTGGAGTGCATTTGCGTAGAGTACAGTGGCACAGAGTAGAGTGGCGTAGAGTTCAGTGGCATAGAGTGGAGTGGCATAGAGAGCAGTGGCATAAAGTACAGTGGTGCAAAGTAGAATGGAGTTGCGTAGAGTGCAGTGATGCAGAGTAGAATAGGGTGCCATGTTATTCATCATTACATCACTATAATTTATTGGAGAGCACAGCATCTTCATTCAATATCTCCACAGTGCATTTCTGTCAACTAATGCTCTCTGTGGATAAAACAACTGTGGCTTGTATTTTCGATCATCCTAGGTCATCTATCGAGAGTGATTAAATGATGAATAATAGCAACTTTAAATACTATTCTTTTTAGGTATTTTGCACCATTAATGTACAGATTGTGTATTTATTGCTGAAATACCATGGGTGATATGTGTGGATGAAGGTGTGTATGTTGTGATAAATACAGGATGAATATGCATCTTTAACCATACTTTTATATTAATGACTGATGCACAGTAGTAAAATGATGACACTTGATTTGAATGTTTTTATAAATGTTGATTGTTGATAAAAATTTGCATTCACCCTAGGCTCACATTCTCTTGAGCGCATAATTTAGATAGGAAACCAGTTAGAAAGTTATTAGTTGCCGGGGTTGTTGTACTTTATTGCTACTATAGTTACATTCTCTTGTGCAATGGTTGGAGGTGCTTGAGCTGTAACTTACTTGTTTCTTAAAGTGGAATGTGTGATGGCCTTTGAAGATTTCAGAAATCACTGGTTATGTCTCATGATATACACTTCTTTTTAGGGTTGGCTTTATAAATGTTTCCTGCATCACTCATATAGCCAAAGATTTTGGGTACATTGTATGAGTAAGTGACTCTTGAATTCCAGGCTTTGCAATTAACTGAACTAGTTAGCAATGCAAGCGTCATGCTCCAGGAATGACCTTTAGCCTCTCTACATAACAATTTCACCTAACAATTGTGCAGCACTTTATTCAATGAAAAAGAACTGCAAGAGAGAATATATATGACACGATGCAACCCTATGCCTAAATTAAGCACTGCACAATTGGGTGCCATGAGACTGGGACGTGGAGAAAGGACTGGCGAGCAGATAATGCAAAAGAGCAAAGACAACAGAGTATAAGTGAGTGCCAGTAAAGAAAAGGATAGCGAGACAGAGAAGGAGAGAGAAGAATTGTACCTTAATTATCATAATTTATTCAATAGTAAATTACATCTGTCGCCTGAAGCGGCTAGATGAGATAGAAAGCGGAACCCTGAGGCCCCTCTTTCTGTGGAGTGAAAAGGAGGGAGAGACCATTCCTTGAGAAAGGATCTGAAACAGTCAAGGGCTCGCCCCATTAGTCCAATGCCTCCAAGAAGATCTATCAAGATGGAATGGTCTACCGTACTGTTAGAGATTGGGTTACTTGTTAACTGGGGTGTGAGCCCTGGTCAAGCAACAATGACAATCCCAGTTAGGGTACGGCACCAGCAAACCCAAAATTAACCTGTGGTCATGCCCTGGTAGCTTGGCACAGAGCAGTGAGGCTTAACTTAGAGGCAATGTGTAAAGTATTTGTGTAACACTTCAAACAGTAAAACACTGACAACACCACAAAAAAAATCCAACACCAGGTTAGAAACCGAGCGCAAAATGTAATAAATAAAACAAGACCAAAAATGATAAAAATCCAATCAGTAGAACTGGAGTTATACATTTTTAAAGAATAAACTGCAATATAGTGCCTAAAAGCATAAAGTGCCACCCGGGGATATCTGGTCATGCTCGACCCGGTCAAATTCAAAAGTTCAAGCTGAACATGATGGAGTGTGAGTTGAAGTACCAGATTAGTCCTGCTGAAGGGTTACCTTCTCAAGTTTCGTGCCAAGAGTCCAGTTTGCATAAAAGAAGATCGTCGGCAGCAAGGGAAACGTCACTGGAAGTGGCTGTCGTGGCATGAGGAGCAGGTCAGATGCTGCAGACAGGCGGGCTGGAGCTTCACATTGGTGGTCCACACAGGCGATCGATGCTTGCTGTGCAGAGAGATGATCTTGCGGCAACTCGTGCTGATTTTCCATGCGAGCGATGCGGTTCTGGTTTGAACTGGCCCGTTTGCGGTCGTGAAGAACCCAAAATCTTGAATGTAAGAGATCGAGAGCCACACCAAGGGCCCAGGACCTGAGAGGCTTCTCTTGGGGGTCACGAACTCGCTGAAGACGAGTCCAGGAGCTGTTGGGGAGCCTGTTATGTCCCCGAGGCTCAGATCAGGAGGCCAGCAGACTAGCCCTTTGAGTCACTCTGGGTTCCTAGGTTCAAGATGGAGTTGGAGGTCCAGTTCTTCTTCCCCTGGCAAGAGGGCAGCAGCCAGCATGTCATTACAGCATGGCAGCAATTCCTGTAGAGCAGCAGTCCAGCAGAGTGCCAGTTCTTCTAGCATTACAGCAGTTCTTTTTCCTGGCAGAGCATCTACAGGTCCAGAATCGTACTGAAGTGGTGGTGTCTGAGGTCCTTCTTTTATACAAAGTTGTGCTTTTGAAGTGGGGAGAAGCTTTTAGAGGCATGCCTTTGAATTGCACACATGCCCTGCCTCCAAGCTGGCTGAGGTGACAATGCAGGTTCGTTAAGCCGTTTGTGTGGAGACAGGACACAGTCTGTTCAGGTTTAAGTGAGGCTGGGCCCAGCTCCTCCCTCCCATCCTGCCAGTGATGACCCATCTAGAAACACCTAAGCTCCCATTGTGTCTGGCTGTCTAGGAAGAATACACAAAGCCCAACTGCCTGCTACATCCAGTCATGTGACCAGAGACAGGCGGCAGGCACCAAATGGCTAAGGCATGGAAATGTCAACTTTCTAACTTTCAAGCTAGTCTGGCTGATAAGGGGTGAAATCCCGAAACCGGTCCCAGGGTGCTGGCTTCCAGTCCAGGGAGGACCTGGCCTGGCAGTTCGGGCTGGATTGTTCTCATGGGGAGCAGAGTAAAGACTGATATGCATATGGCTGGGTTTAAACTGGAATGGCATGGGGAGCAAAAAAATGATGGATTTAGGCCCAGATCTCTGTACTGGGGTGAATGTTTGACATTGTTCAACATTCTGTCCATCAATTCTTCTTTTTGCATTTGTCACCCCGAGTGGGACGGGTGTGCCCAGATGTGGGTCCCGTGCTCTCATGCCACTGGAGTCAAGCTAGCAAGGCTGATGAGGGGTGAAACACCGAAACCGGTCCCAGGATGCTTGTTTCCAGTCCAGGGAGGACCTGACCTGGCAGTTCAGGCTGGACTGTTCCAAAGGGGAGCAGGGTTGAGGCTGATTTGTATATGGCTGGGGTTAAACTGGAATGGCATGGGGAGCAAAAAAAACGATAGATTTAGGCCCAGATCTCTGTACTGGGGTGAATGTTTGACATTGTTCAATTCTTCTTTTTGGAACTTTCTAAAAGTGGCATTTTCAGAATTACAATTTAAAATCCGACTTCACCCAAGTTAGGATTTAAAATTAGGATTCCAGAGACACCAACCATTTATGGGGTTATCTCTTCCCATTTGGAAGTTACCTATGGGAGAGATAGGCTTTGCAATAGTGAAAAACAAATGTTAGGGTTTTTCACTACCAGGACATGTAAAACTAAAAAGTACATGTCCAACTTTTTAAATACACTGCAGCATGCCCTTGGGGTTATCCAGGGCCTGCCTTAGGGGTGACTTATATGTATTAAAAAGGAAGGTTTGAACCTGGAAAAAGTTTTTTTTGCCAGATTGGGGAGAGGAGTTGGCCTAATGGCTAAGGGGGTCGACCTCGAATCTGGGGAACTGTGTTCGAGTCTCGGCAATGACGCTGAACATCCTGTGATTCTGGGCAAATCACTTAATCTCCCCGTGCCTAACAAAAATGAATGTGTCCTCATGTAACGCAACTTGTGCTATGTAAAGCGCTCTGATACCCGATACCTTCGGGTCAAGTTTGCGCTATATAAAACTCAGTAAAAAAAAAGATTGACATGGCAGGTTAAAACTGCACACACGGGCCCTGCATTGGAGGGCCTGAGACACGTTTGAAGGGCTACTTAAGTGGGTGGCACAATCAGTGCTGCAGACCCACTAGTAGCATTTAATTTACAGGCCCAAGGCACATATAGTGCCATTTTACTAGGGACTTGCAGGTTAATTAAATGTTCCATTTGGCTATAAGTCAATGGTACCATGTTTTAAGGAGAAAGCACATGCACTTAGCACTTGTTAGCAGTGGTAAGGTGCCCAGAGTCCTAAGGCCAGCAAAAACGAAGTCAGCTAAAACAGGAGGTCTAAAGGCAAACAGTTAGAGGGAAACCATGGCAAGGATGGCAGGTTTAACACATTCCAAATGATGTGGATAGGTCCAGCAGTAGGAGGCCTGATTGGGTGTGTAATGGTGGGGCTTAGCGGGCATGCAGGCCTCGAGGCACGGGTAAATAAGGAGAAACATACACTTTTTACTGGTTACGGGCCAAAGACCCTTAGTGTGAAAGGGGATGGCAATGGGTGTTGCGTTGGGCGTTCCACCGCAACACTCATTAATTTTGACGCTGCCCCATATTTCCAAGAGTGGCGTAAATATGGGGCAGCCCCAAAATAAAGACCAGGCAAAACCTGGTCTTACCCTGACGCAACGAGGTGAAATGTTTAATTTCTCCTCGTTTTTGCTGCGTTGTGCAGCACACATTGAAACAGCAAAATGCCATTGATTGTTTATGTGCAGGAAGGTGTCCCTTCCTGCACATAAACAATCATTTAAAAAAATGACGTTTTGCAACTTCTATGTGTGCTGCTTTCAGCAGCACACATAGAAGTTGCAAAACGCCATTTAAAGATTGTTTATGTGTAGAAAGGGACACCGCCCTACACATAAACAATCTTCCCTTGCAACGCAGACACCCTTGCACTATGGTGCAAGAGTGCCTGCATTGGCGCTAGGCAGCTAAATTTAGCGCCAGTGCAGGGGGAAACGCAGGGCTGCACCATATTGTTGTATATATGGTGCAGCCCTGTGTTTCAGAAGTGGTGGAGCGCGGCGTTAAACTAAGCAGGCTAACGCCACGCTCTGTCACTTCTATTGTAAATATGCCCCAATGTGTCTTCTTGGTGGCTCATTGCCAATTACTGTCATGAGGTTTGGTGCTGTTGTTCGGTCTCATCCAGCGTGAGGCACCTGACTGCTTTCGTGGGTGGTGTTCTTCCCCTGGCCCCACAGTTCTGTGACCCACTCCTACAGACCTTGGCAAAGTGGTTGGGATTTCCACAAGTGGAGCTCATCCTACCACAGTTACGGCAGAGGGTGCTGGATGTCTGGTCAGCTGGTCACAGTCTCCCACTTTTCGGCCATGTCTTAATGGCATCCACTGTTCTTGTTTTTATGGTGCCCGGTAGTAGAGTTTTGGGCCGCTGTGGGTGTGGGAAAGTGTCAAGTCAATTTTGTCTGCCCATGCTGCAGGGAGTTCATGAGACCAGGCAAGGTTGAGAATGTACACCAAGCTGATACCTGCCATTCGTAGGATCAGGCCTCTGAGCGTCTTCAACCGGCACCCCTAGATGAGCTGCATGCGCTCTTCCTTTGATTGATTCTCTGCACAGGTCTGTCCAGCTTGTGGAGGCGCGCAAAGAAGTTCATCAAGGACTCTCGCTCCTGTTGACTTCATTGCCATAGCTTTAATCATCCAAAGTCGGGCTTGAGCGGGGGCTGAAAATGGGCGTTAAGAGATATCACCACCAGTTCGTAATCGTCGTCGCTGGAAGGTGTTCAAGCAGTTTTAAATTTTCTCCCACTCGTAGTGGAGCAACAGGGATCTCTACACAGCCCTGTCTGTCTCACAAATGGCCCTGAAATAGTTATTCAGGCGGCCCACCCATGTTGTCCGTCATGGTGCTGTTACATGGCTAGGTTAGGCCCGGGAAGAAACACTGCCATTTTACATGTTCACGTTTCTTAAGTTGCCTTCATTTCTACACAATGACATTTGATACACATTTGCTTGCATGACAGTGCAGGATTAGTTTTTCTGAAACCACATTGCTTACAATTCCACTTCATAAGTACACTATCACAACACCTTGAGCATCTAGTGCAAGGCCTGAACATACATTGTGCAAATGTTGTTGTTTTTTATTCGTCCATGAGGCGACAGGGCTATCACAAAGACAATAAACAATGTTGGCCCGGCTGAAGCCTCAACACGGAAGCATGAACTATGTCATTATAAATACATACGCATATCCGTGCTCAAATTAGAGGAGCACTCTGCTGTCATTGCGAGGTCATCACTGTGTCAGAGTTTCATTCCAACTGATTTCTGTTTACCCTCTGCAAGGAGGGATGTCCAACTGTGACCAAGATGGAGACCTACATACTTTTCCTTTAGGTAATAGGGAGTTAGATCATCCAGTAGGGGATTCTTGGCAGAACACCAGCCCTAGACAACTAGGCTAGAGAATGCATAATAGGAGTACACTATACCTGGTACTTATATGCCAGCATATATACACTGTTTTAGCACCATGGTGGAATCTTTTATCCTTTTCACTGTTCTTATATTGCTAATCACTTTTATTTGCTTCTATTAATCATTGCAGCGCATATATTTTATACAAGAATCATAATGGTTCAATAAATATTGAAAACACACCTTTGTGTATTTTTTGTGTACCTCTAAGAGAGAACATGAGTGACTGAGTAAAAAGGTTCTAGATCTGTTACCACGATTCCTTGGGGAGTCAAGGTTGTCATGTTCTGAGGTTGCCCAATACCTTGTCAGGTTTAGGGGCACTTATGGTGGTACTGTGAGCTAGCAGGGCTACAGGCCATCATATCCTGTGGGGGTGCATAGAATCAGTCTGGCAGGCACCATCCCAACGTTTATGTTGTCCAACAAACAAACAGTTCCTACTGAGAAAGTGGAAACCGTGCGGCAGTCGCAGAGTCAGCAAGCTCAACAAATGGTTGAAGAGCTGTGACTGGGGCATGAGGGTGGGCCTTAGGCTCCTGGGTCAATGGTGGGGTGGGTGCAGCACACTGTGCCTGGTTGGCATCATCAGCCATGGTGGTTGTGCGAAGAAATACTCAAAGATGGGTCCAGAGGGGTGCAGCATTCACTGCCCTGAGGGGAGGCAAAGCAAGGCGTGGTTGGGCCTCTTGAAGTGAGGCACAGCAGGTGCTTAAGTGCCCCAAATGACAAGAGGAGTTTTGGGCTGTCCACTCTCATTTGAGGTGGAGCCGGTCCAGATGTGAGGCTCGCTCAGAGCATGGTTGGGCTATGACTCTGGGGGCCACCCTGAGCAAGGTGCTGGTAGCTGAAGCATAGAGAAACGTCATCCGCAGGCCCGGTGTGATAGACTGGATTGCCAGTTGGAGAGTGAAGGTGCTGCAGGCATGGAGGTCGCAGTCGTTCACGGGCTGAGTTGGGATGTTGCATAGGGCCACTAAGGCGGTGTATGCCAGAGCAGGAACGGTCCACGGATAGGAGTCAGATCTACGGGCTATGCAGGTTGGCGGTCACACAGTGGGTTGCCACCTTCGTCACCAGTGTAGCGCAGGGCCTTAGCGGGGTGTGTAGGCCGTGTGGCGCAAGTAAATGAGGAGACGCATACACTCTTTACTCGTTACGGACCGAAGACCCAGTGTGGTCTTGTGACCCTTTAATTATACCCTTGGGCCGCACCTGGCTCCAAGGGTTGTGTGCACACTCTCGTCTGGGTCAGAGTTTCAGGTGTAGGGGCCGGGTGGCTCACTATAGGGAGGTTAAGGTCTCTGACAAATGTGAAGCTTTTGGAAATGCAACTATTTATGAGTTTGTATGTGTGTTTCAGTTGAGTGTGGTTGGTTTCAGATATGCCTAATCATCATACTATACTACCACATGTCTTTTGCAAATATTGTATGCATGTTTGTGTATTTTGTTACCTGACACTAGTGTAACATTCTGCTTGACCTCATATTTTTATTTTGCAATATTACAAACAAATAGAATTTCGTGCGGAAATCATCATATTGTAACATTGCAAATATCACTCCAGATGTACCATAGCCCACCTACGACTTACATGTGCAAATAGGGAGTTACACTGCAGGCCTTCACATGCGCAATACTACACACGTATGTTTTTAGGTCTCGGCCTGCACCAGCGCTTGCGCTGGTCTGGCCGAGAGTTTTAGTAAGCGGGTTTTGGAAGTGCAAACACTGGCTTTCGGCTGGCGACCAGCTTGAGTTCACGATGGCGTGCACGCGCAGCTGGCATCTGGGTTTCCTATCTCTTCCTCATTTCCTCGTCATGGCTCATTAACTCTCTGGACTCTGATGTTTCAATCGCAGCAGCAGCTCACATTACCAACTGAGGGCCCTGGACTACAGTCACATGAAAAACAACAGCGATTAGCATTGAAATGCAAGCTTTTTTTTTGTCTAGTTAGAAATATTGCTTCGGTGGGTTGATTTCACCTTATATCGCTATTTATTTTATATTGGGAGTCACAGCCTAATTACCAGTATTTTTGTCTCTCACTGTTTTTTTTTTTATATTTATTCGCGCAAAGCACAAAGCTATATTTAAGGTTACTTTTTCCGCGTCACTTCTTCACTCTATTTAAACTCCACACCCCCACTCTTATTGTCTCTCTCCTTCTCTCTCTCTCCCTCTCTAATTCTCTCTCTACTTAATTAACTCTCCCTCTCTACCTTTTTTAGCCTTTCATTCTCTCTCACCCCTTTATCTGTTTCTCTTTCAAACTCCTTCATTCACTCTCCCCTTCTTTCTCTCTCTCTATCCCGCTCCACTCTTTATTCTATGTACACCCTTTCTCTCTCTTTCTCTCTCACCACCCTCTCTAATTGGGCATTATATCTTCACTCTATCTCTCACTCGGCAACACCACAGCATCACTCAGCGCAACCACAGCATCAATCAGAGCCAGCACAGCATCAATCAGAGCCAGCACAGCATCACTGAGCACCAACACAACATCACTGAGCACCAACACAACATCTCTCAACGCCATCACAGCATCACTCAACGCCATCACAGCATCACTCAACGCCATCACAGCATCACTCAGTGCAACCACAGCATCACTCAGTGCAACCACAGCATCACTCAGCACAACAACAGCATTACTCAGCACAACCACAGCATCACTTAGCGCCACCACAACATCACTCCGCGCCACCACAGCATCACTCAGCACCACCATAGCTTTACTCAGCGACACCACATCATCACTCAGGGCCAACACTGCATCACTCAGCACCACCACAGGATGACTCAGCACCACCACAGCATCGCTCAGCACCACCACAGCATCGCTCAGCACCACCACAGCATCGCTCAGCACCACAACAGCATCGCTCAGCACCACCACAGCATCGCTCAGCGCCACCACAGCATCGCTCAGCGCCACCACAGCATCGCTCAGCGCCACCACAGCATCGCTCAGCGCCACCACAGCATCACTCAGCGCCACCACAGCATCACTCAGCGCCACCACAGCATCACTCAGCGCCACCACAGCATCGCTCAGCGTCACCACAGCATCGCTCAGCGCCACCACAGCATCGCTCAGCGCCACCACAGCATCGCTCAGCACCGCCACAGCATCGCTCAGCACCGCCACTGCATCGCTCAGCACCACCACAGCATCGCTCACCACCGCCACAGCATCGCTCACCGCCACCACAGCATCACTCAGGGCCACCACAGCATCACTCAGCGCCGCCACAGCATCACTCAGCGCCACCACAGCATCACTCAGCGCCGCGACAGCATCACTCAGCGCCAAGACAATATCACTCAGCACCACCACAGCATCACTCAGCGCCAAGACAATATCACTCAGCACCACCACAGCATCACTCAGCACCACAGCAGTATCACTCAGCAAGACCTGAGTATCATTCAGCATCACCTCAGCATCGTCTCCGCAACAGTCACCACCACCACCACTACCACCTCAGCATCACTCAGCACCACCTCAGCCTGCTCTAGGAATCTGGCATCTGTTGATTCTCCCCTAGCGTCTGGCCGCTGCTAGTGTTATAATACAGGTACTAGTTCCCAACTTTCACCCTCCGATTGTTTATGCCCCCTCAAAAAAAAAGCTTTAACAAACAACCATTGCCAGCATTGCAAGAACAAAAGAAAACTGAGGAAATTTTTTATTGTAAATACTTTTTTTAATATGGTCGTTCAGTTTTACATAATGCCTTCTTGGTCATATATAAAGTAACAAAAATGCTTCTGACACTTTTTTATTATAACTTTTCAGCATGCCGCACAGCAGCCACACTTCTCTACAGCACAGCTTGAACACATTGGCAAAGTCAATAGCTCTGGCTAAACACTTATAAGGCCCCAAAGGCGAGACCTATTGGCTATGCCAATGCTTGTTTACATTTGTGAAAGCCAAAAATGTATGTTTTTCTGAGGCCTTAATCCTCCGCATCTGATATCTCTTCAGGCAAACTTATGTATGTAAATGTGGAGCAATTTGTTAGAAATGAACTGCGTAATATGTTGTGAATAACGGTGATTTATTTTCAAAAATATTACATTTAGGCATGTACAATCCTTTGAGAAACATAATGCAAACTTGTTTTATTTGAAACAAGGGCATTCTAAAACATGTACTGGGCCAGACTATGAATTATAATTGTTCATGAAAAATATGAATTTAGCCAGGTGTTATTTGCTAAAAGGGTTACTGGTTTAAACAATTGCTTAATAATTTCAGTAATGAACGTTTATGCAGATATTACGAGTCCCCAGTGAGGTGTGAGGTTGTGGTGTTATTTCAGCATTTCATAAAACTTTGAGTAAGGCAGTTGAGAGTTATGGAACTACACTAGCAACGAAAATCTAAACGTCAAACGATTTTACACAAGGACTGAGCAATCACTCTTTTAGGTCTCTGTACATTAAAGAATGTCTTGCTAAAGCAGATTCACCTTTTTGCTTGCTTTACAGACCACCGAGCAATTTTGACTGCTTAGATATGAACGAGGAATCAAATAAACTGAGAAACCTATTAGATGGTAAACAATACGTTTTCCAAAGCAATTTTTGCACGAGGGCATAGAGGTTGCCTTGAAATATGGAGGAATTAATAAATCATAAATGTTCACATCCTACATTGCTTTATGAATGAAAGCATTTGGTATGTTGGAAGTGGGTTGTGGGCAGAGGGCAAGATGCCCACTACAGGATATGTCGATGTTAGTTTGAACAATCGAAAGTTTACATGTTTCATGAAGTTTTCAAAGAGGAGGTTAAGATGCATACTGTGGTGCCTCTGCTGGAAGGTCAACATATGCCCCAGGAAAAGACCCTTGAGAGTTTTAAATATATGTTAACAGAGAGCTTTGGAATGTCGGTTTTCGTGTGTGCAGGTAAATATCCACTATGGGACCATATCACAAAAAACTTGCACAATGATAGAGAACAACTGTATATGCCTGTTATGTTTGCTACATATGAGTAGTGGTGCAAACAAACTCTACATCAAAAACACATAAACATGGAAGAAGCCTTCACTAATGTGCTTCTTTGTATTGTAAACAGGCACTATGCAATCTATACACATTTTTACGATCTAAACCTGTGCATTCCTGGAAGAGGGCAATGGTAGGGCTGGGGGTCCTTAAGAGACGCCCGGAGAAAGAAAGTACAGTTATGCACTGTGGGACAACCTTATCAACACTTTGCTCCCAGTTCATCAACATAAACTGTTGATTTTAGGGTTTATTTTCCAGCAGAAAACATGTTTTGCACTGGAAAGTAGTCCAAACGAGCACAAAGTAAAGCTTTGTGCTACTTCCGTCAAGAGGTATTCCATGGGTGGTACGTGGATGTTCCTAGGTAGCCCCCATTAAGTTTTGATGCAAATCCTTATTTACTAACATTGGTAGACATGAACGTGCCATCCACAATAAGGAGCATAAGAGGGAATTACAAAACAGGTCGCCCTCCACTCATAACAACAATATATCAATAAAGACCTGATTTGTACATGGACAAGTAATCTTTCCAAGGAACCCAAAGGCAGGGTAGTAAACTCTCCCCCCCAAAGACTAGCTTCTAAAAAATGCCGCTCGCAGCTGGGCCTTGGTGTCCTAATTTAAATGTTTGTCAATCAACCCCGCTTATATCCCCATATGTTAGTGCATATGAAGAAAAAATGTGTGAAAGGTCTGAAAGTACCTCACGTAAGCATCACCAAGGGAGCTGCTGGTAGGTACTCACCAGTCTGCTCACGTTTTTTCATCATTGGTGACTTTCAAGACCACGAAAAATGAAATCAGTGTCAAGTATAAGTTTTAAGAAGTGTGAAAAAAGAAGAACCTAGTGATGTGTGAAAGGAAGCACAACAAGTGCTTGTCGTGTGCTATCCCGCAAAGACCTCATAGTGAGAGAAAAGGTAAACTCGCTTCTCCAAGCCAAAATGAGTTGTGACTCACTCGCAACAATGCCAACTTTATTAGATGCCGTGAGCCCACTCAGGTTAAAAAAGAAAACACAATGTTGCAGACCACTTCAATTAGGGAAGGCCAACATGTTTCATTGCCAAATACATTGCGGCAATTTCATCAGGGCTCGGGCCAGTCTTCACCTCACTAGTGTTTCATTCTGAGCCTGGGGTAATTGACAAACAAGCAAGAAAAAGACAGTGCCACACAATCAGGACATCTCAAAACATTAAAACGTTACCATGCATGTTAGCTCAACAGGTAACATATATTGCTCATTGGTCACGGTATATTTACCAGGTGGTTGCCCTCAGCATTCATACCGGCAACCCACATCCTGGGGGTGTTCTCCAATCGTTAGTCACACCACCCCTGTGTACAAGCACGGTTGCTGCCCGTCAACCTGTGGATATATGCGCTTTATTAATTAAAGGACATAACACTCTTAGCAAGCAGAATATTCAACCCTCATCCACTCGTTTGTCCAACTTAGATTGTTAAACAAATCAGATTGTTAAAAATACCAACTGCCTCAGAGGTAAACGTGATGAAGTACAAGTTTTTGTTTGTTGGTAACATAATGACCCCCACCACGCCTGTTAGGCACTCATCTCTCTTTAGCACCCATGTACGATTATGTGATAATATGTTACATGGAGTCTCTTCCCCCCGATTCTCGTACCCTTCTTGATACACTTCCCCAGTATTCACCGTCACTCGCCTCTTGCATCGCGGGGACCAGCGGTCTCTCATTCCATCTATAATTCAGGCACATACACACTCTTACCGGATAGGCATATGCGTCTGGCTTCGCTCCGCTCAAAGACACGACACGACCGCGCTCTAATTCAAGAGTGTGCGCCGCACGCCTCCTACAAAGCTACGCCCACTGACCTCCTGTAGATGCAGCCCATTCCGGTACACAATCATGGGCGCCATCTTTAAATGGTGCAATGCGGGTGTTTACTAATGTTAGAATTATTATTATTATCATGTCCACGCAATACGATGTCTAGCCTCAAATTAAAAGCACACTGGCACCCAGAAGGGGGGGAAATGGTCCCTTTGCATATCTCAAGAGTCACCATTACAAATTTTGGCAAGACGTTTCAACTATCTTATATGTAATATAAACCCCTAGATCTTACTGGGTGTTTTACTGCGTGATTCACCACCCTCACACGGTGGTCATTCCAATCCATCAAATACATCACCGTAATGGCTAATGTGGGGGGGGGGGGTGATAATCATCACACTAATTATACAACTGTATTCATAAGGCAATTTCTGCCTGGTTCCTCATCCAAAAGCCCCAGGACTTTGCTTTCAACATCTAGGTCCGTGTATACAGTATAAAAGAAAGGGGGTTCATAACCGGGGGGCCAGTCCAGATATCTCTCTATATCAACAGAGAGAAGACATTGGTATTGGCGGCAACAACCATCACTGTCATCAAAGATCTTGCCGCATGCATGTCATTAGAAATATTGTACTGCTTATGGAATCAGCGCACAGGGAGTAGCTATACCCCAGCCGTGCCGCAACTACCTGCCCTCGTTATTCCACTCAATATAATCGTTCAGGCCCACTTGGTCTGCCCTCTCTGAAAAAATCCAATGTGCCTCCTTCTTAGCCAGTCTGCTTTCCATATTGTGTCCATCTCCAATTACTCTTTCTAGCACTGTCCATCTTGACATCGATGGGGGCTAATTTTGCGCCTAGTCTGGCCTGCATTTATGTCGGCCAGTTTGGGGAGAATTTCATCTATCACATCTCTAACCCCTTCCAACAGGACATCTCTCTCTGGAAGAGGTTTATTGATGATGTGATATATATCTGGACTGGGCCTGAGACCGGCCTGTTGAATTTCCTGAAATGGCTCAATGGGTTGGACAGGTGCCTTAAATTTACATGGACCATGAGTAGGCACACAGCTACCTACTTAGATTTGGACATTATTGCAGTGGACAATAAACTCCATACAATTGTCCACCAAAAACCAACTGACAGGAATTCACTGTTACACTACAGCTCCTTCCATTCCAGGGCCCTACGTGATAATCTGCCCATAGGGCAATTCTTACGATATCGTAGGAACTGTACGTCTACGCAAAAGTATATGGAGCAGTCCGAAGAGTTGGTGGTCAAACTTGAAAATAGAGCTTATCCCACTAAGGTGGTGAAAAGAGCCCATAAGAGAGCTCTCAAATTTGGTATTTGCAGAGACCATGTATGGTTTTGCAGAGGACATGTGCTCTGCTTTGAAGGACTGTTCGATTGCATAGTGGAATCTCTGAAAATGCCACCCTGGAAAAAGACTTTGCAGCACCAATAATCCAGTGTGCTTTTCCCAAGTAAAACATCAATAAATTGAGACGTGGTGCGGTAAATTTGTTCTACACCCAGTGCAACAAAAGTTTGAGTTGTTTCATTTAGTTAGGCACTATTTCCTATGAATGTGACTATTAGGCTTTGGCAAGGTTCTCAGTAAAGGATGAACAGGGGGTTCACGCTTGTCTGCAAAGGCTCTAATGGTGTGGGCAGCAGACAGTGCTCTACACCAAACGCCTTATCTCTCTAGCCATAATGGGGCAGCGCCCCATGGTGTGATAACCATTTACCAATAGTTGGTCGAGTCTTCTCTCCGAACGACATTAGTAGGCTGAAAATCTTGCTCACCAACTTTGTGAAATGGAAGAGTCCTCTCCACCCAAATCCAAATCCCTCCTCTTGTTTTTAGAAACAACTCCTTGTTTCTTGTTTCATCCTTGCTGGATGTACACTTAGCCATGTAAGAGCATATGGCAAAACTAGTAAAATTACAATTGTCCCATTTAACAACTTGAAGAGACAATTGTGAATTGGTAACTGACGAAGGCTTCAAACAATGCACTAAGGACATAGTACATTTGCCTCTAGATGGAGGAAGTAGCATCATCCACGCTGCAGCTTAGAGAAATACTGTTACTTATAAGAGGGACGCACACATCTTTTCACATCTGATCAATCTGAAGTGTCTTCTATGGTCCACTTTCAGATTTCTAGTTATACAAATATACTGTCTCTAGTAGACACCACACAAAATGGTTGTATGTCACAATATCGGCCACAAAAGTATAGGTCTGCAGAAATATCTACTGCGCAATAGCACCTACCACTATATCTTCAAGGAGACATATATAGGAAAGTCTAGATTTACTAGCCTAACTCCACATCTACTTACGTTGACACAATAGTGAATGTCGTTACTGTTGCAGGTCGATTTTAAACGTCAGCCAGAAAGCAGAATCGGGCTTTGTAGGTCATAGATAGAAAAATGACTTTAAAGTCCCCAAGACTCAATTCTTTTGTATTTGCCAGCGTCTAAGACATGCCTTCAGCAGTACAAAAATGCAAAGCCAGGTGTGTACATAAAAAAAAAAACACGAAATAATTGAGCTGAAATGCAAGATAAAAGCCAAATTCTTTACTCAGGCTTACTCAGGCTTAGAAAAAGAAACCATTGCGATAATAATCAGTAATACAAATTAGAAAAATGTTTGATGGAATTCAATCAGGAACATTAATAAGTGCTGATGTGCAACTTCTAGAGAATGCAACCTGGTAGATTTCCGAATACCAAGGTTGCCTGGTCCCTATTCCATCTTCTGCCTCTTTCATTGACCACCCTACCCTTCCTGTCTCACTTACTTTTGCAGGTTTCTTTTCATCCCTTTCTTTGACACTGTTGAACAAGTTATTTACCTTTGATGATGCTCTCTCTGGTGGATACTCTATCGGGCCGCTACTCCTCATCTTTTGAACATCCCGTATTTGCCAGACTGGGTCTGAATTTGTAAACAGAAACTGCTCACCATCTATAGGTGGTGGCTTTGGACTCCACGTTGGTCTCGCATCACCTAAGAATCTGTGTCTGGGCGTGACCTCTCTGCACTGATGTAAGTTTTGTCTTGCACTTTTCCATGCCCTCAGACACAAATCAATCATGGCAGATTGCAGGTGACAATTAATCTAGCTTGGGTCCTTTTTAACAGATACAGTTCACTCCACAGAATGGGAAGTGAGCAATCTGAGGTAAAATAAAGTATCCACCAGAAAGAGCATTTGGAAAGGTAAGTAACTTCTGATGAATATATCTAACTGCAGATTCTTCACCATTTGAATAGATACCCAATCCATACCTCCCAAAAGGTGGGGGCTCTGCAGAGTGGACTCACACAGAGTACTGCAGAAGGGTGAATGTAAAATTGCCATCTCTGAGGACAGGATTGTCAAGGCAGTAGTGTTTGGTGAACGTATGCACAGATGCCTATGTAGCTGCCTTTCCGACTAGGACAGGAACAGTACTTGCCAATATTGACTAAGCTTTGTCTGTAATGGAAATTGATGGCCTCTTGCACTCCTTGTTGGCCTGGCCAAGCATGTCTTAATGACAATCCACCTAGTTTGCTTATTTTTGCACTGCCTTTCCCGTCTTACCACTGACAAAATCCATGAAAAGCTGGTCACAAACGCTGTATTTTTTGTGCACTTGAAGTAGAAGCTCAGAGATATTTTTTAATCAAGCTGGTGAAGCCTCTCCTCCTGTTGCCAGGGGTGTAAAAGAGAGAAAAAAGCAGGAAAACGAATGGACTGGCATACATTGAAGGGAGATACAACATTTGACAGAAAAGAAGCCAGTAATTTGTCAGGAATTAAAGTGCTTACAGAAGTTACAATGACAATGTCTGCAGCTCATCAGAATAGTGAGCTGTAGTGACTGCAGTAAGAACGTGCCTCCTTTTGGCATAATCACCCACATTATTTGGACTGATGCTACAGTTTTTTTGACCCTGTGCACTGGGACTCTGCTAACCAGACCTAAGTGCTGATGCTCTGACCCCTAAATTGAAAGTGGCTATACTCCTAATTGGTGTATTTAATTTACCTTTAAGTACCTTTGATATGGTACCAAGTGTGCCCCTGCGGGACTGTAGCACATATTGTGGCAGCACTTAAGTAACAATACAAAAAATGACTGCAGTCCTGCCCCTTGGCCTTGCAAGTTTAATATGAAAATTCAACCTGTCAAAATAACCCCTTTTGACAGCTTTAACCCTCCTTTTAAATATTAAAAAGTAACCCCTAAGTTAACCTTAAGTGTCTACAAGGCAGTGTGCATGGTATTTAAGAGTAGGACATGAGAAAGTTTAAAGTAAAATATGTCCTTACATAGAAAAGGCTTAAAAGGCTATTTTACTGTAGCAGGTTTACCTGTTCCTTAAAAAAGCACTGGGATGTAATGTTAAAATTAAATAATGTTATCTACACCTGGGAACTACATAAAAAGTTACTTTTTACACTTTTTTAAATATTTAAAAGTCAGATTTGTATCAAATATTTTATAAAACGTACTTTGAAAAAGCCTGCCTAAATCCTCTAGAAGCCCATTTGCATGAGCTTCCCACTGTCACCCAGATGGTGACCCTCTTCTTGGTGAAAAGCAAATTGGCTACCAGACCTGAAACAATGGCCTTCGGTGTAGGGAGAGGTGCTATCAAGAAGATATAAACGTGTCCTGATCTTCCTTAAAACAGGAGGCACAAGAGGCAGTGGTGAAAAGACAAACAAGATTCCTGCACCCCACCTCAAGCGGAATTCATCCCCAGGTAATCCTACTGACGGATTCTCCAGTGTACAGTAGTCATGGCACTGCACACTCTTGCTGCTGGGGAGAAGATCCAGCTCGGGCATGCACCACTGGGCAAAGATGTCCTGAGCCACCCTGGGGTGACGACATTCATGGTCTGCCAGTTGACGCCTGTAAAGCGTGTCCGCCCTGGTGTTGAGCCAGATGATTAACAACCAGGCATATCCCTTGATGGCTCACCCGTCTCCAAAGGTGAAGTGCCTCATTACACAAGATCCGGACCCCACCCAGTCCTGGTTATTGCATACCACATGGCTGTTGTGTTGTATCGCAGGACCTGGACACCAGCCTCGCTGGAGAAAGGCGTTCAGAGCTTGCTGAATGACAGGAAGCTCCAGATTGATGAGGAGCTCTTGTTCCACTGGAAACCAAGGTCCCCTGATCTCTACCTCTCCCAAGTGACTGCCCCATCCCAGAAACAATGTATCATTTACTACTGAAAGCTCTGGTTAGGGTAAGGAGAATGGCCTGTCACATGACAAGTTGGTAACCACCTGCCACCACTGAAAGTCCAGGGCTGTTTCCCTTGAGTTGCAGATGTTGCCCATTAGAGACTGAGGTTCCAATGTAAGGCCCATATGTGCTAGTGTGCGCAAGTGATCAGACAGATGCGCAAAGCCAGGAGTCCAAGAAGCCTCAGAGCCATCTTTACTATGATCCAGGATTGAGCCTGAAACATTGGGATCATATACTGAATGTCCCAGACTCATTCCTGGGCATACAATATTTTGAATGCCACTGTGTCCCAGAGGTCCCCGTCCCTAAGAAGGGACTCCTTTGTGCAGGCATCAGCTGTGACTGCGGCTCACTGCTGGACAATTCCTGGGATGTAGTAAGTGTGACTATCACCCAGACATGATCTGCAACTTACTGTGATGAACCCACCCTGAGCAGCCACTCTTCGAGGTTCCAGAATAGGTATGCATGTATCCCCGACCTGCAAGGTTAGGTCACAACCACAGCCTTAAATTTCTTGACTACCTGAGGGGCCAAGGTGAGGCTGAAGGAAAGAACAAAAAATTGGAAATTCTTTGATCCAACAACAAACCAAAGCCTGCATCAGTGGGACAGCAGGCCTGGGATATG
The DNA here is from genome assembly GCA_963921515.1 of Calotriton arnoldi. Classification (NCBI taxonomy): domain Eukaryota; kingdom Metazoa; phylum Chordata; class Amphibia; order Caudata; family Salamandridae; genus Calotriton; species Calotriton arnoldi. The sequence goes on along the minus strand of CAWUFW010000493.1, from coordinate 1,431,767 downwards.
AAAGTATGTGTCCTGCAAGCCCAAGAGTACAACGCAATTCTCATGATCTAAGGGGGAAAGAATCTAACCTATGGTAAGAATCTTTATATTGTCCTTCTCCAGGAAGGCATTCAGGTGGTAAAAAGTCAAAGTCAGTCTGCGCTCTTTATCTTTCTTGGGAACAAAAAAGTAGCAGGAGTAACACTCCTTGCCAATCTCTGCTTCTGGAACCATATCTATGTCCTCTTTGGCCAAAAGTAATTGGACTTCCTACAGAAGGAAGGCGGCAGGATCTGATGAAAACTGCAAAAGGACAAATTAAAACCTGTTCCCTACCAACTGCTCGTATTCCTGGAAGTGGAAGTCAAAGTGCCTTGGAAGTCATCGCAGCAGGTTGGGAAGAGGTTGAAGACTGCTGTTCTTGGTGGTGTCTGTAACCTTGGCCACCACCACATCATCTGGAGCTTTATTAACTTTTATTAAGTTTTTAGAGAGTGATTGAATGGTATATAGAGATATGGGAGGGTAGTGTATTGATTTTTGAGATAGTGACAGCAGGCGCATGCTGAATTCTGTGTGATGCTATTCGTTTTTAATTACATTAATTTTAAAAGATTTTGTGGAGCTATTTTTAATTCTGACATCATGCTGGTTATTTTGCACCGACTTTCGTAGCATCTGCTACTGCTACTCGCTTGTACTCACTTTTCTGGGATTTGGGTTCCCTCTCAGCGCGTCCTTTGTGTTACCGCCAGCGCCCCGGTCCACCGCGGGTTTTCCCGTTTGTTGTGGAGGGCGCCGGCGCACATTCAGGCTGTTTCCGGTGTGCTGGAGGGCGGAGCCAGGGGGTTGGCATTCTAGTCCTCGGAGACTATATATTTGGCATGGCTTGCTGGTCGCGCAGCGGACGCGCCAAAGGCGCGCCAAAAGCAAGCCCGTCTGCGCCAAGACCGCACCCTGCTCCATAGATGCTGTCTCTCTTCCTCTAGACCAGCTGGGACGGATTAGTTACCCCAGAAGGGTTCTTTTCGATCTCCGGCCAGCAAGGGTTCCCTGTCATCATTCCATGGACCCTGAACACCTAGTTAAGAAGCAGCACCTGGTTTGCACTGAATGTACTACCTCTGTGATGTCTGCTTCTTTTTGTAATATTCCCTTTGGAAATGAGGTCACTAGGCCCCTTCCTAAAGAACAGATAGCGCATGGATTTCTTATTAATGTAAGATCGTTGATTAAGAACAAAGTGGCTTTCAGGGACTTTGTCTCATTGAGGAAGCCAACCTGGGTCTTCATTACTGAAACATGGGCCACGGACTCCTCAGGTCCTGACCTTGTAGACGCCATCCCCTCCGGGTACACCTTCGCCAGACTGGACAGGATAGGCAGGCGTGGAGGGGGTCTTGGCATCCTGTATAGAGAGTCGCTGGTTTGCCGGACTCAAGCACTAACCGCCTTGCCTGACCTCTACCAAGCTCTTTATTTTTCAATTAATTTGCATTCTACTGAGAGCTTTTCCGGCGTTTTGTGCTACCGGCAACCGGGCTCTTGGGCCTCTTTTAGCCAAGATTTTAGTAGCCTTCTAGAACCCTTTCTGGACAGATCAAATCTCACTCTCTTGGGTGACTTTAACTTTCATTTAGATAACATTCATTGTAGGGACACTCAAAGTCTTTTGGAAACTATGGGTGCTGTGGTTTTTCACAGCTGGTTAAAAATTCCACCCACATAGCAGGGCACATCCTGGATGGCGTCTTCTCTAATGACCCTCGCATCAGGGTTGGAGAACCTATTCCCCTCGCCTGGACTGACCACTGTGCCATTCCTTTTGATTTACGCTTCTCGGCATCAGGGAAGGTTCCTCCTGGTGATAGGAATGTGGAGGAAAGGAGGAATTTTAGCCTCATAAGTAAGTAGTCGCTCTCAAACTTCTTTAAAAACTATGAACCCACTAAATCCCTTGATGCCAACTTGGCAGCCTCCGAGTTATCGCAGCTACTGATAGCAGCAATGGACACCCTTGCTCCTGTTAGTAGCCACTACTCAGCTAGAAAAAAAACCTCAGCTCCCTGGTTTACGGAAAGACTCAGAAAGCTAAGACAGGGATGCCGTAAACAGGAGAGGCTGTGGCACTCTAGTTTAGAGCCTCTGGGTAGGAAACTCCACAAACAATGTCTAAAAGAGTACAAAGCAGCCATTTTGGAGGAAAAAGGGCTATACTATTCAAAGATCACTGGATCTATGAAATCTTCTAGGGATCTTTTTAAAGTTATCAATTCTCTTATCTCTCCCCATGTCACAGACCCCTCAGAATTCTCCCAGGAGTTCTGTGACAAAATATCTGACTTCTTCCAAACTAAAATCTTAGACATCTACTCCTCGTTGGAAGCTTCTAACTCCAAGGTGGGGCTACCTGCTCATTCTACCCCCCCTCTAAGTGAGGGCCTGCTCTTAGAGAACACTCCCAGGCTTCTCACCTTTCCCAGTATGCTGTCAGAGGCAACAGACCGCCTTCTGGAACAAGTGAAATCGGGCTCACCGTTGGATCCCTGCCCCCTCAAGGTGCTAAAAATCGCTCGTGAGGTTATTATCCCTCACCTTACGGCTGTCCTCAATGTTGCTATCTTAGAGGTACAGTATCCCACATTGTGGAAGACGGCAGTGGTGAAGCCACTTTTGAAGAAGCCCTCCCTGGATCCCAGAGAATTGAAGAATTACCGGCCGATCTCTGTACTTCCGGTTCCAGCGAAGATTCTTGAAACCTACCTAAACCTCCATCTTAGTTCTTACCTAAAAGATCACCGTTTACTCGATGGCTCACAACATGGATTTAGAAGCCACCATAGTACGGAAACAGCATTAACCACTGTTTTTAACAACATCCGTACTCAAGTGGATTCTGGGCATACCACCTTGCTTGTTCTACTTGACCTTACCGCTGCCTTTGATACCCTGTCTCTGCTGAGGCTGGTTGAACGCCTCAAGGAGATAGGCATCGGGGGCTCGGCTCTGGGGCTTCTTACCTCTTTTCTCAATGAAAGGGCACAAATTGTGAAATTGGGCCAATTCTACTCGGCCTCTAAATCCTTGTCATGTGGTGTTCCTCAGGGCTCCTCCCTGAGTCCAACACTTTTCAACATCTATGTTGCCCCTCTGGCAAAGGTTGTGAGATCCTTTGGGTTAGAGGTGCTGTCCTATGCGGACGACACCCAAATAATGGTATCTATTGCTCATAGCATTAGGGATTCTGCCCTTAATTTCAGGAATTGTATGCAGGCAGTCTCCTCCTGGATGGTGGAAAATTTTATGAAACTGAACGGTGAGAAGACTGAGGTCCTGATTTTTGGCAGTAAATTGGAGATCTGGTCCGGTGACTGGTGGCCAGACTCTCTTGGCGTCTGCCCCTGTCCGGTAGCACATGGAAAAAATCTAGGGGTCATTGTTGACAACTCACTTTCCCTTAATCTCCAGGTCAGCAGGACAGTTTCCACTTGTTTCGGGATCATGAGGTTCCTTAGAAAAATTGCCCATTTCCTTTCCTTTGAAGCACGCAAGCAGGCTGTTATTGCCTTGGTAACGTCTAGGCTGGACTACTGTAATGCCCTTTATCTGGGCATTGATAAGGGTCTGGTGCGACGTTTGCAGCTGGTACAGAATGCGGCGGCCAGGCTGGTGATGAATCTACCTAAATTCCATTCAGTCACATCCTCCATCAGGTCATTGCATTGGCTGCCTGTGGACCGTAGGATCCTTTTCAAAACTCTGTGCCTGACCCATGATGCTTATTTTGGCTTAGGCCCAGATGGGATCAAGGCGATGTTCCAGCGGTATGTTCCCAGCAGACTACTCCGGTCTTCAGATAAAAACTTGTTAACTTTACCGAGGTTTAAGAAGGCAAGGTGGGGAGGTAGAGCTTTTTCCACGGCTGCAGCTAAGCTGTGGAACTCCCTCCCGGAAGAGCTCTCTAGTCAGTTGTCCCATTCTCTCTTCCGTAAAACCTTAAAGACCTGGCTCTTCTCACAGACGTCAGGATGAGCATGTTTTTGTTTTGGTCTGTTCCTCGCAGTCTGCTAATAGCGCCTTGACACCCTTGGGCTAAGTCCGCGCTTTACAAGTCCAATACTTACTTACTTACTTACAGGGTGTCTTGGTAGGTTTTTGAGGGTGATTTTTTAAAGTTTATTAACTTACTGGTTTTTTGGGGATGGGTTTTTCGGGTATGTAGCAGATATGGGTGGGTAGTGTTTTTATTTTTGGGATCATTTTTTGGGGGGGGGTTTAGGGTAAAAGAAACTATTAAAGGTTGTTTGATGTACTTTTACAACATGTCCATTCTTAAATAGTTAATACAACATTAGTACAAAATAATGTGACCGACTTTTTTTATACAATACTTGCTATAATAGTTTTAGAAACTGCTAGTTTTATTAAAAAAAATACATACTTATACTAGTTTTATAAATTGATGAACTAAAATAATATGTTTATTTTTTAATTAAAAACAATAACATTACATTTGAAAGTGTGCATTATTTTGTAGACATTCCTTTATCCTGTCATACAAATAAATAAAGAAAACAACAAGTGTAGCTGTTTTTTAGCACTATCATACCTGTTGGATTCACGTTGTAGTTGCCAGTTGAAACTTCACTGTGGGGGTGAGAATGGGGAGAAAAGTGTTTTTTTGTTTAAACTATTCCAAAAGCAATATTTATTTTATACTCACCATTAACATTTAATGGTATGTTTAAATTAATACAGATTAAAATGTAGAGAAGTAACATATTGCTTTTTTAATTTTTTTTAAAAGTTAGACTTTTTTTAGATTTAAAACATTTTTACAGTACTTTAATGTTCTTTTACAAGCATTTTTAAGGTTTGTTTTTTATTTCCATTATTCCACCATTTTGTTAGTATCACGTAAGCATACTGAGCCTTTAACATTAGGTGTCTTGGCTGTTGAAGAGGATGAACCTGCTGAAGTCAGCTCTGGTAAGTATAATTCTCTGGTAAGTATAATTTTCTATTTCCTTTTTTAACTATGCTTAAATTAACAATGTGCATTTTCGGAGCGATATAAATGTAAGCCCTTGAACACCAATATTTGTATTTTTCAATGCAGATCAATCAATCAATCAATCAATCAATCATGTCACTTATAAAGCGCACTACATACCCGCGAGGGTCTCAAGGCGCTGGGGGAAGAGGGGGGTGGTGCTGCTACTGATCGAAGAGCCAGGTCTTGAGGAGTCTTCTGAAGGCCAGTAGGTCTTGGGTCTGTCGGAGGTTGGTGGGGAGGGTGTTCCAGGTCTTGGCGGCGAGGTGGGAGAAGGATCTGCCGCCGGCGGTCGTTTTCCGGATGCGGGGGACTGTGGCGAGGGCGAGGCTGGTCGAGCGGAGCTGGCGGGTGGGGGTGTAGAAGCTGAGTCGTCTGTTGAGGTAGGCTGGTCCGGAGTTGTGGAGTGCTTTGTGTGCGTGGGTGAGGAGCTTGAAGGTTATCCTCTTGTTGACAGGGAGCCAGTGCAGGTCTCTCAGGTGGGGTGTGATGTGGCTGCGTCGGGGGATGTCGAGGATAAGACGTGCAGAGGCGTTCTGGATGCGTTGCAGCCGTCTCAGGAGCTTAGCCGTCGTTCCTGCGTAGAGGGCGTTTCCGTAGTCCAGCCTGCTGGTGACGAGGGCCTGGGTGACTGTTTTTCTTGTTTCGGTGGGGATCCACTTGAAGATCCTGCGGAGCATTCGGAGGATGTTGAAGCAGGATGAGGAAACGGCGTTGACCTGCTTAGTCATGGAGAGGGTGGGGTCGAGGATGACCCCTAGGTTGCGTACGTGGTCGGTGGGTGGCGGGGCTGTTCCCAGTGATGTTGGCCACCAGGAGTCGTCCCAGGCTGAAGGGTTGGAACCAAGGATGAGGACCTCCGTCTTGTCCGAGTTCAGCTTCAGGCGGCTGGTCCTCATCCATTCGGCGACGATCAAGCATGTGATTTTAAAGATGGCACCACGGCTATTCTTCATTGTTGTAGACTTTCCATTTATTTTACATTTCCCCTTAGCAGTTCTTTTTTTATATCACTTTTTTTAGCTTTTTTTTTAAAATAACGGTATTGCCAATGGATTTCATGCGAATAATCCTCTATATTGTTTTCAAAATAATGCATTCTCAGGTTTGTAAGGGCTTTCTAGCAGCTTTCTCTAAATTTTGGAATTTTATGAGGCATTTTTAATGGATTCTAGATTATTGAAAAACAATTGCAACTTTGGGTCTGTGGCTGATCAGGATGAATAAGAAGGCACCAACCAAAAAACAATTAGTAACCATAATATTTATAATGTAGGGTGTTTTAGTATTCAAAAGTGAATACTATCTGTTATAATTAAAAGATACCATCTTGGTAAGCAGGGGAAAGGTAGCCAGTTCACATAGGATAACAAGTTGTAGGTTTATTGAAGACGTTATAGGTTAGGTTACAAGTTACATAGTACATAACCCACCAGGAGCAGCATCCTAACTGCTCAGCCCACTCTCTCTGACACTATTCCAGGCACTCAGCATAATTCCATGAAATCACACACTGGCTGTGCAGCTAGGAACAGATAAACTAGGGAGAGAATGTACTACAACTAAACAGCAGGTTATAACACATCTCTTTCCCCAAGAAAAATAATAAAAATACAGCAGGAAATGTAAGATAGAAAATAATACAATAGATAAGTCCTATAAATTATCCAAAACCGATAAATTTTAAAGACAGGTACAATAGCAAAACCTTCATCACTAGTCCCCCTGCCGTGCACAATCACCGGACCAGTAACATACAGTTAACACACTTTCAACTGCACACTTTCGCATATTGGTAGGACTAGCTAAATACATGGCAGGACCAGGGAAATACACAAGCCCTCTACTGCATACACCTTTTGGAAACATACTACACACTCCCCTCTGCTGCATACTCTTGCAGGACCAGAGACTAGCACTACACGTTCAATCCCTACTGCATACTCTTGCAGGATCAGGGAACTCAACATTCACCCTATACTGCACACTCTTGCAGGTTTAGTGACTAGCACTAGATGTTCACTCACTTCTGCATACTCTTGCAGGACCAGCAAACTCAACACTGCCCCAAAACTGCATACTCTTGCAGGGTTAGGGACTAGCACTAGATGTTCCCCCACTTACTGCATACTCTTGCAGGACCAGGGAACTCAGCACTCACCTTCTACTGCATACTCTTGAAGGACTAGGGATAACTACACTATGACATGCCTTCTCTGCGCACCCTTGCAGAATCAAGGTCACGTTTCATACACTTACCCTCTACTGTATACACTTACAGGACCAGGGATACTTACACTAAAATGTGCCTGCTACTACGCCCCTCGCAATGCCAATGTCACATTTCATACACTCGCCCTCTACTGCGTAATCATCCACAGAACTAGGGACACAAAATTACAAGAGCACAAATGCAAAATGAACAAAATACTTTTGACGACTGACATAATCAGTAAAAGTTCAGCATAACATTGCACAAAATTGTCACAATACGACTAGATATTATATGTAACCATTCAGCATTACATTGCGTACAACCCCTATTTCAAACACTCTAATGACAACTTCAGTCATACTGGACCAAAAAAAAAAACATATAGTGTGGCAGCAAAATCAGAATGACATTAAAAAAAAAAAAAAAGGCAATCCCAAAGTCCTCCACTATGGTGAGCGATATCTCACCCGAATATGCCACACAGAACCCATGACAGTACATGTGGCAGCAAACTAAGCATGACATTAAAAAACAAAACAAGGCAGGTAACCCAAAGTCCTCACTATGGTGAGCGATAACTCACCCAATTATGCTACACAGAGCCCATGACAGTACATGTGGCAGCTACTCAGCATGACATTAAAAAAAATAACCTTGGCAGGTAACAAAGTTTTCCACCCCGGTGAGCGACCTCCAATCCGAGCTTACACAAAGAGCTCTGATACTTGGAGAAATTTCACAGTTCTTTAGGTGCTCAGTTCAATGTCACACCACAGATGTATACACCACAAATAAATGCAAAAACATGATCAGTGAGACCCTGATGCAGATATACAGTTAAACTCCTCTTGATATTGACGCTGCATCCTTATTCAATGCAGCAGTGTGATCTGGCTTAAAATAACAACGTTGCAAGCCGCTTTGACAGGTTTCCAAAACAGTGATGCTGACGCCACTGATTCCTGTATCGCGTTGACTCATGGTTGATATGCAGTCTAGTCTTTAGCTGCTAAGTCGTGCATCTGACATGTTCCTGGCAAAAGAGATCACAACGTGGGCTCACTCAGGATTCTGTTCCCTCACGCCTAGGAGCTTGCGCTTTAAATCTCAAGCCTCCATTTTGAGAACATCAGGAAAATCTTGCCTCCTGGCTGAGCATGCACCCTTGATGACACACACTGCTTTCAACAGATGACACGCGCTGATCTCTCTCTCTTCCTATGAGTGAGCACTCCCCTTCCCATGGCAACACATTTAATGAGGCAACGGTCTGTGCATCAAAATAATGGTACATCAAGTCACCCGTGCGCCGGGGCTCACAGTAAATTAATTATACACCTTTAGTCTTGGTGCTAACATGGGCCAGCCTCCCAAATTAGCTGCCACACCCTGCCCTCCTCAGTTATACTGTTAAACTCACTGCCAGTTCACTCACCACCAGGAATGCCGATTGCAAAGTTCAGCAGGACACTTCTTTGGTATTCATAGTCCATTTAACAGCAGGTCTGGCTCAAAACAGTTACTGCTTGACAGAATCTTTGTTCATCTGTGTACCATTAATTAGACCACCCTCTCAGTCTGCAAACTGTCTGATGGGAAAGACACTGGTGGGGTTCAGGCACCTACTTGTCCTTTTCTTGTATCTCTTTTCCTCTCCTCCTCCTTCAATGTTCCTTCACTTCTTTGTTTCATGAGTTTCCTTACGTGTAGGTTCATTTCCAGATCGTGGTCAGTGTTGTAATTAAAAGATACTCTCTTGGTAAGCAGGACTCAAGTAGCTAGTTCACATAGGATAACAAGTTGTAGGTTTATTGAAGTTATAGGTTAGGTTATAGGTTACAAGTTACATAGTAAATACCCCATCAGGAGCAGCATCCTGACTCCCCAGCCCAGACATTCCAAGACATCACACACTGGCTGAGCAGCAGGGAACAGAAAAACTATGGACAGAATTTATTTCAACTAAACAGCAGGTTATAACACTATATTTTCCAGATAATCTAACCCTGTTATTGTTCCGAATTACCTACATTCTGTAAACAGTGGGGCCTGATTTTTTCCCCTACATTTTAGATGTCACGCTACCTGAAATTGATTGCTGACTGCATTTGAAACATTTATTGGGAACTCCATTCTCTCTGCAGAACTTCCAGGAAATTATAAGGCGAAGGGTAGTTATTGCCAACTGGAGAGTTAAATGAGTTATGCAACCCTTAGATGGCATTGTTGGTTTTCAGTTCTCCTTCCATGTAGCTCAAATAATATTTCCAACCAATATGACATTTTAGTGGCCTTCTTTTACACAACCTACTTAGAGGCCCAAAGCATGCTCCCTTAAAGTAATTTAGAAGAAGTGCCATTTTGTCATTGTTTTCTGTATAGTAGTCACTTCTATCTGGTCTAGAGGAATGAGAGACTTTTTTTTATTTTATGTTGATGTTTGCTATCTACAATGTACTCATCTATATGGAACAGCCTTAAATTTGGGATTTGGGATATATATTTTACAGCTTGTGTTTAATATGGTGATTTAAAAGTCAATTATTTTTGTGGCTTGGCTTGCTCTTTCTTAGATTTAGAAGTAGTAAAATGAGTAATTCGATATATACTGTGGGCCATATTTTTGACCCGGTTTGTCTAGCTCTTGCAAAATGCAACGTGGTGCAAGAGCGACACAAACCTTAAGTCATGTTTTTGAAGCCACTCAAAGCCACTTTGCGTGGCTTTCAGTGGCTCCAAAAATATGGAGCAATGCAACGCAGTGCAAATCAATGCGTTGCGTTACTCTGCCCTGGGTAGGCCTTCCATGGATGTTGCATTGGTGTTCCCACACACCTCCCATGGTTTTTGATACATTCCCAGATTTACAACACCTTGTAAACATAGGAATGCACCAAAAAGATGCGCCTCCCCAAGGGAGGCGTAACAAGGAGAAATATCTTTATTTCTCCTCGTTTTTTCCTCATTCTATATGTGCTCTCGGGATTGTTTTTGTGTAGGAATGTGCCCCTTCCTGCACAAAAACAATCCTACCTACAACACAGACACCCTGGCAACATGGTGTAAGGATGCCTGCGTTGGCACTAGCCTGCCAAAATGGTGCCAGCGCAAAGGAAAAGGATACGGAGCATTCCTGCCCTTTCCCTGTGAGACAGGGCAGCGCAGGAAGATGTGCTGCCCTGTGCCACAAAACTCATAAATATTCCCGTGTGTGTATATTTCGGACTTCTGTGTGGTAGCACAGCGTATGTTAGTGGCATATTGTTATTTTGAATGTTTCCATAGATGCTATAGATTTGGATGAAGGGTGCTGGGCATGCTTTATGTGTCCCATCAATCATTCAAATTCTGCTTTGTTCTAGTGTTAGTAAATTGTTTTGAGCTGAAAAAATAGTATTCTTTTGGTGTTTTTCTATTTGTCATATAGGAGGAATGGGTTGATAATATCTGTGAATTTTTATGTCTGAGAATTTTACTAGCTTTTAAATACTGTTGCCTTCTGTTTATGCTATGTTATAAATTTGATGGCAATTTTCCAGCTACTTGTGATTCTGTGGCATGCCTGTAGATTACTTTTATGAAACGTCTGAGTGGGCTACATACATCATCTGCTATTGCTGCCAGTATCCAGTACATGCATGTGGGTTGCTCATCTGTCAGTCCTGAGTTGACACGTCATATAATTTGCCACAACTGCTTGAATCAATATCTTGCTTGTGGGTTACTCTATTGTCACTCCTGAAATGAATCTTCAGATCAATTATCATGGCTGGTGTACCCACTGCATGCCTAAGGACTGCTCACTTCTCGCTGTGTAGATCATCTGTAATGGCTAGTTGCATCCAGTTCATGTCTATGGGCTGATTCTCTAATACTCCTGAGTGTAGATCATTTGCTAGGACTGTTAGTATTCAGTGTATTCCTGTTGGTTGCTCCTCTGTCACTTCTTGAAGGACTCAAAAGATCATTCACCATGACTGCCTGTAATCCAGTGCATTCCTAAGGTTTGCTTCTCTGTATTTCAAATCCAACCACCTTTCCCCAGCTTGGCTGATAGGCAAAACCACATACATGTGTGTCTTAAATGCTGTTTTGTTTCACTTTTTTCATATATGCAGCTACTAGACTGCAGTAACACCAGGAGGAAATTCCATTCCCTGTACATTCCAATTAATGTAAATAATGTAAAGGGCATGTGTTCAATCACTCACTCATCATTCCTCCAAAATATGCTTATGCACTGGGACCTATGGATAAGAGCAACACATATCAATTACGTACAACAAAATGGTCTGACATGGGTCACACTGCAATTCAACCAAGCATTCTACCTCTGCGTTGGGTGCCACCCATCAGCTACTGAATTATGGGACTTATTAGAAGAAAGAAGAGCTACATATCAAGAGAAATGGAGCTATCTACATGTTACCACAATACAATACTAATTACACCAGTGTTCACAGGGTTTCATGTTAGGGGCATAATATAGAAGCTAATGTAAACTGGTGATTCTCTTACTGCTAAACTGATCACCCTTCTCTCCCTTTTATTTCAGTTCTTGAACGTGCCAGCCTTTTATTGTGATCTGCTAAGTCAGTGGCTATGAAATTTGAGAATATCTGTCATGAAACCATTATTTTGCCTCTTTTTTATCCAAGGGCATGCACATTTCATGTTACCACCATGTATCTTATTTCATCATGTCTACAAAAGTCTTGGACATGACACTTGGATGGTCTTACCTTCAGAGACTTGGGGCCTTATTTATCAATGCAAGCCATCCTGCTGTGCTGCGCTGCTTGAAAGGGTAGGAATGCGCTGTATTTACCATTATACAGTGCATTTCTGTCCTTTCCTAGCGCTGGCTCACTTTTGGCTGCCTAGCATCAACACAGGCTCCCTTGCGTCAATCTGCAGGCAGGATTGTTTTTGTGCAAAGACACCTTCCTCCACAAAAACATTCCCCAGAGGCATAATCCTCAGAGGCATTTTCCTCTTTCTAAGTTTGCTACAGATGGTGGCACACTTAGAAAGAGGAAACAACGAGCAGAAATAAAGATATTTCTCCTCGTTGCGCCTCTGGTAGGGAGGCATACATTTCTGACGCATTCCCATGTCTGCCAATGTTGGTAAATGTGGGAATATGTCAGAATCCATTGGTGGATGTGTGGGAACACCCATGCTCCACCCATGGTACGCCTCCCTGCGGCAGAGTATAATGCAAGGCATCGATTTGCTCTGCCTTGCATTACTCTAGATTTGTCATGCCACTCAGGGCCACGAAAGGTGGCTTCGTGTGGCTAGATAAATCTCATTTAGGTTTTGTGTTGGCCTTGCGTGGTGCGAGGGCGATGCAAACCCTTGATAAATATGCCCCTTGGTCTGCCAGAGGTGGTCCGCCTTCTATTAGCCAAAGTCCACTGACAGCAGGTAGCATCTATCAGGTAGTGCCTTTCAGAAGGAGCTCCAGGGAGGAAAATGCCAACAGGCAAAAACACCCCTAGGGGATGGACTGCAAGTGCTCTAGAGAAGTTGGTGCAGGAGGAGTGTGAGACCTTGAAGCAGAGACAAACAAGGAAGTAGCAGAAGGCTAGAACCACATTAAAGGTGGTTGGCACAGCCAGTAACCAGAGTGGATCTGAAGAAGTTGCCAAGAGCGAAGAACCTAATGAAAGAATTTCCTTAAGTATTGCGACGCAGGGAATAACAGAAAGACTTCTTCTTCTGTAGGAAAGAAACAGGAAGTAATCTCAACATTCAAAGCCTTCCATCTTGGATAGGGAAAATTCCCTGGAAAACTACAAAAGAACAGTCATCTTGGATTGGGATACATAACTCCGTCTCAGAGGCACTTCCTGTGGCACCCTGGGAAGAAGGCTGACCGGGCCGGAGATGCAGGGGCTTTGCCAAGGAGAGATTCCCCCCGCCCCCACCCCCAGGTGGAAGAAGACCAGGCAGGGACCCCACACTAGCAGGCCGGCAGTCAGCTTGAAAGTGGCATTCTCATGAGTGCAGCTCAGCCAATGCTGCTCAGTGTTTCTCTGCTGCTGCTACACAGGACAACATCAGCATCCTTGTTGGACTCCATACAGGATGGCGGATGGGACAAAAGTGGCGGTCATAGGAGATACTGCTGAATTATTATTTTGCAAGTTTACAACTAAGCCTATACTATTAGCAAAGCATCTTCTTTTCATTATTCCTTCCCTGCCTCCCATACTCCTGAATGAAGCCCTTTTATTGTATGGTGTTTACCAGACACATTGGTCTTACTCCATGTCTTCTACTGTACAGTGGGTTATAAGATATTTCACCCAGTGTTTCCTACAACATTATGAACATTCAGTAGTCTTGGCAACCAATTAAATTATCTAGAGACAAAGGCAATACTAGAGTAGCTATCATACTTTCTGCTCATCCTTGTTCCTTTTATGCACTGACGTGCGGCAACATAAATCTTTGAGTTTTAAACATATCCCAAATGTGGAACTACATTTTGACAGTGACCCCAGATTTTTAATATGTTCTGGGAAATTACTGATCCCCTACTACCTTCACTCTTTAGTTTTACAGATTTTAGACCTAGATATAACATCATAGACCCCTCCCTAGTAGTTTAGTGTGATTAGTAACAATAGGTTGAATTGACATTGCTTCTCAGTTTTTCTGTATAATGACCAAGTGTGCGGCCAAAAATCTACCCCTTCTTCATTAGGAGTATAGTATGCATCAACAGTCTTACTATAAGGTCAGTCATTTCCACATTTGTCTTTGCCCCTTCTGGAATTATAATAAAATGGAAAGTAAATTTGATCTATTTTAATGGTATCCTTTCTAGTAGGAAATTGTCCTCTTCAATTACTCTTGTTCCAGCTGCACTGTTAATAATCCTAGTTTATTAGTTCACCAATTTTAAATCTCCTTTCAAAACTGAAGATTGCTAGTGTATATATTCTCCATCCACATATTTAACATAAGCAACATACTCTTATCTAGGATAAATATCTTTCAGACACTTCAGAGTTGTAATTTATTTCATGTCATTTTTCATTTGCTCTTGCATGCCCAAAATGGGGTTTCCCAGCTGTCTTTTGCTCTCATGTAGGACTTCTCAATTTTCCATTGCTGAAGGCTAACCCCTGAGTCAAGTTATCCCTCGCCTCAAAAGGGTTCTTGTGATTTAAGATATGTCCTGAATGGAAAGCTGTGAGAAACATAGTAGCATATGGTTACCATGAATAGAATAGAGAGTCAGTCCACAAATGTTTGGGCAGTGTAGTTTGAGGGCCCTCCTCTGGGGAACCAGTGTTCATCTCTTATGCAATGTGATCTGTGAATTATTCCACATTAAATCTATTGGTCTGTATTAACTCAATATGGTAGAGCAACCCATTTTCAGGATGAAGATTGCTCAGAAGAGGTGTCATCCCAGATCTGGCATAAAAAGACAAAAAAGAAATAACACCTTGTTTTCACATCCCTTATGTTTAGTATTTGGGTACTCACAGAGCATCTTTCTTCTTGCTTTAAATGTAATTTCTAGTTTCTGTGTGTGCAGGTTTGCATATCTTTTGGTTAACTTAATTTTGATAATATTTCTGTCACAGGTTTTTTTTGCAGATCATTGGAAAGTCCCATCATAGCAGGCATTCTCTAGAAGGCTGCTCTGCTTGTGGTGCCTTTCCTGTGGCAGATGTGACTGTTGATACTATTTCCGGGAATCTGAAAGATCCTGAAATCAACTGGGAATCTAAAAGATCCTGAAATCAACTGGGAATCTGAAAGATCCTGAAATCAATCGGGAAATCCTAAATGTTCTTGACTCTTTTGAGAGGTTACAGACAGATATAGTAATCTGACTGACATGTTCAGCATTACAACACTGCCGAGTATGAAAAATCAGTTGTTAGCAGTATTTCAGCTGTGTCAATTCTCCAAGCCAGCATGAACTTTGCTGCGGGGATCAATTGGTGACCCTTCAGTTACCACACATAAAATATAGATGTGGAATTCAAAGTGTTAGCAAAGTGTTATTCCATACTTTTCAAGAAGGGCCAATAGAATATAATTATTACAAAGTATGTGCAGTGCAAGGTTCTCCGATACTCAAACCTGATCTTTCAGAGTTCTACGAACATTTCAGGTCAGGAAATGTCTGTGACAGGTCTGTAGAACTCTGAAAGAGCTAAAGGAATGCATTCATGTTCCACTTAAATATGTAAGGAGGATTTGATCATCCATCACCCAGATGCACAACCAACATCTCTGTGTCTCTGGAGCTGACAAAAATGAGGTCAGCCACCTGAGCCTTGGAGAGCAGTTCTAATCCCAGGGTTCCAAATGAAGTCAGGCATCCTCAAGTTTACTTTCTTCCAGCAGGTCATTCTACTTCAGATGTTGTCTTCCCAGGTCTAGCAATATTCTTAGGAGGTAGTGGTGGTGTGCTAGTTTTCTCCCATGCACCATTAAGTACCTGAAGAATTTTTCCTACCCAATCCGGTCTACATTCTCACCCTATGCCCAGCTCCTGTTGCTGTACTCTCTGTTTGCTTTTCTGGGAAAAATATCCACAAGACCTACATCCAAAATGGGGGAAAGTTGAAACATTGTCATCATACAACCATTTTGTGATCTGATAAGTGTTTACAACATTGATGTCACCAACAATGTAATTAGGGACTTTTTTTACAAGCCCCCTGCGCCGCTGGAGAGTCACTTTTTGTGACGCTTCGGCAGCAAAATAATATTTGTGAGGCCAAGCAAAACCACTGTGCGTGGCTTTGGATGGCCTCATAAACATGGAGTAAGGCAAGGCAGCACAAATCGCTGTGTTGCCTTACTCTGCGCTTGGGAGGCGTTCCATGAGCGTTGTCGTGGGTTTCCCACGCAACACCTATGGATTTTAACGCTGCCCCATATTTACAAGATCATGTAAACCTGGGGAAGAGCAAAATCCTTACGCCTTCCGAGGTGAGGTGTGACGAGGATAAATATGTTTATTTCTCCTCATTTCTTTCCTCTCCATTCTGCAGCACACATAGAAAGAGGAAAACGCCTCTTGGAATTGTTTTTGGGCAGGAAGGTGCCCCTGTCTGCCCAAAAACAATCCTGTCGACAACACAGGCACCCTTGCAACATGGTGCAAGGGTGCCTGTGTTGGTGCTAGGCTGCCTAAATGGCACCAGCGCAGGGGAAAAGGACAGAAATGCACCATATTGCATAAATATGGTGCATTCCTACACTTTTACTTTAGCGTGGGGCAGCGCAACAATGTGACTTGCTGCGCTGCCCTACGCCAAATCCCCGTAAATGAGGATAATCAATAACGTAATTTATGATGTGCTCAGTGATGACATGAGTAAGGTCCTGGTAGCCTGTGGTGAGGGTGGGATAGCTCAAGCATCTATTATTACTGTTGAAGTTCTATGGGGTTTAGGCTTTGCAATGTAACTATAACGTCAATTTAAGGGCAGTTATTTAATATAAGCAACTATAACTATACCTTGCACATAATTTTTCCGTGTCAGTGAATATAATTTTTTTCTATAGTGTACTGCAAGCAGCCTTATCTTATTCAAAGTGGATGCACATGACCTTTGGCCATATACAGCAACCCATGTGCAGCAAGCTCCGTGGACAGGACTTGGCCTTGGTCCAGATCATGTACCCAGCGTATTTCCCATAACCAGATGTTCTATGTATTCGAGAATCTCTGCACCTCAAGAAACACTACTCTTTAGTCTAGCTATTATGGAAAAAAATGATCAAATGGGATCTTCCAACTTATGTGCTGAATGCAATAATAGCTCTTTATTCAACCAGTTGGATTCAAGTCCAATTAGGAAATGATGGGACCGTGTAGAAAAAGGTGCATATATACAAAGGCTTAAAACAGGGATGGTGCTGACCCCCTATCCTATTCAATATGTTGTCACCGACATGGAGCCATGCATTCCAAACTAAAGGATATGTTCACCTAAATTACAAGGACAGCTAATGCGTATCCTACAATTCACCGACAACGCTCTTTTACTCATTTATTCATCAATGGGTTTCTAGCACTCTTTAAAAAGTTTGAGATCTACTGAAGAAATAACACTTTGGAGATTACAGAAGAGGAGACAAAGGTCATTACCTTTACAAGGTTGCGCTCCAACAGAGTCAAAGCATGAGAAATAAGGCTTTTACAACATCGCTAGTACAAACGCCTACAAATAATTAGGGGTGGAATTCCAAGCCTCAGCCTTCCACATGCACCACCAGAGATTTCTCTCAACCAAAACAACAGGAATTATTCTTGCACCAAAAATTTGCAAATAATCTTACAGGACCTTGCTAACACCATTGTTCAGAGACATAAATGCCAAATATTTACCATCCCTAATGTACGATCTTGAAGCATTTCCCAGTAAATTCAATGGATGGCTCAATCAGGAACAGTCCAGGCTACATACATGCATCTTCAGAATTCACAACTCCACAGGTAAAGCTCAACTTTGCTTAGAGTTTGGCTTTATGGGGAAGTCACTAGCCCAAAATGCGGCAGGATTAAAACGTTGATTTAAAAGAATCAAAGCGGAGAATGTCACTTTTTAACACCATCTTCAGGCAAGAGCTTGCCCACTCTAAAACTACCCCTTGCACCTTTGCTGTCCAGTGAACACTCCACGACTTACAGATAATGCCACCATGGAACTCAATATCACCTATGAAAGTTGCAAACTTCTTCTTAAAAAGACTATCAAATTCAAATCCGGAGACATTGACCTACAAGCAAAACAGCATATCCATTCATCGTAGCAACTTCTAAGAAACTGGCACCTCAGAAATATCTACTGCTGCCCATATCTTGGGAAACCAAACTTAAATTCCTAAGGCTTCGCCTCCATTGACTTTTTGACATAGGCGAAATTGTTCGAAAGTGGAAATGTGACAGGGTCAACGCAACCTGCAAATTTGACAATACATAACAAAACACTGGTGCACGTGCTTTGCATCTGCCCAGCCTTTCTTTGCAAGAGGGGGAAGCTTCTCAAACCTTCCTACTGTGAACACAATATAAGGTCTTGCCAGTACACCATAACTTACTGTTTGCAGGGAACCAACTGCAGGCTAACAGTCAGATTTGTCAAATATATGTCGAAAGTACTCAACACCTTGACCAACCTGTATGACAACCAAACTGTGGCCAATATAGAGTTAGTTTTCACATAAGTTCCTGTGGTAACAGGGTTACCTAATGTCAGTATTACATCACCCATTATATCAGACTGATGTAATGTCTACAAGTGTCAGTTAATTATAGGCTGAAGGCTATGATGTATTAACTAACCCCATGGACATGGTGTGATCAATGACAACTTTAATTTAAAGACACTGGTATTACTTATTTTGTGACCTTCGACATGTCACTATCCAATTTTAACCATAGACTGGCACACTTACCAAGTCTTTTAAGAACAATGTGGTATATAACGTTCGGGTGCTTTTTATGACATATTGATCGATTTTATTACTGTATTATATTTCTAGTAATATTTGTTTCTAAGATTGCTACATGTACTTGATCACTTAATTTGGAATGATTTTAATTAACTACCAAATACAGATTTACCACTATACAATTTATCTAATTTTCTTTGGAATCCAAGAGGTCTTCCTTAATCTTAAGCAAACTAAAAATTTAATGAAAGAAGAGAGGAACTGGATTTCCTCAGCTAAAAAGTATTATATTCCCTCACTTTTTCTAATGAGAAATGGTTTTACCAACTACAGAAGAAGCAACAAATAATTGGCTTTATGTTGAGAAACAAGCAATGAAGAAAGTACTGTTTAGATAATAAATGCAGACTGTAAATTCTGTGACTGAATTATATATTTTGTTAAATATGCAAATAGGAAATGCAAAATCAGATCCAATAGTGTCTTCTAAAGTGACATTACTTTGTCAGTCAAGGGGAAACAAACAAATGTGCCTTCAAGGACGTATTGTGGTGAAAAGAAATGTTCTCTAAAAATAAATGTCTTACAAACGATACAGGGCTAATTAGAATGGCAACATTTGCACAAATGAGGGAAGAATCATATAATTATTAACCATTGCAATCCTGTATGAGAATTATTAATTACAGATCTAAATTGTTTTTTTTAGTCTTACCTATACCTCTACTTAGATTTTAAGACTCTCATTAAGATGTGGGGCGAACCGCCACCTACAGGCTGTCAGTAGCGGTCAACTCGACATACAAGGCATCAGTCTGACTGCTGCATTAAGATGCAGGTGGTCGGAGCGATAATGTCGGCGGGAAAGACCGCAGCCTCTTACAGGATCCAAGACCCTGTCAAGGTTGCGGTCGGACTTCTATTCCAACAATGGAGGTGGAGCCTGTGCAGGCACACCCGTAGGGATTAGGATGTCCCTTTCTGACTGCCTTTTCATGGCAGTCCCACCTCAATAAAAAGGCAGACGGAAACGGACTTTGGAGGCCCCAAGCAGGGCCTCCATGGGCCACTGCTAAGTGGCCTGGGGGGCACATGTACGGCCCCCCCACTCATCCATGCACCATGTGCCAGGCACCACATGGGCCTTGCACCCGGTGCATGGATGTTTACAAAGTGCCTTTTTCTACTGCGGCTTATGCGCAGCCTTTTTTCTGGGCCGCAGCACAAGCCGCAGTAGAAAAAAGCATTTTATGACTTCCTGCACGGCAGTCATATCCTAATAGGGCGGGCAGGTGTGCTGACTCAATGTCGGACGGTTCCTGCTCAAAACAGTGGCAGTTGGCAGTCCGACCGACCGCCATCGTAGTAAGGCCCTAAGTTCTGTTCATTAGACAACTTCTAAATTGATAAAAATGTTCCTATATTATTATTAATTTGATTATTTCAGTCTTTTTTGTAATTTGTACAGCTTTCTTTTCTGTATGATTGGAGTAGGAATGTGATACGACTAGATTTGATTACTGTCAACCTTACAACTATCACCAAATATTGAAAGTAACCCAAGACTTTGCTTATTATTGTGCAGTTGGGTTGACAGAGTGTGCTGTACACTTGAAGGAACTATTAAAAGAAGAGGTCTGTCCAGTTGTGAGTGAGCCTTATTTGGCACAGGAGGGTTAATGGGATATGCCAGGCCCTCCTGACTTTCTTGCTGGAACTCGGCTGTTACAGGACCTGTCAATTTTTTGTCTGGTCAAGATATATCACTTAAACAGTTCTGCTGATTGAATTTCTTTACTTGTATTGAGTCTCAATTTTTGTTTGCACCCATCGTAACATCTATTTCCAAATTAGATAATAATATTTGGACACACACATTGAATAACATACAACAAACACATTTTCTAAAGGAGAAAATGTCTTGAGAATGTTTTCTTTAATACTGTGGACATATCTGCCAAACATGTAATCACAACAGATTTAACTTTACAGCTCAATGAATTATAATAGAATCACCTAAAAAGACACATTCAGAAAGAAGTATGAAGTCAATACCTGTTTAATTTACAAACATCAGTAGCATCACTGACATCAGTCCAAATAAGACAAAGCACATTGCAATATACATGTACATCTATATGTTTCTGTAAAAAACGCTGATCAAAACATCTGTACTTCTTTATAGGGTGTCCTGGATTTAGAGAACAGATGAGTACAGTCTACTACAAATCATTACCAAATCTACACTGTAATTTAGCAGCAACATCTCACCATAGGGACTAATAGGGTCATAGAAAACTTTTATAAGTCACTGTTCTTGACAGGATAGTCTTCTCTAAAAAAGGTAAAGGGCCTCAAGTGGAATATTAATTTGCAAAATGCCTACTCTTCTAGTGTAATTTCCTACACACCATTAAAATTTCTGCAAATATATATTTGTATTATATATAGTAGGGGAAAATACTTCTATACAATTATCAAACAAAGGACCTTTTTGTGTGCCCTTCACAAACTCTTGGGTTGCATCCTTAATGTTTGTGAACTCGCCGACTGCTTCAGACTTCAGAAACTGGCAGATGCCAGTGCTCACAACTGAAGGAAATACAACAAAATCAAAAATATTTACTCCAAGACAGCAGGCTATGTTAGTTCTATTGCCAAACAAATCCTGATCTGTACTCCTTACTTCTTAAACAAAAATACAAAAATATCAGGACAAATATAAATTAATATATATTAAAGCATTGAAAACAGTAAGAGGGAGATCTAGAAATGTTAAGTACAGTGTACTTTGATACAATAAATATTTCTCAATGAAAGTGAATACTGTATAGAGCTGAGCAGGACTCTGCCAAATACAAGTCCATATTATGGCCGATTCATCCATCAAAGTTCTGCCTTCTTGTTCATTCTCAGCAGCCCTTTCAATGTTTATATGGCAAACTATTAATACTGGAATCTTGTAATCTTCTTTTGCTAACATGCTGCATTTACCCTATGCTACATCTGAAGAATGAATTTTAAGGTATCTTCTATGCCTGCAATCTTTCCGTAGAGTAAAGCGTGCCCAATTTCCACAAATAGCCATTTGCCACAGTTCTCCAAGAAGGATGACGGACAAGATCCACAGCACAAGCCAGTAAAGTCAGATTTCACTTTTTTCCCCAAGTTCCTTGTACATTTGCCATGCACTTTAAGTCAGTCAGGTCCAAAAGAAATATGGACTGATATGCAGGGGATAGTTAAGAGCAGGCCTCATGATAGAGTCAAAGTTTCAGTGGTGAATTGCTGGTTGAAAGTCTAGCGACCATCAGTTTTTCCAGAGTTTCACATGTCAACAAAAATAGTCCATGTTAAAAGCATTCTTTTTGCCTCCACTGCGGTAATGGTTTCGAGGACTTTTTATGTCCCTTTAAGCTCCTCTTGGTTTGGAGGAGCTTTCAGTCTCAGCTCAACCCTTCATTCTTTTTGTGAATGAAGAAAAAGTCTTTTTTTCTGATAATAAAAATAAGTTGGTTCTGTATTTTACAATATATTTCAAATATTTTCACTATGGAGCATTAATTAGTCCAACAACAGGATCATTCAGTATACAACATTTTCAAGAGACGTGTAACAGGAACAAGTTTAGGAGGGGCACAATGTACAGCCACACTTGACTACTTTTTCAACCTCGTCCACAAACGAAGACCCATCGGTGCATTCAAAGGAGTATTTCCGCCGTTTGCTCCGCAGGGGCCCACAGCATTGGCCATTAGAACATCCTCCTTTGCATTCTAGTCGCGATACCTTCTTGGTCGTCTGGCAAGCAGCATAACCTTGCTGCTTTTGGTAATAATCTCTGATCCATTCCCCTCGACAAGAGATTTCTGCAAGAAAACAAGATGCATTTGCTTTCATTATACACATCTTTATAATTAACATTATGTGCAAGAAAATTACAACTCAAATTGGGAAACTATTGCTACACCAAGGAACGCTAAAGACTTTTTTTTTGCATACTAGTACAATTTACCAATGCAGGTAGCATATAGTTACTGCTGGTAGAGCAATGCCTCTTAATAAGTCATGGGCATTGAAAATGCGCATGTTAGTTTTCAGTGTCCCCTCTCCATTGGTGGTGCATACCGAGGTGGTAAGCTCACTGATTTGGAGCATGCGTCATGAAAGTGTGGTCTGTGTCTGGCTACTTTGAGATTAAGACCTTCTGCTGGGTCTCTCATATTGTGAATGGAGGGCTGGGGAGATAACTGGTCTTATTTTGGTGCTGCCAAAGGAAGCCACAGACTCTGTTTGACACCTGACGTTCTGCACCCGTTACCACGCCATCTGTCTGCCACTGGATGCTTGTAGTACTGGAGCCACCACAGGGGATACATTTATGTTAATTCTTCCCTTGCGGGTCTCGCAACCAATGGAGGAAGAGGAGCCCTCTGGAAATAGATCCCATTGAATTCTGATTCTTAATAGAATGTTGAGGATCAGCACACAAATGTGCCCCACACAGGACCCAATGCCAAAGTTGCTATGCAGTTTTCGAAACGGGATTCAGTATTTAGAAGGTCCTCGGATTAAGTGAACAATCATATAGACAGCCTGGAGTCATGATCTATACAAGGAATCAGTGTATACGTCTTAGCAAAGGTAGGCAGCTGCTCCATTCAACAGTCTGGTAGCGTCGTTCGTGACACACAGTTATAAAGATGCCCCTCATTCTTACAGACCGACAGTGCTTAATTCGTAAATGAAATGGTGCCGGTGCTCAAAGCTCTGCTCTGAAACACCACATTCGCCTTTATCTCACTTCTGCATGTCCTTGCTTTTCTCCCTTTGTGACGGTGTTTATGTCTTTCTCTTCCTCTGTCTTTCCGCTTTTCAAATTTTTTTCTCTATTGCTCTCGTTAAACATGTAATGCAGATAAATAAGGGCCGGCCCCAAAATAAGTGCCGGTGCCCCCAATGGTAACCACTGGCCCGAATTAGGCACTGCAGACAGATAAGGTGCTCTGAAGACACCCCGCTCATACACTGGCTGGAATTAAGCACTGCAGACACATAAGGTGCTCTGAAGACACCCCGCTCATACACTGGCTGGAATTAAGCACTGCAGACAGATAAGGTGCTCTGAAGACACCTCGCTCATACACTGGGCCTATTCTGTTGCATGAGCTAGATCATTTATAGGAACAGATGAGCTGCTTCAAATGCAGAACAATGCCCGTGTCTTTGCCTCTGCTTAATATCACAGTACAATACTGAAGAGGTCTTTCTTTAAAGGGTTTGAATCACATTTTTGCAATAAGTATATTTATATATAGTGCTTGTAGCCTCAGTGCTGCAGTATTATAGTGCTGTATATAAGATTCATTTTCATTCCTATTTATCGGGTATACTAACAAAGGCCTTTTGGAATACATAAATTAGTACACCTGCAGAACTTTCAATTACTTTGTGCACAGTTCCCAAAATGTATAAAATGGAAATATTCAGGGAGTATTCATATACACTTAGTAAAAATAGAAAAAAACTTGCTCTGCACTTTGACGTTTTGGGGTGGATTCAAAAAAGCATGTAAAAGTACTACTTCCTGTACTCATAAATGGTTTTGTGAAACTGTCTCGGTGTGCTGAATTACAACGCTGAATTCAACGCCCTGTTTAGGGCAGTGTGATTGGGTGGGCAGCTACGATATAGGTAACTGGGAATTGCTTTTGGAAAATTTGACAGGTATTGTCAATCAAACGCTAAAGAAGAAAGCTAAAAATCAATTCCATAAATCCTCAGATTTACTTCTTGATGCTGCCTTTTTTTAGGAGAGCCTGCCCTGTACACACATCATAAATAAATTGCTATTACACTGACAGGAAAATTGGATGCTTAAATCTTTTCCTTTGTTCCAAAATACTGATCTTCTGTCCATGCACTGCTAGCAGCTGGTTCTGTTTACCACAGGGAATGCTTTTCGAGAGCATGCAATTTAATTTATAAGAGTTCCAACTCCATATTATACAATCTGCTGCCTAATACAAGTTACATTTCACTAACTTCATAAATTACTAGAGTATAAAACAGCAAAAACGGAGTCATCTGTTAATAGCTTTGCAGGCCTGTATTTATTCCAGTCACATTTACAAAAAAAAGTATATAAATGTCAGCGAGGAAGGAAAAAAAGGATGGTGAATTTTATGGAGATGATAGGGAAAAAAGTAAAAAATGGGTATAAAAATAGGGTATTTCTGTATCATTAATCTCACCTGCGTAAATCGCTGGGATAAATCATTGGAAGCTGAGGGGTCAAAAGGAGAGATTGTGATAAAGCTAAGTAGAGATTCACATCAACTGGCTGTTCAAGATTTAAAAGGAAGAGAAACAGGTAATGAAGAATAGTACTGCAGGCAGTGGACTAAAAGCTATTTTTGCACATTTCTTTCAGGATAAAGAAAAAAAAAACTTTTTGCACAAAGCAATACAAGCTGACAAAAAAGGTCTTCGAGATTGGACTTATATGGACTGGAAATCAATTGAAATGTTGGCCAGTAGTGGTTTTGTAAAATGTTTTTTCTCTTACACACATCTCAGTTAATATTTCCCTCCATTTACCTGAAAGTTGTTCTCATCCATACACCCGGAAGAGGCGGTTTTACCTTTATCACAGCTGTCCCCGGTGTATCCGCTGCTGCACTCACAATATGCTTTTCCTAACCCGGAAAGCCTACATTTGCCATGTTTGCACTTGATGGTTTGGCACGGGTTCAGCACACCTTCCTCTTCATCGCACAGGACTCCGCTGTAACCCTGCGTACACCTGCAGCTGTATGAGAAGGCATTGATTGGCAGACACGTGCCATGGATGCACCTGAAAGGTAGAACCACACTGTCAGCTAAAAAACAATGAGACCTTGAAGCAAAAACAATCCTTGTTGTTCAACTCTCTAGCCTGCAAAAAAATATTTACTACGAATGCAGCAAGAACTTGCGGACAGCTTCAAAAGAAAAATAACACACATATTTTTGTTAGTGATTGCGCTAAGGTTCGGAGAGCTCCCCATGATTTGCTTGTAAGAAATCCAATCTGCCAAGTATTATACCTATAATTTTGCACTCTGGATTTTTGACATCTGCAGGGGTTTAAGTCCTGCTGGACAGAAATCTGCCTCAAAATGTTCACTTAAAATTGTATTTCCTTCACCGTCCATGTAGCCGCTTTTACAGCCAACACTAAATTAACCTCTGCTCAACCCTCTGGTTAGAGGCAATGTGTAAAGTATTTGTGCAACACTTCAAACAGTAATAAGGTGAAAAAACACACTAAATTAGAAATAAAGATTTTTCTTTAATAAATACAACAAGACCAAAAAAATAAAAATCCAATCAGTAGAACCGGTGCTATGCAATTTTAAAGATTTTAATGAAAATAGCGCCGAAAAGCACAAAGTGGCAAATATGGATACCTGTATGCGCTGGGCCGGGACAAAGTTACAAGTTCAGGTCGACTGCAATGGAGTTCAGGCTGGCTACAGGGACCCAGTTATGCCTCCTGAATAAAGTACCTTAAATCCTGGTTTTAGGAATGTTGTGATGATCCGCATCGAAGATGTGTGGTGCAGCCGAAGCGGTTAATCTGTTCAGAGATGCGGCAAAGCTACAGTGCGAGGTCCTGTGTCGTCATCGAGGATCCCATCAACGAGTGCTTAGGATGCAAAGTTCGGCATCAAGGATATGTCATGCATTCGAGGCAAGGCATCGGTTCCGAGGAGCTGTGAGGCTGCAATGCGGAGTCCGGCGTCGTCGATGAGACTGCCATCGACAAGGGATGCGAGGGTCTATGCCCAGGATGCGTCGGGCAGTGGCAGTTCTGATGAGGCTTCGATGCAATGCGGGTCTTTGCAACAGTGTGATCCACATAGCTGGTTGTGCTCGGGGTTGCACAGCAGATGAGTTGTATCAGTTCCACTGGATCCACATAGCACCTTAGGCCCACTTCCAAGGGTTTAGCACTAGGGTGGACCCCTTGGCAGGGTAGAGTCACAGGTGGCAAGGTCCAGGTACAGGGTTGTTGAAACCATATTAGGTCCCTGAGGCTTCAGATCAGGAGGCCAGCCAATTAGCCTTTGGAGTCAGTCTGGGGTGCTTAGTTCAAGAGATGCAGATCCAGTCTTTCTCACCAAGGCAAGAGGGCAGCAGGACAGCAGTTCTTTCAGGACAGCAGTCCAGCAGAGTGGCAGTCCTTTCATCAGTACAGCAGTCTATCTTCCTGGTAGAGTATCCACAGGTCTAGAAGCGTACTGAAGAGTTAGTGTCTGAGGTTCAGCATTTATACCCAGTTGTGCCTTTGAAGTGGGGAGAAGCTTCTAGAGGCATGCCTTTGAAGTGCACAGGTGCCCTGCCTTCCTTGCCCTAGCTCCAGGGTAACTACAGGATTATGCAGCCCTTTGTGTGGAGGCAGGACACAGCCTATTCAAGTGTAAGTGGGGCTGTGCCCTGCTCCTCCCTCCTATCCTGCAAGTGATAGCCCATCCAGGCACACCTAAGCTTCCTATTGTGAGTGGCTGCCTAGGAGGAATACACAAAGCCCAACTGTCAACTACACCCAGTCATGTGACCCGGAGACAAGCTGCAGGCACCAAACGGCTAAGTCAGGAAAGTGCTAACTTTCTAAAAGTAAGAAAAATGGAGCCTGATTAGGTCTCCAATCAAGCTGCACAGCCAACTCCATACATGAATCAAATGAATTGAAATCTTTTCAGCAGTTTATCACCATTTAATCAACTTTATTATCCACTTTTACTCCATTTTTATTCCAAATGTTCATGTTTCTTCAATTCGTTTTTCACATACATATTGCCCTAAAAATGCAGCGGCACGTGTTACCGCGTAGCAGAAGGCGCTTTGTAAAGTGGACTGGTCACTTTTTTGTTATTTATTGCTATATTTGAGTGTTAAACTGGTACTAATGAGGTGCAACCAATGCCCATACAGTGTTACCAAGTTTAACAAGCATTTGCAATGCAATCGGTCTCGCCTTTGGGACCTTATATGCATTTACCTATGCAGCACATTAGCCTGTGTGCTGAAACATCTACTGTTCTTTAACCCCTTGACCGCGATCGGAATTCCGCTCGTGTGCTGGACATTCCGATCGCGGGTGGGGTCGTGACGAGCTCAGCTCGTCATGCGCACAGCGCTACCGCGCAGCATGACGAGCTGAGCTCGTCATGAGCACGGAAGGGGTTAACATGGAGGGAAAATAAGCACCAAACTGCGTGATTTGCATGGAGTTCCAAAACTTTCTCCACCCCCTGCTCGTACACGGACTCGGTTGAGCCTTACACAGAGCATCACACAAACAAGCATCACAGTAGCCCAACTACTAGCCAGAGTACACACACAGCCAGTAGCACTTCCCTTGCCACTCCTCCTCAACTAAACGCCTACACCAACGTAAAGAAAACACAATACGCCACCTGATACGTCCCTCAAGCCTTTTCCTACCAATCAAATGGCACACTTAGGAGAACCCCCAAAGCTCCCACTTGCTGCTTTCTTCTTGTTCCTCCAGCTCACCGAAGACCAGCATCCCTGTCCCTGTAGTGCCTCTTTTCACATAAGGAAACTTTCAACTAGCAGCGGTCCTCCACTCGCACTAATCCATCTCAAGTTTCCTCTGCTTGTCACAATGAAGTTTCGAGTTTATTTTTTAATTGATTTTGACATACACCGAGGTCTACAATCAGCATATTAAAAAGATTGGTAATCAAAATACATAAAATGTTCCTTATCATTCATAAGTCCACATAATATTACATCCATTCAATAAACAGGTGAAAAACATTTTTTAAATGTGCACACTACAAAACACACAAATTTATTTGGTGGGTTTGGCAGCAAGTCCATCAAATCCTGAGGAGAGTCCAACCTAAATCTCTATATTAAAGGAAGCAAATATGTATTTCTAGCCTCTTTCAGTGCTGGGCAGTGGACACTATTAATAGACATTAATAGAAGTTATGCACAATAAACATTCACAAATAAGTCTATGGTTTGTGTTCAAACTCTGCAATAGCCTATCACCACACAGCTCCCCCATTCATCCTCCAATTAAAGAAAGTTGGAGATAAAGTCTTGTATATTGCTCTGATTTGCCATAAAGACATCTGTTTTTTACACTACATACTAAACCCATCTGCTAAATCACCCATTACTGTAGTGTCGGCTGAGCACTCCTCATTCTCTGAAGTTTGATGCACTGCAAGTACTGGAAAACTGAACTATTTTCAAAGGCAAAATATGGCACTTTTTAATTTTTTTAGAATCACGATGATCGAATACATTATGGTGCCAAGAAGGTCTATATCCACCAGCAATAAAAGAAAATAAATGAAGTACCCAAAAGCTAACCAAAGGTCAGCACAGTGCGTTTTCAAGTTATCATTATTTGCTTTCAACGTTTTCGTCTGCATGTTTTTGTATCTCTCCATAAACCATTATTTGGAGTCTGTCACTCTGTGCCCTAGTTCAACCTCCAAACAGAAGAGAGGTTTGGGGCAGCAAAATGGTATGGGTGGCTGCCAGAGAGGAATATGTGGACAGCATAGAGAGATGGGTAGAGTTGAAGAGAGGTTTGGGGCAGTAGAGTGGAATGGGTGGATGCCAGAGAGGAACTGGTGGATGTTTTAAAGATATGGGTGGAAAGTAGAGAGGTTTGAAGACAGCAGAGAGGAAAGGATGGACAGTAGAGAGAGGTGAATGGACTATAGGGTAGGATAGGTGGACAGTAGGAATGGATGAGCTGACTGTACAGGGGTAGGCGGACAACAGAGAAGAATAGGTGGCCAGTATAGAGAGATGGGTAGATAGAAGTGAAATCTGCAGAAAGCAAAGAGGGATGCGTGGACAGTAGGGAGAGGTAGATGGACTTTAGCAATGGGTGGGCTAGCTGTACAGAGGGACGGGTGGAAAATAGGAATAGAGAGGTGGGTTTTACGAGCGGAGGTTGGGGAAACGTAGAGTGTGATGGGTTGACAGTGCAGGTAGGTGAACAGTAGAGGAGGTTTGGGGGGAGGAGTAGAGTTGATGTGGCTTTCGAGATTAAAGGTGAGATAAACCGCTAGTCATGGGTCGAGGGAATGACATCCGGGACCATGGGGAGATAAGCAAAGAGTGGGCCAGAGGCAGGCTAGGGGCAAGAGACAGCAGCAATTAATATGTAAAGAGGAGTGAGGAAGGCCACTGAAAGGAGGGTTGAGAACAAACCCCCTACCCTCCCCCTAACCCCGGTCGCCAATAACCCTAGAAGAAAGGCAGAGAACTGTAGCTCAGGTGAAAAGGTAGATTGTGAGCAGCACACAAGAACAGAAAATACTGTTGAAGAGACAAATAAGCGGCAGAGGGTGAGATAATTGCAGGGTATAAGGAGGAATGACAAAAAAAAGATAAAGGGCTTCCCGGCGAACATAACAGCAGCATGGAAAAGAGAAACCAAGGAGGGGAATGAGAAACAAAAACAGGAATTGAAGACAAAAACAGTCAGAAAACTCCGGGTGAGGAAAGAGTTGAAAACAATAATAGGAGCGATAAATAATAGGGAGAGTCATTAGGGCAGAGAGATATAAACAGAAGGGAAAGAGAAAAGTGTGGGGGAAGCAGATGGAGGAAGAGTGACAGATATGTTGAACGTTAAAGGGTACCAGCAGAGGAGACAGAGAGCAGATGACGGGAGCCAAAGGAAGAGCAACAGCAGGACAGGGGGTGAATTAATAGAGAGGATGGGTCAAGAAGCAGCAAAGGGAGGGTGCAAGAAACAGCAGAGCTAGACGGCGCGGAGGGATGGGAGGGAAACTACAGTAACAGGAAAGATATAGGAACAGCAGGGGAGACGAGGTCACAGAGTTTTCAGAGGTTAGGGAAACAGCAGACGGAGAGTTGGGAGGAAAAAGAAGAGAGAAGGTGAGCGAAGATGTGGCGTAATGGCAGAGCTGCTGCTTTTGGAACTGGGAAACCACCAGATTCGAGTCTTGGCGTTGGCTGAACATCCTGTGATTCTGGGCAAATCACTTAATCTCCCCGTGCCTACCAAAAATGAACGTGTCCTTGTGTAATGTAACTGGTGCTCATGTAAAGTGCTCCAATACCTTCGGATTGACTTTGCGCTATATAAAAACGGCAAAAAGAAAATACGGGGGCGGACTAGAGGGAAAGACAGAGAAACAGCAGTGGGGGGAGCAAAAGGAGAGGCAAATGGGGAGGGGCAGAAACAGCTGGGGGGAGAGCAACGGAAAGGACAGAGAGAAAAACAAGAGAGTGACTGATGCAGTGAGGTAATAGCGGAGGAGAGCAACAGTATAGGACGAGATAAACCAGCAGTAAATGAGACGCAATGTGAGAGGGAGAAGCTGCAGGTGAAGAGAAGCGCGGGGAGTGGTAGGAAAGAGAAAGCAAGTGCTGACGCAGAAGCCGGAGCTAAAGGCAGAACAGTGGGGGAAGAAACGAAAGCAAAAAGTTAAAAAAAGGCAAGGATAGGGTGAAAGGGGTGACAAAGGCATAATGAGAACATCAGGGAAGGAAAGGAGGGATGGATAAATGCTACGGAAAGGAGAGAGAAACAAGAGGACATAGTAACAACGCAAGTCGGTGAGCACCAAAGAGATAGAGAGCAGAAGCACGGAGAGCGAACCAAATATGGGTGTAAGTGAAAAAACAACAATAATATGAGAAACGGTAGGCAGAGAGAAGCGAAACCGCAAGAGGAGAACCAATAACACGCACAAGGGGAAAGTAAAAGAAATAGCAGGGGAAATGTGATCTTCTAAGAGTAATGCACATGAGAAAGTAAGTAAAATAACAGGGAAGAAGAGGAACAGCATGTTCAACAGAAACATGGGGAGAGGAAAAGCATGCAAGAAACCACAAGCGGTAAGATCACCTTCAAAGAGTAAGAGAAATGAGAGAATAAGCAAAACATCTGGATGAGGAAGAGAAACAACAGTAGGAGAAGAAGGAGAAGAACAGGGGTAGGGCGCACAATCACCTTTGAATAAAGCAAATGAGAGAATAAGCAAACCATGTGGCTGAGGAAGAGAAACAGAAGGGCTTAGAGAAACATGGGGTAGAAGATCCCTTTAAAGAGTAAGGCAAATAAAAGAGTAAATGACACATCGGGACGAGTAAGAGAAACAGCAGGGGTAAGATCATCTTTGAGAAAGACTAAGCCAAACATCGGTGTTGGGAGGAGAAACGGCAGTGTGAGTAAGAGAAACACTGGGAAAGTGATAGAGTTCGAGAAACAGTAGTAAGTAAGATCACCTTTGAGTAAGGCAAATGAAAGACTAAGGAAAACATCTGGGTAGGGAGGAGAAACTACAATGTGAGCAAGAGAACCCTTGGGAGAGTGATAGTATAATAAAATGGTTGGGGGGTAAGATTCTCTTCTAGAAGTAATTCAAACGAGAGAATAAGGAAACATCTGGATGAACAAGAGAAACAGCAGCGGGAGAGTAACAAAAATTGGGGAGTTGAGAGAAACACAGGGAGGAGAGAGTGTGTGAGAAACAGCAGGGAGCAGGAGCCAGTTCAAGGAGTAAGGCATATGAGAGAATAAGCAAAACATTGAGGAGTGGAACAAAAACCACAGTGAGAGAGTAAGAGAAAGAGCAGGGTTACAAGAAGACTAACATGAGATTGAGTAAGAGAAACAGCCAAAAGTCCTGACTTATTGAAGGTAAGATGTTGCTTGTTGTATCATATATCTGGATGCAATGACCGAAACAGCCAGATAGAAGTCAGGCGGCACACTATGCTAAGCACACATTTTTGGCTTAAGTGTTTTTAAGCCACGCCCTTAATTACATTGGCCACGCCCCTTTGAGAGACCCCCAGTTTTTTCACCCCACTTAAAGCCCTGGGTGTGTGTGTGTGTGCGCGTGTGTATGTGTGTTTTGTAAAAGAGTTAAAGGCTACGAAAATTCATGCCTTTACATGTTACATGTAGATAGATGTATGTATGTAGTGTGCACTGGGCCCACTGCACTCCTTAAGCAGGGCTGGGACTTGTGAGCTGCGGGGTACCACAGGGTTTCTGCACTAAAAACATCAACCCATAAGTATACATCCACTCCCCGAGGAGTACGTGCATCTCTCTGCAGGAAGCGCCTCATGACTCAGAAAGCATTTTATGAAGCGTCACACGCACCTGTGATCAGCAGATGAGACGCAGAGCTCTGCAACCAGTGCATTGCCCACCTGAGCCGGTTTACCAGTAGTACACCCTAAGCAGGGTCGGTCTTGGACAGAAAATCGGCCTGGACACTTAATTAACAAGACCAGCCCCTGCCATCTGAAGACCCCAAGGAATCCGGTTTTTGAGTGCAGGAATCGGGAGATTACCCTTGAAAATGTAGTATCACACAGGAGTCAGGATTGTTGGCATGCATGCTTATTGTGTGTGGAACTGGCAGGTACTTGCTTACAATACGTTTCTCATTTCTATAACGTGTACGTACTTGCCTATTTTCGCTACAACATCGCCATCAACGTTAGTAGTGGTGAAACTATGTAGCTCGCACAACTCATAATAATAACACGTTGGCGGAAAGCTATTCAATGGTAGGAAAGTGTAGGGGCCTTGGATTGGTTACGAAAACTCTTACGTGGATTGCTTGGGGAGCTTTGCTTGTTGTTTATTAGCTGTGGGCTGCCCGAGACTGTATTGTTCCTTAGGATTGGCTGAAAAAACGCGAGCAATCGCTACAGGTCATATCTGCGACGTCATTTTCTGGGATCCCCGGCCTTCCCTTCTACCAATTGTTACAGAGTGCTGCGTTGCCCACTTTGGGCTTAGCCCCCGCCTCCTATGTCGTAGTACCAGAGTACTCCTTAGCATCCAATTACGTGGTCTTTGTGGCTGTACATTGTTGGCTCCTGCAGCTCCCCTCCTCGGGGCGTCTGTCGCTGTTACAAGCGAGGTGAGTGTGGTGCGACTGTCACAATTTAAGTAAGCTGTCAAGTGCTCGGTGGGAGAGTGCTCACCGCGCTCTGTGCTTCCCCTGGTAGGTTAGCTGGACTGCTGCTGTCCCCCCGCTCTGCACGTATCCGTAGCCGGACTAGCAAGGGAGGTCAAATTCCTAACTTGTGCTGTCTCTGCCTCCCGCTCTGAATTGTGAATACGCCACTGTTTTGTCACGCATGCGTACGATGTAAGGCATCGCGCGCATGCCAGACAAAAGAGTGCGAATTGACCCACCAATCCCAGTTTTTCTGCCTTAGTGACGAGAACTCCCAAGGGGTTGGGTAGTTCTCCCCACTTTCAGCTGGGGGACACACGTGTAAGACCTGGCATCCTTGATGTGGATTTCCTCCTAACATTTTGCCTTCAGACCTTCTGTTTTGCTGACTTTGTTTTTGTTGGCCTTAGGACCCTGCGTGCTTTACCACAGCTAACCAGAGCTAAAGTCTTTGTACTCTTTCCTTCAAACATGGTAAGATTGGCTTATACCCAATTTGCATATATAATTTACTTGTACGTCCCATGTAAGGTGGCACTCCCTGTGCCCAGGGCCTGTAGCTTAAATGATGCTAGCGGGCCTCCTTCCCACTTGGTGTCTAAAGTAGCCCACTGAACCCTGCCTTATCTGGCCCTTACTGGTCTTGAGAGTCAGGCCTGCTCTCTGCAGAGCCTGAATCACTTCCCCCAAAGCGGCACAGGTGGTCCTCCTAGCTAGAACTGAAGACCACAATGACGTCTAAATAGGTGGCGCTGAAATTCTTCAATAAAGCCAGGACCTGGCTGACCAACCTCTGGAAGGTGGCAGGAGTGCTCTTCAATCGAAAGGGAGTCACTCGGAATTGGAAGAGGCCTTGTGGTGTACGGAATGTGGACCTCTCTTTAGCCCCCTTGGTTAAGGCAATCTGCCAGTACCTAGACGTTAAGTCAAATATGCTAAGGAATTATGCTAATGCACACCTCATCACTCTGGGGATGAGGTGTGCATCACTCTTGATGACTGCATTGAGCCCCCAGTAATTCACACAGAAACTAAGTTCTGGGGTGGTAGCTGGAGGAGCAGCCTTGGGGACCAGCACCACTAGGCTGGACCAATGGCTGTCTGAGGGCTCAATAAACCCTAACTCCAGCATCTTGGACACCACCTCCTTAATTCTGGCTCTCACCTTATCAGACAACCTGTAGATTTTATGTTTTATAAGGATACTGCCTCCAGTATCAATATCAAGGGTGCACCATGCAGTGAGTCCTGGAGTAAGGGAGAAGAGAGATGCAAACTGCCCCAACAACAAATGGCAGTCTCTCTGCTAGTCTAGGGATAGTTTAGGGGAGAGGCTGACACACTCCACTAACCCATCCTGCTCCTTGGAAGGAAGGATATCGGGGAGAGGTTCACTCTCCTGCTCCACCCCGTCATCCGTGACCAGGAGCATGGTTACCTCTGACCTCTCGAAGTGGGGCTTGAAGCGATTGATGTGCAAAACCCTTAAACGGTTCCTGGGAGTCTTGAGGCCACCAGGTAGGTGACCTCGCTCTTGAGTTCTTTCACCTCATAGTGCCCAGACCAGTGGTCTTGCAGGGCACTGGGATCCACATGCTTCATCACCCACTATTTTTGGCCAGGCTGGAACTGGACCAGAGTGGCCTTAAGGTCATACCACTATTTCATGACCTGGCTGCCTTCTAGATTCTCTTAAGCTTTTCTTCCAAAAGAGCTTCATCTGGGTACGGAGTGCCAGCATGTAGCTGACCACATCCTGGGCGGCTTTTACCACACTGAGAGGTCCTCTCACAGGGTGCCCATACAGAAGTTCAAAGGGGCTGAAGCCAACCCCCTTCTGCTGTACCTCCCTGTGGCAAACAAAAGGAATGTCAGGAGGACGTTCCCACTTCCACCTCAGGGGCTCTGACAGGCCCATTACCATGCCTTTTAGGGTCTTGTTGAACCTCTCAACAAACTTATTAGTTTTGGGGTGGTACGGATGTGAGAACTTGTGTGTTACCCCACACTCCTTCCACATGGACTTCATGTATGCCGACATGAAGTTGGTACCATTTTCAGATACCAACTACTTAAGAAACGCCATACAGGTAAAGATCCACATCAGGGCCATGGCCACCTATGGCCTCTGGGTACCGAGTGACATGGTCTACCAAGACCAGGATGAAGTTGTTGCGAAGGGCTGTCTTGGGATCCAGAGGCCCAACAATATAAATGCATACCCGTTCAAAGGGAGGGCCAATGACAGGGAATGGCTGGAGGGGAGCCTTGCCCTTCCCTCCTGACTTGCCACTGGTCTGGCAGGTAGGGCATGACCTGCAGAACGCATCTGAGGTCTTCCTCATCCGGAGTCAGTAAAAGTGTGTGACAAGCCTTTCAATGGTCTTAGCCTGCCCTAGATGACCTGCTAGGGGTACATCGTGAGCCAGCTCCATTAGGAAAACCCATTGGCACTAGGAGACCCCCAACACACAGATTGCACCAGGCTCAGGAACCTTAGGCTCACTATACAGAAGACCATTCTCCCAGTAAATTTAGGTGATCACTAAAGATATGTCTCCAGCTGCCTGGGCATTGGCCTGCCGCCGTAGGCCCTCAAGAGTAGGAAATTCCATCTGCGCCTTGCAGAACTCCTCACTGGTGGGACCCCCTTACTTCTGCCAGTTGGTCAGCTCAGGTAGGTTCCAGAGGGCAACAACATCCTCCCCTGTAGACTCCAGGGCATCCCCCTCAGGGTCAGCCTCCTCCTGGACCATGGGAGTTTCAGGAACAGGTTTCCCGCGCTCATTGCCCTTCCTCGTTTTGGCAGGCACCTGGGCCATTCGTCCAGGTCCTCCTGATTACCCTCCTAGGCGGCAATTGACTGTGTGGTCAGTCACACACACTCAAGCAATCCTAACATCTCTGAGTTCAACCTAAGCTCCACCTCGTTCCAGATGGTGTGCTCTAGGTCATTGCCAAGCAGACAATTTACAGGTGTAGATGGACTCACAGCTACCCTCAAGGAACCTGAGTTCTCAAAAGGAACCAGAGCCACTGAGTAGTGACTCTCATGGTTGTCGGCTGCAATAACCTGGTAGAATGCATTAGGGACTACCTGCTCTGAGATCACAAGGTGACATCTGATAGTTGTCATGCTAGCTCCAGTGTATTTAAGAGCCTCCACCCTCTGCCCATTAATGGTGACCCACTACCTGTAATTCCTAGTGTTACTAGGCATGTGAGTTCTCTGCACCATCTCTCCGTCACCCAAAGACACTTTGGTAACCTCTATGCTATCCCCCACACTATCTGGGGCAAACTCATCCCCAAGCGCTACACTAACCAACCCCTGTGTCTACCCACCAGTGGGGGGCTGTGCCCGCTTGGGACACTTGGCATCCCCCTTGTAATGCCCAACGTGTAGGCACTCATAGCATTTAGAGAGTACCTTTCCTAATTCTACAGCCCCTGATAATCCTTTACTTCACTGCCCTTCATCTAACCAGCCAGTGCCTCGCAAAAGGAGCCCACACAAACCACCTAGGACTGCTGGGGTAGCTTCTGGCTGTCCCTAAATGTCTACCTGTACTTCTCAGATGTAAGACCATACTTTCTGACTAGGGTTTCCTACGTGGGAAGATAACCCATCCTGTCTCTTATCTAGGGCCAGCAGGGCATCCCTCCCCTTGCTAGGGATATGTTTCCAGGGGCTAGGCCCCCCCCCAATCCTCCTCAGGGATCCTGTGGCTCTGCAAAGCCAACTTATATGCTTAAAACCACTTGTCTATGTTGTTCCCCACAGCAAAGTCATGCACCAGACCTTTAGGAATATGGACCCTCCTGTCTCCAGAGGGCAAGGTAGGATTGCTGCCACCATCACTGCTGGACCCTGCCTGGCCTTGAGGTCCAGCTCCTTCAGACTAATGGCCTGATTTAAATATTGGTGAGAATGGTGACGGATATCCCGTCCGCCAAAATATAAATCCCATTATATCCTATGATATTTATATTTAGACGGACGGGATATCCGTCACCATTGTAATGGAGTAACCCATCCACCGAGATCTAAATCAGGCCATAAATTCATGAGCCAACAAGATTTCTCTCTCCTCCAAGGGTCTCTCAGCCTATGCCTTTTTCTGTTCTGCCTCCATGGCCAGTTTCTTCTCCTCTATCCTGAGTTAGGCCATCTTCAGCCTGATCTCCCTTTCATCCTTCCTGTCCGCCAGCTCCTCTGGGGACAGGCTTTGGGAAGACACTCTGGGGCTTATTTACAAAGCCCTTGCACCACTTTTGCGTCATTTTTCCCATGTTAAAAATGACGCAAAAGTGGCGCAAGGGGCTTGTAAATCTGCCCCTCTGCTTTTTGCTCTGGCAGTGATTTCCAACTTAGGAGGCACGTCCTCCCTCTCATCAGACTGCTGCCTCTCAGGACTGGTATCCAGATCCTCTCCTTGCACTTGCACTTCCACCTCATCCTCTCCTTCTGTGGCTATACCTGGTTACTGGTAGACTTCCAGCTAGGACCTCAGTGCCTTATGGAGCTCCACCTTCCTGGTGTTGCTCTTTGCTGGCAGTCCCTTCTATTTACAGAACTCCTTCAGCTGGGCCACAGTGCAGGCCCCCATGTTAGCCAGCTCAAACTCCATACTTGTAGAGGTTGGTTGAGGCACAACAGTCAGTAGAATGAGAGGGAATTTAGAAAAACAAAAAGGCCAATCAAAGAGAATTTTAACTTGAATTGGTCTTAGATATGTGATGGTAGTGTACACAAAATCACTGTATGGCACTGCACAAACAATTCCTAATCCTCATCGCTGATCACCAATGTAAGAAATTGGGTTGTTGGTTGACTTGGGTGTGAGCCCTGGTTAAGCAGCAACCACATTCCTGGTCTGGGTGAGGCACAAGCCAACCCTAAATTAACCTGTGCGCAACCTTCAGGTAGCTTGGCACACAGCAGTCAGGCTTAGCTTAGAGGCAATGTGTAAAGTATTTGTGCAAGACTTTAAACAGTAATAAGGTGAAAACAGCACACAAAAAGGATCCCACACCAGATTAGGAGAATAGAGTTTCCTTTAAATAAAACAAGACCAAAACGACAAAAATCCAATCAGCAGAACTGGAGATATGCAATTTTAATTTGTTTCGTGAAAATAGCACCAAAAACCCAAAGCACCAACTGTGGATATCTGGTTGCGCTGGACCGGGACAAAGTCACAATTTAATGCTGACCACTATGGAGCATGGGCC
This sequence comes from Calotriton arnoldi, assembly GCA_963921515.1. NCBI lineage: Eukaryota > Metazoa > Chordata > Amphibia > Caudata > Salamandridae > Calotriton > Calotriton arnoldi. Next base: position 1,392,844 of record CAWUFW010000493.1, on the reverse strand, counting down.
GGCTACAGGGATCCCGCTGAACAAAGTCCCTTAAATCCTGGTTTGTGGAGAGTTGCAAGGATCTCCGTCAAAGATGCGATACGCAGCCGAAGCAGTTCATCAGTTCCGAGATGCGGCGAGGCTGCGGTGCAAGGTCCTGCGTCATCATCGAGGATCCTGTTGATGATGGTTTGTGATGTGAAGTCTGGAGTCAAGGATGCTTCGCGAAGTTGAGGCAATGTGTTGATTCCGAGGAGCTGTGAGGCTGCGATGCAGAGTCCGGTGTCGTCATTGAGGCTACCATCAACGAGGGATGTGAGAGCCTGAGCCAAGGATGTGTTATGGACCGGAGGAGGTGTCGATGAGACTGCAATGCGATGCAGGTCTTTGCGACAGGGTGATCCACGCAGCAGCGGAGGGTCTCTGCTCGGGCTGGAAGAGAGCAGCAGATGAGAGGCTTCAGTTCCACTGGATCCACAGAGGCTGGCAAAGCACCTTAGGCCTACTTCCAAGGGTCCAGGACTTGGGTGGCACCACTTGGCAGGGTGACTCGCAGATGGCAGAGTCCAGGTGCAGGGTTGTTGGAAGCCTGTTATGTCTGTGAGGATTCAGATCAGGAGGCCAGACAGCTAGCCCTTGGAGTCACTCTGGGGTTCTTGGTTTAAGAGATGCAGGTCCAGTTCTTCTCAACCAGGCAGGAGGGCAGCAGGTCAGTACAGCAGGGCAGCAGTTCCTTCAGTCCAGCAGAGTGGCTGTCCTTTCAGCAGCACAGCAGTCCTTCTTCCTGGCAGAGTATCCACAAGTCCAGAAGTGTACTGAAGAGTTGGTGTCTGAGGTCCAGTGTACCTTTGAAATGGGAATAATGCCTTTTAAGTGCACAGGTGCCCTTCTTTTCTTGCCCTGGTTCCAGACTAACTAAAGGGGGTATGCAGCCTTTTGTGTGGAGGCAGGACACATTCTATTCAAGTGTGAGTGGGGCTGTGCCCAGCTCATCCCTGCCATCCTGCCAGTGACGGCCAATCAGGCACACCTATGCTATAATTGTGTCTAGGAGGAATACGCAAAGTTCACCTGTCAACTACACCCAGTCATCTGACCCAGTGACTGACTGCAGGCACCAAATGGCTAATGCAGGAAAATGCCAACGTTGTAAAAGTGGCATTTTCAAAATTGTAATTTAAAATCTGACTTCCCCATAAGTCTGGGTTTTTCATGACAATTCCAAAAACACCAAACAATGAACTGGTTACCAGCTCCCATTTGGAAATTACATCTTATTAAATGTAATAGGGTAATTACAATGTTATCCTAAGGGAGAGATAGGTCTTGCAGTAGTGAAAAGCAATTTTAAGAGGTTTTCACTACCAGGACATGTAAACCTCAAACGTATATGTCCAACTTTTTAAACATATCGCACCCTGCCCTCTGGGCTGTCCAGGGCCTTCCCTAGGACTTACTTATATGTATTAAAAAGGAAGGTTTGGGTCTGGGAAAAGGTTTTTATTACCAGGTCAAAATGGCGGTTTAAAACTGAACACACACAGGCTGCAATGGCAGGCCTGAGACATGTTTAAAAGGGTTACTTAAGTGGGTGGCCCTATCAGTGCTGCAGGCCCACTAGTGGTATTTAATTCACAGGCCCTGGGAATAGGCAGTGCCACCTTACAAGGGACTTATAAGTAAATTAAATATGCCAATTGGGTATAACCCAATCTTACCATGTTTTAAGGAAAGAACACAAGCACTTTTTAACAATAGTTAGCAGTGGTAAAGTGTGCAGAGTCCTAAGGCCAGCAAAAACAAAGTCAGCAAAACCGAAGTTCTGAAGGCAAAATGTTAGGGGGAAACCCACCCCAAGGATGCCAGGTCTAACAGTGGTGTTGTGCTAACCTAGACAGGACCAGCTGATGCTCTTCCAGACAAATTTCAATTTTTATAATCCAATGATTGGCGGTATCTAGTATGATTATATTCAAAAGCTTTACAGATTTGGCACTTAAACTCACAAACAAGCAAAACTGGATCATCTTCTTTCGAATTAGTTATGAGAAGATAATGTTGTACACTTTCACGGGCCCATTGGTCATTAAATGCATTACCAATGAGGCATGAGGAGAAACTTAATTACAGAATACAAATGTATTCCTTGGAAGCGATGTGTTTGTCTAACTCTAATAGAATTCCGGAGACAGACAGGTGATGAGAAGTGAAGAGTCTGAGCACGTGGCAGGACATTCGAAGAAGATGTTAAATGCCTACTCATACCTCTCCAATTGTCCACTGAGCTCATTGCTACAACCCTGATTTTAAGTTCTGATGGATGCCTTCCAAGTTGTTTTCTAGTGGGTTGGAAATAATATCCAGTGAGTGGTCTGAAATTTCACCGATGAAACCTTGATTCTCACAGGCTTTGAACTATACCATGGCTGTAGGAAAAATGGATTGAGACATTGGTACAAGGTTATCCTACAGTGACGTCCTACACAAGATCCTTTATAATATCCTTTATATCACATAGAACCTAATCACACATCTAAAAGCTTGGATCAGAGAAGAGACTAAAAATGGCACTAAAAGTGGTTTGTTGGTATTTTGTGCGCAAATTTCAGATTAGGGCATAGCACAAGTAAAAAACGTCTTGTGTGATACTGGCAGGAGTCTGTCTGAAGCAGAAAATGGCTCTCAGCAAGACATTTCCTGCTCATATCTTCTTCCGTGTAGACCTATGAGGGGGCCTTTGAGTTGCTGGATGTGTGTAGCTAGAGCTGGCCAGGACAGCTTTGCATAAAGAGCTCCTTTTGCCTCAAATACGAGACATCACAAGGTGGGAGGATGGTGTTGTACATTGAAGAATGCCATATGGGATTATCCTATAAAGTGTTACACTGGGACTTCTAAATGAAGGCAATATAATTTGGCATCCATAACACCCTGAAGTTCCTGAATTTAAAAAGTTACTCATTGACCAATTATTTAGAACCATTATCTCAGAAAAAAAGTATATTATAGAAGAGGGGTATGACATTTCTGTGCTCAACAACTACAACAACAGGATTTTTTTTCTAACATACATCAATGGGTAGCAATACAGTCAGCTACAATACATTAGAAACTAAATGAACAAGAAAAGTAGGTGAAAAGGTAAAACAATGCTGCCTCTGATAAAAAAAGTAGTATACAAATGTAATATAGCAATGGTTCAATTGACCCAAAAGAACAGTAAAGTAAATAAAATGGTCAGACATACTTATTTCCAAGACAAGGATCGTTGGTTTGCTGATCACACAGGGGTCCTGTCCAGCCTCCTTCACATTCACAGGAGAAGCCTGACTGGCTCGTGGCGTGACACGAACCATGCACACAAACCCTCTTGTGGCATGGCTCACATCCTGGAATAATGCCTGCTTGGAGGGACAATCTGCTGAAGTCCTGAAGCTCAGTGTTAATGTAGAGGTTGCGGATGCAGCCATGAAAGCTGGTGCCATTCTGGCCTGGAGACTGACGCAGAGTTGCAACGTTATTCTTAACAGGCATGCCTGGAAGAAAGATATGTTTCTTAGATTGTGTTTTACAAGTGAAGAGAACAGCACAGGGCTACAGTTGCAATAAGGTAGTACAACAGACTCGAGAGCTAGTGCTGCTGATGAACAGGTCATGTGTTGCCACTCAATCGCTTACTGAGAGTGGCCCTAAGGTAGCCCAGAAGGGTCTTGTAAGGCATCCTTGAACTGAAAAGGCTGGAAGCAGATTAGGCACTAAAACACTTAGCATGCTTAGCACAAAATTATGGTGCTGCCTGGGCAAACAAAGATTGAACATTTTATGGTAGTCTTTCCATGGAAAGAATATATTTTATTGGAGACGGAAGTTAAAGGCAGTAATGTAGATACTCTAGAACTTTACATTTCCCAATGTCATTGTCATATGAGCAGAATCCCCAGCTGTTTCTTCACCAGATATGGTGTTGGAATTATCCCTTCATAAGCACCCACTCTGTGCTGAAGTCCCAGTGTTTTTATGCAGTGTTGTTGAAGGAAATTTGCTTTTCTTTGTTCTCTAACGTAGAACGTGTTCTCACGTTCTCAACTCATGTAGGATCTGTATCCCAAAGCATTGTGGGTTTCAGTATCACATCCAGATGAGGGCATCTAGTCACACCTGAGGCACGACCAGAACACTTGGAGAAAAACAGCTTTCAATTTGTCAGACCCATCAATTGATGGCAGGATTACTGGTGGCATGTAAATCTACAATAGACTCTTGCAAAAATCATACAAGTCTTTGGCTGAATATGATGGTCTGTCTTTTGGTTGTTTTAAGCAGATGTTAACTTTCTATACAACCCTACTGATTATGTTATGGTGAAATTCTTTTAACTTATACCTCCCAGCTCATGCACATAACATGTATACCAATTACTTTGCCAGCCTAAAACTCAATAATTAAAACTTAGCCACATTGTCCTTTCTCCTAAATGATGATGCCAGTGTTTCTATTACACCCAGCATTGCTTTTGTGCAAAAACAATCCTCTAAGGCTTTTTCCTCTTTATACGTGTGCTACAGCAGAAGCAGAGCAACGCAAGGCAGCGACCTGTGCCGCATTGCGTTACTCCAGATTTACCATGAACTGCAGGGCCACACAAGGTGGCCTTGTGTTACTTGGTACATTTCAGTATAGGTTTTGCATTGCACTGTGAAGATTACAGTAAGTAATTGGGCCATAATCACCTTGTTTTTCTTCCTTGTCACGGTCCTTACTACATGAGGATATCTCAAGCAGTACCCGAATCTTTCAACAATGTGAGACATCACTGTGTTTAATGGCACAATGTGCACTGTCAACAAAGCAATTAAATCAACGCAAAAAAACTGCAGGAACAATCCACCTGGTGATATAGTACGTAGAGATCTAATGGAAATGTCTGAAAAAGCACTGAATTAAAGTCGTGCCCTGAATGCAGCTATACCATGAGTTGCAAGGCTCTGCGTTGGATCCAAAAAAACACCACTTAAGAAAAAACATAAGTAGCTAATATGGTGAATCAATTTAAACAATTCATCTGACAAAAAAGGAAAGGGGTTCACAGTCAGATGTACAGATGTTGTTAATCTACTGCAAAAATTTAGAATGTAAAACCGATCTCTCAGAGGCCCTAGGATAGGGTAAAGGAGCTTTATAAATACCCAGCTTCAGATGAACGTGATGAAAATGGACTGATTAAAAGCAACTTCTCTTTTACCGCTTGTTCACAGACCCTTAATGCTGCCTCTAAAATAGCTTTACTTATAGGATCCTCAAAAACCAGCCGAATCATGGGGAGAAGCAGGTAGCAGTGGAGTATGGGACACGGATTAATAGAACTCAAGAATGTGACACGAAAGAGAGTCCAATGCATTATTTGGGTAGTACTGCCAGGAGAAATTAGAGGTCCCTATAGCTGTCACTGAACCAAAAACAAATTTTCACATACTGATAGTCACAGGAACTAGGGTTAGATCCAAATGAAGTAACAGGCAAAACATTAACCGAATATCTATGATTCACCATTATTATGGTTGCGTCATTCCCTTTTAAAATACAAATGGACATTTTCTTCGAAATCTGACCAGCATCAACGGCAAATAAAAGACTACAAAATAATACTGCAGGAGGAAATAACAAATTCTCCAAAGTTCACTGTGGCCACCAGCATGATAGGCCCCAACTTGTTTTGAACCACGAGCAGAAACCTACAAGATACAGCAATGGAAGTGTAAGTTGAACCTATTGAACAACACTTAAGGACCCCAGTCTTTCCAAATAATGTTAAAGTACAATCTAGTTCAGAACATAACCTTAACAAATGATCAATTTGCCACAATACAAAATTATAGAAACTAATGACCAGTCAGAGGCCAGTGCTGTAAGTTGGCGAATAGGACACTTTACCCCGCACACTTTTACTCCGCGTGCCATTACTCCACAGTTTTTACACCGCAAAAGTTTTTACAACGCAGGGCTCTACAACGCAATCCATTACAACGCAATTTACTATTCTAACTCCACCGGGGCGTTACTTTGGGGAATGCGTTGTAATAGTTTGCGGAGTAAAGCCCTGCGTTGTAAAAGATTGTGCGGTGTAGAAAATGCGGGGTAATGGCATGCGTTGTAACGCATGCAGGGTAAATGATGTTTCCCAAGTTGGCACATCAGTTTTTACCAGAGCACGGAAATACACGTGTCCTGGCAGCATGAGGATGTGCAAACAAAAAACCTGGAGTTCATGTTCTACAAGAATGCCTACCAAATGGCAAGTGATCTAGTGACTGGTAGAATTACTCGCTTGACAAGTGGTATAGGACCACTGTGTCTAAATCACAAAACCCATGCCTGCAATGGTAAACCTTCGACACTCCACATATTACTAACAGGATGTGCCTCAGTCAACCATACCCAAAATTTCTGCAAAAAGGCACACGAGATTGGGCAACCAGCCATAGAGGCTGACCAAACCTCAATTTTGGCAGACAATCAATTGCAGTCACGGATGTGCTAAGGACCAAAAGCTGGATATTGGTAGCACCTAAGCTTCTATCAAGGATCATAAGCAGACACCCCATCGCAGAGGATCTAATGCTCAATTTCTATTCACTTTGCCATAACTCAAAAGGAGGAGGAGGGAAAAGATTTGGAACCTGGATTTAGGAGAAAAAGACACCTGATGAAGGTCTTGTCAATAAAAGAATTGCCTCAATCGAAACGGTTACACTGTCTGATACAGGAAAGGATGTTATTCTGATGCCCAGGTAGGATAACACACCTTACCCTCCTCTGTTGAAAGACTGACAACCTGTTTTAAAAAAAATATATTGATTACTGTAAACAGAACAACTTCTGGTCATTACAAAATGCAAGCCAAACCCCCTACAACCATCCACTGAACCCCACAACCACAACTACAGTTGCATGTTATCACCAAGGCACAGTCTTAGGCTAGCAGAAGGCCACAGGAAAAAGCATTTGCCAGCAAATGTCAGCAACAAGCCCAAATCTAAAGTGCAACCAGCGAACCGAAAGCTGGGACACTGCCACATAGTCCATTGCACATGTTCTTAATAAAAATTAAATTAATTTGCTGCTGTGTCATCTGAAGCAGAAATGCATGCATATTTTCATTCTAAAAAAAAAAAAAGAAACAATCTATTACAAATCCTTTCTAGCAAAGATCTTCCTTCATGGGGGAATTCTCCCAGATGCAAAACCTTAGTTTGTACCATCCACTTGGCTCTCAGTGGCCACATGATGGGAGTCTTGAAAAATTCAGCCAGGAGCTTGTAGGGGCTTTAAGTCAATTGCTGTATGGTAATGGAAACTCTGTGGGACACAGGGGCTGGGCTGTGAATATGTCTTGCAGGACTACAACCCCTTGTGAAAAACCAGGGCAGTGGAAGGTTTTCTGATGTCTGGAGGCTGAACCTGACAGAGAGGTCATTGACAGCATTGTTGCCCTGGTCTCAAGCAGTTGCATAATCAAGTGCACTATGATGCCACCAGCAGTTAATTGCTGACTTGTACCACATCTGGCAAGAGCAGGAATGTTGCTTGAACCTGTTTAGCTGCTATCAAATGCGTACTCTTGAGCTAGGTAATGAGGGCACCTATTACTTTAGCATTAAAGAACAATTTAGTTAAGCACTGAGCCCCTGAGGCAATGTGGATGACACACATCGTCCTTTGGAATATTTGCATCCCTTCCTGTGGTCTCCATTTTTGTTGTTCTGCTGGTAGAGGTTTGTCCCCACACATATTTACAAATGGGAAGCTGTGGTGTTCTCAGTAGGGATTTCCACCTTTGCATGGCTGTGTTATAAGAGCATACATGCATTTGATATAATAAAAGTACCTTTGTTGTCTTTTCTGTATCTGCCGGGCACACAACACTGCGTCATTTAAACAACTAGCACACATGCAAAAGTAAAACATGTAAAACATGCACAAATGTTTGATAACATGACCAACATTAGATTTAACATTAGTTTTACAAGAATCATACACACTCCAATGTTATCAAGTCATAGCATTGCTCTACATTCAACCTGGTGGACCTCAAACATTATGCCATACAATCATCTCAAATGGCAATTCACTGAGAATGCAAACATGAGAATTAAAAAGGGCTCGCTGACATCGGGAAATACTCTTATTACCTTGGTTGGATGGTATATACTTACATATTACACGCATGTCCAAGGGTGCACAGTGCTTGGGATTATGCACAAAAACTGTAGGGCGACCACAATGTAATTGAAGGGGAAAGCCTTTTTATCATACTGAAGATAAACCCTGTTTTTAGTCATGAGGAAATCACAGGTTCTTCAGCTGCTTTACACTTAGGACTGATTTTGATCATCGGGTTTTACATCCTACTTGAAAAATGCTCTCTTCCTTAACAGCTCCTGCTACATGAAAGAGAGGATTTCCTGCAAGATGATCTGCCTTGAGCTTTCCTTTGTGTCCGCTAGCCCAAACACTGCCCACTTACTACTTGCATCCTTGGGTAGACCTGCCAGACCATCCGCAGCCAGAAAGAGAAAATCAAGAAGGCATGCTTTGATAGCAAAGATTTCTTACCCCCTATGTAGAGTGGCGAATCCACATTCAGCGTAGACTGCTTCGACAAGTTAGAGATTATTTTGAGGTTCCCTCCATCAACCGACAGCGAAAGAGTCTGATCCAAGCTTAATAGCTCAACTATGTGGAAATTTCCATCATTTATGGTCTCAACACTGCAACATAGAAGAGCAAGAATTTTAATCTTTAGTCTCTGGAAAGTGGTTACGCAGAATTTTGCCTTAAACGTGGTATATTGAGAAGTAATTATCCCAAATTATTTATTGCTCAAAAAACACAATTTTTACAGCACCTGCACCTGAATGAATAAGGTACCTTGTTCCAGATTCACAAAATTATTTCCCCCATGTTATAGCTGCTGTAGAAACTGGAGTGCAAAGAGGAAACACAAATATCCTTCAACCGCAATGGAGGCCACTGTACGCCACTTCTCATACAAGTAATGCACAGAGGACTACAGGACTACATCCCTACCCATGCATTATGGCAGGAGCGGGTGTGTGGGGGGGAGGAGCACTAGGGGTCGCGGGGATAAAAAAAAAAACCCCCAAAAAACCTTACTTGCAGCTGTTCCCGTCGCGCTTTTCTGCTCCTCTTCAGGAAGGCAGAGGCTCCCAGAATGCACTGCAAGCCAATCCTGAAACTGCTCTTGTGCATGAGATCAGCTTCAGAATTGTCCTGAGCGCCCTCGATTCATGCTCCAGGACAGACTGTGAGTCTGTGCCTCCTCTGTCAAAACCTGGATTGGAGAGAACTTTCACTGCGCATGATGGTTTGGTCGGCCTGAGACGGCTGGCCGAACCATCATGCGCAGTGATGCGAGTGCAAAACCACTCTCCTCAGTGCCTGTCACTACCAGGCCCAACCCCCAAAACTCAGCAGGAAAGGAAAACTAAAACGAGTGTCGTTTTTTTTCCTTTCCTGACGTTTTTGGGGGGGCGACACTCCTCCACCATAGCGGAGGAGCTGCAGCTGCATTATGGTTAGGAATCTGTTTCCATACATTCTCTCATGGGCCACATAGGTTCAACGTTATGATGTCTTCACTACCCCCATGTGACTTATGGTAGCTGATGCTCACTAAATTACATGCATACGTCCACCGCTCGAAGGCAGGCCAGCCAATAAATGGAAGTGGAGAAGCTAAGCTGATGGCTTGACCCTTACCCCAAGAGATGAGGAAGTGGAATTCATGAGCAAGGAAAATGCAGAACCACATTTTCAAAGAGGGTTTGTCCCTCCAAATAATCATCATAATAACTTGAATTTTTATAGCTCTTCATACCAAACAGCTGTCATTTCCGAGCCTGAAAAATAACATGCTATTATTACCCAATACAATGGTACTTGAATTACTAATTTAGGAAGGACGGAAGGCTTATTTGGGATTTGTGGCATCTAACTTGCCGATTGCATCAGTGGGCACATCACATAAAGTGAGAAGGGAAGTGCTTTCTTTTTTACGGCATGTTCTATGACATGAGTTTAGATTGACTCGTATCCTATAAGGTGAAAGAGCTTTAGCTCCCATAGCAAACTATTAAAACAACACAGCAATGCAGCAATACACAGTGCACCACAAAATGCACCACAATGCAACAGCACGCTAAAATACAACACATCACAATTTCCACACTCCACAGGACAACGAAACGGAACAATATCAAAACCTCTAGACAATACTACAAAACAACAATGCAACAAAACTACAATCAGATGCAAGTGCATCTTGCACAAATTTCAGTTAGGACATTTGGTATGAAATGTTGTCAAGAGTTCTGGTTCCATGGTTATATGACAGGAACAGCATACTATCACCTGGCCTTGTGGATTAAGCTCACACAATCCTTTGGCTAATCAAGAACTTGGTGCTGGACTTGAGTCATCTTCTGCCATAGCTGACCACAGGGAGGAGCGTGGGCTCTCAGTATACCTTCACTGTTCAGGGGTTACCAGTGGCCAGGCCTTTGGCCAAAGACTGAAATGCCCATACTGGTCTGAATCACTGAGGTCAGTCAGCATAGAGGATTCTTTCCTGACTCATTGAGAGTTTCATGAATGAAAACTAGGCCCACAGCAACCTGAATACAGCGGCCTTTGCAGTAAAGTAGATGAGGGGTGATCTGTGGCATACAAGGGCAAGGTGGGAGAGCTACCTCAGTACTTATAGAGATTATTATGGCAACCACCTTCTTGAGCTACAGATAAACTGGGGTACCCAAAGCATAGTGCATCTCATCCTCTGACGGAATTGAGGGGTTCCAGTCACAACACACTACAGTAGGCAACCTCCTTAAAGTGGGGTGCAGGTAGAAATACCTCTACCCCACAACTATATAATCAGCTTCCAACAACCACACCATCTCCTGCTCAGGGGACAGTAGTCAACCATGTTAGGAGTATCACATTATTGAACTCTTTCTCTAACAAAGTCAAACACTCTGCTGGTGAGACGCTCACTAGACCATGCAGAGCATTTACTTGTATGGGGACTCAGGAGGTAAGTCTGCTGTTCATGAAACATACCTGATCCCAATAGATCAGAAATGATTAAATTAGAAGCAGGGTGTCAGAGTGCCACTGCACGGTGGACGTTTTTTGCGATAAATTCATTTTACAGTGCAGTCATAATCTGAGGTTGCGATCCTTCCATTTTGAGCAAACATCTCGGTACAGTCATGCATCAACATATTTTATGTTTCCTGCATTCAACACCATCCGAAGAACAAATATTTTTATGGCTAAAACTTGACTATGTTTTATTAAAGCAGGATCAACAGCTTGCTGTTACGTAAATAATGAATGTTGAGGGGAGAAGAAAAGGGAGTGATACCTATTACAAGCTTGAAGACTATTTGAAGGAGGTGGCCAGTGATGTGCACATCCCTCATATGACTAGTGACACAGCTGTGTTTATTTCAGCTAACAATATAGCATGGTCTTCAAAACTTTGCCATTTACAACCCTCCCTCCCTAAAGGAACATTATTCACAATCAGCTCACACAAATTATTAAAGATTTAAACCATCTTATACTGCTGTTCTAGAGAGTCATAGATTTCTGACTCTGCTGGCTACAATAATCTAAATGATGCGTTGTGACTGTAAATCAAGGCTGTGTAATAGTGGTCTGAAAACAGCCCGTGACTAGACCCATCCTCGTACCTCTGGCAGGGAATGGCTGCTAAAGGGCGGGAACTGCATTTCATCTTTTAATGATTGCGTTTCTAGCATTTTGGCCGCAGGAGATCTGAAGTCATCATGCTTTCTGTACCAAAGTAAATACTCATAATGGTTGTCTAAATACTAAATCTGGAGCTTGTTCCCTGGTGTGGGGAAGGCAAATAGTTCTAAAACTGTTTTTCTTTTTTAAACTTGGTGCTCTAGATACAAAAGTCAAAGCTGGAGCCAAGATGGAGAACCTATAGCAGATAAGTAAACATGGTGGGAACGAGTTCATCTACGATACAACTTTTTGTGCTACAGCTTATTTAAATCTTTATGTACAAACCATCGACAAAAGATGGTAAGGCACAAGGTGTATGCAACCACGGCAAATTGTATAATATTACTAGATCTTCCTCTATGAGCTCTCATCAACCTCTTTCCTACATTACTCACACGTGACAGAACATATGCTCATCAAAAACTGTTCCCCATCCGATACATATAGGTTGGCAATTTTCATGTTAACATAAGGCATATCCCTCCAGATATACTATTCATTTCCTCCGTCCCATAAATATTTCATGGTCATTGACCAAACTCTTCACCCATTCCACCATGACTGGGTCCTAACACAGGCAATGGTGAGAGGAAGCCAAGCTAGAGGTGTATGTAAAAAGTATTATGTGCTTCTATGTATGTTACCTCTCGGGGAACTAAACTGGAAGGAATTCCTCTCTTGTTACAGTGAGAAAGATGTAAAGAGTGACCCAGGAAATGGCTTTCCAGTAAGCATGCCTACAACAGACACAACAGCCTTTTCCAGTAAAAAACAGACAAAGTAATAAAAGCAACCAACAAGTATTCTTTTAACATTTATTTAAAGGAAAAATATTGGAACAATGTTAATAAAAAATGAAATTTAACACAAAAGGATATTAAAAGTATTATGACTTTGGGCTATAATGGCTACTGGACTGACACGGCTTTCAAAGATGGCATTATGGATGACTTTATGAAAGTCGATTTCGCAAAAAATTGAGAAGAGACACTACAACACTTATTTCATTACATTCAAGTGTTCTGAAGTTTATTACCTCATCAGTTCCTTGATCAGTAGCAAATTTGTGCTTTTTGTGGATGTGCTGAAGTTTACACATTTCAATGTAAAACATTTACGAATTATCTCGTAACAATGAACTCAGACAGCGAATACCCTTTATTACCATTAAGGTCAATGGTGTATGTTAGTGTTGGGGTAGAAGTTTAAAAAGTTTAAGAATGTGGTTGGGTTTAGGAATTTTTTAAAGGTTAATTTTAGGTTTAGCATTGATGTACGGGTTATGGAAATGGATGGAAAAGTTGATGAATAAGGGCTAGAAAGAAAGAGAAAATGTGGGTTAGGGAGAGGTACAAGGTAACAAGCAAGATAGGGGAATGGTCAAGAGCTAGTGGCTAGGAAAACAATGACAGTAGGAGTTGAGGTTAGGTTAAGTGTTTGTTTTCATGGGATTTAGGAAGAGGGTGACAAAACACCATTTTTGTTGCAGAGGAGGTGGTCGGTAATGTCTTATATTTCATATTGGATATCATCAATTATGCCATTTAAACTTTCAAATTTGACATATTTCTCGGTGAATTTACATTTGTAATTGTGCAGGGACTTACAGATGTATAACCCATAAATGGCTATATATTTTTACTTTTGGGAGCTAATAGTGCTAGCTGAACAGCAATTCATATCATATTTTTTTATTGAAATGAAAACAAGCCAATACAGCTTTTAAGGTCCTCACCTGTAAATGGCAGATGCTGGATACACTCCAGTGTCATAGCTGACACGCACACGCCCACGATACAGCTCAACTGCTATGTGATCCTTGTCCCCTTTATAAAGAAGAACTCCACTGTCTTCATCTGTGGCAACCTAAAGAGAAGAAAATCATATAGGGAATGGTAGCAAATGCATTCGAAAGAGGGAATTCCAAAATTATGAAATTTATAAAATAACAAGCAACTTTAGGACCCAGGCAGCATATTGCATGAGATGGAACTACATGTTGGCACAGCCACTGTCTGACTAAGGCCTTGCAAGTGGCACAGTTGTACCTGAAATGTATATCCAGTTAATATATCACAGCATGATAGCATGGCTTCTCGTAGCAGAAATTGTAGATAAATCTAAGAGAAGTTGTTCACTAGGGACTTGTTTCAAAATTCATTTTAAGGCATCGCATGTTGCACACAAAAAGCTAATGTTTGGCCATAAATAATGGTACAAGCCTCTCAATCATCACAGTTTTTTAAAGTAAGTATTTAAATTGTGCACATACAATGACAGACACATGCTCACACAAAACAAATAATAATAACAATGACTAAAAATGTGTATATACAAAGAGACAAACGACCAAACACACAATAATGGGAGCTGGGTATCACATTAAATCTATACCCACAGCATCTTGTTAATTTAATCTAAAAGGGTCTCAGTCTGTTTGCTGCGGTGTTGACGATATTTCGACCTTGCCTACAATTTTAAGGTCATCATCGGGACTGGTATAATGATGGGATACCTGGAACAAGCCAGGTAGTGAAAAGTTATATTCACAAGGACTTATCTCCGATTTATCTCCACCTTAACTCATCAAAAGTGGAGATAGATTTAACACCCCATTCACAAGCGGGTGCAAACTGCAGACTTCGGCAGTATTCCCGAGATAACTGCCCCAAAATTTATCTCCACGGTGGACACCACCAACTAACCCTAATGAGATGCAGAGTAGGCGTTCCCGTGCAAAAACACACGAAAAAACCACAACACCACAACGAACTGCCAAATCCGCGATGCGAACCAAAAACAGGCGATAAGCCGCGGTAGCACCAGGGATTTAACACCTGCCTCTTGCTGGTGCTAAGCAGGACGACTACCCGCAGCATGAAAGGGAGCCCAGCCAAGAGCCACACCTGAAGACCCACAGATGCCATGGAGACAATGATCATGCAGCTCCGATACCCATGAGGGCCACAACACCCACCTCCACCACCCCCAGGCCCGCCACCACCCCCAGGACCCCCCCGGGAACACCACAGAGGCAGCGTACACAAAGACAGCGGACCCACCTGAAACGCACCTGCCGCCCAGACCCAACGCCAGAGGAGGACATTGCCCACTACAGGCCCAAAAGGAAAACCAACCCCCGCATCCTGACCCACATCCCCCACCTGCTGACGGTACCAAACCAGCGGACAACCAACATCCCTCCGCAGACAAAGCTGCCGGCTGCGCAGCACATGTCGGCCTCTGGTACCATCCAACCCACAACTGCCAGATTCGGAGGAGTCACACAGCCAGCCCCATACAAGGTCATCACACCTGTCCTGGATGCCAACATCAGCCTGGTACCCCAGCCTCTCCACTTCACCCACACTGCGCAGGTGCAGCTGGAGACCAAGCAAGGCCCCTACGCCATAGCTGGATTCCCTCACGTGTCAGGGCCAACTGCACACATGTACCCCTCGTGCCCCCTGCCGACACTGCACACAACTACCACAACTGAAAGCACACGCATCCCATGAATGTGCAGGCAATAGTGGACTGCCCGGGACCCCTCAACAATGTCGTGGCCAACTCCCCAGGCAGAGTGCCTGATTCTCACATCTCCCAACAGTCCATCATCACCCAGCGCACCCAGGATGGCACCCATGGCAATGCAGTGCTCGTTGGTAAGTACCAAATGAACACACCACACACCTCCAGCCCACAGTCATGCAACTCACGACACTGGCAATGGGCACGCAGCACAACTACATTCAACATGCCACACAACATGCCAACCGACCAGACACGACATCACGACTCCATTAGGAACTTGGCCTTGCCATGCCCACAACCCAGCCACGGCATGGCACCACAGACACACAAAGCAGGATGTGAGGAGAGGCACGGAGCAGGCATGTGCGAGAGCGGCAAGTGACTAAGGAATGTGAACCTACCCAATGCCAGATGTGGCGTGGAGATGCCAGACAGACCACAGCGTGTAAATCACGGAAATGGCCATGTGGAGATCAACTGCTGGTGCATGGAGTGTAGTGGCCAGTGGACGCTACCATGTCCCCACAGGCTGTGGGGCAGAACGCGGAAATGTCGCACGTTACGTCCCCCCCTGCATGCGTGGGCGGAGTGGGTTGGACCTGCGTATGCCAGGCCTGCGTAGGGGTGTGAATAAAAAGCCCGTCGCACTGGGCGTGGTCCTCATTCGGAATGGACAACACGTCTGCCAGGGCGGAGGCTCTCAGCCTGCCACGAGTCCGGCGCTGAGCGCGGCGGGGCCTGCGTCCCTGTGCGCCTGCTGCACCCCGGGCCGCTGGGCCCCAGACCCGTCATGCCTGCCCCAGTGCACCAACAAGGCTCCGCTCACCTGCCGACACCGGCGTGTGTCAAAGAGGGCCCACCACGTGCCGGTGCAAGCTCCAGGCCCCAGGCCCGTGACCTTTGCAGCCTCCGCAGCCCCTCCCTGGCCTCCACGGCGCAGGCCCACAGTACTCCTTTTACATTTACATACTCCACCGGCGTCCTCCTCGGCCCAGTGGGTCCCACATGTGGAACTGTGTCCTGAGTCATGAATGGCAGTGACCCCAAGTCCGTGGCAGTGGCCACAGCACCAGACTCTCTTCGATCAGTGAGGCATAATTCCATATCGCAGGCCGGCGACACGTGGTGCCACTAACCCTGTTCAACGCGGCGACACGTGGTGCCACTAACCCTGTTCAACGCAAGCCTGCGCCACGTGGATGAGGGCACAGGCCTACACAGCGGCCCAGTGGGTCCCACATGTGGAACTGTGTCCTGAGTCATGAATGGCAGTGACCAGATGTCTACTGCAGGGGTGATATCACTAAACTCCCTGCTATCAGCGAAGCAAACTAATGCATCACAAGCACACGACACGTGTCTGTGGGCCCGTGCTGACCCCTGCCCCCGGCCTACACTGCGGTCCAGTAGGCCCCACATCCAGCACCCAGTCGTGATTCATGGATTGCAGAGTCCATACCAGTGAACGCACGGAGAGGAGTAAGAGGAAGATGCGGTTCAGTCCGGATGAAAGCCGGATCCTCGTTACGGAGGTGACCGAACACTAGCAACAACTGACCTGGTGCCACTAACCCTGTGCAACGCAAGTCAGCGTCCCGTGGTGCCACTGAACCTGAACTACGCAGGCCGGTGGGACCATCCAACCTAAGCCGGCGACACTCGGTGAATGGCCCCTGCTGGCCGCTGCCTCAGGCCTACACTGCGGTCCAGTAGGCCACACATGTGGAACTGTGTCCTGGGTAAGATATGGAGGAGTCCACACCATTGGACACGCCTCATCGCAGGCGGCATCTCCTATCAGCACAGGTGCCACTAACTCTGTGCGCAATGACTCATGGGCACTCTCTGGTTGAACTTTGGTGTCGTCTGAGTCCATGGCCTGGGGGTTGTCTGCATCATCATCTGGCTGGGACGGACTTGGTGTCCGACATGTGTTTGCTCCACTCATCTCCACCATGGTGACTGTTTCAGCGTGGTTCTGCCCTCGGCATCATGCCCAGGGGGTACACCTTCCACTGTCTACCGAGACACTCCGCGACAACCCCCCTAGTCATCTGCGGGAACCTGCTCTGCTCTCGTGACCCTGCCCCAGTGCACCACAAGTCAGCGGCCCGTGGCGGTAGGCCCGTGCAGGACGCTGTGCATCCGAGGCCACTAACTGTGCAGCTCAGGTCATGGGTCCTTTACGGTTGAATGGTTGTGTCCTTTACGTTGTACACTGTTGTTGATTTCTGACTGCACCATGCAGCCCTTGCCGGCTGGTGTGCACACACCCCACACACATCCAACACAGGTGTCACTCGATATGGGTGCCTGCTAATAAATGTGGCCGGGCGCACGTGCTCGTAGCCATTCACACCATCTGAGCAAGTGTGTCCATGTGGTCATTGTGTCAGCATGATGGGCACGGCACTGCAACATCACAGTGTGCTATCCTCAGCCGGCGATACCATGTCACCTCAGCGTTGGCAGTGACCTTGGACATGTAGTTCCGCCCGCCCCCCCTGCATGCACAAGCGGCGTGTGCTGGTCTGGCGTACGTCAGTTCAGCGCAGGGGTGTGCTGCATCGGCAGGGGGAGCAGGGCGTGGCTCGGACCTGGCCTTGGGCAGGATGTGCGGTAAGTGTGTCTCTGTGTTGGGGTGTTGTCGCCACCAGGGCCAGAGTAGACGATGTTGCAATGTAGAATGCACCAGGAGGGTGGGCCCGCACGGACGGGGAAATGTAGGAGCGCAAGACCGCTCGGGGTCTTGGCACATGCATGCCAAGTGTTATGTGTGTCGGTCCTGCGGCTGCATGAGTCAGTTGCCTAGCCTCATTCGCAGCGTGATCACAGCCAGCCATGGACTGTACACTTGTGTCCACCCTGTCCGGACCATTGGCCTACACTCACTGGCCGCACACCTTCAAAGGCCAGCGTCACGGTGTTGGTGGCATGCCGCTGGACATGCGCGGACAGGCATTTCAATGGTGTGCCGTAGGAGTGCACGTGATACAACCACGCAGGGCACACAAGTGTGGGGGCTCGTGGGAGGGTGGAGCAGCTGTGAGGCAACGTAACACACAGTGAGGCCGCACATGTGCCACGTGCTGGGCATATCATCCATGATTCCCAGGGTTGCAGACATCCCACCACACCCACGGCAGGCCTCTGTGCGTCTCCTGAATGCATGCAGATGGTGTAGTTACTGTAGGGATGAATGGTCCTTTGTCTGCACTATCTGGCGGTAGCATATCTGCAGCTCCTAGATGTGACTTGCATGTGCCCAGCACCCCCTGACAGATAGGATAGCATTTCCAGGCGACTCCCACACTACGCACTGCCAGACGTGAGGCCAACGTGTACACATCCCACACGCAGAAGTCCTTGGTCGTAGTTTGCGTGCGTGAAATGGCCTTCACTCGTACTCCCAGCACACCCCAGGCCTGCACCCGTTGCACACAGACACTGCTCATTGCTCCGAGCTGTGGTGTTTCATCCACAGGACTGGCGCAGGTCCTCACAGTGCCGCTTCAAGCAGAGCCACTGACGCAATGGCAGACCATCCCGGACACATGCTCTACTCCAGTCACGTGGACCTGTACCGTGCACGTCTGCTGCATGTACTGGGGGCACTGCCATTGGCAGTGCTGCGGATCAGTTACAGGCTGAGCTTCCGCCTTGCCAACGTCACCTGCGTTCAGCCTGTGTTGCACTATCGCTCGTGCATATTCGAGTGGTCCATGGATGTCTGTCTCTCCAACGTTACGGTAGCTGACCTGGATTTCGACGTGTGTGTGCGCCCCCTGTTAGACCACAAGGATAAGTTACTTACCTGTAATCCTAGTTCTCTTCCAGGGGTATACTCATCAAAGTCATAAGCACTGAATAGTCCCGCCCACGTGCGGGGACTCCGGAGCAATAGCCAATAATATGCATATACCTACATATATATCCATAAACACATATAAGTAAATATATATATAGGTGATATGCATAAAACAAACATATATGCAGCCTGATATTATATACTAGGCTCAGAAAACCTGCCTCATTGCATGTAAGACCTTTTAAATTTGAACAACAAATAAACATACCCCATGATATAATCATGATTAAAACAAGTAAACCACTTTAGTTTGCTTTGAAACAACACAACCTTTATTTTCAAAGGTAAAAGGGGTAAGACCATAGAGGCAGGTCAGCCTAGAGAGGCTGCATATAGAACAGTTAGGAAAAACTGGTGCCGTGCCTTTAAGACCTCTTGGAACCCTCAGGCTCCCATCATGCACTACAGGTGACAGTTAGGTCAGTTCTTTTGGACGGCGTAAACAGTGTGAACACAGTATGGGTAACAGATACATCTCACATGAACATGGTATTCGTCCGGGGAGGAGGGAGGTTTGCTTATGACTTTGATGAGTATACCCCTGGAAGAGAACTAGGATTACAGGTAAGTAACTTATCCTTCTCTTCCAGGGGATACTCATCAATAGTCATAAGCACTGAATAGAGTAGCAAGCCATCCCCATACTCTGCGGGCGAATACCATTATATCATGCCAACCAATCCAACTTATATTACCCAAATAAGTTCCTCAAGGATGCCTGGCCAACCCTAGCATCAGCTTGAGTGTCAGAATCAAGACAATAATGGTGTGCAAAAGTGTGCACCGAACGCCATGTGGCTGCTTTACATATGTCTTGAATAGGAACTTTACTCAGCATAGCTATTGTAGCTGCTTTTCCTCTTGTAGAATGTGCTCTCGGCCTGCCTGAGAGCTGTTTGTGTGCTAGCTGATAAGATAGCATAATACATGACACAATCCACCTAGAAATGGACCTTTTAGAGGCCGGAGAGCCAGTGTTCAATGGTCCGTAATTAACAAACAATCTGTCAGTGTTGCGTACAGTTTTAGACTTATCCAGATAAAACTTCAACACCCTTTTAAGATCCAGTGAATGTAATGCCTTCTCAGCAGGTGTGACAGGGTTCACAAAGAAAGTGGGAAGAGTGATCGACTGGTTGATGTGGAACTCCGAGACCACTTTCGGAAGGAACTTCGGGTGAGTTCTTAGTACCACTCTGTTTGCATGAAAAACGAGATAAGGCTCCGACGAGCACAAAGCCTGTATCTCGCTCACCCTGCGAGCAGGCGTGATTGCCACAAGGAATGCAGTCTTCCAAGAAAGATGTTGCATCGAGGCTTTATGTATAGGTTCAAAAGGAGGGCCCATTAACTTGGAGAGAACGATATTGAGTTCCCAAGAGGGAGAAGGAGCCCTCACTGGAGGATAGACTTTCTTTAGGCCCTCTAAAAAGTCCTTAACCACTGGCATTCTAAAAAAGGAAACCTGATTGGGGGACTTCCTATAAGCTGTTATCGCGGCCAAGTGAACTTTAATAGATGAATATTGCAATCCTGCTTTTGCCAAAGACAGTAAATATGGTAACATTACCTGTTCCTGACCATGAATAGGATCATGACCCTCTGCAGTACAACACATGTAGAATCGCCTCCATTTGAAAGCATATGTTCTCCTTGTGGAAGGACGTCGAGCCTCTTTCAAGATCTGCATGCAGTCCTGAGAGAGACCTAAGTGTCCATATTGGATGAATTCAGGAGCCATGCTGTTAGCTTCAGGGACGGCAGATTGGGATGGAACACTTTGCCGCCCGCCCTGGTCAGCAGATCTGGATGACAGGGTAGCCTCCTGTGCGGTACTGTCGAAAGACGAAGAAGGTCCGGGTACCACCACTGGTGAGGCCAGTCTGGTGCAACCAAGATCATCCTCGTTTTGGATCTGTACAGCTTCCTGATCACTAGAGGAATGAGGGGGACTGGTGGAAATGCGTAGAGTAATGTCTCTGACCAGTCTATCCATAGAGCATTCCCCTTGGAGCCTTGTTGTGGGAACCTGGAGGCGAAGACGTGGCATTTTGCGTTGTCTGCATCTGCGAACAGGTCTATGTCTGGTTCCCCCAGGCTTGAAAAATGTCCTGTGCTACTTCTTGCTTTAGCGCCCAGTCGTGCGCTTCTGCGAAATGCCTGCTTAGGCCATCTGCCTGAACATTTAGGATGCCCGGAAGATGGACCGCTGAGATCTTCATGTCCCGAGCCAGAAGCCACCTCCAGATCGCCTGTGCTTCCAGCGACAGAGGCCTGGACCTGGTGCCCCCTTGCTTGTTCAGGTAAAACATTGTTGTTGTATTGTCCGTTTGAACAAGGAGGGTATTGGACTTGATGGACGGAAAGAACGCCTTGAGGGCCAGATGAACTGCCCTGAGCTCCAGCATGTTTATGTGATATAGCTGTTCCCTTTCCGACCATAGGCCTTGTACCTTCAGGGACCCCATGTGGGCGCCCCATCCTTGAAGAGACGCATCTGTTACAAGAGTCAGCTTTGGAGATTCCTCGTGAAAAGGACTGCCCACGAGAAGATGAGACCTCCGCATCCACCAGCCGATGGAGATTTTGACAGACAGAGGTATCGTTATCGTGTCCTCCCAGCGATTGGAGATCTGGGACCACTGATCTTCCAGAGCCTGTTGAAGAGGTCTCATGTGTAGCCTGGCATTCGGGACTAGAAAGATGCAAGATGCCATTGAACCCAGAAGAGACGAGACTTGTCTGGCTGTTGGGTAAGGTTTCCGCAAAATGGTCTGACACTTGAGGAGGATGGATGATAGTCTCTCCTCCGAAGGATACGCTCTTACGTTTACCGTGTCCAAAGTTGCCCCCAGGTAATGAATTCTCTGCGTTGGGTTGAGGATGGATTTTTTGAAATTGACATGCAGACCCAATCGATGCAGATGTCGAACGCAGTAAGCGAGGTGTAGTTGCAGAAGTGCTGGGGAAGCACTTTTGAGAAGCCAATCGTCTAGATAGGGGTAGACGAATATTTGTTTCCTTCTCAAGAACGCCGCTACTACTGCCATGCACTTTGAGAAAGTGCGAGGGCTGACTTGAGACCGAACGGTAGGACTGTGAATTGGTAATGGTCGGATTGAATGCGAAACCTTAGAAACTTCCGATGCTTCAGAGAGATGGGAATGTGGAAATAGGCATCCTGAAGATCTATGGAACACATCCAGTCTTGTGGGTGCAAGTGTGGAATTATCTGATGCAAGGCCAGCATTCTGAACCTTTCCTTCAGAATAAATTTGTTCAGTCGCCTGAGGTCTAGAATGGGCCTGAACTCTTTGCCGAGACCTTTCTTTGGGACTAGGAAATAACGAGAGTAAAGTCCTTGATGACGTTGCTGCCATGGAACCTTTTCGATGGCCTCCTTTAAAAGCAGGGCAGATACCTCTTCTTGTAGAAGACTTACGTGATGGGAGGTGGTCTTCCGGGGAGGAATAGAAGGTGGAGGTGACTTGAACCGGATGGAGTATCCGTTCCTTACGATGTTTAGAACCCACTTGTCCAGTGTAATTTTGGTCCACTCTTCTAGAAACATACGAATGCTTCCCCCCACCGGAGTGGTTAACAGGTTTAGGGGAAGCAAGCACTCACTGTTTCTGCTGTTGCTGCTGCTTGGCAGCTGGTGCAGACTGCCTGGAGGAACCTCCTCGTCCTCTGCCTGGACGTCGCTGATTGTACTGGGATCTACCTTGGTGCTGTTGTGTAGACCACTGAGGGGTTTGAACCCTCTGCTGGTAGTTGCGCCGATCGTAGGGGCGATAGCGCCGTTTAAAGTCTTTCCTCTTTTCGAGTCCCACTGCCTTGACCGTGTCCAGTTCTGTCTTCATGCGCGACATCTCATCATCGGCATGAGATCCGAAGAGCGAGGATCCGTTGAACGGCAGGTTCAGGATCCGATGTTGGGCCTCCGGCTTCAACCCCGTTAACCTTAGCCAGGAAGAACGACGGGCACAGATTCCATGAGAGTAACCATGTGATGCTAGATCTGAGGCATCCGCTGCCGCGCTGATGATCTGGTTGGACACCAGGCCCCCTTCCTGAAGGACCTCCAGGAAGTCTTGCTTGTCCTCCTTAGGGAGTTTGTCCGTGAAACGTGACAGGGAGTCCCAGAGAGAGCGGTCATACCGACCCAGCAAGGCCGAAGCGCTGGCTACCTTCATGTAGGATGCGGAGGTGTTGCACATCCTCTTGCCTATTGAATCCATGGCCTTACTGTCTTTGTCAGGTGGTACCGTGGAAGACGCTGCCCCTGTCTGGTTCTTCCGTGCGGCCGAGACAATGACTGAATCCGGAAGTGGATCGGATCTCAGAAACAGAGGGTCTGTGTCAGGAGCTTTATATTTCTTTAAGATCCTTGAGGGAGCAGCACCCACTGAAGCTGGAGTCAAGAACTTGTGCAACGCAGGCTCCAGTAGACCAGGCACCAAGGGAAGTAGAGGTCTGGATGACGCCCTCTGATGCAGCGTTTCAAAGATGATTGAGGTTGTTGGTACATGAACAGGCATCTCAATCTGAAGTTTAGCCGCTCCCCTACACAAAACCTAATTGAAGGTGTTGAGATCATCAATCGGGGATACCCTACTCGGAGGTGTTGAGGAAAGAGTGGGTGAGTAGTCCGCTTTAGATGGTCTAGATGATGAAGACCATGAAGACGACCTATGGCTCTTACTCCTGTGAGAGCGATGACTAGGTCTAGAAGCTCTACTTCTGGGAGAGCGGGGTGTATGCCTTCTCACCGATGGAGATCTGCGTGACCGGTCTCGTCGATCATGCCGCCCTGAGGAGTGCACCAACTGTATCAATGGAGACCTGGATCTGCTACGTGAATGGACCACCCTGGTAACCTTCCGTATCTTCCACTCCCTTATATCTCCCAGCCATCTAGGAGAGATGTTTGTTACAGGGTGTGCAGGCGGAGCTGGAGAGCGCTCTGGCGAGATCTGTACGATCTGAAGCCCCGGAGAGGAAGAAGCACTCCTGGAGGCCATTTGGATGTTCTCCGTCGCTGACTCCGACCTCCTCGACGCCGACCTCCTCGACGTCGACCCCCTCGACGGCGATCTGGACCTCGATCTGCGGGACCTAGATCTCGACGTCGACCTCCTCGACGCTGATCTCGCTCTCGACGTCGACCTCCTCGACACCGAAGTCCTAGACGGCGATCTCGCTCTCGACGTCGACCTTCTCACCGTCGAAGGCGACTTCCTCGGAGTCTGTCTTCTCGACGCCGAACGCGCCCTTCTCGACGTCGAACCCCTGGGCGATGCCTGTTTCGACGTCGAATGTCTCGACGGCGACGGCTGTCTTGCCGGCGTCGACACTAAAACCGCTCTGCTTGACGACGAAGCTTGCAGTACCTTCGGCGTCGGTGGTGTCTTCGACGTCGTTGGAGGTGCTCTCGCCGGCGGGCTTCGACGTTGATGTGCCAACGTCAGTATCTCACCGCCTCTCGCTGTAGGTGAGCCAGATGTGGTCCGCCTACGCGATTCTTGATGACTTGGAGCCCTCGACGTCGAAGGACGTTTCGACGTCGACTTCGACGCTGACTCAGAGCACAACGGTACCTTGGACGTTGATCTGTCCCTCGACGGCGACCGATGTCTTCTTTCGTCATCTTTTTCTTTGCGTCTTGAGTGAGAGGAGGGCTTTCTTGCAGACAGTTCTCCTTTAGCACTTGCCTTACTTCCTCTCTCCAGCATAGAGTGCAGCTTTATCTTCTCCCTTTCCTTAAGGGTTCTTCTGGAAAACTTGCTGCAATGGTAACACTGGTCTGGCTTGTGTGATGAAGGGAGACAAGCAATACAGACCGAGTGTGGGTCCGATTTGGACATCTTCTTTCCACAGGCCGGGCACTTAATAAATAAGGCCGGCATTTTGACAGGGTAAAAAGTGAAAAATTTTGGGGGAAAAAACAGCTGAATCCAACAGCTAGTCAGTAAAGACGTCGAGTGAAACAACAATATTCCACTCAAAACCAGAATTAGTGATAAAAAACCACTAACTGGGGAGCTCAAACTCCAGGGTCCTCATAGAAGGAGCCGGAAAAAAGAACTGACCTAACGGTCACCTGTAGTGCATGATGGGAGCCTGAGGGTTCCAAGAGGTCTTAAAGGCACGGCGCCAGTTTTTTCCTAACTGTTCTATATGCAGCCTCTCTAGGCTGACCTGCCTCTATGGTCTTACCCCTTTTACCTTTGAAAATAAAGATTGTGTTGTTTCAAAGCAAACTAAAGTGGTTTACTTGTTTTAATCATGATTATATCATGGGGTATGTTTATTTGTTGTTCAAATTTAAAAGGTCTTACATGCAATGAGGCAGGTTTTCTGAGCCTAGTATATAATATCAGGCTGCATATATGTTTGTTTTATGCATATCACCTATATATATATTTACTTATATGTGTTTATGGATATATATGTAGGTATATGCATATTATTGGCTATTGCTCCGGGGTCCCCGCACGTGGGCGGGACTATTCAGTGCTTATGACTATTGATGAGTATCCCCTGGAAGAGAACCAGGAGTGTCACTGTGATGCCCGTTTATGGCATGCCTGGATGTTTGGCATGCATGCTGGGGACTGGACCTGGGAGATTGCAGGAGTCGTCGTGTGCAGTGACCACATTGAGCCGCTCCCGGATTGGGCTTTCATGCATATTGAGGCCAGGGGTTGGAGTGAGCACATCTGTCCGGGACAGCTGATGGGTTACGTCGCTGACATGTCAGATGTGGTGGACAACGATCTCGCATTGGAAATGTTGGCCTACGCTGCTGCACTCGCGTTCATGGACGAGTGACAAGGTACCTGCAGCCAGGACTGCATGTGACCCATTGCACGTGTCCCGACGCCTGGTTGCATGTTGGGGATCTGGTCACATGTCCCTAGGAGACAGTGGACATGGCTGCATTGGCCTGGACTCCTGATCCATGCGCGGACAACATACGTGGGTTGGCAATGACTTGTGTTGATGATGGACTCCCCCGGGGTGGACATGGGCGCTTTCCAGCGTTCCTCATTCAGACATGCTGCTGCATTGGTCTGCATGTCGTGGCACTTCCCTTGGCCGTACTGACACGCAATTGTTGATAAAGTTTCTGCATGTTCACTTGTCTCCAACTGTGTTGAGTGTTTATTTGTATGCCAATGTGTGTGTCACGGCCTATCTGGGTCCCTGCCTTACATGCATTGCTGCCCCATCAGGGCTGTGGGTTGGTACTTGTGCATTATCATGTCCCTGTTTCATGCTTTGCCAGATGCGTATGGCCATTTACCGGCCACAAGCGGGTGCACTTGTTTCCTGTGTTCGGTTGTGCAGATGTTGGTGTTTGTACCACATTGTGTTGGATGTTGGGGTGCTCTGCTTCCTATGTGTGTGTGCTGCATTGTGTGTGAGATGTCCCTTCGGCTCTGATTTGGCTCACCCTTCTCCCTTTCAGGCAGTGTGGTTTTCACTTCTGTGCTTGTTCAGTGGTGTGATATTGCCGAGTTGTGTGACTTGTGCTCTTTGTTGGTGTTGTTCCTCTTGGGCATGGTTTGTCTGCAGTTGTGCTGTGCGTACTTGTGGATGTGTGCCATTGTGCCCATCTCCCCCCGTCCCCCCAGTCCCTGGTCGTTCCTCTCCCTGTTGCTGTTTTGTCTGTTGATTTTGAGCAGTTTCCGGTCCCCGACTCCTGCCACCATCTCCAGACTGATGTGGTGGACACCATTTCCTCAATGTCATCCAGCTCCTGGTGTGGCGCTGGACTCCCACCTCCGGTGTGCATTGCTGCCTTGTGGTTGTTGGCGTGGTTGTGCTTGTTTGTGCGTTTCGCATCATTCCAGCTGTTCTGGTTTTCTGCCATTGTCCTCCTCCGCTCTCCGGCTGCATTCACCTTGTCCACGATGGCCTGCCATGTCTAATGTTTTGTTGCCAATGGTGCTTGTGGGGTTGTGTGCTAGCTCCGACTGCCTCCATTGTGCTTCGCTGTTTTCTGTTTGGTTGGTCTTTCTCTTTCCTGCTTTTGTTGTGCTTATTCCCGCATGCCGTATATGTGTCGCGGGCCTTGCGCTGCTTATCGCTGCTTTCCTCCTCGCGAATGGGCTCATCGCATGTTTTTTGGTGTTGGGGTTTGTGTTTTTATCTCCGTCGAGGTGGTTGTATCGCGGACATTGGCCGCGGTTTCGGGAGACTATCGCATGGTGCCGCCGTGTTGTGAATTCCACGTTGACACAGGCTTGTTTTCCCGCGATAGGCTGCGATGTGTAAAGTTGCATTAACATTTTTTGGAGATGTTTAGCACACGTTCTTGTGAATATGCCCCTCAGTATTTGAATAAAGAATTCTTGGGCTACTACCAAAGGCTTGATTTGAGTACACATATGATAGGACGAGAATTGCCCCTTAAATTATAAACCCCATCACAAAGTTTTAAGTGGTACAAAGGTGCCGTACACTTGTGTAAGCAGACAGGCTACTCACTATTTCACTTGAGGAGTAAGCCAAGCCGTAAAAGGATTAAGCTGGCTTATTAATGTTTTTCCATGGAAGTGCAAATTGTAATTCTTAGTGCTGATTGAGAGGCTAGTGCCACTATTTATGACCAAAAATTG
The DNA here is from genome assembly GCA_963921515.1 of Calotriton arnoldi. NCBI lineage: Eukaryota > Metazoa > Chordata > Amphibia > Caudata > Salamandridae > Calotriton > Calotriton arnoldi. Next base: position 1,364,998 of record CAWUFW010000493.1, on the reverse strand, counting down.
ACTTATTAGATGCCTTGAAAATGATGATGAATTTTGAAATAAGTCCCTAGTGAGCAACTATTCTTAGTTACTGTATTTACCCAGGTTCCTACTGGGCATATTGGGTAGCTTCTGTACTGTTTATATCATTTTCCTGAATATCTGAAGCTTAAAGTGACTTGGAATAAAGTTCATGTGTCTAACTCCTTGAGGTTTTCAACCACTTGAGTGACAGGAGTAATCTCCCGAACTATATTGAATTTTTGGTAGGCCATATCCATAAGTGATAGTTAATAGGAATAAAGTGAGGTGGTTGTCACTCAACATGTGCTTGTTGCTTGGAAGGACTGGAAGACTTGCATATGGACCTTGTTTTGAGGATGTTAAACAGCTTTCAATCTTAATGGCCTCTTCTGTGTAATGGCTTTTCTTTTGTGCTGATACTAAATTCTAGTATACTTCAAAGTGAGCATCACTGATGGGATTGTCTTCAATGTTTCCAGATTTACTTCAGCATCTTGCTAGTGAGCAGACTCGTTTTTAGTAATGCCAATTTAAGGTTAAACCACTTGCAGCCTACATGTTTATTGGGTCATAGTGTGCCAATCAGCAGGGTTTTTAAATCTATGGTAGACTTTATGATAAACGCTTAATTATATATCAACTGAGTTAGAAGTTGGAGGTTTGGCTACTTCTTACTCATTATTCTCAAAATGAATGTAGTCTAACGTCTTGAAATTATATAACCATTAGGTGCTTAATGTTTAAGATGTTGTAGGGCATATACACAGATGTATCAAATGAGTTGGTGGACAAGTCCATGTATCATAAATGGTTATGAGAGGATACTATGGTATGTTATGATAGAAAACTGCATTGGATATTTATTCCTTGCTACACATTGGTGCAGGATTGATCTTAGAAATCCAAGAAGGCCCTTAAAAACCAAGAATACCTTCTGTGTGAGGGGTTCTTACATGCAGAGGTTGACATGCCATATGAGGATGTTTTTGTTTTATGCAAACCAAATTTCAGTGGATTTCCAGGAGAGAAAAAAACAATCAACATCCCTGATGCAAAATGGGCTTAATGTGGCTATTGTAGAGTGAAAACAGATATATATATTCCGTTACCACTGTCTAATAATTAATGCATAAGTGTTAGATAATGCTGGTGGGAACTGAATACAATTCACAAATGTGATATTTTTGGTTTAAGTTCTAGACTTAGTAGCCACGAGGAACGACTCCAACAGGGCTGGACTGAGAATGCAAACGAGCCCTGGCGATTAAGTAGGACTGGCAGGGGAGGGGGGTCTGGTGGTAAACACTGCTTCTGCTTTTGTTACAGCGGGCCAATATTGCAGCACTGCTGCAAAACAGGCCCCCAAGAACGAAAATGGCCCCCACCGGTCCAAAACTGGCCCCCACCCTTCCGGCCCACCGGGCAAAAAACCCGGTTCCTGCTACGGCCAGCAGGACTCCAAGCAGGTGAGCCAAACAAAGCTGAGAACCCAAATAGACGGGAATGTTAGACATGGGCGGAGGGGGTGTTAGTTCTTCACTACTATTTCTTACCAACTGTATACAAATTTTTTATGCATGGGTCGAGATCAAAGAATCTTTTGTGTGACTAGTCCATCACCCAAATCCCCAACAATTAAATCAGACTCTTCCTATCGCTAGGAGTAGACATGAAAAAAATGAAGATTTGTAAATGCCATTCATTACCTGGAGAGTGATATTTGTCTGAGGCCGTAGCTTGGTAGAAGGAATTTGCAAATACGATTCTTTGTTCACAAAGTTCACACTGACGAGTTTTTCACATTTTCCTCCCTGGAAGCCTGATAAGCACTGGCAAACGGGCTCATTTCCTTTTACAATACATTGGGCTCCATTCTGGCAATCAAAATTGTCACAGGGGCTGGTACGTGGTAGGACCATTGGTGGAGATAACTCACAAAACAGTCCGCTAAAAGAAAACAAAAGAGAAAACATTTAATTAAAAAGATATACCCAACAAATAAGTTTTATTGGTAGAAAAAGAGATTGCCAGGTAATATGCTGCAATCGGTTGGAAAGTGTCAAAACATAAATGTAACACTTTAGCAATGGGAAGAATTGTAGTATTGCCTGAAATCTGGAGAATAAGATTTCTAACTGTTCGTTCTTTTTCATTTATTACAATGTCTGTTAGTAGCCTGCTTGAATTAATAAACATACAGTTTTCCTAAAACAGCTCCATTATCTGCAGACTTCTGAATTCTTGAGATAATTGTAAATTGCACCTGCGGATTTCAAAGTAAACATTCACATATGGACAACCAGACACTAGGGACCTGATTTACAAAGGTAAACTTACACTTTTGTGTAAGTTTGCTATTTTTTGCAATTCCCAAAGGAATTTTACGAGTAGTGTCTTTACGACTACCTATCTTTTCATGTGCGGAGACTTCTCAGAAGTAAAGATACTACTCGTAAAACCTTTGTGAATGGCAAAAAAATTGTTAACTTACACAAAAGTGTACATTTACCTTTGCGAATCAGGCCATAGGTTTGAAAATGCTCTCAAAATGTATAGTCTGCAACCTCTTTACATGTTATATGTATATCACCTAATGAGCAACAAGTAGTACAGTCTTCTAATGCCTTCTTATGGTTTTACTGACACTTATGAACCAATCAGCCGCTGCTACCTTTATTACATCATCATGACCCCTTTTTGGCATTACATGACTTTCATATACCAGAAAGTGAAGTGTATAGCCATTTTTAGGGTCGAGCCTGTGACAGCATGCGCTCGCATGCGAGCACTGTTGTTTTCAGTAATGGGTTTGAAGCCCGCCCGTTGCTTTCCATTTGTTGGATTCAATTTCACTCTTCTTTGCTGTCTCATAACTGGCCAGCACTGGCCAAACGTCACTTCCGTTCGTCTCTGGGGAGCAGGGACCAAGCACAGGTTAATTCAACTTAATCAGTGCCTGTCCGCTGCTCCGACGGGATTGTGGTACTTTTTTTTCCTATACTGTTCCAGCCCCCCTGCCCTGTCTGACAGTGGGCGGGAACTTTCTCTTCTCAGTCAATGTACGGGATCCACCATTCAAAGTGTCGCACCTCAGGGCACACGCCGCATTTTCAGCTCAGTCGGCTGGTGATTTTGCCTGCGTCAGCAGAGGCCAGAACTGCCAAGTCAAACAGCAGAGGAGCGGTGGCACCCATGCTGGCCAGCACCCGCGTCACTCACCAGCTCCGGTTGCAAAGGTCGCCACAGCCCAACTAAAGACCTTTGTTTACGACAGGAAAATATCCAGCCTTTCTAGTAGATATTTAATTTTATTAATCTGCCACGTGCTTTTGATGTGATGTCTGTCCCAGCGAAGTGAAAGCGCCACTGCCATAATCCCTCCTTCCTCCACCACGCCTCCCTCTTGAAATTTTCCCTACTCCTCCCGCTGTCCGTAATTGTTTTGCTTTTATTACCTGTCAGCGCTCAAGTGCGAGGGTACCTAGTTGGCTTTTTTTACTAAAAATGCTAGGGTCTTTGCAAAGGTTAACTGGTCACCTTTCAGTTTCCGATTGCCCTATTTATTTAAACAGATACTAAAGGGATTAAGCCTTATATTAGCAAAGCCAGTAGCTCTCGCATATATGAGACCTTTTAGCTTTCCCAATGCTTGTATTCAGATGGGGGCAGGGTAACACGCATGTCTGCTTAATCGTTCTATGAATTTGACTTAAAAGTGTATTTTAAGCTCTGCTTTTAAACGAACTGCGACTCGCACCAGTTGAAGTGGTTATTTGGTTTTATTGCTACTGAACGAGCTGCATGCAGCCATTCCGATATGTAATGCCGTGATGTACAGATTGCTCAGCCGTACTTCAGTCATACATGCAATACTGAACATCGACTTTTTCTTGGTACAGTAATTTAGATCCATAAAATAGGCCTTCATTTCAGTGCTTAATTTGTAAAAAACGGAGTGCCAGGGCCCTCGTTAGGAGGCCAAAGCTGCTTCCATTGCCCATTGACCGTGCCAGCACTGCTAAGGAGCACGGGCCAGGGGGAGGCGAAGCCGGACCCGATGGGGGCCCGTGCAGAATGCCTCCCGGGGGTGGGACCCGCAAAAGCCCGCAAAAGGGAGGGCGCGCCTGATTGGGCTCCCTCTGAAGGGTAGTGAACGGCCAATCAGGGCCCGAGAAATGGAGCGGCTGGTGGGGTCAAAAGGGGGCAGGGTTCCCCCTTGTTGACACAGGAAACCCACCAGCCCAGCAGAATCGAAGGACCGACGGGACACCACAGGATCGAGCAGCGACCGGAAGAAGACCTCGGCGAAGTCAGAGCGGCAAGGATCCGGAAGGCGACACCCACCGCACCGTCGGAATTGAAGGAAGCAGCTGAGGCGGAGGAGCTGCGAGCGCGCAGCATGGAAGCCGGGGCCAAAACCGTGGAGTTTCCCCACAGCCTCAGGACACTTTGGAAGGCTTGACGAGGTGGGACAGAAATGAGGAAGCGAGCGGAGGCCCGCGGCCAGCATCGGAAACTTGCCCTTGATGCCAGGAGGCTGCTGCGGCGCTCCAGGTGGAACGAGTGTGGCCCGGCTCCCCTGGGGGGAAGCGAAGCGCAGAGCCAGTAACCCGGCGACCAGGAGGTGGCGAGGTAACTCGGTGGGAGTTCCACGGGGAAAATCCAGTCGGAACCGGTAGTGAGTGAGGAATCGGCCTCACGGAGGGCACCTGTGGCAAGTTTTGGGCTTTGATTTAATACAGCATGTATACCGGGGGTGAAGCCTTCACTTGCCGCATGTTTCAGCGGATCCCCTCCCGGGTGCAAGAGGGCAAGCTCACAGCCCCTGCCACGCACTGTGACACAGTCCCTGACTGTTAAGGATTGGGGGCAACAACTGCTGGAAGCAACGGAGGGAAGACGCGGGGAGAGGAGCCCAAGAAGGCTGGCGCGCTTCAGGGTGGAACCAGAGGAGCAGGATCCCCCGCAAACACAGCAGACCACACAGGAGGCACCGGGATGATACCGGGTCGGGTCAGGTCTGGATCGAGACCTAGAGCTCCTACTCGAGAAGGTGAGAGAGTTGGTAGCCCTCAAGGGCAAGGATTGGGTAAACAAGAACATGGGGTTACCACCTGCCAGGAAAAGGGCACAGCCAGCACAGGCAGCATTACTATCCCCGGGTCCAGTTAAACGGAAGGGGCAGGCAAACCTAACGGTGGCCGCTGCCGGGCTGGGGAAGAAAGCGACAGGGACAACGCCACCCTCGCAAGGCCCAGGAGCAAAGGGCATCCCCCCAAAGCGGGGGGTCAATGAGGCCAGGCAAGAAAGGGCCAGGGAGAGGGCAGCGGCCTCGCCCTGCAGCCACATCTATGGAGGTATGGAGCGTATCAGACGGGGAGGACGTCAGCAGTGGGGACGAGGGGTCTGTGGCCAACACGGCAGCCCCCACAGTACCACGAGGCGTAGCAGGAGCAAGCACGGAGAAGGAAAAGGGTGAGCACCAAGCGCTGAGCGAAAGGGCCGGGCAGGGCAACAAAAAAGGGGGCAAAGAAGGGCGGGCCAGGGGAGAGTGTACCTGGGCATGGGAATATGTGCTGGGGAACACAAACTAAAGTTATCCAGGGCTGCATTCACACTGGCATTCTTCGGGTCTTACAGGATCAGCGAATTAGTCGCCCCGGCAAGGAGGTACCCAGGGACCGTGTGCCTACACAGAACGGACCTCCACATGGGGGGAGGGCACATGATAATACACCTGCGGAGATCAAAGACAGACCAGGCAGGGAAAGGGAAGTTCACTAGGATTGAGTGTATCAAGGACAAAGAGCATTGCCCAGTGTGCCTCATCGGAGCTTACTTACAACTAGGAGGGCGAAAGCAAGGGCCGCTGTTTACGCACAGATGGCTCTTGTCTCAGCCGTTTTCAGTTTGTCGCAGTGATGTGGAGGGCCCTAGCGATAGCAGGATTTGCGCAAGGAGAGTTTGGGTTGCACTCATTCTGGATAGGGGCAGCTACCACGGCAGCTAACCTGGGTATGGGCGCCGAGCAGATCAAAACATTGGGGCGGCCGGCATCCGGGGCGTTTAAAAAATACATTCGCCCGACGGTGTACTAAGTTTACTGAGTTTGATCTCCCTCTCTCATTTTAGTAGGTCTCACCCCAAGAGCATGTGCTCTCACTTGTGAGACTATTGTGTTCTATAAAGGGCTTGGAACCAGCCAATTGCTTACCATTCGTTTGCAGAATTGCCCCTTTTCTTTGCTGCCTTCTAATTGGGCAGTGCTACCTTTTCTTTCGGTGGTGCATAGACTGAGCTCAGATTAATGAACCTTAATTAGTGTCCATACACTGCTCGTGCTGTAATTGAGGTACTATTTCCTAAAATATATATATGTATATACACATATATGACGCAGTCAATGCTGGCTGCGTCATAGTGCTTTCTTTTTACATGCCCCATCCTGTTTCTTTAACATCCTGTGTCTTCTCTCCCCGACCCATCGCATCCTGTTTCTTCCTTCCCCAGCCCATTCGGTTTCTTCTACCCCCTGCCTCTCCCATCCTATTTCTTTTCCCTCTGTCCGCCCCATCAATTTTTTTCTCGCCTGCCCCATCTTGTTTCCTCTCCCCAACCCACTTCATCCTAGTTCTTCTCCCCCATCCACCCCATCCTGTTTCTTCTCCCCGCCTGCCCCATCATGTTTCTTCTACCCCACCCGCCCAATCCTGTTTCCTCTCCCCACCGCCCCATCCTGTTTCTTCTACCCCCGCTCCATCCTGTTTCTTCTACTCCCACCCGCCCCATCCTTTCTTCGCCACCAGCCCGCCCCATCCTGTTTTTTCTCCCATGCCCCATCCTGTTTCTTTTCACTCCTGCCTGCCCCATTCTGTTTCTTCTCCCCCACCCACCCCATCTCTTTCTTCTACCCCTGCCCGCCCCATTCTGTTTCTCCCCCCCCTCCCCAGCCTGTTTATTCTCCCCTTGCCGGACCCATCCTGTTTCTTCTGCCCACCCCACTCTGTATCTTCTCATCCCGCCCGCCTCATCTTGTTTCTCATCCCTCGCCTGCCTCATCCTGTTTCTTCTCCCCCGCCCGCCTCATCCTGTTTTTTTCTCCCTCGCCTGCCCCATCCTGTTTCTTCTCCCCTCACCCACCCCATCCTGTTTCTTCTCCCCCCACCTGCCCCATCCTGTTTCTTCTCCCCCACCCGCCCCATCCTGTTTCTTCTCCCCCACCCGCCCCATCCTGTTTCTTCACCCACCACCCGCCCCATCCTGTTTCTTCTCCCCCCGCTTGTGCATCCTGTTTCTTCTCCCCTCACCCACCCCATCCTGTTTCTTCTCCCCCACCCACCCCATCCTGTTTCTTCACACCACTCCACTGTGTGCCACTCCACCTTATGCCACGCTATTCCACTCTATGCCACTTTACTCCACACCACTCTATGCCATGCCACTCTATGTCCCTCCACTGTATGCCACTCTACATCACTCCACACTACACCACACCACGATACTCCACTCCATGACACTCAACTTTAATCCTCGACACTCCACTTTACGACACTCTATGCCACTCTACAACACTGCACGACACTACACTCTCAGCCATTCCGCTCCATCACACTCTATGCCACTCCACTCTACACCACTCCACTCTATGCCACGTACCTCGCCACTCTCCTCTATGCTACAAACATTTAGCCATACTGAAAATCAGCCACACTGGTGAACAACATGGCTAAAAGACATTGACAAAGCCAATAGCTCTTGCATAGGCGAGACCTATTGGCTTTGCCAATGCTTGTTACTTTATGTGACCAATGACTCACAAAAGTAAGACTTTGGTGGTGACATGGAGTACTACGTTTCACTTGCAAATGCTGCATATTTTAGCACTCAAGTATATATTGTGGTTGAAATACATATCGTGAATTACAGCGTATTACTAAACCTCCCCTCTGAGCTCGAACACTGTTCTTTAGGAACTAAAAATAGCAAAGATTTATCAAAGTCCAGCAAGCAAAGTTAAATACAGGTCGGGAAGCGAAATGTACCCACACAATAACACTTGGGAGACTGACTGAGGAACATGCAAATGAGTATTAGGGGCACGATCCTGGTACACAAGCATTTCACGAAGAAGCCTCAATCTTGGTACGGTAAAAAAAGAAAACGCAAGCAGTGCCAATGGCGTTTCTGAAGCAGCAGTGCCAAGTGTTTGGCTAAAGGGAATGACTATAAGAGACTGTAGAACGTCCCGGTCAGGATACATGGTGCAAGGCTATGGAAGGTCCCTTAGGATGCCACATGGCACTTTGTTGGTGATATCAGTCTTACCTGTATCCTTCAGGACATTTGCACGTGTAACCGTTCACGGCATCAGTGCACTGAGCCCCGTTCCTGCACTTGTGGTCCTGGCAGTCGTCGTAGTCTATGTCACAGTGCTCGCCGACGTACCCGGGCGTGCAGTCACATCTGTGGAGCACAACAGCACACTGTTAATCTTCACAAAACATGACCGATTCGTGCCCTCACTTTTACTTATGTCTAACAGAGCCCCAGAGTCTGTCAACACACATCTCGAAAGAACTTTTACTAGCATTTAAAAAAATATATATAAATAGCAGAATATTTGTCAGAGATGTACTCACCAAGTAAAGACTGAAGAAAGCATCACGAAGGAGAGTGGTTATTCCTCTCCATTTTGTGGCAATGAAATCTGCACTTCTACTCAGGTCTTTTTAACTAAGATATATGACATTTTATTTCAGACCACAAAAACGCTGATAACAAGTGCGGTAAAATAAAGCACTTTTGCTCCACATTTCAGAGTGCAGGATTTGGCTTCCCATGTCCCATCGGCTCATTATTCAGAGTATCATGCTGAGGAGACAGTTCCTTTTGTACAATTTCGTGGCTAGATTATAATGCGCATTCTTTGAAGGAAGACAAGAAAAATGAGTGCAGACTCCCAGGCATATTTACAGATGGAACCCTGTCGGTTTAATTAATTCAATCATTTATTCTTCATTTGTTGCTGCTGATTATTTGACATCACATCAAACATCTGCGGTGGGAGCCTTGATAGACCTCATTAGTCATTCAGACACGTCTCATTTGTATTTAACCAGCAATGCGGGCATCACAAAATAAGCAACGGAGACAGTTTACACCCCTAGGCAGAAAGGTCCAGGAATAGCAGGCTTGTGAGGATATTTATAGGAATGAAAACCCCGAGTGGCAGCTCATTAACAAAACATTAGAGTCACGGTCTACACGTCACTGATCATCCATTTCGACTGATTTGATTAAACACATATTTAATCGACAAATGGAAAAAGTTCAGAAAATTGTTCCTTTAAAGAAAAAAAAATGAAAGTGCACATCTGTAATGACCTATCGAGCTTGTGAATGCACAAAGACTCTGCTGCAGGCAGCAGTGACCCACACCTTCATGTGACAGTGTCACCTGTCCTCTGTAAAGGTGCAAAAGCAGGTCTTCTGAGTGTAGCATGGGTGTGATCATGAGGTAGGGTGCAGTTCCCCACTGCTTCCATTCTTGTGTCAACCCTCCCTCTTTTCAAATGGGGACCCTAGAGCTGACGGGCAAACAGACTGGCGGCTGTCCATTCGAGTAGTGCCTAGCTCTGCATCAGAGAACCACTGGCATCACTCAGAGGAACCTCATCCTTCAAGTAGGCAGGATCCCAGAGGAATCCAGTATCTCTTCTTGTCCCACCAAAGGAGAATGTATGCAAAATGTAGTCCAGCTTTTGTCGTTCCAAGTTTCCCACATCCATTGACTGGGAGCTTGGAATGGCTAACGTAGGAACATGAACTGGGCGAAGTGTGAACACCTTTCTGTGAAGGGGACACCAAGAAAACGAGGTTGTGTATTCATCGTTATAAAAGAGGCATCAAGGTCCCACAGAAGGGTCGTCAAAGACCCTTGTGTAGTAATAAAATGGGGCCCATACCATGCAAACAAAATTATTGAGGTTTTTGCAGGTGCCACATTATAAATCCCGAGACCTTCTGCTGTCGGGGACCTGTAAACAAATGACTTGCATCGCTGCATGGAATCAAGTACCTTTGCTGTTGCCACCCGTTCTCACTCTTTGTCTAGGCCCTCTAACCAACTTGTTTGTTGATGAGATGAAAGTAGGCGGACACCTTTTGTTGGAAAATCATGGAAGACATCTTGAGCTCTGTGCTAAAGGGCAGAGGTCAGAAGTCAAAATATATTTCTTGATGTTCCTCAGGAGGTAGACCTTGTATTGAGCACATTTATTGCCATCTGGTCCTGGTTCCTCTTCTTTAGTGGAATACATTCAGCTTGTATGCACCTTCTTGTGCAATACTGTGATTTAGCACATGAGGATAAGCAATGCGATCTCATTCGTAACAGAGAAAGAACTGATTTTTTCAAATTTCTGCCATTCTCTTTTAGATTCGGCCTTTTTGAGTAACTTGATTTGGACATTATGGCTCAATTGTTGATTGGCTAGTTACAACGTATGCATTTCTCGGAGGAAGTCCTTCTTGCTTGTGCCAATCTACCAAGGGTGCACCAGGAATGCCTCAGAGAAACCAATTTACATTTTACCTGTACAGGTTGGATTGTGTAGGTCTTACAAAGGAGCTCATATAGTCTCATAGTGGGATTCGATACAATGTCATACGTTGCTATACTATTGTTATCCCCTTAACACTTTCACTACCAAGACCTTCAGTGTAGGCACTCATTTCTGAAAGTAATGGGAGATAATGCATAATAACCTAAGCTTAATAAATATATTTTCAATAAAGTTTGTTGTGAATCTGCAGTAAGCATGAGGTGTGTTGGAGTACACTCATGGTATCTGACCGTACAGCTTTTGAGATGAATGAAGGAACACATAATAATATTTTGGACTGCAGGTCCAACTGGAGCCTGCCAGTGGAGCTTCAATGGGCATCAATAGCATTTTCTCCACCGCTGTCATCCAGCTGAGGTCAACTGGAACTGTGGCTAAATGTCCCACTTTTTAGAGGCCTAATTTCAAGTGTGCCACAGCTGTCCTGCAAGCACAAGCAGCATACAAGAGGTATATTCCCCGTTTGCACGCCCGTCTCTTAGCTGTTCATAGTATGTTGGCGCTGAAAATACCTCATCATTCACAACATAATACAAAGAATCAGAGGAAACTAGGAAGTAAGAGCGAATTGACTGAAAGAGATAAACATTGTATCTCAATGAAATCAACGCTGAAAAGGGAAAAGCACTCACAACATGCATTCCATAAATGCTAAACCTTATTTGCAGAGCCCCGGCAACTTTGTGTTTTATAACAGAAATGAATACAAATAGATTGCTATTTTTGGACCCTAACCCTAAAAGAATAAACTGGCGCCATCATCCGAAGCTGACAATTATTAATCATTTTAAGAATGCAGACTAATTAATGCCAACTGAGGTGATCTTCAATGAAATATTAGTCTTGCTTGAGAGGCATCTGCAGATATGTTTAATGTGTTTTTCTGGCAAGAAGTCGCATAATTAAGAAGCCATAAAACAAAAGCCCCATGAGATACCCACGACATGGCATATCTTGCTTACAAAGGAACTGCAGAGGACAGGCCCGCCTGTTCAATCCTCACACACTAGAATAATATGCCTACCACAGTTAGATGCTATATACATTCAGGGGCGTAACGGAAAATGTTGCCCACCCCCCCTGCAGAATGCGATGAGTGACCCATGAGCCGGACATATTTCACAGATAAACATAGGTCTTGGGTTCAGTGGGGGGCCCCTTAAATGGTTGAAGTCCCCTATGAGCCCCTGGGGCTTCGGGGACCTTTGTTATGCTCTTGTGTACATTAGGAAACGCCATATTGTGCCAGCAATAAAACATCAGTAGGCATTCCAAGGTGTTTTGCTCACGAGTGAACATTGCGATTTGGGGCGCAGGCACAATGACTTTTTGTTAGATTTGTATAATAACGTATAACATTCTTACCTCCAGGTTACGTGGTGACAATGCTTTGTTTCAAGTTGCTTTTGCACCATAAGCAAATCATGTCCCATTTCGTTTGAATTGAATTGGCGTATTACTTTCATACAATTTCATCAATAATATTTCCTGAATGTGTCGCTTTTTATTAAGGTCTTTACATCAATTTTCTTTTCAATGTGGGGAACAGTTTTAAAAATAGGGGTTTCCCCCTGAGATAAGAAAAATGAGGCAGATCCCATTTATCGCCTTTGTCTTCGTTATTCTTCGTGATCCGTTGCACTCATACCTCCCTCGTAGCAAACTAAGTGTCCTGGTGAGGCACCAACACGACGCCTCCAAATCCCATCTGAATCACTGTCATTCCTGCCCTGCATCCTCTGCTACCCGAGGATAGGCCAGTTAGAGGGGCACAGTAGGAAAACCAATAGAATGGGAAGGAACACTGAATCCTAAACGCCTACTATAGTTATACCGTTTCCTACATACTTTCCCATGAAGAGGCGCATCCTCCTCCTCTTCCTACTCCTAAGACATCTATGCATCCCTTTGCTTGTCATGCACTAATCAACAGCAGGAAGAATTAACAGGAAAAGGGAGGGTGACTGCCAAAAGGATTGGCAGGAGGCAATACTGGACTGTTAATGGTAAGAGGGCTGGGGTTGACAGAAGTGTAAATTTGTTGGAGTGACCTTCTCTTCTCCTATAAATCAACAGAGAACCAACACTTGCTGCCGCTCTACCAGCTCCTCAATAACTCCCATCTTGTCCCTCCTTCCAAGATCCTTTGCAGTTCTCCCCTGTCCTCCTCTGTCCTATCCTGATCGAAGTGTCAAAGAATGTTCAGCAGACTGAGGTATGTACATAATGTAAGTCCCTAAATAAAATGTATTTGAAGTTTTGACCTTATACCGATGAGGTATCATCCTAAAAACACATGGTTATGCAAAGCAGACTGAGATAAGTTACTTCATACAAAAGCTGAAGAAGACAGATAAACGACTTCTGTAAGTAATGTTCCTCTGGGGCTGAGCAATAGAAAAGTTGTTTCATTACATTTTAAGAGTGAATGGGAGGTAACATATCTACCTGGCTGCAGACTCGAATGGGTGGTTGAGTTTATGAGAACAGATAAGCTGTGGTGTTTAGGCTGTCAAAACTGTGTGGGCAACATTCTTCTAAAGAACAAAGAAAATACTGTCCTCACTGAGCAGTCCGTCCCCTGTTTCCTCCACTGAGAGGCGTTTGTGCGCAGATGGCCAACCTCTTGTAGCGTTCAATGCTTTATATGGCAGGAAAGAAAAGGGACTGCTATTCTACCGCAAACATCACAACAAGAATTGAAGGTGGGATGAAAGGGATTGGAAACAGTTGTGTACCTATGTAGAGCTGGCATCAGCCGAAGCACAATGAAATGTAATCCACTTCTCAAACATTATCCAATTATAAAATGTAATTTATAAAATACTGCTTGGCATGCCAGAGTACGTCACTTTTCTTTACACCGGCTGAAAATATTATTCTTGATATTTGGTTGATGTTAGTCAACATAGTGTATATTTTTACAGGATTGACTTATCTGTTTCAAAAGACAAAGGAGTGGGAAGAGATTAGATCAAGCTGTAAGAATAGTGTAATGGTAGAACCACAAACTACATACAGAGGTGGTTTCTAGGCTCATGAAGAAGTGCATTGAAAATACTGCTAAAAATCTACGATTTGAGAAATCAGGACATTAAAGGTCCTCGATGTAGCACCGTTTGACTCTGGTCAGTATTCTGTGTCCAGAATTTAGATCCACAAGGGCCAGCACTAGTCTTCTACGTTACTATCTAGAAATTACTGAGACGTGTGGTAGTTCAGCAATTACCTCATTCAACAAAGAGCATCAGACGAGCAGAGATCTTAATCACCCCAGCATGGTGGACATACTGGCAGGGCCAACTTTAGCACTGGTGGCGCCCTGTGCGACAATGTTTGTTGGCGCCCCCTCAATGACCACCTCCGCCACGGATTCCCTCACTACCACCATTTGACAATGCCCCTCAAGTCTCCATAACCATTGTCTCTTAGATTAATTTAGTTTTATAGCATCTCTCATAGCAGTTTAAGATGTTAGAACACTTTACATCACACACGCATTGCACAGAGACAATCAATCATTGGTGTGTAAATCAGTGTATAGGAAATGTTACATAAGACAGAGGCCTACAAGGAGTAGGAGTCACATTTCATCCATACTGGTAGGCAGCGTAGTTTAAGAGTCCATGGACTGGAAAAGCACAAATTCAGAATTTAAAATGTAACACCATTGTTAGGGGTTTTCTTAAATAATAAGAATTGATTTCTACCCAAATGAACCCCTTTTGCAATATTAGGATAACGAAAGACTGGGCAAAAAATATACAGCTCTAATATGTTCCTTGCAGTTTGCATGCAGCTCTTTGATGGCAGTTAATAGCTCACTGCTCTATATCAGAATTTTAATTTATAAACTGCAAGTAACAAAAGGATCTCTGACAAAAGCAGTAACCCATTGACCTATTTATATTATATGCACTTTGTGATGTGAATGGGACACGTTCTTTGCTGCAGGCATATTAACCCTCTGCGCTATGATGAGCAAAACCTTCACTAGACAAAGCTCCTGTCTCTCTCCAGGAAGAACATTAATCACTGGAGTTGTAATTTTTATTGATGCCTGAAAATTGCTGGGACAATGTACGCGGCATCAGGTGCTTTTAACACGATGAACATGGTGCCCCAACCCCAAGTCAGTGCCCGGGGCGGTCGCACCGATCGCACCGCCCTAGAGCCAGCCCTGCATACTGGAGAAGAAAGGAGTAGACCCATTTTGGTGGGGAGGAGAATTAATTAAAGCACAAAGGATCTATCATGGATGCATACACCTTTTAGAGAAGACACACGAGCAGCTGACTTGTTATCTAAATCAGAAATCCCTGCTTTCAGTAAGGGCAGAAAGACGCTCTTCCCTCATTAAACTGCATGAGACAAGTACCTCGCCATGGACAACACTGCCAGAAGTGAAGATGACACAGCCTTTACCCTAGTTCTGTGGCAATGTCTACATCCAAAAAGAAAGAAATGACAACAGAAATGAACACATGACAAACGTTTTGAGCTGTTTCTTTTGTTAGTCTTACTTGTATCCTTTGGGTGTTACTATGCATTTCGATTCATGCTGGCAAGTGTTTAGTTCCTGTGCACAAAAATCTAGTTTCTCTTCACACAGCTCACCTGAAACACAAGAGAATGCATTTACCTGAAGGTGGGTAGACAAGGAAAGGAAGATGGCACACAAGATCATTTAATTTCATAGTCCACATAGATTGTCACCAGCATTAAACACCATAATCCCAGATAGAGTGGAATTTAACCCGGGGTTTAATTACATACAATTATTTATATTGTTACCTTTTAAGCCATTTACAATTTCAACAGATGCATGCCACATCCAAACAATCATAATTTTTTGTTACATGCGTCTTCGTCAGTTTGTAATAAACACAGCACACTAAACAGGTTGCACAACATACCAAGACAAACAATTCAAGACACCGATTGTACATACTGTTCTCCGGCCTCTACTACTATACGTATGAAGATATTCAGTGGAAGGTCGAAAAATGATCATAAAGCTGAGGTATGCCCAACCATAAGTTCTTCAGAGACAAACTACTGAGTGACAAAGCAAGTGGCAATCCGAAGGTTGAAAACCAAGGTATGCTCAACATCGGAACCATCAAAAGATTTACTATAAACTATGTATAAAATATGTATCTGTGCCTGTAAGAAAACTGGTTATTGGTTGTTGGGAATTAGGGGGGCGGGGGGGGAGTGCAACTTAGGCAACAACCACAATCCTTGTCAGGGTGAACTACAAAAGTCACTAATTAACTTGTGCTTAAACTTTTGGTAGCTTGGCACAAAAGCAGTCAGGCTTAACTTAGAGGCAAAGTGTGAGTATTTCTGCAGAACGCAAACGGTAAGAAAGTGAAAACACAACACAAGAAAAATACCACACAAATTTAGGAAAATGGAGTAACTTTTTATAAATAGAAAGAGACCAAACTGACAAAAATCCAATCAGTAGACCAGAGGTATTGAATTTAAAGGTTTTATGTTGTATAGAGCCTAAAAGCACAAAGCGCCTCCGTGGTCATCTGGTCATGCTAGACCAGGAAGTCACATGTTCAGGCCGACCATGATGGAGCACAGGCCCGATACAGGGACCATGTTAGTTCCTTTGAAAAGGTTACCTTTTCAAAGTCCGGCTTGGTAAGTCCAAGTCTGGTCGCATGTACGGTCATCGCTGTAGCGGGAAGATCCACCAGCCTTCGCAGACAGTTGTTGCTTGAGCTTTGCATTGCCGGTCACTGGGGTGTGTTGTTGCTGTAGAGCGAAGTGCAGATCTCGCATTGCTGGTTGTCGATGGCAGTCACTGTAGCTCGAAGAGTCAGGTTTATTGGAGCTTCGCATTGGCAGTCATTGCGGGTGGCAGAGTCTCAGCACGTAAGGGCCAATTCACGGTCGCAAAGAACCCAAAACTTTGGGATTTCCAAATTTCTTGAAGAGGAGTGCCCTCTTATGCCAGCAAAGGGTCCAGGACCTGGGGAGGCATCTTAAGACTCTTCCCACAATTGAGTGGGAAAAGATTAGATCAAGCTGTACGAATAGCGTAATGGTATAACCACAAACTACTTATAGAGGTGGTTTCTTGGCTCAAGAAGTAGTACAGGGCTCAGACAGGTCCAGTTGCAGGTTCAGGCAGGTCTAGTTGCAGCAGGTCAGCTGGGCTTGTTGTGTCCCTGTATCTCAGACTCGGAGGTCAACCAAGTGACCCTTGGAGTCACTCAGGTTAGCCTGAGATGAAGAGAGCAGGCCCAGTCATCCTTCTCAGAGACCAAGGCAGCCCTCAAGCAGCAGGTCAGTCCTCTGGGGAACAAGACAGGCCTCAAGGAGCAGGTCAGTCCTCTGGTAGCAACATGGAAGTCCTCAAGGGAACAAAGCAGGTCATTTCTCTGGGGGAACAAGGCAGTTTTCCTGTAGTGTCCACAGGTCCAGGAATGTACTGAAGTGGTTCTCTGAAGGTCCAATATTTATACGTGGTGCCAGCTTTTAAACTATGGGGGACATCCTGGGATACCCCCACATCTGGTTCTGGAAAGTCCCTGCAAAGGCTCCAAGAAGTCTGGAATGACAAAAGGCTGGTGTCAGTTTCCTTTGTGTGTGCTGGAGGCAATCCCTTTGAAGTGTAAATGGGTCAGGGAACAGGTCCGCCTAACCATCCAAGCAGGATGGCCCATCCTGTCTACAACCAGGTCCCTTTGTCTCACTGTCTGGAAGGAATACACAAACCCCAACAGCAGAGCTATTCACAGTCATGTAACACAGGACACTGGCAGCAGGCACCAAATAGTAAGGGCAAGAAAATGCCACATTTCTAAAAAGTGCAAAAGAAACAATTGATGGACGGAATGCTGGACAATGCAAACATTCACCCCCAGTCACAAGCATCTGGGTTAAATCAATCATTCTTTTGCTCGCCACACCACCCCAGTTTGGACCCAGCCATATGCAAATCAGTCTTGACCCTGTTCCTTATGGGAACAGTCCAGTCCGAACTGCCAAGCCAGGACCTCCCTGGACCGGAAACAAACATCCTGGGACCGGTTTCAGGGCATCACCCTTCATCAGCCAGGCTAGCTTGAATCCAGTGGTGTAGTGAGCACGGGACCCACGTCTGGGCATACCCTTCCCACTTAGGGCGACATATGCAAACGAAACAATTGATGGACGGAATGCTGGACAATGCAAAAATTCACCCCCAGTCACAAGGATCTGGGTTAAATCTATCATTCTTTTGCTCACCACACCACCCCAGTTTGGACCCAGCCATATGCAAATCAGTCTTGACCCTGTTCCTTGTGGGAACAGTCCAGCCCGAACTGCCAAGCCAGGTCCTCCCTGGACCGGAAACAAGCATCCTGGGACCGGCTTCAGGGTATCACCCTTCATCAGCCAGGCTAGCTTGCATATGGCTGGGTCCAAACTGGGGTGGTGTGGTGAGCAAAAGAATGATGGATTTAACCCAGATCCTTGTGACTGGGGGTGAATGTTTGCATTGTCTAGCATTCCGTCCATCAATTGTTTCTTTTGCATATGTCGCCCTAAGTGGGAAGGGTATGCCCAGACGTAGGTCCCGTGCTCACTACACGACTGGATTCAAGCTAGCCTGGCTGATGAAGGGTGATGCCCTGATACCGGTCCCAGGATGCTTGTTTCCGGTCCAGGGAGGACCTGGCTTGGCAGTTCGGGCTGGACTGTTCCCACAAGGAACAGGGTCAAGACTGATTTGCATATGGCTGGGTCCAAACTGGGGTGGTGTGGTGAGCAAAAGAATGATGGATTTAACCCAGATCCTTGTGACTGGGGGTTAATGTTTGCATTGTCCAGCATTCCGTCCATCAATTGTTTCTTTTGCACTTTTCTAAAAAGTGGCATTTTCAGAATTGTGACCAAAAAACTGACTTTAACATTAAAGAGCATATTAAATTGCAATTCATTTGAGTCCAAGCATGATATTCCTACTTGCTCCCAATCAAAAGATAGCACTTATCAAATGTAATAAGGTTATCCAATGGGAGAGATAGGCCTTACAGTAGTGAAAAATGAATGTAGGAATTTTTCACTACCAGGACATGTAAAACTTAAACCCACATGTCCTACTTTTAAATTCAATGCACCCTGCCCTATGAGCCCTTAGGGCCTAACTTAGGGGTGACATATGCATTAAAAAACACGGTTTAGGCCTGGCAAAAGGTTTATTTTAAAATTGCACTACAGGCTGCAGTGGCAGACCTGAGACACGTTCTAAAGTGCTACTGAAGCGGGTGGCACAATCAGTGCTGCACACCCACTAGTTACATTTAATTTACAGGCTCTGAGTACTATGTAGTACTGTATAATAGGGACTTAAAAGTAAATTAAATGTGCCAATCAGGTGTAGGCCACTTTTACCATGTTTTAAGAAGAGCGCACAAGTACTTTAGAACTTGTTGGCAGTGGTAAGGTGCAGAGTCCTAATATCAATATAAAACAAAATTAGAAAACAGGAGGGATGAAGACAAAAATTTGTGGGGGAGGGTGAACCAAGGATGTCATGTCTAACAGTCCCTTATACAGTATGCACTATAACTATTTACTAGTGAAACCATGTTATCATGCCTGACATCCCTTATTATTGTGGCCCATTTTAGCTTTATTTAACCATTTGACAAATATTAACTTTGCCATCATTCATCTGCCTAGCAAGCCTTCCTACAGTCTAAGTAAGCATTACTTTGAATCTAGGTTCAGGTCCCATTCCAATATGTTTTTCAGATGTGGTATTCCATAAATCTTAAATCAGAGTCTCAGGCACTAAGGAGTATATCTGACACGAGTTTTTAACCTGTCTATTTCAAGCGGACACTTATCAACACAGTTTTGTTCAACCAGCAAACTAGATTTCCCATCATTCTTCCACATCCTAGCATTCTATAGCTCCATACTCTTTCTGCCACCACCCCGACTACCTTTCTTTGTTATATATTTCTTATGTTTGTGTGGCCTACCAAGGAATCCCAGCCATGTCTTCCTAATTATGATTGGAGTGGCTGTGCATTTGAAGACGTCCTTTGTTTACTGTATCCTATACACTGCTTCCCCGACAATCCAACGTCCCGCTTAGTGGCATCATGAGACAAGATGTGCACAGTCATGTCTGTAGGACTTGATGTCCAATCCTGCAGCCATGCTCTGTGGGACCTGGTGTCCAATACTGCTGCCACACTCTTCCTCAAAGTGACCTACCACTGGATTAAGACACATCATAACAGCACAAAAGCATAACAAAGTACCAGGAACCATCTTAGAGCGTGGGTGGCATTCTCACTCTAACCATTAACCTCCTTTGCGCCGAGTCGAGCACTAGGAGATAAAGTGGTTTTGAGGGATCTGGCATGAACCTGTTTGACCTAGCTAAATGGGAAAGCAACGCTTTATTGGGATAAAAATGTGGTGGTGGTGTCTCTAAAAGGTGCAAGTCTTCCTGCACATGTATGGCCGTTGTAATTAAAAGTGTGGCTTAAAATCTGTGAGCTAGAATCTTGTGAATCATACAGTGTGCCACCTGAATAGTGTTTGGAAGTGTCTCTGTTGGTCTATAGATATACCTACAACAAGCTGGACGTATTGGCTTTGCGAATGCTTGTGAACGCTATCAAATAAATCAGTAATAGCAATTACATTGTTCAGAACAGTCAGAATTGAAAACATTTCAATTCTGAATATAGGAGACTGTGAATGAATTATTACTAAGGGGTAGTGGTGTTTGGAGTCTCTCAATCACTGCCATTCTCCCATTCACACCACTTCCCTCTACAATCTCTCCTTCAATTAGACACATGCGCCCTTTTTCTCCCTATGCCTTTGAGAAATACATCATCTACATATCTCGCACGTCATTTCCTTCCTTGCTACCACTGTCTGTTCACTGTCCATTTATTAACAAATGTATAACTCCTTCAAATACTTTAACATAAATTGGCAATTACAGTTGCCACATATGTTACCCCTGCTCTGTGCATTCTGCAGAGAGGCCAAGGACTGAATGAGCATGTAGTCTTTATGACCCACTTAAATGCACTGTGAGAAACTTGCACTGTTTTCAGCCTCAACTCCAGAGCTCTTGATCACGACACCTCATGAACACACATTATCTACCTGACCTCACCCAGACAACTAGATGTGTCTGAGGTCATAGTATGCAATACACAAGAGTCATTTGATGCATGAAAAGAAACTACAGAAATGAAGCAGCTGGTAAAAGCAAATACGTTAGAAAATGCTAGAAGAAGTAAATGTGAATCTAATCAGGAATTGCATCGCTTTCATTGATTACCTCAAAGATTTTTACAGGCACTGTTGAGAAATCGATCAGTGTTTGTTTGTAAAGTTAAGGCATGGATAAAGGGACAGGTAATCAGTTTTTAAGTCCTGCTGGCTTTGGGGACTAGCAAGACCCGCCCCACTTAAAGCTCTGTATGGAAGATCACCATAGCCTTATGGATGCTGCAAAGGCACTCCGGTTGGGTGGAGTTTGGAATGCTCTATGTGGTAAAGGGAATGTTTAGCAACAAAGGACTGTTTTGTAGCTGTGTTTCCTGTCAGACACATTTGATGATCCTTACCGCAGGAACTCAGCGGCAGGGGGCAGGGGTCTCAAGACAGTACATCAAACACAGCACATGGTTGTTACTGTTCGCGAGTGCTGACCTGAGGCCTTCAGTGGCTGTGACCAAAGGCTACTGTCCCATCAGGCTGAAGACCTGTCATTTGCAGGAATTGTGCAGATGCCCCAGGGCTTCTGGTCCAGAGCAATGGCGTAGCCTCTGAAGAGTCCATGCACCCTAGTAATAGCATCCTATCCCGGAACAAAATGGAGTGTGCACAAGCCTTGCAGCTACATAGCAAACAACCACAACACAAACAGACCATTTAAAATGACCTTGAGTTATACATATTTTGTTAAACAATGAAATGTAGGTTCTTTACCGTGGATCCAGAGTGCTGGAGAGCTCCGAAACAGAAAAGAGGCCAGACTCAAAATATACAAAAACGTTGTATGATTATCAATTTTCTGTATTAAAATTTGTCCATGGAGGTTAAAGCAGGAATTATGTATATCAAGGGTATTGTTGGGTGAAAGTAGCGCCTTCGGCACTTTAGACACACTTGCACTGAGGTGGAAGAACGCAGGAACGGAAATATGTTTTCCTGTTTAGCCATGTTTCCAGCGCAGCTCCGATTAGGCCCTTTTATCACGCCTTTGGTATGTCATACTAGCAAGGCCGGAGCTGATTAGTCATTTCAGATTTTTGTTATGCACCTTCTGCTCGCTTAGGGCTTGTACTGCACACACAGCGTGTCCCCTGGCTCCTTTTATCCAAGTATTATACGCCTGCTAAGTCCGCAGCCGCCTCGTAAAACACAAAGATGTGGAGGCGCACAGCTCCGATGTGACGAGCACTGCTGAATAAACCTCTAACTGAACAGCTACACACCAAGAGGACAGCAAGCTGGTGCTGAGCTGAGAAACCTGAGCAGTAAAAACAGAGCAGTGGCGACCCGGAAAACACCAATCTCATTCAAATACATTTAACAAGGAAATCATCTGGCACAGGTACTAAGTATGCAAACAGTAAGGAACTCTAGATTTGTGATTGTGGTACACTTGACTGTTTGTGAGCTTTCAGCTGCATTTTCCAACTGGATATTAACTTTTAAGTAGCAAGCCTTTAATGTTTAAAGCAAAGTGACTGCAGTGAAAAATGAGGATGGTGCAAATGTCTAGCTTTGCCATCAATTCATGTTGTAAACAAATGGCCTTCATTTGATGGTATCTTTTGCATTAAGTTGCGAAGCATGAGCACCCGCGCAAACCTTTAGTAAACAGGGGCCAAAATGGCTGTAGCCACCAACCTGCGAATTCACCCTTCTCCCTTTTGCTCACTCCTCCACACATGATATGTGTGATATCTTAATCTCAAATTATCTACATAGCCCTTTCAGTTTTTGGCTTTTAGGCCAGGTAGCATATATGTTATGTGCAAAGGTAATAATATGCAGAATTGAACATGATAAAAGGTTGAGAGTGACGATGTTGTAGGCCTCCCCAAAGCGCAGCAGAAGGTATTGGCATAGTAGAGAGACCTTGCCAACCAGACTGTGTTCAAACTGGCTACTGTGGAGCGGACACTGCAACGGTCTATTAATAAGTCCGACCTGCCTTCAGCATTAAGGTTCCTTGCTTGGGGGGGGCGCCATGCCTCGATTATATGCGATGCATTACCTCATTGAAGGGGACATGCATGGCATAAGTAGCCTTCTGCATGATATAAGGTTAATGCAAGCCCCCCATTTGCTCTCTATTACTTTCGTCAAAGGCAGTCTCATTGCAGGAGGATTAAGTAATAAAGAGCCTCTGAGTAAAGTACAGTGTGTTGGAAAGGCATGGGGAAAATAATGAGTTTGGCACAGAAAGTTAGGAAACAAAACAAATCAAGTAATTGTGGTGCCCATGTGTCTGCTCAGAAGGTGGCCTTTCAAAGAACGCTTGAAAGGAGGCAGAGATGGCGTTGTCTGGGTAATCGCTATTTTAGGGTCAGTTCCTGAGAAAGTTCTGGTATTCTTTTCGATTTTTTTCCAGAACCACAGGATGTGATTGCCTGCAGTGTGCTTTGCTTGTGAGTTTCCGTGCACGGTCAGAGGTCTTTCGTGCTTCTTAAGGCATGGACATGAGTTGAAGTGGACTGTCCTGTTTGTCAGGCATGCGTTTTGGAAGACACTTATAGCTTCCCATGATATCCATTTGAGTGAAGTGAACAGAGTGGTAATATGGTCAAGTTTATGCTTTTAGTGACTAGACATTCTCCAGCTTGTCCATCTACTGTCTGTGCAGCTGTCACTTTTTGAAGAGGTGAGTTATGGTCCATATGTGAGAATACGAAGGATTGGAATGTTTTCTTAAGGTCCTCATTGGTAATGAGTGGCAAAAACGGACTGGTTAATGTTACTAAGTAATATGCTTTTGGGTACGTTTTTTTACCTGGGATTTCATGTTTAGGTTCTAAATTATAAAGGTGAAGGATTTGCCTAAATGAACTGCTTTTGAATTCATTTATAGGACCAACCAGAAGGTCAAGGAGAAATCAGAACTCCTTTACTCCAAGATGACATGTAAAATCTTGTTTACATGCAGCAGACATACAGGTGGACAAACGTTTGTTACAGGCTGCCCCATTACATACTTTGCCTGAAATCTAAGAGGCTTTGTGGAGTCTTGAAATGCAGGGGATTGCATTGCTGAGACATTAGTGAGTTGGAGGTGTGTTCACCTGGAGGATGCTGGTGCAATGCTGCAGTGCTGCATCTTAACCCAAGAAGCAGCCCAGTGACTAAAGCGGAGCCATGATGCGCAGCAGGTAGAGACCACCTACAACGTGAGCCAAGGACGCAGGCAAGGAATTTGTGAGAAGTAGAAGAGCCAAGCTGCTGCATTGATTTCTGCCTCCACAGTCACCCTGCTTGTTCCAGAAGAAAAACACATCTAATGTAAGTTATCATGGTTGGAAAACAAGCCATGCAGGACCCTACTTAGAATTTCTAATAGCAAAGCCTGGTTATTGTGCAGGGTGTAAATATGGAGCTCAATATCAGGGCGTTAAAGGACAACCAGTGTCAGTGAAGATTATTATTTGGTCTTTTCCAGAAGGAGCGAGTTCAACCGAGCTCTTCGTGTAATAAACCTTGGGTATTGTCTACTATTAGTGGTCTCTTTGCAGCACTGACACTGTACCACAATGCTATGCAATGCAACCATTTGGCATTTATTCTACTTTAGTTGCCTGTCTGAATACAACACTGTGTTCCAATAAAGAAGATCCATTAGTACTTATGAAATCTATTTATCATATACATTGACTCGCATACACTTTCCCATAGCTTACTGAAGTCTGTGCGTTGTTGTTTCCATCAAAATTACCTGCCTTCATTGCAGCCATTGGTTTAAGCATGGAACCAAGCCTCTGTGAATGCTGTTATTTCTAGATGATTGTTCAGTGGATAGAAACACTCATTTGGTACACAGCTTTTCAGCAAGTCCCCTTCCAGGATGCGCTGCCAGAACTAATGGCAGAAAATTACTACTGACGGGCAGGGCATGTATTCTGCATCACAAAGTTTATTAGTGTTTGACCCACAGCAGTTCACAGAACCCTATCTATTACCCCATTGTCACAGTTCGAAACATCATCCGGCTGAGGGCAATATTAGTAGTGTGACTGTGCGCCATCTCTTGGAACTTTTCACCCCCTGCGACAATGTATGCCAAGGCAAACACATTGAAAAGAATGCAAGCGAAGAAGCTGCAAAGAAGACCTTGTAGGCCAATGAGACAAACTCCAGTGAATTATAGATAGCTCCAACTTACCTCCTTGTTTTAGGACTTAAATCACTACTGCAGCCTCTGCAACATGACTAACACTACACCAACCCGCACAATGAGCAGAGCAGGTTTCTTATAACTTGGGTAACTAATAGGCTACCTTCTTTGCTTAGATCTTTTTATTTGTATTTCAACTGAATAGCAAAACAAGTCACCAAGAAGAACATCCCCCACTCACCCTTCCTTACAACACTCCCAGCGCTCCCTATTTGCACACATTGTCCACTCATGGGTGGATTTCCGCCAACATCTTGTCTCCCCACAATCCACATAGTTAAGCAAATATGACAAACGCCATCAGATTACATAAATAAGTGTAAGGCCCTTAGTTTAGGCTGAGCAAAATGTTGACCGTCTACTCAAGAGAGCTACTGTATCAGTGGGCACCACGTGGCGGGAAATTTCTTCTCTGTGCAGCTCAGCTCATGTGATCATTTTCCAGGCGACCTTCTTTATAAAATTTCAAAGCACCACGTTGCAGTAGTGGGCATCATGGCCAATGTCTAACATAACTACACTTTGCTACTCTATGTTGTCTTCTTGGAATACAAGATTGAAACACTGCACTGCAGTACAAAACACAGTAGCATGTTGTACATTCTACCAAAAAATGGTTTCACGGTCTGCAAAGGCTGCCTGAACGGGCCAGAATCTAATGCCCAAAAAACGTCTTTGCCTCACGTATGAATGGTTAGCCAGCACTGCCCATTACCTTTGTTACAAACTCAAGTACATGTGTTTCGATGTGCCGCCCTTGTTCTGTATAATCCTGCCCTATAGTAAGAGTAGATCCCCGAGAGCCTCATCTCCATCACTAAAACCCATTTGCTCTTTCTGTTCAGTAAATATACGACTAAAACTCATCTATGATAACTCGAACATGGATCTCAAGTTATGAATATGGGGGAATCTAACGTTAGGTGTTTGGAAATGATGATTCTAATTAAGTGGCAGCACAGGTGTGTGAGTTTAAAAGCAACATAAATACACTCATGTATGAGCTATAGAATACATCTGACGGTTGGGTGTTATTTTCAATCGTCTATACCTCTTGTCATACCTGTACCTGTCACCCACCCCAGGGAACCCATGCCTGGTAGTTTATTTGTATGTTGATGCATATATGGCCAACATCATTGCCAGATTCATTTGTGCTGCTCAGTTGAGGGACAGATATGTTATTGGCACATTCATCTCAGCCATAAGAGGTGCAAACCTACAAAAGTGCCATCATTTAGAAACCATATAGGTTCTCTTTCCAAGTACTAAACCTTTATTTCATACATGCAGCCACTCTGCATGTATGATAAGGTCAATGGCGACCAAGGATGCTGAACTCTGGTGTCTCTCTGGTGATCCTGGTCAAAAACATACTCTGCTATCTACATTCATTGTTTCTGATGAAAGTCTGCTCTCAAATACAACTAAACCAATCTTTCCTATAATTAAGAGACACTAAATGGGTTTTCGTGTTAGTTGCCACAGTGAAATAACTTAACACATACATCAAAGTCCTGTACATCTGCCTCTTCTGACCTCTGCACCCTGCGAGGCCCTTTTAGGAGGCTCTGCTAATTGGCTAATGTACCATTTGTAATGTTTGAATGAGTAATTAAATACACAGTGCTTATAATTGCCAAGCATTTCCAATACTTTCCATCTGGGACAGGCGTTTTGTCGTTAGCAGGGTCAGTCTGCCAAGTTCCAAATCTAGGAAATGATCATTTTGAAATAATAATTGTGTTCCAGTTTGACATTGGCGCGTTCGTATCCCCGGGGACCATGCAGTGATTTACAATGAAAACTACATTTTAAGACTTATATTATTGTAGCACAGACTCTGCAGTGACAAAAATGGTGGCTTCTCACTGTCAGCAGTGCTTAAAAGCATATATGTTTTTCACCAGTGTGTGCACATTCCCTCCGATGTGATTAGAGCAGATTCGCATATTACAATTTTCAGAAGTTAGTGCACATTTTATGACAGTTTCCCAACTGAAAATATGGTTAAAAAAACTAATTCGGCACTAATGTAAAGCAGTGTTTTAAATCAAACAAAATCATGAATGTTGTAGCGCTCTGAAATATTTTTTCACTACCGTAGTGTTTGACGTATTCGAAACTAGCCAGAATGGAAGAATTCATAATTTGACCAAACTGAAATTAGTGCAAAGCCTGTTTTGCTACTTTCTAATTTACGAACAACTTGATAAAACATATGCTAACTGATAAAAAACTTAAAATGTGTATCTACACTAGTCACAACAGACAGTATGGGCACAAACTGATTACAGAGGGGGGGCCTATTCACAAAGGCAAATTTACAGCCACCCTGTAGTAACTTTACAATTTTTAGCTATTGACCATTTCAGAATAGTAACTTTATTTTGCATTTTTTTTGCTATTCACCAGTACGAGGCGCAGCCTTGGATGCCCCCTGGAAATGGAAGGGTGAGGGGGGAGGTGGGTGTGGGAGGGGGGCGGAGCCTACAAGAACATGATTTGTGAGTGTAAAGCTGCTACTCCTAACTTTTCACACATAGGCAGAGATCTCCACCACCGGGGTGTAGATCAGCCAAGGTAAAGTTTAGGGATACTTAATAAAGTTTAATAAGTATTAAGAAATATTAAAAATACTTTAATGTAAAATACAAATTAAATTAATTGAAAATCATTATTCTTAACCTAAAAGCAAAATATAAAAATGTTACACCACATTAACTAAAATCAAACGTTTCATAAATTAAAAAATATATTAGTTTAATTTATAATGACCATTTTAAATAATTTTAAAAAATTCACACTCCATATCATTTTGAGATGAAAAGATTATGTTGTAAAATTTATTAAAGCAAACACAAGGAGATGATGGATGGAGCGCTGAAACTTTTCAGACACTCACCCTCAGTCACAGATCTGGGTTGAATCCATCATCATTCTTTAGCTCACTTCTCCACCTCAGTTCAGACCCAGCTATATGCAAATCAGTCTTGACCCTGTGCCTCATGGGAACAGTCCAGCCCAAACTTCCAAGCCAGGTCTTCCCTGAATGGGAAACAAGCATCCTGGGACCGGTTTCGGGGTAACACCCCTCATCAGCCAGGCTAGACTGAATCCAGTGGCAAAGTGAGCAAGGGACCCATGTCTGGGCATACCCTGCTAATGTAGGGCGAGCAAAGCAAACACAAGGAGATGATGGACGGAGGCCATCTGTTCCATAGGAAAAGCGTTTTGTGTGTTGCTAAATAACTTTGGAACCCCTTGACGAATCTCCACAAAACTTTCCAAAAAGGTGCTACCTTTTGACTAGTTTGTGTTTGGAAAGTTTTGGGGTGATCTGTCAAGTGAGGGCTGAGAAAAAAAGAGGGATCCCAAAACGCAAAATCCTCATGCACTTTCCATAGACTTCTTTAGACAAGGCTACAGCAAAAACTGCAGAACTGAATAACATCACATTTGGCAGGAAGCTAGATCTTGGTATGCAGATTGTGCTTTTGTTTTTTATACCATATTTCATTGGCATTTTCTGCACATACACCATACAAAGCAGGCAATAAAACAACACAGAGGACAGTACAATACTTCCATGGAAGCCCAAGTCTTGAGCTCACCGGATCAATGCCAGGGTGCATTATGCGAATAGAGAGCCTAAAAACAAAGAACGAAAAAGGACAACACTCTGCAAGCAACTAATGCAGCATCGAACCCCACCCCACCACATTGTTCGGTCTTAGAGGTACCCACCTCAGTACCCCCTAGTAGGGACATTGTCTATAACTCCAACAGCTTTGGAGTCACCTCAGTCAGGGAAGGTAAAACACAGATAGCACAGGGAGGCGACTGTGGCGTCTTGTCTCCCTAGAGATTCACAGAAGAAGCAGTCCCCCAAACCCTCCATCCCAGTTGCAATTAAGGTGTCCCATGCTCTAGCCACTTCCATGGAGCAGCGCTATCTCTTGGCATCAGAGCACAGCAGCTCCTTCATATGCCACCCATTTTCTCACCCGCATGTCCACCTGGAAGCCTGCAGGCCCGCACACTTTTCCAATGAAGCGTGATTTGCCATTTCACTAAAATCAGGCCCAAATCAATAAACCGAGATGTGACTGTGTTTAGCAGGCTGAGGGAACATACCCAGGAGACAGACTGTGGGCACTGTCTGCAGTGCACGCTCCTTTGTCTCTGAAACCAGGGTCATCACCTACCAGATCTCCGTCAACTGGGGGAACTCCATACCATGTGATACATGTCAGCGTCTGCCAGGAAACACCGTGGGCACTGCAATCCCACCCCTGGGTAAAATGTGTTAATCTTCGCAAGTGTAAAATATGCCCTATTAAGATAATATAAGTTAATCAACTTAAAGCAGGCATTTTTAGAGACCAGGGGTATCTTGGCCAGCAGCTAAGCCCAGTCCGCCTCAATAATAGGAGTGCCGGTGTCTTCCTCCCAGATGTCCCCAAGAGCAGTAAGGGGAGCGCATGTATTAGTGCAATAGTCTGCCTATAAGCGCGTTATAGCCCTACGTGTGCCGGATGACGTGCACTGCACATGGCACCCATGTAGCAGTGTCTGTTCCTCCTGCACTGGCCGCCATCCTTGCCGCAGCAAAGCTAAGACTGTGCCATAGAAGAGGAAATGGCCACTTGCATATGTCACCTGAAAGTCTTCAAAGGGTTGTAATGTCCCAGACTCATAGAGATCCCCCACCGCTAGTAGCCCAAAAGCTGCCGATTTCCCCAACCGCTCATCTGCCTCTACAGGCAGGATGCGTGCCAACAAGCGAAGGGGTATCGCCGGACAATAAGGAGCCGCCACACCCGAGCGCTGCTGGTAACGCACCCAACAGTGTTGGGCGGCTGTTTGCAATGTGTTGGGCATCACTCTGATATTTATGGGCTCCAGCAAGAGTGGTTTCACCCAGGCCATTGTCTGCACTCCTCCTTCCACAGGTCGTCCACCCCACAGAGCAGTACCTACCCACCTGGCTACCCAGTTGGGTCATCAGATAATATGCCTCAAAGTCAGGGGCAGCCAGTCCCCCATCCTGTGCCGAACGCTGCAGTTTCACCAGGGCTACCTGACGCTGGCCTGAGCCCGAGATGAGATCTACCAGTAAGGACTGCATCTCCCTGAACTTAGAGCAGGGAGTCACCACCGGAAGCATAGAGAAGTAATAGAGGAGTCAGGTCAAACCTATCATCTTGGCGACAGCTAAACGCCCCGCAACTGAAATCGGGGAGTCTTCCAAAAGTGTATCGATCTCCTTAGCGCCGTCAGGGCCCACCTGAGTTTGCAGCCTCGGTGCGATAGAGCTGTACGTCCTGTAACGGAAAGTGGTGGCCTCCCACTGCAATCCCCTGATAGGGGTGGGGTCTCCTGCAAGAAGTATAGACTGGTCTTCCCCTAGTTCACGTTCAGAACCGATAAAGCACTAAATTCCTCCAGAAGGCCATTCACTCTAGGAACATCCTCCCCGTAATCCTTCAGGAAGAACAGTATATCATCAGAATGTAATGCAAAGTGATGTGTGAGCCACTGGTGCAAGATAATGCGGTAGTGTACCCTCACTTGTGCCCTACAAGCTAGAGGCTCCACTGCCAGGGCAAACAACCGTGAGGACAAGGGACAACCCTGACGCATACCGCGCTCCACCACATAGGAATCCTAGATCACACCCCCTGTCCGGACCCTCGCAGTGGGCTCCATGTACAGTAAGGGCACCCATGCCAGGAACATGTCACCCAGGCCCAGTCGTCTCAGCTCAGCACCGCATAGCGATAGCCCCATCCCAGGCTGTCGAACGCGTTCTCAATTCCTATGGTCAGGACCGCTGCCCTTTCATCCAGCTCCACTGCAGTCACTAGTAGGCACACCACCCTTCTAATATTAAATACAGTGCACCTCCTGGGGATGAATCCCATCTGGTCATTGCACACAAGACCCGACATGTGGGGACCCAGCTCAATACCTTGTAATCAACATTGAGCAGGGATAGGGGCTGTACGACACCCTATCTTGCCCGGCCGACCCTGTTTAAGCAGAGGGACAACCAGGGCCTCCCTTGTCGTAGGGGGTAACACATGGGCCTCCCGCACCAATATGTACATCCAGGCCAACCGAGGGCCAGTTGAGTAATATAGGTGGCATAAAACTTGACTGGAAACCCATCTGTATCCGCGACCTTCTCCTGCGCCATATCCTGGACCATGCCTGCGACCTCTTCAGCCAAGAAATCCTCCTCTGGCAATGGCAGCAGGTCCAGAAAATGAGGCTCTGTCCAAGGTCGGCGTGCATTAAGCACCAGGTAGTACTCACAGAAGAGGTCATTAATATTGACCCAGTTGTAAACCCGGGCTCCCCCTTCACTCATGAGCTCCACAATCAGAGAGCCGCGTTAAGTGGGATTCGCTAGCCATGCAAGCAGAGCCCCAGATTTATTCCTCCAAGAGTGTGTTCTGATCATGTATTCTTTATAGTCATAGCAACGCAGGCGTTGTACCAAGGCTGCCATGGCCACCTTTTCCTGCAGTAATGATCCCTGCACTGACGGGTCAGTATGACAGCGCCATTGCAGCATATGCAGTCACCCCTCCTGAGCTTTCACCTCCTCTCACAGAGTTCTGCGCACCACACCCATCCATGCAGCGTTCTCTCACAACAACCTTAAAAGCCCTCAATTCTGTCAATACGGAGTCTGCAGAACCCTCATTATTCTCAAATTAACTCAGAATGTCCTCCCTCAAACTTTCCAGTAACATCTGCTCTTCGAGATTCTCACACCGCAGGTGTCAGTTGGGTATCTGCGTGTGCGCCAGGATCCAGGCCAGTATGACCATAATCGGGTAATGATCAGATATTGTACGGACCAATTACTTCGCATTGTGCACCTGGGTATGAACACCTAGAGAGCAAAGAAAGGTGTCCAACATGTAGATCATGCAAGGGTGAGTAGAAAGAGTAATCTCTTCTATAGGGTTGCGCAGATGCCAGGAGCCACCCAACCCTCATCTCTTCAACCAGTCCACCACCTTTCTTGCAGTCCAGACTACTGGGGAGTCCCACAGGGGTGGATGGGATCTATCTAGTGAGGGGTCTGCCACACAGTTAAAGTCCCCCCTATTAAGATGGGGCCCAACAGGTACGGGGCCAGCACCCCCACAGCTTCTCCAAAAATTTCAGCTGCTCAGTATTGCGAGCATAGATATTAACCAATGTGAGGAGTTTTCCCCCCAGCCGGCCACTCAACACTGCATAGCGCCTCTCTCTGTCCACCTTTCCTGCCAGTACTTGAAAGTGTACTCCAGACAAACTTATATCAGCCCCCCTATGCAAAAGCTGACTATGTGGTGAAAGTTAGGTGTTGTGTCCTGCATTTCTGGAGCTCCCCTCCCTCTGTGGCTGCGAGCTGCATCTCCTACAGAAAAACAATATGCGCTCTCCTTCGCTTAATGTAGGCCTGGGTTTTGTACCTCTTAGTCATGCTATTCAGCCCTTAAACATCCAGGAGCGTAGTGTACAGTCAGTGAGCACTACGACAATCCCAATCTGTCCATTCAGGTGGCTCGCCCCAAAATGGGGATTCCCACAGCCACTCCCTTCCCTCTCCATACTTGTCCACATGCACCCTCAGATCCAAACAATTAACCCCTCTCCCCAGGACAGCCATGAAACAGTCCCACCATCCAAACACTTACCAACCAAAACAACAAAGAAACCCAAATAGCAAAAGAAATCATGTGTAAAATCACTCAGTGAACAATGGTAGGGTTGAGGCGCTCGCCGAGCAACGGTAGTCCCGTGCCTACGCACATCATTCCAGCCATGTGAAGAAACAGGGCACAGAGGCAGCAAACAAGGGTACACAACAATTCGCCAGCAAAGGAAACCAGGCCCAGCAAACCAAAGTGAACCAAGGCAAAGCCACACAGAGTCAAACACAGCTCAGCACAGTAAAACAAGGGAAGGCAGAGCCCTCCCTCTCACAATTAACAAACCATATTGTCCAACATGTACAGTTCACGATCAGCCCAGGTCATCAGCCTCACAAGACGTAATATTCAGCAACTCCTGTTCAGAGGGCGAGTGTAGCGTAGAATCTGAGGGTCTATCAGAGTCAGATGCACGGGAGCCCACACCATTCTCCATGGAACGGAGCCCCACCCCACCCTCCCAAGACTGGCCACCACAGCCAATGCACAGTGGTGATTCTCCAAAACTTGTTCACGGCATGGGCCACCAGGGGACATCGGGCCAGGGTGGGCCCTCTGCCGCATCCGGGGGCATCCAGCAGTTCCCGGCACCTCCACATTCCTGGAATGCGGCTCGATCCAGTCCCAGACATTCTTCAGGTCAGAGAAAAACAAAGTGCCAGTATCGCCCATAACCTTTAATCTAGCTGGAAACAGCATGGCACATGCCACTCCCAGCTGTCGAAGTCTGGCCTTGGCAGCCACAAATGAGGACCGTTGCTTTGGACAGCCAACGTGAAGTCCAGGAAAATCATGACATTACTACTGTTCACAAATATGTCCTCCTTGTCTGAGCTTCTTTTAGATGTGATCTCGGTCCTTAAAATGCAACAGACGGGCCACCACGGCCCGCAGGGGGTGCCCGGCATCGGTGGTTTAGCGGGCACTCTATGTGCTCTTTCCAGCACGAAGAAATGGGAAAGACCATTGGGTGCAACCTCCGAGCAGAGCCACTGTTCCAAGAAGGAGACAATGTACTGCCCATCCTTGCCCTCCCGGAGCCCCACAAGGCGTATATAGTTCTGACTTGCCGGTCCTTCAGCGGCCCCCGTCCTATGTTCCAGTATGCACATGGTTTCTAGCTCCTCAGCCATCTGTGAAATGAGACCTCCAATCTCCGGGCACATATCGGCTACTGCACGCTCCGTGTTCATCAGGCGCTCAGATAGTTTACGATAATCGTCCCTGAGAATGCCCAAATCTACCACAATGGTATTTAATTCGTGTTCCAGAGCCTCCCTGGAACTGCTGATGGCTGCCGTGATGGAGTCCAGGGTCGTGGATGTATCCGACGTAGTGCCAGCCAACCCATCTCCAGTTACAACCGGTGCATTAGGGCCCAAAATGGTGCGACCATCAGTCTTGGTCCTCTTCAACATAAACACCTGGCCCATGGTCAATGTGCTTGTAGCGCCACCCCCACTGGAATGCAGCACCAGTCTGCCAGAAAAACAGCCAGTCGAGCCCGGGGCCCCCTAACAAGGAGGGGGCAACCACTACACAGAAGCCCCAACATCAGCAGCAATATCAGCAGGGTGCTAGGCCAGCAGTAGCCACCTGTACAGTCCAATCGGCGCACGTCTGTAGCGATACAGGGGGATCGCTGGCTTCAGGTTCTCCACCACAAAAGGGCCAGTAGGCAGCTCCCCGAAGCACCAATCTAACAAGTCCTCACCGCGCCAGGCAGGTAGAAACAGGCACCTACCGAGCTCCAGGGTGTGGGGGAGAGGGGACCATGGGGGAGATGAGGGGGGAAGAACGGCCACCAAGACCCGATCTGGCTAAGTCAGGAGTGGGCCCCCGCACTTGCTCCCAATTGGTGTCGCCTCTCAGGGGAGCCCCCCACTTCCAGGTCGTGCCACAATGTCCAGCAACCTAGGAGGCCACAAATGGTCAGAGGCTGGTCCCCTACTCACCCAACACCCTTAGTGGTGACACCATAGGTCCCTGCACTCACTGCCAGGATTGTGGCCCCAACACCTGTCCACTTGATCCCTAATGTAAGGGGGGCCCATTCAGCAGTCTCGGCCCGCAGCTCCGGCAAATCACTGTCTCTGCCTCACGTCAGGGCAGCCGACGAGGCTCACATAGGTCACTGAGAGGGTGGGGGGCAGCTCTCCCGGCCCTCGACATATATATATGCGTTGGTGCGTGTTGCCATCTTGGTAGGAAGCGTGACTGCTGATGCAGCTGCCCACATCAGGGATACTGCCCGCTTTACTCCTCCTGGGCTGCTGCTGGCACAGGCAACAGCGGGGCACCAGCACAGGGCACCTCCTTTCCAACAGGCTGGCCCTCAGTTAATCTTCTCCGATGCCTTGAGCATGGGCTGTCGCCGCTCAGCTACTCCAAGCCATGGCTGCCTCATCGGCCTACGACCTCCACAGGCACAAGGCGCCTATGGCAAGGCGCTATCAGTTCGCCAGAGGGAGAGAGGAGAGGGGGGCAGCCCGTTGCAGCACCGACTCCCATGCAGCCACCATTTTCAAAGTTGCAAGCCTCTATCTTTCAGTTCACCGCCGGTACAGACTGTGGTGGAGCACCAGCACCGGGCACTCCCACTCATCCGAGGGGTCCCCCTGCACAGGATGTCATACGGATGGAGCTGGGATGCGGCACAGCCTCGGAAGCTCTCACTCCATCGGCACGTCTCACTCCATCAGCTCCCAAGCCACGACCCGTGCTATTTGTGATTTGGTGTAAATCCGTTCAATAGGTTTTGAGATATTAAGGTTTACCTAAAATATAGCTATCTGGATGGTTGGATTTGTTTACGGAGCAATGTATACAAAAGAAGCTTGGGTGATGTCATCAGTGGTGACATCAGTGATGTCATTTGAGATATCATCAGTGATGTCATAAATGATGTGACAGAGCGTCATTGAGTTAATATGTGAGGTCATAAGCAGTGCATGGCAGGGGCGCGAGCTATAGTTAGCTGTGCTAAGTATAACTGGTGAATTTCCGTGTTTTTTTAGTTCAAAACATTAATGTTGTCACTGACATATTTACCTACTTGTAACATTACTTTGACCTTTGTTTTTTCACTGAATATATATATGAATATATATATATACACACATATATATATATATATATATATAAAATATACAAAAAGAGTAGCCTCTAGGTGGGATGCACTCCCAGGTGGAAATTACGCCAAAGGTGCCTGTTATATGCAGGGGTGCCGGCGCGAACATCGGCAATCCTTTTAAAGACATTTTTGAATGTGAGTGACGGCGGCGACCCACTTGGGTTTTACTGAACCACCAGTCCCAGGAAGCATTGCTTCAGGTGGTTCACCTGAGCATAATTATTACGGGGATTTACTGGTGGCTGCCGCACGCCGTCACGTCACATGGTCTGCCACTGAAGAGGGCGTTGGCCCGAAACGC
The DNA here is from genome assembly GCA_963921515.1 of Calotriton arnoldi. Classification (NCBI taxonomy): domain Eukaryota; kingdom Metazoa; phylum Chordata; class Amphibia; order Caudata; family Salamandridae; genus Calotriton; species Calotriton arnoldi. The sequence continues at coordinate 1,328,796 of CAWUFW010000493.1, read as the reverse complement.
GTCTGGCAGGAAACCAGAAAAGGACTTTGTTCATGGCGTGTGCCCTTGCTTTGGCGTAATTTCCACCTGGGAGTGCATCCCACCTAGAGGCAACTCTTTTTGCACATTATATATATATATATATATCCAAAAGCACAGTTCGGCTAAGCCCAAGCCTCTTGGTCACGGCGGGCACACGGCAGGGGAAGCCAGCCCCTAAAATCCACAAAAATCCAATGATTAACGTGCATGTAAAGAAGAAAACACTGGAGCCGTGGCCACAATTCCAAGCGTGTTTAATTGCAACACTAGGTCCCAGGGACCTAGTGTTGCAATTAAACACGCTTGGAATTGTGGCCGCGGCTCCAGTGTTTTCTTCTTTACATGCACGTTATTCATTGGATTTTTGTGGATATATATATATATATATATATTCACTGAAAAAAAACACAGGTTACAGGAACATTATAGTTAGGCTGACATTTCACTCGTACAAAACCAGAGGAATTCAGCCGTTATAGTTAGCTGAGCTAACTATAACTTGCGCCCCTGCAATGCACTGCTGATGATGTCACATATTACATCATTCATGACATGGTCAGTGTTAGAAATGGGATTTCTGGTTGGCTAAGGCTTGCGCCAAAGCCAGGCAGAAACCACCACTCTGGTCAGGGCAAGGGAGTTACACGCTGAAGATAACCCCTGCTCACCCCCTTGGTAGCTTGGCACGAGCAGTCAGGCTTATCCCAGAGGCAATGTGTAAAGCGTTTGCGCAACACACACACACAGCAGCAACACACTAGGCACACCACAAAAGAAACTCCACACAAGGTTATATAAAAAATAGCCTTTGTATTATTATAAACAAATTAGAAACATAATCACACATTTACACTGTGCCAACTGGCACTAGGCAATATTCACAGGGGATTATATACAGGACCAGGCCAATCGGGCCACGGTCAGAACCATCAGAACAGGTAAGTAAATGCAAAACACAACCAGTAACTACTGGTACCATAATGACCTAAGCATTATCATATTAGCATTAGACACCATCGTAAAATATCATAGCATGACATTAGGCAATAAATCACATTAGGCCCAAACCTCATTAGCATAAACACATTACGCACTAGGCCTCACCAGCATAAACACATTATGCATAAACATCCTAAACATAAACACATTATGTCATAGGCATCACAAGCATACATCACATTACGCAATAGACATCACATTAGGCATAACATTACGCATAAATCACATTACGCATAGACCTCATAGCAATATCTGTAGGCATAAACACATGATAAAAGGGGCATCACATTAGGGCTTTGCGCCCTACCAACATTAAACCTGTTCCCCAGGCCAACTGGCCTCTAAAGGGAGGGCCCCACTGCCCTCTGTCCAGAAAGTCAGGGCTTGGCTGCCAATGCAGCAGACTCCAAAGTGCGCAAAGCGCTGGGGCAGGGCAGGAGTGTATCTTACTCCTTCATCTCAAAGACGCTCCCAAAGGAAAAGAATGGTGCTGGCACTACTGTGCCTGGTGAGCCCCACTCTGGGAATCTGTAAATAAAACTTTGCCCCACGTTGCAGCTGCCCGCTACGGCGGCGCAGCTGAGGAAACAAAACAAGCACTGGCACTACGGGGCCCCAGGGAGCACCGAGGCGGCTCCAGGCACTGACAATGTGCCTCGGTGGAGCCAAGATTGCCCCCAACATTGCAGCTGCCCTCTGTCAAGCGGGGCAGCTGAAGAAAAATGAGCCCTGGCACACAGTGCCCTGAGAGCCCCACTACGGGACTCTAACTTGCCAAATTGCTCCCAAAAAGAAATCAGTCCCGGGAGCTCTATTCACTGGGCTCCTTCCAGGGCACTTCTGGGCCCCTGCGAGTCCCTCGCGTCGGGACCCTAATCATCACAGTTCCCCCTTCCCCGGGGCACCTCTGGGGCAACTCATGACTTAGAGGAAGAACCGGCTCCTTTACAGCCCCACTCACCGGGGCTTTTGGTAGACTCCTCCAACTTCCTTATCGGCACCTGGGACCGGCGTGGGCTCTTCTCCTCGATCGGCTGTATGGGGAGACTCCGGTCGAGCCCCTCCTCCTGCCGTCACTCTTTGGCGGGATCCGGGTGCTGGCGAGCCGGCGCGAGGCTCCGTTCTTGTTGATGCAGGCCTGCGGGGCTCCCTCTCCTCCACACAGGGAGGCCCCGCCCACAATCATGCGAGGTGCCTGACTTCCTGGCCGGCTGGATTCTTTTCCGGGTCGCTGCTCACGGAGCGGCGGCCCTTCGGCAGCACGCAAATGCGGGGTGGGCACCCGCTTTAGAACGGAGCTCAATTGCGGGGTGGTGGGCACCAGTTTTCAAATAAAACACAAATGCGTGGTGGGCACCCGCCATCATTAATACTCCCAAAGCGGGGTGGGCTCCCGCCACGAGAACCATAAAAGTGGGGTGGGCTCCCGCTCCGCCGAAAGGCAACAAATGCGGCAGAAATGCGCGGTGGGCTCCCGCCCCGTCCCACAGCACTGTGGGGGGATACCTACATCGGGCTCCCCTCACCAGACGTCGCGGCTCAGCGCTGCAGGGCCCCAGCACTCCCCCCGGCCTGGGAGAGAAAATAGAGTGCTCACGAGGCGCTAAAGTCCTGAAAAAGTCCAAGGGGCATAGCTGGGCCCAGGGAGGCCAGCACACAGGGCCCTCCAGCAGGGAGGCAAGCCCTCGTGGCGATTCCTCCTGGGCCCCAGCAGCACAGGAACAGCCCCAGAAAAGTACAGGAACAGCCCCCTGCATGGGGTCACAGCCCCTACATTTATACTAACATTTCCTTTGTCTGCAGTACAGGGCTTGGGGGAACCAGTTAGGACTGGTTCTGGAGCACTCTGTTTACAGTGCTCACACCCTTCTTTGGGAGATGGGGGCTCGGCCATCAGACACACCACAGGGGGGCGGAGCCAGCATTCACTAGGGCAGGCACAATCATATTCAGGGACCAGGGACTTCTCCTCCCACTACTCCAAATGCAGATGTCCCATTCAGCCTAGCGCTGACTCACCCTGCCACTCCTGGAGCCACACACACCTCACCAGCCCCTGTCACTCAAAAGCCAGACATGCAATTCACATCAGGCAGGCAGACACATAGCACACAGAAATGCCAACTTCTAAAAGTGGCATTTCTAAAATAGTTATAATAAATCTGCGCACACCATGGCATAGAATTTATTATCACTATTCCAAACATACCAAACTTGACCACGCTGCGCATATCATATCAGGAATAACCACTGAAACACTTTTCAGGGAATCCCCAATGCATTCCTATGGGAGGGCAGCCCCACAGTAGTGAGAAACCAAAATGCTGTTTGTCACTACCAGGACATGTCACACACTTAAGGTACATGTCCTATCTTTTACCTACAATGCACTCTGCCCATAGGGCTAGCTAGGGCCTACCTTAGGGGTGACTGACATGTAGTAAAAGGGGGGACACGGACATGGCACACACTTTAGGTGCCACGTCACAGCGGCAGTAACACTGCGCGCACAGGCCCTGCAGTGGCAGAGGCCTGAGATAGGTTTGAAAGGCTACTTTGGTGGGTGGCGCAATCAGCGATGCAAGCCCGCCAGTAGCATTTAATTTACCAGCCCTGGGTATATGGGATACCACTTTACAAGGGACTGACAGGTAAATTAAATAGGCCAAACAGGTGTAGACCAATCTTACCATATTTATCACAGAGAGCACACGCACTTTACACTGAACAGCAGTGCTAAAGTGCCCAGAGTCCTAAAACCACCAACACCATGTCAGAAAAAAGGCTAGGAGAAAGGCAAAAAGTTTAGGGATGACCCTGCAAAAAGGGCCAAGTCCAACAGTCAGTGACATCACTTATGACATCTCAAATGACATCACTGATGACATCATCTAGGGACTGTTTTTAAAAAGTTTAAGAATGTTATATATATATATATATATATATACGCCAATGTATTGAAGAATGAGTGGTTGTATGAGTGTCTGTATGGATGATTTAGTGGGTGCGTGACTGACTGTATAAGTGAGTGATTAAACGTGTCTTAGTGAATGTATGGGTGAGTGACTAATCTGTGTGAATGTGTGTATCAGGCTGTCAGTTGGTGTGTAAGTGGCCGCATGGGCTGGTGAGTAGGTACATGAGTGTCTATATGGGTTATTGATTAGTTGCCTGAGTACCTGTATGGGTGCCTGAGTGGGCGAGGGTGTGTGTGTCTCCCTGCATGGATGTATGAGTAGGTGAATCCCTGGGTGCATGGGTTCATGAGTGCGTCTGTGCAGGACTGTATGGGTGAGTGCGTATGGCTGTGTCAGTGAGTGAGTGGATGTCTCAGTGGTATATGGGTGAGTAACTGCATATGTGAAAGGCAGTATATGTGAGTGTTGGAGTAGATAAGTGACTGTATGTGTGAGTGAGTGATTGATTGATTGTGAGAGTGGCTGTATGGGTGAGTGTGTGCTTGTGTTAGCGACTATATAGGAGAGTAAGTATTTGTTAGTATCTGTATGAGTAGTGAGTGTGTGTGTGTTTCTGTATGGGTGAGTAAGTGGCTGTGTGATTGAGTGTTTGGATAAGTGAGTAGGTGTGTGAGTAGCTCTGAGTGACTGATGGTGTATGAGTGGCTGTATGGGTGTATGAGTGTATATATCAGCAGTGGTATTAGTGAGTGACTGGCTGTATGAGTGCCGGTATGGGTGAGTGAGTGAGTGAATGTATATGTAGACCTATGAATCAGTGAGTGGGTACGCACGTACTGGTATTGGTGTGTCAATGGTTTCAAGAATGGTAGTCTGAAATTTGGAGTGGGTGTGTGAAAGGTTATATTGGGGTGTAAGTAGGTGCATCAGAGATTATGTGGATGATGTCATCAGTGATGTCATTTGAGATGTCATCAGTGATGTCACTGGCCATGTCACGAGTAACGTCATCAGCAGTGCATTGCAGGGGTGCGAGTTATAGTTAGCTCAGCTAACTATAACAGCTGAATTTCTCTGGTTTTGTACGAGTGAAATGTCAGCCTAACTATAACGTTCCTCTAACCTGTGGTTTTTTTCATTGAATATCTAAGGTTTTTTAAATGCTAATTTCTAACTATAAGGTCCCTGAAACCTGTGGTTTTTTCAGTAAATTTCTAAGGTTTTTTTAAATGTTAATTGCTAACTATAACGTCCCTGAAACCTGAAATATTCTTGTGGGACGTCTTCAATGTACAAACACCTGAAGACGATGCCCAAAATCATCTTGCAAGAGCAGAACTTGCAAGACTTAATGCAAGTGAAGGTGGCCAAGATGCGCAGGCTTCAACATCAAGACCTGGTGACAGGCTGCAGAGCATTCCTCCAACTCTGCCTGATTTTGCAAAAGCTAGACTTTTCTGCCCAAAATGTAGTACCGTGTTGAGTGTGGGGGAAAAGGTTGTCCAAACCATGTTGAACACCATTAACCATTAATTTTATTTTTCCCCAATTAGGCACTCTGTTTTGTGCTTTTTTTTTGTTTAAATTTTCATGTAAAAATCTAAAAAAACACTAAAAAAACAATAAAATAGTTAGAAAAAAACAAAAAATATATAAAAATAGTTTAAAAAAAAAGGTTCTTATGGAACCACCTATTCTGGTTTAAAAAAGAAAAAGTATATGTTGTGGGAATGGATGAGTCAATGGGTAGTGTCTGCGTGATTGGATGAGTGCATGCGTAGTGCTTGGGTGATTGGATGAGCGCATACGTAGTGCCTGAGAAAATGCATGAGTTCATGGGTAGTGCCTGAGTAATTAGATGAGTGCATTGGTAGTGGTTTAGTGATTGGATGAGTGCAAGGATAGTGCTTGAATGATTGGATGAATGCATGGGTAGTGCCTGGGGGATTGGTTGAGTGCAAGAGTAGTGTCTGCGTCATTGGATAAATACATGGGTAGTATGTGAGAGAATGCAGGAGTGTGTGCATAGTGCCTAAGTGAAAGGATGAGTGCAAGGATAGTGCCTGGGTGATTGGATGAGTGCATGGATAGTGCCTGAATGATTGGATGAGTGCATGGGTAGTGCTAAGTGATTGGATGAGTGCATGAGAAGTACCCGGGTGACTGGATAAGGGCACGGATATTGTATTGTATTGTAATTGCATTTATATAGCGCTTACTACCCCTGACGAGTCGTCAAAGCGCTTTTTTGGCGAGTAGCATGGTACTCCGAAACCCATAAAGGATTAGTGTAGAATTATTATAGTGAAATATGAAAGTAATTTGAGTGGTGGATATGTTAGTCAGTTATTTGGATTCAGTAGGATAGCGGAGGGATAGAAGAGGGAAAAAAGCTTGCATTTATATAGCTCTTGTTACCCTTGATGGGGTGTTGAAGCACTTTTTGGGGGGAGTAGCACGTTATTCCTGAACCCATAAAGGATTAGGGGTGAATTAGTATAGTGAAATATGTAAGTAATTTGAGTGGTGGATATTAGTCAGTTATTTGGATTGAGAAGGATAGCGGAGGGATAGAAGGGGGAAAAAGGTTTGAATTTAAATAGCGCTCGTTACCCATGATGGGGTGTTGAGGTGCTTTTTTGGCGAGTAACATGCTACTCCGGAACCCATAAAGGATTAGTGGTGAATTAGTATAGTGAAATATGAAAGTAATTTGAGTGGTGGATATGTTAGTCAGTTATTTGGATTGAGAAGGGTAGCGGAGGGATAGAAGAGGGAAAAAGTTTGCATTTATATAGTGCTTGCTACCTGAGTACCTGAGAGAATGCAGGAGTGTATGCATAGTGCCTGAGTGAATGGTTGAGTGCAAGGATAGTGCATGAGTGATTAGATGAGTGCATGGGTAGTACCCAAGTGAATGATTGAGTGCAAGAGTAGTGCCTGAGTGATTAGATGAGTGCATGGGTAGTACCTGAGTAAATGCATGAGTGCAAGGATACTGACTGAGTGATTGGATGAGTGCAAGGGTAGTGCCTGAGAGAATGCAGCAGTGTATGTGTAGTGCCTGAGTGATTGGATGAGTGCACGGGTAGTGCCTGGCAATTGGATGAGTGCAAGGGTAGTGCCTGAGTTATTGGATGAGTGCATGGGTAGTGCCTGGGAGATTACATGAGTGCATGCGTAGTGCCTTGGTCATTGGATGAGTGCATGGGTGTGCTCTTTGAGATCTGATCCTGCCTGCTCGTTGAGAGCTCCCAGCCGGTGGTGGTGCCTGCTCTCGTAAGGACCCTGGACTTCAGCTTATGCCTGCTCGGTGTGTGTAAATACGGGCTGGAGCCGAGCTGCAGGCTGAAGTGGTTGTGAGTGTGTAGATCAGGCTGCAGGCTGCCGAGGATCACACACAGCCCCTGCCCCTCGCCTCAGGATTGCTTTCCCTCGTAGCTCACATTACCCTGAACATGGCTGCTCTTCCCACCGCTGTGCAGCAGGGTGATTGCGGATTGCAGTGATGCTGTCGGCATTACACATCAGTGAGTGCCCTGAGAGCCTTAGAATATCTGAATGCGTAAAAGCAACTGCAGATCTACAGATCAAAGGTACAGTAGCTCATGCGATTAATGCACGTACTGCAGAGATCTGGACCTATATAACAGGTTCTAAATTTAGTACAATGTCTCATGGGATCAGTGCACCTGTTGCTTACATCTGAGGCTATTCTGCGAATTACAGGCTAATATGCCCCCCTCCCCAGGCCATTTTCAGCCCCGGGGACCCCATTTCCAGGGGCTTGGCCATTTCTTTTATTTTTTGTTAATTATTTATTTTAAAGGAGGGTGACCGCGTGGCCCCCCATCCCCAGGGCCCAGCCATTTTTTTTAAATAAAAAAAAGGGAGGGGGCCGAGTGGCTCCCCACTGGGGCCATTTTCGGCCCGGGGACCCCATCTCCCAGGGCTTGGCCTCTCGTTGGGGACCACAGGGGAGCCCCAAGGCCCCCGCTGTCCCTGCCGGCTCCCCGCCTCCTGCGGGAGCCGGAATTGCTTTTGGGCAGAGGGAGCTGCTAACATGCATGCAGCTCCCTCTGCCCAAAAGCAATTCTGCTTTGCTTCATGGAAGCGAGAGCAATTTCCATGCTCTCGCTTCCATGAAGCAAAGCAGTGTTTGCTATGGCATGGCGGGAGCAGTGCTCCCGCTAAGCTATAGCAAACTGCTATGTCCCGGGGGTGGGCACCCCGGGACATTGCTGGAGCCGGCCCTGGGGGGTGGCGGCCCCAGGGCCCCGCTCCCCGCTCCCATCTTCAGTGTAGCCCCGGGGAGGTGGTGGTCCCTGGGGTCCACAACAGACCCCGCATTTACTTAATTTGTGCCCCCGGGAGGTGGTGGTCCCTGTGGCTGGGTGGGGGGGCTCAAGCTCCCCACACTTCATTTTTTAAAGATAGCCCTGGGAAGGTGGCGGTCTCTGGGGCTGCATGGCCCCCGCATTTAATGAATATAGCCCCGGGGAGGTGGCAGTCCCTGGGGCTGGGGGGGCAGGTGCCCGCCACATATTTTTTTAAAAAAATCCTTGGGGAAGTGGCGGTCCCCGGGGCTGCAGGGGGGCCTGCGTGGCCCCCTGCATTTAAAGAACATAGCCCCAGGAGGTGGCGGTCCACAGGGATTCGGGGGCCCGCACGGGCCCCCACATGTATTTTCATGATTGCCCCCGGGACCTGGCCCACCCCGGGGCCTAAAGAAAACGAAGCGTGGGAGAACGTGCTTTGTTTTTTACATTTTTGGCGGGGATTCGCGCACCTAACGCGACTCTCGATGAAAGTTGAAAAAAAAATGCTATTTTTGGCGGACCCCCTGAGCAGGCCTACGGGGTCAGGGTGTTTCTACCCTTCCCACTTTTCTTGTTTTTGATCCTTTTTTCACGTGACTCGGTTCAACCGAATCTCAAGATGGCTGCCAACACTTCCTGGTTGGAACTGTTGGCAGACAATCAGATCACAGACTTGATTTATATGGATATCTTAGAAATGTTTAAATTTCCCAGGACGGGGAACATGGCGGCCAGCTAGCGCCGGTCGCGAGTCACTTGCCCTCCAGCTCATGACATGTTGCTGAGACGCTGAGACTGCGCATCTTACCTCGGGGCCCGGGATGTGAGCTCTTGTTCGTGACATTGTTTGCTTTGCCCCTCTTTTCGCTTCGGGCTCATGTCTCGTGTTTTTTTTATGGTTTTCCGTGGTTCCCGGTTTTTTGTGGTTCCCAGTGTGGATTGCTGGGTAAGTGCGGGGGTGTTGGCGCTCCGCTCCGCTTTGACTCCGCCCTGACTGTGCGGCGTGGTGTTGTGGGTCTCTTAGCTGTGCCTGGCTTCCCGCTGACTTTCCGCCGTTGGCGCCCTGTGCATACCTGTGGTGCCGGGAGTTTTACCTCGATCTCTTCGCCTGGTTACCAACGGGTTGCAGCCCGCAGGTTTCGGTGGCTCAGTGAAGGTGAGAGATTGTTCGCGCTGGGGCGTAGGTGTTTGAGGGTTGGAGGAGGATCTGTTTGTGGGGGACGTGTTGTTTTGCGCGTACGTTTAACAAACAGAACGGGAGGATTGATCACCGGATGGTGGGACTGGAGTAACTGGAGTAACTGCTGCGCATTTAAGGGCATATAAGGCAAATAAAGACATTTTGCGGGGGAGCCGGGACTCATTAAGCCTCATTGGGATTGTGTGTGAGCGCAATCTCCTGGATGTGTCGCAGCTTCTCTGTGGCTCTGTTAAGGGGCGCGGGGCCCTTACAGAACTTCGCCGTGCTGGTTGTTTTTCCAACAAGCAGCCCACTAGCAGTGTCTGCTTTAAGGGCAACATACGTTGTAACTTGCTATTAAAACCCCCTGCTACTTGTGTCATGAGTGCAGAGGGAAGTCCAGGCACTGTCGAAAGGAGCTACTTAGTAACCAAGTCTGATTCCAGTCATAACTCTAAGATAAGCAGGAGAGATGTATGTTTCCACCCCATGGAGTTAGTTAACCAGCCACCTGGACGTCTAGTTGTCAATAAGGAGATCTCACCTTTAGGCGCTGGTTCGTCTAAGGGGGGGTCGACGGAGGAGGTCCTGAGAGGTAAAAGGTACAAATTGAGATCCTGTGCATTTCTTCCCAGGGCATCTTTGGATCAGCAGTCTACTTCATTAAAAGCAGTTATTGAGCCTAGTGGGGCTTTACTTAAAAATCGTAAGAGTAGGCTGCAGTCAAAAAAACCTGCTAGAGCCTCCCCTGCGAAAAGCAGGAAACCTAAGAATTTGCCCCTCCCAAAGATGACCCCGTCTCTTAGATCCTTCTTTAAGGTTAACCCACAATCGAATATGGATCTGGCACAGCATGTTGTCTCCGGGCCCTCTCAACAGCCAAAACCGGTTATCCCCCTTTCCAACCGATTCACTCCGCTGACTGACCTGGTTGTCTTGGATGGGGGGGTGTCCCTGTAGATGAACAAGTTGAGGCACAGGAGGAGGCACCGCAACAGAGCCCAGACTCGCTTCATGATATGCTTAGACACTTACCAGCAGAGATTGGAGCTCGTTTCGCTACCTCTGAGTCAAACCAGAGGAAGATTCACGAGACCTGTACAAATCTTGAGGAGAATCTGTCAGCCTTAACACACAGGATGGAGGCACTTGAATTAAAAGTAGGGGAGTTGGGGCAGGAGGTTAGAGACAACGTGCTCGAAGTGGATAAGTTAAAGGAAAGGGAGCGGGACCTGGCAGAGAGGATGGAGAGGTTAGAGAACAATTCAAGAAAGAATAACATCAGGATTTTGGATCTAAAAGAAGGAATGGAAGGTGATAATCTTAAGTCATATGTGATTAACCTTCTGATGAAAGCCTTCCCTCAAATAGCATCACCGTCTGTTTGGGAAACAGAGATCCAACGAATTCACAGGGACCCTTTTAGGTTGAATCCTGCCCGGAAAAAACCCAGGAAAAATCTAGTTAACATTCAATCCTACCTCCTCAAGGAACAGCTTTTGGGGGCGGCACTTAAACTTAAGTCAATTCAGGTGCAGGATGTCTCATTTAGGATTTGATCAGATATTTCACGGGTTACCGAGGATAGGAGGTGGAAGTTGGGGAAACGGTTGGATTCTCTAAAACACATAGGGGCCCAAGCCCAACTACGATTTCCAGCTTTTTTGAAAGTGGTTTGGGCTAACAAAACCTATAATTGTAGGTTCCCCGGGTAAGTAGATGACTTATTGAAACATGCGAAATAGAGTGTGGTTTTTTTTTTTTTTTTTTTAGAGAGTATTGTGTAGTCGCAGCGCATCCCCGTTTTTTTGGGGCTGGAGGGTACTGGCTCATAGGGCAATATTCTATTGCCAAAAGGTAGACAGGAGGGTTCCCGTGGGAGGTGGGAGGAGGGGGAAGGGGGGTGTTGGGTTTTTGTAAGTCTTTCACATTTGTTGGTGGGGAGCATCGGGGAAAAAAAAAAAGAAATAAGTGTAAAATCAATCTCATGTGATATAAGGACCACTAGTAGCTCTAAAAACTATAATAGAATGCTAAACCAGGATTATGGCTGGGGATAGACCCCCTCAGGGAGGGAAACACCTTCTAGAATTTCTCAGCTGGAATGTGAACGGGCTGAGGGTTAAAAGAAGACAGCGTCTAATCCTTCAGTATTTAAGGAATAGTAACGCCAAGATCCTTATGATCCAGGAGACCCACTTGTTAATGCACGAATTCAAGGCCCTATTTGGAAAACTTAGGTGGGTGGATAAATTTGTTGCTTCTGATCAGCAATGTTGCTCAAAGGGGATGGCTATTATAGCTAAAGTAAATGCAGGAGTGGAGTTTATTCGATCACAGGTGGATGGGAGAGGACGTTGGGCCATTGCAGAGATAAAAATTCTGGAGTCTAAGTATACTCTAGCAACCTTCTATGGGCCAAATGAGGATGACATTTCCCCTTTAAATAGTCTTTGCCTCGCCTTGGTTGAGTATGAAGCTCCTTTGATATTAGGAGGAGACTTCAATGTTCTCCTAGATAACAAGTTAGATAGGTCCTCCCCTCGTACGCAGATAGCGGCTCCCCGAGTTAAGGCCCATCTCCTGTCTATGATACATAACTTCAATCTTAGGGATGTGTGGAGGGCTAAAATGGGGGATAGGAGAGAGTACTCGTTTTATAGTAAGAAGAACTCTCACTTCTCTAGAATTGATTATATATTTATAGATCATTCGGATGTTGATAAAATCTGCTCAGTTAAACATCTGCCTATCCACCTTTCAGATCACGCGGCGATAGTTTTTGAGTTAGATCTTCCTCCAGACCCCACTAGGAGGAGATGGACGTTAAATAGGAGATACCTCTTGCAACCCTCTACACCTAGCTTTTTGAAGTGCGAGACAACAATGTTTTTTCAGAATAATCTAGGGTCCACCGCAATACATATTGTCTGGGATTCTTTTAAAGCTTGGATAAGAGGTATACTTAGAGGGGCAGTTGCGGGTTGAGCCAAGTTAGAGAGGACCGAGTTGGCTGATCTGGAGTCTCAACTAGCAGGGGCCGAGGCTGATTTGAAGGCGAGGTGTGTCCCTCAAGTAGGAGATGGTATCCTAATACAGAAAGTGGAGGAACTTCAGTTGAAGTTCAAACTTTTACATCAGAAGTGGGAGGCGAGTAAAATGAGAGATTTTGAGCAAGGGGAAAGTTGTGGTAAATTTCTTGCTATGAAAAGTAGGGCAGATAGAGCTGATAATTATATTAAAAAGATCAAAGTGGGCACACAAGTTATAGAAGAGAAACAGGCCATCGAACAGGCTTTTATGTGCTTTTTTCAAGAGTTATATCACGAAAATCTTATGGGTAGTGTGAAGGATATTGACGAATGGCTTAATGGAAAGCAACTACCAAAAATCACTGAAGCCAATCAACTCTTCCTCGCGTCAACAATAACTGCGAGTGAGATTTTGGAGGTTCTGGATGCATCTAAAAAGGGGAAGGCCGCAGGTCCTGATTCTATACCGAGTGAGGTCTACTCCATGTTGAGGGAAGAGATTATTCCGGTGTGGCAGGATTTGTTTAACCAAACTTTGGGAGGTAAATCCCCTTTGCCTGCTTCTTGGAGAGATGCGGTAATTACTCTGATTCCGAAGCCCGGCAAAGATCCAACGCAGTGCCAATCATATAGGCCAATATCGTTACTAAATACAGATTATAAGGTTTTTGCTGGAGTCTTAAACAACCGGCTCTATAAGATCGTAGGTCCCTTAATTCATGAAGATCAGAAAGGCTTCCTCCCGGGCAGGCAAATGTCGGATCTAGTCCATACATTGATCGGGCTATAGATTTGGCTTCGTTGCAGAATCTCCCTCTATCTATTGTCACGGTTGACGCGGCTAAAGCTTTTGATCGTGTCAATTGGCTCTTCCTAGATAGATCTTTAAAGAACTTTGGTTTTGCCAAAGGGTTTAGGGAAATTATCAAAAACATTTATGCATCACCACAGGCTCAGATTTTGGTTAATGGTAGTCTTTCCCCTTTTGTGAAAATAGGCCGCGGTACCAGGCAGGGTTGCCCATTGTCCCCCATTTTATTTGATCTTTACATAGAACCGTTCGCACAGAGTTTGAGATTAAATAGGAACATCATTCCCTTTGAAGTAAACGGTTTTGTAAGGAAACTAGCGTTATATGCGGACGATCTAATCGTATTTTATTCTAATATTAACACCACCCTACCTGAGCTATTTTTAGAAGCTCAGATTTTTGGGAGCCTGTCAGGTTATGAAATAAATGAAGACAAGACTGAGATAATGGGATGGAACATCACGGATCAGGGGAGAAACCTTGCTAGAGAGCTAAGATATTTAGGGGTTATAATAACGCAAGATCTTGCCCAACTACCAAAGATCAATTTAGACAGAGTCTCGAAGGAGGTGGAAGTCCTATTAAAAAGATGGCAAAATATTCCCTTGTCTCATTATGGCCGGGTAAACCTAATTAAAATGTGTGTCCTTCCTAAGTATACGTATCTTTTTAATAATATCCCTCTAGAATTTAAGAAAGCTGACATCCTTAAGATTCAGGGCAAGATCTCCTCTTTTATTTGGGCCGGCAAAGGGATTAGGTTGTCTTGGAGAAAATTACGGTGCAAACTAGCTCAGGGGGGTCTGGGCCTGCCTGATCTTCAGTTATACTGTTGGGCCTACCAACTAAAAAATTGCAGGATGTTGCTGCTCACCCCTGATGAATCTCTAAAAGGATCCATGTTTAAGGCTATGTTAGTTGGGGTAGGGGAGATAAGTTTTATGTATAAATTTGGCTCTCCTAAATTTTTCAAAAAAATTCGTCTGAAGACTCTGTATACGGCGGCAAAGTTATGGTCAGAATGTCGAACCTGTCTTGGGCTACCCTATTATAGTGATTGGGCTCCGGTTTGGGACTCTCCGGGTACTCCAGAGTGTCTTAGGGACGCGTTAGCATCCCCTTTGAAATCGGCGGGAGTTGTATACTGGAAGGATATTATGGTGGACAATAAGTGCCACAGGTGGGAGTTTTGGAGTCACATCACGGCGGGAACTTTATCTAGGTTTAAGTTTTACCAGCTGGCTTCCTGGTGTAGGAGTCAATGTGGGTCCCGTCAAGAGGAGGACGCCATGGAGCAGGATTTACAAGATCCTTCCCTGAGGAAGAAGGAAGTGGCCCTATGGTACAATTATCTTCTGGTTGCGGCACAGAGTAAGATGGAAGAGCCATATCGAGTCTGGGAGAGCTACTTGCCGAGTGAGGAGCTGAAAGAACTTTGGCAAGTATCTCTAGATCTTCTTTACCCTGTGATTAAATCTGCTGCACTCAGAAAGAACCATTTTTTCACACTACACAGGATTTACTGGTCCCCGCTCAAATCTTCCAAAATAAGTGGAGGTGGTGAAGCTAGATGTTGGAGATGTGGCTCCCAGAATGCTGATGATATCCATATATTTGCCACCTGTTCAAGCATTCAAGGGTTTTGGAGTGCGGTGGGTAAGACCATTTCTGGGGCTTTGGGATCCACTCTGGAGGTAAGCCCATCACTTATTTTATTTGGTACGGTATTGCAGTCGGGGGGCCCACCTACACTATGGCACAACAGAAACTGAGGTTTTACTTAATCTTGTTGGCCAGGAGAGAGATATGCAAACTGTGGCGCCAGACAATGTCCCCCTCATGGAATGCATGGTGGAGATCAGTGGGTTATTTTAGAGCTATTGATCAGAGGATAAATGTATATAGAGGGAATGTTGATAAGGGGGCTTTTTGGAATTTACTTGATACTTTATCTTTGGTTTAGTTTGATTAGTTTTAAATCCAGGATATGCCTCCGATGATTATACTCTCTGGGCAGCTCAGGTTGTGTACATGGGTGTTTCCCATAAGAAGCAACGGCTGAGATTGGTACTACCAGCTACAAGCACCAGGGGTCGATCTGGTCGAAAGGTTGTTGTAGCTACAGAGGTCATATGAGGAAAAAAAAATAAAAAATTAAAAAAATTAAAAAAAAAATCCCAGGAACTACTGAACGGATTTACACCATTTAACAAAAAGAGTGCTTTCTGGACCAAGAGCTACCTTTTTGCCAAATGTGGTGTAATTCCGTTCAGCAGTTCGGGCTGTAGCCGTGTCTAAAGTTTCCTATGGAAATTAACATGGAGAAAACGAGTTTTGTGACTACCCCTTTTCTCGGCTCCTGCTTGACGAATCACCCCTAAACTTTCAACACAGGAGCTGACCTGACCGCCCCATTAGTTATGAAGATTTCGCGAAGATTCACCAAACGGTGCCAAAGATATTGGCAAAAGAAAAAACACTTTTTGAATAGAAACAAGGTCCTAACTATAACTACCTACCGGTGACTATATATATACACATACATATATATACATCCAAACAAAACCTCACTAAACCTTGAAGTGAGAACACTGACACCACGGCTGGAGGTTAAAGATGCCTTTAATCCATGCGTTATATGCGGACGATCTAATCGTATTTTCTCCTAATATTAACACCACCCTACCTGAGCTATTTTTAGAAGCTCGGATTTTTGGGAGCCTGTCAGGTTATGAAATAAATGAAGACAAGACTGAGATAATGGGATGGAACATCACGGATCAGGGGAGAAACCTTGCTAGAGAGCTAAGATATTTAGGGGTTATAATAACGCAAGATTTTGCCCAACTACCAAAGATCAATTTAGACAGAGTCTCGAAGGAGGTGGAAGTCCTATTAAAAAGATGGCAAAATATTCCCTTGTCTCATTATGGCCGGGTAAACCTAATTAAAATGTGTGTCCTTCCTAAGTATACGTATATTTTTAATAATATCCCTCTAGAATTTAAGAAAGCTGACATCCTTAAGATTCAGGGCAAGATCTCCTCTTTTATTTGGGCCGGCAAAGGGATTAGGTTGTCTTGGAGAAAATTATGGTGCAAACTAGCTCAGGGGGGTCTGGGCCTGCCTGATCTTCAGTTATACTGTTGGGCCTACCAACTAAAAAATTGCAGGATGTTGCTGCTCACCCCTGATGAATCTCTAAAAGGATCCATGTTTAAGGCTATGTTAGTTGGGGTAGGGGAGATAAGTTTTATGTATAAATTTGGCTCTTCTAAATTTTTCAAAAAAATTAGTCTGAAGACTCTGTATACGGCGGCCAAGTTATGGTCAGAATGTCGAACCTGTCTTGGGCTACCCTATTATAGTGATTGGGCTCCGGTTTGGGACTCTCCGGGTACTCCAGAGTGTCTTAGGGACGCGTTAGCATCCCCTTTGAAATCGGCGGGAGTTGTATACTGGAAGGATATTATGGTGGACAATAAGTGCCCTAGGTGGGAGTTTTGGAGTCACATCACGGCGGGAACTTTATCTAGGTTTAAGTTTTACCAGCTGGCTTCCTGGTGTAGGAGTCAATGTGGGTCCCGTCAAGAGGAGGACGCCATGGAGCAGGATTTACAAGATCCTTCCCTGAGGAAGAAGGAAGTGGCCTTATGGTACAATTATCTTCTGGTTGCGGCACAGAGTAAGATGGAAGAGCCATATCGAGTCTGGGAGAGCTACTTGCCGAGTGAGGAGCTGAAAGAACTTTGGCAAGTATCTCTAGATCTTCTTTACCCTGTGATTAAATCTGCTGCACTCAGAAAGAACCATTTTTTCACACTACACAGGATTT
Source organism: Calotriton arnoldi (assembly GCA_963921515.1). Classification (NCBI taxonomy): domain Eukaryota; kingdom Metazoa; phylum Chordata; class Amphibia; order Caudata; family Salamandridae; genus Calotriton; species Calotriton arnoldi. The sequence goes on along the minus strand of CAWUFW010000493.1, from coordinate 1,311,681 downwards.
ACTGGTCCCCGCTCAAATCTTCCAAAATAAGTGGAGGTGGTGAAGCTAGATGTTGGAGATGTGGCACCCAGAATGCTGATGATATCCATATATTTGCCACCTGTTCAAGCATTCAAGGGTTTTGGAGTGCGGTGGGTAAGACCATTTCTGGGGCTTTGGGATCCACTCTGGAGGTAAGCCCATCACTTATTTTATTTGGTACGGTATTGCAGTCGGGGGGCCCACCTACACTATGGCACAACAGAAACTGAGGTTTTACTTAATCTTGTTGGCCAGGAGAGAGATATGCAAACTGTGGCGCCAGACAATGTCCCCCTCATGGAATGCATGGTGGAGATCAGTGGGTTATTTTAGAGCTATTGATCAGAGGATAAATGTATATAGAGGGAATGTTGATAAGGGGGCTTTTGGAATTTACTTGATACTTTATCTTTGGTTTAGTTTTGATTAGTTTTAAATCCAGGATTTGCCTCCGATGATTATACTCTCTGGGCAGCTCAGGTTGTGTACATGGGTGTTTCCCATAAGAAGCAACGGCTGAGATTGGTACTACCAGCTACAAGCACCAGGGGTCGATCTGGTCGAAAGGGTGTTGTAGCTACAGAGGTCATATGAGGAAAAAAAATTAAAAATTAAAAAAATTTAAAAAAAATTCCCAGGAACTACTGAACGGATTTACACCATTTAACAAAAAGAGTGCTTTCTGGACCAAGAGCTACCTTTTTGCCAAATGTGGTGTAATTCCGTTCAGCAGTTCGGGCTGTAGCCGTGTCTAAAGTTTCCTATGGAAATTAACATGGAGAAAACGAGTTTTGTGACTACCCCTTTTTCTCGGCCCCTGCTTGACGAATCACCCCGAAACTTTCAACACAGGAGCTGACCTGACCGCCCCATTAGTTATGAAGATTTCGCGAAGATTCACCAAACGGTGCCAAAGATATTGGCAAAAGAAAAAACACTTTTTGAATAGAAACAAGGTCCTAACTATAACTACCTACCGGTGACTATATATATACACATACATATATATACATCCAAACAAAACCTCACTAAACCTTGAAGTGAGGACACTGACACCACGGCTGGAGGTTAAAGATGCCTTTAATCCATGCAGAAAGTTGCACAATTGCACAAACCCAACGCGTTTCTCCTCTATGTGAGGCTTGATCACGAGTACACTTCTGCTTTTCACCTTGCCTCGTGCATTACCACTGCGATTTTGGTTTTCTCCCAGAATGCATCATCACACAGGTGTGTCCATTTGTTTTCTTAAGGCAGCAGGACATAAAACTTTATTGTTCACTTTATACGAACATGTTGCCATCTGCCTTAACGTAGGGACTGTTGATAATGCAAAGATAATTGTGTAATTTTCTTTTAGCAATTTATTCTCTCGTGCACAGCATACTCAATCCCTCAGCCAACAAGTGAAGAAAACTTCCTCTTGCGCCCTTACCAGCCTTTCTTACGATTTTCTTATGGCATATCTCCGTTTGAAATCCTCAGGAATTCATGGCGAGCCGGGCTTCACAGAAATTTCAATACCACCAAGTTTACACCGGAAAATGAGCCAGCAGGCTCTGCAGGGCGGGTCAGTAACACGATACCGGTGCCCTCCGTTATAATCCAAACAAAACCTCACTAAACCTTGAAGTGAGGACACTGACACCACGGCTGGAGGTTAAAGATGCCTTTAATCCATGCAGAAAGTTGCACAATTGCACAAACCCAACGCGTTTCTCCTCTATGTGAGGCTTGATCACGGGTACACTTCTGCTTTTCACCTTGCCTCGTGCATTACCACTGCGGTTTTGGTTTTCTCCCAGAATGCATCATCACACAGATGTGTCCATTTGTTTTCTTAAGGCAACAGGACATAAAACTTTATTGTTCACTTTATACGAACATGTTGCCATCTGCCTTAACGTAGGGACTGTTGATAATGCAAAGATAATTGTGTAATTTTCTTTTAGCAATTTATTCTCTCGTGCACAGCATACTCAATCCCTCAGCCAACAAGTGAAGAAAACTTCCTCTTGCGCCCTTACCAGCCTTCCTTATGATTTTCTTATGGCATATCTCCGTTTTAAATCCTCAGGAATTCATGACGAGCCGGGCTTCACGGAAATTTCAATACCACCAAGATTGCACCGGAAAATGAGCCAGCAGGCTCTGCAGGGCGGGTCAGTAACACGATACCGGTGCCCTCCGTTATAATCCAAACAAAACCTCACTAAACCTTGAAGTGAGTACACTGACACCACGGCTGGAGGTTAAAGATGCCTTCAAACCATGCAGAAAGTTGCACAATTGCACAAACCCAACGCGTTTCTCCTCTATGTGAGGCTTGATCAAGGGTACACTTCTGCTTTTCACCTTGCCTCGTGCATTACCACTGCGGTTTTGGTTTTCTCCCAGAATGCATCATCACACAGGTGTGTCCATTTGTTTTCTTAAGGCAACAGGACATAAAACTTTATTGTTCACTTTATACGAACATGTTGCCATCTGCCTTAACGTAGGGACTATTGATAATGCAAAGATAATTGTGTAATTTTCTTTTAGCAATTTATTCTCTCGTGCACAGCATACTCAATGCCTCAGCCAACAAGTGAAGAAAACTTCCTCTTGCGCCCTTACCAGCCTTCCTTACGATTTTCTTATGGCATATCTCAGTTTTAAATCCTCAGGAATTCATGGCGAGCCGGGCTTCACGGGAATTTCAATACCACCAAGTTTGCACCGGAAAATGAGCCAGCAGGCTCTGCAGGGCGGGTCAGTAACACGATACCGGTGCCCTCCGTTATAATCCAAACAAAACCTCACTAAACCTTGAAGTGAGGACACTGACACCACGGCTGGAGGTTAAAGATGCCTTTAATCCATGCAGAAAGTTGCACAATTGCACAAACCCAACGCGTTTCTCCTCTATGTGAGGCTTGATCACGGGTACACTTCTGCTTTTCACCTTGCCTCGTGCATTACCACTGCGGTTTTGGTTTTCTCCCAGAATGCATCATCACACAGGTGTGTCCATTTGTTTTCTTAAGGCAACAGGACATAAAACTTTATTGTTCACTTTATACGAACATGTTGCCATCTGCCTTAACGTAGGGACTGTTGATAATGCAAAGATAATTGTGTAATTTTCTTTTAGCAATTTACTTGATACTTTATCTTTGGTTTAGTTTGATTAGTTTTAAATCCAGGATATGCCTCCGATGATTATACTCTCTGGGCAGCTCAGGTTGTGTACATGGGTGTTTCCCATAAGAAGCAACGGCTGAGATTGGTACTACCAGCTACAAGCACCAGGGGTCGATCTGGTCGAAAGGTTGTTGTAGCTACAGAGGTCATATGAGGGAAAAAAAAAAAAAAAAAAAAAAAAAAAAAAAGTAAAATTCCCAGGAACTACTGAACGGATTTACACCATTTAACAAAAAGAGTGCTTTCTGGACCAAGAGCTACCTTTTTGCCAAATGTGGTGTAATTCCGTTCAGCAGTTCGGGCTGTAGCCGTGTCTAAAGTTTCCTATGGAAATTAACATGGAGAAAACGAGTTTTGTGACTACCCCTTTTTATCGGCCTCTGCTTGACGAATCACCCCGAAACTTTCAACACAGGAGCTGACCTGACCGCCCCATTAGTTATGAAGATTTCCCGAAGATTCACCAAACGGTGCCAAAGATATTGGCAAAAGAAAAAACACTTTTTGAATAGAAACAAGGTCCTAACTATAACTACCTACCGGTGACTATATATATATACATACATATATATACATATATATATACACATATACATATATATATATATACATATACATATATATACATATATTTAAACTGTTTTGGGGTAGACTGCCTAAACCCCACATTTTTCTAAATATACTATTATTTTAATTGGGGGACCCCCAAAACTTTCCCTTTAATAATTACCCTTACCACCCTATGCCCCTACCCACCCCAAAACTCTAAAATCCCCTCACACGCCCCCAAACACAAAAAATTCCCTTTCCACCCAATACCCTTACCCATTCCTACACCCTAAAAATATCCTTACCAACTTATGCCCCTACGCAACCCAAAACTCTAAACTCCCCTTACACATCCCCAAACTCAAAAAATACCCTTTCCACGCAATGGCCTTAACCCACTCCTAAACCCTAAAAATACCCTTTCCACTCAATACTGTTACCTACCCCAAACCCTAAAAATACCCTTTCAACCCAATACCCTTACCTACCCCTAAACCCTAAAAATACCCTTTCAACCCAATACCCTTACCCACCCCATAACCCTAAAAATACACTTTCAACCCAATACCTTTACCCGCCCCAAACCCTAAAAATACCCTTAACACCCAGTACCCTTACCTTGTCCTAAACCCTAAAAATACTCATCCCAGCCTATACCCCTACCCACTCCTTATCCCAAAAATTACCCTCACAACCCAATACCCTTACCCACCCCTAAACCCTAAAATATACCCTTACAACCCAATACCCTTAACTTGCCCTAAACCCTAAAAATACCCGTATAACCCAATACCCTTACTTTCCCTAAACCCTAAAAATACCATCCTAAACCCTAAAAACACCCTTACAACTCAATACTCTTTCCCACCCCAAAACCCTAAAATTACCCTTACAACCCAAAACCTTTACCCACCCCAAATCCTAAAAAAAACCTTTACGACTCAATACCCTTATCAACCCCTAAACCCTAAAAATACCCTTACAATTCAATACCTTACCTTGTCCGAAACCCTAAAAATACCCTTTTAACCCAATACCCCTACCCACCCCGAACCCTTAAAAACACCATTACAACCCAATACCCTTGCCTTGCCCTAAACCCTAAAAACACCCTTACAACCCAATATCCTTACTTTCCCTAAACCCTAAAAATACCCATACCACGTTATATTCCTACCCATCCCTAAACCCTTATATATAAATACACACACACACACATACCTTAACTAGACTCCCATGTGTTGTAAATGCATGCATGGTAAAAGCTGGGTGGTAAAGGCACTGCATGGTAAACTCCATTGTAAAGGACGTTTCCCCTCTTTTTTTACATTTAATGTATCAATGACAACACTGAAAATGGAAAGCTACACAACCTTCCAAGAATTAAAAGATAAAAAAGACTTAGAAAATAAAGAAAACAATAGACGGCTACTGACCTTTTTCCACCTCATTTTGATTAGCAGCTTGTAGAGACAAAGACAGAAGAGACAGACTTTTTGACATTGCTTTATCATTAAAGAGAACATTCAGCCAATACGAAGCAAGAAAGACAGGAGTTATACTACATTCATTTATGTCTGAAAAGTGTATATTCTTTAATGATGAATGGTATATGTCTGCATTATTCTACACTGTGCTTAGACTGCATATAGCACACAACCGTAATTTTGCTTCAGTGTATTTTTCTAATTTGTAGCACCCACTGAGCCTGGAACGACCCGCCCCGCACATCAGAGCTGCCATTTCAGTGCCACAATTCCACAGAATACTGAAAACCTAGCTATTCTAATTGGCCCATTCATGGCAGCACATACCCTCTCAGGTGACATGTACACCATACAAATACACATAACTTAACACAACATGTTACACAAAATGTAATATATTTTATTGTATAATATTATGCTTTCCTTTTATTTTATTGTGTTAGTAAATTCTCTTCGATAGACTGTTTCTGATAACGTTTCCTTGTGTAATGTGCCCCATTATCACCTGGATCCTATCCGCACTGCATTTAAAAAGAAATTATCTAATATAAAGTTTGAGGATAAGTGCAATGTCAGCAGCAAAAATCTAATGCCAGCATATAACCTAAATAATAACTCACTATATACGGCCTGATGATTCTTAAACTTTGAGGTAAGAAGGGTGTGCAGTTCCTTAAGGGGAGACAGCAAGAAAGGGGTTAATGATTGAGCTCGCTCACCTAATTAAAAAGATGGGCGCTTTTAATCAGATGAGCGAGCTCAATCATTAAATAGTCTGACTCTGAGCATCTCTTAACCTATTTTAATCCACTTGTTACACCACTCTACACACACCACTCGAGCCCACACACCCTCATTTCATAAAACAGCTAAGGAAAAGATCTCTGTCAAAGAGCCCCGTAGTGGGTGCCCGTCGAGCATTGCAACGTCGGCCTGAAGAGGAGCTAGCCCAATGATGAAGCATGACACCCATCGGGTTATGTGAGGGCCCTTGCTCCAACTGGAGCACACCCCTTCCTCTGGAACTTTAGCCCCTTTCTTTTTGTCTCCCCTTAAGGAACTGCACACCCTTCTTACCTCACCGATTACTGTCACATGGCACGGCTGTGCAAAATAAGGGATGTGCGGCCAATGTTGATTGAGCACAGGGGCATTGTCACAGGCCAGGCCCTGAGCCCAACTCATGCTGCACATGGACACATTAAAAAAAAACTACTAGGATTAAGCATAGTTTGGACCAAATTATGCAGTAATGTTATCTAAATTATACAGATTTAAATTCAAAGTATGGAGCACAATCTGTGGCAATATTAATTTCATCCTTCTGATCTTGAAACAACATTTTTTGTGAAGTCTGCAAGTTATGTGGCAAAGTTGGTAAACTCCTAAGTATGCAATAAATGCCACAGCCACAAAACCACATATATCCACTGGCCCTCACTCACCATTGCCCATCGTTTTATCAAAAAATTATTTACGAAAGGTAAACAAAACCTAAATATATTCAAATTTGAGTCAGTGGAGATTATTATTTGCGCTTTGAAGAAAACAACTTTTTCAAACTACCCTAAAATAAAGATTTAATAGAAAACTACATAATGGGCAATGATTCATATGGTGCTCTATTGACATCTTATGGTTTTGGTGATATTTACACACACTATCTGGGGTAGGAACATCTGAAGCAAAACAAGATAAATATTGTAATCGAGGAGTTCAGTGTTCCTACTTAATGTTAAAATACTTTTCCCAGAAAGTTGGTGATTAACTCACATCTGTTGCGAGTTGTAGACTAACTTGACCCTTAAAGGTACCTGGGTATGGTTGACAGCTTAGCGCAGGCAGCAGGTGATGGATACACCAGGTCAATATAAAACTGTGTGAAATGTTAAAGGTGTGAGTATGAGGTGGGGACACCACCGCTTTTCACTCTGCACTGCTTGATTGGGTACATGGGTCAGGGGATTCCTAAGAGAAGGTCAATCGTGCAGTTAATGTCACACTATTCTTCCCCTAGATGCCATGTAAACGGAAGAGTAAGAAAACGTGAACTAAGAGCATAGCACTCCCAATAGTGTTAGCAATGATTTTGGGGAATCGCACTGGGGAGGATGGCTCAGTGAGTTGAACACTTCAAAGTGTGACGAGGCCGACTCAGCCCCATGCTTCTGAGGATGCCAAATTGAGAAATATTAAACTGGGACAAATTAATGCTAGTTACTTATTGTGTTTAGAAACTGCATGGGCGGTTTGAAGAATTATTTCAAAAAGTTATGAATTATTAAATATTTATGGAAACGTTTCCATTGCAACAATGTTTGCAGCAGGTAGTTGCCCAGGCAGCATCCCAAAGAGGAACCACGATACCTGCAAAATCTTCTTTCCTTAAGCATGTAATAAATAAGCAGGATACGTCCATTTTGAAAAGAGACCACATTAGACATCACATCAGGAGAAAAGGTCGTACAATCAAAAACAGTGAGGCAATCTTCAAAGGTTTTAGATAAAAAACTGACAGACTAGAAGAAACTTTTGGGCAACTCATTCATGGAACACGCTTGTGTTTAAGGGATACATGCTGTACATATTGGCATTTAGGGGGTATATGCACATGTAAACATGCAAAACAAATATTAAGTTATGATAATTGTAGAGCCACCCAGACACAGTAGAACTTCCAAAAGTGGATAAAAAGGCAAGCTACAGTATACCTCGCATGTTTGAGTCATAACAATAATTGTGTTTCATATGTTCTACAGTTTGTTAGTGATTTTGAGTGTATCACATACTTAGGTTTATATCTGCACCAGTGGGATTTGTGCCATTAACATCTGTCGGAAGTAATGGAATTTGCACAGTGCTTGACACTGTATGTTACACTGCATTTTTAAATTGTTAAAGTGGTATTTTAATATATTACATTTTACAAAGTAATTTGAAATACCACCGACACCACTTAACAGCAACAAATACCGGTACCCCGGACACAGATATATTAAAGTGATGCAGCCGGTACTGCTAGCAAATTTAAATAATACGGACGCAAGACATCTTGGGGCATAATCACAAGCCCCTATCGTCACCACAACGTCACTTTCAGTGACGTGGTGGCGATAGGGGCCTCGCTTATTCACAAGGCAGCTGCCTTGTGAATAAGGCCCCCTTTCACGCTATGTTTAGCGTGAAAGGGGCGTGTAGTGGTGGGCGGTCCACCCCAACACCCATTGATTTTGACGCTGCCTCCTATTCACAAGGGCAGCCTAAATAGGAGGTAGCATCAAAATTAAGACCGGGAAAACCCTGGTCTTAAGTTGGCGAAACGAGGAGAAATGCTTTATTTCTCCTCGTTTTTGCTTTTTCCATGTGTGCTGCCTTGTGCAGCACACATTGAAAAGCAAAATGCCATGGTATGTTTATGGACAGGAAGGTGTCCCTTCCTGTACATAAACAAACCATTTTTTAAAATGCCGCTTTGTAACTTGCATGTGTGCTGCATGAAGCAGCACACATGTAAGTTACAAACTGGCATTTTCAGTTTGTTTATGTGCAGGAAGGGACACCTTGCTGTACATAAACAAACCTCCCTGCTTGCAGACACCCTTGAACTCTGGTGCAAGGGTGCCTGCGTTGGCGCTAAGTTGTGAAACTTAGCACCATCTCAGGGGGAAACGCCAGGCTGCACCATATCCTTGTGAATATGGTGCAGCCTCGGGTTTCCGAAGTGGCGGAGAGAGGCGTTAATACAAGAAGGCTGACGCCTCTCTCCACCACTTCCTTGTGAATATCCCCCCTTGTTTGATCCTCAGTATGGGAGTACAGCATTTTTTGTTTCGGAGCACAGGACCCATGACAAAATACCCATTTGCATGGCTTTATGCATATATTCACACTGATGGTAGAGAAGAGGTTGAATCCACACATCCTACTCAAACATATGGTTGTTGAGACTCAGCTGAAATTATCCTCATGTGGGAGCCATGCAGGAATAACTCTTTGACCTCTGGTGCATACATACCTGTGTATTCAGGTGGACATAGACAGGTGTAGTTGTTGATTCCATCTACACAGGTAGAATTGTTTTCACAGTCGTTGTCTTCGCAGTCGTCGACATTCACTTCACAGTTTTCGCCTTCAAATCCATCTGCACATGTGCACCTTTGAAGAGAAAATACAACCTTAGTCACCCTGAATCAGAGTCAAGAAACTCTTTTTCTGCAGCATTAGGAAATACGCCGCAGAGCTTGGCCCTGATGAGAAGTAGTTTGTGTAGGAGTCATTTTTTACCATGTATCCTTGCAACAAGACTTTCAGTGCATAAAGGATGAGTGAATATTGCAATCAAATGAAGGCCATCAAAGGAGGAACTGACAAGCATCTGCCTAAACAGTATCTAACAGCTCTTGGAATTAGATTAGAAATTTGACAACACCACCTAGGCACTCGGCAAACTGCACAATCATATTGAATTTCTTGCACAAAGAGGTTGGTCTTTGAGTTTGCTGAGGAAGCACTTTATGTCTAGGGTTAGATACCAGTAAAGTATTTGTAGAATTTTGAATTCCGAGATAAGCAAAGAGTAAATGATGAACGGCCACCTAAGTGCTGACCTTCGATGCTGGATACCTTGGGTCTACTCCCGACTTTGACCAAAAATTATGTGTGATTCTGGAAAAATTGTTACCACTACTTTTGACAAAAATTTAAATATATGCACTGTACAAATGTGCACTTAAAACAGGCAAAACAAGCAGTCTACGGGCCAGATGTACAACGCTTTTTAGCGAGCGCAAACAGGTCTTAGACCCGTTTGCGCACACTAATAAGCATGGACCCATGTACAAACAGTATTTTGCGACTCGCAAATAAATTGCGACTCGCAAATAAATTGCGACTCGCAAAATACTGTTTTGCGACTCGCTAATAGGAAGGGGCGTTCCCATCCTAATAGTGACCGCAAAGCTATGTACCAATGTTTTGCGACCGCAATTGCGGTCGCAAAACACTTGCAAATTACCACCTACTTCAAGTAGGTGGTAATGCATTCGTAAATGGGAAGGGGTCCCCAAGGGACCCCTTCCCCTTTGCAAATGCATGCAGTATTATTTTTCAAGGGCAGGCAGTGATCCCAGGGACCACTGCCTGCCCTAAAAAAATGAAACGAAAACGTTTCATTTTTTTTTTTTAAATGCATCCCATTTTCCTTTAAGGAAAACGAGCTGCATTTAAAAATAAAAAGCTGCTTTATTTAAAAGCAGTCCCAGACATTGTGGTCTGCTGAGCCCAGCAGGCCACCATCCCTGGGAGGGCCTGTCATTCCCAATGGGCTTGCAAATTGCGAGAGGCTAATTAATATTTATGAGCCTCGCAATTTGCGACCCCATTGGGAATCGCAAACAGTGTTAAACACACTGTAGTACATGCCAAACAGCGCCTCGCAAATTGCGAGTCGCTAATGCGACGCAACTTGCGAGGCGCTATTTGGCAGGTCGTACATCTGGCCCCTAGTGTGTTGTCTAGTACTGTCCCCATTACAAATCCCATCTTTCCCAATATTTCTTATTTCTTTAATCTGGTCATAGAGCCCTAAGCCCCCCAACCTCGTTGTCTACCAAAGCTAATTGTGAGGTCCTATCTGACACATGTTGCATGCTGCAGGTTTGAACCTAAGTGATTAAACAGGAACTAGAAACCATGAAATTACTGGAGGTTTTTCTTACTGAATCACTGTTTTCAAGTTGAAAAGCTCTATTTATCGACCTATTCTGTATTATTTATAAGTGATGAGCTACCTGCAAGCATGCGTAGAAAAATCTGTCTTTATCTTCAGTGTACCACAGCACAGGGAATGGAGGACTCTTGCAGTTTGTGACGACTTCCGTTTTCAAAAGCCAGACAGGAAGCCCACCATAGTGTTTTTGTCCTTTATAACGTAATACCGGTGGGACTACATACTGAGGTATGTTCCATTATATTATTGTTTTTGAGGCAATTCTGTCAAAGGAAAGTCTTCAATCCCAGATAATTCTAGTGCCTCGGAAAGTCTACCATGCAAATTTATGTAGCTGCAGGCTTAACATAGTACAAAGATCGGAGATAGAATGCTGATCAATTACTGCAAAATGAAAAAGAAAAAAGCTTCACAACCAACTTAAAGAGATTTGTGCTCATACAAAAAAAAAAAAACACGAACGAGAACTTGAGGAAATCTGGATAAGAAGGGATAAGGTATGAATCGCGTGCAGGAGTAAACTCTCAAGTGTCGGCTCTAACTAGCTTGATGAGTAGATTAGCATTCCGGTGTGACATTATTAGAGTCATTTAATAAAGAACTCCATTACATAATTCATGGAGTACATCTGGGATAATTGTAGTGTGTGATTAAATAACTCCAGATTAAAAACGCTCACAGCATGTTTATCTACTGCTGCGGTGGTTCGGAAATTAATCTTTAATTTTCTGTTTCACTGGGAGGTACATCTCCTAATTTATGCGCCTTCTGTGAAAGTATTACACAGCAGAACAGCTGAATGAGTGGCTCGCTCAACAGGGGGTAACTCGCTATTAATTACCATAATGCAGCCAGCAGTGTGATGTCTTACCCTGCTTTGCCTTGTATAATCATAATATGTTTTTTTAATAACCCTGAAAGGACAGGGAGCTGGAGTGCGAAATCTCTGAAAGGCGTACATTCTTGTCTTCTACTCATAAACAGAGTGCTAATCCTTCGGCTCTTTTCACTACTCTCCAAGCAACCGCAATCCTTTTTGTATTTGTTAAATATCACTCCCTTGCTTCCATCAGGTCATGCAGGCAGCTGAGCAGCTCTCCCAGGCTTAAAACAAAAAGGTTCTGAGGTAAAGCACCACGACCCTTACTTGTTTAGATTCAAGTTTTCATCACTGCCACCTTTTCAGTTTGCACAAGGGACATTTCTAGGTTTGTACTGTGCTGGTGTGACATTTTCATGACACTTGGAGTGACACTTTCTCATGAGCTGAATAAATTACGTTTGCCTGTGTAGTGTGATCAATTTAAAAAATAACCATCCGTTTTACAACGTAGGGGTACGATTGTCGAGAAGTTGCACCTAGGTGTGTAAAAGCAGCAGTCCATATCTTGTTGCACAACTCGAAGAACTCACCAGCACCAACCACCTCCTGCAGGGCTATCAATCTGGCCTCAGATCATGCTGCAGCATGTAGACTGCTACTTCTCCCCAGGCTTACATTTTTTGCATTATCATCTTCAACCTCTACATGGAACCCATGGGACTCTATTCACAGGTAATAATGCTTGTCATTATTGGTAACTCCCAAAAAATGTTTGGAAGGTAATTTTTAACGGATTCATTTAAACAGTCCTTGGTAAAAAAATAAAAATTGGAAGTAATATCGGAATTTCCTTCATAACATAGCCAGAGATCAAAATATAGTCTACTTTTGCATAATAACAGGTCTCCTTTACTCCAGACATCCAACACCTCAAAAGCTGCTCACAACACATACAGACTTAGCTGTCTAGTACATAACAGAAGCTTAACCTGAGCAAAGCAGAACTCCTGATGTTCACCAAAAACAACAAGCAACAACTAGTCCAAAGCCTGCTCGACAATATGAATTTGGACGGATTTGAACCCCAACTGTCACCAAATGACAAGTACCCTAGATGCACCGTAAACACCAATCTCACCCGCAAGGAACATATTGTCAAGTAACCAGCTCTTTCTACTGAAGAAAGTGAAACCCTTCCTACCGGAAAGTGACTTAAGAACTGCTGTTCAAGCCGTTGTACTCTTGTCTTGCTCCAGTCTTCCAGGCTCTACACTTGCCCCCAGAAGGGCATCCTATTTGCAGGAGCACACTTCATCAGGGCATGAAAAAATAGGACCACTTTACCCGCACCTTGAGGTAACTTCACTGGCTGCTCATCAGCTCGCAGCATCTTCAAAAACAGCAGCATCACCTACACTTACATCAAGACCAGCATCCCTGCCTATCTGGCTGACAAGCTCACCACCTGTAATGGCTCTTAGAACGCCCTCAGCCAGGACACCATCCAGGACCCCTGACCTTGACTGGTAGGTCGCTCCCCCACCACACAGCTCCGTCTGTGTGCCCTGCTGCTGCCCCTGATTGTGCTCGTTTTTCCTTTCTGTGCCCCCCTTGCTGCCCCTGATTGTGCTCGTTTTTTCCCTTTCTGTGCCCCCTTGCTGCCCCTGATTGTGCTCGTTTTTTCCTTTCTGTGCCCCCCTTGCTGCCCCTGATTGTGCTCGTTTTTCCTTTCTGTGCCCCCTTGCTGCCCCTGATTGTGCTCGTTTTTTTCCTTCTGTGCCCCCCTTGCTGCCCCTGATTGTGCTCGTTTTCCCTTTCTGTGCCCCCTTGCTGCCCCTGATTGTGCTCTGTTTTTTCCTTCTGTGCCCCCCTTGCTGCCCCTGATTGTGCTCGTTTTTCCTTTCTGTGCCCCCCTTGCTGCCCCTGATTGTGCTCGTTTTTCCTTTCTGTGCCCCCTTGCTGCCCCTGATTGTGCTCGTTTTTCCTTTCTGTGCCCCCTTGCTGCCCCTCATTGTGCTAGTTTTTTCCTTTCTGTGCCCCCTTGCTGCCCCTGATTGTGCTCGTTTTTTTTTTTTCCCTTTCTGTGCCCCCTTGATGCCCTGATTGTGCTCGTTTTCCCTTCTGTGCCTGTTTCCCGCCGCTGCGCCCCTGCGGCCCTGCCCCCTCACTGCCCATTCGCTGCCCCATTCCCTGCTCCTCCCTCCCACCTCCCCATTTATGGCGGCCGCCTGTGTGGTAGGTCGCTCCCCCACCACACAGCTCCGTCTGTGTGCCCTGCTGCTGCCCCTGATTGTGCTCGTTTTTTTCCTTTCTGTGCCCCCCTTGCTGCCCCTGATTGTGCTCGTTTTTTTTCCTTTCTGTGCCCCCCTTGCTGCCCCTGATTGTGCTCGTTTTTTCCTTTCTGTGCCCCCCTTGCTGCCCCTGATTGTGCCTCATTTTTCCTTTCTGTGCCCCCTTGCTGCCCCTGATTGTGCTCGTTTTTCCTTTCTGTGCCCCCCTTGCTGCCCCTGATTGTGCTCGTTTTTCCTTTCTGTGCCCCCCTTGCTGCCCCTGATTGTGCTCGTTTTTCCTTTCTGTGCCCCCTTGCTGCCCCTGATTGTGCTAGTTTTTTCCTTTCTGTGCCCCCTTGCAGCCCCTGATTGTGCTCGTTTTTTTTCCTTTCTGTGCCCCCTTGATGCCCTGATTGTGCTCGTTTTCCCTTCTGTGCCTGTTTCCCGCCGCTGCGCCCCTGTGGCCCCGCCCCCTCACTGCCCATTCGCTGCCCCATTCCCTGCTCCTCCCTCCCACCTCCCCATTTATGGCGGCCGCTGCGTGGTGAAGAGAGCGACCCCTGACCTTGACTGGTAGGTCGCTCCCCCACCACACAGCTCCGTCTGTGTGCCCTGCTGCTGCCCCCGATTGTGCTCGTTTTTTCCTTTCTGTGCCCCCCTTGCTGCCCCTGATTGTGCTAGTTTTTTTCCTTTCTGTGCCCCCCTTGCTGCCCCTGATTGTGCTCGTTTTTTCCTTTCTGTGCCCCCCTTGCTGCCCCTGATTGTGCTCGTTTTTCCTTTCTGTGCCCCCTTGCTGCCCCTGATTGTGCTCTGTTTTTTCCTTTCTGTGCCCCCTTGCTGCCCCTGATTGTGCTCGTTTTTCCTTTCTGTGCCCCCTTGCTGCCCCTGATTGTGCTCGTTTTTTCCTTTCTGTGCCCCTTGCTGCCCCTGATTGTGCTCGTTTTTCCTTTCTGTGCCCCCTTGCTGCCCCTGATTGTGCTCGTTTTTCCTTTCTGTGCCCCCTTGCTGCCCCTCATTGTGCTAGTTTTTTCCCTTTCTGTGCCCCCTTGCTGCCCCTGATTGTGCTAGTTTTTTTTTTTCCCCTTTCTGTGCCCCCTTGATGCCCTGATTGTGCTCGTTTTCCCTTCTGTGCCTGTTTCCCGCCGCTGCGCCCTGCGGCCCCGCCCCCTCACTGCCCATTCGCTGCCCCATTCCCTGCTCCTCCCTCCCACCTCCCCATTTATGGCGGCTGCTGCGTGGTGAAGAGAGCGACCCCTGACCTTGACTGGTAGGTCGCTCCCCCACCACACAGCTCCGTCTGTGTGCCCTGCTGCTGCCCCTGATTGTGCTCGTTTTTTCCTTTCTGTGCCCCCCTTGCTGCCCCTGATTGTGCTCGTTTTTTTCCCTTTCTGTGCCCCCTTGCTGCCCCTGATTGTGCTCGTTTTTTCCTTTCTGTGCCCCCTTGCTGCCCCTCATTGTGCTCGTTTTTTTTTCCTTTCTGTGTCCCCTTGATGCCCTGATTGTGCTTGTTTTCCCTTCTGTGCCTGTTTCCCGCCGCTGCGCCCTGCGGCCCCGCCCCTCACTGCCCATTCGCTGCCCCATTCCCTGCTCCTCCCTCCCACCTCCCCATTTATGGCGGCCGCTGTGCGGCGCGCAGTGGACGTGCGCGGCGGGCGCGCTAAGGCAAGCCCGTCTGCGCCGTGTCCGCGCCCAGCGCCAGACCCCCTGGTCCGGGCATCCCCCGCGCCCGCCACATCAACAGACGCCGATACGACGCCAGCACCCTCCACGCACTCAACCCCCGGAAAAGATCACGCCTGCTACCAGGCCACCCCGAAGCGCACCCAAGGGCCCTTCACCTGCCGGAACTGCAGCTTCGCCAGCACCCGCCCCGCCAAACCACCGCCCAGGAAAGAACCCAACTACCTCAGATGCATCCTCCTCAACACCCGCTCCGCCCGCAAACACGCCATCGAACTCTGGGACCTTCTCGACTCAACCTCCCCAGACGTCGCATTCCTGACGGAGACCTGGCTGAATCCCGCTCAGCCCCCGACATCGCCATTGCCATCCCGGACGGATACAAGATCACCCGCAGGGACCGCACCAACGGAGTCGGAGGAGGCATCGCCATCGTCCGCAGGAACACCCTCAGAGTCTCAACCAACACCGACGACACCCTCAGCACCGCCGAACACATGCACTTCCAGATCCACACCGATCCCAACACCACCCTCAGAGGAACCCTCATCTACAGACCCCCGGACCCCGACCACAGTTCAGCGATTCCATCGCTGACTTCGTCAGCACACACGCCATCGCCTCCACGGACTACATCCTCCTCGGGGACCTGAACTTCCACCTCGAGAACAACAAGGACACCAACTCCACCACCCTGATCGACAACCTCGCCACCCTCGGACTCAGACAGCTCGTGACTACACCCACCCACGCCGCCGGCCACACGCTCGACTCCATCTTTTCCGCAAGCCCACACGTCTCCTTCAACCACACCTCCGAACCCCACTGGACTGACCACCACTGCATCCACTTCACCTACAGGAAGCCCACCACGCACCACGCACCGAACAAATGCCTCGCCGCTGCTGGAGCAGAGTCACGGAAGACCAGCTAACCACAACCCTCGCCCTGAGCCCACCCGCCGAACCCTCCGACCCCGACACCGCCGCCCGCAACCTCAGACAGTGGATCGACGACTGCGCCAACACCCTCGCCCCGCTCAAGAATCCGCCCAACAGCCACACCAGCAAGAAAGCCACCTGGTTCACCGAAGACCTCCAGGCCTCCAAACGAACATGCCGAAAACTGGAGAAGATCTGGCTCCACGAACGGACAGCGGACAGCTACGCCGCCCACAAGAGCGCCACCCGCAGTCACCATCACCTCATCAGATCCGCCAAAAGGGCCTCACTCAAAGACCGCCTAGACAACAACGCACACAACAGCAAAGAGCTCTTCAACATCGTGAAGGAACTCTCCAACCCCAGCTCCAACACCAACGACATCCAGCCGTCGCGAGACCTGTGCGACTCACTGGCCACCTTCTTCCACCGCAAAATCGCCGACATCCACGACAGCGTCAACACCACGACCGCCCCGGCAACCACCGAGACCACTGCCCCCACAACCACCAACTGCCTGCTCTCCTGGACCAACATCAACGACGAGGACACCAGCGAGATCATGAACACCATCCACTCCGGTTCACCGCTAGACCCGTGCCCTCACCACATCTTCAACAAAGCCAGTACAGCCATCGCGCCCCATCTCCGGAAAATAATCAACATCTCCTTCGAGACAGCAACCTTCCCGGAAAGCTGGAAGCACGCCGAGATCACCGCCTTACTCAAGAAACCCAAGGCAGACCCCAAGGACCTCAAGAACTTCCGACCCATCTCTCTGCTCCCGTTCCCCGCGAAGGTCACCGAGAAAATCGTCAACAAACAACTGACCCGCTACCTCGAGGAGAACAACATCCTGGACCCTTCCCAGTCCGGCTTCCGCAGCAACCACAGCACCGAAACCGCCCTCATCGCCGCCACCGATGACATCAGGACCCTGCTAGACAACGGAGAAACAGCAGCCCTCATCCTCCTGGACCTATCAGCCGCCTTCGACACGGTCTGCCACCACACACTACGAACACGCCTTCACGACGCCGGGATCCAAGAGAAGGCCCTGGACTGGACCACATCCTTCCTTTCCGGCAGAACACAAAGCGTCCGCCTCGCCCCTTCCGATCCAAGGCCACCAAGATCATCTGCGGCGTACCCCAAGGCTCCTCCCTCAGCCCAACGCTGTTCAACATCTACATGGCACCCCTCGCCCACGTCGCCCGACAGCACAACCTCAACATCATCTCCTACGCCGACGACACCCAGCTGATCCTCTCCCTCACCAAAGACCCTCACACCGCCAAAGCCCACCTCCACGAAGGAATGAAGGCCGTCGCCGAATGGATGAGGACCAGCCGCCTGAAGCTGAACTCGGACAAGACGGAGGTCCTCATCCTTGGTTCCAACCCTTCAGCCTGGGACGACTCCTGGTGGCCAACATCACTGGGAACAGCCCGCCACCCACCGACCACGTACGCAACCTAGGGGTCATCCTCGACCCCACCCTCTCCATGACTAAGCAGGTCAACGCCGTTTCCTCATCCTGCTTCAACATCCTCCGAATGCTCCGCAGGATCTTCAAGTGGATCCCCACCGAAACAAGAAAAACAGTCACCCAGGCCCTCGTCACCAGCAGGCTGGACTACGGAAACGCCCTCTACGCAGGAACGACGGCTAAGCTCCTGAGACGGCTGCAACGCATCCAGAACGCCTCTGCACGTCTTATCCTCGACATCCCCCGACGCAGCCACATCACACCCCACCTGAGAGACCTGCACTGGCTCCCTGTCAACAAGAGGATAACCTTCAAGCTCCTCACCCACGCACACAAAGCACTCCACAACTCCGGACCAGCCTACCTCAACAGACGACTCAGCTTCTACACCCCCACCCGCCAGCTCCGCTCGACCAGCCTCGCCCTCGCCACAGTCCCCCGCATCCGGAAAACGACCGCCGGCGGCAGATCCTTCTCCCACCTCGCCGCCAAGACCTGGAACACCCTCCCCACCAACCTCCGACAGACCCAAGACCTACTGGCCTTCAGAAGACTCCTCAAGACCTGGCTCTTCGATCAGTAGCAGCACCACCCCCCTCTTCCCCCAGCGCCTTGAGACCCTCGCGGGTATGTAGTGCGCTTTATAAGTGACATGATTGATTGATTGATTGACTGGAAACAAAGACGAGCCAGAAACAAAAACAAAGCAACTGGCCTTCTCCCATTTATGCACTGAGGATTTGGAATGAAATCCCCACATCCATGAGGACTGAAACCTGCTCCAATTTAGGAAAGAGCTGAATAGACAACTCTTTAAAGAGCACTACATCAAGGTGCAGTAACAGTTGTCTTTCATTCTTAGAAAACAGCTACCGTTCCAGTCACACACTGACTGTGTTTTTTACTTGGACCCTGTAGAGTGCTCCACTGACTTTCACTAGGTTCAAGCTATATGTACCACATACATAAGTACACACAGAATGCAGGTATAGTTTCACTTTCATAAAGCGACACATTCATTAGTTTGACATTGGGATTGTACACATTTTTTTAAGTGAGGATGCTAGATCAGAGGGTTGCTGCAAAATGAACTCGAGTCTCAGATTTTTAGGGTATTCACGATCAATCAGCAGACGGCGTCCTATCATAGAAAGGGATTCAAATATACTCCTGTGAAATGCAGGAGAATTTGCATTTTCATGGTAGCAAAATCTAGTAGTGAGGTTTTGGGAAAGGGTTTCTCCACAGGAAGAACTATTTAACCTTTGGAGGAAAACAAGGGTCCATGGTGTAAATGCACATTTTGGCATATACTTGCAGACATATGGGGATTGGGAATCGGGAACTTTGTGGACCATCTTGTAGCGACACTGAGGATATGGTGTAGGCTAAATACTTCTATGAGTGGCTTGCAAAGAAGGGGTGTTTATTAAATATGTGATGTTGTTGGGAGGCGCAGTCAATTAGTTGAGTACTTGGGGGCAGAAAACCAGACCCATTTGTTATTTTAGATGTATAGGCTTTCAAGTTCTATGTAGCTAAGCTACTACCTGTTGACTCACTCTTAATTCACATAGTAGGCTCAGATTCACTATTTCCACTACAAAATCTGATCTTTAAATATAACTTTGGGGGTGAAGCCCAAAGGCATTATCATCTGCATGTGAATACCTTGTATATAGGGGCTTTGCTGGATCAGCTTCTGAATGAAAAATATTTGTGATGGAGCAGAAAGAAACAAGCGCTGTTTGGCTTCAAAGGAAATGGTTTCCAGATTTGATGGATCACATTTTAGACCATAGCTGGTGGTAAAAGAAGTAAAATCAAGAAATCCTTGAAATGCTGTTAGAAATTCTTCTCACCACAATCTTATAATCTGAGTATTTGTCTGAGTGAAGTGTGATCAATTTGTGAAAGAAGTCCTGGTGAACGGAAGCTTGAAACGGTGATGCTGAGGAACATGGTATATGCAGTATCTGGTTCTCAACAGCGCAGGATGGAGGAGACACATGTGAAAGAAGGTGATGGCTTATAAGGCAGTCTTTAACTAAATGAATCGTGGAAGAAAATGTAAACTCCTCCATGTTCATCTTCTAGATTTTCTGTGAAAAGGGGGAATATTATATGCTCTCCTGAGGTAAGCTCCCATAGTTTCACTGAGCAAACATCATTCCAAAAACCGAAATCATGAGAAAAGATATACATATTATATGGTTTGCTTTTTCACTCCATCCGAGACCACTTTCCTAAAAGGTGAGAAAATGCTGTCTAGTAACGGTCAAGTGTCAAACAGAAACTGCTAAGTTTGTTTTGAAAAACTTTACTACTAACAACTGCACATGAATATTTTCTTGTTTATTAGCTAAAGCTTATCACCCTAAAGAGCAGGAAAGGTTTATTCTGAGATAACCTTTTCCTATTTCCTGAAATTGCCATGTATAGACCTTAGTACAGTGCAAGGTAGTGAGTGCCTTCAATTTCACCGCCATAACAAAACATCTGCCCAGTGCCCACACCAGAGGTTTCCCATAAACAGTAAGCTGTCAAGCATGACTTTTTCAATATCACACCTAAGCAGCAGGAGTAGATGTGGTGTGACAGCAAGCAGGTTATGTGCGAGGCACTACATCCGATCCTTAACACTTGATTTACCGCTCGATAGACGCGAAACTAGTTAGTTTTCTCCAGTGGTTCTCAAAGAAGGACTAAACGAAATGAAGGGGACATGTTTCCCTTCATTTCTTTCAGTCTCTTCTGGAAATAAGTTTTTAGAAAGATTGGTAGTTAAACAGCTCTAGATGAGATATTCCAGATCTGGCTGCAGAAGCAGCTTTCTCTACTTTTCATTTACCTGCCTGGAAGTTGGTTGAGGGTCGAAAAGGAGGGTGAAACTCTCTCTCGCCCACCTGCACAGTAAATCAAACTAAACAGAGTGGGAAACACTTTCCTCTGTTCAGCTGTTACCTCTGGCCTTAAATTAGTCAACAAAGAGTTTAGGAAAGGGAAATAATAACTTTGCACTTGTAAACAACTCTCCTAAAAATCATATTATCTCTTGAGGGCACTTTTAACTTGCTGCACAAATTTAGTTGCTCGCATGCTGGTTTTTGTTGAATATATTTGTTAAAACAAATGAAAAAACCATGGCATAAACCACATATGAAGATGCACAAAGTATAATATACTATTTATTACATTTGTTGAACCAGGGGAGGGGCATCATGACTTAGAGTCATGGCCCCTCCCCTCACTTAACAATAGTAATAAGTAGCATATCTATCTATCTATCTATCTATCTATCTATCTATCTATCTATGTTATGTTATGTTAGAAGAATTTGTATAGCGCACGTACACCGGGATGGTTTCATGGCGCTACTCTAAGTGATACCTGAGCCCTGAGGAATTATTCATAAGCCTGACGAAACAGCCAAGTTTTAAGAAGTCTCCTAAAACCTAGGAGATCGGTGCAAAATCGGATTTCAGAGGGGAGGGAGTTTCAGAGTTTTGGGGCTAGAATGGCAAACCTTGCACCGCCTACGCGCTTCAATTTAAAGGAGGGAATAAACAGAAGTTGCTTGTTGCCCGAGCGCAAATCGCGCGTGGGTGCATGCCTTATAATCATGCTGTCCATGAATTTAGGGCTCCTTCCATTTAGAGATTTAAAGATGAGGCAACAGACCTTGAAGGCGCAATGTTGAGTGATCGGGAGCCAATGTAACTTCCTCAAGAGGGGAGTGACATGATGGTACCTGGATTGCTGAAAAATCAAGCGCGCAGCTTGGTTCTGTACCAGCTGCAAACGTTTAGATAAATATAGGGGGATGCCAAGATACAATGAGTTGGCATAGTCAACATGGGACATAACCATGGCAAGAATCACATTTGAATCAAAGCTTCCAGGGTGAGGAATCTCCTGATCTTTTTTATTTTCCTCAGTTGGAAAAAGCAGGTGGATATCACTGACCCAATTTGGGATTTCATGGTGAGGTCATGGTTAATTGTTACCCAGAGGCTTTTGGCCGAGTTGGACGGGGAGAGGGCTTGACCCAATTCCTTGGGCCAAAAATGAGGACCCCAGGGGTTTTTGTGGATACCTCCTGTTAGAACCAACTCGGTTTTATCCGGGTTAAGTTTTAAGTGGTTGCTGTTCATCCATCCGCTAATGAACAGCATAGTAGACTGGACCGAGTCAGGGGAGTTGCTGATGGGGAATATAAGTTGGAAATCATCAGCATAGTTGAAAGTGCAGACTTGCCGCTCCTTCAGCGCCCGGATAAGAGGGAGGAGGTAAAGGTTAAACAGAAGGGGAGAAAGTGAGGAGCCCTGTGGGACTCCACATGTGATCCTAATTCTGGGAGCAGTAAACTGAGCAGTGCAGACTGCCTGGGAACGGTTTTCCAGGAAAGAGCCGATCCAGCCCAAGGCGGGTCCCTGAATCCCAGCGTCTCTGACGCGGTCGACCAGTAAACAATGGTCGACCGTGTCAAAGGCTGCAGAGAGTTCCAGCAGGACAAGAGCCTGCGGGGAACCCTTATCGGCATTGCTGCGGAGAGTGTCCAACACTGTCAGTATCACAGCCTCCGTGGAGTGTGCTGGGTGGAAGCCTGCTTGATGAGGATCAAAATATTCAGACTCCTCTAAAAATCCAGTGAGGCATCTAGTTACATAGACCTCCAGCACCTTAGCTAGATATGGGAGGAGGGAGATTGGACGGTAATTCGTCAAGATTTGGGGGTCTGAACCTAGTTTCTTCAGGAGGGGGACAACAATTGCCTCCTTGAAAGAGTCGGGAACAATACCCTGAGACAGCGACTCATTCAAAAGATTTAGGGCCGGGCTGGGAAGAGCGGTAAATATTTCTTTTAAAATACTAGGGGGCAACAGTCCCTGGGGGAACCAGATTTAACTTTGGATAGGAGATCCAAGAAAGTCTGGTTACTGATTATAGGAAATTGAGTGAAGATACTAGGATTTTTAAATGTACTAGAGCTAGCCTCAGGATTTGGGCAAGCCGGGATGCTGGCCTTGATTTTTGGGATCTTGTCAATAAAGAAGGAATTCAAAGAGTTGCAAAAAGTTTGGGAAGGGGTGGATTTAGTTGTAACTCTTTCAGGATTAGACAACTCGTTCACAATTGAAAAGATTTCCTTAGACCTATTGGTTGTAGTCAAGATTTTAGAGGAAAAATATGCCGCTTTGGTAGTCAGAATAGTCTTTTTATATGCTTTCATGGCATTTAGGTAAATCCTTTTATCTTCAAATAAATAGTTACGTCTCCACTTTCTTTCGAGTTGCTGCAGAGCCAATTTTTGAGTTTTTAGGTCAGTAGAAAACCATTTCTGGGCATCATGACGTCGGGCAAGGTGTGTTTTCCTGAGGGGTGCGAACTTGTCGCTAGCGGCTGTTAGCCATGTAGTCAAATGTCCATCACCAATATTGATAGAAGGGTGAGAGGGTGGGACAGAGTTGGCAAGTGTGTTTAGAAATAGAGATTTGTCAATTTTATTCCAATTTCTTCTTATTCCCCCTTCAGAAAGAGGAGTTTTGGCCCTGAGACTATTATTGATGGTGAATTTATTCAAGTAATGATTCGACCATGTACAAGGTGTGACCGACATGGCGGATATGACAAGGTTAGCTGTCCAAACCTGGTCAAGTGTGTGCCCTTTAATATGTGTAGCAGAGAGCACCTGTTGTGTAAGGTTTAGCCCCGTGAGTAACTCAGAGAGTTCAACAGATTGGGGGCCACCGGATGTCTCATTGGCCCAGTAATTAAAATCACCAATCAGCAAAATTCTTGCATGGTTGGTTATTAAATGAGCTACCTGTTTGCCCAGAGAGTGAGGAAATAGGGGCATACTATGGGGGGGGACTATAGAGCAAGACACAGATCACGGGGGCAGTGTCAGTTTCTAATTTGACTACCAGATTATCTACTAACGGTAGGTCTAACGGCGTTAGGGCAGTGAATTTCCAATCATGGCGTATTATAGCAGCTACACCTCCGCCAACTTTCCCCTGGGGACGGTTGGCATGGAGGATGTAGTAGTCCATGGGTAGGGCTGCCAAGATATCAGGTGAAGAGTCCTGGGAAAGCCAGGTTTCTGTGAGCAGAAGGATATCTGCCTGCTCAAACTTAAGTAAAAGGAAGATATCTAGCTGATGTTTAACCATGGAGCGGGTATTTAAATATATAACAGATAGCCTCCGAGCTCCATTTCCCTCTTGAGGCTGAGGGGGACCTGCACTATAAACAGGGCAGAGCAGTTCAGGATAGGATGTTCTTATTCCCATGATCCCATGTCTAACCAGACTGGAACAAATGAGACGGTTGGGTATAAATTTATCTGAGTGAAATTGTTTAAGCTCAGCAGCGAGATAGGTGATTTTTTGGGCAGAATGGCTGACCCCTGGCCCCGGATGGGCGCGGACGGGCGCAGACGGGCTTGCCTTTGGCTCGCCCGCTGCCCGCGTCCGCTGCGCTCCCGCGCTGCGACCAGCATTAAATAGCCGGTAGCAGCCTTGGCTCCACCTCCCTTCACAGTGATAGGCGCCCGAGTGGGCGTAACAGCCGGAAGTAACTGGACCGAGATCGAGTGCACAGAAGAGCAATAAAAGGTAAAACACAAATTCAAATTCTACACAATGCAATATATAAAAAGGTTTTTTTTTTTTTTTAAATGGTGATGAGCAGTTTTAAAATCAGACCATAGGGCAGCAGTACCAGACTCAAAGTCTGGTTCTGCTCTGGTATCTATCTATCTTTTACCAACTGGCGGCTGCCAATAGGTAGTTATAGTTAGGACCTAGTTTTCATAGGAAAAGCATTTTTTGTTTTGTCACAGTTTGATGAATCTTCACAAAATTTCTAAACTAGTTTGCTGCTCTTTTAAGCTGCTGTCTGGAAAGTTTCAGGATGATCCGTCAAGCGGGGGGGACAAGAAAAATTAGGGGGGCCCAAAACGTGTTTCTCTATGCAATTTCCCATAGGGATTTCAGATACAATTACAGCCCGAACTAGTGAACGGTATTACACCAAATTTGGTAGAAAGCTAGATCTTGGTCCAGTAAGATATGTGCAGTAGTTTTGGAGTTTCCAATATCGCGGAAGGTCCAGGGATCCTGATCCCGGATGGAATTGCCAAAATTAAGTTAAGATGGGTGGAGGAGATTCACTCGAGGCACTGGACCTTTCCAGTCTCACTTATTTAACTGTGCGGAATGAATTGAGCATTTACTCCTCCTTGATTGGCATATGCTATGGTAGTCAACAAAGAGTCCCATTTGGTTTGTATTATTTTAGAAGAGATTTTATTATTCTTTTTGTATTTTCATCTCGGACAAACTTGTCGGTTACATCCTCATTTTACCAGATTGTTATTTGGATTACATTGTAAGTACTGCAGCAGCCGACACGTGTTTCGCCCTATGTGGTCAGAGGGACCAGGGCTTTCTCAAGGCTGCAAGAAATTGTTGTTTGACAGTACAAGTCAATGTAATTTAGGGAACCGAATATAAGACACCACGAGTGCACAGATTGGTAAGTTCAGGAGTGGAGACTATATAAAATATTAAAAACTTTATTTAGAAGTGCAGATTCTAAGAGCCCGAGAACAAGTAACCAAGATAAGCGTGAGAAACGATTGTGCGCAAGAAAGTGTGGAGAGAACCGTAATTTGAATAGAAAAGATGGGAGTCTGATTAGAAAAGTGAGGAGCGCGGTATTACAGTGTTGGCAAAGGAACAATTCGGAAGTTTAGTGATTCCGACGTGTTAGCAGTTATTGCATGCGAGCATTCCAGTTTAAGGTGCATTTTTAATGTTACTCTGGTAATAATGCAAAGTAATTTTTTAATATGTGGTATTAAACAACGGTAATTTTTTAAAAAGATATATCTGTAGAGGCCATAACAGTATAAAGTTAGGCTGCGCTATTAGTATGTGTGGAAACGTTCTAGGGGTGAATTTCAGATGCAGCATTTTATGGTAATACAACTTGGTAGGTACCTTCTTAATTAGTAAATAGATTCCTTTTTGGACATATTAAGTAATGGGTTGTTCATCAAACAAACATATTAGATGCAAATATCTGTGAAAAGGGGAGAAAAGAGAAATGGGATAAAAGAAGCAGAGATAAAAGGAAAAAGAGCATTCAGTATATATATGCCTGACAGGGAATATCAGATCAATTCTTTTTTTGTTGTTATGTCGGTCATCTATCCATAAAAATCGCTCGGTAGTGATAGTGGCTGCACAATGTACAGGGGTTGGCAAGAGACTATATATGCCGTGTCAAAGAACATAGTTTCACTAGTGCGTGAGTAACGTAACTGAAATCATTTAAGATGGCAACAAGCTGCAGTAACCAGGGCTTTTATGTAGACTTAGGAGAGACCCTAGGTACGGGTGGGTCCTTGGTCGAATGCTGGTCCGCAGCCGGGTAGCGGATTTATTCCAATTATTGGGAATGCAGTTATAATTGAATTAACGTTGAAGATCGGGGAAAAGAAGAGATAGATGGTAATAGACTGGAGTGAATGGGTTTGGTGGGGCATGCACAGAAGCGAGGGATAGATTGATCTTCATGTATGGAGCAATATATTGTCATACCATTAGGGTAGACGAAAAGCTGTGGATGAATATCCAATAATCCAGCATGGTATTATCTGGTTGAAATGCCTATGACTGGCTTGGGCGGGTTAACTCTGGGAGGGCATATAGTTCGGCTCGAGGTTGTGAGCGCAGAACTAAACTTAAGATCGGAGGAGATACACGTCCGAGGAGCGAAAAATAGCTTATAAAGCCCTACTAGTTTTATCGTTAAATTCAAACAACATGAAATACAAGGGTGAAACTATCTGAGTCCGGGTCGGCGAGGGTGAAAACATTACATCAACTTACTAGTGCTGTAGTGAAAGACGGCAATCCTGGGTCAATCCCTCGTAGCTAATGGCACGTGGATGTAGCGGCGTTATGCTTGAGCGCCATCTTTAAGTAGTGGAGGGACTGGGCTCATACTAGTGAGATAGTCCTTGGTAATTGGTCGCCATCTTGAAGTGTATAAGGTATGCTGTGCTAGACAGATAACACGCAAATTGGTTATGGCGTATTCCGATCAGCCTGTACTTTCGCCATTACTATGTTACAAAGAGTTCTTAAGTGAGTTATTCATGTTTACCGCCGCCGAGGTAAAATTTCAAAGCCGTCCAAAGCATTTCAAATTTTTGGTTTACAAGAAGGTGGGGGACATGGTTCGGAGGACATTACCGTTGTCTTAAGCGTTCGTCTTAGCCAAGGTAATGGAAGAGTTAGTAACTAACAACGACAATCTTTAGTATAGACAATTAGCAGGACAGGCCAGTTTCTAATAACGGACGGAAAGTTAAGGCTATCCATATATATGACGCCTCGTAGTTTGTGGGCCATCTTTGTAGTACATATGGCAATTGGATGCCATCCAAAGTCTTTTTTTGAAAAAGAAAATAGAAGTACGGGGGACATCAAAAATAATAAAATATAACTAATGGCAATAAGATCCCAGCTGGAACAATACAAAAAAGAGTTGCTGTTACAACCAATGGGTTATGGGGGTATAGGCCAAACGAGAAGAGAAGAGAATGCAGGGTGAATGATGCCCCATAAGTTGTGGGGGTATTTACCAAGGGAATAACAGACAAAAATTGCAGAGAGAGCTAGGTTAAAACCTTTTCAGGGAAAAAGTGACACGCTGTAAAGATACATTGAAAGTGAGGTCAGAACAATTTGCAAGAACATGACATACAAATGTTATCTATCTACTAATGAGCCATCGGTTACACTTATGTTTAGGCTATTTCTAGACTGTAGGATTAAAGACAGAGAGAGTCTTGTGGACCAGGAACTCTCACATGCGTAGTCAAGTTTGCAAGTTCAAAAGTCTTTAGGGAGTAGCAACTTGTCAGCACGGCAGTAATGCTGGAGAGGTCTACAAGCGAAGTGTTTGATGAGTGATAGGCTCTCATGTGGTTGCAGGATGATAGTCTCAGAGCCAATGGTGCCACTCACTAGCTTTGTTCAGTCCTTTAGCCACAGTATCAAAACGGATAATTAGGGCACTTTCCTGTTGGAGTAATCTGTGTTCAAGATTACCTCCTCTTGCATGTTGTTTCAGCTTTTTGAGGGCACAGAAGGTAAAGGTGCGGTGATGTGGATGATTTTTCTCAAAATGTTCAACTAGTGGCTGCCGTTCGTCAGTCTTGTGAATATTCCGGTAGTGCTCTTGGATCCAAATTTTTAGCGGACGTGTTGTGCTGCCTATATAGTGTTTTTCGCAGGGACAGGAAATTAGGTAGATCACATTTGTACTCTCACAGTTGATGAAGTCTTGGATTTGGAAGGAGTGACCATTGACATTTACCTCCTTGGTTTTGGGCCTGCCTAGTTTGCAAATCGAGCAGTTGGAGCAAGTGTAAAAGCCGTTTGGCTGGTGTAGGAAGGTTGGTGAATCTTTTTTGTTTTGAAAGAAGGAGGGACAGAGAACGTCTCTGAGATTCTTGCTTCGTGTAAAACTAAGTTGTGGGGAGTCTGTGAGGGCATCTGATATGGTGGGATTTTTTTATCAGAAGGTTCCAGTGTTTTTTGAGTGTCTTGCGTATATGCTATTGTCCGTTGTTGTATTGGGTAAGGAAACGGATAACTGGTTTGTGGTCTTTGGAATGATTGTTGTGTAGAAGGGAAATGCGATGTGTTTGAGCGAAGAGATGTTGTGTTTCCTTGAGCCGTCTTCGATCATATCCTCTTTGACTCAGTCTTTCAGTAATCTCCAAAGATTTTTTGTCATATTCTACTTGTGAGCTACAGTTGATGCGTGCTCGGCGGTATTCTCCTGATCGGATATTGGCAATTGTGTGATGGGGATGGCAGCTGGATGCATGAAGAATGGAATTTGCGGCTGTGGTTTTTCTGTGTATTTTGGTTTGTATTGTATTGTTTTCGATGTAGAGTGTAAGGTCCAGGAATTCAATTTCATTCTTTGAAATAGTGTAAGTTATTTCTGTACCCACATATTTGGGGTTAGAGTGTGAATAAAGTTGTTTAGGAGGGCTTCCGATCCTTGCCATATGAGTAATAGATCATAGATATATCGGCCCCAGAAAACTATGTTGCTGGAGAGGTTGTCTGTATGATCATTCCATATCCATTCACGTTCTACTTCCCCCATCAGAAGGCAGGCAGCCCCCCCCCATCGCTGTCCCCTGGAGTTGTAGGTAGTATTCTCCATTGAAAAGGAAGTAGTTGTTATGTAGGCAAAAGTCCAGCATATCCAGGATCATCCTATTTCTTGCCGTGTAATGAACTGATCCGGTTTGAAGACATTTCCTAAATGCCGCTAATCCATCTGGATGTTTGATGGACGTATAGAGGCTGACCACATCTATGGTTGTTAAGAGGAAGTCTGGTTGCCAAGAGATGGTTAGGAGTTTCTGTAGGACATCCTTAGTTTCTCTTATAAAGGACGGCAGATCCTTCATGAAGGGTTGTAATTCCGCATCTATGAAGGATCCCACATTAAAGCAGATGGAATCGATCCCCGCGATGATGGGTCTGCCTTTCGGCGGTCTGCCTGGTTTATGGGCTTTTGGTAGTAAGTAGAGGGTAGGGGTGACCGGATTTTCTATGAAGAGTAGTTGTTTCTCTACCAAAGTGAGTAGTTGCTTATCCTGCCAGGTATTCAGCAGCTGATGGGAGTTTTTCTTGTATCTCCTTTGTGGGATTGTAGTTAAGTTTTGGAGTTATTAAAGAAACAAAATGTATGTATATTTAGAGACGTGTGGATCCGTCGATCCATGCACCAACAGCAGTGCAATGATTGGCTGGCCGCAACCTGAGAGGAAAGTTGTGGCTGCTATTTTGCGTATCAGGACTCGGTTCCTGGGAAGGAAAAATACACCTAAAATTGATAGAAGGTGTCAGGGTAGAGATACCCTGACCCGATGAGACTGATGGAGGGGTCTGTGAGGGACCCCTCATGGGCAATAAATTGCCCAAGAACATTTTCTTTTGGTGCAAGAGGATCTTCAGATCCATTATAATGCTCAGTGTGACCCACCCGTGTGAACCTGCAACAGATCTGAGGATCCAGACCCCAATAAAAAAAAAAAACACTCACAGACCTACTCACACACTCTCACAGCCCAATACAGTCACTCACACACCAATACAGTCACTGATACATCCATTCAGAAATCCAGAGAACCACTCACAGACCCACACAGTCACACACCCATACAGACACTCACACACCGCCCCCTATGTGAATTCGCGACAGATCTGCATATTCAGACCCCAATTAAAAAAAATACAGCCATCCACAGGCCCAATCACACACTCTCAAACCCTCACACATCCACTCTCACATCCATACACCCACCCACACACCTATACAGTCACTCACACACCCATACAGTCACGGATACATCCACTCAGAGAACCACTCACACACCCACTCACAGACTCCCCCAGGCACTTTCACACACCCACTCACCAGGGCCAGACTGGGAACACAAACCAGCCCTGGCAATTGAGTCGGACCGGCCGCGGGGAGGGGGTGTACTGCAGCTGCTTTCGTTACAGGGGGCTGATATTGCAGCTATGCTGCAAAAACCAGCCCCGGTAACAAAAACAGCCCCCCAGGGGTTCAAGACCCGCCCCCACCCTGGCGGCCCACTGGGGAAACACCCGATGCCCGCTACTGTAAGTTCAGCCCTACCACTCACACAGCCATGTATACACCCATACAGCCACTTACACACCCACTCACTGAGCCACACAGAAACTCACACACACACTCATACACCTATACAGCAAAACCACTGACACACCCACTCAGCCACTCACACACCCACCCATCCCACACTCTCACACCCCCACACAACTACTCACACATTCACTCACACATCCATACACCCACTCACACACCCATACAGTCACTGAAACACATTCTCACACACCCATACCGTCACTCAGAGACCCAGAGACCCACTTACACGCCCACTCACAGACCCACACAGGCACTCACACAGCACATACGCTGCATGCATGGGGTTGGCCGAAGGACTTTTGCAGGGTGTGATTGGCAGTAGGCCAGGCCTGCAGCCAACCAGTTGGATTAACGTATGGTAATTAAATATTATTTTACGTAACAAAAACCCTAGAAATTCACTGAAAAAAACAAAGGTTACTGGAATGTTACATTTAGGAAGTAGAATTAAAAAACCTTATAAATTCAATAAAAAAACCAAAGGCTACAGGTACATTATAGCTAGGTTCAGATTTTACACACACAAAACCATAGAAATTTGGCTGTTATAGTTATCTGAAGTAACTATAACTCGTGTCCTAAGGTAACTATAACTCTCACCTCGCCATGCACTAATTATCCCACATATTACATCACAAATGACATCTTCTATGACAACATTGATATCACTGCAACATTTGCAGTAAAATTATTGATAAGAAAACTGTGCATGGCCGGGTGCAAGTTATAGTTACTAGAGATAACTATAACCATATAACCATAACTGCCGAATTTCTATGGTTTTGTGTGTGTAAAATCTGAACCTGACTATAATGTACCTGTAACCTTTGATTTTTTAGTGTATATATATATATATATATATATATATATATATATATATATATATATATATATATATATATATATATAATCCCCAAGTCTTAAGTCATTAAGCCATATTAGTGTTTGCTGATTATGAAATGTGCATACCAGAATCCATCTTTCTCTCCTTCTTTCAAGTGACACGTTCCACCATGTTCACACGGGTTGCTGATGCAGGCATGAATTGGGATATCACAATCTTGGCCCTGCCAAGAAAATGGAGAAATATTTGATTCAATGCATGTATAATCTAGTAACACCAAAGAAAGGATTATGCAATTCTAGACAAAGAAATCTAAAAACCTCAACATTGCAACTAGAAATTAAAATGAATCAAGAAACACTAGAAGAATTATACACAAACACCTTTTCGATAGCACACCATTTATTTAGGGGATGGGCAATTCAGTGTTGGACACCATACTTTGGTAAGTCATGAACAAAATTTTCGAACCCACGAATAAGCCTTGTGTTAATCACTTACTATTTGAAAGCTTCATTTGTATTCTTTTTAAAATTTGGTCACTTTCGAAATACAAGTTAGATCTTGCAGATCCTACATTAGACTTAAAATCAGAAATCTGGTTTCTCACGAAAATGTAGACTTGCGAGGTCTCACGGTCATATCTGACTGTTACTGTTTCTCCAGGTTATAAAGTAATTCACAGTGACATACCTCTGCGACATATCTCTGATAAGGGAAGATAAAAATAGAACTAGCTATAATTTTTAAAGAAACCTTGAATGTTGTCTTTTTTTTTTTATTGAAAGCTTACTGCGAGTGCAGACTCTGGGATTTAAGATCTTGATCTCAGCTCATTGTACTTATATTGGCATACTTTTTATTTAAGCTAGCAGGCCAATTTGGAACTCACATTTCTTCCTTCCGTACTCTAGTGATTGCTGTGTAGAAATATAATATCATTTTAGGGAGATTTTAATATATGGGCTGGCGACCATCTTCTTACAGACGCTTCCAGCTTTTTGTACCCATGCTTTGTGTTAGGACTCTGTCCCTTTGTTTCAGGCTCCATTCATGTAGCAAGCCATAACCTATATTTTGTCTTGTTTGCGAAACATCAAATGTCAAAACATTATCCACAGTCCCTGGCGGGCCCATTTTATCCATCTGTATAAATGGTCTTTACCACAGCCAAAAGAAGTCATCACCAATGCCAAGCATGGCTACGTATGGTGCATCTTCACATCAGAATCTTGTTTTTAATGTTCTAAACTCAGATCACCGCCCTTCAGGCAACATGCTAAATGGTTGTACTACAATCCCATCTTGCTCAATGTTCCACCTCAGGTCACCAGGGTGTTCTGAGTCACATAAAAAGGCCAAACGCTACTGAAACCTGTGAGTATGGACAAAGAAAAAAATAATGCCCAGAAGACTAAATACAAAAATTGGTTCATGAAGCTAGTGGATTATACTTGAACTCGGAAAGATCATTGAAGGTAATAATTTCTCTAAAGAGATTCTAAACATTGTGAAATCTCTTTCCAGCCCGCCCCTCATGTTGTAACATATCACTATAGTAGGGGTGAGTTGTGTGACATGTCAGCACTTTTATTCAGGAAAAAAATATAATTACTTTGTGACTTGATTCTGAGCAGCACTTTACCTGCTGTTTTGCTGCAAGTGAAGCCATCTTTTAATGAGTAAAGAGCTGCACTATGTAGTGTTCCCTACCCACTACAAAATTTTGGTTGGCACTTGAAACCTGTCCAGGAACTGTTCTGCACAGAGTCTTTGATTCAATAAATGTTCCATTGAGTTTGCTATACTTTACTTTAAATTCCAAGACCACTTTTCCTCTTGAGTGGATGATGGCACTAAAAACACCACTATTTAAAAAAAATACAGAGCAGGCCCTAACATCTCAAATAATTATTGCAACATGTAATGACTGCCCCTACACTTTAAGATGTTCGAAATCTTAGAAAAACATGTCAACAAGGATATTTTTATGTTTTTAAATCAATCAAACTCCTGATGCAGGAAAATCGGGCTTTTACCCCTTCTTACACAATGCAGTCACAGTATTGATCTCTATCCTGCATGACCCTAAATGGACAATGAATTAAGCCAGCCAAGCAACACTGATCTTACTTCATCTCTCAGCAGCCCTCAATATGGCTTTGCATGAAATATTATTTGTACATCTCGAGGAAATTGGAATGAAAATAATGCGTTTGCTTGGACAGACTCCTATGGCTGTGAGTGCTTTCAAGGAATTAAGCCTGCTTCTTTAAATTTGAATTTAGAGTAATATGGCATTGGGTACCGCAAGGATCCTCGCTGAGTCTAACTTTGTTTAACATTTACACTGTCAAGTTAGCATGCCTCATCTACTCTTCTGAGCATGACAAATGGGGATGACATGCAATTAATCACTTTATCAGGTGACTCTTCAGGAAACACAAAGAAATTATTTTAGTGCTTGGTGGCTATTGCCAGCTGGACGAATGAAAATACACTCAAGCTAAACACAGAAAAAACCTAGATTTTTGTAGTTGGAGGCTCTGTCCATGGCTTGGCAAAGGACCGGATACAAAGTGCATTGGGGACGTCTCCCACTCCAGTCTCAGCATCTTTGGCCATTCGCTGCCTTTCCAATCAGATACGCAAAGTGGCATCATCTGGTTTATTTCTACCTGAAACTATACAGAAAGATGTAGCCCTTTTTTTCTCTAGCCAGCCATACATTGGGGATTCCAGCCACCCTTCAATCCAGCCTTGACTCTGGAAATTCGCTGCGTTTGGGAAGTCCTCAATGCCATATCCACAGATTACAGGTAGTTCAGAATGTGGAAGCCAGTCTCATTCTTGATCAACCGCGAATTACTCATAATTCATCATACTTTAAGTTTGTGCACTGACTTGAAATAACTAAAAGATCAACATTTCAAATACTTTGCCTAGTTATTAGGACAGTCAATGATGAAGGCCCCATCTGTCTGAAATCTAACTTTGGGTCATACAAACCAACTCAATGCTTATGCTCTGTTCTTAGTGTCCACAAGACAGTCCCAAAAAGGAAACAATCCAGGGCTGGAGACTGATATTTTTATTTTTGGCAGCCCCAGTCTGAATTAAGGTGACATCTATTCTACCACTCCAACAGAATCATTTTCTTTTCAGAAAAGTTTTTAAAACATATTTGTTTCTATAGAAACTTTTTTTCTAGACTCCTGGTCTTTTCCAGCCAATCCTTCGATGCCAGGACATTCTTGGGGTAAACAAAGCATTCAATAAATTAATTTAAATTCAACATGCTTTTGAGAATCACGGTGTGCAACACAGCAGAACAGTGCAATATAATTTAAATGTTTTATCTTTTCAGTTTGTGGCACTTCTGCACATAGTCTAGTGATTTGTAAAAAACCAGGGCTTTCTGCAGATGTCCCCCCACTTGTTGCCCCCATTTGAACTACTAGATGCTGGCTGTCGACTCTGATGTGCACTGAAGCCTGCTAACCTGGCCCCAGTGCCAGTGCTCTCTCCCTAAAACTGCTATGTGTAAATTGGCATCCCCAATTGACAAGGACTTTACCCCCCTTAGAAGTCCTTAGTATATGGTACCAGGGGTATCCAGGGCATGGGTGGTAAAGGGGTCCCCAGGGCTTGCAACACTGTTTGTGCAACCCTGATTGATCCGCGAAAACTACTGACAGCAGGCCTGCCATTGCAGATTGCAGGAGCAGTGCAAACTCGACTCTGCCTTCACCATGTGTGGCAGAGTCAGTGTACTGCTTGTAATATAGATCAGTCACCCCCTAAGGAAGGTCTCCTAAAGCCCAGGAGACAGGATGCAATATATTATCAATGTGGACACCTCAGTGCAAGCTCATATGTCCCTAATGTGCCCTTTACCATTAAAGGACACTATAAGTGATGGACGGTCCATAAGATAACATGGGCTGGCACCCAGGAAAACCGAGGTTGGCAGCTCCATTATGGCACCGCCTCAATATGTTGGTATCAAACAATGTGCCTTCTCACCCCTGACATGAATCTTGTGTTGAGGGTGATGTGGCATGCACCCATGTGGCTACCTTAGAGGTTGTGTACCTGGTTGCCCAGCTTCTCTGTACTCTGGCTGGCAGACCCGGCTTACTGCCACTAAAACAGGATTTTGACCTCGAGCCAGGCAGTGTGAACACTACCAGGAGTCAGGAACAAAAGCCTGGATAGGAAGGAGGACACACCTCCTCCCTCCCAGGAAGGCTAATGAAGTGGCACATCAAGGCGGTGAGCTTCAAAGGCTACACCTCCTCTAATATGCATCAGGCTCACTCCCGGCATAGGAAACAGCCCTCATTCTTCCCCAGGCATATTTGAACCCGGGTAGGCAGGACATTAGGTAGTCAAGGATGTGTACAACCCCAGAAGGCTAGCCACACCTCCATGGTAAGCTGCCTGGTCTGTACATCCAAGGAGTGCTTCTGCCATTTTTAAAAGTGGTAGAAATAGTGTGTTCTGGGAAGAAAAGGTGACCTACTCCCCCAGATGTGGTCACCTGCAGGGCACATTAGCTGGAGGGACTAGCAGTCCATTGACTAGGTGCTCCCGTACCCCTAACTCCCCTAAATCTAGGATGTAAGGGCTACCCCGGACACAGACCATCAGTTATGAACCTGCACCAAAGAGGACAAAAGAAGAGACCCATGTCTGCGACAACAGAACTTGCGCAAAGCAAAAGAGGGATACTCTGCACCTGTGGCAATGCTCCTGGAACTGCCTCATCGAGATTCGTCCTAGGCTAACTCTTGGTTCCCCCAGACAGAGGGACCCCTGTGGAAGCCTGAAGCACACCCAGATTCCCTTGGACTAGTGGCACTAGTCCCCGGCAAACTGCAGGTAAAAAAACGCTCTGGATCCAGAGAATCGCTGGCCATCGGGCCATCTGTGGGATCGTCCAAATCCAGATGGTCTAGTGCATTTTGTGAACTGTAATCCTGCCTTCTACGAAGTTACAGGCAGCTACCATGTTCCCCGGGACCACCGGACGTCCAAACTTACTTTTTTCTAAGGATTACCTCTGCCAAAGCTTGTTGGCCGCCAGTCTGACAACCGACCCCTTCACTTAACACTGCACCTACAAGGAACTCCATTCGACCTTCGACCGATGTTAGCAACCACTCCGCGGTTGTGTTTTGCATCTTGTTCACCCGCAGGACCGTGTAAGCAGTAAAAGCAGCTCTCCTGCGGCTTGCGTTCAGCAAAAGGGACAGCCAGGACAACTCTGCACCCGGGCTCCACGCGCCATGTAAAATTAAACTGACTTTCATGGCCTGGTCATGGGACCCACATCACCTTTACCCTGCAAGGGTGCCACACAATTCGCCCTACATGTGACAGATTGTCACTAGTGGTTTTCCCCACTGACCTCAATGTTACATTATCACTGTATTATTTTGTACTGATTTTATATTGCTTCTAAAATGTATAACTTTGGTTATATGTATGCTATTCCATTCATTTTGGTGTCTAAATTAAGATAAATATACACTCTATTTTTATAAATTGGTGTCAGATCTCTCTCGAGTCGTGTCAATTACTTATCGTCAATTACTTATCATCCATGTTAGCACACTGAAATGCTTAACACGTGTTCCTCTAGTAAAGCCTGAATGCTCTTTGCCACAC
Organism: Calotriton arnoldi; assembly: GCA_963921515.1. Classification (NCBI taxonomy): domain Eukaryota; kingdom Metazoa; phylum Chordata; class Amphibia; order Caudata; family Salamandridae; genus Calotriton; species Calotriton arnoldi. The sequence goes on along the minus strand of CAWUFW010000493.1, from coordinate 1,274,189 downwards.
TACCAGAACTAAGCTAAGGATTTATTAGTGTGAATCCAAGGACCATCTTTGGGGTTTGTGACAGTATAGCATGGTGAAGCCTAACCAGCATCACCGCATAATATTCCACCTTACTACATCGTTTCAATAAGATGCCCTTTGAAATCATATTAATGTCCCTCAACCCCAAATAGACTGGCTTTTAGACCTGTCAGCCTTAGGGTGATCTTTCCCCACATTTTTTTCCTTCCTCCTCTATTTTAGCTGACTACGTTTTTGCTGGCCTTAGGACTCTGTACACTTTACCAGTGCTAAAGTGTATGTTCTGACTCCTTAAAAAATGGCAACATTGGCTTATAACCAATTGGCATATTTAATTTACTTAAATGTCCCTAGTAAAGTGGTACTAAATGTACCCAAGGCCTGTAAATTAAAAGCTACCAGTACGCCTGCAGCACTTATTGTGCCACCTACTTAAGTAGCCCTGTAAAATAAGTCTCAGGCCTGCCATAGCAGCCTGTTTGTGCAGTTTTAAACTGCCATTTCCACCTGGCAAAATAAACCTTTTGGCAAGGCCCAAACCTTCCTTTTTAAAACATATAAGTCACACCTAGTGTAGGCCATAAACAGCCACAGAGCAGGGTGCAATGTATTTAAAAAGTAGGACATGTAGTTTTAGGTTTTACATGTCCTGGTAGCGGGAAACTCTTAAATTAGTTTTCCACTACTGCAAGGCCTACCGCTCCCACAGGATAACATTTGAGTTACCTTATTACATTTAATAAGCTGTAATTCCCAAATGGGAGCAGGTAACCAGTTTAAGTTTGGTGTCTTTGGAACGGTAATGAAAAATCCTCTCTTATGGCAAAGTAGGATTTTAAATTACAATTTTGAAAATACCACATTTAGAAAGTGGACATTTTCCTGTCTTAGTCATTTAGTGCCTGTAGCCTGTTCCTGGGTCACATGACTGGGTGTAGCTGAGAGTTGGGCTTTGCTTATTTCTCCTAGACAGCCACATCAAACAGAAATCTGAAGTGTGCCTAGATGGGCCATCACTGGCAGGATGGTAGGGTGGAGTTGGGCACAGCTCTACTTACACTTAAATAGGCAGTGTCCTGCCTCCACACAAAAGATGCATTACCCCTGTAGTTAGTCTGGAGTCAGGGCAGGGAAGGCAGGAAGGCAGTGGACTTCAAAGGTAAACCTCTAAAGCTTCTCTCATTTCAAAGGCAGAACTGGGTATAAATACTGGACCTCAAACACCAACTCTCCAGAACACCTTTGAACCTGTGGAAGACTCTGCCAGGAAGAAGGACTGCTGTACTGCTGAAAGGACTGCTGCCTGCTGTGCTGACCTGCTGCCCACTTGCCTGGGTGAGAAGTACTAGTCCTGCAACCTGAACCCAGGACCACCAGTGCTACTCCAAGGGCTAGTCTCTTGTAACCAGCACCTGGACTCTGCAACTGTGAGTTCTACACTACCAAGTGGTGCTACCCCAGTCATGGACCTTTGGAAGTGGGCCTGAATGTGCTCTGCCAGCCCATCTGTGGACTCGAGAGAACCGACGCATCTCGTCTGCGGCACAATCCCCAGCAGAACCGACACATCGCCTCTGCTGCAAGGATTCTCCCAGCAGAAGGACTTCGCATCAACCTCACAGCCTGCATCAGAACCACCTGTGTGAAGCTTTCCTGACACAGACCCTTGCATCACAAATCTCTTGTCGATTGGCAGCCTTGATGACGATGCAGGTTTTCACATCACAGCCTCCCAGCTCTTCGGAACTAACGCATCACCTAGACTGCACAACGCATCCTCGACACCGGATTTTGTATCGTAAGTCCTAGTCAACTGAACCATCGACAATGACGCAGGACCTTGAATCGCAGTTTCACAGCTCCTCGAAACTGCTGCATCTTTTCAGCTGCAGGACACATCCTCGGCGCAGGACCTCGCAATGCTCTGCAAAGAACATGTTACTTACCTTCAGTAATGCCTTATATGGTAGAGACTTTATCTAGCCGCAGATTTCTTACCTTAGAATTATCCCCAGATGTCAGACTGGATCCGGAAATTTTTTGTGAGCTGTACCCCTGCGCGCTAGTGGGTGGCGTCTTTTGACTACATGTGGCGTCATTGGCGTCTTCTGCACCATAAATGACGTTCGCGGTGCCTATATATGCGCCACCCAGGCGCGCTGACGTCATTTTGTTTTCGGGACTTTTCACGCCAGAAGCGCTGAGCCACGGAGTACACTGACCACTAATGTGGAAAACTAGGGCCCTGAAAGGGGAAAGCTGTGTCCCTACAAATCCGTTCACAAAGCAGGGAGGATGGGCGGGTCAGTAAGGAATCTGTGGCTCTCTCTACCTGCCTAAGGCATTAACGAAGGTAAGTAACTTGTTCATCTGATAGACTTCTAGCTGCAGATTTCTTACCTTTGAATAGATAACCAATCAATATCTCCTCAGACGTGAGTCTGCAGACCAATTTCACACGAGGAAGTCCTGCAGGACCAAACGGGCAAAGTGCCCATCCCTGTGGACCAGACTGTCCAGACAGTAGTGTTTGGTAAAAGTGTGCAGGGAAGCCCACGTTGCTGCCTGGCAGATGTCCAGAACCGAAACTCCGCACGCTAACACAGTGGTTGCAGCTTGAGCTCTGGTGGAAGGACCATGCAATCCCTAGAGGCGGTTGCTTCTTAGCCAATGCATAGCAGATTTTGATGCAAAGTAAGATCCATCGCGAGATGGCCCTCTTCTGCACCGCCTTTCCTTTCTTCGCTCCAACATACCCCATGAAGAGTTGGTCATCCACCCGGAACTCTTTCGTTCGGTCAAGGTAGAACAACAATGCTCTTTTTGGGTCCAGACGGTGAAGTTGCTCCTCTTTCTTTAGAGGGATGAGGCGGAGCATAAAAAGTAGGCAGAGTGATGGTTTGGCCTACGTGAAATGGAGTGACCACTTCCGGAAGAAAGAAAGCTCTCGTATGAATCACCAGTTTGTCTGGGTAGACGTTAAGATAAGAAGGCTTGAGTGACAAGTCCTGAAGCTCACTGACCCTCCAGGCAGATGTTATTGCCACGAGTAATGCCATATTGATGGTAAGGAGCCTGAGTGGACAATTGTGCAGAGGCTCAAAGGAAGCGCACATAAGGAAAGTTAGGACGAGATTGAGGTCCCACTGGTGCATAACGAAAGGAACGGAAGGAAACATATGTTGCAAACTTTTCAAAAACCTATGTACAATTGGGGATCGGAAATGGGAAGGTTGGTCAGGCAACAAAAGAAAAGCTGAAATTACAGAAAGGTATCTTCCGTCCTTCTTGGGCACCAGAAAGTAGTGGTAATAGCAACCATTACCTACTTTTGGCATCAGCACTCTCTCTGTTAGAAATGGGATTTCTGGTTGGCTAGGGCATGCGCCTAAGCCAGGCAGAAACCACCACTCTAGTCAGGGCAAGGGAGTTACACACTGAAGATAACCCCTGCTCACCCCCTTGGTAGCTTGGCACGAGCAGTCAGGCTTATCCCAGAGGCAATGTGTAAAGCGCTTGCGCAACACACTCACACAGCAGCAACACACTAGGCACACCACAAAAGAAACTCCACACAAGGTTATATCAAAATAGCCTTTGTATTATCCAAAACACATTAGAATTATAATCACACATATAGAGGCCTGGGATAGGTTTGAAAGGCTACTTTGGTGGGTGACGCAACCAACGCTGCAAGCCCACCAGTAGCATTTAATTTACTGGCCCCAGGTATCTAAGATACCACTTTACAAGGGACTTACAGGTAAATTAAATATGCCACACAGGTGTAGACCAATCTTACCGTGTTTACCATAGAGAGCACACGCACTTTACACTGGACAGCAGTGCTAAAGTGCCCAGAGTCCTAAAACCACCAACACCATGTCAGAAAAAAAAGGCTAGGAGGAAAGCAAAAAGTTCAGGGATGACCCTGCAAAAAGGGCAAAGTCCGACTCTCTCTATGACTCCTTTAGCAAAAAGAGCCATCACTTCCTGGCGGAGAAGAGATAGGCTGTCATAAGTAGGTGGCATGAAGTGAGGGGTAGTCTCGATGGGGAGGGAGTAGCCCCTCTGGACAATCTGCAAAACCCTCTTGTCTGATGTTATGGAATGCCAGTGGGGCAGGTGATGGCGAATCCTGACACCCTCTGTGTGCCCATGTTGGTAAACGGGCAGACAAGGAGGGTTTGGAGCTGCGGCTGCTGGGGGGTTGGTAGACTGACCAGCCCATTGGCCACCCGACCCACGGGGCCGGTATTAACCGCGGCTGCTGCCATGCAGAGGCTGAAAAACTTGTGCGACACGGTGACTGGGCAGGAAAAGATGCGGTTGTAAGCCCCTTCCGTGGTGACGAAAAGAGTGAAGGGTGACGAGGGGTCATAGAAAGGCCCAAGGAAGCTGGCTGTAGCCCTGCTGTCCTTTAAGTGCTCCAGCACTGAATGCGCCTGGTCTCTGTAGAGATGGGAGCCATCAAAGGGCATGTGCATGAGTGAGGAATGGTTATCCCCAGAAAAGCCAGTCATACTCAACCAGGCGTGGTGTCGCAGGGCCACTGTCGAGGAAACCGCTCTGCCTTGTGAGTCAGTGGTGTCTAATCCACAGCAGATAGTGAACTTAGCTGCATTCGTCCCATCGGCAACAGCCTGGGAGAGCACAGCCCGGGCCTCCTCTGGGACTGTTGGCAGCACCTACGCCACTGTATCCCACAGGGCTTGGGAATAGCGGTCCAAAAGGCATGCAGTGTTCACAGACTGCAGTGCCAGGCTGGCAAAAGAAAACATCTTCTTCCCAAGATTTTCCAACCTCTTGGATTCCCTGTCTGGGTGTGCGGTAGGGAATGCGCTAGGATTTACATTGTACGTTGAGGCTTGGAACACCAAGCTCTGTGGGGTAGGGTAGGGTGCTGAGTGAGGACATTTTGGTCCCCTGGAGTAGGGTGGTGGTGGCGGGCAATCGTCTTATTGACAGGAGCCCCTGTGTTGGGCTTGGACCAAGTCCCAAGCAGGAAGTCAGTAAGTGCCTCATTGAAAGGGAGAAGTGGTTCTGATAGGGACACTCCGGGCTGAAGCACTTCCATTGAGATATTAGTCTTGATTGCCACTGAAGGCAAACTAAGGTACAACACCTCAGCTGCCCTCCGCACCAACATTGCGAAGGAAGCTCCCTCCTCCGTAGCCACAGTAGGGAGAGAAAGCATACCAGTATCTGGAGAGGTATCCAGTCCACTGGCTTCACCCAGATCCTCACACCAGTCCATTTGTTCTTCATAAGGCTGGTATTTCTCAAGGGCCAGTGACCCCTCCCATTCCTCCCAGAGTCCTAGGCCATAACAATAGGGCTCAAGCTCTGGCATGGAAGGCATGGCTCCAGTAAGCGTTGGCATCGGACGACGCCCCTCCGGCTTCGTGTCGGGGATGCGGATGGGGATCGTTGGCCTCCGGATCGACGTCGGGGAAGGTTGAGGTTGCACCACCTGTGCCTGACTGGTGCCAGAGCTGGAGGCATGGATCCAGTAGGGGCCTCTACTGAACCTGCGGAGCCCAAAGGAACTCTGGACAGAAAGGGTCACCCAAAAATGCTTGGCCTCATAAAATTCTTTCAATTGGGCGGGGTTGCTCTGGCTCCCAGAAAGCCGGGGAGGTGCAGAGCCGACCCAGACACTGGCTCAACCGCTGAGCCAAGCCTCGAGTGGCGACGCTCCCTCATCTTGTTGTGAGACAGATGAGGTGAAGTTGAAGCACGCTTCGACTTCTTCTTCTTGTGGGACTTCGACTCACCTGAATGGCTTGACGGCTTGGAATGCGACAACAACCTCGGGCTCTGTGACCGCTGCCAGGATTTGTCCTTGACTGGGATCTTGATCGTCACGCGGTCGCACGTCAAGCCGCCATAAGCTTGAGGGATCACTCCCTCAAGGCCTTCGGGTGCATGATGCTGCAGTTGGGGCAGGCCTTCGGGTCGTTATCCTGCTTGAGGCACCAGAGGCGTACAAGGTGCAGGTCCATCACCGACATCTGTTGGTGACAGGCGCCGCAGTGCTTGAGGCCAGCCTTCTTCTATGACATATTCTGCCACAGCAGGAGGTTAACCTAAAAAAAAACTTTGACAAAATGTTGAAAAAAACCTTGTCAAAAAGTGACTAAGGGGAGCTCTTTACGTATCTGCACTGGCTGGCACGGAAAGAAAAGAACTTAAATCAGCGCGCTTGGGTGGCACCTATATAGGCACTGCGAACGTCATTTCCAGTGCAGATGACGCCACATGGAGCCGAACAATGCCACCTACCTGGGCACAGGGGTACTGCTCATGAAAAATGTACAGATCCAGTCTGATGCCTGAGGATAATTCTAATGTAAGGCATCTGCGGCTAGAAGTCTCTATCAGATCAAGGATTTAAGGTACTCTCATTCAGCTGACCGAACTGGGTGCCTGTAGCCAGCCTGCGCTCCATCACTTCCGACCTGAACTTATGACTTTGACTTTCTCCAGCGCGACCAGTTAACCATAGTTGGCGCTTTGTGCTTTTTGGCGCTATTTTCACTGAAATCTTCTTTATTCATTAAAAATGTATTAAAAATTACTCTGTTCTTATAAACTAGTGTGGGACCCTTATGTGGTGTGTTTCAACTTTGATACTGTTTGAAGTGTTGCACAAATACTTTACACATTGCCTCTGATTTGAGCCTGACTGCTCTGTGCCAAGCAACCTGAGGATTGAGCACAGATTAATTTAGGGTTTGCTAGTGACTTCAACCTGACAAGGATTGCGATTCCTGCTTGCATAGAGTTTCACCACCTCCCCCCCCCCTCCAACCAGTAACCCAATCTCTTTCACTGATCAATGGAATATTTTAGGGGTTTAGGGATTTAGGGATGAATCCATGCACTTGCTAATATTTTACGTTGCAGTCTGTCATGAAATCCAATGAAAGTATGGCTGTCATGGTGCAACAGGACTAAAATATCCGATAGGAAAGTTTTATGCACAAATCCCTGCATATAGAGTCTCAGATAAAATAAAATGCATGTTTGGGTAACCTCATTTGAGATCGCTGTAAGTTTTTGAATGTATGCCACCACAGCACTGATGGTGAGTCGAGGAACAACTGCTCTGGTGGCACAGGCACACTGTCAATGTGGTAAATGGCAGGTGGTATCACTGTCAGTATTGGTGGCCCCAACACTGGCAGTGCCAGGTGGGTCTTTCCAAGTGTCCATCTGTATAGCTAACTTAAAGGAATAAGCAGAGTTTAAGAATGTGGTGATTACTCAGTCCATGCTCCTCGCCTGCTAAAGGTGGCGGTTAATATTTAGAACATAGCTATTGTAGAGCGGATCCCAGCTAGCTTAGGCAGTCAGACTGAAACAAGCAACAGCAGACTTAAGATGGGCAATCAACATGGAACTTTTGCCTGGTTCTGCCAAGGAGGTGGTCCCAATGTATGCCTTAACACCAGATCACTAGTGAATAGTCACAACAGTGATAACATGTTAGGCCATTCACAAAGACATTGGGTTCCACCAATGTAAATTCACTTCTTTGTTTAACATTTTAGTGATTTATATCAACATACATTAACATTTTCAATATTACATGAAGTCCGGCTAATTGGCTCTTACAACTGGGTTGCTGTTAATGCCATACACGACCTGTCATAATTCATAAATAACTTAAGTAGATTGTTTCCTTTAATCTCATTCTATTTTAACAGAGACCAAGAAAAAAAAAACAGTGAATGTTTATTGGTCTGATGCTCATACCTTGAAGCCATATGGGCAGGTGCACCTATAAAAGTCCACTGGGTCGTTGTTACAGGTTCCGTCGTTTTTACAGGGGTTGGATAAGCAGGGGTTACACTTGGCAAGGATGTTAACGTCCACAGGACCTGGAAAAGAAACAGAGAAGCCCATGGTGGTTCACAACATCTGCAACAGTGACGTGTTACACCCTCTCACCCATCTCTTCGGTGAAGAACCGCAACCCATTTCATAAAGATTGCCACAGGTGCCAGGTGGTGTATTTGCAATGGGCTAGCAGGAAACTGCTTGGTCTACAACCCTCTAGAGCAGTGGTCTTCAAACTGTTTTATGCTGTGCCCCCCTCCCCTCCCGTCCAGTGACAAAAAAAAATAATCGGGCCCCCCCTCAACATTTTTCTCAATTATTCTATTAAATTGGCAGTTTTTAAATAGGTCTAACCTTATTTAAACATTGCAGTTAAGTTCTATTATCATTTTAAAAGAGAATCATATACATAATTGCTAAACATACTGTTCTGGTCAGGTAGGCCTTACTAACGTGTAAAAAGCATCCACAGTGTAATTATTAGAAATGGGGGTGGGTGATTTGGAGTCTCTTCACTTTTGACACCTTCCCCCACCCAGGATATGACAAAAGATGTTAGTGATGGCCAATTACAGAGCAGCTTACTTACATTTTTGTTAGCTGAAAACAAGGCAGTTATCAGCATAACGCTTCTTTTGGACAGAGCCTGGTGCCCCCCTTAGGATCACTTGAGCCCCCCCCCCCCCTAGGGGGGCCCACCCCCCAGTTTGAAGACCCCTGCTCTAGAGTAATATATGCTAGCTAAAAACATGATTTTTTTTTCAACAATTACTAAGAAAAAAGACATACCTGGTTTCCGTATTGAAGACTCATTTAACACAAAAACCTACTGAAGTAGCGGAAGACACTGTGTACATCTGAAACAAGCTATGTCCCCCCTCATTCCACACTACTAAAAAGCGTTTGGCAATAGCTCAGTGGTGTACCACCAAATGATGGGACTCTACTGCAGAAAATTAAGAGCGGCCCCCAGTCTCCAATATCTCAGACATTCATTGGTCTTGAACTGAATTGGGTTAGGGGGCCCGAAGGATTTAGGGGGGGGGACATGTGCCGCAGGGGCCTGCATTACGCCCCTGCAATAACGGTAACAGAATTACAACGAAACGTTTTGCATAGATCTGGGACTGTAACCAGACAACCGCCCTGCCTAGACTAAACAACACATCTGTGGAGTAACAAGGATGCCATGGGCCCTAATGCAAAAAATAAAAAGGATAATGGGCCCCCTTGACCTAACTGGGCAGTAAAAGACAACAATAACTGAGCTGCAGTGGGCCTCTCCCGCCCCTGAGCTTGGGTGCCAATGCACCTACCGCTTTACTGAAAACTACACCCCTGTCACATATGCTGCACAGCCTCCTGCTACAAGCAGGACCGCCATGTATGTATAAATGACACTCCACGACTGAGGACAAAGGGCATACCGGCACTTTATACACACATTCAAAAACGAATTGTTAATAACAACTACAACAACAATTACAATTATAACAATAATGTTTTTTTTTTTAAATACTTTATTTATTCAGTTTTAAACAACAACAACTGAGCAGTTGTGCATAGTTTTAAACATATTTCACTCCAGTTATTTCCATATAAGTATAACAATAATGTTAAAGCCACTATTGAAGTTAATTGATTTCACATGAACTGGCTCAGTCCATTTTTATATTCATGGGGGATTGAACTAGATTTCCGGCATTAATGACCTTCAGTTATTAATCACTTTCTTTACTGGCCTACCCTTTTTTAATTGTTTTTGATTCGAACAATCAAAAAGTGTTTTTATTAATGTCCATATGGCTTATATTATGTCCCGTTATACAGAGAAATGTGTTAGTTGCAAACGAGGAAGGCCAGATTCCCAAGACCTGACCAACTTTGCTGGTGCGAAGTTTATGTGGGAGAGAACTGGCCTCCTCTAGCAGCAAAACGTGTGGTTAGTTCAATGGAGCTTTGGTTAAGTTCTACAGTAAATATGACTAACCATTTATCACATCCCTCTGTTGCAATTTTATGCTAGTTTACCTCTTCGGAAATACCAAGCAAATAAAACTACAAAATAGGCGCAGCCCAGGTACTATGCTTAGCTGTTGGTGTTATTTACGGACTGCTGGGATTTTTTTGTCTTTCTTGTGCTCGTTGCCATCAGACTGTGGCATTCTCATCACTTTAGAGACTTTACCCACTCCAGTTAAGTGCTTTGAGTTTCGTTTCTAGCGGTAGTATAAATTACATTTAATTATTGAGAAGGTTATTGGCTGGTTAATCTTTTCAGTGCCAATGCATTCTTTTTCTGCATGTCTCTGCCAACAGTTTTTTTTTTCTGCTGGACTGCGAACAAATCTAAGAGTGCTTCTAACATATCTTCAAAATGTAGCTAATAAAGAGCCATCTGACGTCAAATGAATGTAGTGAGGACAGCAAAATGGCTTGGAAACATAGGGAGGGACCGGGAAAGGCGTGCAGAGACGCAGAAGCTAGGTACGGGTGTGCAAGTGATGACATGAGAACTTTTTCAACATCTGTGTACGTATGCATACTTTTCAAGTGCATATTGCAGCTGTCAAAACCAATAGCAGTTAGCTGGGAATAATGAATTCCATATTACCATAGCCTGTCGTCTCGCAAGCATGGAATAAATATTAAATGTACTTGAGTAGTATCAGAACAATATCTCCTTGAACAACCAAAATGTAAAGAAAACACGGGGGTACCAAGCTGTCATTCTACACAAACACGTATACTATGGAAAGCTGCAAGTATAGCTCTGGCAAGGATGGTGAGCCATGGAATGAAAACACGCGAGTGCGCCTAACACAACGTCACTGAGAACACATTCCGATAGGGCCTGAATAATAAACAAGTAATAAATATGTTCTCGCAAAAGTACTCCCACGATCGAGTGCAGATATACCACTTTTTGCAATTTAATATATGCTCTAGAAAGAGACGGCTGTCTCAGGTTTCTAGGCGTGATACTTTCAGTGCGAGTAATGTCACATTTTAGGATGTTGCCGTTTTTCCCTTGCAGAAATGTACCCAGAGTACAATTCCCCATCAGGCAAAGTAAGCCCATGCTTTGTAATTGCACTTTTTACTCCACGGGAAAACTTTTTTTCCCCATGGTGAAATCCCTTCCCGTACATCCCACGGAGTCTGGTGGTGCTCCATTCCTCTTCCTATCCTCGAAAGAGATTTAACAGAGCGTTGGCTAAAGCAACTCTCGGACCATTTCTAGGCTGGGAAAGGGTCAGACAGGAGTTTATCAACAACACGTTTGTCAGCACTCACAAATGCATAAGTAAAAACACGCATTGATCTGCCCACTTCTTAACCCTTGTGCAGAAGGCACGTGTCCAATTGTATGCAGTCATACAACTGCACAATATTTCATCAGTAAGGTCTGTCATTTAGTGTTGGGCGTGGACTTTGCAAGTTTTTTTCTTTGAAGCAGAGATTTCGGGTTTGACGTGACTCGTGATATCTCTTGCACAACTCACAATGCACCAGGTTAAGATTCTACTTAAAACTGTGTTTTTCTCATATGGGTGGGAGTAGGGAGGTGTAGAGATCCGAAGAGGGAAAGTCTTGGTTTACTGGTGTATGTATGTACCTAGGTGTTTAAAAATAATATTATTTTAAAAGGTCATTCCACGTTCTTGCTTCCAGGGTGGAGAGAAGGAGCATGTGAATCTACAGCACTACAAATTGCAAAAGACTTGTAACAGGTATGTAAGGTTTTCCGTTTGCAGCATATGTGCTACTGCAGATCACATGCTCTACATGGACTGAAAAGCAGTACGCTTCTCCCTAATGCAGTGCCTCTTGTAAGACATGAGTGTCCGTACAGTAACGCTTTGTGAAAGTGTTGATCGTGGACCATGCTGTGAGGCCCGTTTTGGAAATTGATTTTCCAACAGAGGCCTGGCCAAAAGCTACAAAAAGTTGCTTAGTCTTCTAAAGAATTTGGCACTGCCAGTGTCACACATAAGGTCACGTAACATCAAGAGTGAGTTAGGCCCTTTACACAACCAACTGAGATTAGGGGAAAGCTTAACAAATCAATAGCTTGATTGAAAAGGAAAGAACAGACAACTTAAGGTAGAAATCTAGTATGTATTAAAGATAACAATGTGTACTAGTAAAGAGCACGTTCCCCCAGAAGGGTATCTTGGTGCTGAATAACAGACGTTTATTGTAACCCAACCCAATGGTATGCATTTTATTGACCTCAGAAGGATGAAAGGCTGAGCAGATCTGCCGGGATTTGAACCTGTGACCATAAGGTCAAACACAGGGTCCTGCAATGGATGTATTAGTCCACTAAGCCACCAGACCACCAGAGGACCTAATCTTTATTCACTTGAATAAATGGCTCCTATACCGTTAGAGCTTGCAGTTCACCAAATCTACAGATAGAGGTGATTTCAATAAGAAAGGCCACTTTCCATGAAAGGTACTCTGGTGGGTAAGAGTGTAATGCACAAATGGTGGCCTAAAGTGCTGTGTAAGAATCATGTTGAGGTCCCATGAAGGACCTGGTGGCGCTCCACAAGAAATCACCCTTTTAGGTGCTTACGTAAAGGCTCTAACCACAGGGATCTTGAAGACTGACTGGTGTCCTCTATTTTACAGGTAAGCTGCTACAGTGGCAATATGTATCCTTATAAAAGAGTAGGCTAGTCCTGCCCTTTGAAGGTGCAGTAGGTAACAGATGAGGTCTTGCATCTAGACCTGTAAGATCTGTTAACAGAGATTGCTACAACAGTGGACAAAACCCTTTTTCTCTATGGCCACAGAGGAAACCTTTCCGGATTCCTTCAGAATCTGCATTTACTTATCTCGAAACTAAGGCACCCAAATTCTAAAACTTCAGATGCCAAATCAAAGGATTCAGCACCCTGAGGTTGGGATGTTTCAGATGTTCTTGTTATTATGTGAGGAAGTCTGGACAACATTTTGTGGGGGGGTGAAGACATTTCGAGAAAAAGGGAGCACTATGGCTGCCTTGCCCAGGTAGATACAACGAGGATGTGTCTCAATGGTGCTTGCCACATTTTCCTCACTACACTCAGAATGGCCATTAGTGGAGGAACAGCATATGCAAATATCCCTGACCAACCCCTGCATAGAGCACTGTCCATGGATTAAGTGTGTACCTGGAGAGAAAGCTTGGCATTATGCGTTCTTACTTGTCGCAAACAGATCTAACCCTGGGGTCCCCCAGTGGTGGAAGTATTGGTGGATTAATAGGACAATTAATTCCAATTCATGTGCTTGATAATGCATTCTGCTGGCTTATCCTCAAAGACGTTGTCCACTCCTGGGAGGAGAAGGACCTAACAATGAATGGCACAATGACAGATTGTTTCTACTAGCTTGGACAATTGTGGCGAGTGTGTGCCCCCTTGGTTTTGTAGGTAGTACACGGTAGTCATGTTGTCAATGTAAATGAGTAATGTTTTGTTGCAAATCAGTTTGTAAAACACTCAGTGTGCTAGCCGAACTACCATCAGTTTGAGTATATTAATGTTCAAGCAATGTTGCTCCAGAGACCACTGCCCTTGAAATGTAAGCTGGCCCAAGTGTGCTCCTCACCCCATGAGGGAGGAATCTGTAATGCTGTTAACTTGTGGTTGAGGACTGGCCTGCGCAATAACAAGTTCTTGTTGTTCCATCATTGCAGTTTTTGCTGATCCCAGGGCTCCACCAACACTAGATCCTTCCACTGACCAGAGGGTGCATTTTCAGCCAAGCATTTGAGTCTATCACAATGAAGATGCTGAGGCAGGCTTTACCCGTCACTGCACTGAGTATGGTTCCCAAGCACTGTTGTGTTTGTTTGGGGCAAATATGAGATTTTGGGCATTTATGGTGAACCTCAAAGAATGGAATAGTGAAATGGCTTGTTGAGTGTGAGTGAGGCATTGGGCGTGGCTGTTGCTCTTTAGCATCCAGGTACGGAAAGGCATATATTGCATTGTGGAGAAAATGTGCTAACACTACTGCCGAGCATTTGGTGAACAATTAAGAGACTGTTGTGACCCAAAGGGTAGCACTTTGAACTGATAATGCATTCCACATACCAGAAATCTGGTGGTGCACTGGGTGAATGGGAATGTGTTAGTAGGTGTCCTTCAGATGGAGGGTGACCATGTAGACCTTGAAGCAGGGCAGTGGAATCTTGGAAAGTTGTCATCTAAAAGTGTTCTGATGTGATGTGTTGATTGAGGATTTGAGGTCTATTATTGGCTGCAACATCTCAGAAACTACAGGGAATAAACTCCCTATCCCTGGTGGTTTGGTGGGACAGATTTCATTGCTCCCTTTTGAAATGACACCTGCAGTTCTTCTTACAGCAACCTTTGCTGGTCCTGGCTGACATTGTGCTGGCATGGAATATTGGGTAGTGTGGTATGGAACTCTAAGCAATAGCCATGGATGACAATGGATAGTAACCACTTGTCCACGGTTATTTCTTCTACTGTGGAAGGTATAATCTCAGGCGTCCCATAACAGGTTTTAGTGGTTGGGAAAATTTGTGGAAGATCACACCTATTGCTTTCCTGCAGCCCCGGATGCCTCACCTAGAGTACAGGCTTAGATGACTGACTCTTCTGAGAGATCTCTTATGGCTGGAATGGTGGGCACTGGGAGGTGACCATGGACTTGGCTCCAGCTCCTGCTTGTTGTCTACAAAACCCAGACTTTGTGGACTGTGCTCAAAGGCTTTTGACTTGTCCATAACTTTTTTTATTTTTTCCAACATAGAGTATACGTTTGGGCTGAGAAGGTGTTCCTCATCGAAAGGCACACTGCGAAGATGCTCTTGTACACCAGATCAAAACCCAGATACTTGCAGCCAAGCATGACGTTGTAGAATGCTGGTGTTCCTTTTTCTGGAGACAATGTCAGCTGCATCCAAGGCACACCCAGTATTAGAGATGATTTCCCTTCTTGAATGAGGTCTTTGCCACCTTTTGTAAGCAACTGAATGTGCTTCACTAACTCCTCCATCTTCCCACAGTGGTATTTGTCATACCTTGACAGCAAGCCAACAGAGCCATTGTGTGCCATCACCCAAAGCTGCCTGCATGCTGCCTGCAGCATCAATTCACCTGCTTTCGTAGTTTGGTGGTAGGAAATGCCCTATACTTTTTTGAAAGCTCTTTTGTGTGATATAAACACCACAAGTGAATCTGGTGGGGGACTTATGGTGCCACTGTATACTTCTTCTCAACTCTAGGTGTGACAACAGTGGCGTTGATGGGGTCTTTGAAATTTTCTGTAGAGCATCTGAGTATGCTCTTTAACATCTGCAGAAACTGAGCAGATCGCTCTGCCTTTGACAGAGTCTCAAAAAGGATATCATCCTCCTCCTCTACTACATGATGCTTGAGTATGTGATGGTCCTCCGTATGGTATTCAGAGGTATTGCCAGGTAAGGACGGTTTAACGGGATATTGCTCCAAAGACAGGTCATCTGGGAAGTCAAGATTATAGTCTTGCCACTGGTCGCCTCCATCATCTGTGGGTTTAGGTCCTCATAGATGTCTGGTTGATCTGCAGTGGGATCCTGATTTGAGTTTGTATGAACTGACTGTGCTGGGGATGGGGACTGTGTAGATGACAGTGAAGGTGGAGGTGGAGGTGGGCTACCTGGGCTTTGTTTTTTTTTTAGAATGGGGTATGCCATTAATGGTATGAGACTGCCTCCTCCAATGTGAAGAGGCATTTTTGGTGTGAGGCTGACCAATTGGAGGTGGATGTGCCAGATTATATCCAGAGATTGGGTCTATCTGTAGCCTCCTTTTTCTTAACATCAGTCTGCTCGCCTTTGTCTTCTGCTGGTGGTGGTTCACTCTGCGCCAAGGCCATGGCTGGTCTTGAAGTCACCCTCAAGCTTGATGTTATAGTCAATAACTGATTCCGAGGTGGGCAGTATAGACACTTGGGGCTGAGGCTGGTTGTCTCAGGAACTTGATGCTTTCTCAGAGCCTAGATGGCTCAGGAGCAGTGGCTGGCAGGCTGCTGACTCCTCTTTGGAGGTAGTTTGGTGCTTAAGGAAGGCCTCTTGAAGCTGCTCCTTGCCCTGGAGCAGAGGCTCAGTTAGAGGTCGAACCACGGAGGGTAGAGCCTCTAATTGTGTTGATTGAAAACCCTGAGGTAAAGTCTTTGTCCTGGGCCATGGTTTAGTTAAAAGACACAGACCAGAATGCTCTCTGAAGTCCCAGTCACTGGGTGAGACAAATTCGGGACTCCACTTCATTTGGGCCCCAGGAGTACCGGAAGGCCCACCCCTTTCACAATCTGAAAAGTTCCCTCAACTTCTTTGAACTCGAGTGCAGTTGATGGCTTGGGAGTAACTTGGTGCTGCATTCTATAACGCACCTATTGCCTATCTCTTCGATGCAGACTGGTCTCTTTTTACACAGAACAGCGGTACAGGCCAAACACTTTGATTCTTTGTGGTCTCCCTGAATGCCCCATGTTGGTCCAACCACAGAAACTTAGTTACACTTACGACAGTATTTAAAGGGTGTATTCTCTATAGCCCTGCTCCTACGAGACGTTCTCATATGACCTGGCACCAAGGATGTTGTTCCAATTTGGTTCTGGAGTGGTTGCACTGTATCTTCGTGTATTTAGTGTAGTTATTCCACAGTCTTGAGGTTGAAAATTTATATTTAGTAGGCCATGGTTCCAGAGCTCTCACAGATAAATTCAAACCCAGTGGTAGAAAAAAACAGTCTAAGGTGGCATCTATGTCCCGTTACATTGTGAGTTTGGGGGAGGTATAACAAATCACCTAGAAACCTAAACTTCTACTTCACAGAAAACCAACGTGCAACATCTGTGCCCAACACTGGATGCAAGGAGCATGCAGATCGTGGGATATTCAGCAGCACATGCTGCAAACATGTATTTACGCCTCTTAAGTTTTCTTTTGTGGATACCTGACAAGCATGACTGGAGCCATTTTCTTATATCAATATATGATTATGGCTGAAAATGGTTTTGTGAATCGGGCCACATACTATTACTAAACTCCCCTCTGGCATCACCGAATAGCATCCAACAATAAGATCGGGCAAAGGTCCAGAATAACTATCGTTATCTCAACTGTTAAATTCAGATCAAATCACATATTTCAAAAAATATTTTCAAAAAGTGGTCATGAACTGACACAATTCATATGTATATGCCGAAATATTCTGATCTACTTTCCTATTCTTTTCAACTGCATCACTTTAAAACAGCACATCATAAATGGCTATTGATTATAACAAAGTAGCTTTGCAAAAGGAACATGGCACAAAAATACATTGGAAGAGTACTATTTGATGTGAAGTTCTAAAATGTCTATAAGAACTAGTGACTGCAAATTAAAAGTAAAACTGTAGGTTTAGCAGTTCAAAGATTGCAAAACAATATTGTACAGCAATTACAAAAAACTTGCCTCTTAATGAAAATTAAGTTGGAGTGCTACATACAAGAATTGCTAGCTAGAGCTACCCATGTTGGTCCTGCTGGAAGAGGGGATTTGAAAAAGGAACTTTTACTTGAGGCAATTATAATTTTAATGTCATTTTCAAAAGTGTTTACTTCAACTAGGACCATGCTACTTTTTTTTTTTACGGAGTTTTATATAGCGCGAACTTGACCCGGTATCGGGTATCAGAGCGCTTTACACAGCACCAGCTGCGTTACATGAGGACACATTCATCATTTTTGTTAGGCACGGGGAGATTAAGTGATTTGCCCAGAATCACAGGATGTTCAGCGTCATTGCCGAGACTCAAACCCGGTTCCCCAGATTCGAGGTCGACCGCCCTAGCCGTTAGGCTAACTCCTATCCCCTACTTTGTGTAAATCGATCTGGTTTGACTTCTTCCCATTACTAATTTCAATTCATCTTCAGTCCTCCCACTTCCTTCCCACCACTAATTTCCTTGCATCTATCCTAATTTTAAATACTTTATCTCAGTAACTAAATGAACATGCCAAAAAACCCATGTAAATACTTTATTATTCCCCTATAATGTGAGGAAGATTGAATTAAAAGCCCATCTCGTTGCTTCTTTTTACATCAAAACCCACCTATAGGGGGCGTGGCTTAGGTGCCGGAGGGAATGGACGCCGCTTCGAGAGGCTCCGGGAGGACGTAGAGTGTCGGGACTCCTCCGGGACTCCAATGCGGACGAGGTGATTCCGGGACCGCTTTTCCTACAGCGGAACCTCTTCGGCGTGGATTGCCGATATCGCAGAGGCGCAGGGTGAGCGTGCAGTATGTTTTTTACGGCTCTGGGGAAGTCCGCGGCTCGTCGCTGAGTCGCGGCGGCCATTTTGCGTTTCTGCCGCTCCCCGCGCTTTCTGCTCAGCATGGAAATATGTTCTAATACAGGCAATGGACGATTTTAAATGCCTTCATTCTGTTTTTTTTTCACCTCCTCCTAACTTTTATGGGCAATGAGTGTGTTTCTGCAAGTATAGACGAACTTTCATGTTTCCTCAGAGAGGATAAATGTCTTCCTGGACGCCATTTTGATTTTCTTCTTGAATCCATCTACCAGTTGGTTTTTCCTTCGCCCACTTTAAGCAGTGCTGTTTTTTGGTCTTCAGGGTCACTGCTTCTACATGGAAGTTATGTCTGTCCTTCGCTTGTGTTAATTGGATTTATTAAATCTCCTCGGCTTTACTTAGTACTCTCTTGGGCGCCATTTCACAGTCCTGCCTACAACTGCCAGTTATTTTATTCATTTGTCTGAAGACAGTGGCTCGCTCCAACCGCAGTACTACACAACAAATTAATGCCAATAGCACGTCGTTAGAAGACAGTAACCCTTTCAGTGTGTTGCAGGAAGATATGGATGAAAATCCTAGTGACTCTGTTGGGATAAAAGGCTCCTCTTCTAGTATTACTCGCCCAGGCTCTAAAATGAACTCTAAAATACCTTCCACATCAGGAAAGCGAGTGAAGACAAATCCTCCTTCTCCCTCCAACTCTTCCTCCTCCATTTCTATGGAACTCTTACTTGAGGAGATACACTCGCTCAAACCATATATGGCCGAAACAAATGCACGTCTTCAAAACCTTGAAGATAATTGGTCTCATACCGAGCAACAAGTAGCAGACCTTGACAGAAGAGTAACCTCAGTGCAGGGAATCTCAGCTCAGGTTCCAGGTATGCATAAAGAAATACAGCACCTTAAACAGCAGGTTGAAAATTTGGAAAACCGCAACAGGCGCAACAACCTACGTATTTACGGCCTTGCGGAAGGTCTCGAAGGCCCTGATCCTATATCCTTCTTTCAAACCTTTCTGCCAACACTTCTTGGTCTCCCAAATTCTCCTTCATTAAACATTCAGCGAGCTCATCGTTTAGGTCAACCCTCTCGCTCTTCCACCTTCTCATCAACGCCAACGAAACCTCGAGGTGTTATCCTTTATTTCCTAGAGTACACAGATCTGGTCAAAGTTATCCAAGCTGCCAAACAGAAGGGGAAACTTACCTGGAATGGTTCCAACCTCTTTCTAGCGCAAGACTACGCCAAAGCTACCGCAGACCGCCGTAAACAGTTTTTGAACATGAGACCTGCTCTTCGTTCCCTGAACGCTCGATATGGATTGTTTCATCCTTGTCTCTTTAAAGTAACTTATAATAACAAAACGACGAATTATGAAGATCCTGCGCTCCTTCAACAATTTCTGAACACCTGCGGAGTTGACCCCATGGACATTCCCCGTTTATAACTGTCTTGAATATCCCATTAATATGTGTTGTTAATTGTATTTATCCACCTTTCCAATTGTATCTGGTCTTGTTCTGAGGCACCTTCCTAATGTCTTCCTTTTCTTTTTATCAGGTGCGGTCTTGTGATCCTTTGTGTTATAACTTCTCCGTCGTAGGCCTGGAGGTTGCTCCCCCTTGCTGCATCCCCTTGGAGTCCTCCGTCCGGTGTGCTACCTCCCTAATGTGGCTCCTCCATCCCCATTTTCATTGTCTCTGTGTGGTATGTCTTTTTGAAATTTTTATGCATCATCAATTGTTGTTTGATTTGTCTTGTACCCCTGTTCAATGTTTTCTTCCTTCATATCCTTTTTTCTTTTCTTCTCTTTTCCTTTCTTTCTTTTCCTTTCTTTCCTTCATTACCTTTCCCCTTTTTCATTTCCTTTTTGGAGATATTTCTTCTACCTCTCCCTTTCTTCTCTTTTCAATCTGGAATCTTTTCTATCTCATTCCCTATGGTCTCACTCTCTATCTTCCTTCCAGTAATGAATTTAGATTTTTTATTTTCTGCATAATAATTGTTCGTGTTCAATTCATCTGGTTACAATTTTGTTCCCCTTTTTATCATTTGTTTAGATATAAACTTAATGTATTTATTGTATGCATGATAATTGTTCATATTAACGTTGATTGGTTACTATTAGAGTAGTTACATGGAATGTTAAGGGATTGAATAACCCCATAAAAAGACAACGGGTACTATCCCACTTAGCTAAAATACATACCGACATAGCATTAATTCAAGAGACTCATCTATCTGATACTGAAGCCTCTAAATTGAAACGATGTTGGGTTGGTAATGTTTTCTTTTCTCAAGCCTTAGGTAAGAAAAATGGAGTCGCTATTCTATGTCACAAAAAGTACCAGGTATCAATTACCCATCAAGAATGTGATTTGGAAGGTCGTTGGATCATAGTTAAACTTCTCTTAAATCAAATTCCTTTGGTCCTTTTTAACATTTATGCCCCAGTTGCTGTTGATAATGTTTTCTGGACTCAAATATCTGAGAAGCTCCTTTTATTTGACGATGATTATATTATTTTTGGGGGCGATTGTAATCAGGTTTTTGACCCCATATTAGATAGGCATTCTTCAGTTAGATTCTCTAATACCAAGATGCACTCCCAATTTACATCTGCCATTAGACGTAAATCCTTAGTTGACATTTGGAGACTTTGTAATCCTGATACCCGAGAATATAGTTTTTACTCCCCTTCCCATCACTCACAATCTCGAATAGACTATCTCTTTTTCAGTAAATCCCTGTCCCAACAGGTTTCCCATTCCGAAATTGGATCTATCCTAATTTCTGACCATGCTCCAGTTTCTGTTGATTTTGATTTGTTACCTTTTACTCCTCACTCACGTAGATGGCGCTTCAATAATTCCTTACTATTGGATCCTAATTTCTCAAGCCAATTCGCCTCCTTTACTTCTGAATTTTTTTCCATCAACTCTACTCCGGATTCTACTCCTGTTATGATCTGGGACTCCTTTAAAGCTACAGCCAGAGGCTTTATCATAAATTTTGTTTCCCAGAAGAAGAAACTCTTTGATGTTAAAAATACCCAATTACTTGCTGAGATCAAACAACTGGAGTATACTTATTATCATTCTAATTCTGAATCTTCATTAAAAAAACTAATTGACGCAAAATTCAAGTTTAATAAATCTTCCACTGAAGCCGCTTCTTCATATCTTTTAAAAAGTAGTGCTCGTTATTATGGAGGTCAAAATAAAATGGGGAAATTATTAGCAAATTACTTGAAAATACGACGAGATAGGACTAAGATTGAGTCTATACGGAATTCCGCTGGTTTTTCCTTATTCAAAGATAATGACATTCTAAACGAGTTTGCTTCTTTTATAAATCTCTATACACTCCCGAACTTCAACCGACTCCAACCAATCTCT
Organism: Calotriton arnoldi; assembly: GCA_963921515.1. Lineage (NCBI taxonomy): Eukaryota > Metazoa > Chordata > Amphibia > Caudata > Salamandridae > Calotriton > Calotriton arnoldi. The sequence goes on along the minus strand of CAWUFW010000493.1, from coordinate 1,252,611 downwards.
CTACTTATTTTCAATCTATTGATCAACCCCCAAGTCATGATACTGATTTTGCATCTTTAGAAAAGGATATCACGCTTTCTGAAATTACTCATGCAGTATCTCTTTTAAAAAGGGGAAAGGCTCCTGGTCCAGATGGATTTACTATTGAATTTTATGCGCAATTTTGCTAGCCTTCTTCTCCCACGTCTTCTTTTACTTTTTAACTCGTTTACCACAGCAGGCGCCTCTTCAGGTACCTTTCAGGAAGCAATGATCTGCTTAATACCTAAAGATAACAAAGATCCTTCACTTTGCAAAAACTACCGCCCAATCTCCTTAGTTAACCTTGACTATAAGTTATTTGCAAAAATTCTTGCTCTTCGTATTGATCCCATTTTACCTAATCTTATCGGTTCCGAACAATCGGGTTTTATAAAAGGTCGTCTATCATCTGATAATTCCAGAGTCTTTTTTAATATCCTTAGTAAAGCCCCTTCTCTCAATTATCCTATTGCAGCTATAACGTTGGACGCTGAGAAAGCATTTGATAGAATTGGATGGGATTTCATGTTTCAGGCGCTAAAATGGATAGGGTTTCCTCCTAAATTAATATCTCTTATATCGTTATTGTATTCCGGTCCTAAAGCTTCTATTTTTGTTAATGGGAAGACCTCAGATTATTTTCCGCTTCTTAGGGGAGTTCGTCAAGGATGCCCCCTCTCTCCTCTTTTATTTATAATAGCATTGGAACCTTTTTTAACTCATATTAGACAAGATGCTCAAATTTCTGGCTTCTGTCTTGACACCTCTCAGGTTAAGATGTCTGTTTATGCAGACGATATTCTTTTTATTGTTCCAATCCCTCTACGTCCATTCCTGCCTTTATGAAACAGGTTGATATATTTTCTCTATTATCCGGTTATCGTCTCAACTTAGACAAATGTGAAGTTCTCCCCTCAACGTACTTTGCCTTAAGCAAGACTTCATTTCTTCTGGCTTTTCTTGGAATACTTCCAAGATAAAATATCTAGGCCTGTGGTTTTCTTCTAATATTCCCGAAACACTAAAATTAAATTTTGCCCATATATCCAAAATGTTATCCGACTCTATTGATCGCTGGCACCCGCTTTTTCTATCTTGGTGGGGACGGCTAGATTCTATTAAGATGATGCTTTCTCCTCTAGTTCTATATATTATTTCCATGATTCCTGTCCATATTCCTGACTTTTACTTTAAGAAAATAGATTCTCTTTTAACAAAGTTTCTTTGGAAAAACAAACCTCCCCGAATAGCTCTATCCGCTCTGAAGGCGGACAAGACTTCTGGTGGACTTAAATTCCCTGATTTCAAAAAATATCATTATACTTTCTCTTTAAAACAATCTTCCCGTTGGCTTTCTTTCGATCGGTTTATATACCCTCCAATCTGGTTAACTATAGAAAACTATTTTATATCTCCCTTCAGTTTTAAGGAATCTTTAGCTTTTACTAACAATATCTCTTCCTTTCGAACTCCAATCATCTCTCACACTCGTAAAATCCTTACACCATTATTACCCTCCTCCTTTCCTTCATATTCTTCACTAGATCAACAACCCATTTGGCACAATAATCTTTTACGCATCAAGAACCGCACTATTTATTGGAAATCCTGGAGAGGTAAGGGAATATTTTGGATTTCACAATTATTACTTAATAATGTTCCTTTATCCTTTTCGGATCTTCAAACACAATTTTCTCTTCCTTCCACTTGTAAGACTCAATATGATCTTTTATGTCCTTCTCTCTCCCTTTACCTTGATACTTTACCATCGACGTCTTCTCCTTCCTCCAGATGTTCTTTGTTATTTCCCTTAATATTTACTTCCTCCTCAGCTTCATCACTTTATAAATGTTTATCTATTTCTTCTGATAGAAACAAAACAAAGGGCGAGTTGGCTTGGGAGAAGGACCTTACGGAATTTTGGACAACCCCTTTCTGGGATAAGTTGTGGCTCAAAATACACAAGACTTCCAGAGCTGCTAATACTTCTCAAACCCTTTATTTTGTATACCAACGTCTTTTATTTACTCCTGCAAAATTAGCTTCCTTTTCAGCTAACTCTACCTCTACCTGTTGGTCTTGTTCTTGCAATAATGCTGATCTTAAACACATGCTTTTTGATTGTGCCCCAATACACACTTTTTGGCAATTAGTCTGGTCCCAGATTAACAGAATTTTTAGTACAAAAATTCCTTTCTCCCCTACCAATGTTTTTCTAGGCTCTTTATCACCTAACTGGCCCCAATCTCCTGCTAATTTTAAAATAGTAGATTTGCTATTGGCAATTGCTTTTCACTTAATAACTTCTAATTGGAAACAAGCAGATAAAGTCACGTTTAGAGCTTGGTGGAATGCAGTTTGTTTTCATCATAGACTTGATACCAGTTATGTTTCCCCCATTTCCCTGTCCATTAAAAGGGATATTTTGTGGCTCCCTATATCCACATACCTAACATATATTGCCTCACACAGTAACCCATCAGTACTTACTTCAGATGAGGTTCGAAAACCTCCTTGATATGCTGGTTGTCTTCTCTTTCTTTATTGTAATAGGTTCATATTAATAATCCCTTAGATGCTTTTTTCCTTAACACAATAATTGTTTTATATCTCTTTAATTGTGTTTATGCATACAGATATTTTATTCCATGTGCTATTTTTCCTTCCAGATTATAATAGTGTAATGTTTATAATAGTAGATGTATTTTCCCTTTCCCTTCCCTCCCCCGTCTTTTCTTCTCCCTTCCCCTCTTCTTCCCTTCCCACTTCCTCATAGAATGATTTTTAATAATTTTTTCTTTCATACGTATTGTACTTTAAGGTACATGTTGTACTTTCTTATATTTTATTGATCTTTGATGAATAAACTTAAACTTAAAAAAAAAAAAAACACCTATAATACGAAATGTGTTGTGGCCTTAGATGTGTTGAGTTTTTTCTCTATTATGTGTGAGCAGCGCATGCAAGGAATGTGGGCAGCCTCTGGGTAGGAAATTCCTACTGGGTGCCAGTTAGAGACTGGGAGCTGAGCTGGGCTGCTGACAATGTTGATGGTGCTGTGTGTGTGAAATAAATTATCTTGTGAAATCTTTCCGCCTTCACAACTCAATGCAATTCTTACTTTTTTCTTTCTTACTTTTAATACTTCAATACAAGTGAGAACTGTTGCTGGGCCAGCACTAAGAGGACGTCCCCCCTCTCCCTGCCAAGATATCACCGTATGACAGGTGGGGCTGGGAATGAAGGCTGGACAGAGCTTGCAAGCCGTGGTAATCAGGAGCGCACCACTGCGCCCACCTCCTTCTTTCTACTATCCAAGATGAAACAGAGATGAGAGCGAGATGAGAGAAGACCCAGGGAGTGCCTTCTCCTCAATCACCTCCTTCTCTTCCCCACCCAATAGTCACAGCTGTGCAGGAAGAGATGGAGCGGCTACTGAATATAGACTGCTTGCAGTGGGAAGGCTGCCATAACATGCTCCTTATCTCTTTCTCTCATCTTCATAGCAGACAGGTGACAACCAATCTGAGAAGGAAAATAACTTGTAATATTCTGAACCCAACACTAGATGTCTGGAGAGTGCACAGCATGTTATCCAGCGGCGGCTCCTCCAATACGGCAGAGGAGCGCCGCCCCACTGCTTCGAGCAGTGCAAAAAGGAAAAATAAAATGATAATAACACTATGTTATTATCATTTTATTTTTCGGTACTGAGGCAGTTTTACGGGGCGGGGCTAAGCGGTCATCACAGCCAGCAGGGGGAGGAGTGTTTTGTGCACTTAAGTGCACATGGTGGTTTGGTCGGCCATCTTGGCCGGCCAAATAGACATGCGCACTTAGCATGTTTTCCAACTGGCTGTATTGCATAGCCTGGGTGGAGAACACTCACAGGCTTCCACTCCCTATCTGAGTGCCGAACCAGGCCCCTGAGACCAATCACAATGCTGCTGCCATGCTGGTGACAGCAGCGTTGATTGGCTTGGAAGCCTGTGTGCATCCCTGCATCAACTGAAGAACAGAAGAGGACAGAGGAGAGGCGTCGGCCGGCAGCCAGGTAAGAGGAAATGTTTTTTTTCTACCCCACCCGTACTATTCCGTGGAAGCTGCCACTGATGTTATCTACAACACGTGCCACAACCCACACACGTACAAAGTATATGAATGGCTTTATGCCATGTGTGACAACTTAACCAATCCTGACATGCAACACAACACCACACTGCCTTCTGGGACTTGTAGCTATTGATTGGAAATAATTACTTAGCACCTCCTCATACCAGAATGCTAAATGGTGTTCCCTAAAGGCCAGGGCTAGTTGAACATGTCTCACTAATCATGGGAACGTTAAGCAGTCGTATATGCAATTCAATAAATAAAATATGCCAAATGGCACATTAAAGGATATTGTAAGCCACTTTACTGTACTGGGACTTTTAAATGCACTAGGTCTAGTCTCATGCCTCTATATAGTCTTGAAGCTCCCTAGTGACTTGTGAGATCCTTACAACGTTCCCTTGGATGCCCTTTAGTCCACAAATATTGTCTGGCACTTGCAGGTTTTTTTTTGTATGTGACCATTTACCAGAGCACTCTGAGGTCAAAATAAAGTGATGTGCAGCCCTATACAAAACAACATAGATGAATTAATAATAATGCTGGAGAGATGAAGCAACTTGCCTGAGCTCACTAAAAGGGCAAGTTGCTGAATGTATTGTGTGTTGGTATTTATTTAATTCTAACCTCACGTGGAGCAACAACGCGCTGTACATCAAGTTGACCTTGGTAACAAGTCAAGATTGTGTACTTCAAGAGACGATGGGCGGGCACATAGAGTCATTTTTGTGTGCCTGGTTGGATTGTGGAAGCAGGTAGGCTTCTTATCTATGATGGATGTGGTGCATCCCATAACATTTGGTTATTATCCATCCAGCCCCTAGAAGGAATTCAGTTACGCAGTTATACAGGGTGCACTATTAAAATGTTTCACTAAATATGACAAACAGTCGGCCTGCAGTATTGGCAAACTGCATGATTGTCCACGCAGGCTTTGTGGACCAAGGGTACCAGAAAACTGGATAGCCTAACATAGGAACGCAGGGTGAGAACAAGGTACAAGCGTGCATGCCAAAGGTTAAAGGTCGCGAGATACAAAAAAGGAAAGTCAGAAGGTGTGGTCTTCACTGGGCACTTAAGTCAAAGAGGCTGTTCACAACCTTACCTGGGATCAGAAAACCACAAGCCCCTGGAACCTCTAGGAGCAGGGCACGGGTGTTTAAAAGCCAAAAGTAAAAGATTGAAACGGTTTGTTAGAAACAACACATGAAAAGCTGGACAAAGAAAAACAGAGTGGAAGCGTTTTGTAGGCTTGAATTTAAGACTGAAGTACGCCTTTCCCCTTTTCTACAGGCTTTTGAAAAAAAATGTGCCTCCATTATAAATACCAATGGGGCATGTATATTTAAAACCACAGTAAAGGCCTGTTTTGCACAATTTAAATGGAACTCTTTATTGCACAGTTAAGGCGCAGGTGATGATGCGTCTGTCGTATATTTTCGATGAGAAAACATTGAGGACGTTACCTTGGCACGTGAATTTCTTGGATGGAGTTGTAAGAAGTAACTTATCAGCCATCTCCCCGGGTCCAGCGCATCGGGCAATGCCCGGCTCTTTGTACTCAGACTTTATCCAGTCCGACAACCACTGCAAGTTACAGTCGCAGTACAGAGGATTGGCACCTATAGCACTGAGAAAAATGCAATATTAAATGTTCTTAAAAAAAAGTTTTATTTAATATTCCATCGATGCCACTTGAAAATACTATTGAAACTTACAGATGGGAGAGGGAGGAAAGGTCACTGAATGCTCCCTCAGGCACCGCAGAAATATCATTTCCATGTAAAGACCTAAGGAAAAGGAACGTACGGTGAGTGGGAGGTACAAACATTTTCTGAACATGTCTGCATATTCCTGGCAAGAAGGTTTCCTTTTTTAGCAAAGGCAGGTGGAAGGGTAACTAGGTAGACATTCTTGAGAAAATTGGGATTGAGTCCAAATATTCTGATTAATGGTTTAACCATGGCTTTCCTTGACAGTCTAGACTTGAGGCAAGAGAGGTATTCATAAAACTCAGCTCTTGCAAAAAGTACAGTGAGTAAGAACAGCACTCTTACCTTTGGGAATCACATTTTTGTGACTATATATATGTAGGGACCCATTCCTCCACACAGGGACATACAGGCTCCACCATACCCACAAGACACACTGCTAAGTTTAAACCCAGGAAGTGGACTGCCAGAAATTCAGTGTAGGCTATCCTCCAGGTGGCAACCACTCAAGGCAGAGCCGGTGTCCTCTTGTCAATGACGGCTATGACCGAATAACAGTTACAGAAGAGTGATCTGGGTCTTCATTCATGATAACTCTTACCATAAATACTGGTGAATGTCACCCAACTAAGATATGTCTCAATTACCCATTCCTTCTCCAGGTACTGTTCTGTGACTGCATCTCAGTTAAAGCTGCTGGCAGGTGAGTAAGGGGATAAGATGCTATGAGCAGGAAGGAACGTTATCCCGAATTGACTCAGTATAATAGGCTTTTTGTAAGAGAGGTTTGTCTTAAAAGGGCACACATTTTTAAACAGCACTAATAAACACTATTGTGATCATTAATGTGGTTGATTTCTGTCAGCCAATTAATAAATCTTTGGCCAGATCACACAAAATGTAATTTTAAAGCTAAAGATTTACTCACAGCAATCGAAGGGACTTTAAACCATCAAATGTCCGAGCAGGGAGGCACCTGAGACGGTTGTAGCTAAGAATCCTGAAAAAACAAATTTTAAAAATGTTCTTCATTGTCAATAAATTTAATGACGTTTTCACAAAAATAGGTACAGTTAATCGTATCCACTTCTGATCCCAATCTGCCCAGTCCCTCTGTAATTTTATGTTCCGCTTCCAACCATCGCCCTCCCACAAGCCCTCCTGGTAGCCCACTTAAGTCAAACTTGTCTAATCGTTATAGCAGCATTGGATAGTGATGCTTGTTTGGAGGTGTTCAGTTTGTTCCCCCTCTGGGTGTCATTAGTGCAAGTGAGAAGCATGGCGGCACTACAATAGTACAGCATCCTCTCTCGGGTTCATGCTCCGGCAAGAACTTAGAGACCCAATCAGTAGGGACTTCTGAGTGCATTTTAAATAAAAACTGTTGAGGATCAGGCTTCATGTTGTTAGCTATACTGAAGTTATAAGATGCACACTTACAAGGTGAGCAGCTGGGTCATGTTGCTGAAGCTCTGGTTGGAAAGGGTGCTGATTCTATTATTGCTTAAATCTCTGCAAAAATAAAATCAAACATATTACTAAACTGTAAAAATTCAGAAGTAGTAATTCCAAATGAATACTCGATGCTTGGTTTACCATTGTCTACAGTTAGAAAAAAGGTGTCGTAGTCACACTTTATTAAATAAAAACCTATATTTAGAGACCAAGTTCACTAGTTCAACAACTTTGGTCCTAAGTGATGGATATATCCTGCTCACAGTGAAGGTACAAGTACTGCTACCATAAGAATGTACAGATGTCCCAACCTCTCAAACAACAACTCAGAATGTGAAGTTTGAGAGTTCCCATGGAGAGATTGGTCAATGGCTTTGTTTCCACGCATCATGATAACGCAGTCCCTTCACAAAACTGACAATCTCCTTTGTCCTTCTACTTCAAAGTCAGTCAGTTGAGGATCCTCCTCTACAAGGAGCATATCGTTCAGAAGAAACCACTTTGACTGATCACTCGATATAAATGTTACCAAAGAGAACCCTCCCAACTGAAAATAAGTCTTACTTTGCACCTCTCTTTCTATGCTAAGCTTGTGCTATATAAATAACCTCATCACATATGTATATAGACCAACACCTGACCCTCTTCTGGGACGTGATTTATTTCTAAGCTATCTTAAGCTTGTTATTATGCTTAGGTCCCTCCTGCTCACTGACACTATATGATAAAAAAGGAGATACTTCAACATTCTGCTCACCAAGGGCCTGATGTATTAAAAGTCTGGTCACAAAATGTGTTCGCGAATTGCACACTAATTTTTGTGCCAGTGTTTAATTTTACAATACTACTTATGTACTATAGATCACATCACAAAATATCCAGTCGCAGAGGGTTGCAGAATGACCTGCCTCATGAATATTAATTTGGCAGGTCGCCGTTTGCAAAAAACTGTGATTTGCTACAAACACAGTGATGGTGGCCTGCAAAGAACAGCAGACCACCATCCAAGTGTTGCATTCCTAAACTGGAATGTATTTTTTAAAGCACCCTGTGTTGCATTAAAAAAAATTCCATTTGAGAACACAACAGGGGCAGGGGGAACTGGTAGTAGTCTTCTGGAACACTGTCTGCTGTCCCCCAAGGTTGGCCAACATGATTACCAAAGGGAAAACTTTCCAACGGGGACATCTTTCCCTTTGTGAATCAGTTACAACATCCTTTCAGGTCTCAGTAACTGCTTGACAGTTTGGGACCTCAGTTGTGTTCGTACACCATTGATACATATAGTGAGATATAGTAAGGAGGGCTCTTCCCTCTACTGCCCCTTCTCCTAATGGCGATTTGGTTAACCTATTTTGCGAATCTGAAATTGTGCTGGTAAAAAATGTTTTTGATACCACAAAATGGATTGATACATCAGGCTCCTACTAACCACTGTTATGATCCATGCATAATCTGTAATTGTTTGTATTGGTCTTTTCTTTTACTTAAGAATAGTTGTATTTTAATGACAAGATCGTCCTTATAACCTAATTTGAATCTTATATTTTTTTATACATTATCTAAAAATTAAGTATTGCATATAGCATGCTTATAAGGTACTTACATGAGCGTTAAATGCTTGAAGTTGAAAAGGTCCTTAGGAATAAGGGTGAACTGGTTTCCATCCAGGTAGCTGAAAAAGTACAAAGCACCATAGTTGGGAAAAAGGAACATGGCACTGGGTGTTGATGATTAAAAACTGACGTTTGTATTTAAATACCCTTTTCTCACTTGCACAGTATTGTGTAATTTGCACATGCATGTCCAACAGGTCTTACTAGCACTCTATTAGAAAGTCTCAGATTTCGTACTACAAGGAAGTGAAGGGTAGGGCAGGTGAGCTGGGCAGGACAGTGTGTCGGGGTAGGGCAGCAGGGCAGGCATGAAACAGTGTTGATCAGGAGGAATTAGACAGCAGGTTGAGTTATTGGAGCAGGGCAGTGTTATGGAAATGTGCAGGGGCAAGGCTCTGGGTAACAGCAGTAGGGCCACAATCGAAGAATTCAGGGCAGGAGAGAGTGGCAGGACAGTGAGAGGGGTAGAGCAAAACTGAGAAGGATAGTGAATTGGTGAGACTCGGATAAAATGGCTTGGAAAAGCCCATATTTGCATCCTGATTGCAATCTTTGGTATGAAAGGCATTGCTATGGCTAAAAGTCTGACTTCCTTGCGCCACGTGCCATGGTGACAGGAAGGCCAGGAAATAGTTGGGATTAATCACCTTTGAACAAGCCGGATGTTTACTTTCACTGGAGCAGATCACATACGTAGATTTACCACAACTCCCCATGTGTCCTGCTTAACACAAAAGGGCCTTGACAGCAGAAGACAAGTATGCTAAACCAGCTGATGGCCGATTGAGAAAATTTCGTTTTATAGGAAAAGTTGCATGTCATTTTCTATACACTAAAGCATTTGTTTTCAGAAAACGGATTTACTCACATGAGCGGACAATCCTTTCTGAATCTGATTTCAAAAGTTGAATTAATTCAAGTCACAGTATATTCGAACTTCACACACACACACACACACACACACACACACACACACACACACGTGTTACCATCCTTGTGGGGACTATGTGTGAATACCTGCCTTGTGGGGACTAACCTTTCCCAATGTTTTTACAACACACCAATAACAGAAAAATGTTAAGAAAAAATTCATGATACAGGATCCAGCTTCAAATTTGCAAATATATTGTTATTTAATCGTGCGCACAGCACCATCCTTGTGGGGACTTGAACACGTGCTACCATCCTTGTGGGGACCTAGTCCGTAACACTATTTGTGATTGAATACAGTCGAAGGCACATGGCTAAATGTTTATTTTATCAACAATATACACAAACAACATTACAATCTATTCATATATGAATTGCTGCATATATACTAGGGGTATACATTAAAGACAGATTATGTTAATGTGCCCGAAAATATCATATCATACTTAAAGAAAGAGACTTAAAGCTGTATTTAACCTATTTATTAGTGCTTAAAATCTTAGGAGATAAGGGAACTAACACATAAAGAAATTAACATATGGAACCAAGGAATATGGTCAAGTGGAACCCAGAGCTTGATTAGCTGCTTACATTTTTGCCAAAATAGATGTTCAAGTTCCCACAGAGATAGTGGGTGAAGATCATTGTGTTTAAGTCTCCATAGAAATAGTGTGTACATTCAAAGCTTAAATCCCATTATAAAGAGTGTGAAGCTAATGATGTTCAAGTCCCCACAGAGATAGTGTGTTATCATAGAGATGTTCAAGTCCCCACAGAGATGGTGTGTTATTACAGTGATGTTCAAGTCCTCACAAAGATAGTGTGTTATTACAGTGTTGTTCAAGTCCCCACAAAGATAGTGTGTTATTATAGCGATATTTAAGTCCCCACAGAGATAGTGCATGAAGGTGATTGTGTTTAAGTCCTCATTAAAATAGTGCCCCATTCACAAAGGTAAATTTAGACCAAAAGTCTAACTTTACTACTTTTCAATATTCACAAAGCCCCATACAGAGAATGTGAAGCTGATGATGTTCAAGTCGAAGAAAACACAAGGAGATGATGGACAGAGTGCTGAAACTTTTCAGTCACTCACCCCCAGTTACAGATCTGGGTTGAATCCATCATCGTTCTTTAGCTCACTTCGCCACCCCAGTTCAGACCCAACTATATGCAAATCAGTCTTGACCCTGTGCCTCATGGGAACAGTCCAGCCCGGACTTCCAAGCCAGGTCTTCCCTGGACCGGAAACAAGCATCCTTGGACCGGTTTCAGGTAACACCGCCTCATCAGCCAGGCTAGCTTGAATCCAGTGGCAAAGTGAGCAAGGGACCCACGTCTGGGCATACCCTGCCAACTTAGGGCGAACAAAGCAAACACAAGGAGATTATGGACGGAGTGCTGAAACTTTTCAGTCACTCACCCCCAGTCACAGATCTGGGTTGAATCCATCATCATTCTTTAGCTCACTTTGCCACCCCAGTTTAGACCCAGCTATATGCAAATCAGTCTTAACCCTGTGCCTCATGGCACCCCCTGGTGCTTCAAGTCGAAACAGAGCTTGCGTTTAATTACAGGAATGTTCAAGTCCCCACAGAGATGATATGTTTTTATAGTGATGTTCAAGTCCCCACAAAGATAGTGTGTTATTATAGCGATGTTTAAGTCCCCACAGATATAGTGCATGAAGATGATTGTGTTTAAGTCCTCATTAAAATAGGGCCCTATTTACAACGGTAAACTTAGAAAAAAATCTAACTTTTCAGTTTCAACAATGTAAACTTAGACCAAAAGTCTAACTTTACTACTTATCAGTATTCACAAAGCCCCATACAGAGAATGAGAAGCTGATGATGCTGAAGCCAAAACAGAGCTTGCGTGTAATTACAGGAATGCTCAAGTCCCCACAGAGATGGTGTGTGACTATAGTATTACCACGGTTGCCAAAGAGAATGTGTGTGATTATAGACATGCCCAGGTCCCCACAGAGATAGTGTGTGATTATAGAGATGTCGAGGTCCCCACAGAGATAGTGTGTGTTTATAGACATGCACAGGTCCCCACAGATATAGTGTGTGATTTTAGAGATGTTGAGGTCCCCACAGAGATAGTGTGTGATCATAGAAATGCCCAGGTCCCCACAGAGATAGCGTGTGAATATAGAGATGTCGAGGTCCCCACAGAGATGGTGTGTGACTATAATATTACCACGGCTGCCAAAGAGAGTATGTGTGATCATAGACATGCCCAGGTCCACTCAAAAACCTACACCCACCTAAACCCCAAAAATTCACTTGCCACCCAAAAACCCATAGCCACCATAAAAAATCCATTGTGACCCAAATACCCATACAGACACTAAACCTTAAATGATTCATTACCACCTAAAAAAAACCATACCAGCCCTAACCCCTAAATGTTGCCTTGCCACCAAAAACCCATGCCCACTCTAAATCCTAAAAAATCCCTTTCCACCCAAATACCCACACCCACCCTAAACCTTAAAAACCCTTGCGACCCAAAAACCCATACACACTGTAAAATCAACAATATCCCTTGCCACCAAAAATCTCACACCCACCCTAAACACTAAAAATTACCTTGCCACCCATAAAACCCAAACCCACCCTAAACTCTAAAAATTCACTTTCCTCCCAAAAACCCATACCCACCCTGAAAAATCCCTTGCCACCTAAAAACCCATACAAACACTACACCTAAACGAGTCATTACCACCCAAAAACCCATACCCAGCCTAAACCCTTAAAAAATCCTTACCACCCAAAAGTCAATACCCACCCTAAACCCTAAAAATTCCCTTATCACCCAAAAACCCATAACCACCCAAAATCATACCATTTTCCCTTGCCCCGAAAAATCCACACCCACCCTAAACCTTAAAAAATCCCTTGCCACCCAAAAAACCATACCCACCCTAAACCCTAAAAAATCCCTTGCCAATCAGAAACCCATACCCACCATAGAAATAAAAATTCCCTTGCCACCCTAAACCTTAACAAATCCCTTGCCACCCAAAAACCCATACCCACCCTAAGCCCTAAACATTCCCTTACCACCCAAAAAAGGATACTCACACTAAATCCTAAAAATTCCTTGCAACCCTAACCCCCAAAAATCCCTTACCACCCAAAAACCCATACCTACCCTAACCTTAAATAATCCCTCGCCTCCCAAAAACCCATACCCACCATCACCCCATAAAAATTCACTGGCCACCCAAATATCCAACCTAAACCCGAAAAACTACATTACCACCCAAAAACACACATCCACTCTAATCTCTGAAAATTCCCTTATCATCCAAATACCCATACCCACCCAAAACTATGAATTTCCCTTGCCCGCCAAAAATCCACACCCACTCTAAACCTTAAAAATTCCTTTGCCACTTAAAAACCCACACCCATCCTAAATGCTGAAAAATCCCTTACCACTCAAACACCTACACCCACCCAAAACCCTAAATATTCACTAGCCTCCCAAAAACCCATACCCACCCTGAAAAATCCCTTGCCACCCAAAAACCCATACAAACACTACACCTAAACGATTCATTACCACCCAAATACCCATACCCAGCTTAAACCCTAAAAAATCCCTTACCACCCAAAAACCCATACCCACCCTAAACCCTAAAAATTCCCTTATCACCCAAAAACCCATACCCAACCAAAACCATAACTTTTGCCTTGCCCAAAAAACCCACACCCACCCTAAACCTTAAAATTTCCCTTGCCACCCAAAAAACCATACCCACCCTAAACAATCCCTTGCCAATCAAAAACTCATACCGACCCTAAAAATAACAATTCCCTTGCCACCCTAAACCCTAATAAATCCCTTACCACCCAAAGACCCATACCCAGCCTAAGCTCTAAACATTCCTAACCACCCACAAAAACGATATCCACGCTAAACCCTAAAAATTCCTTGCAACCCTAACCCCAAAAATTCCCTTACCACCCAAAAACCCATACCCACCCTAACCCCATAAAAATTCACTGGCCACCTAAAAAACCATACCCAACCTAAACCGGAATAGTCACTTACCACCCAAAAACACACATCCACTCTAATCCCTAAAAATTCCCTTATCATCCAAAACCATGAATTTACCTTGCCCCCCAAAAATCCACACCCACTCTAAACATTAAAAATTCCTTTGCCACTTAAAAACCCACACCCAAACCCACACCCTTCCTAAATGCTGAAAATTGCTAAACCCTAAAAATTCCCTTGCACCTAAAAACCCATACCCACCCTAAACCCTAAAATTTCCCTTGCCACCCAAAAATCCATCCCTACCCTAAACCCTAAAAAATCCCTTACCACCCAAACACCCACACCCACCCTAAACCCTAAATATTCACTTGCCAACCAAAAAAACCATACCCATCAGATAAAAACCTATACTCACCCTAAACCCTATAATTTCGCTTGCCGCACAAAAACCCACACCAACCCTAAACCCTAAAAATCCCATTGTGACTCAAAAACCCATACACATCATAAGCCCTACAAAGTCCCTTGCCACCAAAAATTAAACGCTAAAAATACCATTGAAACCTATAAAACCCATTCCCCTATACCCTAAAAATGCCTTACCACTCAAAAACCTACACCCACCTAAACCCCAAAAATTCACTTGCCACCCAAAAACCCACATCCACCATAAAAAAATCCCTTGTGACCCAAATACCCATACAAACACTGAACCTTAAATGCTTCATTACCACCTACAAAAACCCATACCAGCCCTAATCCCTAATTGTTCCCTTTCCACCCAAAACCCATGCCCACCCTAAATCCTAAAAATCCCTTTCCACCCAAATACCCACACCCATCCTAAACCTTAAAAATTCCCTTGCGACCCAAAAACCCACACTGTAAAATCTACAATATACCTTGCCACCAAAAATCTCACACCCACCCTAAACACTAAGGGGCCGATTCCGATCTCGGCCGGTAGTGCTCCGAATCGGATTCGGATTCACCGGATCCGATTCGGAGCCCTGTTTCCCGACCGAATCGTACGCGGGTCCGGCCGAGCGAGTACGATGCAAGCACCCGCGAAATCGCCGACCGACTCGAACGCGGCTTCAACACGCTCCGACCGACTCGCATGGACACGACTCGCACCGCGCTATGGAGACGTTTCCCGGCCGGGTAAGTACGATGCGCGCCGCGAGCAGTCCGACCGACTCGCGCCGTCCGGCTCAAAAAAGCTGTCGGAGCCGGACTTTGGGGTTCCGCGTCGGACCCCCCTGTACGCGTAGGCGCGCAAGTCGCACACAGGGGGGACCCATGGGTCCCCCCTACCTGTGCATGTATGCCGCGATGCGCATGGACGCGTACACGCTGTAGGGGCGCCCTTGTCCGCCTCGCACCCATTGAGTCAATGGGAGCCCGCGTACGCGTTGTACGACAGGCTCCCATTGACTTCAATGGGAGTCCGACCGACACGAGTCCGATAGCATGCGTGCGCATCGTACTCGTTCGGTCGGACTGCTAGGGTCCGATTCGGTCGGAATTCTCTCCGGGTCCGGCTTGGTCGGAGAGATTTCCGGCCCGAATCGGAATCGGCCCCTAAGCATTCCCTTACCACCCATAAAACCCATACCCACCCTAAACCCTAAAAAATATCTTACCATTCAAAAACCTACACCCACCCTAAACCCTAAAAATTCACTTGCCTCCCAAAAACCCATACCCACCCTGAAAAATCCCTTGTCACCCCAAAACCCATACAAACACTACACCTAAACGATTCATTATCACCCAAAAACCCATACCCAGCCTAAACGCTAAAAAATTCCTTACCACCCAAAAATCCATACCCACCCTAAACCCTAAAAATTCCCTTATCACCCAAAAACCCATACCCACCCTAAACCATAACATTTCCCTTGCCCCCAAAAATCCACATCCACTAAACCTTAAAAATTCTCTTGCCACCCAAAAAACCATACCCATCCTAAACACTAAACAATCCCTTGCCAATCAGAAACCCATACCCACCCTAGAAATAAGAATTCCCTTGCCACCCTAACCCTTAACAAATCCCTTGCCACCCAAAAACCCATACCCACCCTAAGCCCTGAACATTCCCTTACCACCCAAAAAAATGATACTCACGCTAAACCCTAAAAATTCCTTGCGACCCTAACCCCCAAAAATCCCTTACCACCCAAAAACCCATACCTACCCTAACCTTAAAAAACTCCCTCGCCTGTCAAAAAACCATACTCACCCTAAACCCATAAAAGTTCACTGGCCACCCAAAAAGCTAAACCCAACCTAAACCCGAAAAAGTACCTTACCACCCAAACACAAACATCCACTCTAATCCCTAAAAATTCCCTTATCAGCCAAAAACCCATACCCACCCAAAACCATAAATTTCCCTTGCCCCCCCAAAAATAAATACCCACTCTAAACCTGAAAAAAATCCTTTGCCACTTAAAAACCCACACCCATCCTAAACGCTGAAAAATACCTTACCACTCAAAAACCTACACCCACCCTAAACCCTAAAAATTCACTTGCCTCCCAAAAACCCATACCTACTCTGAGAAATCCCTTGCCACACAAAAACCCATACACTACACCTAAACGATTCATTACCACCCAAAAGACCCATATCCAGCCTAAACCCTAAAAAATTCCTTACCACCCAAAAATCCTTACCCACCCTAAACCCTAAAAATTCCCTTATCACCCAAAAACCCATACCCAGCCCAAACCCTAACATATCCCTTGCCCCCAAAATCCCACATCCACCCTAAACCTTAAAATTTCCCTTGCCACCCAAAAAACCATACCCACCATAAACCCTAAAAAATCCCTTGCCAAATCAAAAACCCATACCCACCCTAAAAATAAAAATTCCCTTGCCACCCTAAACCCTAACAAATCCTTTGCCACCTAAAGACCCATACCCACCCTAAGCCCTAAACATTCCATTGTAACCCCAAAAAACGATACCCATGCTAAACCATAAAAATTCCTTGCGACACTAACCCCAAAAATTACCTTACCACCCAAAAACCCATACCTACCCTACCCTTAAAAAATCCCTCACCTCCCAAAAACCCATACCCACCCAAACCCCATAAAAGTTCACTGGCCACCCAAAAGACCATACCCAACCTAAACCCAAAAAGTACCTTACCACCCAAAAACACACATCCACTCTAATCCCTGAAAATTCCCTTATCATCAAAAAACCCATACCCACCCAAACAAATTAATTTACCTTGCCCCCCAAACACCACACCCGCTCTTAACATTAAAAATTCCTTTGCCACTTAAAAACCCACAACCATCCTAAATGCTGAAAATTCCCTTGTCACCCAAAAACCTATACCCACACTAAACCCTAAAAAGTAACGTTCACCTAAAAACCCATACCCACCCTGAACCCTAAAATTTCCATTGCCACCCAAAAATCCATACATATCCCAAAAGAAAATCCCTTACCACCCAAATGCCCACACCCACCCTAAACCCTGAATATCCCCTTGCCAACCAAAAAACCCATACCCACCCTAAACCCTAAAAATCCCTTACCCTCAAAAACCTACACCCACCTAAAACCCAAAAATTCACTTGCCTCCCAAAAACCCATACCCACCCTGAAAAATCCCTTGCCACCCAAAAACCCATAGAAACACTACACCTAAACGATTCATTACCACCCAAAAACCCATACTCAGCCTAAACCCTAAAAAATTCTTTACCACCCAAAAATCCATACCCACCCTAAAAATTCCCTTATCACCCAAAAACCCATACCCACCCGAAACCATAACATTTCCCTTACCCCCAAAAATTCACACCCACCCTTAACCTTAAAAATTCCCTCGCCACCCAAAAATCCATGCCCACTCTAAACCCTAAAAAATCCCTTGCCAATCAGAAACCCATACCCACCCTAGAAATAAAAATTCCCTTGCTACCCTAAACCTTAACAAATAACATGCCACCCAAAAACCCATACCTACCCTAAACCCTAAACATTCCCTTACCACCCAAAAAAACGATACTCATGCTAAACCCTAAATATTCCTTGCGACCCTAACCCCGAAAAATCCCTTACCACCCAAAAACCCATACCTACTCTAACCTTAAAAAATCCCGCGCCTCCCAAAAACCCATACCCACCCTAACCCCATAAAAATTCACTGGCCACCCAAAAAACCATACCCAACCTAAACCTGAAAAAGTACCTTACCACCCAAAAACACACATCCACTCTAATCCCTAAAAATTCCATTATCAACCAAAAACCCATACCCACCCAAAACCATAAATTTCCCTTGCCCCCCAAAAATCCACACCCACTCTTAACCTTAAAATTCCTTTGCCACTTAAAAACCCACACCCATCCTAAATGCTGAAAATTCCCTTGCCACCCAAAAACGTATACCCACACTAAACCCTAAAAATTCCCTTGCACCTCAAAACCTATACCCACCCTAAGCCCTAAAATTGACTTTGCCACAAAAACCAATACCTACCCTAAACCCTAAAAAATCCCTTACCACCCAAATACCCACACCCACCTTAAACCCTAAATATTCCCTTGCCAACCACAGAACCCATACCCACCCTAAAAAGCCCTTATCACCTAAAAACCTATACTCACCCTAAAAAATTCCCTTGCCACCCAGAAACCCATATCCACCCTAAACTCTCAATATTCCCTTGCCACCCAAAAACATATACCTACCCTAAACCCTAAGGCAAACCTTACAACCCATAACCACCCTTCACCCTTAAATTCCTTATCACCCAAAAACTCATACTCACTCTAAACCATAAACCATTTGCTGCTCTTAATGCCTTATTACCATGCTGCAAAATCATCTGCCACTCACACTCTGAGAAAGTGCATTGCGTTTCTTGAGTAATCTTATCTAGAATTCGTTACTATAGAGCACTCCCCTTGACTCCGTAAAAGTCTGTAGCAATTTCCCACGCCCCTTAGCTTTGCTCTGAAAAGAGGAGCCAGTACAGATATTCAGGCAATACTCGATGGCTGACAATTTTTCAGCAGCAGCATAATCTGGAGATACCCTAAAAAGAAGAGCTTGCACCGCACACCACACCTAGCCTGAATCTCCTGCCAATTGATATACCTCTCTTTTCTTCCTCGGTCAGCACGGCTCTTCAGCCCTTCTTTTTTCCTCGAATCTGAGGAGGCCAGGCTCAGGGTGGCCACTAAATACTAGATTTAGGGGGTTAAAAGGGGTGTGTAGGCCGGGACCAATGGGTTCATTCCTTGGGGTGAGGACACCCCCTATCATTCCACCCTCCAGTGGGAGGAGGCATGAGCCTCTCCCTAACTGGCTGGGACCTTCATCTTCAAGATGGCGGGCACTGAAGAGTGGGTTTCACCTCGTCTCCCCCACCTGAGGGGTGGGGTTGGCAAAGGTGGGCACACCTCTCTTCCTAGCTTGCTGCTGGGGGCAGCAAAAGGCTGGGACAGCTTACAAAGGCGACAGGCCTTTGAAGCTTCCCCTTCGTTGACCCAACCCATACTGGGGGATGAGGCGTGACACCTCTGCCCAGGATAGGCTTTTGTTTCTGGACCCAGAGAGTGAAGACTCTCAACCCAGGGGTCCGGAAACCTGTCTGGTGGTTGCAAATGATGGATAGCCATTAAGGAACCACACCAGGGCTGGTCATTTTTCAGGGGGCATCTCTAAGATGCCCTCTGAGTGCTTCTTACATTAAATCCCACACAGGCATCAGAGTGGGTTTAGTTTGCTGAGAGGTTTGCTACCAAATGTCCCAGGTTTTAGTAAAGCCATGATGGAGCTGTGGAGTTTGCAATGACCAACTCCCAGACAATATACTCTTTATGGCTTTACTACCTTTACAATGTCTAAGAATGGACTTAGACATTGTAGGGGTATGGGGCTCATGCCACTGTACCCTCATCTGGGGCTAGTGCACCCTGCTAGAGGGGTGACTTACCTAGGCCTCAGGCAGTGGATTGTAGGCATGGCACACAGGGATGTGTGCCATGTCGACTCTTCACTTTTCTCTTCACCAAAACATGCAGCCTGCAATGGCAGTTTGTGGGTGTTAAGGTACAGGGCCTCTAAGGGTGGCACACTAGGTGCTGCAACCCTTAGAGGCCTTCTCTGGTCAAAGTGCCCCTGGTACAGATGGCACCTTTTACAAGGGGCTTAACTGTGGCCAGAGATGTGCCAATTGCGGGTACAAAGGTAGAGTTTTGGGGAAAGAACACAGGCCCTGGGAACCTGATTGGCAGGGACCAAGGGCACCTCAAGTCAGGTTGCATCAGATGTCAGGCAAAAAGTGGGAGGTAACCATGCAAAAAGGGGCACTTTCCTACAGACGGGCACACCAAATTATGTGGCAGGGTTGACTAAATTATGCAGTAGGAAGGGAAATTATGCAACATAATGCAGCACATTTTTTGATAGTATTACTTCATTATTTTGTCATTTTTACGTATGGTAACACTGCCTGTGTAAAGATTTCACCCTGTTAGGACCAGTTTACCAACCAACTACGGAAAGCTGCAACTGAAAGATGACCAGTTAATCTCTGTCGAACACATTACCACATTGTTAGTAACTTTTGATCTCTTTGAGCTAGATAGTTAAAATCTGCAGATTATGCAGCAGATGACAGATTATGTGGCAAATTCATAATTATGTGAAAAAAGACGCAGCTGCAGAATTGCATAATTCTAGTTGCCCTGGTTATAAAGCATATCTGTGCTTAGATGTTTGGGTGTGCCACTTGGTGCCATTTCCAATGGATACAATCCCATGAAAGGGGCAGCTGTCCTGAAGTGATTGTAAAGTCTGAATAAAGGCAAGAAAATCCTGTTCACAAATATATCAGCCATCCTGAGAAGTGCTGGTATTGTCTTTCTGCTTCTCTTCCCAGCATTCTCTGTCTCTGGCGTTCCATGTCTGTGCATGTCTTTCTCTCTGTCTCTGTACATGTCTCTCTCTCCTGTGTCTCTCTCC
Organism: Calotriton arnoldi; assembly: GCA_963921515.1. Taxonomy (NCBI): domain Eukaryota; kingdom Metazoa; phylum Chordata; class Amphibia; order Caudata; family Salamandridae; genus Calotriton; species Calotriton arnoldi. The sequence goes on along the minus strand of CAWUFW010000493.1, from coordinate 1,231,731 downwards.
TTTTGTCTTTGTATGTCCCTCCCTTTCTTTTTATTCTTTTCTCTCTCTCTCTCTCTCTCTCAATCCCCCTGACTTTTCTCTCTGCCACTTGCTGTCTCTCTCAGCATCCCCTCTCTTTTTCTCTGACTTTGTATGTATCTCTCTGTCTTATTTCTCTGTCTGTTTCCCTCTCTCCATGTCTCTTTCTTTCTCTTTCACCCCATCTCACCCTGCCCTAGGCCGTTTCGTATTAGCTTGGATAAATTCCAAATGTTGCATACTCTGAACGTTATTTTTGCAGCCTGCTTTGCAAATTGAAAGGCTCCAGCTGTGAAATTATTTGAATAGGTTTGTCCGTTCTCAATATTGTCTGCTGTGCAGGGGTCTTTTTATTACTGCCTGTTGACCTTGCATCCATGGGGACAGCAGACCCTTCACCCTCTTAATCTCAACTATGCTTTTCTCTGTGTAAAAATGTTGGGTGCAAGTCATCCCATTCCCTCCCATATCACACTAGATTTCACCATTTCTACCTCATCGCATATTCCATATACCAGACCTCCAATTAACGTCAATGTGAGAATCTTTTGAAAACGCTACAAAATATGTGTTCAGCTTTTGAAAGGATCTGGAAAATATTTGTCCCTTTTACTGAGTAAAAAACGCCCGAGACAACTGTAACCATAGAAGGAATTCTTTGTGAATTTACAACTAGAAAACATGGATACCTTTACATTTGCTGTACACACTTTCAAATTGCACATGTCTTATTGCTTTTAATGTAAACTCGCTCTGAGGTGGAGGCTACGATCAGTGTGCCTCCTCTTGGACGCCTTAACCCCATCCTTGCTGCACTCAGGGTCTCAGATCTGAGGCACCTGATGCTCGTTTCTCAAAGGTGTTTTCCTGGCTACAGGGCCCATCCCCCAGTCTGCAGCGTAAACTGACTTCATGAGATTCCGGCGGCGCACTGGCCTCTTGAAATGCTAATGGCCCTTTTGTTATGCGCAGGTGTGTACTTGCACGTAGTTAGCTGCCCATCCCAAGTCCTGCCTTCAGCTTCCTCTCAAGGCAGATAATATTAACATCTCCAATAGTGGACTGTGGAAAGGGCTTTGTCAACACGCTATGGAGCAAAAAACGAACAAAAAAAGTCTAACATGCTTTAAAAGTAAATATTGCGAATTGCACAGGCCCCTAATCATCACGCATAATTTCTGAAGGAAGCACAAGTTTAAAATTCTAAAAATGAGCCATATCAATAGATTTTGTAGCTTTCAGGTAAGCTGAGATGATCATTATCATTATACTTTTTTTGTCAGGAATATGCTAAACGCTCCTAGCATGCACGTGCATCAACATTTCATAACTTTTTCGTCTAAATTACTTTTTTTTCCCATTCAGTCACATGATGGCTTGGGGGTACAGTAACGTGTGCATTATGTACCTATTGCTTGCCCCAGGTTTCTGATCTAGCCTTTATTTGACACTATTTATTTTCCAATATTAATACTTTCCCTCTCCCTGAGGCCCACGTTTGTTTTATAGACGCAAATTCTGTACATTTTTATGTGTTATCATTTAATGTTTTACTGTTACTTTCATTTTACCTTTTTCAAAAGATTGGGATTCTTAGTGCCTTTTGTGCTGTATCCAACACTTCCAGACAACAGTTTTCGTACTGAGTGCACATCTCCTGCAAAACAGAAGTTTCAAGCAATGCCATAGCAAATACCATAATGTGCTTTCTGTGGATTGTTTGCAATTTTCAACTTCTGGTATAAACTGTTGTGCTAAGATATGCCTTCCTCAAAATTAATGCATGTCGTCACTGTTAAAGACGGTTTTAACGATTACCTTTCCTCCTACGGAACACAGGTTTTGCTTCCATAGAACACACAATGGTTATTGTATTTAATAACCCATGGTGTAAGTTCACATTACAGCAGGAGACTTAACCCTTCAATATGAATTTTCGGGAAAGAGAAGTTCCTGGCCAAATCGAGAATTCTGAGTACGGTGGTATTACATCCTATACGAAACCGTCTGGATATTTCAAAGACAGATTCACTAGGTCAAACCTGACTGGGTATGTCACTGGGAGATCACCCAAAATTCAGGACTTACCTACAAAAATCAGTGCTACAACAACGATGTCCCCCTGTAACTCAGCATTCTGTAGGGAAGAACTCATATTTCCAACTGTAATTTTATATCTTGAAATTATACCTGCAGTATTACGATTTGTGGTGCAAAATTACTGCATCGGAATCACTGATCCACTTTTAATTATGAGCTTTTGGAGCCAACCATATCAGTAGAGGCTCTGGCTTGCGCCTCCCTGACATAGGACCACATGCCATATTTAGATAGACTCCTGCTTGGTGGGCGGCTCAAATACTTTAAGAACAAGCACCTGCGAAGCGGTTGTTCTGAAGGTAGAGTATTTAGACAAGTTGGTGCAATGTAGTTTCGGTCCCTCACTGCAAAGTGTTTAGTTTTTCAGAAACACATTTCCAAAGCGGGAGCCAGATGTCTAGCTCTATCTCAGCCCGAGGTCCTCTGAGCATCTTCTGCAAAAGAGAAGCTAAGCTGAGAAGCTGTACATTCTTCCTCGCCTGCATCCCTCTGCGCACTGTGACATCATTCCCTGAGTCTTACTGGTTGCACTAGAGGAGGGGCTGTACAGTGGCACGGGTTTTTCCATTTCCTGGATAAAAATACATAAAGAGACACTGGCCAGTCCCTCATCTGCTGCAGACAGGGACACTTGGAGAATGTGGTGATAGTGCGTGGTAAAGGGAGACACAATGAAGGCCTTGGTGCACGGGGGCTGAAACTGAGTTCAGAGAAGGGAAAAAATAAAGCTCAACATGCATTTTGTCTCTGAGAGCTAAGCCAGACCCTTGGCTCATCTCTTCCCATGAATTCTCTGCCTTGCCCACCTCCACTGGCAGCCCAGGGGCATATGGTCACAAATGGCTCTAAACTGGCATGGGTGACAGAAGCAATGCACTCAATATTTTCAGCTTAGGTGGCAGAGTAGTGCTCAAGTGTTCTGACAGGGATCTCCTAGAGCACTCAATGTGTGTATTCAATTCAGCACAAAGTTTCATGCACAGTGGCCTCCTCGGGGCTCCCATGCCCCTTCATCACTATCCCAGTCAGTGTCTGAGGGAGCAGTTGGCATCTTGTCTCCTTTATATTCTGAGACATTCATGGCCAGTAGAAGTGGTTAACTAACCTGCTCCAAGTTTTGGTCTGGCCAAGATGCCCAGCTGGGATAATGTCATGGGCCGATGTTAGGAGCAACTCCCTAAACATCTGAGTCACTATCACTCTCCTAGTGACACTAGTTGTGGGGTCTCTGGCCTCAGTGCATAGGAGTCCCTCCTCCCAATAGGTCCTGTGGAAATCACTGACACTTCCCTTTTCCTGATCAGCAACTTCTGCTTCGGGATCTCAAGAGTGGGACAGGTTCTCTGCCCCTAGTGCACAGCTTACCGAGAGGGTCCTCCTGGGCCCAAAAGCTCTGCAGTGTAAGGCCCAAGCTCCTGGGCTCAGTTCCCTCTGGGGCTGACAAGTCTTCTCCCTGAGGGAAGGGAAATTGATCTGGGGTCTGTCTGATCAGAAGTTGGTTTCCAAGACTTCTTGCCTTTTCTCTTGGAAAGTTGGGCCATAATTTCAGGCTCCAACACTTCTGTTTCACCCTGGGTTCTGATCTGTGCTTTTGTTTTTACACACACCCATTCAGGTATTTCCCAATATCGCTACATGGGTTTTCCTTTCTACCTTTTTCTTTATGCTGAGGTCCCCAAATCATTGCCAAGCAGAAACTTAACAGGAATCGCACAATATGCCACCACCTTTTTGTGGCCAGTAACCTCTCCATATTCTAAGGACACAAATATCAATGGTGCACCTTAGCCTGAATGTCAGCATTAAGGACTGTATACGTCTCTCCAAGCAAGTACTGGTCTGAGTACACCAGTTGCTCAGTCACAATAGTGACACTGGCACCAGTGTCTCGCAGAGCTTCAACTTGAACCCCATTTATATGTCACTGTTGTCTGTCTTTTTCCAGGTTACTGGGCCAGACAGCCAGGATTGCTATATCCACTCTACTCTACTCTATGTGACTAGTGCTGCCTCAGCAGGCTCTCTGACATAGTCCGGGCCCACCTGTGATCCCATCTGAAGACTTGCCAATGCATTTACTGCAGGTGTCCTAGAGGCATTCTTTTTGTTTTTACAGCTAGGGTCTCCAGTTCAGTGTCCCATTGCATGACATTCATGACACCAAGCCTTTTTGGGATCCCAGTTTTTACCCTGGTACCAACCTCTGGGGTTTCAAGAGTTTCTGGGCCCTACCTCCTGAACAGGTTTTTTGGGGCCTTTAAAGGACCTATTTTTGTTTTTATCTTTTTGGTCAACAACTTTTCCTTGGGGGGTCATTTTGCCCTCTTTCTTTTGGTCACCCCCATCAGTGGTTGTCTTGGTTACCCTTGTCTTGACCCAGTGGTCTGCCTTCTTCCCCAACTGTTGAGGAGAAAGTGGACCTAGGTCTACCAGATGCTGTTGTCAATGCTCACAATAACAATTACTTAAAAGATACCTAGTTTATAATTAAATTGCATAGACCTTCATAGCCATGAACATTGTTACCTGTTAACCAACCACCTCGTGTTTTCACTAAATAGTCCGAAAATTCAACTCAGGACTGACTTTGGGTTTTTCAAGTCTCCCCAAATGTAACCCTGTATTCTTCAGTGGTGAGTCGAAAGCCCTCAATCAGGGTACCCTTCATGAGGTTATGAGACTCTGAATCTTTTTCATCCAATGTCAGGAGTCCCTCTGTGCATTTTCCTCAGAATAGTTCCCAAAGAGAGAGAGTCTCAAATATTTTTGGCTAATTTCCTGGCTATGCAGGCTCTCTCAAAAGCAGTGATCCATTTAGTGATGTCATCATCATCTGCATATTTAGTGACAATCCCTCTGGGGAATTTACAGTCATACAAATCTTCCCTCTCCCTAGTTATAAAATTACTTCCACCAGAGATAGGTCCTAGGCCAATCCTTTTTTTTTATTTCTATGTCCAGGAGTTGAGCTTCTAAGTTCAATCTCCTGGCCAACCTTTCTAGAAGGAGGTCATCCTTTGTGGGCCCTTTCTCTATTTCTGAGTGGGTGGACTCTACCACCTCCTCAGAATTATCTTCATTATTGTGCTGATCTTCAAATTCAGATTCAGGTGCTAACTCTGGGTCATCTCTCTCAAACTGTGCGAACATTCTTCTAAATTTTTCATTGTTAGCATGTTTGCTAGTTTTGATACCATAACTTTTATATAACAATACTATTTTATATGTCTTTTACCGAAAATGCCGTTTTTTAGAAACATTTTAAAATCTGATATGTATTTTTACATTTTACGTATGGTTCAATTAATATAATTATTAATTTGTTGGTTATTTATTTGAACGTTTCTACAGGCTATTTATATAATAATATCAACTGTGACTTGACTATTCCTTTTGATTTTAAATGTATTTAAGACATCTTATTAACAGAGACAGATGGTATTGGTTTCCCTTCTCTGGTCTATAGAAAGTGAAGATTCGACTCATGTATCGAATGTTAAGAGTTAAGAGTTTCTTTTAGTTCTATTGCACATCATTAATCACGTGTCAGAAGGTAGCACTTTAAATGGTCTTTGATATTCAACAGCGTTGTCATGTGATCAAGGTCCGTTCCAGACAGAAACGCGTAATGGCCGACATTAAACCGCAACTTTAAGCACTCAATTGTGGGTCCGTGTCTGCTTTGCTGAGGAAATACCTGCGGGAGGCGAGAAGCAGCCTTTTGGATATATATATATATATATATATATATATATATATATATATATATATATATATATTAAGTCCCTGGCCTTACACGTTTCGAAGCGTCTTTGCTTCTCTTCAGAGGCCGTGTCAGCAAGCAGTTCAAACAAAGCTCCCACATTCCCCTGCGCGCTATTTTAGCATTTTCTGGCTTCCGATGTGCCTCTGTGATAGTAAGTCATTGGATAATGCACGCTGGGAATTGTAGTAGTTTTCGCCAAAATTAGAACCTCCTCAATGGGTTTGATTGCTACACACGCAATTTGGGACATCATTTTTCTCAGCCCACCAGTGGGCGCCAGGATGGAACTTCGCATGCCTAAATGGATCGCCTGCTGTGCCCCTACAAAGGTGAATAGTTCACTCTTGCGGGTCCTTGATTAGTTGTAGGCGGTGCGTCATCTCCGCGGCCTAGGAGCGCTGCGTTTACATATTCACCACTAGTTTCCCAGATATGAGACCGCACTCCGCAGCAGGTAAGTTGAAAACTTTTATTTGACAAAGGCATGCGGCTTCCCATCCCCATGTAAAAGTCCCTGGCCTTACGCGTTTGAACTGCTTGCTGACACGGCCTCTGAAGAGAAGCAAAGACGCTTCGAAACGCGTAAGACCTGGGACTGAGGGCCTGAGGGCCAGGGGGTCATGCAGGGGTAGTGGTTTAGGGTAGGGAAAGGGCTGGGGGCCAGGGGGTTCGCGCAGGGGTAGGGTGTTAGGGTTTAGGGTAGGGAAAGGGCTGGAGGCCAGGGGGTTCGCGCAGGGGTGGGGTTTTAGGGTTTAGGGCAGGGGAAGGGCTGGGGGCCAGGGGGAGTTGTGTTGGGGTAGGGTTTTAGGGTTTAGGGCAGGGGAAGGGTATTTGTTTTAGAAGGGTTGGGGCCGGGGTGGGGTGAGCCAGGGACCGGGTTTAGGGTTTAAGGTAGGGGTCAGGGAAACCTATACCACGCGCATGCTTTTATCATACAAATCCTTTTACAATGAATCTCGTTGTAAAGGCATACGTGGTAAAGGCATATTTGTTAAAAAAATATGCGTGATAAAGTTTCGAGTTTTAATGGCATTCACGTTGTATCGCTTGCATGGTAAAGGCATGCGTTACAACGGAATGTGATGTAACGCCATACATCCCACAGCAGTAGTCTAAGTAGCAGTTGACAATATGCTGATGTAGAGTCTATGAAATGCTTCTTCTCATTCTAATCGTTGTAGACTGGTGCATCACTATGAACATGTGATCTTTGGATTTTACACAAAAATTCCATGACTCCTTATCCTAGAGTGACAAAGGTCACATCCCTGGTGGAGAAACAATCTTGTCAGATGCAAGGTGCCCATGCCATCTTGTGCTAATTCATACCACCAGGTAATAGCAGAGATGCCCCAGGTGGTAATGGAATTAAGGACAAGTGAAGGACAGTGGAAGGGCATTGGAGTCAGAGCGATCCATACATATATTGCCATTTCGGCTGCAGGATTGAAGGTGGAAAGCCGGGTGTGGGTGATTTGTGTTTTTTCTATAGTGTGTACCGAATGGTGAGCTTTAGATTGGAGGTGTTGGGTTTCTGCAGCTCTTAAATTTAGAATGGAGTTAAACCAGCATGTCTCAGCAGTAGTGCAGTGCTTAATTCAGGAGCCACAGGAGTGGCCTCCCACCTTGGCTGCCAACCGAGGCTAGGCTGTCAACTGAGAAGCCTGAGATGGCCTGCCCAGCAGCAATCAGCTTGGTGTGGCTTGTAATAAACTGTCTAATGGTTGTCAGGTAGATGTATGGAAAGTAGAGAAGTAGCTCTATGAAAAGAAACTCCCACCACTTCACAAACCTTCAGGTTAATAATGATATGGCTTTCTATTTACATACTTCTCTGACACCTTATCGCCTTTGAGGCCCTGCACATCTGTCTATTCTGCCTCCTCCCATTTTTCCAAACCCATGACCCAGGCCGGCCTGATGTGTTAGTTCCCAACCTTTGGCTGGACCTGCAAGCCCTTGAACATGTGATACACCCCCAGACACACCATGAGGTTGCAATTTGCTTGGTCTTAGCAGTTCCAGGTGCACTGAATGGAAAGCTGGACACTCTGTTCTTATGGATTAGGATGGCATACAATTTTCTTTTTCTAGTGCCCCTTTGAAGCCTTAATTCTGAAGCCCATGTACCTGGTATTGATGAAAAGGCTTTGAAGGGCAAGGATTACATTTCACACCAGACCTATAGGCCTTTTTCAATGCATGTTTAAATTATTATTGTGAGACTCTGAAGTGAAAAAATTCAAGTTCCGGAAAAATGTGCAAACGGTTTTAATTTATTATTTTTCAACCTCTAATGTGCCAGCATCTTTCCTATCAAGCATAATTATAGATTTGCTGCACCTGTCACATAATCCATCATCTTCTGCATAACCTGAAGGATTTACTAAAAACAAATACGTTTTTGGCACGAAATCTTTTGCTGCGCAGTTGCAAGCTATTTTCTGTGCAGTCACCTTTATTTGCTGACTTCTGTATTTGAGTATTAAACTGACACTACTGAGGTGAAACCTTTGCCCACACAGTGTTACAATGTGTAAAAATGATAACATTGTGATTTAATACTGCCACAAAATATGCAACATTATGTCATATAATTTTCCCTTTCTTGCTGTATAATTTAATCAACCTTGCTGCTCAATTTGGCCCTGCCCTGCTGCATTATTCCAGTGGTCCTGGTCACAGATGATGCAAAAGCAATGCAAGCAGGTGTAAACTACAGTGAGGATCAACGTTTGTGTGCAAAAACTCCTTTGCGTGCTACATTTTACATGAGTTAAACTGTTAAATCCCACTTCTTTGATTGCACGTAAAGGCAGGTGTACTAAACTAACGTGATCGGGCTTTGGTTGCAATCTTAGCAGCAAATGAAACCCAATGCAAGCAGGTGTAAACTACAGTGAGGATCAACGTTTGTGTGCAAAAACTCCTTTGCGTGCTACATTTTACATGAGTTAAACTGTTAAATCCCACTTCTATGATTGCACGTAAAGGCAGATGTACTAAACTAACGTGATCGGGCTTTGGTTGAAATCTTAGCAGCAAATGAAACCCAATGCAAGCAGGTGTAAACTACAGTGAGGATCAACGTTTGTGTGCAAAAACTCCTTTGCGTGCTACATTTTACATGAGTTAAACTGTTAAATCCCACTTCTATGATTGCACGTAAAGGCAGATGTACTAAACTAACGTGATCGGGCTTTGGTTGCAATCTTAGCAGCAAATGAAACCCAATGCAAGCAGGTGTAAACTACAGTGAGGATCAACGTTTGTGTGCAAAAACTCCTTTGCGTGCTACATTTTACATGAGTTAAACTGTTAAATCCCACTTCTATGATTGCACGTAAAGGCAGATGTACTAAACTAACGTGATCGGGCTTTGGTTGAAATCTTAGCAGCAAATGAAACCCAATGCAAGCAGGTGTAAACTACAGTGAGGATCAACGTTTGTGTGCAAAAACTCCTTTGCGTGCTACATTTTACATGAGTTAAACTGTTAAATCCCACTTCTATGATTGCACGTAAAGGCAGATGTACTAAACTAACGTGATCGGGCTTTGGTTGAAATCTTAGCAGCAAATGAAACCCAATGCAAGCAGGTGTAAACTACAGTGAGGATCAACGTTTGTGTGCAAAAACTCCTTTGCGTGCTACATTTTACATGAGTTAAACTGTTAAATCCCACTTCTATGATTGCACGTAAAGGCAGATGTACTAAACTAACGTGATCGGGCTTTGGTTGAAATCTTAGCAGCAAATGAAACCCAATGCAAGCAGGTGTAAACTACAGTGAGGATCAACGTTTGTGTGCAAAAACTCCTTTGCGTGCTACATTTTACATGAGTTAAACTGTTAAATCCCACTTCTATGATTGCACGTAAAGGCAGATGTACTAAACTAACGTGATCGGGCTTTGGTTGAAATCTTAGCAGCAAATGAAACCCAATGCAAGCAGGTGTAAACTACAGTGAGGATCAACGTTTGTGTGCAAAAACTCCTTTGCGTGCTACATTTTACATGAGTTAAACTGTTAAATCCCACTTCTATGATTGCACGTAAAGGCAGATGTACTAAACTAACGTGATCGGGCTTTGGTTGCAATCTTAGCAGCAAATGAAACCCAATGCAAGCAGGTGTAAACTACAGTGAGGATCAACGTTTGTGTGCAAAAACTCCTTTGCGTGCTACATTTTACATGAGTTAAACTGTTAAATCCCACTTCTATGATTGCACGTAAAGGCAGATGTACTAAACTAACGTGATCGGGCTTTGGTTGCAATCTTAGCAGCAAATGAAACCCAATGCAAGCAGGTGTAAACTACAGTGAGGATCAACGTTTGTGTGCAAAAACTCCTTTGCGTGCTACATTTTACATGAGTTAAACTGTTAAATCCCACTTCTATGATTGCACGTAAAGGCAGGTGTACTAAACTAACGTGATCGGGCTTTGGTTGAAATCTTAGCAGCAAATGAAACCCAATGCAAACAATGAGCAAGCAGAATGTAGCGTGACACTCGCTAAACATAACTTGTAATTTGTGCTTTCGATGGCTGTTTGTCTTCACATAGCCATTTACTTGATGGTGTACTTTAATGTAATGAACACCGCTGTCTGACCTTTGTGCGTGACAATGCTTAGCATCCTTGCACGAGCATGGTGGACATGCATTTTATTTTTTACAGTTTTCTCAATGTAGCGCTGCACGCTTTCACGCAGTGCTATGTAGTCCATCTTTTGGTATATTAGGGTTGAAGAGTAATAGAATGATTTGGATAATCAGTTCTCTTTGGGTTTTATCACAACAATTACAAAAAACTGAACTTTTAATAACCTTTAGTACAGACTGTGCGCCTTTTACTCCAGGCATTTCTTACAGACGAGCCTTGCTGTTGACTCCTTCCAGGTTTCCAATTGCTCCAGAATGTATTTGGGACAGCAGGAAATGGGGGAGGTGCTCCGAGGCTCAGTTTCTTGACTTTAACCTGTCTCCTAGCCCGAACACAAAGAACGCAATCTGCATACATTAACACCTTCAAGTGCACGGCCTAGAAAGCTTTGAGTTGTTAATACAGGGATTCCTCCCTGCCTGAAAAGAGTGGAGGTTTTCATTTCTTTTATTTTGTAAACAACTACATTGCAGTGCCTCTGCTTTCAGCCTGACCTTGCAGGAATCGTATTTTTATAGGGAGCTTCATGCCACAATTTTGCAATTTTTAAATTCTGTAAATAACAGTTCGTGTTAATTTAACGGTGAGAGAGGAAAACGGGGAAACAACATTTAAGGCATCTTTTTTCCCCAGACGATTGCCATCTAATGTCCATTGTCCATTATCCATTTAATAACAGACAGCACTTGTCTGTACTTTCAGAACTGTTGTACTTTTAAAGGTCAGCACGCTTTGGTGCATGCTCATGTGTCTCCGCTGTCCGTTTAATGTTACAGAATTTGATGCTCCGTAGTCGTAATACGTGAAAATAAGAGAATTAAAAAATACATTTTACCCAGTGATTGTTAACTGGAATAGGCAGTTTGCCACATTTTGAATTTTTGGTTATTGACAGCATTTGTGACTGCAAGGTAAAAACGAGCACCTTTGTTTCCATTCTTTATGTCTCATTTTCAGTGGAGAAGGCTGAGTGCACTGGACTGAGTGCACTTACTGTGGAAAAACAGCAGCCATTGAATTCTGTGTTGGAGCCTTGCTGTTTGTTCAAACTTCATGCACCATGAATTGCGAGTTTCCTTGCCATCCAATGACAAGGCAGGCTGGCATTAGAGTTATGGGCTTTTCAGATAGCACTCACAGTTTCATCTTTAAACCACTGGCATTTTTTGTCTACTTCAGGATGCACAGACAATGCTGGTATTGCTTAGCAGCTCTGTAGTAGCTCAGATCATGAAAGGGAGAGGCTAGCCTATGATATATATTATATTATATTATATATATATATATATATATATATATATATACACACTAAACTTGTGCTAACCAAACAGTAACTCACACCATTGACAAGCAGCAAATGAATATATATATATATATATATATATATATATATTCACCACTAGTTTCCCAGATATGAGAACGCACTCCGCAGCAGGTAAGTTGCGTTCCTCCACTTTACGCCACTGTATGCCACTCCACTCTACGTCACTCCACTTTACACCAAGCTACTAAACTGTTTACTACTCTACCCAACTCTATGCCACTCTACTCTACTCTACTTTACTCCACTCCATAACACTCCACTCTACCCCACGCCATGCCACTCCACTCTAGGCCACCCCACTCTACAACACAGCACAACACTTTTCTCCACTCAACGCAACTCCTTCTATGTACTCCACACCACTTTACTCTATGCCAGTCCCCTCTACTGCATGACACACTACTCTGCTCTACTCCGCTACTCCACTCTACATCACTCAACTCCATGCCACCTCACTCTATGACACTCTACTCCCCTCCACTCCACTCTACGACCCTAAACTCTATGTGCCTCCACTCTACGTCCTTCTACTCCATAGGTCTTCAAACTGTGGGGCGCGCCCCCTGGGGGGCGCAGCATCCCCTCAGGGGGTGCGCACTCCACCCTACCACTTCACCTTTCATTGTTGCTTCCAGGCACGCAACACCTATTAAGCTGAAAGGGCTTCAGTCCCCGCCGTCGTGTGTCTCAGCCGGGCTGCTGCAGCAGCTGGAGCTGCTGGGGGCTCGGCTGGGCAGTGTCTGGGGTCTTATCTCCGGCACGCCCGAGTTTTTCACAGGTCTTTAAAGACCATGTGCATATTTACATACTGTTGTAAACTGGTTACAGAGGCAGTTTGTTTTCTGGTTCCAGTACCCCCTGAGCCCCCACTCTGCCTATTCCTTACGTTTGACGGTAAGGCGGACTTCGGATGCAGAGCTATTGTGCGCATCAGTTTTTACAAGGAAACGGCAAATGCGAGTCTTGGAAATCCACTGCTCTCCTTATTTAATACTGACGTCCGATCAGGTATATTTATTTACAGGGGCGGCGGAGGTGTCAGAATTCTATGTGGGTGCCTACTGCTGGGGTATTTGTTTTTAAAATGAACCTCAAGTTAGTGGAGCCTGGGGCATGCTTGCTATTACTCCTGCCTCAGAAACTAGATACAAGGGTCTCATGTACACTATGCACCATATGTCTCAGGAACAGATCAATGCATGTGCGCATATTTTAGGAGCCCCTTATGGGCTACTCAAGGTGTGAAGACAAGCGCTTCAACGCCTCAGTAGTAAGCGCTATATAAATGCAATTACAACACTACAATACAATTTAAATAATTCTAAAGCTGCTAGATTCATTACAGCTGTCAAAAACGCTTGGTGCACCGAGTCGCCAACTGTGGCGGACAAACAAATCTTTGCTGCCCTCTTGCAGGAGTCCAAGGGGGCAGAGCTCTGCACCATCAACCCCTGCATGACACCTGGACTAGATTGGGGGAACAACTGGAGGCAGCTTGAGAGCCAGCATATTAGTTTCTCCATAGAGGTCAGCGTTAAATAAAAACACAGAAACTGCCCATACTTACTTTTTAGCTTCAGTGACTACCCAAATGCCTAAAGCAAAGAGGGACACGAGGGACACAGGTACACAAAGAAGGGGAATTCTGGGAATGTTTGTTTTAACGGAATTCCCACCAGCCATCAGGGTCAAAAAGTTCCTGCAAATGCGCAATATGCCGACACTGAGCAGCATGATGTTCACATGCAGACCTGGGTTCTCACTCGGACGTTCACACTGACAGAGACCGACTACAGAAACATTTGCTGTTTGTGAAAAAGGCCTTTGTTTCAGAAGCAAGTTGAGTGCACAAACACAACATCCTTCGGTTTAGACGTACATTCAAAACTGACGTAACTACATCCTAACATGGTCAAATTAGCCCATCTCTTCTCCCCTGATACACCACTCACAGCCATGAGGTTGTAAAATCCGTCTTTTAACATCAACTGCAAAAATATGTCTACCGTTTAGCCTGCTGTTTATTTCCTCAGTCTTGAATTCCTTCCAAATTCCTGTCCAGCCAGACCACGCTAGGCCCACGCTGCACCCTCTTGCTTTTTGTTAGGGTCTCTCCTTCACTTTTCTGTTTCTAACCTGCTCCCCCTCGCTCAGTCTGGGCTCTCTCTTCCCATTTGCCTCTTGTGACAAAACTTAATATGCCAATAACCCCCCTGCCCAACCAATTTGTAACATAGCCTGGCACTCTGTGCCAGAGTGGGAGTTTGCCTTGGCTCCTCCGAGGGATTGTGAACATCCCTCTGTGTAGGCAAGAGGGCTTTGCTCTGCTGAGGGATTGTGATAATCTATCTGTGCATGTGTGGGCTTTACACACATGCACAGATGTGCATGTGTGAGGGCTCAAAGACACAGACACCTGTGTCTTTGAGCCCTCACATCTCTGTGCTGAAAAGGCCATTCCTTCCCCCTCCAAAAGGGACCTACCTTTAGTGAGAACAACTCCAGACACGTTTGCTGTTTCTAAAACAAGCATTGGCAAAGCCAATAGGTCTCAGCAATCAGTGATAATACATTTGTGTATATCAATAAAAACAGCCCCTGAGCCATACACAAATGCACTTACATTGCCATCGCCTACAGCTATCTGATTGCCGAGACCTATTGACTTTGCCAATGCTTGTTCTTATATCTTGTCTAGGGCAAGGATGTGGCGCAACAGCCAGAGCTAATGACAGTGGAGCTGGGGAACCAGGTTCAATGTCTGCTCAACATCCTGTGATTCTGGGAAAATCACTTTATCGCCTTGTGCTTACAATAAATGAATGTGTGCTTGTGCAATGTAAAAGATGCTCCTGTAAAGCGCTCCAATACCTTTGGGTCATGTTCGCGCGATATAAAACTGCAAAAAATATATTACAAAATTTTGTGAGCACTCCCATTTCCAGGTACTGCTCAAGACTGGAATTGGAGCTCTTTATTTAATATTATTTGCCCTTACGACCTGGGCTCTGCAGGAGGGAATGGTCATCAATGATGCAGAGTACCAGCTTCCAGAACTTTTTTGTCAGGTGGTGGTGGGGGGGGCTCGACGTGTAAAAAGGTTTAGATGGGGGGGCTCAGCCGACAAAAGTTTGAAGACCTCTGCTCTACTCTATGTCTTTCAGCTCTACGAATCTCTAATATATGACACTCTACTCTACGCGATTCCACACAACTCTACACAACTCTACGCCCCTCCACTCTACCCGTCTCCACTCTACGGCTCTCCTCTTTACCCCCTTCCACTCTACGCTCCTCTATGACACTCCACACTATGAAACTCTATTACACTCTATAAGACTCTACCTCCACATGCCACTCTACAACAGTTTACTCCCCTACTCTGTGTCCCTCCACTTTACGCGACTTTATGCCTCTCCACTCTACTCTATGCCACTCTATGCCAACCCAGTCCATGCAACTCTACTGTACGCCACTCCACTCTACACCAACCTTCTCAACTGTTTACCACTCTACTGTACTTCACTCTTTGACACTTTACTCTATG
The DNA here is from genome assembly GCA_963921515.1 of Calotriton arnoldi. Taxonomy (NCBI): domain Eukaryota; kingdom Metazoa; phylum Chordata; class Amphibia; order Caudata; family Salamandridae; genus Calotriton; species Calotriton arnoldi. The sequence goes on along the minus strand of CAWUFW010000493.1, from coordinate 1,216,308 downwards.
ACACTTTACTCCACTCTACAAAACTCCACTCAATCCCACTCCATGACTCTCCACTCTATGACACTCCACTCTGCAATACAGTACAACACTCTTCTCCACTCTACGCAACTCCCTCTATGTACTCTACCAAAGTCCCTCTATGTACTCTACGCAACTCCACTCTACTGTAGGACACACTACTCCACTCTATGCCGCCTCACTCTATGTCACTCTACTCTACTCTATTCAACTCTATGCCACTCTATTGTATTCTATTCTACGCTTCTCTACGCTATGCCACTCTACTCTATGTCACCTCACTCTATGCCACTCTATGCCACCTCACTCTATGCCACTCTACTTTATGCCACTCTACTCTATGCCACGCTACTCTATGCCACGCTACGCTATGCCACGCTACTCTATGCCACTCTATGCCACCTCACTCTATGCCACTCTATGCCATCTCACTCTATGCCACTCTACTCTATGACACTCTAATCTACTCTATTGTACTCCGTCACTCTACACTATGCCACTCTACTCTATGCCACTCTAAACCACCTCACTCTATGCCACTCTACTCTATGCCACCTCACTCTATTCTACTCTATGCCACTCGACTCTACTCCCCTCTACTCTACTCTTTGCCCCTCTACTCTACGTCCCTCTACTCTACGTCCCTCTACTCTACCCTACTCTGCTCCCCTCTACTCTACTCTATGCCCCTCTATGCCACTCAACTCTATGCCCTCTACTCTACTCTCCTCTATTCTACTCTCCCCCTCCACTCTACAACACTCCACTCTACTCAACTCAACTGTACTCTACAACAATCCATGACACTCTACTAGACCACACTCTACAACATTTCACTCTATGGCACTCCACTGCGTGATGCTCTACGACACTCCACAACATTCCTCTCCACTCTACACCACTCCACTGCCCTCTACTCCACTCTATGCCACTCCACAACACTCTACACCGCTCCACTCTGCTCCACTGTACTCCACTCTGACACTCCACACCACTCTCCTCTACACCACTAACGTTTCGCCATGCTGAACAGCAGCCACGTTGGTGTACAAGATCGCTAAAACACATTGGCAAAGCATAGACGAAACAATGACTTTGCCAATGCTTGTTATAATTGTTCTTCACCCACCCTTGTGAATGTCAACAAACTATTTTAATTTAGAAAGCTTTAGGAACAGTTTCTACATTAGGCAGTTCAAATGTTTTAAGTGTACTTACATATTATGGCGATATTTGAATATATATTCTAAGAAGTTAACTATTATTATAAGAACATGCCTTTTCTGTAAAAAATAAACTTCCCCATGCTGTGGGCATAACATTGCTTCAGTTCGCTACCTGTGAAAATGTAGCTCTTATCACAAAATAATGCTAGTCTCTCACTCATCTAACCATCATCTAAAAGAACATATTCCATGGTGTATATTAATATTTAAACAAACAATCTAATCAGTTTATATTGTACCGAATTATATTGCACCATCATTCTTTAATTGCAGAAAAAGATCAAATGGCAATAGTGAAGTATTCTGGGATTTGAAACTGACCCAAATTGCTTTTAGCAATGTTATAAAACCACTAACAATTTTTAGACCCCAAAAATATAAATTCACTAGCTTCATGCCAATAAAGTTTTATTTTAATAAATAGAGAAAATGTTAATTTGAATGAAAAATATTTGGATAAACATAGTGCTATGCAGCTTTTACTTTGAAATTGCTGTCCTTTCTGCTTCTAGTGTGTGTTTCTAGTGAGCAAAGTGTGTTTAAATGCAAAGTGTGTTTAAGACTGCAGTACCGCCTCCTGTCTACAGGGGCAGAGCGAGCAAAAATATAAACACACTTAATGAAACACAGGTCCCCACAGTGCAATCTTTTAAAAAGTTGTAAAAATCGACACAGATGTTCCTGAAGTCATTTTATATCATTTAGAAGACATTGCCTTGTGGGGACCTGGCTTCGGGTCCCCACAGTGCAATCAAGTCCCCACAGCGTGAGTGTGTTATCACACTCAAGTCCCCACAAGGATATAGACACACACACACACACACACACACACACACACACACACACACACACACACACACACACACACACACACACACACACACACACACACACACACACACACACACACACACACACACACACACACACACACACACACACACACACACACACACACACACACACACACACACACACACACACACACACACACACACACACACACACACACACACACACACACACACACACTAAAACCTACCCACTGTCATGCAGTAGAAAATAATCATTCACTGTGATGATCTACACACTATCTAAGGCATCGCCCACACCACGCTGCAACCCTTACAGCCCTTTATCAAAACGTTTTGCCATAAGCAGAACCTCCCACCTGTTAGCTTCAATATTGCCAAACGAAAGCTCTGAATAATGTCAGAAGCAAAAGTCATTTTTATTTAAAATGTGAAAGTATCATCTAACTACAAATGTTAGTTTGTAAAATAAATAAATACATTGGATTTAGGGCACAAACAAAATATTTGATTCCAGCCACTGCTACCGCCTTTGGTTCTAGTGTCTCTCTGACTGCAAGCAGATTGACCTTGAGCAAAGTGGCCCAGGGTCAAGGAGTATAGGGGTGTATTAGCTTTGAATATTTAGGTTTCAAACCATTCTGCCACTATTTCACACAACAAATTTAAAGATTACAAAGATATGTGACAAAAATGCTGAATACATTCAATAGGTTCCTTTCCGTCTAATATAACATCGCGGTACAATGCCCAATGAGGTTAATGTTGTCCCCAGTAGGGGTGGGCAGAACTCGCAGAGTTTTACTCTGTGGAATTCCGCCGTTACCTAAAAACTCAGCGAGATTACGCTGAGCTTTGCGAGAGGTGGAATTCCGGTCCGTCTCGCTGCTTGTGCTTATTTTTAGCGCCGGGAGCTTGCCCTGCGCTGTTAAATCAGTGCGAATGGCACCAGGTGGTGCACCAGAAGGCGCTGCTTCTTTCTGCCGCTCGAGCAGCTTTTCTACTCGAGCGGCAGCTTTCACAACACGAGCGGCAACTTCCTCAACATGAGTGGTAGCGACCTCCACAACTGCGCGCATTGAAAAATCTTGCAAAGAAGCAGTCTAGCGCTCGTTTTTTTCAGGCTCAAGCTCGCCAACTTAACGCTGGAGAGCCGTGCGTGAGAAAAACTCCGCCACGCGGCGGTTGGCAGAGATTTGCCGAACTCCACGCTCCAAGTGGAGTACGGAGTGGGAAAAACTCTGCAAACTCCGCTAGCGGAGCAGCGTTTACCGCCCACCTCTAATCCTTAGTTGTTGCCTATCAAGCTACTTGTCCAACTGTATGACATTGTTAGAAATGTTCTGCCGCTCGTATAAATGAGTAAATAAATAACAACATGAAAAGAAGGGTCGGCCAATTGTAGTATGCCTTTAAATCAACCTGTAATTAAACTGTCTGGGGATGTTGCACACTTCTGAAACTGTAATAGCCAGTCAATGGAAATCCTGGCCTGTGTTTTATGCAATGTTTTGTGTTTGACACCTTCTAGGCAACAATTTAAATATGTTACAAAAAAAAAGTCATTTGTGTTTACATTTGCAGATAGTCACTATGTTTACTGTATGAATGACTTTTTGAGGATGCACATTATTGGTTCTTTCTTAGTGACATCTATTAATCATATGGATTTGATATTGTAAAAGTCATGTGTAAGACTATTCAAAAAAATCTTGACTTTGACAGATTTGGCTCCTCTGCCTGCTTCCTGACAAATTCCCTTACCTAAGAGGTGGCATCTTCGGTGAACCAGGCTCGACTGCTGCTCCATGTTCCTCTCAGCTTAGTCCCATTGGGGTAAGAGGCAGGCATGGCTTCTCCGTAATGGCAGAGAAGTGTTGCCCCACTGCTCAGAGCCAGCAGATGATAGATAAAATGATAATAAAACAATGTGATCACCTGAGATGCTTGCAGTCAGGCCACGCGTCCTTGGTGGTGCAGAGGCCAGGCAGGGGTCCATGTTGTCACAGTGGTGGTCTGTGACCCACAGAGTCAGATGTAATCAGGCATGGTGGCCTGTTGCCAGACCATAACTTGCAAATGTCAGTTATGTTGCTTGCCTGCCCCTTCCCTGTTTTCTGTCTTAAAGGCCCATGGGCACTGGGGCAGGAAGCTGGAGATGAGGCAGTCTGGTGGCACTGTATAAGAACGAGTGTGGTGCTCAGACGTGAAGGCAAGGGAGGGGGGAGACAGAGTGCACCAGTTCAACACATGAATGATACTCCGTTTTTGCTAATGAGAGGCTGCAAGGGTAGTTGTGATGTTTCAGAATCGTGGTTGGACAAAGATATCACATGTAAACTGGATCATTTTCATGTTACACACAGTGAGTGACAGGTCTCAAGCAGGCCTCTGGTGGCCCAAAGTAAAACCAAAATTAAATAAATGAGTATGTTGTTAGTGTTACAACTGCAAACGAAACCTACAGCAGCAAAAACATTTTGAGGTCCATTTAAGGAAGTGCCAAAGGCACAAATTGAGTGCTGCACATCTATAAGTGTTGTTAATCGCAGGTGTGGTTTGTTCTAGATGGGAATCCATACAACGTAACTAAGACATTTAGCCGAAAAACCCAAACATCGATATAAAAGTATCAAACTGATAGCTTATTTACCATGTATCAGAAAAGAGTCCATCCCTGGAACCATCAAAACACCCACTGGCCAACTGAGATAATGCATTTTATTTTGACATGAGGAATGGCTGGAAATACAACCGTGCTGGCTACATAAAGCTTTAAAAGTTATTTTCCATCTTTGTACTGCTGTTGTATTCTTGTTTGTAAAAGAATAGTTAAACTTAAATCCCATGCCTAGAATTTAGTGCAATTTTGATATTTTTTCTCATCACCTGCATCGATAGCCAAACAATGCGAAAATAAGAACCTTTTGCCATTGTGCGCTAGCTTTCACTGGTAAGAGTAGTGCACTTATATCTCACACAGCAACAGAAGGTGCATTAAAGAGACGTTCTATGCTCCGGAAAGAGTCGCTAACAGCTCAGTTCTGTCCAGGTGTAGTGCCTGTCGCGCAGAAACGCTGATGAATATTTTTCAGGCTAACAGACAGTTCTAAAAATCTTGCTAACCTTCTTACAGTGGGCATGCTTGAAACCCTTCTGAAGAGTGCTCTTGCATCAATGATTGAACACGTTAAACCGCGTCGCCTTCTGCTACCTAACGTCCTGCTGTGTACTTAAATATTAATTGTAGCTATTTGCAGCAGTGGGACATGAATAAAGTTTAAAAGCTATCATCATGTCTGCGGTGGTGTCGACGGGCAGAGGAAGCACACAAGGGACGGGTGGGGGGTGGATGTGGGGGGCCAGGCGCGAGCTTCCTTTACCATGGTCTGTAAAATATAGGCTAGTGCCACTGAGATGGTCTTTTGAAGGAAACACATGCTCCCTAGAAAGCGCACAACAGTATTTTTCCAATTAAATGGAAAAATATAAATAACATTATTCCCTCCATTAATTCAACTACATAAAGATTTGACCGTGTTTACAATTTTGGACAGAACAGGGGAGAGTTGGCTGTATGTGGGGTTTATACTTTTAGTAGCAAATATAGTACATTTGCTTTGTTCGCGGTGTAAACTAAATATCTTTGGCCATCTCTGGGAATAAATTGTTACCTTATGTCAATTCTTGTAACCCCTGTAGTGGCGGCCGGCATGCTCGAGGGTGGCGGATCGGCGGGGGGGGGGCGTGGGAGGGCGCAATGTAAAACAAAATATACACTTACATTGCCACTGGGTCCTGTGTCTCTACTCCTGCTCTCCTCCGTCAGACTCCAGGAACGGGAAGCACAGCCAGGCTCCCCTGACCAATCACAACGCTGCAAAGTGTTGTGATTCGTCTGAGCGTCGTGGTTCGACGCTCAGCTAGGGAATGGGGGCCTAGGCATGTTCTCCACACAGGCTGTAATGCTGCCTGCGTGGAGAACAGGAAAAGTGCGCATGACTGTTTGGCCGGTTCCAAAGGGCCGACCAAACAGTCATGTGCACTTAGGAATGGACAAACCACTCCTCCCCTGCCCTGCTGCGAGAGCAGAGCAGCCTCGCCCGCCAGCAAAACAGCACAGAAAGTTATTATAATTTTATGTTTCCTTTATTATTTTATGTTTATTTCCCCTGCTTAAAAGCAGTGGGGCGATGTTCCTCCACCATAGAGGAAGAGCCGCCACTGGTAACCAAAACAATTACATATTAAAAACCTTTATCAGCATTAAGGTTCAGCAGAACTTCCCTGGAGAGATCAGACTAGTGTCCGAGGTGTGGCACGGAGGGAGCAGACTTCTCCAAATGTTCTGGAGTTGTCCTAACCTAATGCAGTCCTGGTGTGACATAGTTTGGCGTCTAAGAAAGGCATTGAGTGTTAAGCTGGAGGTCTTCATGAAGCACTGCCTCATTGGTGTTATTCCACGCCCTAAAAATGGAAACGTGCAGTATAGTTTTGCACTCTTGGGGTTAGTGCTAGGAAAAAGACAGGTTGTAATTAGGGGTGGGTGGTAAACTCCACTACGCTGGCGTAGTTGGCATCGTTTTGCCCACTCCGATTGGAGTGCAGAGTTCGGCAGAAACTATGCCAACCACCGTGTGGCAGAGCTTACCACCCACCCCGATTTTGACATTGGCTGCATAGACAACACCATCTTGAAAAAAGTACGTTCCACTGCGAGACTATCAATGTTGAATGCACTGAGGGAGTCAAGGCATGCGCACACCATGCAAGTACCTAATGAATGCCCACGTGAGTGGTAATAAAGAGCTGGAGCGCTAACTTTCGCAAAGGTACAAGACTGGAGAACCTACGTCAACTGACGCATGTAGTGGGCTCATAGAAGAGTTGCTGGAACTATGCGACAGGGGAGCACTTATGACTTGTGCAGTGCCCCGATTTTGGGAGTTCGCCTGAGCAGCTTGCGCCTCCAAGGATATACCATTTCTAGCGTGTTTGTTCTTTGTGGTACTGCAGCTGAGAAAGAGTTCAGTACCTCCCCAAATGGCTGGAAGGCTGCCCTTGCTCCGGTGGGTGCTGCTCGCCGCAGGGCTGAGCGTGGCCTGTGGCCAGGGGGAGAGCAGCAAGCGTGCATACACCGGAGGAGCTCTTTACACAGGACGCACTGCAGTTCTAGGGGAGCAGTGGGGCGCTATCCACAGACAGACTCAGACAACAGTGTAAATATAATATTCAATATAATAATAACATACCTATGTGAAGTTTGGGAGGACTATAGCCCAACAGCAACCCCTAAAAAGATAGTGGATTAAAGAAGTAACAGATGGGACTAAGACCCATAGAAACAATAGTCCTTGTAATATTGACATAGTGAAAACTAAGAGCGGTTGAGTGATGTCAACAAACAGATATGGATAGGGACCCATAATATAATAATGCGAAAAGGACTGAAACCCTCGCATAGCTCCCAGGAGGAAGACAGACTAAAATTGTACACCTGTGAGACGTGTACGAATGTACAATGAGCAGATGGGACTAAAACCCACTGCGATTCCCATGTAGGGAAACTTATATCATACATGAGGCAGTAGAGAAAACAATGGACTCTTGACGGCGTGTACCATGAAAGCGTGTACCTACATGGTGTATACCTAGGGTCCATGAACCAATTTGAAAAGAGATGTACTAAGCAGTACATAACACCGGTGAGCAACTACTCACTCGACCTTCAGAAACCAACCAGTGTAGGGACACTAAAAGCAAGCCAGAAAAACAATGGACTCTTGACAGCGTGTACCTTGACGGTGTGTACCAATAGGGTGAATACCTAGGGTCCATGAGCAATAAAGTACGATGTTGAGACTACAGTACCTGCCACACATAAAAAAAAACAGAAAACTAACTTTACACTGAGGATTGAAACAGACTGCTTGTGAAAGGATAAGAAACCAGTGTCCTCAGACCTCGATGCGAAATGTGCCTCCTGTCATCAGGCTTAAGTCAATAGCTTTAACGCAAAAAAAAAACACATGGCATAGAGTCCAGGCAGGAACTGCTGATCCCACCAAACACTTGAGAAGAGCGTAAACAGCAAACGTGGACTGATTGAACATTTCTACCACATAAACGCCACATTCCACTTGGCACTAGATGGCAGTGTTATACTTGAGCAAAAAACAAAACGAGTCACCATCCTTGTCGCCAAAAACTTGTAGTGATTGAGTCAGGTACGCAAGATGGGTTTCAGGTAGTTTTATTCAAGATGGTACAATAGACCCCACCAGGAGCAGCCAGCATGCTGCTCAGCCCAGTCAACTGTGAAGATTTAACTCCTAACATTCTGTAGGATGACATCATAGCAAGGTTCCACAGAGAGAGCAAGAATAACATTGGAGTCAAGATACAACACTCAGCAGCACATTGCTGGACACCCTGGGGCTTCGGCCAGTGGTAAACTGGCACCACCAGCTGCACTATGAAGAGGTAAGGTGATCCGAACACCCAGGCACAGGGTAGGAAAGAGGGACGGAAAAATAAACAGTAAAATATCATGCCTTTTTCAAGCAAACAGACAAGCAGAAGACGGGGGAATCACTACTGTCCTCTCATCAGAATAGTTAATATTGCTGAAATAAGAAGCTTCTTATGAGTGCATTCTGTGGTATATCGGTCCTTGCATAAAACGTGAATGACAGTAAAATTTGAAAGCAAAGAGGACTTGAAGAAAAAGGAACAATAACTTGAATGAAATCCTAAACACCCAGATCATGTTAATTTACATAGTTCCTGTTTGTCATGGGGTAGGGACGCATTGGCACACCTCTGTCTGCATATAAATATTTGCCAGGTATTAACAAACTGAGCAAGGCAACGTCAGGCCAGGAGTTTACTATTACTTACAGGTGATGGATGACCTCTCAGATAGACCCAGCCGTTTCTATCAGTAAATGCCATTGTATATCATTTCACACTTTCAGGGAATCACACTTTGCCCACAGTTATAAACTGGTGAGCAGTGAGCTCAGAGCAGCGCTGCAGATTTATCCATCAAGCAGTAGGCTCCGGAGAACGGCTTGTTGTTGGTTTATGCATCAGGCGATGATGCGCATTTTGCCTCCCATTCAGCACGCCCTCTGCGTTTCTTCAGAATTCAAACCAGGGTCCGAGAGAAGGCCATCATTTTCCATTAGGCTCGGCACAGTTTCTTTTTATAGGAATTGATAGCAGCCTGTCTTTATCAACACGCCCTTGTCCTTAACTAGAGCTGCTTTTTTCCTTGTAACAAGGTGCTCTTTCGGCCTTTATTATAGGTGTGTGTGGTATTTCCGAGTAACTATTTACTCGATCGTGTATGGCGGACTGGAATTCCACATCTCGTGGAACACCACAAAATCTCGCAGAATTGTTAGGTAACTCTGTGGAATTCCGCCCATCCCAGTTGCAATCCAGTGGCTATCACAGGCTGGTCTGACCCCTCAGACATGGATTGGCTTTGGCTGAGAAACAAAGCAAGCGGGAGATCAGAACAGATGAAAAACTTGAGGAAGAATGCCTGGTTTGGGCTGAGATTCTACAGGAGCTTGTTGGACCCGAGGTGGAAGGGGCCGTTCTAAACACTGGAAACTCACAGTCCTCATGCCCATGATGATCATGGATTAACATAGGCGCTAAATGCAAAATACGTGTGATTCACTTTGAGAAGTTGAGGCTGCCATATCTGTGTCAAGGCCTGAAGAGGGGAGACATTATGTGTTACTACTGTTTCTATCTCTTTATTGACTCGCAAAATGTGAAGTGAGGGTGGGGGGAAGGGGGAATTATGTGATTGCTGATGGGACCCCAACATTTGACAGATGCAAAAAAGAATATATAGTGCCTAAGAGTGATATTGGATGCTAGTATTATATGCACACTGCTAATGAAGATTGTTGTGATGCATGGGCCTTTTTCTCTTCTTCAGCCCACTGTTGTATCTGTTCATAAAAAATTAAAATAGAGATTTTTTTTCAAAATTACCTTTCAAGCACCTTGGAGAAAATGTACAAATGCTCCCTCGTGACAAATGTTGGATACATGAAAGTGACTTTTTACAGACAATTGTGAACAAAAACATGTCTGATGCCTGGCTTGCATTTTGAGTCCTGCCCAAAACATTAAACAAGCCTTCTGCAATAGAAAAAAAGAAAAACGAAATTGCTTTCTGCATACAACGCATCTAAGGGATAAATAAGTTAGCGTCTGATGATTAGCATACTTTTTGAGATGTAAAATAGTCTCTCGTGCATTGCAAGGCAAGCACTCCATAGGGGTTGAATGATACACCAACTGCAAATAGCATGAAGTGAAAGAAACATACCCAGGGCAGAACCAAAGCCCACTCTATGTATAATGTATAGTATTGGTACCCACAGGTAAACTACACAGGCCTGGACTGAAATCATACAGTGGTGTAAAAGCAAAAATCAAAGGTCCTTCTGGTCGTTCATCAATTGGCTGAAAAGAGGTCCCTGTAGGTCATAGGTAATAGTGTCTCTCTAAAGGCATGGTTGGAGCATATAAGTACCTTATATCAGACCTCAGGTCCAAAAACCACAACACCAAGACAACACTACTTGTATTCCCCCCTGAATTACTACCCAAAAGAGAGGAGAAAATAAAGAAAAGGAGAGGAGACAGGGTATGGAGACAGGGTACCAGTCCAAAAGGGCTTCCAGCTATAAACAGGACCATGAGCACTGAAAAGACTGTTTTTACACCTTATTCAACTACTGTTTAGACACAGTGGGTCAATACTTCACTCAATTTACAAAAAGATCCTTACTCAAGTCGAGACAGCTATCGCCTGATTTCCTTGGTGGACACGGATTCTAAATATTTTTCCAGCCTAATGCACAAGTTACTAACTTGTGTAACGATATATCTGTAAGAGACAGTAGTTAGTGACAGATTCCTTACCTTAGAATATCCCCAGGCGTCAGGCTGGATCCGGAAAGTTTTTGCGTAGCAGTACCCTTGCGCGTCGGTAGGCGGCGTCGTGCGGCTCCGCGTCCGTCGTCGGCATCGTGATCGCCGGGATGACGTCGCGGGCAGTACTTAGACGCCGCCCCTGCGCGCTGACGTCAGTTCTGTACACGACTTTCCGCGCCAGGAACGCAGAGCCATGCAAGAAGCCGACATAGGTGTCTGAAAAATACTAGGGCCCTGAAAGGGATGTCCTTAACCCTAGAAATCAGTTTGCAGAACGGGGAGGATGGGTGGGGCGGTAAGGAATCTGTCACTAACTACTGTCTCTTACAGATATATCGTTACACAAGTTAGTAACTTGTGCATCTGAAAGAGACACGTTAGTGACAGATTCCTTACCTTAGAATAGATACCCCAGCAATACCAACCCCGGTGGTGGGTCTGCGAACAAAGATCAGACAAGGAAGTCCCGGAGGACAGAACGGCCAAAGAAGCCGTCCCTCCGGACCCGACTGTCAAGGCAGTAATGCTTTGTAAATGTGTGCAGCGAGGCCCACGTAGCTGCCTGACAGATATCCTGCAGCGGAACACCGCGGCCTAAAGCCGTGGTAGCAGCCGTTGCCCTGGTGGAATGGGCACGCAGCCCAACAGGAGGCTCCTTCTTAGCCAAAGAATAGCAGGCTTTGATACACAAGGTTACCCAGCGGGAGATGGTTCTCTTGTGCACCGCCCGACCTTTTGGCGCCCACGTAGCCAACAAAGAGCTGGTCATCCACCCGGAAGTGTTGTGTGCGGTTGATATAAAAGGAAAGCGCACGTTTTGGGTCCAGACGGTAGAGCCTCTCTTCCTCTCTGGAAGGATGCGGAGGCGGAAAGAAGGTGGGCAAAGTGATGGTCTGCCCAATGTGGAAGGCAGTAACCACCTTTGGCAAGAAGGACGGACGCGTCCTAAGAACAACCTTGTCTGGATGGACAGACAGAAAGGGAGGTTTGCATGATAGAGCCTGGAGCTCACTCACCCGCCGAGCGGAGGTGATGGCCACCAGAAAGGCTGTCTTCAGAGTCAGAAGACGAAGAGGACAGTTATGTAGAGGCTCAAAGGGAGCGCACATAAGAAAGGTAAGAACCAAGTTCAAGTCCCACTGAGGCATCACAAACGGAACAGGAGGGAAGAGGTGTGTAATGCCTTTTAGAAACCTGTTAACAACAGGGGACTTGAAAAGGAGGGCTGATCAGGAAGCCTGAGGAAGGCCGAGATGGCACAAAGATAGCCCTTGATGGTACCCAGGGCAGAACCCTGTTGGGCCAGTGAAAGAAGGAACAGAAGAACCTCAGAAAGAGGGGCAGGTGCCACAAACTTGTTCCACCTGCAGGCGTATACCACCTTAGTGGAGGGACGCCTGGCCGCCAGAATCACATCACAAACTTCGGGAGGCAAGTCGAAAGGAATCAACTGCCGCCGCTCAATCTCCACGCAAGCAGGTGGAGGCTGGACAGGTTCGGGTGGAGGACCGTCCCCTGCTGCTGCGACAGAAGATCCTCCCGAAGAGGCAGACGGATCGGGGATCGACGCTCATACTGAGTAGCTCGGGATACCAAACTCTTCGAGCCCAGTCCGGAGCCACAAGGATGACTTGGGCCCGGTCGCGCCGAATCTTCTTCAACACTCTAGGTAGAAGTGGTATAGGCGGAAAGGCGTACAACAGATCGCAACTCCACTCGCGACGAAAAGCGTCGCCGAGCGAGTGCCGCCTTGGAAATTCCAATGCGCAGAACTGATGACATTGCGCGTTCTCTTCGGTGGCGAATAGATCTCAACCAAGGCTCTCCCCACTGTAGAAAGAGTCCTTGCACCACTTCCGAGTGAAGACGCCATTCGTGATCCATCATGCACCGGCGGCTGAGTTCGTCCGCCCTGGCGTTCAGGGAACCTGCCAGGTGTTGAACCATCAGGAACATGCCCTGATGTTCCAGCCATGTCCAGAGGCGCAGAGCCTCCTGACAGAGGGTCCACGACCCCACCCCGCCTTGTTTGTTGCAGTACCACATGGCGGTGGTGTTGTCTGTGAACACCTGCACTACCTTCCCTTTGACAGAGGGAAGGAATGCCTTGAGTGCAAGTCGGATCGCCCGGAGCTCCAGAAGGTTGATATGGAGCCGGGACTCCGCCGGAGACCAGAGGCCTCTGATCTCCGCCTCTCCCATGTGACCGCCCCATCCCAGAAGGGACGCGTCCGTCACAACTGTGTGCTCTGGCTGGGGAAGGGAGAGAGATCTGCCCATGACCCATTGCCGGTTCGAGAGCCACCACTGCAACTGTTTTGCAGCCCCCTCCGAGATCTGGACGTGATCGGACAGGTTGCCCTGGTGCTGCGCCCACTGGAACTTCAGGTCCCACTGCAGAGCCCGCATATGCCATCTGGCATGATCGACCAGCAGGATGCAGGAGGCCATGAGGCCCAGCAGCCTCAGGGTCATCCGTACCGAAACCCAGGATAAAGACTGAAAGATTGGAATCATAGCCTGAATATCCCGGACTCGCCGTTCGGGAGGATAGGCCCGAAACTGCGTCGTGTCCAGAACTGCTCCGATGAAAAGGAGCTGTGGAGAAGGAATCAGATGCGACTTCGACATATTTATGGAGAACCCCAGCGAGTGCAGGAGTTCGGCCGTAGTCTGGAGGTGGGAGACGACTGCCTGGGACGAGCCCGCCTTCAACAGCCAGTCGGCGAGGTAGGGGAAGACTGGAACCCCTGCCCGGCGCAGATGAGCTGCGACCACCGCCATCACTTTCGTGAACACCCGAGGGGCACTTGTAAGGCCAAAGGGGAGCATAGTGAACTGAAAATGCTCGAGGCCTACCGTGAACCGTAGGTAACGCCGGTGGGCCGGCAGGACGGGGATGTGGAAATAAGCGTCCTGCAAGTCCAACGCTACCAACCAGTCACCAGGGTCGAGGGCAGTCAAGACCTGAGCTAGGGTGAGCATCTTGAACTTCTCCTTCCGGAGGAAGCGATTGACGTTCCGGAGGTCCAAGATAGGACGCATGTCCTCCTTGTCCTTTTTGGGCACCAGAAAGTAGTGGGAGTAGCAACCACGTCCTACTTCTGGGGTCGGAACATGCTCGATGGCCCTCTTGGCCAAGAGGGCCGTGACTTCCTTCTGCAGAAGCCTGACATGCGGTGGAATTGAGGTGGCATGGCTGGGGGGGTGGTCTCGAAGGGGAGGGAGTAGCCCCTTCGGACAATGTCCAAGACCCACCTGTCCGAGGTGATGGGATGCCAGTGGTGAAGGTGATGGCGGACCCTGCCCCCTACTGGCGTGCTGTGCACCGGAAAGGAGGGACTAGGAGGGCTTGGAGGCCGCGGACGGGTTGGAGGTGGTGGCCTGACCCGCACGCTGGTTGCCCGAACCGCCACGGCGGTATCCACGTCCTCGGCCACGCGAAGACGCTTGCTGCGCGGGCCGGTGGCTGGGCAGCTGACGTGACTGGACGCCCCTTCCGTGGCCACGAAAGGGGCGAAAAGCAGAGGTTAGCGGAGGGCGTACAACAGAAAGGCCCAGGGACTTTGCAGTAGCCCGTGAGTCCTTAAAACGCTCCAGCGCATGGTCTGCTTTGGAACCAAAAAGACCGACTCCATCAAAGGGCATGTCCATGAGTGTATTCTGGACATCACCCGAGAAACCAGTTGTTCTCAGCCAGGCATGGCGACGTAGCGCCACTGTCGTTGCAAGCGATCTGCCCAGCGAGTCGGCGGTATCAAGGCCACAACGTATGGTGTATTTAGCCGCATCTCTTCCTTCCGCAATGGCGCGGGTAAGCAGTGTCTGGACCTCCTCAGAACACTGTGGCAAAACAGCCGCCACCGAATCCCACAGGGAGTGGGTATATCGGCCCAAAAGGCAAGCAGTGTTGACGGACCGCAAGCCAGCACTGGAGGAAGAAAAAGCCTTCTTCCCAAATTGGTCCAGGCGTTTGGATTCCCTATCCTGAGGGGCGGTAGGGAAGGCGGTTTGGGAGGCAGAGGCTTGGACAACCAAGCTCTCGGGGGTGGGATGTTGGGAGAGAAACAAGGGGTCGCCCGGAGCAGGGCGATGGCGTCGGGCCACGTTCCTATCCACAGGAGCCCCTGTGGTGGGCTTGGACCAGGCGCCCAAAAGAACGTCAGTCAGTGCATCATTAAACGGCAGCACAGTCTCCGTGGAGGAAGCTGCCGGCTGAAGCACTTCCGTCAGGAGATTAGTCCTGACAGCCACCGTAGGCAATTGGAGGTGCAAGGCTCCAGCTGCTCTACGCAACAACGTTGCGAAATTTGCTCCCTCCTCCGTAGCCACGGGAGGAGACAGCATGCCAGTGTCAGGGGAAGTGTCTAGACCACTGGCATCCCCAAGTTCCTCAGCCCAGTCCTGATCATACTCACACTGTTGTGTGAGAGGGTCTTCCGACCCCTCCCAGCTCTCCTGGTCCTCCTCTTGTTCAAAATATGGAGGAGGAGGGACATTTGGGACCCAAGGTCTCATCGGCGCCGGAGCCGGCGTCGAGCGACGTCGGTCCGGCTCCATGTCCGGAGCCGGAGACAACCGGGGAACGCCGCCGTCCGGAGCCCCGGACGGCGTCAGGAACGGCACCGGGGACATCGGCGTCGGCGGAGGCGTGGTTAGGTCAACCGGCGTCGATGGGGGTTGCGGTACCACCAGAGCCGGGATCGAGGCCGGGGCCGGAGCCGAGGCCGGGGCGAAGGCTGGCGGGACAGGCGACACCGGAGTCGGCGGCGACGCCGGAGCAACCCCATCAGGGCCCGCGGGGCCCGAAGGCGCACCGGAGGGACCTTGAGGCCCGAAGTGGCGGGCCATGGCCGACAGGAATTCCTGTATTTCGGCCGGAGTCGCCCCCGAACCCGGAAAGGACGGGTAATGCGGGGGCGGCTCCACAGGCACGTCCGGGGCCGCGGGGGCGGGGACGGAGCCGACAGGGGCCTCAGCTGAGTCGCGAGACCGGCGAGGCGAAGTCTTAGAGCGATGATGCTTCTTAGACTTTTTGTGCTTCGACTTACCCGAGGAGCGCGAAGACTTGGACTCCAACGACCGGCGGGGACTCCGCGACCGGCCCCTCGACCTCTCCCGGGACCGGGGCTTGGTGCGGCGCGGAGCCGACTGCCGGACCTCGAGTAGCTTTCGAGACCGCTCTCGCAAAGCCTTCGGGTGAAGTTTCCGGCAGTCAGGACACGACTTCGTGTCGTGGTCTCGGCCGAGACAGTAGAGACACTCTAGATGCGGGTCTGTGATCGACATGCATTCGACCACAGGCGTCGCATGGCTTGAAGCCGGGCATCCCTACGACACCTAGGAGTCGATGAAGACTCGAAAAGAAACAGTGAAAAATTCACAAAAAAGTTAGTCAAAAATTGACTAGGGCACTGCTCTTCCCGGATCTGCGCTTACTGGCGCGGAAAAAGAAGAACTGACATCAGTGCGCAGGGGCGGCGTCTAAGTACTGCCCGCGACGTCATCCCGGCGATCACGACGCCGACGACGGACGCGGAGCCGCACGACGCCGCCTACCGACGCGCAAGGGTACTGCTACGCAAAAACTTTCCGGATCCAGCCTGACGCCTGGGGATATTCTAAGGTAAGGAATCTGTCACTAACGTGTCTCTTTCAGATATTAACAGACATGGAGGAATGGGCTATTAAAGAAAAATTTATACCATTCAACCAACCTGGGTTTAAAGCTAGGTCAAGCACAACAGATAGACTGGCAGCCTTTTGATGATAGTTGGAAAAAACAACAACTGTTCTACACCTGTTTCATAGACTTTACAAAGGCCTTTGACCATGTCAACAGGGCCAGTCTCTGGCAAAAACTAGTCTTTAGGAGCATCCCTCCAAATCGGTTATGTGCCATCCAACTTTTATACACTGACAATGGATGCAAATCAAACTAGGAGCAAATCAGGTGCTCTCCCCGAAGGTGCCTACACAGAAGGGTTTCAAGCAAGGGTGTGGTCTCGCCCCAACATTCTTCAATCTTTGTTTATCGCAGATAGTAGCACTCATTTAGATTCAGTAAACTCGCACCCTCCAAGACTCGGGTGCCGTCTAATAACCTCATTACAAAACATTGATGATGTTGGACTCCCAAGTTTAGATGGGACAGGTTTACAGAGGCATGAATACATACTGGAATGAAAACAAGATGGCTATTAACTTTGGCAAAACAAATGTAGTGATCTTTTGCAAAAAGGTATGGCTGCAGGATCGGGCTGTTCATCGTCTACATCTCAATGCTTTAAAACCAAAGGCTGCAGTCTTTAATAGCTGGCTTTCAGGTGTTTTCACGCAAAACGTCATCTCTAATATTTGCTCTGCTATTGAAAGTAATAACGGCAAAGCTTATAACTACAATGCATTTGGCACAGAAGCCTTCCCAGACAGGTTGGGCAAATTACTCACTATATCACAATGCAAAGTATACCGAATTTTATTTCACCTTCCATACACGGCTTCGCAGGCCCAGACTCGTTTGGAATTTGGTTTGATGGATCAAGAAGTTCGCCCACCATGAAATGGCAGGCGGAAAGTGACTTTGGGGGCCCCTAGCAGGGCCTCCTTGCCCCCGCTACACATTTCTGCACCCCTTTCTTCTAGCCAGGATAAGGGGATTACACAACCAAGATAACCCCTGCTCACCCCCTTAGTAGCTTTGTACGAGCAGTCAGGCCTATCTCAGAGGCAATGTGTAAAGTATTTGTGCATAACACACACAGTTGCACAGTGAAAACACTACAAATGGATACCACATCAGTTAGGAAAAATAAAGTATCTTTATCTAAACCAAACAAGACAAAAATGACAAATATCCAACAAACGCAACTCAAAATATGACTTTCAAAAGGATTCAAGCAATTCTGTCCATAGATTGGTTTGATGGATCAAGAAGTGGCTCAGAAAACTTAATTTCTCAAATATATGTTCTTATTATGGCAGGTATGTCCAGACTCTACGATTTTACATTTGGAAAGAGATACAATCTGGGGAAACCACAAACTCAAACGCTTGGGTAAAATCACTAGCTACAGGTCTGAAATGTTTAAAGGCTGAATCTTTATCGGAACGGGCCCCACTTTGTTATGTATCTAAAAATGTATGGAACAAACAAGCACAATGCTCCTCGCTGGCTGGTTATAAATACAAATTTAGAAGTAGAAGCCATGTCTGTCTATCAATCAACTCTTAGAAATTACTATTGCCAAAGGACATTCTGGCTGAAGCATATAAACGCTTTTACAAAATAAAGCTTTTACAATTAAGATATAGTGTATTCCCTTCGTACAACTGCTTGCCAAATGGTGAGACTGCTAGACTTCAGGAATCTGCAAACTGTGCCAACAGTGAAAGGAAAGCATGATTCACATGCTGTGCACCTGCACTTTCCTGCTAACTGACTGTGGGCCCTGCTTCGGAACATTTTTATATGTTATGAAGTTAGAACTTGCCACCAAGCGATAATTTTTTGCATGAGAGGAGAATTTGCTCGTGTGTCCGTGCACTTTTTCAAATTTATGAACATAACAGAGAGACTGCTGATTGCTAAATCTGCCAATGGCTAATCTGAAACTAACACATAAGAGGAAATGGCATACAGCAACAACGTGTGCCCTTTGGGAGGACAGGGAACAGCAACACTAAGAGGGTCATTCTGATGGTGGTCGGACTGCATCAGATGGCTCATCAGATGCTGTCCAACAGCCATCTGCTGCTGCGGTCTGACCAATGAATTACAATTTGTGTGGTCGGAGGCAGCAGGCGGAGGGACAGTCCGACACTTTGTGATGGGCTCAAGGAACTCGTTGGAGGATCAGTAATCCATACAATAGGGATGGTGCCTTCTCAGGCACCGCCATAGGGATTAGAATGTCCCTTTCTGGCTTCCCTTTCATGGTGGTTCGCCCACCATGAAAAGGCAGGCGGAAAGTGATTTTGGGGGCCCCTAGCAGGGCCTCCTTGCCCCCGCTACACATTTCGGCACCCCTTTCTTCTAGCCAGGATAAGGGAATTACACAACCAAGATAACCCTTGCTCACCCCCTTAGTAGCTTTGTACGAGCAGTCAGGCCTATCTCAGAGGCACTGAGTAAAGTATTTTTACATAACACACACAGTAGCACAGTGAAAAAACTACAAATGGATAACAAAGCAGTTTAGAAAAATAAAGTATCTTTATCTAAACCAAACAAGGCCAAAATGACAAATATCCAACTAACACAACTCAAAATATGACTTTCAAAAGGATTAAAGCAATTCTGTCCATAGAACTATGGTCTATGGATACAGTGATTTTACACAATGTACCTCAAATGCATCAAAATCCACAAGGCAAAACAGCCGCAGAGGAGGGAAGCGTTGGAAAACACAGTGATGCGTCGGTTCCTGAGTCCTTGGGGATGCTGCGCACAGGAGAAGTGTTGCATGGAATTCGGACTGTAAGGGGAAGCGATGCGTTGAAATCCAAGGCGGTTCTGGTCTGCGGGAGATGTGTTGGGAAACTTGGCACACAGGTGCGATGTGTGGAAATCTGAACACTCTGGAGGTCAATGTGGTGGCGGCAAACAGGCGCTGCGTCGATTTCTTCAGCCGCGGTCCCACGATGCTCTGATCTTTTCAGCCGCACAGCAGGGCCTGTGTTGGGGTCAGTGTGGGAGTCTCAGACTTCAGAGACACAGTGCGCTGAACTTGGGCTGTGGCGGTTTCTTCGGGCACGGGCAGGTGCTGCGTCGATTTCTTCGGCCACACATGGAAATATCCCCTGCATGGCGTTGCTGCATCAGAAAAAAAAAGGCGCTGGAAGGGTGACGCGTTTATTTTGATGGTTTCCAGCAGCAAAACAACTTCCAAGGGCCCAGAACTAGAAGTGGCATCACAAGGCAGGTCAAAACTCCCAGCAGTGAAGTTCAGGGAAGCTACAGATGTAGTCTTTGATGCCCCTGGGACTTCTTAACAGGAAGCAAGCACACACAAGCCCTTGGAGAAACGTCATAAGCAGGATACACTGCAAAGCCCAGTCCTTTCCCTCTCCAAAGCAGAAGCATCAACTGCAGGCCAACCCAGCAAAGCAACACACAGCAAAGGGGCAGTACTCTTCCTCACAGCTCATCTCCTTGGCAGAGGTTCCTCTTGATCCAGACGTGTTCT
Organism: Calotriton arnoldi; assembly: GCA_963921515.1. NCBI lineage: Eukaryota > Metazoa > Chordata > Amphibia > Caudata > Salamandridae > Calotriton > Calotriton arnoldi. The sequence goes on along the minus strand of CAWUFW010000493.1, from coordinate 1,196,097 downwards.
AAAATTCTGGGGTTTTTAGGTCCAATACTTATACCCCTTTTGGCCTTCGAAGTAGGCATTCTTTAAAGTTCTTGTCCTACCTGGTCTTGGCTCCAGACACACCCCAGGGGGTGGAGACAGCATTGTGAGAGGCCAGGCACAGCCTTATTCAGGTGCAGGGGACAGCTCCTCCCACCACTATAGCACAGGAAGGCCCATCAGCCTGGTGATAGGCCATCAGGATAGGCAGGGCACAACTAAACTCCCTCTGTGTGGCTATCTAGAGTGACTGCACAAACAGGACCCTGTCAGTTTAAACCAGACATTGATTCCACAGGCAGGCAGAGGCACAGGATGGTTAAACAAGAAAATGTCCACTTTCTAAAAGTGGCATTTTCAAACACACAACTTGTTAGAAATGGGGGTATCTAGTTGGCAGAGGTAGGTACCTTTGTCCAAATAGGGACCCTTCTTCCTAGTCAGGGTAAGGGGGATACACTTCTCAAATAACCCCTGCTCACTCCCTGGTAGCTTGGCATGAGCAGACAGGCTTATCTGAGAGGCAGTGTGTAAAGCATTTGTGAACACATACAGTAATACAGTGAAAACACTATAAATGGACACCACACCAGTTTAGAAAAATAAGTAATCTTTATCTAAACCAAACAAGACCAAAACAACAAAAATCCACAATACAGTAGGAAAAATATGACTTTCAAATGGTAGAAATAGTTTTGTTCAAAGCAATTTGCAGATGCGACACTTTTCACACAAAGTACCTTGGATGCGTCACGCACACAAACAAAAAGGGTTGCAGGGAAGGTGATGCATCGTTTCCTTACACACAGGGAAGGTGATGCGTCGGTTCCTTGCTTCCGGGGAGGTGATGCATCGGTTCCTTACTGTTGCGCAGGGGAGGTGATGTGTCGGTTCCTTACCTGAGAGGAGGTGATGCATCGGTTTCTTACTGCGTGGGGAGGTGATGCGTCTGTTTCTAACTGCGTCCCCTAACGATGCGACAGACCTGGTGCCTCGATGCGATGCGTGACGATCCGGGACGATGCGTGGGTTCTTGCAGCCGCACAGCAGGGCTTGCGTCGGAATCAGTGCGGTGATCTCGGACTTCGGAGATCGGTGCACCCAATGTGGAGTGTGGCGATTTCTCGAGCCACAGGCAGGCGCTGCGTCGGTTTCTTCAGCGATGCATCCGAAACAGGTACGGATGCGTTGCGCTTCTCATCGTTGCGTTACTTTTCCAGCTCCCAACAGCCAGAACAACATCCAGAGGCCCAGAACAGCTACAGGCACCTCTTGGCAGGTCAGAACTCCCAGCAAGGAAGTTCAGGGGAGCTGGGGATGAAGTATTTGTGTCCCTGAGACTTAAGAACAGGAGGCAAGCTCTTCTTCAAGCCCTTGGAGATCTTCCTCAAGCAGGGGACACAGCACACTGCAAAGTCCTTTCCCTTTCCTTGCCAGAAAGTAGCCACTGTAGGCCAACCCCAGACAGCAAACAGCACAGGGGCAGTATTCCTCCTCAGTTTCTCCAGCTCTTCTCCTTGGCAAAGGTTCCTCTTGATTCCCAGAAGTGATCTAAAAGTCTGGGGTCTGGGCCCCTCTTTTTCTAATACAAAATTGTTTGTTCTCTGTGGCAGAGAAGCTCTTTGCCCAGCCAAAAGCAGTTCTGTCCTCTCTGGTGCAGCTTCATGGCAGGAGGTGGAGACAGCATTGTCTAAGGCAGACCAGGCCCATTCAGGTGTGAAAGAAATCTCCCCCCTACTCTAAATGCAGCCCATGTCTATTCAGCCGCCCAGCCCTGACTCACCTTGGAAAGGAAGGACACACCAAACCCCGCCCCCCCCCCCCAAGTGGCTGTCTGAACAGAATGCACATCCCCAGCCCCTGTCACTCCAAAGCCAGACAGTCAATACACAACCTAGCAGAGGCACACTGGATGGTTAGGCAAAAAAATACCTACTTTCTAAAAGTGGTATTTTCAAACCCAGAATGTAAAAATCACCCTCACTAAAAGATGCATCTTAACATTCCGAGTTTAGGCATATTAAACGTTATTTTCCTATCTTGTTCACATGGGCAGTAATGCTCATAAGATGTTATGGGCAAACTCCCTATTCTATCCTATGGGACAGATAGCCTTACAATAGTGAAAAACGAAATTGGCAGTATTTCACTATCAGGACATGCCACACACATCAGTGCATGTCCTACCTTTCCCATACACTGCACCCTGCCAACAGGGGTACCTTGGCCCTACCTTAGGGGTGACTAACATGTAAGAAAAGGGAAGGTTAGGGCCTGGCAAGTGGGTGCACTTGCCAGGTCGACATGGGAGTACTAGACTGCACACAGGCACCGCAATGGCAGGCCTGAGACCTTGTTGCAAGGCTGCCTGTGTAGGTGGCACAATCAGTGCTGCAAGCCAACTAGAACCATTTGGTTTACAGGCCCTGGGCACACACAGTGCATTGTACTAGGGACTTGACAGTAAACCAAATAGAGCAATCATGGAAACACCAATCCACAACAACAAATTACAAAGGGAGCACTTGCCCTTTGGCACTAAACAGCAGTGGTAAAGTGCCCAAAGCATCTAGACCAGCAAAACCAAGTCCATCACACAGCAAAAACACAGGAGGTAAAGGCATTAATACAGGGGAAACCCACGCCAATGATGCCAGGTCTAACACAACTTTAAAACCACCTTTACTAAAAGATGTGTTTTTAAATTCTGAGGTCTGAGATCCCAAACTCCAAATCTCTAGCTGTTTCCAATTGAAAGCTACACTTGTAAAATGTTACAAGGCAGCTCCAATATTAGCCTATGGGAGAGCTGGTCCTTGCAATAGTAAAAAACGAAATTGACAGTATTTCACTATCAGGACATGTAAAACACACCAGGACATGTCCTACCTTTCACATACATTGCACCCTGCCCATGGGGTACCTTGGGCCTTCCTTAGGGGTGCCTTGCATGTAGTAAGAGGGAAGGTTAGGGCCTGGCAAGTGGGTGCACTTGCCAGGTCGACGTGGCAGTTTAAAACTGCACTCAGAGACACTGCAATGGCACTCCTGAGACAAGTTTACAGGGCTACTCCTGTGTGTGGCAAAACCAGTGCTGCAGGCCCACTAGTAGCATTTGATTTACAGGCCCTGGGCACACAGTGTCCTTTACTAGGGACTTACCAGTAAATCAAATATGCCAATCATGGAGAACCCATCAGAATTACAATTTACACAGGGAGCACTTGCACTTTAGCAGTGATCAGCAGTGGTAAAGTGCCCAGAGTACATAAACTAGAACAAACGAAGTCCAGCATAACATCAAAAATACAGGAGGAAGAGGCAAAAGGACAATGGAAACAACGCCAAGGATGCCAGGTCTAACAACCAGGATCTGGTAATCTCCTTCTTGAACTTATACTTCCACCAGCTAGAAACTGCAGGGCATCTACTGGGCACACAGAGCATTCACTCATACCACATTCTTAGCTTGCAGGATTATTAATCAGACACAAAACCAGGATATTACAACCCTCCACCCTCACACACATACATGCACACACGTGAAAAAGCATCCTTTTAAAAGTCAGATGACAGGTGCAACAGTGTGACTGGAAATCTGCACTTGTAGCTTTTCACGCATTCTACTACATTTGTTTTGTGAATCTTGAAAAAGTGTAAAAGGGCCCTCAATTATTAAGCTGATTGACGATTAAGCATCAACACCACAGAGATGTTGACTATCTTACCAAACCGTCATGCACACTTGGAGAGTGCCCACCACTCCTCCCCCAGCCCCACCCGCACCTACAGAGCCACTAGGGAAACATAAAATGATAATAACATGGTGTTATTATCATTTTATTTTTCCTGTGGGGCGACGCTCCCCCGCCTTAGCAGAGGAGCTGTCGCTGTACGGATGCAGATTTATGATTTTTTACCAGTTCGCAGACATTCCCAGTAGTGCATCTAGAAGTGACTTTTTCTACAATTGCCCTAATGCAGCAGAATTGTACATAGGGCACTATTCTGCATTGGAAAAGGCAGCCCAGCTGTGCAATTACACATTTTTCCACTATGTAGGCAAAACATTTTTCTCTGTGGAGAATCCCCTTTCCTTTTCATCGTTTCCAGGGTAGGACAGAATAGGAGGGTAGCTTGTGAATGCTCAGAAGGTTTTGGGATGCTCACAAACTCACAAAACAGGTAATGCCTTGTTAAGCTCACTATCCATCCTGTGCGTGCGAGCTATTCCTGCATAATTGTATTCAGGTGTGGCGTACAATTAAGAAGAAGTAAATGGATTTACACTTGAGTGATATTCTTTGGTGAATACTTAGTAGACGTTAATCCAGTCATTCTCGACCCTAAACATATATTTACGGCCTGAAATGCCTTTGTGGCTCGGGTGCCCTCACTCTAGGGCCCGCTGGTACTCTTTAGTAACATCATGCCAATAGCATCAGTTGCTTACATTCAGTATGTTCAGTTGAAAGAAACCAGGACAACACTACCAGAATGCATTACTTCATCTTATGAAATCTCATGATTCGAAAAATATGGCGACGTCTATCATCGTAGTGTAGTGTTTGAGAACGTCATGTGGTTTGTGGTAACTGTGGTTTGTGGTACGTAAGGTGAATTACTTTAAAAGTGTATACACTGGCTGATGTTCATGGAGACTGGGCCAATCTAGCCTCTATTCCTCCCACTCTGGCATCAATGAGATTTGCTACTCACAGCTCGGTCACATCTTTGGGGATTCCTTTGGGCATGGCCTTGAGACCTTTGTTGCTGCAGCGGACAACAGTGTCCAGGCAGGTACACTCCACAGGGCAGCGCGACAGTGGAGAACAGCTGTTGTCATCATTTCCTGGTTTGTGGAACAAACACAGACAGAAAAATAAGTTTTTTCTCAGCTGGTAACAAAGTATTAGATGTAGTAGTATATAAAACGTTATATTGCTTCAGAGCCATACTACCATTCATCGCCATAAAGAAGAAAGTATTAGCTTCAACTCCCATCTCCAAGGCAGATCTAACCAGCCCAGTCTGTACTGCCATTAAATGTATTAAACTGATTTACCCAACAGTATTTGTTCTTTATTTTGCACGATCATTTAATTCACCATAAGCGATAGAATCCTTCCGACTTGAAATGACACCCCATTTTGGGGTAGCACACTACAACATGCAGTGAAAAAACAATGGATCCAAATTCAATGCACACGTGGAGACTTTTTTAATGACTAGAAATTCTTGGCATCAAACACACAAGTCCCCCATGGACTTTTCCCTTCCAATTCTAATCAGTGATGGACTGTACATCAGCACCGCTGCTGTCCCTCGTCTCAGAAACATCAACAATGGTGAAGTTCATATTTGGCTTCAAAGGGCCCTGACATGGCTTTGTCCGCCATGTTAGGACGGATCAGATGCTGGGCGGGCTCACCGTCATCGCACGTGAAGTCCTGGACGGCCACATCCTGGATGGGGATCTCCTTCAGGAAGAAGGGCTTAAGGCAGCGGGGGTTCCCAGTTACGATCCGTTTCTTCCTAAGCCAATCTCCTAGCCACGCCAGGTGGCAGTTGCAGTTAAAAGGATTGGCCAGAAGGTTCCTGAGAAAACACAAGCAGGCAAGGCATAATTTACCCCAAATTATATGCAGGAGTTCGCTGGAGAAAGTAAGAAATGGCAGTGCAAACAGAGGACATTCCCTATACAAGTGAAGCCTTTATATCAGATGCAAACATGTCAATGGGCAAGGGTCACTTTAATACCAAGAAGTAACTGGTGCCTCTCAAAAATGACCATTATAAAAAGGGTGTTTCCTTAAGAAAGCCTTGTCTTATACATTTTTATTTCGGATATTCTAACTGTCCTGTATGACATATCACCCATCTGTAAAGCAAAACAATGATCCTTCACTTTACACAAAGCACAACATAACTACGTTCATAAATGGGCAAACAAACGACAAAACCAGAATGTGCAATCTTTTTTCTTAATGACCTCATTGAAAGGTGATTTTATTTTGTCAGAGATTCGACTTGCTGTCAAACCATCAGACATTGGTAATGCAATGATTTAATATAGAGATGAAGGCAGTTAACTTCATATTATTAGATTTTAATCAGACAATGACAATTTCGTAAACTATTCTCGCTATCTGCATATCGTTTTCAGGAATAGGTTTTTCTTCTGGGCAGGCAGCCTAATCCATAACATGCCAATATTGATAAGGAATTGACTTTCAAGTCTCAGTATTTTAGGCGCGTCTGCACTCCAGCATGCATTTGTTCAGTCATGTTATGTGAGAGGATGAGGATGTAGCCAAACGGCTAGGGCGATCGATCTCTAATCTGGGGAACCGGGTTCGAGTCTCGGCAATGACGCTCAACATCCTGTGATTCTGGGCAAATCACAATCTCCCTGTGCCTGCAAAAAAATTAATGTGTCCTTGTGTAACGCAACTGGTGCTCATGTAAAGCGCTCTGATGCCTTCAGGTCAAGTTTGCGCTATATAAAACTACGAAATAAAAAAATAATTATGTGTAAACATGTTGCTTCTGTGAACATTCCCAAATTAGTAAATTGCTGAAAATATCCTATTTTATATGGGATAATGGTTGCGTTTTCCACTTGTTGCTCTCCTTAAATACGACAAGCATGGTGGTTGGACTTACAGTGGTCCTTGAAATGGTACCAAATGAAAAACAAATTATCAACATCTTTAAAATGTAAAGATATCCTGAAAGGTGTAAACTGCACATCTCAAATGAACTTTAAAAAGTTCACTTTTTAAGATGAAAATATATAGGTCTCAATTCACAAATTGTATTGCACATTTAAGTAGGCTTTGGCGGTGCTAATAGGGGCCTTTCCAATAGTATATTCCAAATCTATGACATTTTATAAAGGTAAACAGATCTTAAGATGCTGGTGAGTACGCCAATATGATGGACTTTCTACCACTGTAAATTTAGGGGCTAGGAGCATTGCAAGGGGGCTACAAAATGTAGTGATCACCCAGAAGCCTATATTTACTGGTATCTGCAAATATTTAGCAGGTAGCTTCCCCCTCTAGAAACGTGTGAAAGGAAAAATTGAAAAAGGAAGGAGTGAGTGCTTTTACAAGATAGAAAGGAGTAGGGAGAACCGACCTTTCCAACTCACCCTTCTTCCTTCACCAACAACTCCTTCTCCTCTCCTTCCCAGTTCTGTAATATTATTCCTCACCCTGCTTGACTCAGAGAAAGTCTCCATTCCCACTATCCCAACTAACCATTCTGCCTAATGGAATCCCTTTGTTTCCTTCAAAGGCAACTGAACTCTCCAGTAGACTCTTCAATGCAAGATCTCTAAAGAAGAAGCATTCTAATGTCTCGAGTACGCTCTCAGACTCGAAAATTTACCTAATCCTCATCACTGACACTTGGCTAAACGATGACGCAGAACCAATGCTACATCATGCAATAACTGCTAGCCACTAAATCCTCATGAGAAATTGACCCACAAAGAAAGAGGGAGGAGTAAAATTAATTGTCCACAAAAACTCTCCACCTACAAATTCCATTTTAAAATATGCTACTCTCGAATGTAAATCGCTGCTTGGCAAATGTCCTCCTACACCATTCTTTACATCCCTTTTCTTTATCTTAGACCTCCACTGAACAATCCTGCATTTCATAACCTCTTTGTAGACTGGCAAATCTAGGCACATTTGTAGACTTCAATACTTGATATGTTAAATATTATTTGCCCATAATCAATTGCCTATTTTAAAACATGAGATTACTGAATATAGTTTATATGGTCTCTGGTCCACCCACACAGCAAAGTATATCAAGTAGGCAATTGTTGCCCTGCAGAACCTCCTCACAGGTACCAGCATATCAAGTGTCCTGGACTGATCAAGCTATAATCTAGTTCAACCTCCACATGTCTTCCCCTCCAGCAAATGCTACAACAGCTACTCCCAAAACAACAGCCAGAGAGGACCAGGTCACTGCTATGATCAACCGGTCTCTTCCATGCCTAACAACCCAAAAATCACAGTTCAACAGTTCCATCACAAAGATTACTACATCCTCCCATCAAAGCCAGGAAGCTAGTTAGAAGAGAAAAGGAAAAGGCCCAAAGTAGGATGGAGGCAGATATAGAAGGAGGAATCTGTTAATGAGGAAGGAAGCAATCTAGTGAAGGACAGTGCTTTGTATACCTTACAGCCAAGTACCCAAAGCAAACTAGGAAGATGAACCATTTCAAAAGGGACAGAATGATTCAGTAGAGGTGCACTAACTACTGCATTTGAGTCCCCAGCAACTGGCTAAAGTTAAAATAAGGGACAATTCTTTGCTCCGACCTGAGTGGAATCCTGTTTGAATTTCAGAAAGAAGATTAGTTTCTTCTACGTAGGCTAATAGTTGTATCGAGGTAGCTTGATTAACCAATTTGATTAATAAATGATCATTACAGATTAGGCAACAATTATAGGGTGTACTGAGGCAGTGCTAGTTTTTTCCGAATTGGTTTGATGTAGGCAGTTTTGAGGTCATCTAAGAATATTCAGATGTTAGGGAGCGGTTGATGATACCTTTAGTTTGAAAGGAAGCTGAGCTATTAATGAGGACTTCATTGGTTATATGAGTGGGACAACGGCCCACCGGTGATTCTGATGTGCCGCGGATGTTTGCCAGAGTAAAATGTTCTCAGTAGATCAAGGGTTGACAGAGAGCAGTATCTGTAGAGAAATTTGATTAGACCTCAAGAAGATGTGTGGGTTGAGTTCTAGGTCCTCTTTGGTATTAAACTTAAGATATATATCTGTGTCTTTGTCTTTATAGATAAAGTGGTCAGCAATGGTGAAACAGTTTTTGTGTGAGGGTGAATTTTGATGTTGAACATTCTGGGTTCAGAAATTTGGTGATTATCTTGTAATGTTCTGTTTTTGGGGATCTAGCTACCTATAGGCTTTATAGATCCTAGAGAGGTATTGGAGTATAAGATTGCATGGGGTTGGTTTGTTTTTCCTTTGTATTTCCTACATTATTTTGTTATATTTAAGATATTTCACCTCAGGCTGTTGATAGAAATAGAGCACAGGTTTCACTCCGAGGGCAAAAAAGCAACTCAGTATAACTCAAGTCTACTGCATTATACTCATTTCCCACCCATTGAAGGATATAAAGCACACCTCCCAGTCTAGGTGACCAAGATGGACAGGGGTTGAGAAAACTACCATGGGTTTGGAGAAAGGTGCTGTTAATGGCCAGTTGCTATTATGTTTGCACTGCTCATCCCTCTTCTATGCACATGGATGCCAAAAGAATTGTAGAAAGGGAGAGGAGACAAACCCTCTAACAGATGTATTGTCAGTCTGCTTAGTGGGCTCTTTGACACTATGCTTCACAACCTGGTTTATTCATAATGTGCATTCTGTGAAGGAATTCTTTGTTGCCAACATTTTGGCTAAAGCACAGTGGCAAATGGATGGTGAATGAAGTACGTCTATGGTTTATTTCTAACAATGTTTTTGAAACAACATTTCCTCATGATGACAGTTTTTCGGGTCTAGTATTTCAAACACAGGGGATTTTATAGGCTGAATCACTCTTGCATTTTAGTTAAAAAAAAAAAAAAAGATATTGCCATACATGCATGATTTACACCATGTTCTAGGGATTCGATGTCACAATACTGTGGTAAATAATACCGTTGACAAAAATATTGTGTCAAAAATATTGTTTACCACAATATTGTACCCCTATACTTAGAATGGAAATGTCAAAAATATCGGATAACATATTATGGACTGTAATATCATCAGAAAAGACAAAAATATAGTTTTTAGTGTAAATACGGTTTAAAGTAGTACATTTTAACTATAATATATAAAATTAATATCATGTAAAGTAAATACATGTCACTAAGCATTTAATGCTATATATATTTATATAAAAATACAAACATATATATGTGTGTGTATATATAAATATATATATATATATATATATATATGTATATATATATATATATATATATATATATATATATATATATATATGTACGGGAATTAAGGAAAAATATTTAATTTACATTATTCATTATATTGATTTAGTATTTAAATGTTTTAAAAAATATTTATTTAGTACTTTAAAAAGCATATATAATAATGTACACAAATATATATACTTTGTAAAATACAAAAAACAATAAAAAACCAACCAAAAAAACACAATTCTATAACAAAATGTATTAATTCACCAATATATAAAATAGTAAAATATTAAAACCACAAAAACACATTAAAAAAATATAAACATTAAAAAATAAACAGAAACAATATTAAATATAATAAATAAACATATTAATATATTTTTTTTTTTACCAATATTAAGAAAAACGTTTGACTCCAGAAAGATTAGATATACAATTCCCACTTCATTTTAAATAAATCACTATAAACTAATTAACTAATAAACAATCAATTATATAATTAGCAATAAAAACGAATTCGCAATAATTTTCAATTATTTATAAATGAAATTCCCACCCTATACCCCTACAAACCCAACAAACTGATAGTAAAATTTAACCTACTATCACTAATAAAAAAACATAAAACTAAAATTAAAATTTTAAATTCAAAATATAACAATTAAGGGGCCGATTACGACTCGGCCCATAAAGGCTCCGACCAGGGCCGCATTGTAATGAGCCGCTCGGTTTACTTTCCGACCGCCTCATTATGATAGAGGCGGTTGGAAAGTAAACCGGCTGGTCATTCCGGCTAGCTTCCGACGGGCTCAGAGAGCATGTCCGCCAGTCGTAATCCGGCCAGTAATCTCAAGGGCGGGTCTTTCCACCCTTGAGATTACAATGCACGGTTTCCGACATGGTTTCCATGCCGGCCTGTTGGGCATGGCAACCATGTCACAAAGCGTGTTTGGGGGTCCCCAGCAGGGCCTCCTTGGGTGCACAGCCTCCAGTTGGAGGCCGAGGGGGCACCTATGGTGTACCCCTGTTGATCCCTGCCCCTTGTGGCAGGTATGAACTGCACCTCTCTTTCCTCAATGGGAGCTTGTGTTACGGCCGGTTTATGGCCATAACATGAGCTCCCATTGAGGAAGGAAGAATGCGACCGAACAGTGTTCGGTCGCATTGAAATGAGTCAGTCGGGACCGCCGACAGGGTGTTGGTCGGTCCCATGACCGAGTCGGTGTCAGGTGGAAGCAATTCCGCCCGACATCAAAATAAGCCCCTAAATATTTTACATAATTAAAACAAATTACCATTAAATTAAAAAATGCAGTAAAACAGAAGTATTTACAGTGCTTATAAATGGCAAAAAGGAAGGATAAAGTGGTATACAAAAATCAACGAATTATTATCATTGATTCCTCCTTGGTATGACTCTCAGGTTTCTGCATTAGGTTTTACTACAAGTTAAAAATAATTCTGGCATCCTCCACCTGTGGTGGAATATGGGGGTGTGCATTCCCTGCTTTGTGCATAAATACATTTGCCGACAAACAGTGCACTACCTACAGAGATGCATACTCCCAAAGACTATGCTCCTGCGAATAGAAGATGTTATATTCTGTTTTCACATGATGACGGTACAAACACTGTACTAATTCCTTAGGTTGTCTCAAATATGTCTTTATCGTTCACTAGATGTGTAATGAAAATGGTTTTAACAATGATGAGCAGTTTGGTAATAGACTTTTCTTTTCCTGAGAGCTACCTAATTTCCTGTGGACTCACAAAATGCCTACAGGTCTTGTCACGCAAACCTTTCACTCTGATTCATTAGCATCCATTTTTGTGACCTCCAGCACTGCTTCATCATGGCCTACACACCCTTAGGTTCACTGATCCAAATGCACAGCTAGCCACTGGCTTCACTCAGTCTTGACCATTACCTTTTCCAGTTCGAGTCCCCATCAGTTAGGGCTTGACTCATTGTTTCCACTACCTCTTTGGTAACAAAACTCATGCTAGCTTTACACAAGAGGCACAGCTTCCACTGCCCTCTACAGCGGCATTCGTTGATATAAGCATGCCTGCTTCTCGGCCCTCGGCCTGATTTTTGATGTACCCACTCCCACTTGTCGTGAATTTCCTCAGCATAAGCTGTATTCTCCAACATTTCTTGGCATGCAATTATGGGACATTTTCAGAAGTAATAGCCTCTCCGAGGCTATTGACATCCCCTTCCTTACTGAAACCTGGCTCAATGACCACTCAACGGCTATTCTTGACTTACTCATCCCCCCGGGTACTCCATCATCAGGAAAGACAGATCCGACAGAAAAGGGGGTGGATTAGCTATTATTTACAAAAACGAACTTCAGCTCACCCTTGTCAAGAACACGGACCACCTAACCTTTGAATACCTTGGCGCTAAACTCACTATGCATAACTCTTCCCCGATTCGACTTCATAATATTTACCGCCCTCCAGGTGAACATCTTCTCTTCGCTGATGAATTATCCGACCTTCTTACACAATCCTCACTTTCTAACTCGAAAAATCTCTTCTTAGGAGATTTTAACATCCACTGGAATAATGAGGAGGATCCCACAGTCATGCGCCTCTTCAACCTTCTAGATATGAATGACCTTAAGCGACTATGCCACATTCCTACCCACACCAAAGGGGCAACTCTCAACGCCATCATTTCCAACACTGACTTGGCCTCCCTTTCTAACATCATCCCCATCGACTGGTCTGACCATCACCTCATTCTGTTTAAGATCACAAATAATTCCCTATCCCCCCCTACAAAAAATATCAAAACCATGAAATGGACAAGAAACCTTAATCAAATCCCCCCGGTGAACTTGAGTCTAAACTCCAAGCTCAACTTCTTTTCACCCCTCTCACCCAAAACGCTAATGAGCTCACTGAACACTTCAATAAGACTGTTAAGGATGCCCTGGACCAAATAGCCCCTCTTAAACTGAAACAACAACAAAAATTCCATCCAAATCTTGGTTCAATCTAGATCTCAATAACGAACGACGATCACTTAGACTGACTGAAAGAACATGGAGACAACACCCCTCTCCCTCTCATCTCGCCTTCCTCAGATCCGCGAGATCAAACTATAAGAAACACATTTTCAATGAAAAGGCAACCTTCTTTTGAGCTCAACTTGATCGTGCCGAAAATAGGCCCAGAGAACTGTTTAACATTGTCAAGAAACAATCATCTTCTACCCACCCAGAGCTGACGGCTTCAACTAAGAGATGCAAGGAAATTGCTAACTTCCTCTCAGATAAAATCGCCAAAATAGATCAATCCTTCCATCTAATTCAGGTCCCGCCCAACCCACAACATGCTGTAGACGTTGCCACAGACTTACCTCCCCTGTCGACATCACCCCTACCACCTAATCCTTCCACTCCCCTACCCGTTCCAACTTCCACTGATGACATCCTTTCAAACTTACAGCTGAAAAATAATGCCTCATGGCATTATTTCCATCCTATGACTGAACACGAAGTCTTTAACATCATTGCTAAACTAAAGCCGACCTCACACACCAAAGACCCTCTCCCTTCTAACCTTGTCCAAGATCTAAACCACATCATTGCCCCCTACTGGACTATCATTAATACCTCCCTTACCACGGGATGTGTCCCCGACTCCCTCCAACTCGGACAAATCACTCCCATTCTAAAAAACCTCACTGCTGACCCTAATGACCCTAACAATCTCCGCCCTATCTCTAACCTCCCACTTCTTTCTAAAGCCCTTGAAAAATGTGCACTGCTTCAATTGGACAGTCACATAAGCAATTTCAACTTACTTGACTCCTTGCAATCCGGCTTTAGGAAAGGCTGCAGTACAGAAACCGCCGTGCTTAACATAGTGGATGATATCCACTGTTCCCTCAACAATGGTGAGACCTGCCTACTTATACTCCTCAACCTCTCTGCTGCCTTTGATACTGTTAACCATTCTTCCTTACTTAATTCGCCTAAAGCTCGCTTTGGCCTTAATGGTACGGTCCTCAAATGGTTTGCCTCTTTCCTCCAGCACAGAACTCAACAAATCAAAATCAAAGACTGCCTCTCTAATCCTACACCTGTCCTCCTGGGTGTCCCTCAGGGCACTATTCTCTCCCCCTCTCTCTTCAACCTCTTTATGGAACCCCTCTCACCCTCATTCTGAAGCAAGCTGGTATCAACTATCATCTCTACACTGATGACACCCAACTTTACTATAAGATCAGATCCCACTCGGATGTACTTCATCTTAACAATACCTTGAGTAAGATTCAATCCTGGTTCCAATCCAACCATCTCAAACTGAACCCCCCAAAAACTGAAATCATTCTCTTCTCTCCAAAAAACAGCCGGCTCCCCATCCAAGGCTGGATCTCGGACCTTAATGCCCCCAATTGTTCCCTCTCCTTATCCAACTCGGTGAAATCAGTTGGTTTCACTATTGATTAAAACTTAACTCTAAATGACCACATAAAAAACTCGGCTAAAGGAGCCCTTTTCACTCTCCGACATCTCAAGAAAATCAAACACTTCATTCCATCTGACGACTTCAAATGGGTTGTCCAATCACTTGTCCTCTCGAAAATTGACTATGGTAACGCTATCCTCACCGGAACCCCCAAAGTGCACCTAGCCCCCCTTAGATCTGTGCTCAACCTAGCTGCCAGGCTCATCACTGACTGTAAGCGATTTGACCACATCTCCCCAGCCCTGAAAGCACTTAATTGGCTACCCATTGAAGGAAGATGTTTCTCCAATACTGCATGCATTACGCATAAAGCTCTACACCAACAAACATTGTTGTACCTTACAAACAAACTCAATAAAGCGGGCTGCTCCCGAACGACGAGAAGCACTAATGCACTCCTCCTCGTCCCCCCGCTGCTAAAAAAGAAAACCACCCAATCTCGCTCCTTCTCCGGGAACGCCCGCATGTCTGGAATGCTCTCCCTAGGGACCTGCGCTGTAACCCCTCCTACCTCAGCTTTAAAAAAGACCTGAAACATCACCTTCTCAACACCTACTGGGGTCCTTGACCCCCCTCTGACCTTAAACTCTGCTACTTTGATTTTCCTTTACTTACTTCCTGGCTCTCACCTCTCTCCCCCCATCTGTTACATATCACCCTCTTTTCTCTTACCTTTCCCCCCCCTTTTTTCCCTAACCCCCGTCTCGTACCCATTCCACCCAACTCTTCCTATAATATCGCTCCGTCGATACTCTCTTCACTGCCCTAATTTGTTCTCACCCGCTCATTTTTAACTAATTTGTGGTTTACCTGTTTTTCTGCCCAGAATTTTTTATCCACCCACCCCCCCCCCCACCTTTACCTAATTTGTTACCTGTACCTGCATTTTTTTTTTGGGGGGTTACCGTGTAAATTCTCTCTTGTTGACAGCCTCTACTCATGTACAGTGTTTTAACTCAGCCCCTTTTTAACTTAATTATGTTATTATTTTTCATGTGTTGTGTTTATTCGATGAACAACTTTTTGTCTTGTACTGCTTCTGATCATGTAAAGCGCTCTGATACCCCCGGGTCTAGCCAGCGCTATATAAAACCTTTCAAATAAAAAAATAAAAAATGTGTAACATACATCTACTGTCAAGCAAAATATAGCGCTTTCCTCGCTTACAGTAACTTTGCATCAAAACAAAAAGGAGAACATTTAAACTACTTCTGGTCATCCTCAGTTTGCATTTCATTTGTGTCTTGAAGATTTTAACACATATTTTGGGTACATCCAAACAAAAGACACAATCCACTGATGCACTCCCAAATATGAACGAAAGGGTGTGCACGTTCCTTAAAGTTGTAACAATGGCAATGCGTGGTATACGGATACACATAATCACTCAAGTATGACAGGAAGGAGATGGCTATTGTCCTCAGGCCAGGCTCTGCAACATGGTACTTACAGCGTTGACAGCGAATGGAGCGTGTCGAAGGCACCAGGCGCTACTGTAGTGATCTGGTTGTCGTACAAGGAGAGCAAGCGCACAGAACTCAGCCCTGTGAAGCTGTCATTGCTGACACAGCTAATGCGATTGCTTCTTAGCATCCTGGGAAGAGGCAAAATGATCATTGGTTGTTAACGAGATCAACATTAGTCAGAAGCGTAAACACAAAAAACAAACTCATGCAGGCAGGTTACAGTGTCGCTAGGCAGGGTATAGCAACAAAGGCTACAACGAGACTACACGTGCAGTAAATAGAATTTCCATGTGCTTTCTTTTTTTTATTAACTTTCTTCAGAGACAGATGTTAACCACTTACAAAACACATTTACCGACCTTGCTGAACATGCAGATTAAATGACACATCAAAAGGCTTGCATTTTTGACACGTTTAACTCTTTCCTACCTATTTTGCAAACCATAGGGCCTGATTCTCTAAGTTGTTTCTCGTTGCAAAGTCTGCGATTTGCAAAATCACAGGCTTTCTAAACCACAAGTCACAATGTACTCAAAGCGCATTTTGAGGCAGGGAAGTCTGTCCAACTCGCAGTGCACACTTTGCAACTCGCAGCGATTCTGAAGTAGGAGGCGGCATGAAAGTGCCGTTCCCCTTCCTCCTTCAAAATCGTAATGCTATGTATAAATGGTTTGCAACCTCAACTGCATGTGCAAACCACTGAGTGGATACATCTGCAAGATGGATGCCATCCCTGAGGGACAGGTCCCACTCTGTACATGTGGGTTGTTGGCACTGAAGAATGCTCCTCAATGCCATTCACAAGTTCCATTTCATTTTCTGATTGCATATCTGTGGTCTTTGTAAAAGATTAGGGCTGGCTTGAACAAAACAAACTAGGCATTCTGGGATTGCAAATGCACGGAGTTTATATGCCTGAAGGACATAGTAACAAATATGGTTTGACACAAATTCTGTTCCTTAAGTATCAATTACACAAATATAGTCCCACTAGGTGGAATTATTTAAAATTAACCCCAACGAGGTGATATTGCTTTACACGGTATTTAGGACACAATATATGTGTTAGTAAAATATTCTGAGGCCTCCATTTCATGCATGCACAGCCTCTTCCGATGGAGTCACATACACAGTTCTGCCTTACTGATATTAATGGGGCAGGATACTGCAAATCAAACCTAATAGCCATTTTACAATAAGAAGGAATAGTGCATCTGCAATTGCGCAAAATGAAAGCCAGTCAGTGTTAACCATGAAATTTAGTGGATAAGACACTCATTTCTTTGGATAGAACTCCATGAAATAAAACATTTTATTTATAGAGACAAAATGATTTAAAGTGCCATAGTTATGAGAGTTTTGGGGAAATATGAGAGCCACCTCAGTTACCATTCATTTTTCCCCTTGCGTGGACTTAAAGCGATGCTCTCATTTCTGCATCACATCTTGGAGGGAAAACGTGATACTTCACCAGCAACAGCACTGAGCGGGTGAAATCCAAATGCAAATACACGCGGAGATACATGAAGTAACATTTTCACTGCAGGTTACCCTTCTTAGATTTGTGCTAAAGTCTAAACAAATGTACCGGCTTGCTCCAGAATGGGAAGAAGCATTGGCAAAGCCAATTGTTCGGGCTTGCACATTTAGTTATAAGTCAGATATACTGCCTTTGCCCCAGTCTCCAGGCAAGCTTACCCTTTGGAGTCCCTGGAAAAGCATTTGTTTTTACATAAAGTGAACATCTTTGTCTTGCAATAAAAACAAATAACAGAAAATTATTGTAATTTTTTTTACAACACAGGTATGAGATCAAGAATTGAATAGAACGGTTCTTCCTGGTCTTGGACGAGGGCTATGGCGCCTCCCGCTAGCGCGTAGCTTTAGGTGATGCTCCTCCCCCTCCTGTGACGATGTTTGATCGAGTAGGAGCTGGCGCGGGAGTAGCAGCGGGAGCGGTCGGACGCTAAGGATTCCCGCGGGCTTTTTGATGTTTACCGCGTATTCATTTTCGGATGCGGCGGCTGTGCTTTCAACGGCTGCATTTCCTGGTAGCATTTGAGGTTTCCAGACTGGGATTCTCCCTCTGTTTAAACTGGTGAACTGCTTATTTGTTTAATCTGCTCAGCTGAGACTGGAGGAGAGTAAAGGATCTGGATAGTTTTCATCGGATGCATTGACTGTGGCTTGAGTCTCTGTAGGAGATTGAGAACCGGAGCTATCTGCGTTTCTAAATTGACTGCGGCTCGGGACTTCTGGAGAACTTAAAAAACTCTGGGACTGTTGTTGGAGAACGGCAGGAGGGTAAGTCCTGATGAGCACATAATTTACCTGATAAGAGACCCGGGCTGTCTTGGCATTGGGGTCTTTAAGAGGGAATATAAGCATTCTACAATGAAGAAACAGCTGAGACTCGCTGCTGCTGCAGCAAAAGTGGAGGCTGCAAAGACTAAAGCACGTACTACCAAAGGGAAGCTGAATTTAACAGTAACTAAAGTGGGAGGTAAAATTCGTCATGCGGAGTCCTCCTTTAGTTCACAAAGCTCCGAAGCGGACGAACTTTCCTTAAAGGAGATTAGCTTAACAGAAGCCTCAGGAATTAAGTCAAGGGATATTGATTTAGCTAGCTCACCAGGAGGTGATGCATCTTACAAAAATCAAGAGCAAAAAAATGCTAGAGAATTTCCTCTTTTTTTTCAAAATAAATGCTACCTCCGGTCACTTCTCCTTGTTCAGATATGCTCAGTCGAACTCTTTTAGCTCAGAATAATCACGATATATTAGAAGAGTCGATAATGGTAGCTGTAACATCACAGCCAGAAAAAGCTCTAGGTCCAGCATCCTCCTCTCCTCTAGTGGTCTCTTCTCCGGATACTCGAGGAACACAGATACAAGTGGAAGATCCGCCGATTGTTGTACTTGATTCGGAACAGCTTAAAATCACTGCGTTAACATTAGCAAAGGCTGTCGCGACTCCGCTTCCTCAATCACCGCCTTCGCTTCTCCCTTTGCGTGAAATGTCTATTCAAATGCAATCTAATGTAATTATGACAGTTCAGCAAGAGCAGCAAGACCAAATAGTAGCCTCAGCTTCAGCTTTGGGAAAGCCTAAATCACTGGGTCCTTTGATACCCGAACAGAATAACGAGACAAGAAGGCTATGTCATATCAGCTGGATGTTAAAAATATGCTAAATATGATTCTTGAAGAAATACGCGATATGAAAAAAACACAACAGACGGATATTGCAATAATACAGCTGCGCTTGGAGAAGATAGAAGATGCAGTAGCCTGCCTTCCACCTCGAATCCAGGAGGCTGAAGCAAGAATCTCCTTGGTTGAGGACCAAATGAACCATATGTTGCAGCAAATAGATTTAGCCTCTCGGGAGAAAACAAGAATGGAAAATAAGATTGAAGAATTAGAAAAATTTTCACGCCGCTCAAATCTTCACATAGTGGGTGTTCCGGAGCGGATTGAAGGCACGGATACACTTAAGTGGGTTGATTCCTTTTTTAAGAAGGTTGTGATTCCTGAGTTTACGGGCGATCTGACTGTTACCAGAGCTCATCGGGTTCCAGCGCATCTTTCCCCTAATCTTAAGTTTCCTCGCACTATACTCGTCAATTTTGCAGACTTTCGTTTAAAGGAAAAATCTTATCCAAGGCAATTTTGTCTAGACAGTTTGAGATTGAAAATGGTGCGAAATGCAGAATTTTCTCCGACATGTCTGCGGAAGCGGCAAGAAGACGTAAAGAGTTTGTTAAATTATTGTTCCTTTTTAAAGCCCAAGGGGCACAAGCCTCTATTGCTCAACAGTCCAACCTCAAAGTTCTTGTGCAGGGGAAATTTCACTTATTCACACGCATTGAAGAGGCGCAGGAACTTCTTAAAGCTATTTCAGCTGGAAAATAATCTGGGTTCGCTTGACCTTCGTATTGTTTTTTTGAAAAAGGAATGTACCATTTAGATCCTGTTACCTCTCCCTTTTTTTTTTTTTCTTTTCAGGAGGGGGTAGATCACCTCAGGTGCAATTCTAGGGCACCAATATTAGTATTTGGGGATGTTGGGAGAAGGTGGGCAGCGGGGTTAGCCACTTTCTCAAAAGGGAGGGTGTGGGTCACTGGGGTGAAAAAGGCTGTATAGCCAGAAAACGAAGTCCAAATTTTTTTTCCAATCTTTATACATCCATTTTTTAGATCAATGTTTTTTTACTACATGGGGGGCCATTTAGGTGGTTAGATTTGCTTCTTATTTATTATGGTTAGTAAGGAGATTTTGAAGGTAGTTTCTTTCAACGCCAATGGTCTTAATAATAGAAAGAAAATGCGGGCAATTGAAAGTTGGATTAAAACAGAAAATCCGGCGGTAATTTTATTACAAGAAACCCATATACCAGCTGTGAAATTGTTAGACTTTTCTATGTTTAAGTCATGGGCAGCCTATAGGGATTTTCTTCAGCCTCAGCCTCCCTTCGAGGGACGGCAATATTTTTAAGCAAAAAATTCCAGGCGGAAGTCGTCAGTTTTGATAAAGATCAGTATGGCCGTTGGTGTTGGGTCACCTGTATTGCTGGACAGAAATCGATAACCTTTGCCAGTATTTATGCTCCTGTAGAGGATAATCCAAAGATATATGAGGAATTTTTCAATCTTTAATTCAAATACCCGGGGAACTGAATTTGGGGGAGATTTTAATGTTTTAATGAATCCTAGAATCGATTCCTCAGTACTGGCTAAAAAACAATTGAAACCTAAAACTTTAAGGACAATACAACATTATGGGGTAACTTTAGATCTACTGGATCCATGGCGGAAGACTTTTCCAACTAAAATTGTTTATACTTGTCTGTCTGGTAGATTTCATACCTCATCACGCATTGATTTTTTCCTGTTTTCTCGGAGTTTAAGTTTTTGTCAGCAAAGAGTCTTGCAGAATGGATTTTCTGATCATGCTATGTTGGCACTTGATTTGCAAATTGGGGAATGTGCTAGGACCCCTAAAAGATGGATGCTAAATAGGCAATATTTATTAGAGGAGGACTGGGTGGGTCTTATCGAGATTGAGATTAGGCAATTTTTTGTTCGAAACCATGACTCTGCTCCCTTAAATACGATATGGGATACACTTAAGGCCTTTATTCGGGGGCTAATTATCGGAAAAGATGCTGCGATTACAAAGAAAGTTGAGGTAGAAAAGCGAGATCTGGAGCAGAAGGTACAAAGTTATTATTCTGCATTTCTTAATAATCCTACTGTTTTTAACCAGCGTCAGCTCGATCAGGCTAAATGTGACCTCAGCGCAAGATATTACACCCTTAGCGAATCTTTTTTTCAACATTATAGACAAAAAATATATGAAGAAAGTAATTTTACTGGTAAATTCCTGGCTTGGCAGGCAAGGGAGCAGGTTGCTTCTAATCAAATTAATGCTTTAAAATGCCCCTTAACTGCCTCTTGTACGGATGATCCAGCGAAAATCAGTGAAATAATGCTACAGCACTATAGGTCTATATATGGTCAACAACAGACTGTCGATATTACATCTTTGAGAGACTTTCTTCAGCAAAATTGTTCCCCGACACTTTCAGAGAATGAGAAATCAATCATGGCAAGACCTTTCACTAAAGATGAGCTGCATGGCGTGATTAAGAACTTACCAAGTGGTAAGGCCTGCGGCCCGGATGGTTTTCCGGCGGAATTTTTAAAGTTTTTTATAATTCCGTGGCAGATTTTTTTTACAGTTGGTAAATTCAATGTTAGAAGGTGGGGCAATACCAGAATCTTTTAGACAAGGAAACATAGTCAGTTTTTTAAAAAAGGGAAAAGTTAGCGAAGATCCAAATTCTTATCGTCCTATAACGTTATTAAATTCGGATTATAAAATCGTCACTAAACTTTTAGCTAATCGGTTTAATCAGTATGCCTCACATTTGATTCACCCGGACCAAAATGGTTTTATTGCTGGCAGGCAGCTTGGTACTAATACACATTATTTAACGGAGGCATTGGATTATTTTGAGACCCAGAAGATACCTGCACTAGTCCTTCTTTTGGATGCCGAGAAGGCATTTGACCTTGTTGTCTGGGAGACGCTGTTTATTATCTTGCAAAACTTTGGTATATCCTCTAAGATCACGGGCCTGGTCCAAAATCTTTATCTTAATGCTGAAGCTAATGTAATTATTAATACCTCAATGGCCGGCCAGATTAAGGTAAAACGGGGGACTAGACAGGGGTGTCCTCTCTCCCCAGTTTTATTTGCTTTTTTTATTGAGCCATTGGCGATTGCAATTAGGAACAGCCTTGATATTCGCCCTCCAATTCCTACTATGGCGAAATTGAAATTGTACGCCGATGATATTATGCTTTTTATTAAGCCTGATTTCGAGGTCCAGGCAAAAACCTTTAAGATTTTTGAGGAATTTGAAGCATTAGGTGGGTATAGAATTAATAAAAAGAAAACTGAAATTATACAGTGTGGTGGAGCGGGCCTGGTTTTGCACCCTGATATTCTCTCGTGTTTAAACACTAAACCCAAGAGATACCTGGGGGTTTATTTCTCAGAACGTATAACTGATTTATTTCATCTAAATTTTGTCCGCTTCTACAAAAAATTCAGGATCTGTTTGCACGCTGGAATTCCCTCCCATTATCTATTCTCGGTAGGGTTGCATTAATTAAAATGTCTGTTCTTCCACTCTTCAATTTTCTTTTTCGGCCATTCCATGTATTTTGTTTGGTTCCTTTTTTTCCCGAATAGAGTCTATGTTTACAACTTTTCTCTGGGCAAAAAAACCCCCGCGAATTGCACTTAGCACTTTAAATGAAGGGCTGGAACAGGGAGGTTTAGCTCTTCCAAATCTCAGGGATTATTACTTTGCGTATTTTGCACAATATTTATCTAGATTTAAGCCTCAACAACAATCAAATCTTTTTATTAATAGTTTTATGAATTTAATGTGTAAGAAAAGTCAGGTCCACTCCCCGTTATCAATTTTTAAATCTCCTAAGTTGGTCCGGTATAAGTGCCTACAATGGTTTTTTTTAAAACGTCAGGCTCTCTATAAAAGATATTCTATTCCTTTAATTAACTCTTCAACTTTGCTATCTGGCCCTATGTCATTGTCGGGGATTAGAGAATCTACAGATCTTATATTAAAGTGGGCTAATGTCGGATTCCGTAAAATCTCAGATTTTTTGAGGAATGGTAGATGGTTGAGTATGGCGGAAATGTCACAACTGATCATTAACGATTTTCTTCTTCTACAGTCATATAGTATTTTTAGTAAATTCCTTAATGAATTAGATTTAACCCAAATTTGTAATCAACATCATATAGTCCATGAACTCTTAGAGGATACGGTTGTTAAAAAACCTGGGGAATGGAAAAAACGTTTAGCTTTAGTTAAAGGTGTTGATCTTGGGAGTAAGGCAATTGCAAAATGGATGAAACATGAAGAAGTAGAAATCTCAGTCAGTATGTGGTTAGCAATTAATAATCTTAATTTTAGTACGTTAAGAGGAGCGAATTGGCGAAGGATGTTGTTTTTCAGTAAGTGGCAACTTTATCGAACTCCTCTTTTCCTTTCTAAGATTTATGTCAATCAATCGCCACAGTGTTTTCGTTGTATTAGCCATTCTACTGCCAACTGGTCACACATTATATTGCAATGTCCTATGATTCAGAGGTTTTGGAAAGATATTTTTTCTTATTTGGAATGTGAATGTAGTATTGTGTTAGGATTGAATAATCGTTTAATAATTTTAGGTTTTGATCCAGACCTTCTTTTGCCTGATAGGCTTGTTAAATTTTTATACATTGCAATGGCGGTAGCCAGATCACTTTTGTTGCAAAAATGGCGTACAGATCTCATACCCTCTGTCTATGAATGGGCTCGAAAGATGAAATCAGTTAAAAAGAGTGAACGAACTTATGCTTTACGAGTTGAAGGGCTTAAGAAATTTGAAAAAATCTGGGCATCGTATTTTGATTAAAATTGGGTGATTATATTGATGTCTGGGAGTGGATATTGCTTTATGCTTGCTTACAGGATTAATTTAAAGATTTATCGTTGTCCTCTCATTGTTCATGACTTTTCAGTATATATTGGTGCTATTTATTGATCTTGTATTTTTAATATCTTATTATGGATGTATTGATGGATTTTAAAATGTTTGTTATCTGGACTTCAATAAAAATGTAAAAAAAAAAAAAAAAGAAAGAATTGAATAGAACAAAAACTGTGACGATTGGGTGTACTTTTCAGATGTAAAATAGTTCTCCATGCCTCAAAATGGAACCAGCTCATTGGAGGCGGAATTATACGCCACATAGCTAATAGTATTAGGTGAGAAATGTATAGTCTTGAGCAGATCTAATATTTGTGTTTCGAAATCTCAATGCAATGGTTGAAGGGGCTGATGCAAGCAAGCCAATGTATGAAGGGGGTAGACTTAAAAGCTTAGTTTATGTATATTGTAAACAATAGGTAATGAGGCAGCTGTCTCGTGAAGCCAGACCTAAAAAATGTCCAGTACTCAGGTTCCCGACAAATTTTCTCCTAGAGTATTTTAAATATGTCTGGTGATTACTGGAAGCTGATCTGGCTACGCAGATGGAAACCCCAGTGATTATGCACTCCTTGAGAAGATTATTAGAGGTGGCCATTTTCACCTGAAGGCAATTTGGAGAAATGACTGTCATAAAAGGGTTTGTGCCTCACAATGTATGGACACGTTTACAATATTGAAGAAATGGCTGACGGTGATAATATCACTGGATCGGTAGTCTTACACTATTTTCTGGCATATTTGACATTGTGGGCAAAACAGGAGATAAGGTATTTCCATCATATTTAGCTGAGCCTTCCCAAAAAGACCGTATGGGGAGATTAATCAGATAAACTATTGTTTTTAGAACAATATTTTACCTTTGTCTTAAGTTGGAATGTTTTTAGAAACAGTATTTTTTTAACTGTTTGGTGCCCGTAGCAGCTTTTTGCTACCAGAGTAGGCTGTGCTGAAATGGCCCCATTGGAGATATTGCTTCTGAGAGCTGGGTAAAGTGAAAAGGATAAATGCGTGTAAAATATCTCACGCTTAAACGAAAAGGAAAAGGGTATCTACCCAACAACTTGATAAAAATACTAAAAGAAACAGCCCAAAAAAGTCCTGCTTAGGCCCACCTGACTCCTTAACAGCGAGACACTAGGTACACCGATTGAAATCTCACGAAGGCTTAGAGAGGGTAATACACGTTATTACCATGCAGGCTCATACTCGGAGCCCTGGAGACCTATGATGCTAACTATTGCATGAAAAAGTGTGGAGGTAAACAAATTAAGCCCACTGCCCCACTCCCATCTTCCTTTCCAACATTCTAGCTGCCAGTCTGAGGAGAGCTGAATAAAACAAAGTTCAATTGTACGATTGGACAGCAGTGCTGCCTCCCCCCAATGTGGAATTGTTCTGCGTGCGCCGATCTGTCTTGGGGAAATAGCAAAGTCCCAAAATGTCACAACATTGCCAGTGGTACCCTTGGAAACTCGCGACTCCCAAGCGTAGCTCTTCTAACGGTGCTGATTTGTTATTTTTGGGAGTGAGACCTATGAGTCGAGTGTGGAAGAAACAAGACCATGCAATAGGGTAACTGGCCTGGGGTGGGGGAGGGAGGGAGGGCAGGCAGGAAATGTGAAGTTGAAGCATCCCACTGTGCCTGCAGGTGGAAGATGAATGTGAGCTGGTGAAACAAAGTCTTATGCCTCTGTAGGCCATGGGGAGCTTTGATATTTGTAAAGATAGTGTAGGATCACCAGGTGCTCTGCCAGGATACCAAGTAGGCCTCTTATAGATAGATCAGACAAGAGGAAAGCATACTCTATAATTGAAGAGAAGAACTGGACAACATCCCATTTTCAACAGCATTACGGAAGAAACCTGGTTTTAGTTGTCTGGAGAGATGGGGGAGGGGTTGAGGTTGCCGGTGAAGCCCAGCTGTCTTTGTATGAATTGTTTATGCTTAACCAAAATATTGGCTAATTTATGGTACATGCAAGGCCTGGTTCATTCATGCTCAGACTATACACAGCCACGTGTGGTTGCTTCGTTTACAATAAGGCCTCCATTATGCAATGGGTAGCAGATTACCGCTCAGCACTGACAGTAGAGAGCGCCATGCACTACCTACAGCTCTTTGAGCAATGGTGGTGGCGAGTGGTGCGCGTCTGTCAGGTTCAACCTACTGCCAGGACTCACTGCTCAGCTCTACTGGGAGGCCTGGACTGACTCTACATTGTGCTTTACGCTATAAAAATACAGTAGGTACGGTCCTGGGCACACGTAATGAGGGTATAATACTAGTAGAAATGTCTCGTATTGTTGAAATGTAGAAGGTCTACACCAGAATGATAATCATAAGTTTTTAATATAGCAACAAAGAAAAAGCAACCAGCCGACACGTGTTTCGTCACAAAGGGGTAGTAACCCGTGACTCTTCAGGGCTGGGGAGGATACAAAACATAAAATAAACTGAAGGGAAATCATACAGAGGATGTGTAGGCCAAAACTGAGAGTTGTAAATAAAAGTGGAAACCTAGTTACAAAACCTGAACATAAAAATGAAAAGTAAATGAGCAGTGCAACAAGATCTCAAAAGGTCGAACTGTGACTGTGTGGGGGAGAAACAAGTGGATGGAATTGCAGACAAAGAGGCGAAACAAAAAATACATGGTGAATAAGGTGCATAAGGGGGTAAAAGTAATGTACTGGAGTGAGCAGCATGTTAAAAGTAACAATAAAGCACTGAACGAAACATATTGGAAATGAATACAGAAGAAGGCGACCAGTGTTGAAAAATAAGCAGGTTCTAAGGAAGGCTGTGTTCGCAAGACAATGTATACGACAAGCTTATTAGGCAGAAAACAAAATTAGTATACAAGGGCTCCAGAAGTGGAGTATAGGTCACCATGAGTTGAAAGGTAGACCTCTATTAAACGAATGGATAAAACAAAACGAACAGTAAACGGAATGGTGATAAAGCGCAAGCTCCATGGTGAGCTGGGTAGGCGAGACAGACAAACGTGCAAGCAATTGAGAGTAACACAAAACCTTGTAAGTAGCTCTATGGGAAGTAGTGGGCTGCCAAAAGGAAACAGGTGAGGAAATGGGGTGAGCTGAGAGAGGAAAATGCTGTTACACGTCGCCACAGACTTCATCCTAATTATTTTAGGTAAGCCTCCGATTTTACGGTCTCCTTTGCTTTTTCCCCCCTCTCCTTGGTGCTTCACCTCACCCCCCCTTTCCTTTCCTCCATCAGGTCAGTAGTCCACCTTGGCCCATCCGCCCCTTTCGGAATCCGTCTCCCCCTTCCACTCATACCCTGCAGTGGATCATCTACCTTGGTCCGCATTCCACCTCCTTGCCGTTTTGGAATTTTCAACGGCCACTAGGTAAGCATTCTCTACAGCTTTCCCTTCATGCACCATTTTCCTCTCTCAGCTCACCCCATTTCCTCACCTGTTTCCTTTTGATTCTCCTCTCTATAGAAACCACCTATTGTTGTACCGCCACTCAGGTATTTGCCTTCACTTTTCTGTTTCCTTTACCACGTACTTGAACTATACATTAATTAATCTTTTCTCAGGGCAGCCCACTACTTCCCATAGAGCTACTTACAAGGTTTTGTGTTACTCGCAATTGCTTGCATGTTTGTCTGTCTCGCCTACCCAGCTCACCATGGAGCTTGCGCTTTATCACCATTCCGTTTACTGTTCGTTTTGTTTTATCCATTCGTTTAATAGAGGTCTACCTTTCAACTCATGGTGACCTATACTCCACTTCTGGAGCCCTTGTATACTAATTTTGTTTTCTGCCTAATAAGCTTGTCGTATACATTGTCTTGCGAACACAGCCTTCCTTAGAACCTGCTTATTTTTCAACACTGGTCGCCTTCTTCTGTATTCATTTCCAATATGTTTCGTTCAGTGCTTTATTGTTACTTTTAACATGCTGCTCACTCCAGTACATTACTTTTACCCCCTTATGCACCTTATTCACCATGTATTTTTGTTTCGCCTCTTTGTCTGCAATTCCATCCACTTGTTTCTCCCCACACAGTCACAGTTCACCTTTTGAGATCTTGTTGCACTGCTCATTTACTTTTCATTTTTATGTTCAGGTTTTGTAACTAGGTTTCCACTTTTATTTACAACTCTCAGTTTTGGCCTACACATCCTCTGTATGATTTCCCTTCAGTTTATTTTATGTTTTGTATCCTCCCCAGCCCTGAAGAGTCACGGGTTACTACCCCTTTGTGACGAAACACGTGTCGGCTGGTTGCTTTTTCTTTGTTGCTATATTAAAAACTTATGATTATCATTCTGGTGTAGACCTTCTACATTTCAACAATACGAGACATTTCTACTAGTATTATACCCTCATTACGTGTGCCCAGGACCGTACCTACTTTACTTGTGTGGATTTCAATCCATACTATCACGGGGTTTAAGGGCATATCCCCCGACCTGGCCTGCACCGTGCATACTCCAAGCATAACAAAGACACAGCGCGAATTAGCTTGAGCGCCATTCTTCCTGTCGATACTAAAAAAAACCACACTAACACATACTCTATAAAAATACAGCCCAGTTCTTCCACAGCCAGCACAGTATACCATTTTGGGAAATAAACTGTGTTAAAACAAGGCGATTCTTGTGATGGCAGTTTGCATTTTTGTAATGAAGTTTTACAAGCAAGTAATGTAATTTGTACTAATACCGAATTCTGCCATTTATAAATGAGCAAATTATTGGTTCAAAATATATGTATTTATTGTTGTAGCGATAATGTCTAAGCATTGTGCATAAAGCAAGCAATCAGTAATTATGTCAAAATAGAAAGAACTCGATAATCACCCAGTTAAAGTGAAAAGGGACAAAAATGTTGGTGAATGAAGGGTGAAAGGTAGATGACAATGTACGAGTAGGGGAGTGAAGGATGAATGGGTTAACGGTGAAAAATAGATGAAGATGTGAGAGTATTCGGCATGAAGCGATTAAAGGAAGCCACAACAGCAGATGGAGATAATCCAGACACAACCTTACACGATACAGTCCTTCTACCAGCTCAATCTGGAAGTGACTCTGAGATGCTACTTTCTCCATATTTACGAAACGATGGTGTTTGCCCAATATCTGGGTTGCTACCTGCGAGAAGTGACCTAGAAGATGAGGTGACATCACTTGAGATTGGTCTGTAGGGTTGAGATCTATGACGACAATATTCCCGTGCAGATCTATATGGTTGTCTCTGCTTATTTATGTAAAGCCCACTTCTCGTAAATGACCAATGGGCGGTTGGTAACCCAAGCACGTGCATTTTGTGTGTTACCTTCAAGAATTAACAAAGTTACAAAAATGACCTCCGACCTGCTCTGCTGGTTTCTAAGGAGTTCTGCACGGACGTCGCCATAAGAGATATTGCCCCGGCTAAACCCTGAAGCTGCTCTTTTTTCATTGCCAGGGAAAGTGCACTTAGAGATTAAAGTCTGCGTTCCATCCCTTCTCCTCCCCAGCGCTCGCAGTGACATTCAGGTAGTTCACTTTTAAAGCTCTGTACGTTATTTACAGCACAATTACAAATAGATGCGCCTCACTCATTAAACATTTAAAGCCAAGGACTGGGAACAACTTAACATCCTGCGACTTGAGAAGGTCTTTCACAACAAACCTTCCACAGTAGAACTATTTTACACTATTTTTGGTAACGTGGGTCTCTATCGGGCGCGCACCTTGGCAAAAATGTGACAATAGGTTACGGCCGCCTTTAATACTCTATGGGGCCCGATGTAGCCAACTGAATAAATTCTCAACAGAGGAAAGTACTCAGTACATTTGTACACGTGGCATCGTAGAAAGAAAGAAGCTGGAATGTATGCTGTTTACAATGCTAAACAGCACAAATAGTGTACGACCTATATATTGGCAAAAATAGTGTACGGCCCATATTTATAGCGACAGAATCGCAGTCCGCATAAGGATGTAAAAGTATGTTCCTGTGAAAGCCATTTGAGAGTCAAGCCACTAATACTTGGCTGAAACATGTAGATCTGTAGATGTTGAAGTTTATTAAATACTCCAAGTGCATCGACCTTTGTTTTTTATCTTGCCAAAGGACCCAAGAATAAATTCCAAAATAAAAGGGACACCTTTAAGCAATTTTGTTCTCCTACCCCAAAACAATAAGTGCTCCCTCGACTAACATTGTTGAGCTCGCCCAGATACAGGAGGTATCTGGGTGAGGACACAATGACGAAGCATGCCAATGGATGATTCACTCTGTCACTATGTGATGGATATTTCATCCACCTTATTACAAGTGCATTATGTCTCCTATGGCACTTGTAATAAGGCAGACGGGATATCCATAATGTTTGAAGTAGGAAACCATCCAACAAACTCTAAATTATGTTCTGGGTCCTCAAATGTAGCACTTTCTCCTGTCCATGCCGCATATATGATGCATGGAGTGCCTTTTTACAGATGTTTGTGTTTTGCTGCAATAAATACAATTGCTATCATGCTCACACCAGACCTATTGACATTTGACTGTTTAGCATTGCCCATCGGTGAGAAGGAGTGGCCAAGAGATTAAACTTTCTGCTGAGGAATCAGGAAACCTCAGAGCAAACACTAGTTGCTCCACTTGATTGCATTGTGTGGTTCTGGGCAAATCTCTTTGTATCTCTTTGCTCCTTTCCATTTTCTCTGAAAGTAATAGGAGCACCTGGAGATGAATTACAGATCCGTATCAAATCTGCACACATATGGTGCCACTGTAAGAGCCTGTCCCTATCCTCACAGTAATCTACTCATCAGAAACAAATTACAACAAGATATCTTAGATATTCTACACCCACATACAACTGCAACATAGCCATTAAATAAGCTAATGATCCCACTCAACAGACCTTTCTCCTGAGGCCTATCAATGAACAGTCATGCACACAGTGGACCAAAATAGATGACAAAGTTCGATTGTGCACACACTCAAACACACTTAACATACTACAAAGATCCTTTAAAGGATCAGACACGTTATTCATTCAAGTAACCAATTGAAACCATTGATAAAATATACACCGGACAGACAGATGTTCTGCATGGCATTGGTCCAGTGTCATAAGACAATGAGTACCCAAATACATGGGAGCCCTCAGACTCTGAACATGCTTCAGCACAATAGAGACAACAGAAGTGTGTTATGCAAATGCTGCCAACAACATCACAACAGCTGTGGCAGAAGCGATGGTGCAAAGTTGAATATTTGTGCTAGCCTTGCTCACTGATGTCAGCTTTGTCTTTCACTCTTCTGAGCATTCAGACATGGATAAATGATGAAAATATTACACACAACAATGTGCTGAAACTAACTTAGGACCTTTTTAACAGACACAGGAGTTCATTCTTTAGAAAGAGGAGGAGAGACAGCAGTAAGGAATCTGCGATTAGACAGAGTAGCCGCCAGAAAGAGCATAACCAACGTTAAGTAACTTGTTCCACTGACAGATACCTTTACTGCAGATTTCTTGCTTTTAGAATAGACACCCAAGCAGTACCCTTCTAAAAGGAGGAGGGTCTGAGGAGTGAACTTGTATCAAGAAGTGCTGCAGAACTGAGTGAGCAAAAATGCCTTCTCTGCAGAGTTGACTGTTGAGGCAGCAATTGTTGGTGAATGTATGCATGGATGCCAATATCAGATTTTGACAGCTGTCTAATACAAGAGTACCCCTTGCCAATACCCTCGAGGCAGCTTTAGCTAGGGTGGAGCAAGCCCGTAGGCCCTCAGGGGGGGTTTCCTCCTTGGCCAGAGCACAGCATGTCTTTGTATTCAGGATGATCCAGCTGGAAAGGGTCAATTTCTGCAATTCTTCTTCCTTTCTTGGTAACAGCAAAGTCCGCAAAGGGCAGGTCATCTACATGACATTTCGTCATTTGAGCAATTAAAAAACTGATGCCAGCACATAAGGTTGGCTCCTATATATCGCTCTCCACCACTATCAAGCAAGCTAGTGGCATTTGCTGGCAACTGGGAGCAATTGTGGTTTCAAAAATCCAGACCCAGTGTGGTGCCTAGGATCATTCTACAGGAGAGGTATCTGCTGTTAGAAGTATCCATTAGAAAATAGTAGCAAAGCCCAAGACTGAGTTTCAAAAATAAATATGACTATGGGGCACTTGCATCAAAGGTTTTTGCGATCGCAAACGGTGCGATTCGCAAAAATCGGCCGTTTGCGATCGCAAATTGGCCTTTGGAGATGCATGAAAGTGTTTCCTATGCGCAATTTAAGAATTTGCAATTATTTGCGAATTCGTAAATTGCGATTGCATTTAAGGAATCGCAATTTGCGATTCCTTAAATGCAATGCTAGAAGCACTTTCAAATAGCGATTTCGCTATTTGGGACCGCAAATTACAGACAAATCAAACTTGTCTGTAATTTGCAAAAACTTTGAAAAATGCACTAAAATGCATTTTTTAAAGTTTTAGGTTACACACACACATGCCCTTGGGGCATGTGTATGCGCAACATGGGTGCACATCACAATTTCAGGGGTGCAACAGGGTGTCATTTTGACACCCTTGCATCCTGAAATTGCATGAGCAATTTGCGAGTACCTACTGGTACTACGCAAATTGCGCATGCAATCTCAATTCATTCCTAGGGGCCTGTAGGCCCTAGGAATGAATGGGACGGCATTCCTTAATTGCGACTCGCAATTTGCGAGTCGCAATTAAGGAATGTTTAGGAATCGCTATTTTTATAGCGATTCCTACATGCATAGGCTTTTGCGATTCCTTAATTGCGATTCCTTAATAATCGCAATTAAGGAATCGCAAAAGCCTACCTTGATGCATGTGCCAGTACATGTTTTGGTTAAAGCAGGATATGATTTTATCGTGTACCAAATGCAGTACTACTCTACCAAATTATCTTTTAATGAGAAAAATGTAATGGTTATTGGGACATGCACTAGAAACAATAGCCATTATCTCAACACATTCCGAATTTATGACCCATACATGTCTGATCAAGAAAGCATCAGTACATAACTCCCCTGAGTCACCCAATCAGTGCTTAAACGTAATTTATGTGGCAACTGGCCAGTTGAAATCAACATTATATTGAAGAACATATCTAGGGCACTGATCTAAGAAGGAAAGAGAGGACTCCAGTCTTGGCAATACAGGAGACCATGCTTGTCAGTCCGGACTGCTTTACAAGATGAAGCAAAATATCTCATATATTCCTATCATTAGGAAAGCACAGGTATTGTTGTCTTCATTACATTGTCGCTCAGTGATAAGTGTGCCTGCACCTATCATGCTTGTGGCAATGATTGGATCTTGACTTTCTGATATTTAACTAAGCTGTTTAAGACAATATGAAACTGACACAAATGTGGGAGTGGGCTAATGTACATTTTACAATCATTTAAATAGTTTGTTACTATACAATGGCACTAACAATAACTCAAATTTGAGAACTACTTTCCTAAAAGGTCAGAGGAAGGTGCGAGCAAGTAGAAATTATACTTACAAGGTTTTCAATCCCTCAAGCCCCTTGAACATCTTGTGGTGGACATTTTCCAACCGGTTACTGGTCAGGAGGAGCTCATTCACACCGCTGGATCCTTCAAATGCTCCTTCTTCAATGTCTGTTATCTTGTTGTTGCTCAGGTTTCTAATTGAACCACAATAAAACCAATATCAAAATCAAGTTTTGCTTACTTATTTCAGTGTTTTAATTATCGAGGGCAGTGGTTCTTAAGCTTTTGACTTCAGTGGAAACCCCCACTGATTCACTACTGGACGTCAGGAACCCCACCTAAGCAATTTCTATGATTTGAACCTCAAAACAATACTCAAAAATAAAGAACTAAGTATACATAAAAACTACACAACTAATAAAATATTTTATTTAATACACCAACAACAACATGCACAAATCTAATTTTTTATTTTAATGGGAATATTGGAGCCTTTTAAAAAATGTAGGGACTGAGTTATACTTAGGAGGGCGGCTCACCGTCTATCAAGGTGATGGAATTCATTTCCTCTGCCATCGTGGCTAGACTACTGCCTACAACTACTTGGAAGTGTATTTTACACACTGGAGTAGAACATGATATATTAGACACTAATAAGGAGTATTACTTAAGGATATCTGTGTTATTGACAAAAGGAAAATAAAACTTACGCTTATTCTACTAATACAATTATTTTGAAGTTTCTTTGGTTTGTATTATTTGGGATTATATATCAGGAAAATACTGGGAACAATACACTCTATTTATTATATGTATCAAAAGCAGTATGCAAGCAAACTAGTTAATGGCTATGAAGTTTTCTAAACATCAAAATAAGGATCTCAGACTTAGAAACATCTCTTTAAACTCCACTGTCTCTCACAGGCCTTCTTCAGCCTTTGAAACAAAATCTCCATATAGAACATTCTATCTAATGTCTCTGGTAGCCCCAATATGTTGTATACATGCCATCTTTTTTGGCAATTATGGGAGAGAGTGTTTTTATTTTCATTTGGAAAACTCTTACCCGATGAAGATAGAAGTTGTTTAACAAATGAGACTTTGCTTCTCCCTGTGATGCAGCTGTAAGTCTGTTCTGAAAAGCAAACTGACCTAGAATGATGTAGGTTTAATGTGAGCGTAATTCCCACTTGCCGATTCTAGATTGCTACATTACCATTTCAACTGAATGGAAATTGTGTGTCGTGGCTATACTGGTGTTCTTTTCACTTCGGAATTAGATCATCAAAATGGATATGCTTCTTCATCATCGTATTGATACCTGCTGCTTGATTTCTGGGGAAATTAGATGTGTGACTGCAGACTTTTCACGCTCAGTGCAGCTTAAATAGTGTGTCCTGCTCAATGTGAATTTTGCACCTGAGCTAACAAGTCTGTTTTACAGTCATTCTTTTTTCCTAACAAAAGTTTAATGAAGCGAGAACCCAAAGGCATATGTTGAATGCGAGAATAGAGGCGGAACAGCAGAGTTTTGGGAGTCGTTAGGGAAGCTGGAATCATTCCTGAATTGGTAGGGGCTGCCAAGAACCCCACTGTGGCAGTACAACAGGCCAGCTGTCTAAAGGCTAAACTGATGTGGCAGAGGCATGCAAGTGCAGGGCGAGGGAAGACGCTTGACTGACAGCGGCCACCCCTGTTGAAAAGGAGATATCCCAGCTATGGTACACCCCACTGATCAGGCAAAAGCTCATGCTGTAGTCCACTTGCTTGGCTCCACTCCCAAATCCATTGCATCCAACACTGACAGGAATTAATGAAGCTGTGAAATTACAAAGGGAGGCTGACATGTCACTTCAATAGCAGTTGATCAAGGAGCACACACTAACATTTTACGCAGCTGCGGGAGCTTCTTGAAGATTCCAGTTGCTTCCAGTACTGTGAACTCATTGTTGTTAAGTCGGCTGCAAGGAAAAGAAATGAAAAAGTTTCTCAACAAATACTTCTATCAAAAAGACATGCTTCGGCAGACAGATATCCAGAACCTCATCTGTACTTAGACAACATGTGTAACAATACCATCTTTGGAATGATTCCAGAATATTGACAGTAAGCTCATAAATATATCTGTATGTTTCCAAGATTTATATGCTACACACATATGTATATATGTATATATAGGGGAGAGGAGTTGGCCTAACGGCTAGGACAGTCGACCTCGAATCTGGGGAACTGGGTTCGAGTCTCGGCAATGACGCTGAACATCCTGTGATTCTGGGCAAATCACTTAATCTCCCCGTGCCTAACAAAAATGAATGTGTCCTCATGTAATGCAACTGGTGCTATGTAAAGCGCTCTGATACCCGATTCGGGTCAAGTTCGCGCTATATAAAACTCTGTAAAATAAAATAAAAATACATCTAAAATAAACAAATGCATGCACAGCAGCTCAGGTGGGAGCAATCAGTGCTCTTATTAACCGGGGCTTCAAATAAAAAAAGGCGTGGTTTAGCAAAACCTAAACACGGTCACCTGTTTCAAAAATCCAAAGTTCATGAACTTAAAAAAAAAACCAGAATTCAAACTGAGAAGAAAAATGCCAGATGCACTAGGGTGTATAATAATGACTGAAGAAGTCAGACAAATCTAAAAGTAGCAAACATTATCAGAGCACACTGTTGAAAAATAAAACTATTTTGCAATCTCAATTTTTTTATTCAACCACAGGTCTAGTGTAGATCACCTTTATACACCTGTGAAGAGAAAGCTTTGTAACTGTCGCCACCAATCGAAAGGCATAAAAAGGCGCCTCTTCTATAATTCTAGGTTGGCTTTTCCTTGTAAGTGCAAACTATGCCTAACAAACAAGCTATTGGGGGTGGCATGTTAGAATTAATTTTATAAACCAATCCTAGAAATAAGGTACACTTGTAGTCCTTGTTAAACATAATTTTCTGGTCCGAATTTCAAAAATATACCACCAAACCTCTCTGCAACAATGCCAACAACATAAGGACAATCCCACACCTTACAAACATCGCTCACCAATGTCAACAATGTCAGAAACAAAAGCATCCACAGCTTATTACTGTCTGGCATTCATTAGAGAAATTCTGATAGCTGTAGTGCACCAGGTTTCCTTAAAGTCAGGATGCTTCCCTCAAAGCATCTAACTTCTGAGACCTTAAACATACGTCCATGACTGCCAGATGCCTCCATTGACCCTGACCACTCTTTTACTCCTACACTCATGACATTCAACTCTACACTTACATCAATAACAAACAAGATTAATCGGAGAATTTATGACACAGTATGTCCACTAAGGTCAACAACAGATTTCCTTCATCTTAGTGGCACCAAAGCGAACTATTGATCCTCAGAATAAATTGTTCTTGAACCACCCATGAAACTCTTCTACCTATTCTATGTCAATCATTCCCGCTACCAAGGTGAAATGATAAGGAATCACACCAGACTTTCACAGCCCAGCGCATTTCTATGTCCAATGCTTCTCACCACTAGCCTCCTTTTCATTTCCAAGGCAGTTGCGCAGTTATAGTTAAAGCTATCGTCAATTCCAAACCCAGCTACTTCAACTCACTCTACATAGACTAGCCTAACACGATTGCTGCCTCCAAATGTTTCATAACAGTGCAGCTAGAGCCATAAGCTAACTAGAATGATTTCCTACGGTCCCTCTTACTCACACGGAACCACTCCACTATAATCTTAGTAACGCCTGGGCAACATTCAAAGCCTCTTACCTGAAAGCCAAACCAACAAATGCATCTGCTTGAATACTTGAAACCACAAAATACACATAGATCGAGTACGGTTGCACAACTCTGGCCGGTCTTCCCAAGATCTCAACAGCCCCACTGAAAGCTTGTCTTAATGTGGCCACAAGACTTATAACTGGATCCAAAAAATTCGACCACATCACCCCTCATTTGAAAGCACTCAACTGGTTGCCTTACAAAGCAAGAGTACAATTTAAGTTGGCATGTATCACTCACAAAGCGATACATTACAAAACACCAGTGTACCTAGCCCAGAAAATCACACTATTAGGAGGATGCCGTGTCTCCAGGAGCCACGGAGATCTACTACTGAAACCGGCCCGTTTTCGTAAGAAAATAACTTATGACCGAGCGTTCTCTGGTGCAGCTCCTAGAATTTGGAATGCTCTCTCTCCTAACATTAGGAAAATCCCGTCCATCTCTGCATTCAAAAATGAAGCAAAATCTTATTATATGAGTAAATACCTCCCATAATCTCAACAGACTCGCCATCATCATGGATCCTTCATGATCATATACATGCTACCTCTCCTTGAACATTTACCTTTTTGTGGTCTTGTATATATGTATATTAAGCTTAATGTTTTGCTCTAAATCACTGTACAACAACTGATGACTTGGTAACATAACTGTTTTTGGAAATGCAAATGTAAAGCGCTCTGATACCCTACTCAGGGTCATGTTCGCGCTATATAAAACACCAAATAAATAAATAAATAAATAGTAACACAAAACTACCCTTCCCTAGAGGGGCACTGCTCCAATTGCAAATGTCTGCTATATGCTATAAACAAACTACAGCTCAAATGCAACACACTCCCTATGAAGTCCTTGCTTATATTGTTATGTGCGATCATTCTTCCATCGTTTAGTGACATTACAAAATGAGGATGTCTTGAGTAGAATGCTATTGTCCACAACTCAAGTACCCTCCCAGACAAAATCTATAAGGAGCAAAACCTAAACCTTCTCATGGTTTTAAGATTTCTAAATTGTAAAGGTTCATTTCATAATATTTTTAAATTAAATATACAAGGATGTGCTATTTATTGTTCTCACATTTTTAGTTTTTATGAAATTTACATTCAGTATTAGCATTTCAGTTGTTCATAGCTCAAACATGATGAGATTTATTGAAAATCACAGATTCTAGACATAATCATTAGGCTAGATGTGTGTTTAAAGTTTAAAACAAATGATTAAGTATTTTTCATTTAAATTGTGAAAGCTTTGTCTATGTAAATTTGGCTATGGCTTTGTAAACCAATGCATTGTCACAAATGTGGCATGGACAGAATCTATAAGACATCTATCTTTTTTAAACGGTTTCATAAACAGATTATTTCCTAACTGTGTAGGTCACATTTCTAGGTTCCAGCATGCAATGTAACTAGCTGACTCGTTAAGAGCTTGGAGTACAGAATTTGAAATGCTTACTTGTATGGAAAGCTGTAGACTGTAACCCAGTTTGTGTTATCTTGGACGATGATAATGGCACGCTATACTCATTTTAAATTCACATTAAAGGGCATTGCAGAGGGTGGACAACAGGGGACTGCCATCAGTAGAAGTATACGAATATTACAGGAAGTGTGGGTTCATTAGTAAAAGGGCAGCAGGAGTTCTGAAAACATGTAGGTAAATGAATACGGATAAGGACGTACAAGTTCTACTAAAGGCTTTTTATTTGTTTTGAGTATATACATTATTGGAGCTGCAGGTCTAGTGGTAAATAAGTATGAGTACTGATAAGTGGTTGAGTACTGCTGAATTAATACACATATGTGAGAAGATAAATAATAGTTGATGAATGTGCACTGAAAGTAAAACATGATTACTGGCCTAATTCTGACCTATACATCTACATTTGATTGAGACTGTTATAGACCACTTTTAATTTCATAATCGTCTAAATGTGTGTATATAAATTTCTATACGTAGCTTAACTTGGGAGCACAGTTCATATAGTATTTCCCTCAAATATTGCCAGGTTCTTGCAAACATATTAAGCCCACTTTAGCGTGGTCTGTGCTAATGCAGCAATGTAAGTACTGAAGACACTGCCCTGTATTCGCATTCCTTTTCTCATCCGAAAAGGCTATGGGCCAGATGTATCAAGCTAAATTGCGATCGCAAACGCTGAAATTCTGCGAATTTCAGCGTTTGCGATTGCAATTTAGCTGTGTGCAATGTAGGAAAGAAAAACCTACTCGCAAAATAAGGAATCGCACAATTTGCGATTCCCTATTTTGCGCATGCATTTAGAGACTCGCAATTTGCGAGGCCCTAAATGCTATGCTAGTAGCCATTGCAAATTGCGACCTGGCTTTAAGGAATCGCAAATTACCACCAACTTCTAGTTGGTGGTAATTTGCAAATTCCTTT
This sequence comes from Calotriton arnoldi, assembly GCA_963921515.1. Classification (NCBI taxonomy): domain Eukaryota; kingdom Metazoa; phylum Chordata; class Amphibia; order Caudata; family Salamandridae; genus Calotriton; species Calotriton arnoldi. The sequence continues at coordinate 1,156,414 of CAWUFW010000493.1, read as the reverse complement.
AAAAATGCACTTTTTAGCATTTTCCTTAGTGGCATGTGGCGCACATACATGCCCTTAGGGCATGTATGTGCGCCACATGTGCACACATGCATATTTCAGGGGTGCAACAGGGTATCCTTTTGGCACCCTTGCACCCTTGAAATTGCATGCGCAATTTGCGAGTACCTATTTGGTACTCGCAAATTGCAAATGCAATCCAATTCGCTATTAAGGAATATGTAGGATTCGCAATTTTTTTTGCAAATCCTACATACATTGCATTTTGCGATTCTTAAATAGCGAATCGGTAAAATTCGCTATTTAAGAATCGCAAAAGCAATTCTTGATACATCTGGCCCCATATCTCATCAACATAAAACTAATTCTATCTTTAAGTCTTGGTGTCCTTGATAAATCTGACAATTTAAGGAAACATTTTTAGGATTTAGAAATGGGGTTTCGTTTTAATTGTTCTCTTTCTTAACTTGTTTCATTGACGAATTGTAACCATAGTTTTTATTGAAAGCTTGCTGGTTTGTGTGCATTTCTAAAATATATTTTTATTGATGTAACCTATAGGGTGACTTGATAGTTAAAAGTTGATCATCTTACAGTTCTGCAGTGTACTGGGGGATGTGATCAGGAATTTTTGTTAATTTTTGATTGGAGCAATCTACAGTTGTCCCTTCACAGCGACATTTTTCAGGACAGGCCAGATCTGCAAAACAGTCTCCACTCAGCTTAGATCTGTAATCCTCAGTGCCTGTGGAAAATTAAAACAAAAACAGACAAAGCTTTGAGTACGTAAAGTGAGATGTTGTTACCTAAGCAGGAAAAAGAGGACACATTTAATAACAATGACAGCAATAAGGGTGAGAACTTCAGAGGTTTGGTTAAAAAAAAAAAAAAAGAACTGACATAACAAAACATAGTTTTAAACAAACAGGGTTAAACAACAGAGGCAAAGTACTGGCTGGAAAATTTTGACCAAATGATGCTATATCATAAGCTTTTCACAGCTACAGTGTCTGCTGATTCTGTGGTAGCAATGTGCAAAATCTTAGAATGGCTACTGATTGCTATGCCATATATTTGATTTCGTTGTGCAAGAAAATAATGCAAGTCTAACTTCTATGGTAAATACTGAAAATCCACACACACACTTTTCTGTTCAACTTTGATTCTAACAATTTTGTTTTTTTAAACAATTGGTTAACATCAGTTTCCTGAGTTTTTAAATGTCTCTTTGCTCAGAAGCAGGTTCACATTTTTCTACATTTTTTAGAAGTGTGTGACCAGATTAAAGCCTTGTCTCGCCTCTAAAATTATGTGTGCTAAATGGCAGCAGTTTAATAAGCTGTAGAAAGCTGCGTGACGTTCCATGGTGCTTGACAGAACCATGTTTTACTCATACCTCACAATCACATGGTTAGATCAAGCACAAGAGAAAATCTCGCTACGTAGCTCAAAAGCATCCATAGGCCAAGGATATGACCAAAAGGAACAGAGGAAGGAAGAAGTGAGAGTTGAGGGGTTTCTTCAAGTTTAGTACCTGTGATGTATAGTCTGCGATGCCACAGGGATATATGTGTGACTGTCACTTCCCCCAACGGTGCCAACATGAAGGACAGTGTAAACAAATCATGGGTGACACACTGCTCAAGGAATGGACAGAGGGTTGCAAAGTAACAGATGAAAACACGGTTGACTACTGGCTTCATCTGATACACAGGAAAAAGGGCCAGGATTAGTAGACATTACAGCGGAACAGGAAGAACACAATATTTTGTTTCAGTCATTGGACATTACTTACATCCCAAGTGGTGAACTCCTAGAAAGTAAAGATAGCCAAGAAAGAAAAGAAGACACAGCATTCCCCATTAAGACAAAACAAACTGCATACAAAGCTGCAATAAGTCTGCAGAACACATGTACCGTAAGTATGATCAGTACAGATTAGACCCAGCCACCTTGTGAGGACAAAATAATTTTGCAATTTGGGAAGTGAAAAGAAAGTTAATTAAAAACAGCATACCATTTGCGATTATAGTATGCCTTCTGGTGTCTTCCTTCTCCTATTGGGGTATTTATTATATTTGACTGTGTCTCTTATACTATGACTGAGACTAAAGTAAATGCCAGTGCTTCTCCTGTTCTAACCCTAACGACGGGATATCAAATATGAAATCAATGAACGCTATTGTCAAGTTTTCATTTCAGGGCAAAGCACTAGTACAGCAAATGCACCCTTTACAAATAATAAGAGAGGAGGTTCGGATCCTCAATTATTAGTTCATCAAAATAAAATATAGCACATTTGGACTACAACCTCTGATGCAGAGCAGAGGAAGGCATATACTAACTTTCTAATTATTTGCACTACATACATCCATGAAAGGAATGCGCCGCAGAGGTTATAATGGTATGATTTGAGTTAATAAGGCATACACAAATATGAACAAATATTTTGGAGATATATTAGCACAAAAAGGGTGTGTTAAATCCAGCCATTTGACTTAGGCATTGTATTTACTTTTCATCCTTCAACTCAGTCATTTCCAAAACGTCTCCAATGGTTGCAAAATCCACCATAAGCTTAACACATATCCTAGCATTTACAGTGAAGTGAGCTCACTGCAATCAATGTGCTATACAGTGTGAGTGCTGAAGAGCAGATAGCAATGTAGGGTTAGAATGAAGTGGAACAACTGTACCAGTTATCAATACAGAGATGTGCTCAGCTGCAGAACTAATTTATCTTCTGCTACAAAATAGTAGAAAAGAATTATGATGGACCATCATTAGATGGAAATATTTCTGACCAAGGGAAGAATATGTTACAATTGCCACCAAGGTAAGATGGTGTCAAATCGATTTGTACACAACCACTCAAGGCATATACCAGAAGTCAGTTAAGAGACTGACATTCACTGGACAGAGCAAATATGTGGCAAATTCCAGATAAAAACACAGTAAATCCATTAGATTTTACACATAGTTCTCATCTATCCATATGCTAGTAGAAAATATCAACCCCATCCGTGGGCTGCGCCATGGCACTGAAAATAAAAGTAGCCCAATAAAACAAGTTATTTAGAGCAGTTGTACTAATAAACACATATTAACACATTTATTATTACAGTGCGAGGCTCAAATTCCAGTTTATTAGCACAGAACAGCAAAAGTGACTTTTGAAAAACAGTGTTTGCTGCATCACAAGTTGCGTATAATCATTACTTTACACAAGGAATCAACTATCCTAACAGTCAAAATGTCTCTTCAATATGATTTCACATTATGGTATAAACGTAAGCCATTGCAACTTGACTAAATAGCTGACAATAAACATGAAAAAATGTCATAGCATAAACCGTGTATGCAGATGCAGACTACCTTTCTTTGTTTGTGCCGGTGCTTCTTGACAACGGCACATATTTATCATGATCCACCACAAGTTTGCCCTGTCTCCGTACTCGCATTTGGCAGGGAGAGTCGGTGGTGAATACTGCAGTAGCCTCCTGAGGAATATCTTGTGGCCTGGCACTTATTTTTCCACAAATTAAGCATTGGTGCAGAGTACTATATACTATTTGTTACAGTCATTGACACAGAGGAGGGGCGTCATGGCCCACTCCAGGCTTCACCTATCATGAGCCATTGCCCTTTCCCACACTCTACAATGGCAATAGACAGCAGATTACACTCTATGTATCTGCAATTATTGCTATATTTATTTATATATATATATTAAAAACACACACCTCTGCCAAAGAGAACGGAGATATATATATATATATATATATACACATATATCGATATATATATATATATAGATATATATATAGTATACATGTAGATGTGTACTAGGCTATTTATTACCATTGTTAATTGTGAGGAGAGGTTGTGATGAGAGGCGAAGTCTCCAGTGAGGCATGGTGCCTTTCCCCACCTTCAACAATGGTAATGTATAAATAGCGTATTGGATTATGCCTCCGCACATTTTATGTGTGTGTTTTAACGATTGTATTTAACCAAAACCAGGCTGCAAGGGGTTAACTTTGTCCAGCAAGGTAAAATCACACTCAAGAGATATCTGACTATTAGGAAAATTGTTTCCATGTGTAAAATAATTGTTCAATGCAATCTGTGAAGCAGTAAAAAGTATGTTTCTCAGGACATGTTCCCTGTACTGTAGTAATAAACTCGTATTTTATTTTTGAAATGTAGCAATAAATTGTGAATGTGAGTTTCATTAGTATAAATGCTCTAATTAAGTTGTTATTGGGCCACATTTATTTGGCAGAAATATATATTATACACAATAGCTAGTATATAGTTATGTTTAAGCCGGAGCTTCCATTGTAAAGTTGTTATTGGCGTGGTTCAACGAATCTGACCATACCTTTGCAAAAACGTTATTTGGCATGGCACGTTTGGTGCCGATCCATCAAATCTGGACTTAAATTCTGGCATTCCTCTCATTTTCAATGAAGGAGAGCAAAGTTGGAAGCTCAACCTATGCAGAAATGCCTCCAGCCTTTAAAGCATACATATACATAGGCCTACCTACTGGAAGTAACACAAAGCTGATTCTTGCTTGGCACTGGAGTACATGACAAAGTTGTTTGTTCAATGGCTCTCTGCATTGATCTTGTCGGATCTGACAATGCAAGGAAGATTCGATTACATGACTAATAATTTCAGCAAGTCAGTCAGTTCTCTAAACACTCTACATGTCAGCAGGGTTCACCGCAAGATGGTGTCCACATTTTTAAGTGAAGCTCTTTTGTGGGTCTGGAGAAGCAAAACAGTAATCTTAGACAGTTTGGGTGATGGGTCAGTGAAGTACTTTCTTGTTTCTCCAAAATTCCAGGGAAGGCCCCTCTAACGTTTTGGCGGGCCCCAGAATCCCTGTTCACATCTTGTGCAGAGATGGGTTTTCCAATGAATATATTTGATAGATTAGCTTAATTTTCTAAGAGAAAATGGCAAAGCAGGGCGTCCAAATTGTTACTTTCTTTGAGGTCCAAAAGGTATCAATTAGAAATTCAAATTTTTAGAAACAGTGCCAACTCCTAGGGAGAGACAATACAAGCCAATCCCCTCAGAATTTTCATATTTGCCTTCCCTCACAAACAAAGCAAGGTGTACCCAGAAGGAGGGACGGGAATGACAGGTAGTAGGGTAGAGCTCTAGTCAGAGGTGGCACCCACAGTCAAGCATACACCTCTCTGAGCACTGAACCTAAAGATGAGGAATTAATAGTATGCATGGTGCCACAGAGGAATAGATTATATAAACCATATAAACCTTACTGTAGGCTATTACATGTAGCAGAAGCCGCCTCAGCTAGGTTGATAGCACAGTACTGAGGGACCACTATGCAAAGGGGTAGAGTGTCTACACCTCTTTCTATAAGGGAGAAGGGACTCCTGAAGGTCAAAACCTTCAGGAAAAGAAAAAAAGTGCTAATACTGGTACAGGGGAGGCCTAGTTCTCACACTCAGAAACCACCATCGTTAGGATTAACAAGAAATGCAATTGGCAACTAGAGTAAAATTACATGGATTCTTACCAAACGGAAAGCGATTTTTAAATCATAATCAGAGGAAAGCAGGCTTTGTTATCCGGAAAGGCAACCTGAACACTGGCAGAATAATGCAGTCTTAGCTGGGGTTCTAGATTTGGGGCATTTCAGTCCATACAAATAAAGTGGTTTGCACTGTTTCAACAAAACTAATGACATACTGATGTATGACAATGAGCCAACAGCACATTATAGCATAAGTGGAGTGTGGCGAGAGCCCACAAAAACATCACTAATGCTATCACAATATGGAGTCACCCAAGATGCGGGTATCAGTCAATGTGTAGACTGGTGGTTACGGAGTCAGAACCTCATCTGTGGTTTCTTTGCTTAGACACATTATATGCATAGTGGTCTCAACGCGAAGGGTGCATAAGGACAGTGATGGAGCTTGACTGTTGCAGCAAAACTGCAGATGGGCGAGGCTGGCAAATCCACATCGATGCAGATCGTTAGACCTCTGCAAGCCAAAAGTCTGATCCGTTATCTATTTTAAGAAATCCACTTCTGTCTCTTTTTTCTGGGCAAAGGAAAATAATTTAACAAATAAAATAAAAAGCTTAATCATGAATGGTAGCCATCTGATCCTTAAAGAGAGGGGTCAATGACCCAAGCTTTGATCCTTAGCCTGCTCTTCTTTCCCATTAACTGTAGTGTACCCCAGGACTCTGTTCTGTCATCCATTTTCTTTAACTTTTAGCTCCTATCATTTATTTTCAACCTAATTCATGGTGAGGCGCTACATTTTCAGACTTATACGAGTGATACGCAGCTCTGCATTCAGGTAGCTGGACCGTCTGATAAGGTCCTCCGAAAATTTAGTGAGCATTTAATTTATGTAATGTGGTGGCAGGGAACACATCAATATGTTTCTAATATTGCTAGTCTAAAATTTAAGTCAACATTTTGACACTGCAGGCAGAATGGAGTTAAAAGAGCATTATGTAGATTTTCATAAGGGGCTACATGATCACAAAGACGGCCTTGTTTACCTTTTGAAGCACATTTTAAAGGCAAAGGGGACCAGAAGGAACAGTTTGGATAAGAACGGGTCGTATTCTCTTAGCACTTTCAGACATATGCCACAATACATCTAAAAAGGGAAGAGGGCTGCATGCAATGTCTCAGAGGTTGAGAAAATAAGGCTGCTATTAGCCTACAGAGGACAAGGAGATGTCGCCACAAACATGGATGTTGTGTGCTTCAAAACCACATGCATCGCCTCTTCTAGACACTATAACAACACAATGGCTTCCTTCTGAGGGTTAGGGTGACTGCAGTGTGCCAGTCCAACTGTAGAGCCAAACCTACCTGGAATGAAATACTGTTCCTTTGCTATAGCAACAGGAAGAGAGAGAAAAACACAGAAAAGATGGGCCGAATGTCAGGAAGCAGAGAATGAGCTTAATTACATTAAGAAAGGAATGAAGTTAATAACAGACAAGCTAGTGCACAGAATATGGAATCAAAGCAGGAGCTGGTGCAACACAAAGTAAGCATTTGGTGGCGCAGGCATCTGAAACATGAACAGCAAGAAATATTTGGACTCAACCATGAAACAGCAACAGACTATAAAAAGAGGCACCTGGGACAGGTGGACACCATATCAAGGGAAGGCCTTTTAGGGTTGGAAACCAAGTGAGGAGGAAATGGCGCCAGATTTGGAGATGTAAACAGTTAATTTCGCATTGAGGTTCTTTGGGTAACAAGCATAACAGGGATCAAGAAGTAGCCCAAAACAGTGAGGATTTTGCAGGAATTCAAGCACTACTTAATATTTTAATATTTTCGGGACACAAAAGAAACAATGTGGTTCCTCAAAAAAGAGAGGGAGTGCAATATGCCACGACACAGCACTGCCAGCTTCACTGCTGAATGTAGACCCCTTCTGTGCCATCACAACCCACAGCGAAAGCTGCAGGATCAACACCGCCCTCCCCCCAATGCTTCTCCTTCCTCAACAAAGCCGGGTTCAAGAGCGCCCAATAATTCAGGAGAAGCCAGCTGCCTTTGCCAGGACTTCTATAACTACTGTTTTTGGCAACAAAAGAAAAAATAGCAGCTGAACTAAGCAAATTACCTGAGCAGCGGAATTTCTTGCTTTTGATCTGCCCGATCCTTTTGTTAGCCAGTCGGCGGGGGCTGGTACAGCGGGCACCGCTGGTCTCAATGGGGTTTGTGTGCAGATAATCCGCCAACCACTTCAGATGGCAGTCACAGATAAATGGGTTCTGAGCCAAATGCCTTTCAGGGATGAATGGAAATAATTTTACACATTATTTTCACGTGACCGGTCACTTTTTAAAGTATTAATCTGCTCTAGAGCGGGAATGCACACAGAATGAAATTACCATTGTGACAGCACTAACTAAGCCATTTCCCCCCGTTAGCAATCCCTCCTAGTGACCACTAAGCAGAAGTGACAGGAAAAATACATACAGTGTCTGAACAGCACGCAGCGGTGAAAATGTTCCTTTCGCAATAGTCTGAAGCTTGTTGTCATATAAGGAGAGAAGGTTGAGGTTGTGAAGATCCTGGAAGGCATCCACTCGTAAGCAGTTTAACTTGTTGGCATTCAGCAACCTGTTCCAACACAGAAAATACACAGCGGAAGGTCAGCATGACAGCATCTGCAAACACCGCCTGTACAACCTGCCCCTGCAATAACTTAATGCTTTACTGGCCCTTAGGCGGAGATTAGTGAGATTAAAAGGAAGCAGCTAATGTGGCTGAGAAGTGCCATGCATTGTGCTATTTTATGCATTGGCTCTGCAATCACTAAGTATGGTAGCACCAGCAGCACTCCTGACGTAAGTTGTATAAGCGTAATCTATTGGTCATTTCAGAATGTTAGTGTCCCACACAACACACAATGGACCTCAGTACATTAATGACAATATGCACGGACAGGTGGGTTGCACAAAGGCCCGTGGCGATGAGCAAAAGACGTTGCTCGTCTGCACGGGCGCATGTCTCAACAAGACACATCTCATTTGGATGAAAGCAAGTTCCATGCATAATAGTTCCACTCTCTTCTACCGTGCAGTACCTTCCACAAAGTACAGGATTTACTACTATCGAGCACTGGGCAGGAATGGGCTAGTGAATGGGACATGGTTTGCTTCCTGTAATCCCTTTCCACCCAGGCATTACAAAAAACTGATGGTAAACATAACTACCAGATTAAGAATGTTGGAAAGTATATGTAATTAGGCCAAGTATCTTTACTGGGCACATAACAGTTACAATTGTTGCACTTCTTTCATGCACTCTTTGTGAATGGCCTTCTTGTGCTTGTTCATTTGGACAATTCTGATGCGCCCCAGTGAAGGCATGGAGCTGGAGAATCTTTAATAAAACACATCAGTTTTTCTTTTACAAGAGTGCTTTTGAATTTATTTTACAACTACTAACTCACAATTACTTCACACTTTCTCTATGTAAGGATTTCAAAGATTCATTTTCTGGAAGAGTTTTGATCTGCGGAGTAGAACGACTAAGAATAGTGTCTCACCACACATTGTATCGCTAAAGAAAAAGGTCAGGTGCTGAAACTTTGTAAAGGTAACATCCCCTTTCAAGTCTCAAGGACCACAACATACAGTGGGCACCATTTATTTTACTAAATAATCAAGTTGGTGACCCTGCCCTTTCATGGTGCACGCTCTGCGTTTTAGCTCGGTTAGTGATTGTTAGACAAAGCTGTGCAAAATGTTTGCTCTAACACACTGGTTGATCTTGTGCATTCCATACAGAGACTGTGGGGAAAAGTGGTGACCCATGGGAAGCCACAGTAAAAAGATAGGCAAGCAGTAAAATTTGATAGACCCAGAAGTTCTTTTGGCCATTAATGTCACTTTCAGTCTGATCTGTTAAGGGTGTAGGACCCAGCCATGCTGTTCCATTACTACACTTTTGTCTGCATTCAACAGTGAGTACTGGTTGAGATGGTGCATGTTTTGTCAAGACTCCTGCTTACCATCTAGTTTTGGAAGTGATCCTAATTCTTTGAATCATAAGTCTAAAAGAAAAGGTTCTGTGTAAGAGCAATCCACTATATATGTTTCCAGCGTGGAGAAGAGAGCTAACAGAAACTTAAGATAAAACATGGGGGCACAAAAGAAGTAAGATCCGTAGACTTTTTGCAAGAATACAGAAGGGCCTATTCACAAACTGCACTTTGCAGAATGTTTTGTAGAACTACAGTAGTACTAAAAATGCACTACAAAATACTATCCACAAAATACATGCAAAGGCTTACGCCTCCGCCTGTCCTATATTTTTCGGTGCAGAGATCTCGTCCTACTGCAGAGTCTCCACCCACAAAGGTATACGTTTTAGTAGCAAATGTGGAGGGACAGAATAAAAGGCTGGAAAATGGGGAACTTTTATGACTAAAGGGAGAGGGTTTAGTAGGAGTAAGGAGCGGCTACGCAAAGGCTGGGGATGGAATATGGAGGTACCTGCACTCACCCACAAACTGCACTTCTATACTTAGTGCTGCTAAAAAGGGCCCAAAAATGTTGTAAATGTACTGCAGCTCAGAGCTGGAGTCCAGCACCACCCATGGACACTGACTGATACTCAGTAGCGGCTCCTCGAGGGAGTGCTGCAGGGCGGCGGGGCGGGGGAGGGGCAGGGTGTGGGGTAGTAAACTCCGTAATTGGGCTGAACAAAGTTGAGTAAAGAAATAAATAAACAAAACGAATTACATTGCGCGCGCTGCAACGCCAAATCAGCGATGCAGCGCGCAATGTAATTCGTTTTATTTATTTATTTCTTTACTCAACTCCGTTCGGCCCAATTCAGGAATTTACTACCCCCCACCCTGCCCCTCCCCCGCCCCACCGCCCGCAGCACTCCCTCGAAGAGCCGCTACTGCTGATACTGTAAAACCCTCCCTCAGAAACTAATGGAGGTATGGACTTGAAATAAACCCCATAGGAAGTAATATTACATTAAATTAAATTATGTAAAATAGTTACAAATATAAATGTTAATTTATTGTAAATATATATCTAACAATGATACATTTTTTATTTTAACATTTGTTAATGACTTTTTAATTTACAAAGTAGGGTAATGTTCATTTCTATCATAATACTATCAAATTACTTTTCATGAATTCTATTGATCATTTGTAATAATTATTATTACATAATAAAATTATATATTTTTACTAAATATATCCAAAATATTTACATTTAAATTTAAAGTAAAAGTGTTGTAGTTTTAAAAAAGTTCTACATATAAAATAAATATAAAAAATATTTTACATTAATATTTAACATAAAATACTTGCAACAAATTTTCCCAAGTTTAATAGTCTTTTAAAAATGTCCCCACACTTTACCAATGGAAGTTATCCACCAGTGGGGAACAAACACTGAATGAATCAACAGCTTCATCATTAGTATGTGATTTGCAATTGAAAGCATTTAAAGAAGCATTCTGGTGTCTAAAGAAACAGGAGCAGGCCGCAGGGACCTAGCAATTATTTTACAGAGATCTTCACAGCAAACTCATTTTAAGCAATGCATTCTACAGTGATGAAATCTAGCCATATATTCTTTCTCTCAAAATTAAGCCAAACACCTCATCCAGTAGGATAAATGCACACCTTTGGCAATGCCCAGCCCTGATAGCATGGCCTTCTGGTCCTACCTACATATGTGCTCCAGTCTCATAATCCTAGCTCACAGTAAACAATCTGCAGAGTTCAATGGAAATCCACTTGGCCTTGCACATGGGCCAACAAATGAAGCCAGCACAGTTAGCGAATTAGATCCGAAATGTTCACATAAATATGAAGCCTATGTATTTGTTTGTCAGCCCATGAAAACATTAGTGTAGACGGGAATGCTTAATTCCCACAATTCCTTGCCTGCCCTTAATAGGACTGCTCAGACAATATTTGTATGCAATCATACAGGAGAGAGTTAATAAACACTTACAACAACTGCAAAGAGAAAAGGCCCTCGAACAGACTTTTTGGAAGTTCAGTAATTTTGTTTCCATAGAGAACGCTGCAGAAAAAAAGAGAAAAACATAATTAACATGACCAACAACCAAATATTAATAACAGCGTTTGCCTTATTAAGGCACCTCACATCTACATGTCATCCAAATGACCCAAGGTTTCACAGTGCAAGCAAGCAAAGACAGCTAGGAAAAACCCGAGCACTCTCCATCCTGGAGAATCCATTTCATTTTGTCGGGTGGCTTTCTCTTACTTTAAAAAAGAGAGATGTTACACTTCTCAAGTAGTTCTGCCTTCAATTCTTTTTCTACATTTTCCAAACATTTGCCTGGAAAAGTGAATGAAATAGAATGCTGGCAGGCTCAGAGGTGAGATTTTAAGTCGACTAAGCTAACTTTGACACAGTCATATGTGTTCCACCTCAGTAACACTGGGGACTTTCATATGCTGTCTGGCAGCCAATTACATCCCAGGGCTCAGTTTTCTGGATCTCTTTGCAGACTTCGGGCCTTATTTATCGCTTAGTGGATGGGATACCTCATCACAAACATGGCAGACATCCCGTCCACTCTATTGCAAGTGCATCATTGCCTATGGCACTTATAATGCGGTCAGTCACGTGTGTGAGTACGTATCCCACTCACCAAACTCTAAATAAGGCTCATCGACTGCATTATCCACTTTCTTCTCTTTCCCTTTTTAGGTTTCAGCTACAGACTGGTAGACTGATAGACTGATCAATTCCAACGCATACATACATTTAGAGTGGGCTTAGAGTGGGCTTTGGGTCAGCCCCTTGCTCATGAAAGGGAGGCTTTGCTGTCAATCTAACTTGTCTGCACTTTATTCAATGGCTTTCCAATCTATTGTTGCGGTTCTCCCACCCAGGATCAATCCTATCTCACAGTGATTTAATTGGATGAGTTCTAGCCATCTACTCATGACTTGAAGGTATATATTTTTCTTATTTTACAGTGAGCACTCCCTGGAAGTGTGTGTATCTCCTCTCTCCATTTCCTGTCACTCCCCTTCTCCATCTGCTTTCCAGACGCCAACCCTTGTTCCGAATGGCCCCGGTCCTATTCCCTGTGGAAAATATTATATTTTTACATTTTTCTTGAAGGCCCAGCATCTGCAAATTTTGCAATTAACATTCTAACATGATTGCCTGCAAGACAGGCATAGTGTTAGAACAGTAAATAAAAATGATCACAATGCACCTGTAATGGAGCACATATGTGCAAAAGACATGATGCATGCATGCACATTGGTGGCCATCTTAGATTGGCCATCTTTAATTGAAAACAAAATTGGCAGGAGTGGGCGCGCATGCATATTGAGGCATGCATATACACGTAATTGCCAAAAAGCATAATCAAAGCAAATAGCTCAACCTTTTAGAGATGAGACATACTTGCTTTGTCATGATTGTTTTATACACTTGCAAATGACAAGTGGGTCCAGTAATAGTGAATTTGCTGCTGCATAGAAAGTGAATAACATAAGATAAAAATACAGTAACAGAACTAATCATGTATTCAGAGTGATTTCATTGCCTATTCCTAGATTTGTATATAGAAAGGGAGAGAGACCCCTTGTTATCACCAAGGGAATAGGGTACTCTAAACAAGTAAAAAACAGATTTCCCCTTGGATAATACTAAGGACAATAATCCCTACTCATCACTGAGTAATACCTTTACATAACTACAATAGTACTATACAAAGAATTTTCAATCATATAAGTGATAACACTCTAAAGTTATTGCAAATTATTATTTATTAAAAACAGAATCCTACAATATATTGTTAAAATTCATATCATATCTCATATGTTACACAATTCCATATATCATAAAAATACATACAAGAACATTTCTTAAAACCCCACAATATACATCTGATACATTAGAACATTGACATAACATAAAATCAAAAAGAGAGAAAAGAGAATTTAGACAGTATACTTTGTCTTTTATGAAACACATCCAACGGAACAATTAAATAACTAGGCCTGGATACACAGTTTCTATTTTGTATCTACAGATCCAATTATTCCAAGGATTGTGTCAAATGATGCGTCGACGCGTTTCTATGGGTTTTGTTAATATTCCATCTTTTTCAAGACAAATAATTTGGCAAGTCTCTCTTTACAACTTGTAAAATGACCACTGTTTTAAAACCTGTGTAGAACAAATATATATACACTCTATCTTTTATTCCGGAAGAGTCTACATAGGGCCCTCCTCCATCTCGAGGTCTCTATAATTCAGCACTGTATTTGTATGTTGTCTCTGCGTTTTTCTATTTGGTTAATTCAGATATCTTAATCATTGAACCTCTTCATATGCGTGACCGATATTCTACTGTTCTCTTTATCGTGTCTATTTAATTATCTCCTTGTTCAGCTCCGTAAGTTGTATGCGGAGATACTGCTTGCATGAATATTCTTAACCGAGGGGCCATAAATCCGGAACCTCCTCTGTCTCGTTGTGCTTGTAAGACGCAGTCAACTGCAGCCGTGTGCTTTCTCCTTGTTGAAGGCCGGCCTTCAACAGATTAAAATAAAAGAATAAAAGATAGAGTGTATATATATTTGTTCTACACAGGTTTTAAAACAGTGGTCATTTTACAAGTTGTAAAGAGAGACTTGCCAAATTATTTGTCTTGAAAAAGATGGAATATTAACAAAACCCATTGAAACGCGTTGACGCATCATTTGACACAATCCTTGGAATAATTGGATCTGTAGGTACAAAATAGAAACTGTGTATCCAGGCCTAGTTATTTAATTGTTCCGTTGGATGTGTTTCATAAAAGACAAAGTATACTGTCTAAATTCTCTTTTCTCTCTTTTTGATTTTATGTTATGTCAATGTTCTAATGTACTAGATGTATATTGTGGGGTTTTAAGAAATTGTCTTGTATGTATTTTTATGATATATGGAATTGTGTAACATATGAGATATGATATGAATTTTAACAATATATTGTAGGATTCTGTTTTTAATAAATAATAATTTGCAATAACTTTAGAGTGTTATCACTTATATGATTGAAAATTCTTTGTATAGTACTATTGTAGTTATGTAAAGGTATTACTCAGTGATGAGTAGGGCTTATTGTCCTTAGTATTATCCAAGGGAAATCTGTTTTTACCTATTCCTAGATTTGACCTACAATTTAATAGCACAGAACTGCCAGTGCAGCAGGGTGTCAAAATTTTGTTGCCAGAACGTGGTCTGACATATATGTTGTCTCCTAAATATAATTACAAAAAATATCGCCTCACTGGAGTTAATAATAGAAAGTCAATATCATTCCAATGGGACAATATTTTTGTAAACCATATTTAGGACAATATGTCAGACGATGTATCTGTAGATGATATTGTGACATACATGAGTGTCTTCCCAAATTTCACTCAAAACTCAGACATTTAGTACTTCAAAGTAAATGTGAAGTTGACAGCTTAATAACAAGCAGACGTTTACATCAAGACTCATCCGAGACACATGTGAACACATAACCGGCATACTTGGTATGTGTTTCTTATTAAAGATACCTGTATCAAGATGGTCGCTATACATCTTGTCAAGATGTACATGTGGGCATGTATTATGACTCGTGCACATGGGTGCCCTGTGACAAATGCGCGCATGTATCACGACTGTTGCAGGCGCATGCATCATGACATGCCCACCATTTATTTTTAAATGTACCAGTCCAATATGACAAAAAAGAAGCACCGCATCAGCAAATTGCTGCTTCAGAGCCCCTCTTCCCTTAATAGCAACATATGGCCTTGGGCAACGTGGACCTGCAAAGGCTCGGGGAGGGGGGCTGCATGCCTCCTCCCCTTTTTGACAAATTGGCCCTAAGGGATGGGGTCTGCCTCAGTGCGGTTGAACCCTGTGACCAGCTCCATGCTCTAGATTGGCTGCCCATGGGGATTTGGACACAGTCCAAGGTCAGGCCCTATGGCCAACTCCAGGCCACAACCGGCGGAAGGTTGCGCGCGGCAGTGGGGGAGGGGTTGCCTTTACGAATGGTAATAAAACTCACGCCCTCACCATGCACTGCTAATTACCACACACATTACATCAGTCATGACATGTTCTATGACATCATCAATAATATCATTGCAACATTTGCAATGACATCAATGATGACAACAGTGTGCATGGTGGGGGCACGATTTATAGTAACCTCAGGGCAAGAGTTATAGTTACTAAATATAACTATAACTGGGGAATTTCTGTGTTTTTTTTGTTTAAAATGTTGCCAGTGAAATTTTCACCCAAGTATAACGTCACTTTAACCTTTGTTTTTTTCTGTGAATATATATATCTATATATTTGTAGATATATAGATATATAATTTTAAAGTACAGATGAGACAGGAAAGGTTGGGTAAGAGCGGGGTAGGAGAAAGTAAACCCCAACAGTGGATTTGGGTGTGGGGGTGTATGATCGTGGAGAAGAGGTAATATGAGGAAGGGAGCAGCACATGTGGAAGAGAGAATGAAAACTCATGCACTCTCCTGATGTGTTGAAAGTAAAATAAAAAAAAGTATTCTCAGCAAATCAGTGGAAGGTTACAACTCATCCAATCAGAACAATGTAAGACCAAAATGCTCATGGGTAGGACAATCACTAGAATAGGGAGGAAATCCATCGACTCTGAAGCACGGAAGTAAGACAAACTTCAAGCCCTTCAATTATGCAATGGGCTGACAAAAAGCCAGCTCTATGCATACTGGAAACAATAGTTCAGACCAAGAGACAGCTAAATTTATTTGCAGCCACAGGACATCACACATAACTCACTATAAATCAGAAACAAATTAATGGGTAGATCACAAATGTTACACCTTTTTTGCACCCACCTGTGCTGGATACAGAAAAGGTTGCCTTGGAATGCCAGCAAAAGCATAGAATTAAAAGTCACATTTCATAGTAAACAGCACCAATTAGTATTTTGAGCTAGAACCAGCAATGGAAATTAGAGTTAAATCCAGTATAATGTTGCAAACCCTGTGTACAATGCAGATAATGCATCCTGATATTGACTACTCAGGAAGGAACGAGTTGGAGAATTATTTCAGCAACACCATGGAGAGGTTGAGTATGATAAAGGCTTGAATATACTTAATCAACACATTGCATAGTGACTGGCACCTATTACAGTGGGCAGTATGTGTAAAGCAGAATTTACAATAAAGGGATGGAGAATGGAATTCTGAAAGTCTATGCATGTTTTCTCCACCCACGTTCTGCCTCTAGTGACTAGCACACAAACCTGTGAAATGAAAAGGCTTGCTTTTTAAAGTAACAATTTACTTAACCCTTTCACCTAAACTAGAATATGGAAAGAATGCATCACTTATTAATCTTATTTTGCAAATATTTACAACCACGAACAATTTTAATTTTGTAATATAGTACTAGATTTATTTCAGAAAGACCAATTTCCACAGCTACAAGCGCTAAAACCATCAGTTATATGTTGATGACACAAGTTGATGTACAAGTGTCTGAAAGTGTGGTTTGATTACAGAAGCAAAATGATTTATACCTGTTGATGACACAGAATGAGTTTCCAAAAGTATAGATTGATTACGGAAGCCAAATGAATTATGCAAGAAATGTGAGTTTTGTGTACAGCTACAAGGTGGCTTGAAAGTTTGACATCATAAGTTCTACGTTCCAGCACTTGGAAGTAAAGCAGATGTAGATAAATGGGTTTTTATACCTGCAGCCAAAAATGCCAGGGATTCTTGGAGAGTGCGCATGCAAGGCACTCCCCTTTCCTCTAAGGTGAGGTGCATACTTACAGCGAGTTGAGGGAACGCAGGCCTTGGAACGCATCAGGAGCCAGCTCAGAGATCTGATTGTTGCTCAAGTCGCTGAAATTAGAAATGGCGGCACGCAAAATTAATGTGATCCTGTTTCCTGAATAAAAGAAATTACTTAAATTGCACATAATTGGAACTTGACATAATCCAAAGAAAGATAAAGAGTTACTAGGTGGAGAAACCATGAGTTCAACACCCTTCATCTGAAGAAGCAACACAAACAACGTTTTTGTAAGAACAGATTTTATTAGAATATAATTTCATGCATTTCCAATTATCTGAATCCACCAGTGCTGGAAACAGAAAAGGGTTATCTAGGAATCCACAAATAGAAGAGGTGGCAGTAGAAATGGAGCAGAGGCCCTAATGCATGCATTTTTACAAACTCTATCCATAAGAAACTGAAATCAATGAATAATGAAATAGTAAAGCCAGACTGGCTTACTTAACTATTCACAAACAGACCACATTTTAAGACAGCTCAGGTTGTTAAGGCCCCACCTGTAGACATCTGTGTGCATTGAAGAGGTCCCTATGCAAATAGCTGACCTGGATAATGCGCGTCACACAAAGATGTGTACAGTCTTTGGACACAGGTTTGGGATGCAGTATACATTCAAAATGATTAATGTGCCTGCTGGAGAGCACAGAGTGCAGGGGACAAGTTTGTATCCTCGTAGGATAGCTCCTGGAGTCAGTATGATTGTGGAAGAAATCCTGGTGTTACACGCAGATCACAAGTCTGGATCCTAGTAAAATAGCTCAGTTGGTTGCGCATCCACTGCAAGAATTGGCCTGAAACCTGCAAGTCATCTGTTTGAATCCTTGCTGGATTCAACGCCATGTTTTTTCTCCCCTGATTAATAAAGCAAGCACTTAATGGTTTAGGTAGTAATTTATTCCTGCTAATAAGTTCCAAAACCCAATTAGCATTGTATATTATGCCAAGGGCATAATTTGTGTAACTGCATAGACAGACCTACATACCTCAATACAGAGGGAGAAAGTAAAGCACTTTCATAACT
This sequence comes from Calotriton arnoldi, assembly GCA_963921515.1. NCBI lineage: Eukaryota > Metazoa > Chordata > Amphibia > Caudata > Salamandridae > Calotriton > Calotriton arnoldi. Next base: position 1,137,987 of record CAWUFW010000493.1, on the reverse strand, counting down.
CAGGTTATCTCTTTGCAACGGTGTGAAGTGATGGCAGCCATTGTTTCCTCGCATGGGCTTCAGCATCTGCACAAAGGCGTACAGTGTCCTGCAGGGCTGCCTTCGACTCCAGACGCCTGCTCCCACCAAGGTCCTGAATATTTCAAAGACATTAGGAGCTAGGCTCTGGTCGGAGAAAGAGGTTCAAATCTGCCTTACACTGCCGCCAACAAGCCGCAGAGCGCTGCCATGCATGTCACAACACACGCGGAGTGCGCACTGACACAGCTGCATGCGTCCTGTTGTGGCACACTCAACCGGCCACAGCGGATCTGATTCACCTGGGTAAAGGCGGAACCCAGTTCTAGAATAGAACAGGTGCCATGAGGAACAAACCAGACTACAGTCCGTTCAAAGTGTGGCGATTAACCTGATTTCAGGGATAGGAAAATGTGATCTAACCCCATTGGTGGAAGTTCTTTACTGTCCAACTCTGGTTCTGTTCAAGGTTTATGTGTGATACACTGCAAAGTATAAGACATAACCACCCCGGAAATACTGAAGACCAACTACCTGGGGAGCGCCCTATGCTAAGGATACCAGGGCCTGCTGGGAATGCCATGATGCTGTGATGAAAATCTACGCTGGGAGCTTTTTCTGCCACCACTGCCCCCTGAATATTAAATAATACTGTCATTCATCCAGAAAAATCATAATGGTGCCCGCTTCTGATTATTGGAACAGATGGAAAAACTGTCACGAACATAGTGCTCCTTCTCCCAATCATACATCTAAGACAAGAAATAGAAAAGGGAAATAAACCACAATACAGCCCACTCACATTCTTCGCAATTTCTTGTAAGGTGAGAAGGCGCCAGGAGGGATGACCTTGATTGAATTTTGCTCTAACCGCCTGCAAGAGAAAAGTTTGAATAGTAATGAATAACAAGCATTAGCAAAGTCAATAGGTCTGGTTGCTCTTTGAGCCCTGACTAAATAACAAAAAAGACTGCTTTCTCTAATACTTAAATAAGATGAGTCATTTTAATATATGATGACTCCGCATGCTTTTGCGATGTAAAACAGTATATTATGCATTGCAGTGCAAGCACTCCATAAGTAGCTGAATGATACCTCAAACAGGCAATAACTTGTGGTGAGCGGGAAATACTCCTCTAGGCCAAGCCAAAGCACTCCTCTTGTATATTTGAAAGAATTGGTAGCAAAATGTCATGCAGACAGCTGCACTCTCAAACCAGACCTACAAAGCGAATAGAAAACTCTACAATGGGGCACGTAGCACATAAATTTGCTCAGTTTACTGTAAGTCATTTGCATCAGGGTTATCTTTCAAGCAATGTGTTTTTTGCTGTCGCACCAGTTAAGAAGGACTGTTGGAAATATAGGGCTCACTGCGCCTGTACGCTAGATGTATGCACGTTTGCTCCACAATGTGGAAGAAAACTACAGGGACAAAAGGCTCAATTAAGTAGCAATGTACAGCATGACAGGCAGAGTGCCAAGTTGTGAACCCCACTAGCCAGCTCGCGCTTCAGATAAAGGGTTGATTATGCTGGGAACATCGAACATTATATTATATTCTAATAGCATTTAAGTAGCGTTTTACTACCCCTTACAAGGCCCAAAACATTGTAATCAAAATGCCTTTAGTCAGCTCCGACTCAGACATCCTACAAAAGGGAGGAAAGTGAAGAATCCAGTAATGCACAAAGAGAGGGGCATGACACAAACACTTAGGTGCCCACTTCTTCACAAAAAGTATACTGAACTCCTGCTCGCAGGCCCAGTTATCATCTGATCTTCAGCTTTATCGACACAGAATCAAATTCATTTCAGAGTACAAATTCGAGCTCAACGTCCCGTGAAAAATCTAATTAGATTCATCCCAGGATCGCAAAAAACTGATGAAAAACAACCCAGAAGAAACATCTGCAAGCCTCAATTGAAATATAAAAGAATTAAAAGTGTCTTCATCCCCAGAAATGTCAAAAACAAAGCAACACCTCTTTACAGTGCTGATTGGGTAAAGTAATTCTGTTTATACCCGACTAGAGAGGATGCCCACACCTTCAGGATGAACAATCTTACACTGGAAAGTAAGTGTACATTATTAGGCAAAGAAAACAGACTGCAAAGATGAGGGTGAGATCCTCAAAACTGCATCTTGTGAAATTATACGTCATTCCCAGTCCCAAACACAAAGGGGCGCCTTTTTGCTGTTATGTTAGACTTGTAGTAGCAAATGGCTTTTCGTACAACTGTAAAATCACTTTTCTAATTCCGAAAATGTGGTTTTGCAGTCGCTAATGATTTTACTCACACAGGTTTCCATATTGAGTAAATCTGTGGGTCATGAGCGCGCAGACCAATGTTAGTGAGTACGCAGATAATGTTTTCAAAGCGCTTTCCAGCCTGGAAATGGTCAGATTTACTCCAGTTAAAGGTAGGACTAAATCCATTTCTAGGTGAAGGGGAAAGGAACACTCAACATATTGGTGCAGGTTTACAGGAATGAGCTTCCCTCCAAGAAACATAACAATTAGAAAAGTAGCAAGAGCACTTGAATGTGCTTGTTTTACCTCCATGCCACTCCTTCTCAGGATGATACCTGGTGAGCTGTGTCTGGCATCGGCCTCAAAGTCTTACCTGAAGAGTTTTCACGATCATGTGAAATTAATAAATCTACACTCCCACGAGGTGAGTGCAATTTACTCGATGCAATTTAATAATTTCTTTCAGAGTAAGGCCCCATGAATCCCCACATCTGTTGGCGGTCATAAGGGCACACTATGGGCTCCTCTACTCAACTGAATAGCAATCTTCAAAACAAGTTTCAGCTCGGAACCCATGCTCATGCAGTTTTAAAGGATGCAGTATTAAAAAAAAATATCTTGTGGATGGGGAGTGTAAATAAAGCTTTATTAACCCAATATTAACCCAATATTACTGAAAATCTAGTGACATTGATATATTACTTCTCGATGCCCACTAGGATTATTCAGAGTTTAGTGCAGGTATGCTAGCATAAAGGCGGCAACACTTGCGCTCAAAAGTGGCAACGAATTGATCCCTCAGGGATCTATTCTAGCTCCCTTATTGCTCAATCTCTACATAATGCATTGAGCCAACCTGATTTGCTCCTTTAGTTCTTGCATACTTTTATATGCTGACAACACTCAGGCTGTGTTGACGAAACTGCAGATATATACGAGATAGCATCTGCCTTCTGCAATTGACAATTGACAGACCTGACGGATGGATGTGTGCTCATCATCTCATACTGAATGGGGACAAGATGGAAATATTTTATTCACCTCTCATCCCTCTCCATTCTGCAACCTCTGTTTCTGGCTGCCACCTTCCTTGAGTCTGAAGTTAGTATGGCCCACCAACGTAAAAGAACTGGGCATAAAAATTGACTCAACTTTCTTTCAGGTGGTCCAAGTCAATGCAACGACAAAGGGGTGCTATTTTCAATTATGCTCTTTGAAGCGTAACTTACATCTGTTTGCATTCTGTCCAAAGTGCAGATCAGATTATCAATGTGTTTGTTTCATTGTGTCTTCATCACTGTAATTCGATCTACCTAGTTTCCCAGAATACTTAATTCATAAGGTTCAACTCATTCAACAATATATGGCTAGAATGGTACTTATAAAGATTATGAGAGTTCATATAACTCCAGTGCTGGCCTTCTTGCATTGGTTGCCTGTTAAAGCTTGCGTCCTCTTTAAATCTATGTGTCTAGTGCACAGAAAAATCTTCTGTTCATCTGGCTCAGTTTTGAGGTTTTAGCTCAGTCTTTATCAGCCTGCAAAATCATTAAGGTCGCAGAACAAACTCCTCCTCTCTGTTCCTAAACTCTGCCACCCAAATTTTGGGGTTACGCTTTTTCTGCTTTTGCAGCTAAGGAGTAGAATTCCTTGCCATTACATTTTAGACAAATTGCAGACCTTCTTTGGTTTAGGAAGGTGTGGAAGACATGGTTGTTGAGATGTCATTTCTAGCTGTTCGTTCATGGTTTCTTCTTGGCTGTAATTTCTTTGGTGGTCTGAGCTAGTTTCTTAGCGCCATGATACCCCTTTGTAACTAGCACCAAGATAGCCCTTTGTTGTAATACAGTGCTTTACAAAACACCTAAGCTAAACTAAACAAATAAGGGAGGTAAGAAATTGTTAAATCACTACTACAACTGCAATATCCACCTTGACTAAAAATGATTCTACCCAAAGAAAACTACAGTTGATGATGAGCAACTGGCTGGTACCCACACTCTCTTCCACCAACAGGGATAATTTAAATCAGGTGAGAAAATGATCAGACAAACATATTTGCCAGGAATCATTCCCCTTACAACCTAGTAAAGTGAAAACACTCAAATTCACCAAAGTTAATATGAAACAGGCTCACATGCATAGGTTTAGAGTAGTATGAGAAGGTAGTATAAGTGCAAAAGCACAGAAACCGAGACAGCGGTGGCTGATACGGACTGCCAGGTTCTTGTTGACTAATTTTAATGGTTGCAGCTACACTATGGTTTTTATTTAAATCATGAGCTCAGTCTACCAAAATATGCAAAAAACAAACATGGGGGGCTGTAGTAAGTTGAGAGAACTTGACCAATTAGACCAACATTCACCATTTCATTGAACGAATGATTATAAACATTTGTAATTTGAATCAGAAAAAGGCAAGGACCGGGTAAGATTCTGAGCCTCAAATCGAGCCCCCCTAATCCTGATTTGGGTGCAAATGGGAGTTTGCAACTGAAGCACAAGTTACTAACTTGTGTAACGATATATCTGTAAGAGACAGTAGTTAGTGACAGATTCCTTACCTTAGAATATCCCCAGGCGTCAGGCTGGATCCGGAAACTTTTTGCGTAGCAGTACCCTTGCGCGTCGGTAGGCGGCGTCGTGCGGCTCCGCGTCCGTCGTCGGCGTCGTGATCGCTGGGATGACGTCGCGGGCAGTACTTAGGCGCCGCCCCTGCGCGCTGACGTCAGTTCTGTACACGACTTTCCGCGCCAGGAACACAGAGCCATGCAAGAAGCTGACATAGGTGTCTGAAAAATACTAGGGCCCTGAAAGGGATGTCCTTAACCCTAGAAATCAGTTCGCAGAACGGGGGAGGATGGGTGGGGCGGTAGGGAATCTGTCACTAACTACTGTCTCTTACAGATATATCGTTACACAAGTTAGTAACTTGTGCATCTGAAAGAGACACGTTAGTGACAGATTCCTTACCTTAGAATAGATACCCCAGCAATACCAACCCCGGTGGTGGGTCTGCGAACAAAGATCAGACAAGGAAGTCCTGGAGGACAGAACGGCCAAAGAAGCCGTCCCTCCGGACCTGACTGTCAAGGCAGTAATGCTTTGTAAACGTGAGCAGCGAGGCCCACGTAGCTGCCTGACAGATAACCAGCAGCGGAACACCGCGGCCCAAGGCCGTGGTAGCAGCCGTTGCCCTGGTGGAATGGGCACGCAGCCCAACAGGAGGCTCCTTCTTAGCCAAAGAATAGCAGGTCTTGATGCACAAGGTAACCCAGCGGGAGATGGTCCTCTTGTGCACCGCCTGACCTTTTTGGCGCCCACGTAGCCAACAAAGAGCTGGTCATCCACCCGGAAGTGTTTTGTGCGGTCAATATAGAAGGAGAGCGCACGTTTTGGGTCCAGACGGTGGAGCCTCTCTTCCTCTCTGGAAGGATGCGGAGGCGGAAAGAAGGTGGGCAAAGTGATGGTCTGCCCAATGTGGAAAGCAGTAACCACCTTTGGCAAGAAGGACGGACGCGTCCGAAGAACAACCTTGTCTGGATGAACAGACAGAAAGGGAGGTTTGCAAGATAGAGCCTGGAGCTCACTCACCCGCCGAGCGGAGGTGATGGCCACCAGAAAGGCTGTCTTCAGAGTCAGAAGACGAAGAGGACAGTTATGTAGAGGCTCAAAGGGAGCGCACATTAAAAAGGTAAGAACCAAGTTCAAGTCCCACTGAGGCATCACAAACGGAACAGGAGGGAAGAGGTGAGTAATGCCTTTTAAGAACCTGTTAACAGGGGACTTGAAAAGGGAGGGCTGATCAGGGAGCCTGAGGAAGGCCGAGATAGCACAAAGATAACCCTTGATGGTACCCAGGGCAGAACCCTGTTGGGCCAGAGAGAGAAGGAACAGAAGGACCTCAGAAAGAGGGGCAGAAAGGGATTCACAGCCTTTGCTGTGCACCATGCCACAAATTTGTTCCACCTGCAGGCGTATACCACCTTAGTGGAGGGACGCCTGGCTGCCAGAATCACATCACAAACTTCGGGAGGCAAGTCGAAAGGAATCAACTGCCGCCGCTCAATCTCCACGCAAGCAGGTGTAGACTGGACAGGTTCGGGTGGAGGACCGTCCCCTGCTGCTGCGACAGAAGATCCTCCCGAAGAGGCAGACGGATCGGGGGATCTACGCTCATATTGAGTAGCTCGGGATACCAAACTCTTCGAGCCCAGTCCGGAGCCACAAGAATGACTTGGGCCCGGTCGTGCCGAATCTTCTTCAACACTCTGGGTAGAAGTGGTATAGGCGGAAAGGCGTACAACAGACCGCAACTCCACTCGCGACGAAAAGCGTCGCCGAGCGAGTGCCGCCTTGGAAATTCCAACGCGCAGAACTGATGACATTGCGCGTTCTCTTCGGTGGCGAATAGATCTAACCAAGGCTCTCCCCACTGTAGAAAGAGTCCTTGCGCCACTTCCGAGTGAAGACGCCATTCGTGATCCATCATGCACCCGCGGCTGAGTTCGTCCGCCCTGGCGTTCAGGGAACCTGCCAGGTGTTGAACCATCAGGAACATGCCCTGATGTTCCAGCCATGTCCAGAGGCGCAGAGCCTCCTGACAAAGGGTCCAAGACCCCACCCCGCCCTGTTTGTTGCAGTACCACATGGCGGTGGTGTTGTCTGTGAACACCTGCACTACCTTCCCTTTGACAGAGGGAAGGAATGCCTTGAGTGCAAGTCGGATCGCCCGGAGCTCCAGAATGTTGATATGGAGCCGGGACTCCGCCGGAGACCAGAGGCCTCTGATCTCCGCCTCTCCCATGTGACTGCCCCATCCCAGAAGGGACGCGTCCGTCACAACTGTATGCTCCGGCTGGGGAAGGGAGAGGGATCTGCCCATGACCCATTGCCGGTTCGAGAGCCACCACTGCAACTGTTTTGCAGTTCCCTCCGAGATCTGGACGAGATCGGACAGGTTGCCCTGGTGCTGCGCCCACTGGAACTTCAGATCCCACTGCAGAGCCCGCATATGCCATCTGGCATGATTGACCAGCAGGATGCAGGAGGCCATGAGGCCCAGCAGCCTCAGGGTCATCCGTACCGAAACCCAGGATAAAGGCTGAAAGATCGGAATCATAGCCTGAATATCCCGGACTCGCCGTTCGGGAGGATAGGCCCGAAACTGCGTCGTGTCCAGAACTGCTCCGATGAAAAGGAGCTGTGGAGAAGGAATCAGATGCGACTTCGGCACATTGATGGAGAACCCCAGCGAGTGCAGGAGTTCGGCCGTAGTCTGGAGGTGGGAGACGACTGCCTGGGACGAGCCCGCCTTCAGCAGCCAGTCGTCGAGGTAGGGGAAGACTGAAACCCCTGCCCGGCGCAGATGAGCTGCGACCACCGCCATCACTTTCGTGAACACCCGAGGGGCACTGGTAAGGCCAAAGGGGAGCACGGTGAACTGAAAATGCTCGGGGCCTACCGTGAACCGAAGGTACCGCCGGTGGGCCGGCAGGACGGGGATGTGGAAATATGCGTCCTGCAAGTCCAACGCTACCAACCAGTCTCCAGGGTCGAGGGCAGTCAAGACCTGAGCTAGGGTGAGCATCTTGAACTTCTCCTTCCGGAGGAAGCGATTGACGTTCCGGAGGTCCAAGATAGGACGCATGTCCTCCTTGTCCTTTTGGGCACCAGGAAGTAATGGGAGTAGCAACCACGCCCTACTTCTGGGGTTGGAACATGCTCGATGGCCCTCTTGGCCAAGAGGGCCGTGACTTCCTTCTGCAGAAGTACCAAGTGATCCCCCGACATGCGGTGGAATTGAGGTGGCATGGCTGGGGGTGGACTCGAAGGGGAGGGAGTAGCCCCTTCGGACAATGTCCAAGACCCACCTGTCCGAGGTGATGGTACGCCAGTGGGGAAGGTGATGGCGGACCCTGCCCCCTACTGGCGTGCTGTGCACCTGAAAGGAGGGACTAGGAGGGTTTGGAGGCCGCGGACGGGTTGGAGGTGGTGGCCTGACCCGCACGCTGGTTGCCCGATCCGCCACGGAGGAATCCACGTCCTCGGCCACGATAAGACGCCTGCTGCGCGGGCCGGTGGCTGGGCTGCTGACGTGAAGGGGCGCCCCTACCGTGGCCACGAGAGGGGCGAAAAGCAGAAGTCAGTGGAGGGCGTGTAGCAGAAAGGCCCAGGGACTTGGCAGTAGCCCGTGAGTCCTTAAAGCGCTCCAACGCATGGTCTGCTTTGGACCCAAAAAGACCGACTCCATCAAAGGGCATGTCCATGAGAGTATTCTGGACATCCCCTGAAAAACCAGTGGTTCTCAGCCAGGCGTGGCGTCGCAGCGCCACCGTCGTTGCAATAGACCTGCCCAGCGAGTCGGCGGTATCAAGGCCACATCGTATTGTGTATTTGGCCGCATCCCTTCCTTCCGCAATGGCGCGGGAAAGCAGTGTCTGGACCTCCTCAGAACACTGGGGCAAAACATTCGCCACCGAATCCCACAAGGAGTGGGTATATCGGCCCAAAAGACAAGCGGTGTTGATGGACCGCAAGCCAGCACTGGAGGAAGAAGAACCCTTCTTCCCAAATTGATCCAGGCGTTTGGATTCCCTATCCGGAGGGGCGGTAGGGAAGGCGGTTTGGGAAGCGGAGGCTTGGACAACCAAGCTCTCAGGAGTGGGGTGGACAGAGAGAAACAGGGGGTCGCCCGGAGCTGGGCGATGGCGTCGGGACACGTTCCTATCCACAGGAGTCCCTGTGTTGGGCTTGGACCAGGCGCCCAAAAGAACGTCAGTGAGGGCGTTGTTAAATGGCAGCACAGCCTCCGTAGAGGAGGCTGCCGGCTGAAGCACCTCTGTCAAGAGATTAGTCTTGACCGCCACAGTAGGGAGTTGGAGATGTAAGGCTCCAGCCGCCCTACGCAACACCGTTGCAAAATTGGCTCCCTCCTCCGTAGCCACGGGAGGAGACAGCATGCCAGTGTCAGGGGAAGTATCTAGACCACTGGCATCCCCTAGACCCTCTGTCCAGTCCTCATCGTACTGACACTGTTGTGCCAGAGGGTCATCAGACCCCTCCCAGTCCTCCTGGTCCTCCTCAGGTTCAAAATAAGGGGGAGGAGGGACATTTGGGACCCAAGGTCTCAACAGCGCCGGAACCGGCGTCGAGCGACGTCGGTCCGGGTCCATGTCCGGAGCCGGAAGGAACTGGGGGACGACGCCGCCCGGAGCGCCAGGCGGCGTCGAGAACGGCACCGGAGACATCGGCGCCGGCGGAGGTGTCGTTAGGTCGACCGGCGTCGATGGGGGTTGTGGAGCCGGGATCGAGGCTGGAGGCACGGGCCGACGCCGGGGCCGGAGCTGCCGGCGACGCCGGAGCAACCCTATCAGGGCCCGCGGGGCCCAAAGGCGCACCGGAGGGACCTGGAGGCCCGAAGAGGCGGGCCATGGCCGACAGGAATTCCTGTACTTGGGCCGGATCCGCCCCGAACCCGGGAAGGACGGGTATTGCGGGGGCGACTCCACAGGCATGTCCGGGGCCGCGGGGACGGTGCCGGGAGGGGCCTCAGCCGAGTCGCGAGACCGGCGAGGCGAAGTCCTAGAGCGACGATGCTTTTTGGACTTTTTGTGTTTGGACTTACCGGACGAAGAAGACTTCGATGCCGACGACCGGTGTGGACTCCGCGATCGACCCCTGGACCTCTCACGCGACCGGGGCTTGCGCGGAGCCGAATGCCGGGCCTCTAGGAGCTTTCGAGACCGCTCTTGCAAAGCTTTCGGGTTGAGGGCCCGGCAGTCGGAACAAGACTCCGTGTCGTGGCCTCGGCCGAGGCAGAAGAGACACTCCTGATGCGGGTCTGTGATGGACATCATCCGAGCACAGGCGCCGCAACGTTTAAACCCGGGCATCCCTACGACACCTTGAAGTCGATTGAAGAAAAACAGTGAAAAATTCACCAAAAAGGTTTGGTCAAAAAATGACCAGGGCACTGCTCTTCCCGGATCTGCGCTTGCTGGCGCGGAAAAAGAAGAACTGACGTCAGCGCGCAGGGGCGGCGCCTAAGTACTGCCCGCGACGTCATCCCGGTGATCACGACGCCGATGACGGACGCGGAGCCGCACGACGCCGCCTACCGACGCGCAAGGGTACTGCTACGCAAAAACTTTCCGGATCCAGCCTGACGCCTGGGGATATTCTAAGGTAAGGAATCTGTCACTAACGTGTCTCTTTCAGATTCTGTAATACAAATCACAAGAAAATTATAATTATTTATTTCTAGGTAAAACATAGCGAAATATGTGAAGTGAAACACCCTCTTTACGTACATTTTACAAAAAAGCAGCATTACCTCATTATTCCCCATTGCAACATGGGAACTCGGATTGGAGGTGACACAGTATTGAGAAAATACCATATCCCAGGCTGTATTACTGCCCTTGAATGCCGACGCACTCAGAATGAGGCATGAAGCGGGTGGATCTACATAGATAGTGTGTTTTACATAATTATCTGCCTTACAGGTGAGAGGACAACATACACAAGAGATAGCTTCATTTAAAGTCACACTAATTAAATAGCCGACGCTAATGCAGTCTCCCAATGTTTTGCGCAACGCATGGGTAGCCTCATCTTTTGGGTGTGTCTGAAGTACTAACAGTTCGCAATAGTTGGAAAATGTATAAATGTTGATAAACTTTGATTACCATCATGGGAAATTCTGCCCACCATCACTGCCTAAAACTTAAGACAAAGCAGCTCAAGAAAAAGTCATGTGTGTATACGTTGCATTGAGTATCTTTTCTTTGTCTCTTGTGGGGCCGAAGGAGTACAGTTTTCAAAGGCAGCCATATTGTAATCCTGAACTGGAAACAAAACACATAAAACTGTGATAAGGTGCAGAAGTGATTGGCTTAAGTGTTGTAACTTCCTGCAGACAAAAGCTCCTGGCGGGAAATGTCTCGGGGATTCTAGGAGCGCGGAGGCGAGCGCGGATCTTGTGATGTGCCTGTAACACATTGCCCAGACGTGAATACTCTCACGTGCTAATAAAACTGAACGCTCCTCGCTGCACTGGTCCCAGCTGCTATTAAAGTTAATGGGGGAAAGGCAGCTGCTAAAAGAACTGACCATATATTTTAGATCAGCAGTTCATCACAGCTCCTGAATCAGCATCTCCATCACTGATGACATCGAAGAACCTTCTGAACGAGGGGAAAGCAGGGGCGCTGGAAGTAGGGGTGCTGGTGGCACCCCCGGAAATAACCATGCTGGAGTTCAGAAGGAGAATGGGCAATACAGTTGCCTTTCAATTTTGTCTTTATCTTGTCACGTTCCTTTGCTTTCAAAGACATTGGTCAAATGTCAAGCTGGCGTTTATTCCTTTAACACGGAGATTGGTGTTTAATTTTCATTTTCTGACTATAAAGTGAGAACATTTTGAAAAGTGAGCTGTGCGAAAATCTTGCTGTGATCCAGGGGGTGTGAAAGGAAAGGCTGTAGGCTGTTACATGTGCAAATTATAATAATTCACTGAAACCCGATTTCCGCACATTGCCGTTTTATCGGTAAAACTGCAGTTCTGTGAAAATGTAGTGGCCATTTCAATGAAAAACGTGCTGTTTGTAAATGGCAGTGCACTACCACACCATGCTTTAGTAATATATTTGTAACAGTGTGCTTGCTTGATGTGCACCACCAGTTACAAACCACATCCATACCACTAGGGCCGGCTTTACCGCTTGTGGCGCCCGGTGCAACAATGTTTTTTGGCACACCTCAATGACCTCCTTCTCTGCAAATTACCTCACTACTACCCTCAAACAGTGCCCCTCATTGCTCCAAGGTCCCTCACTGACATGCATTTCATTTTTTATAGCGCTACTCATAGTTCACTCACAGTCAGCTCTGTGATCTGCATGGTACACATTCTTTGCAGCAGGCACATTAACCCTGTACGCAACTTTATGATGAGCTAAAACAAAACTCCAATCTCTATCCAGCAGGAACATTAATCACCAAGTTATGTTGACATTTTTATTGTTGCCTGAAAACTGCTGGACACACAAGGAACTCTGCAGCATGTGCTTTTAACCCATAAGTTATTTTTAAACACAGCCCACCCCCACCCTAAAACAGGCCAAGCATACCACTCTCCTGCGGAATGGGCATGGCTCATTTGCTACACTTGTTCTCTGTATGATGCTTGGATTCTTCATAATAACTGTGACTTGGGTGCTGTAACACTGATGGCAGCACCATCACTCTGAAAATTGTTCCAGCTCCACTGGGGGAAACTACAATGATCTATGCAACAGGTAGCCCTTGGGCTAGCAGAGCGACCACTTGTTCCATCTAAAACTGGTGATGGGTGTTTTTTGCCTTTTAGTACAGTGAGCCTAGATTATTCAGCAAAGGAACAGTTTTGGACTCCGCAAGGAAAAATTTGATTAGACCCATTCATAACACTACATCAGGTCTATCAATACACGTTGCCATTGCCTCAGGACTATGGGGAATTTGTAATATTCTCCCCCTTCTCCCCCCACAAGACTAACCTGAAACCTGCCCTCCACAACCCTCCCAAGTGGGCACTCATGGATACAGCCTGACCACACAGTGCAAGTAGGCACACTGGCAGGCAGGTTCCAAATTATCTATTACCAGGGTTAAACAAAACACACAGAAAGCTGTTCTGGCCATCAGTAAGAGGTCACAACCAAAGCACACTCCAAACTGAAACTAAACCAAAATGGCCAACCCAAATCCAAGTATAATGCTAAAAAGACATCAGCACCCTCATCAAACACAGACACGCCACCTCGATTTATTAAAGGAAAGTCCCTGAGTCTGCATTGAGCTGAGAAAAGGGGTCTGGGTGTTGCTCTGTGTTTCACCAAATACTGGCTGCCGCACTAGGGTAGCTCCACAACTCACTTAAGACAATAAATTATAATTAAAGACCTCACAGGTCAGTCTGGAATCACGATAGGTCTAACACGTGAAATGGCAGATACTGTGGTACTTTGAAGCAGACAGTAAAAGTTTGCTTCTTTGTTTAGAACAAAGCACAAGTGGGGATGAAACACACCCCCCTCACATTATATACACACATGCTGAGAGTGCATGAAGAGGTTCTCATCTGCTTCATGCTGTCCTTTGTGCTGCAGGAGCCGGTGAATGTGTGAGGAGCTCTGAGCGATGGTGAAGGAGGGAGGACACCACTCCTCGTGGAAACCCATTTTATAGGGCCCAATGTGCCAGAAGCCTCCAAATATCCACTCTTAGGAGCATTTCCACCTCCCATGAGCTGCAGCAGTTGTATGCGCCTCTGCCAGGCAGCATGTGGAGCCTGAAGACAGCAAGAACCCTTTCCCAATGAGAAACACATTGTGGGCTAAGCGGTCAGCCCTGCCAGAGTTTTAACGAGAGTGCAGGGAGATTGTGTAACTGCTCAGAACGACAGGAAGCTCCACTAACTTCCAGATGGGGGAAGTTTCCCCAGGCTTTAAGCAGTGCCACCTGCAGATGGAAAGTCTCTTGCCTTGCAGATACGACTGGAATCCCAACGAGTTTATCACTCAACGATTCATAATCAGTCACTCTGCATTTTGGGCCTATGGCCGACACACTGTGCATCCCATGTGAGCATTTTTGTAACCTTACTAACAAAAGAAAACAGACTATCAACTGCTGCGCATAAAATCTTCAAAGCAAGTGCATGTCAAATCCAACAAATATGGTTCTTTCAACCCCGAACCCACCATGTGTATCACGTAAATGAAAAACTGGGACTAAACAATACTGCCTAATGGTGGGAACCTGGCAGCATCTGACAGCACGCTGTCAATTCTACTCTTCAACAAGGACTTGCAGTTCATTTCCTTTATTTTTTTCAAGGGTTATGGCAGCTATGCCTGTGGGTCTCCTACTACTCTTCACCCAACCCTTCCAAGCTTTTATTTTTCATGACTGAAGATGCCTTTATTAAAAACACACTTTGGATTGCCAAGTTAAGGAGCTAACCCAACTCTGACTGACAGACACGGGGTTTCAAGATTCATAACCCCAGATCCCTCCCGAAAAACAATAATTCAAAGTCATTTCATGCTTAAATGTGGCTCGGTTGATTGGGCAGCACAGTGGGTGACACATCTGACTGTAAAGGCACTTCTTTCCCCGCCTTGTTAGGATGGCTGCAGGGCCAGCTTCTCTGTGGTTCTAACCTCTCGCCTGGACTCTAGAGGCTAGCCACTATGGGTCTCGTCCCTTTCACGGTATGTGTGCAGCCCCAACTTTACTGCACTCTACACAGCACTTTTCTGTACACTTTAGGCTACCATCATAATGCTAAGGTGTAGCATGAATATACCTATCAGCTGCATGAAAAGCCAAGGTGCTGCTCCAGACATCATGGAATGGAAGGAGGGCATGGAAATCTAGTGTTCACGGTAATCGTCAGGGGCATTCCATTGGGATTGTCCCTGATCTAAATGAAGCAGTCCCTAACTGTGTGTAAGCAGATTTATATTACGGAAGCAAACACAAACCGGAAGCATGCACACACTCGTGCAGTTTCCGGAAGATGTCCTGACCAATCACTACCAACAATATGAGGGGCAGTTGACATGAATCGGCGGCTTTGGGGGCAGTAGAAGGGGGTTCAGAGGTTGTAAGGAGGCACTATGAGCTCCAAGGACTCTCTTCCCCATCCGTGGTGCATTTATCGACTGTGGTGGCCATAGTTCTCTTCCAAAGAGTGGGCGAGGGCTCGCACCATTGTGCGCAATCTGTCGCTATGGCAGTGGCCACACTAACATGATCTGAATACGAGCACCTCAGGACTCGAACAGGATTTCCATAGGTGCACATCAGCATCTGTGGGGGTCTGAGTGCCGCAACAAGGCTAAAGTCTGCAACTGCACCCACTGCTCTAAGGTCAAACAATACAGCAGAACACCTGGACACAGTACACCCGCTGCTCTGGCATGGCATGCCATGCTGCGTGTCTGACTGTTCACACAAGGCGAATCTGTTGATGCACAGGAACAGGATAACTTTAACGCCACACAACGTGACCACGTGTCCGTGGGCGCGCAGGCCCCATCTGTGTATGTGCGCGCATTTACAATCTGTAATGCTGTCTTGATTTATTTAACCTACCAGCACTGCCACCTTCCGTGATTGTGTAACTTGCAGACAACTGTGATAAAGTAAAAAGGCTGCACCGTTCAGGCAGCTCTGATGTCATACCATTTTATAGTTCGGTTCCACTTTTTATCGTGAGTTGCACCCAGCGATCCAAGATTGACATTCACACATCGAAATAACACGCGGTCGTTGTTACTCTAAAATGAGGCAAATTAAACTTATATAAAATGAAAAATGGGCTTAGTACAAATATTAATTAAATCTTTTGTTGTGACAGATTTTAGGCGAAGTAATAAGTTACATTACATGTTTTCATTATTTGCTGTAAATCAGAAAGTGTTTAGTGGACTTTTTTTGCTTATGTTATGTCCACCCCTTTGCAAAGAAAACGTCCCAATTTCGCATATTTTATAAAACTCTAAATGTGGTGCAGCACTTTTTTAAAGGGTTGCAGTGACACACCAGGAGACGAAGGAAGGAAAGTGGATAAACCCCAACTCTTTATGGGCTTAAAGGTATTAAGTGACTTTGTTAGATGTGGATAGAATTAGCAGAGCCCGGGGATGAGTAATGCGAGATACCTTTTAGTGATTTGAAAAAGTTAAGCCTTACAGTATTAGGCATTCTTTCCAGTGCAATACACTTGTACACGCGACCGCAGTTCTGGAGGGCTATTAAAATCCATATGCAAGGCACGATAATCTTGCATGATCATCTCCCATCAGACAATGAAGATGTCTTTACGTTCCTTCCATAACCCGGTACACCAGACAGTCAATCAACATTTAAGTAAAATTACAAGCATGCAGGGACAGGCCTGATCATTGAACTTGTCGTTGTATAATGGTTATTCGGCATGTAGGACTTATTTTTTGTTTGAAAAACAGAACAAATATGGACCACCACCATTAGCTTTAGCAGACAGTCGAATCATCTTACGTACATTTCAGTAATTGTCTCTGGTAGATTGGTTGGTATGTCTGCTAAACCTTTCCCACGGCAATCCACAATGTTATTACTGCAGGTACAAGCCACAGGGCAGTGTAAGACACTGCAGGAAGGAGCCATGAAAGACTGGTGACCTGCAACACAAAACATGGAATAGAAATTCAGCCTTCTGGCCTTGTGTTAGAAAGGACCATTAGCGTTGGAATATAGAAATAAACACACGAATTTTGTCTCTGGCATTTACATACAGAAACACACAATGCTCAACAAATTAAATACCCTTTTCTAAGCTAAGCCGTATGGGGGTGTGGGATTGATCAAAGTATTTTTAAATATTCAAATGAAACAGGTCAAAAGTAAAATATTAGACCTTTTAAATAAATAAAGAGGTGAAATGTGAACAGTAGTCATTAGAGAGAGAGGGGGTGTGTGCCACCCCAGACAATCTTTATTAATAAAAGCCTTGTTATCTTTGTGGCAGGGGCAGCGTGGAGCACCTGGCAGGTTTGACCCGAGCACTTTGGTGTAAATTTAAGTGAAATGGTGCCATTCGAAGCCTAAAAGGTCAGTGAAGTTGGCCAAAACTGTGTAGCAAGAACACTTTATGAGTTCAAGGCTTGTGGAGGCAAAATGTGCATTTGCAAGCACATCAACCTAGTAGACTTCAATGCCTAAATAAATAGGTGGCACATTGGGGTGGTCAGAAAAAAATGGTCGAAAACAGTGCAGTATGTCCTAAATCCTTGTCTGAATGAAGGGGCCGGACAAGTTAGTAGCTAAGAGGACGACCACAGTAAAATTCATATGGCAGCCCCTATCTATGGTAATAATCATACATAGCAAGTCGACATAATGAACCACATACATGAGTAACAGTGGAAGCTATTAACTGCACTATGTTTGTGGCAGTATGCTTTTTAAGTATGTTACTATTAGTCTGGAGTATGGATACTGTAGAAGTAAGTGACGTACGAAGAGTCAGAAATCTGGAGATTTCCTAAAGGGTGTACGGCTCTTTAAGACTAGTAGAGCCTGGTAAAAGTTGGTCCCAGCCAAATGCCTGGCAACGGAAAGCCTCAGCCACAGCTTTACCCGTGTTTCCCAGACACGAGCCTAACAGGTGGCGGAAACACCGGCATGGCCTTAGCAGTGCTTAATTTGTGCTGGTAGTTTCCAGTGCTCGGCATTGGCACTTAATTGTGAGCACTGGCTCTAGTGACATGCCACCACATGCTGACACTGTCTTTTTAATTTCGAGATGAGCACAACAATCATGTTTATTAAATCAATATGTATTGAAAATGATTAATACCAGACTCTCATGAAATTATTATAGCTTTGTGTGGCCTGAAATAGTCTGAATTGTAACACTTGTAGAAGTGCGACAGTTAGGTGTTATGTTGGCACTGTCATTGGCAATGCTGGCAGGGTATGGGTAGTGCAGGCTGCAGTGGCCTTCTGAGAAGGGCCCCGGCACTTAATTTTTTACAAATTAAGCACTGTCCCTTAGGCAGAATTAGGGACATCAGTCCCTTTGAAATGTCCACAAATTCAAAGCAGCTTCTTCATGTTTGACCAATAGTGGGTAACATACACCTCTGATGGGAAAACATTTACTCCCATGCCGTAAACATTCCATTATTGCCCCCCCATTTGAAATCCTTGGTGGAAGTTCAAGATGGCTAGTTATAAATGGGTACTACTGGAACTAGCTACTATTGCATATTAGTTTTTGACAAGTGATGAATTTATGGGGAAAATTCCATTTATTGCTGTCTAATTTTGGAACTGGTTATTGTTGTTTGAAAAGCGAGTATCATTCTTGTACAACTGACAAATATTATTCAGGATTCAAAAAAAGTATGTAGCAAGTGGCTGCAGCAGAAACCAGATGTAAGTGGTCTACATGAGATGTGCCAGTGAAGCACAGGAAGGCCTGGTTTAGAAGCACATGTTTCTCAACCACAGAGTAGGGTCAGTGGTCAGATCAGTTACAATGGAGAGCTCGCTCCTCTCAGTACAGCACATTCCCATGGACTTAGGAGTATGCCTGTGCAACATTTTTATTAAGTTGATAAAGTTTTCAAATTTCACTCTATGTAAACTTAACTGCACCGTTTCTCCCCATAAGGATAACTCTCCCACATGAAATGAATGAAGCGTGAGCTCAGTATGACAATGACACCCATCTAACTTTTCTGCCATCCTTTGTCAGCATGAGGGCTCTCCTATCCGCAGATGAGCCCTGGAGTGTCCAAACACATATCAGAACTGGGTCGCGAGCTTCTCTTCCCTTCGCTTGCAAACTTTACATCCAGCTTTCTCAAGACAGAGAAGAGAAGGTACAGAGCCTCACATAGGCAGAATCTGCGAGGCTCAGAAGCAGGGAACTGCCACTTACAGCGATGTCACGCCTTGAAGTTAATCATAGGAGACAAGAAAATTACAACCACAGTTTTAAAAGTAGGAGAAATGCAGCACAGCAAATAAACCCATGACACAAAAAAAACCTGAGGAAGACCCCTGAGGAGCTGACCCAGATGATATTGGGAGCACACTGCAGCTCAGATTTCAATCTAGCAGCAAAAAGGAAGGCACAGGGGTGTGCATAAAATGGCTCTGGAAGGTCCGTTGCTGAGGGTTAGAGGTGGGTGGACTCCTCATGCTGTACTGTAAACTGTATTTTTACTGTTTCCAATCTTGACCATTGCCATCGCCTTTCGGCCGGGGAGGATTGCTAAACAGTATTTGAAAAAGAAACATAACTTTTAACGAGTTCCCCTCCCATTCTCGTTCGCCCTCCTTCTCCCAAATCATGCTGTACGTTTTAGACACAAGTAGTTTCCATTTATGGTGCGCTCAGCAGGCCTGGTGAACTCATATGTACTTGGGAGGTGAATGTGTCGAATGTGGCTTCAGATAGCAGTAAGTTAACAAGTTCAAGCCGTTGGGTTTCATGAATGTATACAAAGCATGTTCGTGCTCATTTCCTTCTTAGAACTGACACAAACCTAACACCTGATCTGTATTTGATCACTATGTCCACGTTCCCTAAGGTAAATTGTGGTCAAACAACGAGCACATATTTTTAGGTCGAGCCTGGGCAGCGCATGCGCTCCTCTGAGAGGCATGTTGTATTCAGGTATGGACTTGAAGCTCCGCCTACTCTCCGCCCATATTTTTCACTGGCTTGTGCCATTGTCCACTGTAATCTGTGGCTTTTCATTGGCCAATTGGCTTAGTAGTCCCTCCTCAGTACCGACTTGTCTCATTTTGTAACCTCCCATGACGACACACCCTGTTACGTGTGTTGTTACTCGGTAGGCTTTAATTACAGCTTCCGAGTACTATATTCTCAAATAGCTTTGTTCTGCCTGCTTTTGCAGGCAGGACACTCTCTCTCCTTAAGCTTTTAAAATAAATCTTTATAGCAGAGGTGCCAAATACATTTGCTATGCAATTGGTCTCGCATTTGTGTGAGTCTAAGCTATTGGCATTGTAAATGACAATGCCTTTTATTTATCTGTTTTAAAAACAACACATAAACAAAAGGCATTGTCATTTACTATGCCAATAGCTCAAACTCTCGTAAAGACGAGAACTATTGCATTGCAAATGCTTGTTTAGGTCTGGCTTGATAGTGCAGTTGTCACCTAACCTTATGTGGGTGGGTGTCCAGTAAGGGTGGTGGTTGTGCTAGGTTTAAGGCTGGAGAGTTTGCAGCCGGGTTGGTAGGCAGGCGAGGGAGTGCAGATGGTGGTAGAGGGGCACTCATTAGGAATTCGGGAATCCCATGGTTGGTAGGAGGTGAAAGGCTGGGGTGCGGGGGCCCAAGAGGGGCAGCCCTCTCCTCCCCTCCTCTTTAGTCCTTTCGGCTAAGGGTTAGGGGAACTAGAGAATGCTTAAAAAGGCTGGCGGCATGGGGGAGGGGGTGATACACAGGTTTTGTGAACTGGAGTGAGTGGAGCAAAAAAAAGCACCACAGTGACTGCAGTGAGCTGGTTAGAGCTCAGATGCACAACCAATCACATAGGAGTAAGTACATTTGAATAATCAGCATAAGTTTAGCGGGTACTTAGTTGGGGGATTGACCTGGAAAACACTGGGGCATTGTTTACTAAGTTCCGTTTCCGGTAGGGGGGGAAGGGGGAGCACACAAAATATGTAGTATCCCTCCGAATAGGTCTACATCCTGCTATTCCGATCTCTGACCAAATAAGCATGTAATAAGAACACCTTTGAGTACCCATTTACTGGTGCATTCACAGAGGCTACAGGACGTATAGTGTGAACACCTTTATGGTTACCGTCAATCTGAGAGGTTAAGCAACACCATTGTAGTTACCATTGCTCTGTGCATCCAGCATAGAAGACAAGGAATAAAGGAGCACATAGTCCGAACACCTCTATGGTCACGCAACACGCACTGTAACTGGCACTAGCTTCTGCCTCACCTGTCAGGTGCAACTGTATACATACCTGATGCTACTTGGTTCTCAATTGGGGGAGGGAGGGCTAGTGTTGGGAAAAAGTGAGAGACCAGGGCTGATAGATTTGGGGGCCAGAGACACTTGGGGTGGGGCACGTCACACAGCAGTTTTATTAGGACCAGGCATATTTCGACTGTGGGCATGTTTTTACCCTATCAGCAGAGAGGACAAGGAGTGAATGAGATTATAGTTGAGGCACCTTTATACTCAATGAGCAAGCACTGTGAGTTACTCGCAGTGTTGTCGGCTACGGCTCACTTAACACTGACAACCGGCCTCATACTTTGAGGCGACCCAGTTCGTAATATTATTTGTTGGTGTGTGAGGGGAGGTTAGAGAGAAGGTATTCAAACTGTGGCTGAATCCTGCAATGAGCAACCTACGAAACCTGGATTTTCATCTCAGCTTACCCACATAACAAATTATGTGATCCTGCATAAAGCAGCGTACTTTTTGGTGAAATGACTGCTCTCTATTAACTGACACCAGCTTTGCCTTTCACACTTGTGCGTAGTCTATTTGAGTAGTAGCAGGTAGAGAGCCCATATGTGTCAGGTAAGATGGATGGATTTCATTGGTTGCCAATCGAAATAATATATGCTTTAAAGGAGTTTGTAACCCATGTTCTATTGACAATGCTTTATTTAAAGAAAGGTGTTTGGGTGTATTTTCTTTTATTTGAGGGTGCCAACCGGCTGCGTCCTGTAAGGAAGAAGGGGTTCCACGTGTGCTGTCTGTGAGCTGTGGTACTTTGTGTCAAGGCTAAAGTTTCAGGAATCCTTTCGATGACTTTAACTAAGTAAAGGGAATTTAAAGTGTCTGGTGTTTGCTAACCTTGAGGAAGAGCTGCAGTGTTCTCTTCTGAGTGCGAAGTGAGTGAACAGTGAAGTGAGGGTAACTTGTAGGAGTTGATTTAGGGTATCCCATTATACTGATAAGGGTTCACTAGAAAAACATCACAGAAACAGAGAAAACGTTGAATTATCAGCACTGTGAAAGCGTGCTTGATTAACTACATACAGTAGGATTAATCAAATAATAATAACAAGATGTTATGAAGATTAATGAGAGATTTAGCATTTCAATTGATTTCAATTGCATAGTGTTTTTCATGAACTTGACACTGGTGCAAATTAATGTTGATATGGGTCGCATGCTACAAACATTAGTATAAGTACTTAACATCATAAAAAATATAAAGTAATGAAAACGATTTTGTTAAGGATTTTTAGAATTAGTTTTCATGTTGCTACTTTTTGAAAATCGTATGAGTAGGCCATATTTAGGACTGTTCATGCTTATATAATAATTTCTGACAAAACTATTATTTTTTAATAGGAAACGTTTGATTTACTTTATTATATTTTGCATAGTTATTACTGAGTTGATTCACTAAAAGATGATCATGTTAATGCACTGAAATTCTCTTGCTTAGGCTGCATTATTTCATGGCCTAGTGAAATGAACTTTGACATGTCTCCTTCAAATGTAGCTTCAATTGTTCCTGTCTAATATAAAAGTGTGACTGTGAATGAAGTCTTAGTCCTTGTGTGTGTGAATTGGTGCAAACCGATCCTTGGACTGTACCCATGAAGGAGCTACAAATATATTTTTCTTTTTGTAACTAACATGTGAGCATGGCAAAGACTGTGGTTTCGGACTAGCTTGGGAAATAAGGTCGGAGTAGCAAATGATACCTGACAAACGGTAGACGACCGCACAATGGACATACCATTGTGGTTCGATCGCTGATGTCACAACTGTATCTTCTACACTATAAAGACGAACTCCCCAAAGGCGGGGCAGAGATGCAGATTGAAGAGCTCTCTTACTTTTGGCGCTTTTTGGTCGACGACCTGGAATGCTTTTGCAGCTGCTGCTGTAATTGCTGATCGATTTGGACTCCTTTCCTTGCCGACAACCTGAACTCAATGCTTTGATTTTTCCTTCCAATGAACTTGCTTACTTAAATGTTGCTTGTATGCATTGATTTTGGATCATTAATATAATAACAAAATTTCCTAAATTGCCTGAGTCTGTTATTGTGTCCTGATGTTCTTTCTTTGAACTGTGCTGTTAGTTTGATTCTAAATGCGTGACAGAGATAGTCATAGATTGTTTTCAGAATATCAAATCCTGTTGCTTTTATGTTGTGTAGCAACAGTAGAACTATTGGTTTGTATCATTTTGGTCAGACTAAAATTCTTCAGGAGGTTGGGTCTTCCAACTGCAATATTTTACCTTTACAGTATGGTTCTGAAAGTAGTTTATTTGAACCTCATTTCAAACTTGTGAGTTGGCCACTAATTAATGGCACTCATTGGGTGACTGACTGTGGTTTGGACATTCTGAAGTCTCACCCCTCACTACAACTGAAAATGATTCATCAGATGACCAGTGCCTCAGTGGGTATAGTGTAAAATCTGTGATCAGTAGAAATTCACGGGAAAGATAGACCGATGGGCCCAGTGCGGTTGCTGAAGTAGAGGAAACATGTTTCTGCTGCAACAGTATTATAAATAATAATATAGCTCCATATTAAACCAGTCAGCCAAACACAAAACGGACATTTTTTGATTCTCTTCTCCGCTCGGCCCCAGCCAGAGTTTACTACTACTGAGACAGGGCACAAACCTACTTAAAGCACACTAAGTAAGAGCCAAAAAGCAGCTTTTCAGAGAGAGAGAGATTGTTAAATATAGAAATGATAGTTACAGGAAATGGTGGGCACTATACAAAGAAACTGGTAGAGCCTCATTTGGGTAGTTTATAATTGGTACATTTATAATCGGTACATTCTCAACAAAAGTATGATGTGGTCGGACAGAGGAGCAGGAATGGCCAAGTAACATCAATACAATGGGGGTCTTGGGACCTCAAATATACTGGATGGAGCAGACACTGCCACTCAATAGCCAGCTTTCTAGGGATAGATCTGACCCAATGAATCAGCTGGAGATAGTCCTCCTGAAGCCCCATGGAGTACTTTCACTTTTATACGCTGCTCTGTTCTACCATGCACTTCCCTCTGTTACCGAGTTACCCTTCCAGTGTTGGCAAGAGGCGCGCCTCGGCCTTGGTTGCTTACGAGGGAGACCCCACTGTGGTGTGGTGTATGGATGCCACAGGTGTCACCTTTACAGCAGAGGGGTTCTAATCTTGGGACCTCAATGGCCTGTCCAAATTGGTGGAAATCTGTGATGCGAAGTGAATTAAAACTTTCCAGCAGCTTTCAAATGAATATGATCTTTTGAGCTCCCAGTTTTATTGCGATTTACAGATCCACCACACTTTGGGTGCTTATAGACCAACTAGACCAATTACCTAATCTCAATCCACTCGAGTCTAAACTCACAATTGAACCCTGAGGTAAGAAAGGAATATAGAGAATTTGCAGATTGTCAATAGTCAACATTCTCTGCATATTTAATAGGCTTTGTTTGAGCTAGGAGGAGGATATGGGGAAGTTGGGAAAAGAAATCTTGAAGTGGGCACGGATGGCCCCCTGTACTCTGGAGATTTCGCCCAAAGTCTGTCTCATCCAGTTTAATTTCCTACATAGTGGTTACTATCACCCTGCATGACATTGGAAGATAAGGACTGCTCTAAGTGAGGCATGCCTCAGATGTGGACTTCTAGAGGCCACTCTTACCCACAAAATGGGAGTGTCTTATGATAGCTAGGTACTGAGACATGATTCATCACCTTCGGGGACAAGTGGTTGGCCACAATGTTCTCCTAGACCCAACACTTGCCCTTCTGGGCATCATGGAGGATTGGGACAGTTAAATCGCACAATGAACGTGGGTGGGGCAACTTGTGGCCAAGAGGAACATAGCTAGAAGAAGGTGGGAGGTAGAATCCCCTTCTAGGGTGCAATGAATCCACGGTATTGATTACTGTTCCTCAACAGAAGACTCTGTTTATAGGGCCCCAGGCTGTGCCAACAAGTTGGATGATAATACCTGACACATGCTGCCTGGGGCCAGGGGGAAATCAACCTCCTTTTTTGAGACATTTCGGGTATTTTAATGCCATATGTGGTGTATATTATTAGACATGTCAATGCAAATGTCAGTATGTGTTTTACTCTCTCTTTTATTTAAAAAACTGCAATAGGTTTATCCAAAAAAAGAATGGCCAAATAACAGACTAGTTGAATGTAAACTTGTAGAGCCAGTAGCTGCCAAGTGTGAGTCCAGGGCAAGGGGAGTGGCCAAGTGATTGTAAGTTGAGCAGTGTAAGTGCAGGGTACTCTGTGAGTGCAGGGTAAGTAGTTATTTATTAACAACAGGTTAAGGGGTGTTCCTGCGTCAGTGTAGAATAAGGTGCATGGTGAGGGGAGTGTCTTCTTACTGAAAGGTGAGCAGTTTATATTATGAGTGCAGGGTGAGTGTGTGCCTGAGTGAGATCAAAGTGAGGAGAGTGCTTTTGTAAGTCCAAAGTGAGAAATGTTCCTGCGTGAGCGCAGGTGAGAAAAAAACAAGATGCATGCAGCATATTAAAGTTGGACATTTATAGGTTTTCCCAATGCTTGTTTTGAGTAAGCAGACACACGCGAGGCATGTGAGCTTCTTAGAATCATTTACACAGTGATATCCATCTTAATATTGTTCCTAACTTAACTTCCACTTTAGATAACTTCAGTGATGGGCTCAAAAACTGCACTTACTAGCTACTTTGATCTGTCACCTGGCATCATCAGCAGAAGTCACAGTTCTCACCATAACAATGGGTTGTGGCATTTTAATGAACAATGTTTTAATATTTCTTCAAGATGAACAGAATGGTGCAAAAATAACCTTTAGATAATAGCCCCTAATTTGTTCAGCCTCTGATGAAGCAAGCATTTGTTCTGGCAAATGTCTCTTCTGCTTTGTGAAGGTTAATGGTCATATAGGCAAGGTGAGTCTGTGTGGACATCTGCATTAAATTTAAACTCGGATTATACTATTTGAGGTGCGTTTAACTGCAGTACATATGTGCCTTCTATTCCTTATTTTATCGAGTACCAAGTGAACCTAGAGCATACTATTCCAAGTATCCTATTGCAGTACAAAAGTACTCCCTGTTCCTTTTTTATTTTTTATTTATAACCAATCACACCTCGGGGATCGACCTCAGTGCATTTCAGCCGGTCTTCTACTGTAAACACATGCCAATTCAGGATGAATCTTACGGTTGAACTTTGGAAAACTATTTGTCTCACCCGGCCATAATTGTTATGCGCTATGTGATATGTTATATAGCACGCTATTACAAGGGTCCATTGCTGACATGAGGCTTCAATAGTGCTTTACTGCCATCAAAATGAACTCATGGCACTGCACCTGAAGAAACATCAACACAAGCTTTATGAGCATGAGCACTAGTTTACAGGAACGCATTTATGCCCCTGCAATGTAAGGCCTGTGCCGGGATATGCAAACCCTGATCCATATATGTGGATGAACAGGGGATTGGCGTATGGGAATAGACCGCTGTCTCTCCACCCACACGGCCCACTGCGGATTATGAATTCTTATACACGGGTTCATGCCCGCTGCCTTCGCTTTCTTCTTTGGCTGAAGTAGGACAGCAGCCCTGGCACTGGTTACCCGCTATGCACAGGACCCTTTATGAATAAGGATAGTACGTATGCAGAGAAAACATACTCCCACATTTGCATGAAGCAACATGCTCCCTGCAAGTGTGCAACAGCATTTTTGAGAATACGACTTTCTACTGTCAAGCTGTTTTTGCCATAACTGGGGAAAAAGGAGCAACTGTTTGTTCGTAATATTTTCTAAGATATGCATTTTTACAAGATCTTACTTGGTCCTGCTGTGTAGTAAAAATCTGTTTCAATTGATGTGCCCAATTTTGACCGACAATAAAACATGCACACGTTTTATAGGTGTCCTTTATGTTAGGAAAGCTCTTTTTACATGATTCCCTCGCTAAAGCATCTCAAATTATATTGGCAATATTTTAAAAGTAAAATGTGCTTGCTGTAAGCTCTAGATACAATCACACATTCAGACGTTGCAATATCAAACCATCTGCAGCTGACGTTTTTTCTATCTAAAGTAAAAGATATGAAAACTTGCCTTCGTCCTCGTCTAGAAGACATCAATGAAGGAAAGAAATGGAGAAAGCGGGTTAGTACGGGGGGTTAGTCATTCCGTTAGAAACACACAACAAACACATACTATAGTATGCAGACATTATTCTGGAGGAGAAAGAAGTGTTCTGAGGATGTGAACCAAGCAGTGTGAAAGTTTCGGTCCTGATTATGAGAGGACCACAGTTTTCCAACCCATGCTCAAACCCCTGCTTGCTTATGGGTCAGAATTCTGAGTTACCAGAGTTTACTGGGTGCGATTAAGGTCTTACTTACTGTTAAATTTCGATATATTAAACCTGCTGGAATCTAGCAGGGGAAAAGAGTATGGTATTTACTGTGATATGCAGATTTTGGGTTTCGCTAAGCACCAAAATAAATATGTTATTCCCCAAAAACTCAGAATAGCTACAATTTATCACACCTGATAAATTCTGAAACCTGGGGACCCAAATTTTATCGGATGCAATAAATAGCACTCGTAATCAGGGCATTAGGCACATTTAATGTTTCATTTCAAAAGTTCAATCACTTATCTACGCTTCATATGTCCTGACATTTATCATTTTAGTCTGTACAGTTCATTTTGAATAATTAATATGTCAAATAAAAACAGTTTCACAGACATTTCTGTTTACATGAAATGTGTAGATACAAATTAATACCCGCAAATATATATATCAACGTGCCTTAAATCAAGCAAAATGACACATCTACAACATTAATGTAATGTCCTTCAGATATAGCCCTGCAGGACTCTAGAAATATTGTTGTGCCAATAGTCTGCAATAGTACACCTGAGAGAAAATCACAAGCAACATTAGTCACTAATAAATGTTTTATATGGTATAACCAGGCATAGGTTTTGTTTACAATGACAAGCAGATCAGACAAAATAAATGAAAAAAAGCACAAAAATGTTATGGAGACCATAGTGGAAACTTGTTTTGCAAGCTGAACGCATCAGGGAAATTTGGTTTATGTACATAAACAGCGCAGAAAAAAAGTAAATGTTTTTCACATGCTTTCAAGAGCTATGACCTACAATTTCTCAGCCCACTAGTTAATTCACATTTATAAGACCGTGAGATTGCTTTGCAGTCAAGTTCTTACTCAAGAGATCAAGAAGTTGTTGGTTTCAATCCCCAATGGACAATCTCAGCCTTTTATCCTTCCCAAAATGCTAAAATGTGTTCTATGGAGTTAGGTAATAATAATGTTTAATATTTACATATCCAGAAAAAAATACTTTTTCATATATGATAATCAATTTGTCATTAACCCGTTGCGTGCGTCCGTCGGCCAACGGCCGTCGCGAGCACTACCTCTGTAGTGCTGCAAACGTCCGTTGGCCGCCGCGGCCCCGCCCACTCCGCTAAACCGCGGCGGAATTGCCGCCGCGGTTAAGCGGTTAATATTATGGACTAAAGAGCATTTGTAGCAAATTGTTATCAAAGTGTTCTGAAAACAGTTTTTATTGCTGGCTCTATAAATCGTCTCTCATTGTTACACTTTACTTTCTGATAATTTCTCCTTTAATGTACACAATCTAATATTGTCTACCATTGTCCTCCTGATACAATGCTCTGTTAGATTTTGCTTATAAGATACTAATATCCATATTTGTATATACACATAGTACCTACTTTTAGTTACATTTTTAATCAATGATGCCCAAAACATATTCAGGTGAAAAATGACTACCCAGAAATACACCAAATTCAAATTGTCCCAAGGGAAGAAAAGCTCCCTGGGCCAATCAGAACGCTCCATTTTTGAACTGGCACTCCCGCAAGAGTCTCGTGAGACTCTTGCGGGCCTAACCATCCAGATATACAAATATTTTAATTTCTAAAAAACTACTGAATGGATTTACACCAAATCACTAAAAGCACAATCTGAGGACCAAAATCCAGCTTCCAGCATAATTTGGTGTAATTCTGTTCAGCAGTTTTGCAGTAGTCGTTCTTAAAGAGTCTATGGAAAATGCATGAGAATTTTGAGTTTTGGGACACCCCTTTTTTCTCAGCCCTCACTTGACGGATGTCCCCAACACTTTCCATGCGCAAACTAGGCAAACAAGAGCCCTCTTTTGGAAGGTTTTGTGGAAATTATCGGCAAACGGTGCCAAAGTCATTAGCAACACAACAACGCATTTCCTATAGAAACACTGACCTAACTATGGCAATATGTTGCAAAATAGGTTATGTTGTAAAAGGAAAATTTTCTTTTTATTTTTTCATCTAAATCGGCAATCTAATAAAATAGCTTTAGAAAAGGGTGAGTAAAAGCTTAGGAAGGAGAAGTTGCCCTGTTCCCCTGCTCCAAAGGAAACTTGGTACATTAGTCATTGTTCATAATTATCAATATTGAACTAAAAGACACATACTCGAAAATAGTTAAAGAAACCATAAGCATATCTTGACATTCCATAGTCTTTTTCCAATAAAAGCACATGCATAGTTTTCTAAATTTAGCTAGAATCCTAGATAAAATATCTGTATATAGACTCCAGGTGCTTAGATGCAAACAGCTTCCTAATATGAACATAGGTCATGCAATGACCCTTTTTAGCACACATCTCATCACAAATTATTAGTTATGTGATAAATCATCCTATTTATATGCAACTAAACATCTGTAATCGGACCTAAAAGAGTGTTAAACACTATATTTTGCTTGGGGCAACGCGATATTCTGAAGTGACGGTAAAGACAAATTTTATACAGTAAGTTTGCACTCACAATAGTGCACTCCATTATTACGTACCACTGCACACAAACTCTCGCTTTTGAACTTCAGCTACATTGTGTCCCCTCAGGTGAGTAGGTCCCATACATTGGGTGTAGAGGCCGACTCGTGGCCGTTGCCGGAGCCAATCAGATAACCAGGCAAGGTGGCAGTCGCAGTACAGGTTGTTGGAATGGAGCCGGCTACATGAAAGGATACACAGTCAACATGTCTAGATTAGTGAGTGCAAAGAACAGCTTTTCAGAACTGGTGGATAACAAGGATCATTTGGCATCATTTAAGTATACATTTTGGATATTATCTGCATGCTTTTTCTCCATGCATGCATTTAGATTTAGTAGGCACATCCATTTTAGCTCTGCCTGATTAATGTGATGAGAAAACATAAAATGAAGTCTTTGTAATTCCTGCCCGCTTTCTCCATTGTGAGCAAAACTAACATACACGAGGGCTTGAAAAGCCATGGAATTCTTTTGCTGTGGTCTGTACAAAGGGGAGGAAAAGACTCAAGGGTTTGAAGCAAATCGCCCCATAGGGGTAACAGGCTGACAGCAAGAAGAAGAAATAAATGTTAATAAAAGATCTGGCTCCCAATTAGAAATATCAGTCAGTCTCGTCTTTACGAGGCTCTATAGAAACTGCTACTAAATCCTTTTAGCAGGTCACATTCGTTTTCTGCTGAACAAGGCCGAATAATAATTCGATATAAAACACTCCTTTCACGTCCCTTTTCAGCTTCCTTCTCTTTTTGTTTAATCACAGGAAAGAGGATTAGCTTCTTGTGGCCCCTCGGGACCCATCCTCACTGCAAAGCCTGAAATTAAA
This sequence comes from Calotriton arnoldi, assembly GCA_963921515.1. Taxonomy (NCBI): domain Eukaryota; kingdom Metazoa; phylum Chordata; class Amphibia; order Caudata; family Salamandridae; genus Calotriton; species Calotriton arnoldi. Next base: position 1,107,463 of record CAWUFW010000493.1, on the reverse strand, counting down.
AGACACAAATGGCAGCTAGGGAAAGAGTTAAGCCAGTCACCTCCCTGACGGCGGGGAGTAGCCAGGGATCATGGCTCCACTCCAAGAGGTAAAAAGCACTTTGCCATCAATAAAATATAAGACAAATGTATCCACTAAATTAGGTAAATTACTCCAGACTGGCTCTCGCGATTTTCCAAACTACAGAGAAGGACGTATGCCTCTATAAATCACAACATTGCTCCCAGAATCCTCTATAAAATGCAATACCTTTTAATCCGCATCACTCAATCCTAACCAAATAACAGTAATGGATATTAAAACAGGATGCTCAGTCCAGAAAGCTAATTTCATTTTACTAAGGTTGCAGGAGACAGAGTTTTGTGTAATTGGCTCTGCTGGCCGTAAAGAAGTAAAGCTTAAAGATTCCACATTTATCTGATCCCACAGTCAGTTTAAGGGTCATCCGTGCTCAGAAGGAGCAACGATAAGTTCTCAGTGCATAGGAAAACTTCAGTGTTTCTTAAAAGAAGCCCTTCAGGGAAAAGAAAAGGACAGTTATCTTTACATAGTCATCCATTCCTAACCATCATCAACAACAGTATTCTAGAATGTTCCTTTGCTTGCTTTGGTTTTGAGACCTACTGTGACATCTTTCCAAAGATGGCCCCATTAAGTAATATTTTCGTCATTCAATGAGGACTTTATATCTGTTTTATCAGCTCAGAATGCACAAAAAAATCTCCTCAAGGGATGCACGTGTTCTTGAACCCGCCCCCTCTATGTAACAGCAGCAATGTAAGGAAATGCTGGCCTCAGGTGTCTAGAAATAATGGTTCGGCTAGGCTGGACAAATAGAGGGGCCAACAGATTAGCCATGACTTGTACTCACAAGGTTCGGAGTTTAGGCATGTGGTTGAAGCTCGCCACCGATAGTCGGGTGATGTTGTTATTGTTGAGCGTGCTGTAAGACAAGAAAGGCACCAAGTCATTACAATCAAGGGTGTCAGTCCCACATAGAAGATAGTTATAGCATTTAGTCGTTTAGTCAGTAAACAAGGAAATATGCCCGCTGAAGAAGTTGGAAACAAATAAGACAGCTAGCCAGTGATTATGGCTGCATTCAATGTGATTGCTCTCTCTCTGGCACCCTACTTGTAGAATAAACTGCCTTCGGAGCCCTACATGTAGAATAAATTGCCCACCAGGGGCAGGGTGTCTGCACTCCTTAGAGGCTTTTACCTTTTTAACATGCAGGAATTCCAAATTTAGAACACAAGCCTTGACTAAAGCAAGCAGACACCCATTCTGCTATTAACCATCGTTTAAAGCTAACTCACTATAATGAAGGTGGGGAGGCTGAACATAACGGACACTGTTCTATCAGTTTCTCCTCAGTCTGTCACCAAAGGACGTCTGTGCTGGGTAGTTATGAAACAAACAGGGACATCACATCCAGTTATCCACAGGCAAGAATGTGGTGTTTAGACAGATTCAACAATGAGGGTTGTGTGATGGAACCACGTATGCGTTTACCACGCATGCCGTATCCACGCCGTCTCAACAACGCAAGTCTTAACCATGAATATGCCTTTACCATGCATACCTTTACAACGAATTATGCGTTGTTAAGGCATGTATGGTAAAGGCATATCCGTAGTTAAGACTGGACTGGTAAGTTTTAACCCCCTGACCCCTGCCCCCACCCTGATCCCAAAAACGACCCCACCCGCCTGAAAACCAACCCCCTATCCCCCTCACCCCCACCCGAGTCCTAAAAATGGCCCTGCCCCCAGTCCTAAAAACTACAGCGCCCTCCCCAGGTCCTAAAACCTACCCCAACCCCTAAAAACTACCCCGCCCTCCCCTAAGCCCTAAAAACTACCCCAACCCCCCAGCCCTAGAACCTACTCTGCCCCATAAGCATTACAATCCCTGCCTCCCTGCCCTGAGCCCTAAAATGACACCCCAAACCCCTGCCCTGACACCTAAAACTACCCCTCCCTCCTAAAAGACAACCCCCTACCATAGCCCTGAAAACTACTCCGACTCCCCCGCCCTGAAAACTACCCTGAACTCCCCCTGCCCCAAAAACTAACCTGAATCCCCCCACCCTGACAACTACCCTGAATCCCCCCCGCCCTGAAAACTACCCCGAATCCCCCCGCCCTGAAAACTACCCGGAATTCCTCCAGCCCTGAAAACTACCCCGACCCCAGCCCTGAAAACTATCCCCCCAAACCATAGAAAACTAACCCCCGCCAAAACCCGGCCCCAACCCCACTTACCTCACCGAGTAGTGTCCTCTCCTGATCCTTCCTGCTTCTGCCAGCCAGCAACTAGACAGCACACTGCCTTAACCACGCATATGCGTGGTTAAGGCATATGCGTGGTTAAGGCAGGCATATTAGCGCTTGCGAAGTTGGAACACGCGTGGCTCTGCCCACATTGTTCCAACTGTTTCCCAACAATGATGAGGTTGGATACCTCCCGAACAATCTGATGCACAACATTGACCTCTTTCAGAAAAAACAGACGTTCAGCGATCCCTGGGGCAGGCCAGTTAATAAATGTTGGTTACCTAATCTCTGGGATATGATGCAACTAATGCCATAATTTGGTCTATACGTTTGTTCAGTGACCAGGACATTCATCTTAGCTATTTCCTGTAACGTGGGTAGACATCTGCAAGGAAAAATTGAATTTGCTGTTCCAGTTACCTACTACTGCTGACTCAAAGCAATCAGTGCCCGAGTCAATGGCCTCTGGTCTTGTGGTATCAGAAAATATTTTCAGTACAATCCACCTCCTGGTCTCAATAGAATACCATGTCTTACACATAAAGAAAGTAAACCCTGATTGCTAATTGCAGGAGGAGAGAGAGCATGAAAGAAGAAGACTCTAGGAGCCACGTAGTAACCACTCTTCACTTTTAGAACCCAGTAATCTGTTGTTTTCTTGCACCATCTTTCAGAAGGTAGAAATCTATAAGTGTATTACAGTGGCTATATATGTACTGTTCAATGCCATAAAATATGGCAATATCTGTACTTCACATTATTTCTAGAACGTTTTGTAAAACACTTCATTGTGAAGATTTTGTAATATTCGCTTAAGGGATATTTTTAAGATACCCACATTTTGGGGAACTATTGTAATATAATAATTATGTAGAGTATTTTTGCTACAATGCTTATATATCCAGTGCTCTTTATTATGGTGCTATTATAGGACTCTTGTTTGTGCAATACCTGGGGGTAATTTTAATACAATGTATGTGATATTTAGTTAAGTTATTCTAGTGTTTGGGAGGTGTTTTACTGTATTCTAAAACATTAAATAGCTTTTCCAAAGTGTTGCAACGTTTGTAACTCCTATTTAAAGAATTCAAATATTTGGGATAAATTCTTACGCTATATTTGAGCATACAACTGAAGGACAAAGCAATAATGGATGTTTTTCATAATTGTTACTCCATATGACATCATTAGTGAGGCCAGTGTCCTTGACAGCGGTGGAGTGGTGACTCTGCTCAGACAAAACCTGCAGCAGGAGATATGGAGTCCCAGGTTCCTAGCTGAAATTGATCGAAGGTTTTAGCACAAACCCCCCTTTACTATGCAAACAGAGGGCAAGGAATGCAAACATTTTGATGTGCTTCCTTTTGGGAGTGGTTTGTTTGGCACCTGTACAGGGTGTGGACGGAGAAACATGCAGCAGTGCAATTAATCCCATCTGAGTTGCATGGATTCCTGAATTAATCCATTGATGGGTAGAAAATGAGGCAAAGAAATGAAAGGGGATTCCTTCACACCTACCTCCATGAGTTGATCATGACTGACAGGAGAAATCAAATGCTTAAAGCTGGACGAGAGTCAGTGTCAAACTTTTTGGAAAACATTTGATGGTTTCCCGGATGGGAAACTGCATGAGATAGTCAGTGATGGTGTATAAGGAGGGTTTCATAATGAAGGTATTACCTGAATGCATCTATGCACTACCAACAGAAGGAAACAAACGATTAATAACAAAAGAGGCACCAAAACGTATGAGCCCTTTCAGGCAGGAAACACCTTTAATGAGCAGGCAACAGCAAATACTAAGCGACACGTCCAAGAGCATGGGAGCTGTGCCTCACTTGATAGTTCGATTGCTGAGCTTAATGAGACAAAAGGGCAACAGGACATGTGGAGATATCACATATAAGAAGGTATCTAGAGCAGGGAATTGTAATGCGAGAGGGCGGAAGAGTTGAAAACAGCAAGCTATGAAAAAATGTTGATCAATAAGACTAAAAGCAGTCCAACACACTCATGGGATAAGAAAAGGGTTTCTGCCTGGTTTTAAGATGCTTTACGACTGCCCATGCCTCAGGTTTTGAATTCACTCTACAGGTTATGTTTAGATCCTGTGCCAAATGGAGCTTTGGTGATCCTCCTTAATATCCTTCTACCACTCTTTTCTCTTTAAAGTCTTGTAGAGGGGCATGGAGTGAAACCACTTGAATGCACTACAAGAAATATAAGAAAGCCCAGCACTGGGGTTTCTATGGACATAGTTTTATGGATGAAGTTTAAGAATAAAATGAGTAGGTGCATGCAGAGAGGCCTTTGTGTTTGACTCAACCTAAACTTTTACCATGAATAAAACACTTGAAAAACTGTAAGAAACTCACATTTTGTTCTAACTATTCAAGGTATTCCAATATCGGAGGGCTTACTTTTGATGTAACTACAATGGGAAAACATTATTTATTAAACTATTTAATGTAAACTTTAAACCGAAGAGAAATTCATGGCAAGAAAATCACATAGGTTTGTTAGAATCAAACCAGTGAAGTTAGTAGCATAATTTTAAATCAACTTTTAACCCATTCAAGGTAAATACACACCATAAAATCTTATCACAGGTGGCATAATGAATAATTTCACCAAAAACAACACCCAATGCTTCATTGCTAGCAGCACATATAGAAACAATGACATCCTCAATGCCATGAGATCCTCATTGATGCCGTTGCTGGGGTTGTGCACTGCCCTGCCCCCAATCCCACGTGTTAAAATATCGCTTGCAACCTGTGTCAGATTCTATATGTTTTAGTGCTCTTTGTAGTGCTTTAAACAGCACTGGATTGCACCCAGGATTGCACCCAACACCCCACCCCCCACTGTACACATGTATCCATTTGCAATATAATACTTGCATATACTTTGTTCCCAGTATTTGGTACTGGAGGCACTGTACTAATGTTTTTTTTGGTCGGAGGACTCACTTCTCCATGTAACTAGTTTCAATAAAATAAAAACAATTGTGGATGCTTGGTAACCCTTACTTTATCAAATAATATAGATTCTGTACGTCCTTGAACTTGGACAGAAAAAGCTTTAAAAATGTATACATACATCATGGTGTGAGCGCAGAAATCTCATAAAAAAATTATAAACAGCTCCACCTTGTAACTTATTAAGTGAACTTCCAATGTCCACGCCAATTTCTTGTTCAGGTCGATGATTCTTTGCCACTGTGTTACATTTCCAAAACAATCATCAACTTACAGTATTTTAATGTTCAGTCAATAATGAGAGGTTTGATAAAGTAGTACTTTCTCATTAAGAGATTTGACTGTATTTTCGTCTTTTATTTAAGTTAGTCAGATAATTCTGTTTACAGAATTAACAAGAAAAGAATGGCTTGAGGCAGCATGTCCATAAAGATATTAGTCCTTATCTTAATCTAAAGGACCTAACCTATCCTAGCATAAAACCCATGAAAAGTTCCTTTTGGAAAACAGCAAAGGTTTGGAGCATCAAGCTAATAGTTGCCAAAAAGCAAACTCCTCATGGAGAGCAGTTCTGGAAACTCAGCCGAGTTCCCCGACAGCTGCAGTAGCAACCATCAATCCAAGTTAAAAGGAAATTAATCACAGCCGTAGCTATGATTCAGCATAAAAATAGAAAGCATCCTCACAAAGGGTAAGGAATACAAGGAAATCACACTTAGCAGTAGCTTACAAGTAATTCAGGCTTGCACAACCAAGTGCTAAGGGGCATGGAGGGTAGGGGGTGCATAGAATGCATCGAATGCAATGCAATAACTCTCGAACTAGGAACACGTACTATATAGAAAAGCACAAAACATGTAGCAAACTCTAAATGTTGAATCATCTCTAGCCAATAGGAAAGAATCTTCCAATGGTCCACCGTCTTCTTTCTTGATTCCCACGGTAAACGCCCATGTCAACATGATGTTATTTGAATGTGGCTACAGCTTATTACAAAAGATACATCTAGGAAGGTTCCTGTGAGAACCTATGCGAAACTACTCTGTTAGCTGTTCAGTGTCCCATTGTGTAACAATGGACTGCTCTATGAAATGAAACATTAATATCTAGCATGTCCTGGTTAGATCATAAAATTCAAATTTAAAGCATGTGGCAGAGGAAACTATCTAAAATACGATGAAGTCATATGGTGTGAGGAAAGAAAGAAATACATTTTGCAGCAAACGGCACATTTCACGGAGATGTTTTAATTCTGCAGTTAAATTATATCGTTAAATAAGCATTTACAAAAAAGCATTTATTTTATTCAAGGAAAAGGAAAGAATAAATAAAAATATTGAGGCCTAGCAGTGAAAGAACGACAGAAATAGGCACTTTCTGCAGAAATAAGCAGAATGTTTCTTTGAGCACGTTTAATACAGGCACATTTTCACTAACCACTATATTGACACATTTTCTATGTTAACGTTAAGGGACATTTCTACATTGTTATGAGGTAAATTCACGTAAAGATTTTCAACTTTCACAATGGTTAATAACCTACACATTGCTAGATACAGTATTCTGCTGTTCCTTAGGGTTAAGTGTACATTCTTTGCATGACTCTGAAAATATGTTCAGGGGGTTGATATCTTCTTTCCTGTATGTATTGCCCATTGGATGAAGGTACTTGCTGTGTAAAATGCAGTTAATTTATTGAAATGGTTTCATAGTAGAAAATCGTGCTTGTCTGATCCAATGAATCAAATAGGAGCAAAATGGTAAAAATCATCAATGATCAAAATATTTACAACGATGGAAAATACTTGCCAATAATTGTGACTGTTAAACACATTATTAAATATACAACCTATTATCATGTCAGTCTGATTTACAGTGCAACCCTCATTCCTTAGGGATTTTACCAGCAAAGAGGTCATAAACCCTGTATGTGGCTAATACTCAATGCTAGTGAGTGGGGTTGCACATTGGTCATAGGTCTGTCCCTCCCCCCCCCAGTGCATCACGTTAAATGCAGCTCAAGGCAATCCGTATCTTATAATCTTCTTTTGGTCACTTGAGTGTTGAAGTGCTCTTAGCCCTTGACACCAATGTTTCGTTCTTCTGAACTGTTCAGAAGGGCAAAGAGTCCTGGGGGGATAACTTAACTGACTGCTTAATTTCTGTGGATAAAGAGCAAACAGCTCAAAAGTGCAGACGCTTGTTATAAAAACTGAACATGATCTCCCCCAAGGGCAGGGGCCTGTATATACACTGCTAGAGGGTAGAGTTGCACACTGGTCACAGGTTTGGCCCAGTTCTCCATAGAGCATCACGGTACTCAATATATATGTGTTTCATGCAAGAGAAGGCAACAATGATGTTGGCTTCTGTGTACCTATGTGTATGTGTTGCTCATGGGGAAAATGCTCATAAAGCGGTCATATGCTAGTTTTATTTATTTTTATGTTTTTTACCAATTTTTTATTTAAAGAGTACAGCTTCACTCAAATGGGCAGCTAAACTGAACAGAACAGTCTCTGAAGAATCACACATAATAATGATCTTAAATCTTTTCTAAATGACAGCTGTTCTTTGATGCTGCTTAACTTTAAATTGTATTCTACCATACTTTGGGCACTAAGGTAATGATAAGAGTTGCCTCCAGTAGGTGCAGTTGACTTGGGGTAACTAAGCAATGAGCAGGGTCAGACCACAGGGACTTACCATATTAGTGCTTGTTAAATCTTTCACTGAAGCAAGATTTATCCTTTTCATACCGGATTCTGTTTACAAGAGAATCAGTGCCATTGAAGGTCTGGGTGACAAGATCAATTTTCTTAAACCACAGGTCTTTCCAAATAGAACATTTGCAATAAATTAAATAATCAGGTAAGGCAAGATAACGACTATTACAATAGTCAATTTTTGAGAGTATGGAGGCAGAGGTGATTCTGGAATGAGTGTCTTTGGAAACGTAAGGGCGTGTTTTTCCTATCTGGTGTAAAGCATGAAATTTGCATGAGGTGTCCTTATTTATCTTAAAAAGGGTGGACGGATTCTGATCAATATGGGTAACCAGAGACTGATCATTTACAGAGTGGAAAGGTGGAATGCCCTTAGATGTAGGCCAGATGGAGTCTTGCCAGTGATTGTTTTGGGAAAAGGAGCAGCTCTATTTAGCTCTACTGAGTCAGAGAAAATTACTGCTCATCTAATGTTGGACAGCACAGAGACTGAGTAGAAAGTTGGACATAGAATGAAGTGCAATCTGGTTTAAGCGGAAAAGCAAATAAATATTGTCAGCATAAGAATGTACCACCATTTATCATTAGTATCTTGTCCATGTCTAATTTGCTTTTGTATACCATGCTAAAGAGAAATGTACACAAGTGCAACCTGCTATGGCATCTTGCCCATAAACAACTTAGTGTCTTGGATCTTGCCAGGGAGCAACTGGCTATACTGCATCTAGCCTATACATTAATTGAGCAAGAAATATGCATTTTATTTTTGAGCCTCTACACATTACAAACAATTAGCATTTGTAAATGAACCATAGAATTAGCAACGAAGAGCACTCTACACCTTGGTGCTGGCAAAACTATGTACCTGGTACATTTCTACAATTCTGTTTTCTTTGTTTGAAGGACCCTAAAGTGGGGTTTTGCAAACAAAAATATCCTTATTATCGATATGGGGAGAGGATGTAGCCTTACTGCTAGAGCGGTCGACCTCGAAGCTTGGGAACCGGGTTCGAGTCTCGGCAACGACGCTCAACATCCTGTGATTCTGGGCAAATCACTTAATCTCCCCGTGCCTAACAAAAATGAATGTGTCCATCTGTAACGAAACTGGTTCTCATGTAAAGCGCTCTGATACCCGATGTCTCGGGTCTAGTTCACGCTATATGAAAATCTAAAAAAAAAAAATCGCCAGTGCATATTTTTTGTACCACCTTCACACAACAAATTTGTTCATGCACTATCTGTGTTTTTACCACAAATGCTGCTGCCTTAAATAATGTAAAAAAATGTGTTGCATCCCTTACTTTTTCCGGGAAGCAGAAAAGTGTCCCTGGTGAACTAGCTATTCCCCTACGTACGTTCAGCTTGATATAGTAAATTGTCCAACACAGAGGACAGAAATTACCTTTGACAGCATTGAACACCCCTGCACTCCACTGTGTACATCTCAAAGGGACATGGAGTTCTGCATTACATTTCTAACCCTACGATAGCGGGAGAAATGAAATTAAAAGCAAGGGCTCCACAAGGCCCATACATGGCAATGCTGCTTCCATGGTCTCATCAAAAATGTGTCCCACTTAGTTACTTCAAATTTACATGCGCAGAGACATTCATATAAGCACCATGAATCTTTCCATCTTGAGCCCGCCGAGTAAATGTTTGGACTGAAAAGACTCCATTATTTCAATAGAGTCAACATTTTGCTCCCACAGAATTCTTGCCCTGGCAACTCTATATTTTTTAGAATATTCATAATCTTACTTCTTTTATCTCGGGCAGTACGTTATTCTATGACCATGTTAGATTATGCTTGTCATCAATACATTTAGCTTTATGAATTTCTATTATTTTTTTTAGACTTTTTGCATCAATCTTGTGCTCACTTTGCATATTAATTCCTTAGATAGTATTTATTTTCCATTACCAGCTGTGACAACAGAGTTTAATCCATGCGTTTGGTCAACTACAAGCGTATTAAGCCATGATACCTTGAAACACTCACTGTCATCTAAAACATAAAGCATGCAATATGATGTGAGAAATTTATGTGACAGATGACACTGCTGTTTTTCCTTGTTTTTATGTGTCTCTTTTAGTTGAAATGCAGCAGTGCTAAATAATAGGCAAACATCTACAGAATGTAGGTAAAAATACAACATTAATCACTACAAACCTTACTACCTGTAAAGATTAATGATCAAATAATAAATGGAGGTTAAGAAAGGGTTGGACCTAGATCACAATGGAATGTACTGCACAACTTCAAAGCCTACTCTTATAATTCAAAAGCAGACAAATCAATGTCCAATTTATTTGCTGTTTGTGGCATTTTTTTCTAGTGATACATTTACTGCAATTTTTAATAAAATCATTTGCATTAGGTTTTTTACGTGCCAGTACATATCATGTAAGTATGACATAACATCCAGGAAAGGGTTACACATCAGTTGATACTTATCAGTGCCATATAATGGTAGTCGTGAAAATTGAGGAGCTTAATTTCATGACAATGCATAGTGACAAATTAGAACCATATGTGATAACATGTTAAATATGATTCCATCATAATGGCGGTACAGTCATGATCTGTGATGTATGATGATAGTATCAGAACCTGGACTGGACCCTAATGTAAACATGGAACTGGTGACAGGGATAGAGGGAACTGGTAGGCTGGGGTGAAGACAAGGGATCAGTTAAATACTAGAGGTGGGTCAAGGCTAGGCCCTGGTGTGTGGCCACAGGGACCTCGAGGTCAAAATAATAGCATAAGCATATGCTATATGGGACTAAGGAAGCGCCCCAAGTGCGAGAGAGCCAGAGGACGTTCGCCGATTAGAAAGACTAGATACCGGACTGGGTATGCTCAATGAAGAGAGAGGGCCCAATGCATTCAAGCCGGTAGAGCATTGTCTGTAGGGGGTGCAGCAAGAGGCATATAATTATCATCTCATGCTCCGGCGACTGGGTGTTTATGAAACGCCACGGGCTTCTTCTCTATGAACCGCTTAACTCTCAGTCTTCGCCAAATACAGGAGTTACTGGCTACATTTATCGAATGATGGGGTGGGCCGACTTCCACTTGCCAGTAGTGATGGTGAGTTTGACCAGAAGGAATGCCAAGTCTGCAAAGCGCAGAGCTGCTCTGGCTTTCTTTGACTGTTTAAATATGACCAGGCCTCAGGCCTCCTAGGATGTTAGGGTCTCAGAACAAAAAGGCATACATTTACGGTCATGATTTCAAAAGCTACAGTGTTTTTGCTACTCCAACTGCATATTAGCTTAATTCATTTGTTTAAGCATTTTTCAATTATGTCGCATATCAAGACAATGACACATTACACAATAAGAATTCATTCATTTTAAGAAATTAAGACCGTGCATTTTTTCAGGGCAGGTTTTCTTTCTGGAAAGACACACTGTGCAACGGTTATAGCATGCATCCCTTTGCTTCATTTCGAAGTAACTTTACATTTTTAAGCAATAATGTGTATTTTCCTGCATAACATTATTGTAAGACGACTGAAATACTCAATTTATTTTTATTTTCAACTAAGAATTTATGTCTGAAATTACATTGCTATTTTTATTACAAATATATTCAAACACTTCGTTTAAGTTCACAGGCTGACTCACATATACATTTTTCGGATACTAATTAGTTCTAAACGACGTTTCTACTTTGTAAATATTTATAGAAATTTTATATTCGACTACAGTTTATGTTAGAAATGACACTGCTATTTTTATTAAAATTATATTCAAACAGCATAAATTCACATGCTGTCACTTTATATGCATTTTTCAAAGACTAAATGGCTTTTAAATTACTTTTCAATAAAACTTTGTAAATATTTCTAAAAATAAATAAAAATAATCATTCTAGATACATCAAAGTTCATTGTCTTCATTCAATGTTATTTCCCTATATAGGCCGAAAAGAAAGGGAGCTCAAAAAGTCACTCATATGACCAGAATTTGTGAAATCAGCCCTGCTTCCTTAACTACAATAAATATTGTTTAACAGTTAAAAATAAGAAGCGTCTTTTGAATACTAGACATCAGGGGCAAAGGGTCTGGTTGATTCCGATGAGAATCTTTTATGAAGCAATCTTGGCAGTTTGAGTATAGTGCAAACCTAAAAGTATTCAATTTGTAACCTGAACTGTTTGGCTCATGATCCAGGAAATTGTGGACTGTCTTTCCATTATTTGCTCACTTTGGCCCAGTGGCAAACAACAATGCACAGATGTGCTTCTTCTTCCAAACATCTAGTGCAATTTCGTGCTGCTTTCACCCAGATTTCGCTAATCAATCTACTGTAATATTCTACACTGGTACATTGTATTTTATGCTAGGGATTTATTTCTTAATATTTTGACAGTTGTGTCCAGATCCAATGTCAAAATACTTTAGAGCTGCTGCCATTTTCCATGGACTGTAGCTTTGTCTCCACTTCACACTAAAAGCAGCACTGCAAAACTCAAGCAGATCTGATTCAATTCTGATGGGTTAGAGCAGTGATAGTCAAAGTACGGCCCGGGGGCCGCATGCAGACCTCCTGACCTTTACATGCGGCCCCCTGGGTAGCAGCAGCACTGGGCTGCCGTTTCCTCGACTCAGCACTAACATGAAAAAATAAAGTAAAATATACAGCAAACACTTATTTTAAGGTTAATTGCAGTTAGGGAAAGGAAGTAACTAGGCCCTTAACTTTAGGAACACCTTCATTTTTAAAGACAGCCACTTGATATACATGCTTTGCTTCCCCTACACCCACTTTACACCCCCTTGCTGACATCAGTGCGGCCCTCGGTCACACCATAGGCCAAACTTTGCGGCCCCCAGGAAAATGTTTGTGAGTACCCATGGGTTAGAGTAAATTGAAGAAACTGGGCATAGCTACAGTAATATTTGCCAAGGGCCCATTAGTAAAAGCTTACAAATGTAATGATATTAAGACAGATATAGGGATTTAAATCATCTTCAAACATTGAGGTTTGAAGCACGAAGTAGGACACCAGAGCATTTTGGCCTAAATATCATCTGACAAATACATAGTTTTTTTAACATTGTTTACAAAAATATAGTCCAGGTGGAATTAGTAATCAAACTACTACCAATGGAAGTATATTTTTGTAAACAATATTTCAGCAATGACATTTAAGAAGGAATTTTTGTCATTGATATTCTCACATTCAACCAAACATCATAATTTCAGCCCCAAAACCTGGAAAGGATACTCATTCGAGCTCATAGTGTATTCAATATTAAATGCTCATTTAATACGAAGGATTTGAAAAGGGGCATATTATTTTATCACTCTGAAATGAAAGTAAATTAATATTGGAGCCATTAATATATATTGGTAAAAAAAAGGCGGCAATTAAAAACTCTCCTGTGCTTGTTTTTTTACACAATAAAGTTTATATTTATTTACTTTAAATTGGAAATACACAAATAAGTGCCTGCCTATTGATGACAATCATATTACATATGCTTAATGATTAGGTACACATTGAGTTTTACATACATTAGGTCTCTGGGTACTGGTTCCAAAATAATGATCTGTGTGATGTGTAATGTTTTCATAGATTTTGGTCACAAATGCTGTTACAAAGACATGCTACTTAGAATAAAACATATTTTTGAACAGACAGACAAATTTGCTCATTTGCCAAAGCAATATTTTGGGTTTTGTCTCATGCAAATTTGCAAAATGCAGACACATACAACCTTCAAGTGAATTCAAATCCAAAAGTAGGAACTATAGCTCAGAAATGGGCAAAATATTAAAACTATTTGTGCTTTGTTTAGACTAATTGATATATTTTATTCTGTTTCCCAGATATAAGTCTACAAGAGATAGACTTTTGAAAGGTTGGAGAATAAATAATTTCCCAGAAAAGCATTTTTATTTTTTTATTTCAGATACACTACACTTGTTCTTTCTACTTAAATATACTGCAAATTTACAAAATTGGGCACAGGTCCGAATGGTATATTGCAAAATCATGGCTGCATTGACAACATCATACATCATAACCAAACCCCTCACAGCATCACTTATATTGAAGGTTTTTCATTGATGTGTCTGCTCTTCATTTATATTTGCATTTATGCAATAACGTTATAGTAACTGAAGGTTCTTCTAATGAATACTATTCTTTTATTCAGGCTTTTTATTGTGAACACAGTGAAAATAACAAAATCTATGTGGTCTTGTCGCCATGCAAGTGGAATGTCTCTCCAAAAAGTGAATATTCTAACTCCGCCCAATTTCCCTCTCAAGAGGGTACAGGCACAATTTCATTATTTTTTTGAAAATCAAGTAACTTACCCAGGAGATAATAAAACTTTTCACCTGAAAGGTATTTCAAAAAAGAGCTTTTAAGCATGCAAGTCTAAGGACTGTTATCTATCAGCCTCATAGTTTCAAGGTTTCGCAAGAGATATATCCGGGCTGTAGGAAGGCTTGGATTGATGGATTGATTGATGATAGTAACCCATTTTGTTGCTTAGATAACTAGGGCCCGATCCAAAACAAAATCATAACTACCACATGTACAGACATACACCGCTCCAATGTAGACATTTGCTTCTGTTTACAAGATGCATATGCAGGGCTCAGGCGTTCAAGTTCATTTCCGGGGAGTTGCAGAATTTAAGGATATAAAAGTCTGGTATTCACAAACATTTCTGTCTGGAAACTATTTTGCACGAAATATCTACATTAAGGAAAAATCTGCAGACATTAGATTAGGAAATTATTGATATTTCACGTAAAAAGTAAATGAAAAATCTATTCCTCGTGGTTAAAACCTTGTCAGTTGAGCTACTCACTTCTCTCACACCTGTGTGAAAATAGGAGATATTCAGACACTTCCCATAGTTTGACTTCCTGAAACCTGGGCCATTTAACTTTAAGTTTAAAAGTGCATTTAATGCTGGGCCACTGAAATTATGCACTTTTGCGGCTGCTGCATTTTCCACCTAATTATGGATTCGCTGCATTTGTCACATAATCGGTCGTCTGCTGTATAATTTGCAGATTTTAACCAAAAAAGTTGCTTCTCGCTCAAACAGATAAAAAGTTACAAAAAACGTGACGAAACATGTTGCAGGGCGGTGGAAGGCCCTTCACAAAGGTTGACTTGTCACCTTTCTGTTGCTTATTGCTGTATGTTGATGTCACACTGGTAGTAATTAGGTGAAACATTTACCCAGATTGTGTTAACATGTGTAAACGTATTAGCCTCATACATTTGTCCCACGTTCTGCAGAATAATTTACCTTTTCTAATTTAGGCAACATAATACATAATCTGGTCCTTTCTTGTTGCATAGTTCCATTGTATGTGAATGCCTACAAATATAGAATTCTATAGGTATTAAATATATTTTCACAGACCGCTTCCCTGCAAATATCCACTAGCTGCCATATACAACTGATGATTTTTTTTTTAGTTTTGGCAGAGCTTATATTTTTGTAAATGTGAATTAGAATGGATTTTGCTTTTGGAATTCTCCACGTTTTCTGCACACAGGATGATTTGCACATTGAGGATTTTGGGAATCTTGTACTTAGTGACAAGACTCCACATACAGACACATTTTGTTAAATGTCACCTCTCTAAAAGCAAATGGCGAGGATGGTTGTATAACTAAAGGGCTCATTACGATGTCGGAACGATCGCCACCGCCGGGTCGGCGGTGGCGATCGTTCCGCCATCAAATAGGGAATTACCCACCGCCATATTAGGATGGTGGTGGGTACCGCGGCAGATGCAAAGTCCATCCGCCGCTTTTCCGCCAGTGGCAATCGCACCGATTGCCTGGCGGGCGGAGCAGGGCCACTAATATGGTAGCGGTGCCTAGCAGGCACCGTCCGCCATATTAGGATGTGGGTTTTAGGAGGCCTTTCCATGGCGGCGATGCTGCCATGGAAAGGCTGGCGGGGATTGGGTTTGGGGGCCCGTTGCGGGACCCCCATGTGGGGGGGTGTCGCTGCACTGGGTACCCCCCTGCATTTCCATGCACCAAGTGGCAGGCACCGCGTGGTGCCTGCCACGTGGTGCAGGGAAATGCGGTGCAAGCACCTTTCACATTGCGCACGCTGCTGCAGCCAGCAGCAACGCCCGCAATGTTAAAGGCCCAGGATGCGCCCGCCAGTATGGCGGTCGCATCCTAATTGCAGTGGTGGGACCGCCGCATGTCTGGCGGGCGGTCCCAATCACCGCTACGGTGTCCGCCCGCCATCGTAATCAGCCCCTATGTTCCAATGGTGTTAGTGGTTACAGGTCTTTTGGAAAGCACACATCTCTTTAAACGTCTGCCCACTGAATGAATATATATTAAATGGCCAGTCTGATTTCTGAAAAAGTGTGTTCTGCATATTAGTGTACTATATGCTTATGTCATCATTTTAAAATATGAACTGTGGCGCTGCAATCATCATCCTCAAACAGTGAAAAGACTTTGAATATAAAAAATTATTAGATACACCTTCGAATCAACAGGGAATCGGGAATCTGTTGATGTGTCTGTTCATGCACCACCAAATGCTGCTTGATTTAGACACAAGACATATTAATCAGTGGAAGCGCTTAGTGGCCCCTTCAATAAACTGAATTCTTGATTTCAGAATATGGATAATTTATAGCTCTTTCTTTGGCACTGGATATTAATTTCTCTGTTGAAAAGAAAGCTTCTCAGTGGTAAATATCTCTGGAGACACTTGGCATCTCTTACAATGGGGACAACTTGGCCTGGCAAAAAGCTGGTAACAGGAAACCTATCAAGTTAGGGTCTTCCAGAAATGGGTTGATCCTTAAAAAACATATGAGCATATCCTGACACAAGAACATGTGCTAAATGTGATTACCAAAAAAAGTAACATATTTTATTCTCCTGCTCAATCTGCCAACATATAATTCTGGACTACATAGTATTTCGACAATTTGGTCTCTTTGGCATTTCTGTTTCATCGGTTTCTAAGTAAGTCTTACTTTGCACCATAATGGCACTAAGATATACTTAACAGAACTACTTAAATTGCCAAGGGAGGTGGTCAGGGTAAGACCTTAGAGCTTCTGGCACCGCAGCTAAACAATACATCCTTCTTAAACCAAATACCAGAAACAAAGTGAATATTATAACTTAGTGGTTTTTGCTTGCCTCATATATTAAAAGGAGATATGATTTGCAAATCAAAACAAAAGGCTGACAGGCTCACACTTTTCCTTCCTGAATGCCTCGACTTGGCCTAAGTTTACACAAGTTTAGTTTTTATTATTAGTGTTTAGCATGTTTAAAAAGGAAATTTAATAATATGGTAGGCATTTTATTTGCTCTCAAAGTATATGAAAATTGTGCATATTGCCACATTTATTTGAAGAGATGCAGGTTGATCAAGAGCGTGCAGTTTTTGACCGTATGTAGGAAAGCAAAAGCAAAGCAGGAGTCAAATTAAGAATGTGAACTGTTAAATTTTAGAGTAATAGTTTGGTTGTTTTTTAAAGCACTGGCTTGTTGCCTTGTGAGGCCTGAGGTTGAGAAGATACAAGTATGCAACAGGAAGATCCATCGAGTTTCCCATTGAGCAGTAGGGTCCTCATGGTGACTGTTGTTCGTGCCCGTAAGTAATTAGGCTAGAACTGCACCACACTAGAACTTCCTTTTATTTTCTCAGTCTGGTTCATTCTTTGTACTGGGGGCACACATCGGTTCACCCTCATGTCCTCACACCCTAAACTAAACTAAGATCCAGACCTGAGTGCTAATTTGTGAAAGCTGAAAGGGAGAGGTGCACAGCAAGAAGATCGGTTGCTGGCTGGCCTGCACAAGTGATCCGCTTGGTGTAAATCCCTAAGCCTCTGAGTGACATGAAAGACCAGAGTAAAGCCAGAGTTGCCAAGCATGACATTCAGAGCTCTGAGGTGTAAACCAATATCAAGTTTATACTAACACATGTGTAGCTAGCTGTATGTTGTATCTTTCCCACCATGTTCCTTCCACACCCCAGACCTGAGCTGTCCTTCTGAACAAATAAAGAAGTGAGAAGATATGGCGTGGACAGCCTTAAAGGTACACATAGGTGTAGCCTAACAATCCAGTTGCTAACCAAAGTAATTGCCACCTTTAGTGATGTCACAACCCGTAACAAAAAATTTAAGAAATGTCTTGACACTATATACAACAAATGGCTTGGTTTGGTGAAGGCAGTATTTGATGGTTTCTTTTGCATAAAGTTGAGCTTCTTAGGAACCTGCATGCAGTTAATTTAACGGAGCCGGTGGTGATGCCACTAGCTAGAAAGGCACAGTAAAACGGAATATATCTTGTGCAAATTTTGCATTTTGTTCGAGTACAATAATAATTTAAGACATTCTTTGCACTCACAATGAACATCTGACTAACTACACTGTAAATACCTAATCCTTAAGCACCAATTATTGCTGAGAAGTACTATTTAAAATATTTAGGCCTACATTTCAGCAGAAACATGTTAAGATGACAAAATATCTGCATAACTGTTCCAGCAGTCAAACCCATGTACCATAATATTTAAATGGTAATGTATATTACATGCTTTCTGTTGTTAAGTATGCCCTTGTGCCGGCTCATATTATTTCTGAAATAAAATACTAATTTCTTTATTCATTTTCTTGACACTGTGTATAGAAATTACCACTTTAGTCGTTGGTTTAGTAAAGTGATGTCCACTCTACGAGTGTTGTGTTTTCAAAATGGCAAACAATCCATTTTCTTGAGATATGTGCAACCTGTAAGCCTCAGGCACAAAATTCAGTCAGAACTGGTTCTTGAATTAAAAGCAGAAACGTCTTAGAAAGGAACAAACAAAAGCACCACAATGCCTACAATACGGAAATGTATTCAGACTGCACAAGAAATTGGCCAGGTAAGTTCTGGATTACGTTTGTTAAAGTATTACGGTATTAACGCATCTTGAGGTTTGTGGCGCAGCAGTGACCCACAAAAGGCCATTTTTGTGGATGTCACCAACTCCCTTCTGTTGACTCTATCATGCTGTGCGTTTCGGTCCTAGACCCACACTGCAATCACCTGACGTCTTTTAACCTCTGGCCATTAGAAGAAGAGGACTTAGTCCATGTATTTCATTTCTCTTGCATCTTCCCCTGCTCGTGTGTTGTGTTTGCAAAATCCTGGCACCTTTAAGCGGTGGAGGTGGGTGCATGGAAGACGGCCACCAGAACTTCTCCTTTTGCCCCACTTGATCATTTCACCCTGTCTTTTGCGCTAAGGAACACCAACAGGAAACACTTACTTATCGCTGTCTGCCTCACTTCACTGTCGCCCCCTTTCCATGAGCAATGGGTATTAATGACTGCGACTTTCACCAACAGAGAGAATAGAGAACTTGCGCCGAGCACCGGATTCTTTCACGTATCAGCGTTTTTCTCTCATTAAATTTAGAGGTCAAAGGTCATTGTTGGGTATTTAATACCTTTCACCTCCTTCAATAGCTTGGAAACAGGGAAATTAAGCGACACAGTCTGACTAGCACTTGTCAGGATGCATGCACTACCACAACACCATACAACTGTAAATTCGACGTGTCCACTTGATCTATGCATTACTGAGCTCTGTGAAAAATGAAAGTAAATCTTAAACTTAAGTAGGATTGTGTCCATGTTGCGTGGAAGGGGGAAAGCATTCTGCGCTGTCAAATAATGCAATAGTTCTAACATACTTCCTCACTTAAAGATGCATGCATCTCAACAAGAGAAACTGGGTCTGTAGATTGTAAAATAAATAGATACATATTTAACACACAATTCATTTCACGTCATTTCTTTTTCAAAAGAACCTGGCGCTTGTAATGCTCCCCTTTGGAAAGAAACCTTATTGATTTTAATGTCTTGCAAACAAGACAGCACACCGCATAGCGTCGGGCCGCCGTCCCTACACGGAGTGGTGTTCAGTTTTCGTAGGCAAGTACTCTAAAGATTTAAAAACACACGATATAAAAAAAATATTTAAAAAAACTTCTGCAGCAGAAGCTACTGTACCCCTTTCACCAGTACCCCTTTCACCATGAGACCCCCTCCCTCCTCCCCCCTTTCACCATGAGACCCCTCGAGACGAGAAAATAAAACATACAGAGAGCTTGCAGAGTGGGTACTCACAGGACTTCCAGGTCACGGAGTGCTCGGAACGCCCCGTCTTCAATGCAGCTGATCTGGTTGTAATCCAGTTGCCTGTGAAACAGAGCAGCGGGGTCAGCATAAAGATGGCAAACAAAGGCGGCGTTGCGCGAGCTGCGCTGTCCCGGCTGGTCGCCGGTACTAGGCTCAACGTCAGCGCTCCGGTCAAAGCGCCGCGCGCCGTCCTCGGAGTGTCCCGCGCCATTCTGGCGCCACGGAGATCTCTCTGCTCCAACCTCCCTGCTCAGAGCCGCAGCGCACAGGAAGCCCCAGTAAATAATAACTGCACCTTATATTAAACGCCAAAGGAACTCAATTTCATTACATCAAGAAAAGCTATCCATTAGAAGCTCTCAGCGTCATCTCGCGAAACAATTTCATTAAGGTAAAGGACTGTAAATCACTTAATGTCACATGCATCCCCTCGGTGACCTAACAGAATCCATTTATCAGAGGAGCCCAGCTGCATGTTAATTCCACCTTCCTTTGCAAGGAGCTTTACCCTCAGCAAAAAAAAAAAAAAAAAAAAAGTTTCTTTTTTATAATTACTAGAATCTAAAATAAAAACAGACGAAGAAACCCGGGTTAGCCTTCTGTGAACTCTTATTAGTACTCGCTCGTTCTCTGGCAGCAACTACAGCCGTTGACACCAAAACTCTCTTTGCACACTACACAAGGTTTACAAATTGTGACAGTATGCTATGGAGAGCGCTCGAAACCCTGCTATAAAGCCCAGCCTGCCAAGCCGTACATACATTATTAATCTTTGTGTATTAAGGACATAAAACATGTATGCAGGCCTTGTTGCAGATGGTTTGCTTTTTTGATTTCAATGAAATCAGCTTGGCTTTAAAGGCAGAAAAAATATTTCCGATAATGAACCTTGCCCGGTGCCAGTAAGGCATGTCAGCCTTGTCATTCTGATATTGCACAGGCAAACATGGCTTTACATAGCGAACATCGCTGCGGCAAACATCTATGCTGTGCTCAGTTTGTAAAACCTAGTCAAGCACGTGCAGGTGTTTGTGCCCGGTTAGGTGTTAGTGAACCAATCAGAACCAGGGCCTTAAGATGTAGAGGAATTGTTCAAGAAAAGGTCCTGCAAGCCCTGAATAAACCATTGTGTTTGGGTTAACTTTATAATGAAACTACGATAGCGATGCAGCATTATTTAAGAGGGTTGAGAGGGTACATGGGAACAATTTGTGACTAAAATACAGAGCTAGAATGTGGCTTATGGGCGTTATTTCAAAGGGGATTGTGTTTGGATGGGCTGGTGGGCAGCGACTGCTGAAGCTACAGTGCATAAGTCACAAAGAAAATATTACTTGAAGAGGTGGCTTCAGACTACCTTTTTGAATTGCAAGAGAGACAAGGCAAGTCTGGTGGAGAGGAAGGGCATGTATAATGTTACAACGCAAACTATTACAACGCATACTTTTACAACACAGTTTTTACAACACAACTTCCATTACAATGCATGCTATTACAACACATGTACCATTACAACGTAAATTACTATTCTAACCTCATGGATAGTGCTGGTCAGAGAGGCATATCCGTTGTAATGGCAGGCGTTGTATTAGCATGCGTTGTAGTGGAACTTGCGTTGTATTGGCTGCATTGTAAAGGCATTGCGTTGTAATGCCTGCGTTGTAATGGATCTTTCCCAGAGGAAGGATATTGTTAGATTGCCTTAAAGTCTAGGTCATGAAAGCTTGAATCTGTTTTTTTTCTTTTTCTTTTTCTTTCAGTTTTGAAGTCTTGGTACTCTTTGGTTTCTTGTGTTGTAGAGACTGTCAAGATGGCCAATTCATCTACATGGTACGTTTATGAGTTTGCAGTCACTAATTTTCAGTGATGCAACAGTTCTTGGAGAAAATGCTTAGTGGCAGGGGCAGCCAATGGAATGCGATTGAGGTGCAACATTGTTCATTAATGAGGTGGGTGGCTGTATGTAGGAGGCTCTTCAAGATGTCAGACTGATAGCTGCGATGCCAGGTAGAAGAGTGACAGCATTTGGATGTGAGGAGAAGATATGAGGCTGTTGCGTGGAGGCCTTAATTCAGCAGCCAGGGGTTTACTTTCCACAGGAGAGAAGAGAAAGATAACACCTTGCCATCTGGTTCTTTGTGATGCTGTCCTCTTTGAGGACACTATACAGTTATTGCAAATCCCTGTCATTTAGTAAATGATTTGCTGAGCATGTTGCTTAGGTAGCATGTGAATCAATGTCAGACTTCAATACCCACTCAAGAGAAGAAGATGCCAATATGGGCCTTGCAATCAGCAGTGCCGAAGACTGCTGAAATGCTTAGTGGTACCAAGAAGGAGTGATATTTCCAGTAGCTTGAAGAATCATTGATAATATTGTGGTTGTTGACATGGACCTATATCTTATTGTAGACTGTGTTTTCAAAGATATTCTCTGGTAAACTTACAACTGCTCAAGTCCTTCGGCTTTTTTTAGGCGTGGGAGGTTATGACCAGATATGAGGGTTGTGGGGAAGGTTAAATTGTGTGAGGGAGGCTTTAATATAGCCCTAGAGACCGACATAGCTGGCTCTACTGGCAATCAAAGGCCCGGTCCAGCGTTAAAGGCCCGAGCCAAAGGCAAGGGCCTTTAACAAGGGAGCAGGCCTTTAATGACCCATAGAGCCTGCTACGGAGGGCTCTAAGGCTATTAGAACACCAGGGCCGGAATGTTCTAATTTGTAAAAACAAAGACCTCTCAGAGCTCGAGGGGGTCTAAATCCCCTCGGGCTCCAAAAGGTCTTTGTTCACAGCAACAGCTGTGAAATGAAAAAAATATTGGAATGTTGCCGTCCAGGCTTCTACCGGCCATTAGAAGCCTGGAGCACTCCACTGTCTTCAATGGAGTGTTCAACATTCCAATGTTCTAATAATATTGATAAGGGGAGCGTGCACCACATAGAGTTTGCAGAATGCACTGGAGGAGGATTTTGTCTTTGAAGGTGACTTAATATAGTCAAACTGGAGGGGGACATATATGAAGGGTTTCAAGAACACCATTTTTAGTATGCTTCATAGGGCATAAGTGTAATGGTTGTGCTGTGTGTGTTACATTCAATGTTGAATGTTGTTAATTTTCACCTTGAAGATTTTATTGATGGTGGTGGTGATATTGGAAGAATGGAGAACTCATGGTCTGAGAGTTAACACACACATTGTTACGTTGCCTTAACAGAGCTCTCCACTTTATGTTGGCTTCTGCTACTTGGTCAAGTCGTTTGATCATGTGTGCATTGCTAAATCATAGGTTCACAGTCTGTTTTAACTGGGGGGGGATAGGTACACAGATATCCTGGCCCTAGAGGACTCCATTTGAAGATAATTCTGCACCTTTAAAGTTGTTTTTGTGACTTTGTTTCTTCATATCTTGGCGATATCTGTCTGTATGCCTGAACCCAGTCTGTCCATGATTTTTTTCGCTTGCCAAAATCACCTATTTTCCTGATCCTGAAAAACAGTTGTATATTCTTTCACGTCAGTGCATAAATTCCACTAAACTGGAGGAATTTTCCATC
This sequence comes from Calotriton arnoldi, assembly GCA_963921515.1. Taxonomy (NCBI): domain Eukaryota; kingdom Metazoa; phylum Chordata; class Amphibia; order Caudata; family Salamandridae; genus Calotriton; species Calotriton arnoldi. The sequence continues at coordinate 1,083,739 of CAWUFW010000493.1, read as the reverse complement.
ACCAAGAACACTATGAATCACGGAAGCAATCTTTACGCATCCATTTTTATGTAAAGGTAAATTAAACTTGAGGGCAAAAAGATTTAAGTATTTGGGGATTTTTGTTTTTACTATCCACATGCACATGTATTGGGTGTACGCATGTATTTGTAATGTGTGCTAGTTCATGAACGCTCCTTTACAGCTCTATTAACTATCAAAATATTACTTTATTCAATCATTACATCCGGACATGTGTGTTTTAAAATTGCTCTGTTTAAAACAAATCTTGTGGAGGGGCACATCTTTTGCTAAAATGTTTTCCTGCTTGGTGACATGATGGCAATTCACTATCTTGATGAACAGGGTGTAATAATACCAATGACAATTGCACTAGCTCAATCATACCAGTAAAAAATTGGTAAATACATTTACCGCAATGTGGAGTAGAACATGTGTTATTGCCACATCTTCTGTAAGAATCACCTTTTATTGGCTCACAGACATTGTAATGTCACACTTCCTTTATATTATGACAATCTTCTGAGCTTTTGCCCAAAACAGTGATAATTCTTATCTACTCTTCTTGCAAGGCGTCATTTTTCGAAATAGGCGGGCCACATTTAATGTGATTGTATTTATTTGTAACAGACGTGGTAGGGGCGAGTAGTTTTCGTTTCTAAATGCTGCCCAGTATTAGTGTATAACATATTTTGCCCTCACAATCTCTGAAATATATAGTATTTTACAAGATTAATATTCCTCAAGGATTGAGTTAACAGCTTTCTTTTATTTGAAAGCTTTACTCTATAATCACAGCATCCAGCTGTAACCCCTTAGACAATTTATCAGAGCGCTTAAATTAGCACAATGGCCTGATATGTTACCCTTAATGCCACACAAAAGAGAAATCGTTTTCAGACAATTTGGCAAAATGTATTAATGTCATCAAATTTGCCTAATGCAGTCAGCAGGTTAATCTGTATGGGTTGAGCTGCCGGTTTGCCCATACCTCGTTCTCCTTAGCTGTCAATGTATAAATCACACCTGACACAGCGTCTGCTAAATCACCAGGGCAAACACAAAAGAAGGGCTAGCAGGGAAGCAAGTGCTCCAACATGGGAGGCAGAGGCAGGTCATTACAGCAGCTTGAACTGCATCAGCGCAGTGATAGTGAAACGAAGGAGCTATCCTTTTTAAAGGACCTACATTCTCGTTTCATATGTGAAGGAATATGTAGTCATACGTTGATTGTCAGATCTGAAAAGGGCATTATGACTGGTTTGGTCTTATAAACATACAATAGGTTATTTTTATCCCAAAATGAAGCTAGACTCCTTGTTTTAAATCAGAAATCAAAGACTGGCCTAGGACTCTGATTCTAGTCGGGGCGTGGTTTACCGGCTGTCAGCAGGCTGTAGAGCAAGCACCAGGAGTGCTTTGAGGCACTATACACATAGCAAGCATCACAAGTCAAGGGAAGGGGCATCTACTGGGAGGTGATATTCTCCCTTTGTTGGTATCTGAAATATGTAATCAATGCGTCATTCATTCAAAGTATGAGTGATTATCAGATTCCTGCAAGACCTTCGTCTTTGCTTGCCTCTGCTGAGCTGATAGCATCTAGGGCTGGTAACAGTAGGCTAAAATGAGTTACTGAGTAAACCAGCGAGTGACTAAAGGACTGAGTGCATTAATGTTCGGGGAAGCTTATGGTACTGAACTATAGGGCAAAATAAGGCATGCTAAAAGCGGCTGCTGCTTGTATTTGAAAATGGTGAGGCGATCGGGTGACTATTTCGATCCAATTTCAGGCACTGTTAGAAACTAGGAATGCCCTTAGGCACAACTCCAAAGCTCTCAATCGTGGTCTGTTATAAACAGTGTTTATAACGGCCCTTGATTGAGAGCTCTGGATTTCAGGCTGAAGGCACTGCAAGTTTTTCTTACTGCCAGACAAAGGGCAAAAAACTCCACAATTTTAAATTAAAAAAAATAAAATACTTACCTACCTCTCTCCATCCCGCAGTCCATGGCTCCATGGCAGTGAGGGGTCTCAGAGCCAACTCCCCTAACCAATCCCGACGCTGCTGTCATGCTGTTAACCAGCATGAGAGAAGTACCAGGATTGGTTGGAAAGGGCTGGCTCAGCGCTCCTAAAGGTATTGAAGTCCTGTACCTGCTTCCCACCCAGCTGTCTAAGACAGCTCAGGTTGGAGTGGTGAAAGACAGCTGGCCAAAGTGACATGTGCACTTTAAACTGAAGTGTGCAGCATTCCTCTGCTCCTGCTGCCAGCCAGCAGGAATGGCCCCACCCTGCCCTGACACTTGGCTCGCGCTGGTTGCGCTGAAATATAAAATGGTAATAAAATCATTTTATTACCATTTTATTTTTCATGTTTACTGTGCTGGCAGCAGGGTGGGCGACGCTCCTCCGCCCTTATGAAGGAACTGCCGCTGCATGTTAGCACACAGCATAAAGCAGTTTAGTCATATTAGGTGCTAACATTCATTGGTATTTGTGCAGCAATATTCCATCCCTGACCTTGACACCGCCTTGCTCCACTTATCATTGTCAAATGGGATTTTTGCTGACTAATATGTCATATATGAAGACCACTCTCATCACCCGAGACTTTCATTCAGTAGCAGATATTTCACTCGTCATCCCAATATGCACCCTAGAATGGAGACAAACATTTTGATGGGCATCCTTGCCACTTTAACTTTGCAGCCTCCTTTGTGTTTAATTTTTTATATAGGTGATTTATGTAGATTTAATTCTTAAATCTATTCTTTAATGTAAGTTTAATCAGTTGGAGAGAAATATATAATTAAATATATATATATATATATATATATATATATATATATATATATATTACCCAGTGTCGGTCACCACTGGGTAGTTATAGTTAGGTCAGCGTTTCTATTACAAATACCTTTTTTGTTTTGCTAATAACTTTGGTCCTCTTTGACAAATTTACACTAAACTTGTGCTCTTTCTTGCCTACTTTGTGCATGGAAAGTTTTGGGGTGATCCGTCAAGCGGGCACCATTAAAAAGGAGGGGTCTCAAAGCACAAAATCCCCTTGCATTTTCCATAGACTTTTTGAACAACGCTACTTGCAAAAAATTGCTGAACGAAATTACACCAGATTTGGCAGGATGCTAGAAGTTGGTCCAAAAAGCATGCTTTTGTGATTCGGTTTTAACCCATTCAGTAGTTTTTGAGATATTAAGGGAGATAAATATATGTATATCTGGACGGTTAAGTTTGAGGGACTCTTTCGAAAGTCCCTCGAACCAAAATGTAGAAAAATAAAGCATTCTGATTTGCCCGGGGGGGGGGGGAGGGTTTCTCTTGGGCCAATTCGCACCCAAGGGAGATATGCTCCTGCAGGTGCGAGCGCTTTGATTGGATGCCTGCAACATGAAGAAAAATGTTACAGGCAGCCATTACAGGACTCCGGGACATAGTCCTAGAACTTAAATTAAAAAAATTATATAAGGCCCTAAGGGGGGGTTCCAGAGGGAGCCCACGGCCCAAATATATATATGTTCTTCAAAAAGCTGCGATCCCTCAGCCAGGGGCCACAGTAAATTTCCAACAGGAGGGGGGTAAGCGGCCCCCTCCCTGAGCCTCTTTGAGTCCCGGGGGATCCCATTCCCTGGGGTCAAAGTATAAACAAAATAAAGGGGGGCATGGGCAACCCTCATCAGGCCCATTAGGTCTCCGGGGGACCCCATCCCTCGGGCCACTTCCTTATTAAAAAGGGGAGGGGGCGCGCAGCCCTCCTCCCCAAGCCTGTACAGGTCCCAGGGACACCCATGCCCAGGGCCAAAAAGAGGATTAAGGGAGGGGAGTCTGCAGACCCCCTTCCTGAGCCACAAATGGGCTCCGGGAGATTTAGAGCGGGCATGGATGGCACTATACTAATCCTTTGCTTAAAAACTCTGCTAGAAAAACAAACATTCGAGGTGAGCAGTTTTAGAGTGTTGGTTGTGTTGTAGTGTTTCAAATATATAACCAAAGAGCCGGCACTCTAGAATGCAATTTACCGCTGTTGTTTAATCCGTCGGCTGACGTGTTTCGACCTTACGGTCTTTGTCAAAGCCACGTATCCAAGTGAACGGTGCCCAATCGTCTTTAAAAATAATTACGTTCCACTCCACCAACAAAAAACAGTGAACAGACTCGGGCAGTGCTTAATGCTTACAGAGAAAAAAAGAGAGCTGCATGTTCCATTACAAGTGTATGAAAATTAAATAGCAGTTGAAATACAAAGGGGCAATTTTTAGTGCAAATCCGGTAAAAGCACAGGTTAATATATCCAGAAATGTACTGCAACTATAACATGAATTGCAGGGCACAGTGAGCTGGTATAACTTATGGCAAACATATAAACATGATTATTGTGCTATTTTTGCATTTCAGTTAAACGCTAAGTGGTGAACAGTGCTACATGTGCAAACTTGCGATCCCCTATGATACAGAAGAATCCGGATTTGCGAACAATAGAGTAAAAATGAAAAAAATAAAAGAAAGTAAATATATAAATCATACGCTTGCCAAGTGGCAGAAAACAGCAGAGGCAGCCAGAATGTAATGATATTCTTACTAAGCTCCATTGATAATAGCATATATAGGGTCACTCAAATAATTATTAACACGCAGCCAAGCAATTCCACAAAATCATATGTAAGCAACCAATGCCCCAACACATGTACCAAAAAACAATTAAAACAATTGTGTCCAAGTGAAACATAGATTAACAAATGTTAAAAATCAACAGCAATTCACTAGAACACAAATACATTTCTCGATCCAGCCTCAGTTAGAAATACAAAGATACTCTTGTAGAGACAGTCAAAAAAGGGAAATCGGAGTAGGCTGCTGCCATAGCCAAAAGAGATGCTCCTGTAGTGCACTGACATCTGAGGAAGGGTAAAGATGCCCCACAGGTGTACCAATAATTAGCAACATCAGACCCACTCAGATACTTACACACCCACTCACAGATCCACTCAAACACTCATGCACACACTCACAGACCCCACTCAGAGACTGATACACCCACTCACAGACCCATTCAGATACGTACGCACCCACTCACAGATCTACGCGGAGTGTCTGAGTGGCTCCATGCCATTTAATGAGGGGGGCTGCGCGGCCCCCCTCCGTGGGTTGATTTTGACTCCTGGGACCCCATCCCCGGCCTTAAACAAATGGGGGCGGCCCGAGCTGATTTCAGGCCCAGGGACACAATCACCAGGGCCCAGCCTTAAACAAATAGGGGGGGCAAGGCTCCCCTTTCAGGACCAATTTCGGCCCCCTGGACCCAGCCATCTCTCCAGGGTGCCCCCAGTGTGCAATGGGACTGCGGCTGGAGCCTCAAGGCCCCTACGGTCCCTGCCGGCTCCCCGCCTCCTGCGGTAGCCAGCATTGGTGCTGCACGGAGAGAGCTGCTGAAAGGCAGCTCCCTCCATACAGGAGCAATCCTTTCGTCTGTTTCCCTGCCCGCTTGACAGTGGGAAGGGAAATAGATTAAACCTCTGCTTCCAGCAAGCAAGAGCATTTTCTCAGCTCTCGCTTGCTGGAAGCAGAGTGTTTGCTCTGACATGGCGGGAGATGTGAATGAATGAATGAAAGTGGATTTATATAGCGCTAACTTAGCCCAAGGGCGTCAAAGCTCCCGCCAAGTTACAGCAAACAGCTATGTCCCAGGATGGGCATCCTGGGACATAGCAGGAGCCGGCCCTGGGGGGTGGCTCCAGGAGGGGACTGCGTGACCCGCCCTCCTTCTGTGACATGGGCCGGCCCCGGGGAGGTGGTGGTCCCCAGCGCCGTATATGGCCCAGGAGTGGGGCCGCACGGCCCCCCTCCCAGTTTTAATTACATTTTAGGCCTGTGTCATTATGTATACAAATTTGTTCTGATTTGCCAAGGGAGCTTTATTTCCCTTGGGGGATCTCGCTCCCATGGGAGTCAGACTCCTGCGAAAGCAAGCACTCTGATTGACTGCCAGCAACATGAAAAAAATGTTGCTGGCAGCCATTACAGGACTCGGGGACTTAGTCCACAGATTCATACAAAGTAGCCTAATCACTAATCCTTCTCCCAAGATGTCTTAAACCTCACTTTTCTCTTCAATGTTCACTATTCATCGACTGCTCAGAATGGTAGGCCTACCAAATGTAAAACAGCAATTCTAACCATATCACTGTTGTAAGTCTCACCAAGTTTGTGAAGGTATGGCGGCGTGTGTCTCTGCTTTTACCTAGTGACATGTTACATGAAAATAAACATACAAATGTTAATTACCAACTATAACGTCCCTGAAACCTATGGTTTTTTTAAGTGAATTTCTAAGGTTTTTTAAATGCTAATTTCTAACTATGCCTACATAGGTAGAACATGTACAGAAAGAGGAAGAAAAGGCGCAGAAAGAAGCAAGAGCAGTGCAGAAAGAACCAACAGAGGTGCACAAACAGACAAGAGGGGTGCAGAAGGAGGCAAGAGAACTGCAGAAAGAGGCAAGAGAGTTGCAGAAATAGGCAAGAGAGGTGTAGAAAAAGGGAACAGGGGTGCAGAAAGAAGCAAGAGAGGTGCAGAAAGTGGGAAGAAAGGTGCAGAAAGAGGCAAGAGGGGTGCAGAAAGAAGCAAGAGAGGTGCAGAAAGAAGCAAGAGAAGGGCAGAAAGAGGCAAGAGAGTTGCAGAAACAGGCAAAATAGGTGCAGAAAGAAGCAAGAGCGGTGCAGAAAGAACCAACAGAGGTGCAGAAGGAGGCAATAGGGGTGCAGAAATTTGCAAGAGAGGTGCAGAAAGAAGCAAGAACAATGCATAAAAAAACAACAGAGGTGCAGAAGGAGGCAAGAGGGGTGCAGAAGGAGGCAAGAGGGGTGCAGAAGGAGGCAAGAGGGGTGCAGAAAGAGGCAAGAGGGGTGCAAAAGAGGCAAGAGAAGTACAGAAAGAAGCAATAGAGGTGCAGAAGGAGGCAAGAGAACTGCAGAAAGAGGCAAGGGAGGTGCGGAAAGAGGGGAGCAGAAACAGGCAAGAGAAGTACAGAATGAGGCAAGAGAATTGCTGAAAGAAGCAACAGAGGTGTAGATAGAAGCAAGAGAAGTGCAGAAAGAGGCGAGTGAGGTGCAGAAAGAGGCAAGAGAGGTGCAGAAAGAAGAGAACTGCAGAAAGAAGTAACAGAGGTGCAGAAAGAGGCAAGAGGGTTGCAGAAAGAAGAGAGGTGCAGAAAGAAGCAAGAGAGGTGCAGAAACGGGCAGCAGAGGTGCAGAAAGAGGGAACAGGGGTGCAGAAAGAGGCAATAGAGGTGCAGAAAGAGGGAAGAGGGGTGCAGAAAGATGCAAGAGGGGTGCAGAAAGAAGCAAGTGAGGTGCCGAAAGAGGCAACAGATGTGCAGAAAGAGGCAAGAGAGGTGCAGAAAGAAGCAACAGAGGTGCAGAAAGAAGCAACAGAGGTGCAGAAAGAGGCAACAGAAGAGCAGAAAGAGGCAAGAGAGGTGCAGAAAGAGGGAAGACGAGTGCACAAAGAGGCAACGGGGTGCAGAAAGAAGCAAGAGAGGTGCAGAAAGAAGAAAGAGAAATGCAGAAAGCAACAGAGGTGCAGAAAGAGGCAAGAGAGGTGCACAAAGAGACAAGAGAGGTGCAGAAAGAGGGAAGACGAGTGCAGAAAGAGGCAACAGGGGTGCAGAAAGAAGCAAGAGAGGTGCAGAAAGAAGAAAGAGAAATGCAGAAAGCAACAGAGGTGCAGAAAGAGGCAAGAGAGGTGCACAAAGAGACAAGAGAGGTGCAGAAAGAGGGAAGACGAGTGCAGAAAGAGGCAACAGGGGTGCAGAAAGAAGCAAGAGAGGTGCAGAAAGAAGCAAGAGAAGTGCAGAAAGAAGGAACAGAGGTGCAGAAAGAGGCAAGAGGGGTGCGGAAAGAGGTGCAGAAAGAGGCAAGAGAGTTGCACAAAGAGGGAAGAAGGGTGTGGAAAGAGGCAAGAGGGGTGCAGAAAGAAGCAAGAGAGGTGCAGAGAGAGGCAAAAGAGTTGCAGAAAGAAGCAACAGAGGTGCAGAAAGAGGGAACACGTGCAGAAAGAGGCAAGAGAGGTGCAGAAACAGGCAGGAGAGGTGCAGAAAGAGGTAAGAGAGTTGCAGAAAGAAGCAACAGAGGTGCAGAAAGAGGGAACACATGTGCAGAAAGAGGCAAGAAAGGTGCAGAAACAGGCAGGAGAGGTGCAGAAAGAGGGAACACATGTGCAGAAAGAGGCAAGAGAGGTGCAGAAAGAGGGAAGAAGGGGGCAGAAAGAGGCAAGAGGGGTCCGAAAGAAGCAAGAGAGATGCAGAAACGGGCAGCAGAGGTGCAGAAAGAGGGAACACATGTGCAGAAAGAGGCAAGAGAGGTGCAGAAAGAGGGAAGAAGGGTGCAGAAAGAGGCAAGAGGGGTTCAGAAAGAAGCAAGTGAGGTGCAGAAAGAGGCAACAGAGATGCAGAAAGAGGCAAGAGAGGTGCAGAAAGTGGAAGAGATGTGGAGAAAGAGGCACGAGAAGTGCAGAAAAAGAAAGAAAGGTGCAGAAAAAAGCAACAGAAATGCAGTAAAAGGCAAGAGAGGCGCAGAAAGAAGCAAGAGTGGTTTAACACCCACATTTAGCAATAAGTAAGAGGTGACGAGTGCAGAAAGAGACAACAGGGGTGCAGAAAGAAGCGAGAGAGATGCAGAAAGAAGCAAGAGATGTGCAGAAAGAAGGAACAGAGGTGCACAAAGAGGCAAGAGGGGTGCAGAAAGAGGTGCAGAAAGAGGCAAGAGAGTTGCACAAAGAGGGAAGAAGGGTGCGGAAAGTGGCAAGAGGGGTGCAGAAAGAAGCAAGAGAGGTGCAGAAAGAGGCAAGAGAGGTGCAGAAAGCAACAGAGGTGCAGAAAGAGGGAACACAAGTGCAGAAAGAGGCACGAGAGGTGCAGAAAGAGGCAGGAGAGGTGCAGAAAGAGGGAACACATGTGCAGAAAGAGGCAAGAGAGGTGCAGAAAGAGGGAAGAAGGGTGCAGAAAGAGGCAAGAGGGGTGCAGAAAGATGCAAGTGAGGTGCAGAAAGAGGCAACAGAGATGCAGAAAGAGGCAAGAGAGGTGCAGAAAGTGGAAGAGATATGGAGAAAGAGGCAAGAGAAGTGCAGAAAAAGAAAGGTGCAGAAAAAAAGCAACAGAAATGCAGTAAAAGGCAAGAGAGGCACAGAAAGAAGCAAGAGTGGTTTAACACCCACATTTAGCAATAAGTAAGAGGTGACTATTCTAGGTTTGCAAAGGGCCTTCCACCACGCTGTAACACTTGTCGCTGCAATTTTGGTAACGTTTGAGCCGTTTGAGCTAGAAACAAGGTTTTTTTTGTTCAAATCTGCAGATTATGCAGTAACTGATGGATTATGTGGCAAATGCAGAAAATGTATAATTGTGCGAAGGTCAGTGCAGTCAAGCAGTCGCATAATTCCAGTGGCCCTGCTCATACCTATGACTTGGTCCAGAAGTACTCCTCAGTCGTTCCTTCTTTTTTTTGTCTCATTGAGTTTATAGTTTAGCTTCTATGGAAACGAGGAAGACTAAACCTGAGGTTACCACTCCTCAACACAGACTACCATACCACATAATTACTCTCCATAACACATAATCCCACTCTACATAATTCCTATACACTAAATACCACATACTTTCTATCCACATAATTTCACTGCACAACATACCACATAATTCCACTACACACAACCTACATCCACTCCAAAAACATTAGTAAAAAACTTTTACATTTACAACGCCAATAGCTCTAACTCTTGCAAATGCGAGACCGATTACATTACAAATGCTTCTTTAATTGGTAGTCGTGTTTGCAGAGTGGTGGAGAAAGGGGGTTGGGCCTCCAACCAGCGCTCAGGAATTCCGCTGCATAGGACTTACAGGAGGTACCAGGAGGGCTTCTTGGCCCCCAAAGTCCCTCAGGAGTAAAGTGGACTTCATCCCCCAACCCGTAGTGTTCCAGGAGGCACGTTTGCAGAGTGGTGGAGTAAGGTGGGGCGTGGCCTTCGAAGACCTCTTAGCAATCCCACTGTGTGGGACTTATTGGAGGTAACAGGAGGGGTAGTTGGCCCCCAAGGACAACCTTGGGGGCCAACTACCCCTCCTATTACCTCCAGTAAGTCCCAGACAGCAGCAATGGTAAGTTCTCATAGCAGGCCACGTCCTCTTTGACCACCAGTCTGCAAACGCGCTCCCTGGAGCGCTCTTGGATGGGGATTAAAGTCCCCTTCGCTGCTGGGAGTCCTTAGGGGCCAACTAGCCTACCTGATATCTACAGTAAGCCTCAGATAGTGGGATTGCTGAGAGGTAGACACAGGCCACGCCCCCTTTCTCCACCACTCTGCAAACGCGCCTCCTGGCGCGCTCTTGGTTGGGGGATGAAGTCCCCTTGCCTCCTGAGGGTCCTTGGGGGCCAACTAGCCCCCATGTTATCTCTAGTAAGCCCCACACAGCTGGATTGCTGAGAGTGGTCCGAGGCCACGCCCCCTTTTTACACCACTCTGCGAACGCGCCTCCTCGTGCACTGCTGCTCGGGGGATGAAGTCCACTTTAGTCCTGAGGTCCTCAGTACACAAGAGGACCTCATCGCCCCACCAGCAGTGCGCCAAGAGGCGTGTTTGCAGAGTGGTGTAAAAAGGGGCATGGCCTTGGACCACCTCTCAGCAATCCCACTGTGTGGGGCTTACTGGAGGTACCTGGTGGGCTAGTTGGCCCCCAGGGACCCTCAGGATTCAAGGGGACTTAATCCCCCAACTTAGAACGCGCCAGGAGGCGCGTTTGCAGAGTGGTGCAGGGAGGGGGCAAGGCCTCCGATGAGATGCCGGCTTTTCTTTTTTTTTTTTTGTTAGAAGGGGGCTGTGTGGCCCCCCTTCTCTTAATATTTTGTGAGCCCTGGGGACCCCATCTCCCAGGGCCTGAGCCATTTAATTATTTATTTATTTTTTTTAAACGGGAAGGGGGCCGCGTGGCCTCCCCTCCAGAGACCGATTTCGTTCCAGGGACCCAATTCCCCCGGGGCATGGCCACATTTTTAAAAATAAATAAATAAATTATTTTAAAGAAGGGGGGCCGCGTGGCCATTTTATAAATGTTTTTATTCATCACAAATCCTGTATATAGTAATCTTAGTAAATGTAAACGGATAGCTACACTTGGTATGGTATCTCACCTATTGTTATCTCTTATTTTTTACAGGTTTCTGGTGTGTTAAAAACGGCAAGTGGAAGGCAAAACGAGTGATAATATCTTTCTATGCGATTTTTGAGATACAAGTGTCTAAACTTGATTGTTAATAGAGAAATGCGAGGTTTTTTCGTTAATTCGCCCACTAGGGTAAGGTATGTCGAAGCTGGCCCACTGGGGCAGGATTTGATATTGGACGTACTCGAGATTGAGCAATTTTGTTTGCTTTATGAAGTTTCAAATGATGCACAATTTGGGGCACTGTTTATTTAACCTTAAGTGTTTTGCAATGTTCTCTTGCGGAGTTAGTCAAAGCCCAAAGGGCTATATCTCTCACGTGGCCCCGTTATGCGCTGGCGCCATGTGTAAAATTAAGCAGATAATGAACACGTTGCGACACGCAATTATAGAGTTGCCCCAGAAGCACACTGTTGCTGACGTTATAATTTTTGTTGATGACTGCGCCTCGAGCACTGTTTTCTCTTTATAAAAGGCTATTGACATAGAGGTCAGTTTCTTTTGACAATGGCAACACGCACTTGCAAACCGACTTTATTCTCATTGTAAATTTGATTTAAAGACTATGTATTTTCATTACAATTGAATGCATTTGATTGATTTTGCAGTTAATACTCGTATTGTGTTATGCTGTATCCACTATGAATGTTAAACACCATTGAGTCTGTTTTCACTGTTATTTGTTTTGAGGTGTGTCACATGACTATGTTTAAAAACACCACGATTTGCATTTCACATTTACTCATGAGCAAGGAGCAAGAGCTCCGAAACGCGTAGAGTGACTTGGCTGAGAAAATAAAATCACGCTGAGAGGATTATTATGTGGCCTTGGCGTATTGTTTCCTGGATTGTCGAATACGATACTGTTTGGATGTTCGGGGCTCGCGACCCCGCCACGGCCGGCCATTGAGAGAGGCTCGGGTTACTGCGCGAAAAAGTTAAGTTGGATTTATACAAGAGTTACCCGTGCCCGCCCCAAATACCGGATAAGGATTGCTATCAGCATGAACCGTGGTTTTGCAGGCACGAGCACCGGAGAAGGTGTGGATTAAACGAGTGCCAGAACCGACGATACGGGTGAGTGCGCTTTATCTTTCTTGCCGATTCACGGCACCGGTTACATTGTATCCAGCACAAAGGGGCAAATGGAATCGGAGGACTTACGCATCTAGTCTGTCCTTCGATTTTCCTCTCAGCGTGTGCGCGCGTTCACAGCGCAATAATTTTTTTGTTTAAAAATGGCCTCGTCTAGGAATGCCAGGATATGTGAGGCGGCCAGCAAAATGTTCGATAAACAATCTTTATTACAAAGTGAGGAACAGGCAGAAACATCCAATACTGTTGATAGGGGTACCTCAAAGAAGGCACTATGGAAGAAATTGTAGAAACTTCTGAAATTAGAGCAGAACAAATGGTGGGAGGCGACCACGCTGCAAAAGTACGTGCAGGCAGGTCGCATCCCAAGGGGTCTCAGAATATTTATAACGCCTACATTTAACGACCCTGACCCCGACCTAGTTGAAGAATGGGCAACCAACAACCATCAATGCTCTACCATCATGTTAGAACTACTTGTGAAATATGCAAGAAAGGACTGTGACAGGATTACGATTGAAATTGAGGAAATAACAACGAAATTAAAAGTGGCTTGTGGGAATGAGGAGTTCCATAATGATATGACAAAAATGGAACAGAGACTTGACAAAATTGAGAGTGAAATTAAGGAAAAGAAATAGAGAAAATTTTTGTGCGATTTAGTAGACTATGAAAAAGGCCAAATTTTAATATTTGCCAAACGATACGACCATTTGTGTGCCAGTAATCCAATTAAAGAAAAACAATCCGACCCAAGCAATGCCACTGCAATTACAAGTGAACAAATAATAAGTAACTCCAACAATGGAACTACCACTAATGAAAGTAGTGGAGAAACTGCCACAAGTCCAACAATTTCGGAAGTAAAAGACCGAATTTTAAAGGAATTCACCGTGATGGCCCAAGGGAGGATGGCGGCTCAAAACAAACCGAATGTCGGCGGGCCAAGATGTCGTGGTCGAGGCGGCAGAGGAGACGGAAAATCAAACGCCTCATTAAGAGAAGACATTGTGCATCCCGTGGGAACAAGAACAAGGGGACAAAAGAAGCAACAAAAATGATGGACATAAAGACTGAAGTGAATTTGTCAGGACGTGAACTCAGTGACATTGAAACAAAGGTATTGTCATTTGGTCTTTCTTTCTGTCCCTCAGCAGAGTTTGACTATACCCAGGGGTGTATTGATCTTTTCCAATTCACCAGGAAATTAAGACTTAAAACATGGTTTGACACTAAGGTTAAAGAACCTGGAAATAACACTAAGGGAATGCCTAGTGATATTCAGATAGGTGACATAGAATTGTTACACACGCTTCATGAGTTAGAGGGAGATTCAGGAGTGGAACAAGACCCCTATCTCAATCTGATCAATGAAAATATTAGATTGGACCTGAACCACGACAGTGGTTTTAGGCCTAAATCTATCTTTCTGCCTCACATTGCCAATGAAACAATAGATGTTTTTGAGATGGGAGTTATAAAGGAATTAAAGAATCTTTCCAAATTTAAAAAATATAGCAAGAACAATCTCTCTAATTAACATATGCTAGCCATACAAGCCCTTAAAAAAGATGAAAGTATAGTGATAAAAAAGTCCGATAAGGGCGGCAACATTGTTGTAATGTCTAAAGAAATGTATGTGAATGAAGGTTTGAACCATGTCAATGATGTCACTAAATACGAAAAAAACTAAAAGCAAATACGATCTGGCTAATAAAAATTATCACAAGCAGTTGGAGGAATGGAAGGATAGAGGCTTATTGGAACTTGAGGAACATGAATTTTTAAGGTGTAAGTGCCCTAAATTGCCAGCACTGTACCTCCTCCCGAAACTGCATAAAAACAAGACAAATCCCCCAGGGAGACCCATTGTGTCTTCTAGGGGGAGTGGTCTTGAAAATACCTCCAGATATGTAGATTTTTATCTCCAGCCATTGGTGCAAACCCTCCCATCATATTTGAAGGACTCAGGAGACTTTTTAAGACTGATTGAAAAAATGGAATGGAATTCTGGTTGTTTGCTTATGTGTTTAGATGTCAATAGCCTCTACACGAGCATCCCCCATGAATTGGGTATAAAAGCTTGTAGGCATTTTTTGCAAAAAGTCTCTTTCATTTTTGTTTCACACTGAAATGCTTGTCGATATGATGTATACCTGTTTGACGCAAAATTTCTTTACTTTTGATGGCCAAATATACCGGCAGACACTTGGGTCGGCGATGGGCACCTGCTTCGCCCCCAGTTTTGCAGGTCTTTACCTGGGCTGGTGGGAGGAGCAAATGGTCAGTAACCTTGACCAGTATAAAGATCATGTAAGAGCCTGGGCTCGGTATATAGATGATATATTCTGTGTCTGGGAAGGTAGTGCTGAAGAAGCTACGGAGTTTGTCAAAGTTCTCAATGAGAACACTTTGAATCTGACGTTTACAAGCCATCTGAATAATGAGACTATCGAATTTTTAGACCTTAGAGTACAAGTGAAAGACAACAAGCTTAGTACAGCTCTCTTTAGAAAAGAGACAGCAGGAAATAGCTTACTTCATGCCCAGAGTTGCCACCCGGTGAGTCTCATTAGGAGTATTCCCCTGGGTGAGCTTCTTAGAGCCAAGCGAAACTGCAGTACAAAGGAAGATTATGACAAAGAAAGCAAGACCATGTGCGAACGTTTTCAAGCTAGCGGTTATACTTCTAAATGTATCAAAAATGCTGGTTTGGAAGTAGAGAAAAGAGACAGAATTGATCTATTGAAAAAGAAAAGTACTTGTGAACAAGTGACTAATGTCAGGTTCATCACTACTTTCAATAAACAAGCCAGAAAAGTTAGAGGAGCTCTAGAAAAATACTGGAATGTCTTAAGAACTGACAATGATTTGGCTAAATACCTGGAAGATTATCCACAAATAACTTACAGAAAGGCCAGGTCTTTAAAAGATACCATCTGCAAAGCACTTATTACATCAGACACAAGACAGAGTACTATACAAGGGTTTTTTACATGTGGCAGGTGTTATGTCATGTTAGCAATTTCTTATATATCGCACGTACACCAGAGGTTTCATGGCGCTGGCTCTAGAGTGTGCCGGTACCATTGGGAGGAGTTAAGCGTGGGCTTGCGTAAACAACCATGTCTTGAGCATTTTCCTAAAGCTCAGCAGGTTGGTACATGATCGAATCTCTAGTGGAAAGGAGTTCCATAGTCTGGGGGCCAAGGCAGCGAACCTGCAGCCTCCCTGACATTTTAGCTTGAAGGCTGGGGTGGTCAGAAGTTGGAGGTGGGCGGATCGGAGGTTGCAGGAAGGAGTGTACCTAGGTAAGAGACGTTTAATAAATTTGGGGCTCCGGCTGTGAAGAGACTTGAAGATGATGCAGCCCGTCTTGAAGGCTGTACGTTGGGGAATGGGGCGCCAGTGAAGTTTTTTAAAAGGGGTCTGGCGGATTGCCATCTGGGTTGCTGATGGATCAGTCTTGCTGCTTGGTTCTGGACCAGCTGAAGCCGTTTAATTAAGAAAAGCGGCAAGCCAAGGTATATTGAGTTTGCCTAATCTAGGTGTGATAGTACCAAGGCTATCACGACCTGAATCAGTGCTGAGTGAGTGAGCAGACGGCTGATCTTCCTGATCTTACGTAGCTGGAAGAAGCAGGTAGAGACCACAATGCCCACTTGTGTTTTTAGTGATAAGTCGTTGTTAATGGTTACCCCTAGGCTCTTGACCGAGGTGGATGGTTTGGGGGGGGGGGGGAGCCAAGTTCCGCCGGCCAGTAGTGTGGGCCCCAGAAGGTCTGACTGTTCCCAGTCAGGACTAGTTCAGTCTTGCCTGGATTCAGTTTTAAATGGTTTTGGTCCATCCAATGGCGGATGTGGAGCATGATAGCCTGGAATTCCAGGACTGATTCAGGGGAGTTATCTATAGTAAAGATTAGCTGTAGGTCATCCGCATAATTGAAAGTGATGGCCTTCCGTTCCTTCAAGGACTGAATCAGGGGTAGCAGATACATATTAAACAGATGGGGGGGAAAGTGAAGATCCCTGTGGGACCCCACACGTGGTGGTTAACTTAAGTGCGGTGAATGGGGCTAGGCGTACCGCTTGGGTGCGGCCCTTGAGAAAGGACCCAATCCAGCTGAGGGCTGAGCCCTGGATGCCGGCCTGTTTGACACGGTCCATTAAGATGACGTGGTCGACCATGTCAGGTGTAGGGCCTGTAAGTATAGTACCAATTGTAAGGAGGTACGGCTGTCCTCTGAATGTAGACCTTTCAAAATCATGAGACACTATTCGTGCAACACTGAGTTCGTTGTATATGCCCTCAGATGCCCTTGTGAGAAGTACTACATAGGAAGTACGATACATAAGGCTAAGAAACGCATCTTAGAGCATCTGAGGGCAATAAAACATAACGACAAGCATTTTGCGACCCACCATAATCAAAATAGTTCATTACTTTCCTTCTGTGTCTTGGACAATGTGCCCGTAAGGGAAAGAGGGGGTGACCGAGTGCAAGAGTTGAGACGACTTGAATCTAAAATAATTATCAAGTATCACACAATGTACCCAGGTGAACACAATAGTGATGAGGCGCTGTCAGTACATTTAGGATGTTTATTTTGATGCTCTGTTTCTCTCTATCTCTACTTTTTTATTGCTGTGCTGTTAGAAAACAATTATTTTATAAATGTTTTTATTCATCACAAATCCTGTATATAGTAATCTTAGTAAATGTAAACGTATAGCTACACTTGGTATGGTATCTCACCTATTGTTATCTTTTATTTTTTACAGGTTTCTGGTGTGTTAAAAACAGCAAGTGGAAGGCAAAACGAGTGATAATATCTTTCTATGCGATTTTTGAGATACAAGTGTCTAAACTTGATTGTTAATAGGGAAATGCGAGGTTTGTTCGTTAATTCACCCACTAGGGTAAGGTATGATTTGTCGGAGCTGGCCCACTGGGCAGGATTTGATATTGGAAGTACTCGAGATTGAGCAATTTTGTTTGCTTCATGAAGTTTCAAATGATGCACAATTTGGGGCACTGTTTATTTAACCTTAAGTGATTTGCAATGTTCTCTTGCGGAGTTAGTCAAAGCCCACAGGGGCTATATCTCTCACGTGGCCCCGTTATGCACTGGCGCCTTGTGTAATATTAAGCAGATAATGAACACGTTGTGACACGCAATTATAGAGTTGCCCCAGAAGCACACTGTTGCTGACGTTATAATTTTTGTTGATGACTGCGCCTGGAGCACTGTTTTCTCTTTATAAAAGGCTATTGACATAGAGGTCAGTTTCTTTTGACAATGGCAACACGCACTTGCAAACCGACTTTATTCTCATTGTAAATTTGATTTAAAGACTGTGTATTTTCATTACAATTGAATACATTTGATTGATTTTTCAGTTAATACTCGTATTGTGTTATGCTGTATCCACTATGAATGTTAAACACCATTGAGTCTGTTTTCACTGTTATTTGTTTTGAGGTGTGTCACATGACTATGTTTAAAAACACCACGATATGCATTTCACATTTACTCGTGAGCAAGGAGCAAGAGCTCCGAAACGCGTAGAGTGACTTGGCTGAGAAAATAAAATCACGCTGAGAGGATTATTGTGTGGCCTTGGTGTATTGTTTCCTTGATTGTCGAATACAATACTGTTTGGATGTTCGGGGCTGGCGACCCCGCCACGGCCCGCCATTGAGAGCGGCTCGGGTTTCTGCGTGAAAAAGTTAAGTTATATATATATATATAAATATATATATATATATACACACATGTATATTTCCTACTGGTAGTCTCCAGTAGGTATATATAGTTAGGACCTAGTTTCCATAGACAAAGTGCCTGATTATGATGCCGGTTGGACTGGCTTCCATGGTCCTGTCGGAGGAGGTCGGACCGCCGCGGTCTCGTCGGAAGCGGTCGGTCCAATCGCCCGATTACTATGCATGCATCCTGTACTCCGACCAACTGCTGAAAGATCACCCACCCCGACAGCCTTTCTCCGACCGCCGAGATGACGGTTGGAAAAAAACAGCATCCGTAGGGCATTACAGGGATCATGGCCGGCTTTAGCGTTGGTGGCGCACTGTGCGACAAGGTTTGTTGGTGCCCCCCAATGACCACCTCCACCACGAATTCCCTCACTACCACCCTTTAAGAGTGCCCCTCAAGTCTCCATAACCACTCTCTCGCTTAGATACATTAATTAGGTTTATAGCGCCAACCATACCAGTGTAGGGCGTCGGAGCACTTTACATCACACACACATTACACAGAGACAATCAATCATAAGTTTGTAAATCAGTGTATAGGAAATGTTACATAAGACAGATGACTATAAGGTGTAGGAGTGACATTTCATTCATACTGATAGACAGTATTGTTTAAGAGTGCTTGGTCTGGAGAAGCAAAAACTCAGAATTTAAAACATAACACCATGGTTGGCGGTTGAATTTAATAAGATTTTTTTTTCTTTTTTACCGAAATCAACCCTTTTTGCAACTTTAGTTTAATGAAAGTCTGGGTGAAAAATCATAAAGCTCTAATCTATATCTTGCAGTTTGCATGCAGCTCTTTGATGACAGTTATTAGCTCACTGATCTATATTAGGATTTTAACTTATACACATCATATAACAAAAGGATTTCTCTGACAAAAGCACTGACCTATTTACATTATATGCACTTTGTGATCTGCATGGTACACGTCCTTTGCATCAGGCTTATTAACCCTCTGCGCTACCTCAGGATGAGTCCAAACTTCCACTAGACAAAACTCCGATCTCACTCCAAGAAGAACATTATTCACCGGAGTTACCTTGACATTTTTATTGTTGTATGAAAATTGCTGGACGCGAGGAACACGCAGGTGCTTTTCAAACTATATTATACTTGCAAACACGATGCCCCACCAAGTGAGCACCCGGTGAGGTGGCACCGGTTGCACCACCCTAGAGCCAGCCGTGACAGGGATCTCCGACCGCTGTCCGGATTATGATGTATGTTTCTGACGACCTGACTGTGGCGGTCCGACCATCTGAAACGATGGATTTGGGGTGCATACTCACCCAAATCAGCTTCTCTAATAGTCTTCAGTCTGGATCCCTTTCTCCAGGCCCCCCTACACCACGGCAGCTGAACCTCGAAGACTACAACCCTGTGTGTGCCGGAATGCAGGTAAGTCCGTAGGTGGCATGTATCCCCATTGACTGGACTGTACACAGATCGCCACACTCCAGCAATGGAATACATGGTGAACAAGGCATATCCCCACATATGTCATGCATGTGTGTACATATCACATGTTTCCTGTGATTTTGCACGCACTTGTAGCGACATATTCAGGGGTATGCCTACTACCGTAGATGAGACCGCCGCAGTAGCAGCGGATCCATTATAATACGGCGGGGGAACCTTCCCTGCCTCAGCTGTCAGAATCGGATTGCGGCTAATAACTTTGGCACCGTTTGACGAATCTTTCACAAAATTTTCAAAACAAGTTTGGCACTCACTTCAGAGGCTGTCCTGAAGGTTTTTGGTGATTCATCAAGCGGGGGCTGAGAAAAAGGGAGGAGTCCCAAAACACATTTTCACCATGCAATTTCCCATAGGGATTTTGAACACAACTACACCCTGAACCGCTGAACGGAATTACACCAAATTTGGCAGAAAGCTAGAGCTTGGTCCAGAAAGAGTGCTTTTTGTAATTTGGTGTAAATTCGTTCAGTAGTTTTGGAATTATTAAAGAAAAAAGATTTATCGATGACTAGGGACACGAATCCTCTGCGGATCCCACAGATCACATGGTGAGATCTGATTGGCTGCCAATACTTCAACCAGGAAGTGTTGGGAGCCATCTTCGGACTCTGGCTCAGCTGAGCCCCAAGAAAAACGTTTTTAAAAAAACAGAAGGGGGCAGGGTAGAAATATCCTGACCCCCTAGGCCTGGTGGTGGGTTTCCACAGGGACCCCGCCGGAGCCCAAAAACGTTTTTTTATCTTTGGAATATCCGCAGAAAAAAAAATGTGGTCTCCCGCGCCCAAGGGGAATATAAATGTGCAATTAAGGGTAGGAGGGGCGCATGTGGCCCTGCTCCCCAGGTCAATTATGGCCCTGGGACCACCACCCCCCAGGGCCCGGTTGAATTTGAGAATGGGGGGGCGTGTAGCTCTCCCTCATGGGCTGAATTCGGCCCCAGGTACCCTATACCCCAGGGGCCCGCCTAATATGCTTAATGGGGAAGGGGTCATCTGGCTCCCCCTCCTGGGCCAATTTTGGGCCCAACATCCCTCTATCCCAGCCCAGGAAGACCATTCAGTATGCAGATGAATGGAGATGAAGTCCAGTTACACCCAACCCTTCCTGTGCGATGGCTGTCTGGAAAGTATGCACAAAGCCTAGCTGTCACTCAACCATACACGTGGATTGGAGTCAGGCTGCAAAGCACAAAGAGTCATAAGCACATAGAAATGCTCACTTTCCAAAAGTATCATTACCACAATAGTAATGAAAAATCCACGTACACCATAAAGCAAGATTTATCACCACTATTTCAAACACACCAAACATGGCAACACTACTCCTTTCAGATCAGAAATTACCACTTACAAACATATAAGGGGATTCCCAATGCTAACCCATGAGAGGAGCAGCACTCACTGTAGCGTTAAAAAATGAAATAGTGTGTTTGTCACTACAAGGACATGGCACACAATAAAGGAGGGTATCCTACCTTTTACCTACATTGTACCGTGCCCATAGGGCTACCTAGGGGTGACCTATAAAGTTACTTGCCAAGCCTGAAACTCCCCTTTTACTACATAAATGCCCAGTTAATGTGGCCGTAAACTGCGCACACAGGCCCTGCTGTGGCTGGCCTGAGCCAGGTTTGAAAGGCTACGTCTGTGGGTGGTGGAAGCAGCGCTGCAGGCCCACTACTAGCATTTAATTTACAGGGCCTAGGTATATGGAATACCACTGTACAAGGGACTTACAAGTAAATTAAATATGCCAAACAGGTGTAGACCAATCATACCATGTTTAAAGAAGAGAGCACCTGCACTTTAGCACTAATTAGCAGTGGTAAAGTGCCCAGAGTCCTAAAGCCAACAAAAACAGGTCAGAAAAAATACAGGAGGAAGGCAAAACGTTTGTATATAACCCTGCAAAAAGGGTAAGGTCCAATATATATGTATACACACACACACCAAAAAATCAGCAATGGTGACCCTGCATACTGCATTCACGATGCATAGGTGGGACTGAGTGTAAGGTTTTGGTCAGGCTCTAACCTGCGCCCTTTTGTGGGCCCACACTCTATTCGTAAAGAGAAAATTGGCTTTTAAATCTGCACCACTTTCCTCCAGTCTAGGTGCATGTTTAAATGTATATTTTGCATTCTTATAGCAGCAATCATTTTTTGTTTCATAACCACTTGACCTTTAGTGTAGAACTTGCTTATATTAAAATTGTGTTGTTTAGAGATGCTGTGTTCTATATATTTGTTTTTGTTGTAATAAGGTTACAGAGCCCTGTCCGTTCATACTGATAGCACTGATGGTGAGGTGATCTGTGTTGTCACCAGGGATAGTAGCGATGGTGTAATTTCAGATGTCATCTTTGACATGTGAGGCCTTCAGCAGTGCTCTGGAGGATGAGTTATGGCAAACTATACCAGGTGAATGTACGTTTTTTAGTAAGAAAAAATGTCCCTTGAGCTGAAACTTTTAAAGTTTTTTGCATGCTTCGGTCTTCTGAGTAACTAAGCATAACTCTACTTTAATACTCTTTTTCAGCGAATAAAAACACACACATTTGCACTCACTTTTGCAGACTTTTGTAATAATATCCCACTACCTACAACATGTGGGTAGAGTACCATCAAAGGGATCCAATACAGGTGCTGCCTTGCGATGCATCGTATCCCACCCCACCCCTTCGCCTCTTCTACAGGCATGCCTGAAGGCCAACCCTAGGCTTACAGCACTATTGCAAAAGATCTACTAAAGACGACCCACAACTTGAACTGTTGATATTTTATGCGGCGGAATATTTCGCCTGAATAGTTGACAATAATTTCTTCAAAGATTACGTCGGATTTCAGTCCTTATAAGTTCTTTTGGAAAACCTTTACTGCAAACGTACAGAAGAAGCATCTCAAAATGAATCAAATTTGGAGTCATGTGCTTCCACACTTACAATTAGTAATGACAAGATGACAATTAGTAATCACAAGATGATGGTTGTGAGCTCAGTGGCGGCCACCACAAACAAAAGGGTGGTGGGCGGGTGGAGGGAGGGTGAGAGCGGGCAGGTGTTAATAATACATTTTAAAAATAAAATAAGAACTTACCTTAAACTGCGACCACCTTCCGTAGTGCATCGTGCCTCTTGTGCTCTTCCTTCTCCCAGCAGACACTGGGACAGACTTCCTGTGCAATTCCCCCGTTGCTCTCATTATATGAGAGCAGCGTGGGGTTTGCCCTGAGTATGCTGAAAAGACGCTCCGCTCAAGACAGGGAGTCTGTGCAGTTTCTCCAGCCTGGCTGTACAATACCACGGGTTGGAGGAACCAAAGTACGCATGTGTGTTTGGCCGGCCTCCGAAAGCCGGCCAAACACACATTTACACTTAGAAGCGCACATAGCACTCCTCCTCCCCCCTCCCATGCCCCGGCCCACCCCTTCCTGCATACGCTGACTCAGACCCGGCAAATGAAAAATAAAACTATGATAAAACGTCATTTAATTTTTCACCTGCTTGCTCTGAGCCAGTGGGGCGACGCTCCTCCGCCATTGTGGAGGCGCCGCCCCTCTGTGAGCTTCACTCTACCATGACAATAATCCGCAGATTCTAAACATAGGGAAAATTTACTTTGGCTAAGGGATGTAACATAATAATGGAAAAAGAGCCTCCATCCAACTGGTGGCAGCACCTTTCTCATTTTCTAATGTGTAGATTGAATGCCCTGCAGTACACACTGGCAACTAAGGTCATTCCAGTCCTCAGTCCCTTCTAAGAGAAAACAACAATGAAAACCACCTATTTTTAAGCTACCTCCTGTCGGATTCCAGTGAGGATGCTGTCTCAAAGCAGCTCTGCAGCATGGAGGAGTTCACCTTTTTGAATGGAGATTACTTGAGTTTATTAGCATTGGGATATCATCTACATCTTGGCAGAACAGACATCCATGGCCCTTATTACAAATAAGGTGCACTTTCCCTGTTTGCGCCATTGCACTGATTTGGACAGGTGCGCCTAGGCGCAAACAGGTAAAGTGCGCCTTATTATGATGAATGTCTTGCCTTAAGGGCAGCCGTGAACTTGTGTTGCAATGGGTGCAGTGCATTTTTGTGAAATACTGAGCGGCTGTTTTAAAGCTGCTCTGTGTTTCACAATGCAGGTGACAACCCACCTGCACTTTGAAGAGGAGAGAGAGAGATCCCTTTGCAGGCAGGTGCAGTGAGTGACTGCACCTTCCTGCAGGTGAATGTCTGGGGGTCCATGGGACACCCTCTAACCCCTCAAGAGGGCTGCCATCTGGGAGGACACTGACAGTGCACCACCTTTTTGCTGCACACTCTCAGAGTGGACTGTATGACGCTACAACGCATGCATTCACATCGCATGCCATTAGATCGCGGTTTTTCCAACGCAAGTCGTTACAACGACTTTCGTTGGAGGGCGCTGGACTTAGGAGTAGTTTAATTTACTATTCCAACTCCAGCCTACGTACAGTAGGGAAGGTGTTGGATAGTAAATTAAACTACTCCTTGTCCTATAGCGCCCTCCAGCGCAAGTCGTTGTAACGACTTGCGTTGTAAAAACCACGATCTAATGGCATGCGATGTAATGCATGCGTTGTGAAGGTTGTTTCCCCTCAGAGTGCCTCCTAAGGGCATGTTTGCCTCTGTGCCCGTGTTGGTTATATTGCGAGGGCACAAATGCAAAGTGATTCACTCAGTT
Source organism: Calotriton arnoldi (assembly GCA_963921515.1). Taxonomy (NCBI): domain Eukaryota; kingdom Metazoa; phylum Chordata; class Amphibia; order Caudata; family Salamandridae; genus Calotriton; species Calotriton arnoldi. Next base: position 1,059,440 of record CAWUFW010000493.1, on the reverse strand, counting down.
GCACAGGACCACACCCCATGCAAACGAGGAAACGCCCTCTCAGGATACTGCTGGCGTTACATCAGGGGTGCACCTGCACACGCCTTTCGTGCCCTAAGGCACTATGTGTAATTCTGCCCCGAGTAGCCTCAGGCAAGTGGGGCTTGGTCTTGTATGAATGGTATGTTGTGTTTGACACAATCAGATAAATATACAAATGTTTGGTTCATTGAAGTTTTATTTTTAAGAAAATTGCAAATTGTATTCTATGAAAATTATAGCTGTGATAATTTTCTATTATAACTCAGTGAAATGTGGTTTAAGGTGATTAATGGCACAGTTAGGCACAGAAGTAAATTGCGTGATTAGGGGGTCTCCCCGTGAGCATAGGAAATTTGCTCAGTGGGCCTAATTCTCAAAGAAATTGTATAAAACCATGTTTACTTTTGCCACAGAATCACAATTTTTCTGGTGTAGGGCTATACAAAACAGTGCATATGGACTGCTTTTTCTCATTTTTACAGAGAGAAAAACATTTGGAGGTGAGAACTTCCCATTTCCAATCCTAGAGGGTTTACAAAATGGGAAAATACTTGCAATATTTTTATGGAGCCTACACATTTCTGCATTTGTGGGAGGGCCTAAAGATTCTGGCATGGCCAGCCCTTCCCACCCATTCCGATGACACCTCTTTCCTCCCTTTTTCCTGTCACTCTACAAAGCGTACTCCAGGGTAAGATCAACCGGGTAGAATGACTTTTGTACTAAAGTAAATGAATTTCCATGCAGAAATTCTGATTCTGAGATTCACAATTTCCTATTTAGAAGCAGAGATGCACTGTCTTAGGTGATAGGCCCACCACTTTCAAATGCAAGGGAAGGCAGCAGCATTAGTGTGTCAGATTTTAATAACAAGCCAATTTTGTTATATTTTGGTTGGTGGATGGGGGCTCTTTAGAGGTATTTTTGTTTAATTTTGCATGGAGCCAGCAAGCTCAACACACCATTCCTCTTACTTGAAATCTATGCGCATTAAAGCCTTGTGAATTATGCACCACTGCAAAGACCTTTTGTGCTCCACTAAAAAGTATCATGCATGTGAAAAAAGAGATTATTTCCCGTCTTTGCCATGGCAACGCAGCCACATCTTTCCAGTGGGGGACATCCACCCAGAGCTAATTTCCGAGTCCCTCTAAAAAGTCTACAGTTTGTTTGTGGCTACAATTTAAATCAGGTCAACTCAAAAGCAGTTATCGACGTCTGGAACTATGTCTACAATCACTGCTGGCAGCGTGCACTGTACGTAAAAGCAACAGAAATAAGCATTAAAAGGTAACTGAGAAGACTTACAGGTTCTTGACGTCCACAGCCCCACGAAAAGCCTTCCTTGGAATGGCCTGCATCAGATTTTCACTGAGGTCACTATATATAGAAGAAAGAGATTACAAGGATGAGCACTGTGTAGAAACAACACAATAGTTCAATTCTTCTTGAATCGCTTTAGCTGAAACACAGAAAAGAACACAGGAGCAGACCCAGGTTCCAATCACTAAAATGGAAAAAAAATGGTGAAAGAAATGAACAATTCAGAGCAAATTCAGTTTACGGCCACTTTAAGTAATCTGGCAAATGGACTTCAGCGGCACTGCGCTGCCAATAAATCCGCTGAACGAGACGCTAACCTTCAGCCTGTCTTACCGAGACGGGATTTAATTGTGCTCTTTATGAAATTGCATTATGGTAATATGACAGCGGACTCGCCTCTTTGTTGAGAAATGGCGGTAGTGAAAAAAAGTATAACATAATGTTGTGACACCATCTGGGTACCAAAAATACTGAGAGCTTTGTTTAAAAACATGCTGTCTGCTTGCAATACTTTGAGTACTTTAAAACCTTCCATTTTTTTTTACTAAAGGTCGATTTCTACACAACATAATCGGACTTAAAAAGTCCGACAAGCATCAACCCTGGTGTTTGGAATGCTAATGATGATTAAGGTGATCCGCTTATAGAGCTCTGAGCGTACCCTATGCGGGAAGGCAGCGCTTTACAAAAAACTCAAATAAATAAAAATATAGGGCACTTCTGCGTACATGCAGGTATTCTGAAATGAATTCGGCAACAGACAATAATGCAGATAAGGTTAATGCAAGGTTTTTCTTTTAGAAAGTTCTACAATTTTGAGAACAATCGGACGTATTCTTTTTGTCAGAGTCAGTAAAGTGAGGCGAACCACTAGATTGAGATTCTATAGCTATGTCTTCCCTGACCCATAGTCTCCCCTCATTTAATATTGAAAATATGTCAAATGGTATCATCATGCCGCCTACAGAGAATACTCCAAAGTTAAACATTGGAGAACTGAGTAGCACTATACTGGTGCTGACTAGGGCATAGGAGGCCTACTCACAAAGGCATTTTGGAGTACGTAAAGTAGTACTATTGTAGGACCCTTTAATGCACTTCTATCGGGGCCACTGGAATTATGCGGCGAAGAGGCCCAAATATTATGTGGCAAGGTTGAGTAAATTATGCAGTAAGAAAAGGCAAATTATGCGGCATAATGCGGCATATTTTGTATTAGTATTGTTTCATTATTTCATCACTTTTAGACTTGGTAACACTGTCTGGGCATTGGTTGCACCTATTAATACCATTTTTATACCCAAATATAGCAACAAGCAACAAAAAGGTGGCCAGTCCAGCTTTGCAAAGGGCCTTTCACTGCGCGACAACACGTCGCTGCATTTTGAGTAACTTTTGAACTGTTTGAGCTAGAAACTATTTTTTTGTTAAAATCTGCAGATTATGCGGCAGATGATGGATTATGTGGCAAATGCAGGAAATCTATAATTATGCGAAAATCACCGCAGCCACACAATCACATATTTCCAATGGCCCTGACTTTTTGATGCCCTTGTGAAGTAGCCCTGAACATATAAAATGGGAATATTTAAGAACTGTTAAACACAAGTGGGGCTGCTCCTAGAAAAGTGACCTACAGGCGCTTAGAACTGAATAGTCAATGTGGACATCTCACAAAAAGTGAAGGACTGGCCTCACACACCACCTGGTGTCATGCTTCATCATTGGCCGTCCTCGCCCTCTAAAAACTTGGTTTGATAGAGGGAGGGCATACACCTGACGACAGGGATGCACTTCTAAGCTAAGTGGGAGCTCGTGAACAGTGAATGTGATTTAAAACCATTACAGTTGTCAAAATCAATTTGAATAAGCTATGCAACTGTATGGTATTAAAAAAGGTGTGCGGTGACCTAGGGAATTAATTATCCCATCACCGTTATATATAGGGTCAACATGTTTCTGCCTGGTCTCCCAAAAGGGTACGTGGCATTCATCAGGACCTGTCTTAAAGTGGGCTCCGTCTTTACCACCTAATGATAAAGATTAACCACTTGGTGGGGTGTCAGTTATCACTCCGCACTATTAGGGGGCTCCAAGTTTAGCCTGTGGTAGAGATAAAAAGAAAACACAAACATGACATGTAGGTGTTCACTGGTCACTTCCAAGAACTCATCCAACGACACACTGCTTAGCGCGCGTGGTTCAAAAGTGCATGACACGTGTCGATCATACGTGCGCACACTATTTAAAAACTTTTGAGAGAGAATCTCTCTCATATCTTACCCAAGAATCCTAAACTACTTTCTCCATGGGAGGGGTGGGGGAAGGCCCCTCTAGTCACACTTGTGTCAAGGTGCGCCTTCCGCCGTAAAACCTAGCTGCATTCGTCTCTCCTCCCCGTCGATGAATGGTCATGGAGAGCACAGGGTTTATATAGTGTTTTCAAAATTAGGTACCTAATTTTGAAAACACTATATAAACCCTGCAGCTAGGTTTTACGTTTTTACGTTTTTAAATAGTGTGCGCACGTATGATCGACACGTGTCATGCACTTTTGAACCACGCGCGCTAAGCAGTGTGTCGTTGGATGAGTTCTTGTAAGTGACCAGTGAACACCTACATGTCATGTTTGTGTTTTCTTATTATCTCTACCACAGGCTAAACTTGGAGCCCCCTAATAGTGCGGAGTGATAACTGACACCCCACCAAGTGGTTAATCTTTATCATTAGGTGGTAAAGACGGAGCCCCCTTTTAGACAGGTCCTGATGAATGCCAAGTACCCTTTTGGGACACCAGGCAGAAACATGTTGACCCTATATATAACGGTGATGGGATAATTAATTCCCTAGGTCACCGCACACCTTTTTTAATACCATACAGTTGCATAGCTTATTAAACTTGATTTTGACAACTGTAATGGTTTTTAAATCACATTCACTGTTCACGGGCCCCACTTAGCTTAGAAGTGCATCACTGTCGTCAGTGTATGCCCGCCTCTATCAAACCAAGTTTTTAGAGGGCGAGGACAGCCAATGATGAAGCATGACACCAGGTGTGTGTGAGGCCAGTCCTTCACTTTTGTGAGATGTCCACATTGACTATTCAGTTCTAAGCGCCTGTAGGTCACTTTTCTAGGAGCAGCCCCACTTGTGTTTAACATTATGTGTTGGAGGCTGGCTAGCTCCTAGCGCCCTGTGCCTCTAGTTCCCTCCTCCGGTTATACACTGGGGCTAGTGTGGTTTATAATATTTAAGAACTATCATATACAATTAGTTGTATTGTTTTGTGTAAGAAATTGGTTATTGGTTGTGCAGAATGTGAGTCCTGCGCAAGTAATAGGTCCACAATTGTGTCCTTACTGGGAACGAAGTACCTCATTGTAGCACTTGACGCTATTAGGGTACCAGAGCAGTCGAAGGCCTACTCAGGGAGGGTGGGGTGGGTAGTAATCATCATTTGCTGGCATGCAATAACACTGAATACATGATTGTCCAGTCAGTGCTTTTTCTTTGAAAAACTAAAAGTGCATTCACCTCACACACTACTAAATACTACACAATAATTTGCAAATATATACATCAGGCAGATTGAGGAATAACTTTGCTGACACCATTATCACACATTTGACCCTAAAGGGTCTTGACCTCCACAGTCACACATATTCCACCTAGACCACATAGAACATCACAATATAAAGGGGTTTCGTTATATACACATCAGGACTTTTTGCTTTGTCAAGAGGGAATCACATTAAAATATAACACAAGCCTACTGGCTTTGTCAAGGGGTTATCAGAGCAATATAGAAGGCAAGCCTGTTGGCTTTGTCAAGGGATCACTACGTTATAGGAACAATAACCACACTTTGAAAATCACCATCATATCCCTGGCATCAGTAAACACAATCATTATTGATACTAAAAACATTGCAATGTTTATCATAGATCATGGTCAGCAATATATTTTTAATAAAGCATTGATAATCCATATAACACGTGTCCAAGTCTTTCTTTTACCACTTCAGGCCACACAGAACGCAGCCATAAGACCAACCACAAGGGGTTTCTGCGATTCTAAGGCAGTGCAAAAGCCCCAGCTCTGGAGTGCTTTATAAACAATTAAAAAGTCTCCTGGGGCCCTTAATTCAATGACCCATGAGACTTATGGCTAGTTTTCAAATCACTTTTAGGGGGCTTGCTCCATTCTGTGAAACCCCGCAACAGTGGAAAATAGCATTGGTTGTGCCTCTGCCTCTCCTTGGGGCACCACAGGAGAAAGAAATATGAAAATAAGCCCTTGCAGGGCATTATAGGGAGCTCCTAGTCCCAAAACAGTAATTATTATAAAAGTGGGTTCTCCTGCATCATTTATTTAGTTTTTTGTTTTTTAGAAGTAGGGGTGCCCCGGTCCCATCCGGGACACCCTGCGTCTGAGTGGAGCGTTAGGGGTTGCGGGGGGACCCCCAAGGCCTTAGCCAACCTGCAGGCTCCCACTGCACTGCCCTCAGTGCTCAGGAGCTGGCATTTGGCTTTCTGCACCCGCCATGTGAGAGAAGCTGAGCTTCTCTGGGCTATGGACATCTTATGAGTCTCAGGGATGGGTTCTTGGGACCATGTCCTACAATTTTTGGGCTTTCCACCATGTGACCCACATATCTTTTGCGTCAGTCGCTGGGGGATGGGGTCCCCAGGGCTAAACAAGCATCTGGTGAGGGGGCCCTATACATGCCCCTCTCCGCAATAATTAATTAAAATGACACCAACCCCTGAAGGCTTGGCCTGCCCTGGTGGAATCTTTGGATTTTCCACAAAGCACCATGCACTCTGTTTCTTCACAAAGGTTAAAATCTTTCATGCTGCAATACTAGGGCCCTTTGGGCCATTTTAAAGATCTTATGTCGTGTAGTTTCCACTTTCCATTAGGAACTGCGCATTTGTCAGGCAGCATAAACGTTGGGATTGTGCCAGACTGATTCCGAGCACCCCAGCAGGATATGTTGTCCTATAGGCCAGCTAGCTCACAGTGCCACCATGAGCACCTCTAAACCTAGACAGCTAGCAAATGGTTTTGGCAACCACTGAACATGACAACCCTGACTCCCCAGAAATCGTGGAAACAGATCTAGAACCCTTTTGCTCAGTCACTCATGATCTTTCTCGCAGAAATATACAAGTAATACACAGAGTGGCTTTTTCAATATTTATTGAACCATCCTGATTCTTGTATAGAATATATGTGCTGCAATGATCAATAGCAGAAGCAGATAAAAGTAATTAGCATTATAAGGACAGAGAACAAAATAAATAGTTCCACCATCTTGCTAAAACAACGTATATATGCAAGCATATAACACAGTGTGTAAATATCTCTCTCTCTATATATACACATATATATGTGATCAAGGCCGCCGTGACGGCCGAAATGCGTTATGGCTAACGTGAAATAAAGTAACCTGAATAGTCTGCAGTCGGCTCCGTTTGTTGTTAAAACTTGTCAAGCGTGAAGTTAAGAGATATATATATATATATATATATAAATAATACTCCTACTATGCGTCCCCTAACCTAGGTGCCTACGTTGTGTGTGTTCTACCAAGAATCACCTATTGGATGATCTAACCCCCATTAGCTGAAGGGAAAGTATGTAGGTCCCTGTCTTGGTCACAGGTTGGACATCCCTCCTCACAGAGGGATCAGCAAGCAGCTGGGCTGAGGTTCCAGCATGCAGTTGCCTCGCAAAGACAGCAAGTGCTCCTCTGCCCTAACCCGGAATATGCTTGTTTATTTATAACAAAAATAAAAATTGCTCCCGAGCCGAGACCTTAGTCAGGCCTCCATTGTTTATGATCTATTGATAGCTGCATCGCCTCATGGATGAATGACAAAAAAATCGCCTTCTCAGAATGTATGTTTGAACCTGTACGAGATGTTCAAGGTGTTGTGATAGTGGTCTTACGAAGTGGAATGTGTAAGCAAATGTAGTTTCATGGAAACTAATCCTGCACTGTCATGCATGCAAATGGGTGTCAAAAGTCATCGTGTGAACGAGAAGGCAACTTAGGAAAACGTGTGCATGTTACAATGACAGCGTTTCTCCCAGGGCCTAACTGAGCCACAAGAAACTTTTACTCCTGGTCTTGAGCTCTAGTCACCAGGAGCATTTCCAGCAGGCCTCCTGTACTCAAAAGGGGCACACTTTTCTTGGGAGCTGATTTCACTGGCTCCCTGAACCAGCTTTCTTCTTTGCCTAGCTTCCGGTGCGCCTCTCCTGCTGGGGCTCAGAGGTCCAGGTCTTTCCCCAACTGGTCTTTAGAGTGTGTAACGGGGCCAGCATAACTGATCATGGAGAGACCCATCTAGTCCTCTGGGTCAGCTGCAAAGTCCTTAGTCCATCAGGCCACAAGGTGACTTGTCCTTCCAGCTGTCCATGGCGTAGCTGCCATTGCCTTCCAGGTCCAGGGGCTTGCTCACCTTCATGTTCTGGGGATGCTACTTTTATGCCCAGTGCCAGCCTGTGGGAGGGGCACACCTTTGCCTACCCATAAAACTGGTTTGGCAAGTTCCTCCCTTTTCCCTGAGTTTGGCTCCAGCCTGGATAGTGAAACAAAGGTAGGGGTAGGACTGGTGTCAGGTTCCTTCATGTGTGTTGAGGCATATCACTTAGATGTGTGAGCACAGCTCCTCCCAAGCTTTCCTGTCAGGAAGACCCACTCTCCTCTACACCCAGGCCCTTTGTGCACTGTCTGGCCCCAATACACATTTCCCAGTGGAGAGCCGTCACCAGCCTAGGCAACTGGCCACTCACAGAAAGGCCCCAGAATCTGTAGGCAGGGGGATGCCAACTTTCTAAAAGTCTAAAAACCAACAGCAATGATGCACTCAAATTTCTATAGTAAACCTGGTCAACACAGATGAATAATTTTGAGTTAATACACTCATTTTGAGTTCACCAAGCAGTGCGCTTTCTGTCTGGGACTAGCGTCCGGGAATAATTTTTCAATATTGAATAGGTGGTAGGGTGGAACCGCCTCAGAAACGCACGCTAATCTTGTAATAAGTTCATGAATCAGTGGTAGACCAGGTTTACTATAGAAATTTGAGTGCATCATTGCTGTTGGTTTTTAGACTTTTATAGCATAATAATTTTTCACCCAACACAGCACCTAGTTGCACCACAAAATGTCGTTTGAGGACATTTTACATCTTACTGATAACAAGGCAGTAACTAAAGCATACAGCGCTACAGAAGCAACAGATATTTATGGCCTCATTCGGGAGGTTAGGTCATTTGATATGACCCAAGGACCTGTTACACAACAATTACGTCAATTAGAATATCTGATGCGTCGCGAGATTAATCAGAGGTTACATGCTACAACTCTCATTCAGTACCACAAGGCTAGCAGGATACCGAGAGGTCTGAGATTACCATTGAAACCCATGATGTTTAAGGCCAACAAGAAGTTCATGGATAGATGGTATTCTATTTTGAATAAATGTTCACTTGATCTTATACTTCTGATAGTAGAAGAATTATCTGCAGTTTTAATAGGTTTAGAACAGGAAATCAAGGACTTACAGGTTTCAATTAAACTACGCATGGAATCAGGGAATTGGGACACTACTCTTGAGGAGATCAATGTTAAGCTGGACATATATGCAAAGGAGATTCATGAGCGAAAAGTTCGTAAGTTTAGGAGAGACACCATAGATTACAAACTAGATGAGGTGTATTCATGGGCAGAGGTGTATGCCCAAAAACGGAATTTTCAAAAAACAGGAACTACTTCTTCAGAAGAGAGCTTGGTATCAGTTAGTGACACACGGACAACAAGAGCACCTGTTCCATCCACTAGTGGAACAGCGAGTATGGAAGCTACTACTTCCACAACCAAGGTCTCTTTTTTAGAGATCAGTCCAGCAGCCAACAGTCCTCCAGTGGAACAATCCACAGTACAATCAGAGGCAAAAAAACTCGCAGAGGCCGCGGAGGCAGCAAAAACGGTGAGCACGGGTCGCCGACCAAAGAAACATTAGTAGTCAATATTTCAGCAGTGGTACTAACGGAAGCCCAAAAAACGGTACTCAACAAAGGGACTGCTTTTGTGCCCACATTTCACACCAATGCTTTGAATAATGAAGTTGATCTGTACAAATTCATGAGAAAACTCAGGCTCAGATATTTTTTTATTAACAGGGAGTTGATTCAAGAAAGCTCGGAGGCACTTGAGTTTAAGGAGTTTCGACCAAAAAGCACATTTATGGCGCCAACCACTCACAAAATTTTGGATTCGTTTGAGACTCTTGTGAAGAAAGACTTAGCACAGTTACCAGTTCCTTCCAGGCATAGACATAACTTGACTACCGTTGATAGAAAGGTACTCAGGAATCTTCGCGATAATGAGTCCATAGTATTCTGTCCAGCAGACAAGGGAGGAGCACTGGTGGTTATGGATCGTACATTTTATGAAACCAAGGTAGAATCCATGCTAGCAGATGAGACTACTTACTTACCCATGAATTATGATCCAACACATGAGTTTCAGGCGACTCTGACACAAATTCTTACACATGCAAAGGATATGGGGTGGATTTCTGACAAAACATCAGCATTCTTACAGTTAAAGTTTCCACGCAGGCCTGAGATTTACATGTTACCAAAGATTCACAAGCATCTTCGGGACCCCCCGTTGCGTCCCATAGTATCTGGTTGCGGATCCATCCATGAGCCACTTGGTCAATATTTGGATACATTTTTTCAATTGATTGTACAATCTGGTTCTACGTATGTGCAGGACACTACTCACTTTTTGACCCTTTTAAACAATCTTGTGTTGCCAACAGGTGAAGAAATCTGGTTGTGCACAATAGACGTGGTAGCACTTTATACATCCATACCACATACAGAGGGTATGGAGGCCGTTGAGTGGGCCCTTCTTCAAAGAGAGGACATACAGGCTGACAAAGTATTTCTTTTGGAACTCTTGCAATTTTGTTTATTTCACAGCTACTTCAAATGGAAAGAAAGGTATTTTTTACAGACCACAGGAACCTCTATGGGTTTTTCTGGGGCACCGAGTTATGCTAATATTTACATGATGAAATTTGAACAAGAGCATATTTTGAGTGACACAGACTGGACAGCACATCTAATGTTTTATCGTCGATACATCGACGATATATTCATCGTGTGGCAAGGTTCGTCAGAATCATTGAAACAGAAACTAAATTCATTGAATCACAAGAATCCGAGAATTCAGTTCACGTACATAATGGACAGACATACCATCTCTTACTTAGATGTAAGAATTGAACTGGACGGTCCAGAGATCACGACTAAGGTTTTTTCTAAACCGACGGACCGCAATAATTCATTATTATACACTAGTTTTCATCCTGAGTCTCTTAAAAAACACCTTCCATTCTCCCAATTTTTGCGCATTAAGCGCATTACTTCCAACAACTCACAATACAAAAAGACATTACAAAGTTACTGTTAGAAATGGGGGTCTCTAGTTGGCAATGGCGGGCCACTGTCCAAGTAGGGACCCTTCTTCCTAAGTCAGAGTGAGAGGGCTACCCTCTTTAATACCCCTGCTCAACCCTGTGGTAACGTAGCACGAGCAGGTAGGCTTATCTCAGAGGCAGGGTGTGAAGCATTTATGATCATACACAGTAACACAATGAGGAACACTACAAAGGGACACCACACAAGTAGTTATTATAAAAATAAGTATCTTTATATAAAGGCAGATTTATCACAAGACCAATAACTGTAAAAGCCACAATACTGTCAAAAATAGGATAGCTGTTGAAGGGCTGTCAAAAATAGTTCAAAGGTTGCAAAAATAAGGTTCAAGTTCAAAGCAGTGGTCTCTGCGACCCTTTCTTTCACAAAGTACCTGGGTTTAGTTGCAAAACCAACAAAGTGTCGCAAAGAAGCTGTAGCGATGATTCTCGGCACGCGAGGCCGGCGATGCGTTGAAATCCTTGCCGCAAGGGAGGATGATGCGCCGATCTGCGGGATGCGTGCGGAGACGATGCGACAAACTTCTGCACGCTGGACCACCGATGCGATGACTTTCTTGCCGCGTGGGAGAAGTCGATGCGGTGATCCTGTTGCGCTGTGCGATCGTGTGGCGATGCGAAGACAAGACGCTCCGCGAGGGAGCGACGAAATTCGGTGTGATGCGATCAAAGTGGCGAACGCACGGCGTCCGCACTGCGATGTCTCGAAGCGATGATTTCTGTCAGGGTTGCGAGTGCGCGGCGACAGCAGCGCGATGATCTTTCCAGCGCGTCTCGGCTGCAGCGGCTCGCAAAGGGGCGTCAGCGATGGTTTCGGGTTGCGGGCCCTCGGCGGCAGCAGCGCGAGGATTTTCCCAGCGCTCTCGACTGCAGCGGCCCGCAAAGATGCGTTAGCGTCGATTTCTTACCCTCTTCTCTCTGATGCAAACTAGAGGCCCTGGAACTCACAGGAGCCTCCTCAGCAGATAGCAGTCCTCGCAGGGAGGAAGCAGGAGGTTGGTGGTGGAGTCTGTTGTGCCTGAGACTCCAGCAGGAGGCTAGCTCTTTTCCTAGCCCTTGGGTGATTGCTGTACAAAAATAAAAGTTCTCTCAATAGTTCCTTTTCCTCTTCTTCAAGGTCCAGTGGTCACTGCTGCAGGCCAGTGCAAGAAAAACACACAAGCACAAGGACAGTCACTTCCTGCAGATTCCTCCAGTGGCACGGACAGAGTTTCCTCTCCAGATCCAAAAGCAATACAAAAGTAGGGGGTTTGAGCACAGATATTTATACCCCAAAAGCCTTTGATCCTTGAAGCTACCAGTCCCTGAACCTAGCCAGAACCAGTTCTGCTCAGGCCTGGAGCACTTTGTTTACCAGGCTGCATCCTTCCTTTCAGAAAGAGGGGGTCTGCTAGCAGACACACAGTGGGAGGTGGAGCCAGCATTCACCTTGCCAGGCACAGCCCTATTCAGATCAAAGAGCCACCCTTCCCCACACTCTAAATGCAGATCTCTCTATTCCACCAAGGTCTGACTCAGCCTGTCCTGCCCCTCTAAAACCAGACAGCCAATACACATAACGGCAGAGCACACTGGAAGGTTTAGGCAAGAAAATACCTACTTTCTAAAAGTGGTATTTTCAAACACAGAATATAAAAATAAACTTCACTAAAAGGTGTATTTTAATATTCTGAGCTCAGGCATACTAAATTCGTTGTTCTACCATGTCCCTGGGGTCAGTTAGGACTATAGCATGTAATAGTCAAACTGCCCATTCTAGCCTATGAGGAACAGGTAGCCTTACAGTAGTGAAAAACGAAATGGTGCATAATTCACTACCAGGACATGCTACACACACCCAGGCATGTCCTACCTTACACATACAATGCACCCTACCCGAGGGGCGACTTACAGGATGCCAAGGGAAGGTTCAGGGGCTGGGAAGTGGTTGCACTTCACAGCCAAGATGGCAGTTCTGGACTGCACACAGACACTGCAGTGGCAGGTCTGAGACACACTTTACAAGCTGCTTCTGTGGGTGGCACACATCAGTGCTGCAGGCCCACCAGCAGCATTTGGTTTACCAGCCCTGGGCACACATAGGCCACACTACTAGGGACTAACAGGTAACCCAAATAAGCCAATCAGGGATATACCAATTCACATAGACATATTTATACAGGGAGCATTCGCGCTGTGACACTGAATGGCAGTGGCACAGCGCCCAGAGCATCTAACACCAGTAAAACAGAGGAGACAACAGCGAAAAATGGAAGGGAGACCCACGCCAATGGTGCCAGGTCTAACAGTTACAAAGATGCTTTTTTAGACAGGGGTTACCCCACTGAGATTGTTGAAGCAGCGGCTAGGCGGGTTGAAGTCATTCCAAGATCGGATCTGTTGACTAAGAAAGTCAGAAATAAGGGTACACGTGATGTGTTCGTTTCTACATTTTCCACTCAGTCGAAAGCCATCAAGAGAGTAATCCTTAATCGTTGGGAGTTACTACAAACAGAACCAGATTTTGGTACCTTGTACCAAGAACCTCCTATTTTTGCCTACAAAAGGTCTAACAACATTAAAGAGATTCTTAAAAGAAAGAGGGTTGTCCATCAGGGTGAATTCAAAGGTATGCAGAAATGTTACAATTGCTCGCATTGCAATAATGTACTATTGGGAACATCTATTTCTCACCCATGGTCGGGTAAACCAGTGAAATTATTGCTCACAGCAAACTGCAACACACAGAATGTGATATATGCCATAAGATGTCCGTGTGGATTATATTACATAGGCAAGACAGAAAGATCCCTGCGTACACGCATCACAGAGCATAAAAGCAGGATAAGAACAAGAGTTTTGACTTCTCCGTTAGCTAGCCATTGGATCGAGTTTCGGCATACAATAGCTCAGTTAAGATTCACAGTGTTAGAGATTGTTAAGAGTGGTCCAGACCAGAACATGACTCGATTCATCACTCAGCGTGAGACGTTTTGGATAAAGTTTTTGGATACTCTGAGCCCTAAGGGTCTCAATGATAAATTGGAACTCTCGTGTTTCCTGTAATAGTTACATGTAGCGATTTTTCAGTGACAGGGTTTAGATTCACCATCATAGAGGCATTTATTTTATTTTTTCACGTAGAGGGTTCGGCTAGCACAGTCATCCTATTTAAGGGCCATGGTCTTTGTGAGACTGTTGGACACAGATCATGTTGTACATCAGTATTTTCTTCAATTATTATTTTTTTTTTTTTTATTCAGTTATTCGTCGTTTTGACATTTCTTAAACATTAATTACAATATGATCACCAGGTCACAAATGTATTTATGTCACACTGTTCTTTGGTATATTTCTCTTAGACAGAACTTTTGATTGGTATTTTAAACAGGACGAGATTTCTGGTAGTTGCACATGTGTATAACTTTTACATAACTCAGATATTTTAATATTGTTTGTCACAGCATATTTACAAGTAATAATGATCGCTCCACATTTTAGGGAATCTACACGCTAGTCGTGTCCAGCATTTGTTGACAGCATTTGTATTTGTTAATTCAGGCAACTTTATGAGTGCAGGCCTAGTGCCTTTATTACATATTAAGCAATCTGCAGAGCATTCAGTCTCATGTTAATTAGCCCCGTACTGATGTATGTATCACGTGTAAAGTAACCGACCATAAGCAGTCTTTTTTGATTATATGTCACTATGTTGCTTTGAGACATGTTATCTCTTCATGGAGTCAAAATGTTTGATTTACTATTAGTCATCTACAGGTGTTAAAGGTAGCGCTCGTATTGTTGTATCGTAATTTAAGGATTAGATGATTAACCATTGTTAATTTGATTAATATTGTGATGACAATGAATTTCTCGATATAATCATGCGTAGAAATGTTTACCGATGTACTTTTTTACAGTGTTAATTTTATACTTTAGTATGTATGTAGGCAGAGCGTTTCACTTAGTATCTATGTTTATGAATTGTTTCATGTTAAGATGGCCGCATTTTTTACTCCATTCATCTTACACAGTCCTATTTCTATTTCTTACACACAGCATGCTCTATTGGGATTGGCTAGAAACGCACAGCTAGCTTTTAAATATCGGGTTGAGGTTTTACGTTCACTTCTTGGGATTTAGCAAGTCGTGGAGCCTCGTTTATACATCATTTGGGTGAGTCTCAGTCGGTAAAAGATAGAATAGGATTCGAGTTAGCACAGGTCTTGGGTTACTTGGGTTACATGGGTGTTTCCTCTTTCTTCTCTTTCAGTTAGCAACGCGACCGAAAGAAAGAACGCAGCGAGTTACAGCGTTTCAGTGAGGGAGACTCAGTTATTGGTAAGCTTTTTGTCATCAGGCAATGCACAGGCAACAGACAATTTTTTCATTTTTTATTAGCACAATAAGCAGTTACAAGTGTTTTTATTTTCTCCAGCACCACGATTAACGATAAAGACATACAGTCATTAGTATTCGTGTCTGGCCACGTGTGTACTTCCGTTGATCTCAGAAACTTTACGCCGGTAAGCGGTTGATTTCTCTTTTGTTGACTTCATGCTGTTATTATTTGGTTAATCCAGCTCCATTCTTCATTGTGGTTTTTATGTTTTGGATAGGGTTTTGAATTATCTGGTGGTCGCGAGAAGTTCATAGCTTTGGGCAGAGGATCCGATTAGAAGCATATCATGCTCACGAGCGGAGGTATTGCTTGTATACAGTTTAGCACAGATTGTAGCAGATTTACGGGTGTCACGCACATTATTTTTAGTTCATCTGGCACGTGGATTTTGGGTTTCTTTTGGGCTATTGGTTTTTTATGTCTCTACAGCCAAAATTATCATCTTTTGGTATCTAAGCTCGTAGCGATCGTTTAGAGCATTTAGTTGTTCTTCAGATTAACAGTCACCAACATCATGTGTCGTAATCACTTTAACCGTCCCGAATGTTTAGGCCCTTGCAAGTTAGAATACATTTTCTATTTTTCCAGCATAACAATGTTTTATGTATACACATTGATTTGTAGATTTCCCTGACGAAGGGTGATTGTTCACCCGAAATGCATTGGGATTGATGATTATCTACGTTTGAATGCACTACAGTTTTCAAGATATAACAAGAATACTAATGAAGGCTTCAATTGTGAATAAAACAAGTTGAAGACACACAGTTGTATTATTATATTTTCATAGTATTAATAATCAAGAGTTTCGTAAATTTGTGTTTGCATAGATAACTTTGTTAATTTTGCATTTATTGATTTCAACACAGATGAATAATTTTGAGTTAATACACTCATTTTGAGTTCACCAAGCAGTGCGCTTTCTGTCTGGGACTAGCGTCCGGGAATAATTTTTCAACTTTCTAAAAGTGGCATTTCCAAAATATTAATTTAAAATACGAATTTACCATTGAGGAGGATTTTAAATTACAGGTAAAATGAATGGAAGAAGTATTTTTCTCACTGCTACCAATACACATTTAGCATTTAATAAATGTGGCAATGTAGCTCAGTGATTGCCTATTTAAGCAGCCAGCCTTGCTACAGTGAAAACCTATTTTTGGAGATATTTCACTTTTTTTTTTTTTTAATATTTACTGTCTCTTTTAGGGATGGCTCTCACATTTAAATCAACCCAATACCCCTTCCTTCAGGATTAGTGTGGCTCGGACTATATTGGTTTTCTTTTATCTGATGCAATTTGTATTAGCACTATGTATAGCTTGTGTTTTAGTACAATTGTAGTTATAGAAAAAGTTCTCAATTTTGCATTTTCAGCATAGCCACCATTTGGTGCATCCTAATTCAGTAGCTTTACTGTTTGGAGTTATGATTCACTCTCTTACAGTCACTTGGATCCTCCTCCACGCACAGTGGCTATCGGTTCACTATCCTGCAGTTCACTCTAACTTTATTTATTGACCATTCCTGAGCCCACGCAGAGGTTCATTAGGATGTAACTGACCCATCCTCAACCCTGTTCTCCAACTCATGACCTAATTTCGCATCAAGGATCACCCATGTTAGCTCATCTCTGATTAACCGCTCAAGAGCTCTTAACTTTGCTTCTTACTAAAGCTCTGCAACCTGACAGCCCACAAGAATGGATACAAGGCTTGTCCCCACCGGTCGTCATGCCTTCACAATCAACTATCCTCCTAACCTCTCCAAAAATGCGTCAAAAAAGTTCAAACATCGTTTACTCAAAGCCCAACCCGAAACACTTATCTCTGATCCTTACTTCTGTGCCAAGAAGGGTATACTAACTAATGACCTCATCTTCTTCTCCCGGAAACGGGCACGATGGAGGAATGTCTTCTATTCCTTGCTCCACATATCGGGTACCAGGAAAACTCTGTATGGCCTCAAACTTTCAGCATCACCTTCGTCCTTCTACAATGCTAATGCCACCATCTCCCTTTATAACAACGGTATTATCTTACTTCAAGCCTCGAATGACAATCTAATTAAGATGGACAATATCTTCCCCACCCTCAAGATGGCAGTGATTTCCAAGACTCCTCATCCCCGCTTAACCCGGCCAATTCCAAATGATCTCGCAGTTACACCTCTCTTCATGCCTGAGATGACAGCAATCACTCATATCCCTCCTCATGCCATAGGAGAGCGCTGTGCCAATCAGTTCCCTGACTTAGCTTCTCCTGAGAATACAATGTCCTCATTTTCAGTGAATCACTCAAATCCTGGACCCGTAGCCAATCAGTTCCCTGACTTAGCTTCTCCTGAGAATACAATGTCCTCATTTTCAGTGAATCACTCAAATCCTGGACCCTTGCAGTGGAATCCTCTCTAGCCCTTCCGCCTTACCTCTCCCCCGGTGAACCTCCCTGCTTGATCCTACCTAACTCGCCTTTAGCCCATTCCGTATCCACCCTCCCGCCCTCCTTGGAACCCTTTCCACCCATCCCACTCTATCTCGCTTCCCGCACATCCCATCCGCCCCACTTCAGCCCTATCGCCCGCCTTACAAACACGGACCCTTTCACCTAACTAATTGGTAAACCACAACACCACGCTGACTCACCCGCTCCCTCTGACTATCTCATGGCCACCCCGGCCCCTTCTGCTATCTCCCGAAACCCCACCTCACCTCCTGAACCCATCAATCTACTCTCTGATTGGGCCTTGCGTCTGGATGAGATATCTAGCCACCTGCACCTTCTCACAAAGGAAATTCAGGAACTGAAAGACATCACTACCGAACACCTCCCTCTACTCAGATCCCTTAGCACTATAGAGAATCATCCCATCATCATGGAGGGCGCAGCTCCTCCACTGCCCATGCACACCTTTCACCATACTTGGAAAACTTTACCTCTCCCGAATACTTCTTCCCGCCCCAGATGACTGAAAGCTGTCCTCTCATCTATTGAGATCCGTGAGCTACTCCTATCCTACTCCCAATCACCTATCAAGTCCCGAACGGGGCAAATCCAAGCCATCCAAGCTAACCCTTACATAGAACCTTCACACGACCTGGGAGGCATAAATATTGACAACCTTCAGCGCATCAATATCCTCCCAGCATCCACCCCTCACTCAACTGACCAATTGAAATGCGCTCTACTTAATTGCAGATCAGCGAGTAAACACGCCTCCGACATCTATGATCTCATCCTAACCAATGAGCTTGACATCATTATCCTCACAGAAAGTTGGTTAAACGACTCCTCCACACCTATACTCGACCTTCTAGTCCCACCTAGCCATGACATAATTCGTATGAACAGAGAGTTAAAACAGGGTGGAGGAATAGCCTGCATACACAGAAATACACTTTCGCATTCCCAATCTGATTCAACCACGTCATCCTCCAGCGAATATCTCTGCATCAACATTACCAGCAAAAACCGCCATGTCTGTAAATTATACACATTCTACCACCCCCCATGGTGACAATCTTTCCTTCATTGAGCATTTAATGGAAATCATCTCATCCAACGATGACCCTCTCGTGTCCCAAATCTTCCTGGGAGACTTCATCCTCCACTGGTCTAACCCAAATGATCATGCAGTGAATTGTCCTAAATCCTTCCTATTGGATCATGAGCTGACTCAATTTTGTGATAGCCCAACGCACAACAAGGGAGAAACTCTGGATCTCATCATATCCAAAGGTAACACTATCACATTGGACTCCATTATCCCATACGACTGGTCCGACCACTATTACATCTTCTTCTTCATTAACAGGGAGGTGTTAGTGAAGGGCGTTCAACCCAAGAAAATGAAACAATGGACAAGGAACCTTAGAAATATTAACACTGAAGAGCTAGCAATCTGCTGTTCAAAAGCCTGGTCTCCTCACTAAGAAATGAAAGATGTTCATGTCCTCACGGATTTCTATAATGCCTCTATCTCCGGTATCATGGACGATATAGCCCCGCTACAACAAAAAAATGCCTCCTCCAAAATCGCCAAACCATGGTTCAACGACAACCTTAACTTGGAACGCCGTAACCTAAGGTCAGCGGAAAGATCCTGGAGATCTACACCATCGACCGAACACCTAACCCTCCTTAGAGCTATCAGGAGTTCATACAACAAGAAAATCAAGAGTGCTAAAGCCGACTTCTTCAGATCTCAAATTAATCGAGCCATAAATTGCCCCAAGAAACTATTTGAAATTGTTAATCAACAATCGATCAAGGCGCCCATCCGCACTGACCATGGTGAAGGCACTCCTACCTGCGATGAATTCGCCACCTTCTTTGTCGAAAAAACATCAAGCATCAACATAGTCCTAGAATCAAAAAAGGGCTCTTCTCCTAAATTCAGGACGCACTGCTCCACCTAACCACCAGGAACTACCAGTCCTCCTTAGTACTAGTCCCAAGAACAATGCCTCCTGGCACACCTTTACACCCCTAAGTGAAAACGACATCTACAACACTCTTCTTGCGATCAAACCCTCCAACCACTTCAATGACCCTCTACCTCCTCCCATATTCAAAGAAATTAAAGCTGCCATCCTTCCCATTTGGGCAAAGATTGTTAACGCTTCACTACTACAAGGCATGATACCCGACTGCCTAAAAGCTGCACAAGTATCCCCCATTCTAAAAAAACCAAACGCAGACAGTTCTGAGCTGAATAACTTCTGTCCTATTTCCAACATCCCCACGTTGGCGAAACATTTAGAAAAGTGTGTGCAATCTCAACTCTGTGCTCACATTGAGAAATTCCAACTGCTGGATCAACATCAATCAGGCTTTTGGAGAGGCCACAGCACAGAATGGGCACTCACTCACATCTTGGATGACATTTTAAAGTTGCTAGACCAAAATGAATCCTGCTTCCTCATTCTCCTCGACCTATCTTCTGCCTTCGACACTGTTAACCACAGCAAATTACTTTCCACACTAGAACACCGTATGGGTCTATCAGGTGTGGTTTTGCAATGGTTCTCTTCCTTTCTCCACAACAGATCCCAAAGAGTCAAAGTGAATCAATCCCTATTTCAGCCGTCTACAGTCCTGATGGGGGTTCCACAAGGGTCCGCCCTTTCTCCCATAAGCTTCAGTCTATTGTTGGAACCTTTAGCTAATGCCCTGAACTCAGCGAACATTCTCTTTCACATGTACGCAGATGACACCCAATTTTATTTGAAAGTCTCATCCCCGGAAGACTTCATTTCACTCAACTCCATCTTGAAGAACACTCAAAACTGGCTCACTGAAAACTACCTCATGCTCAACACCTCCAAAACAGAATTCCTCCTCGTTGCTCCCCCTAACCATGCCCCCAAGATTGACCTCTGGATGCATCATCTTTCAGCCTTCAACTGCTCCCCCCACATTATCGATTCTGCTAAATCTCTAGGAATCACCCTAGACAGGCACCTGAACATGCAGAAACATATTAGCAATGCAACCAAGGGTGCTAAACACCAGATGAGGCTACTAAGGAATCTGAAACCATTCCTCCTACAGGAAGACTTCAAATGGGCAATTCAAGCCTTAGTATTGCCAAGGCTTGACTACGGCAGCACAACTCTTTGTAGTCTCCCCAAACAAAGCTTGGTTCCACTTACGGCTTCCATTAATGCCGCAGCCAGATTTATTACTGGTACAAAAAGAAATTATCACATATCCCCAGCCTTAAAATCCCTAAACTGGTTACCTTATGAAGCTAGAATACAACTAAAGGTCGCTTGCTTGACTCACAAAGCACTGCACTTCAAGACCCCCATCTATCTGGCTCACAAACTTGAATTATCAGAGGGTGGCCGACCGTCTCGAAGTGCAAATTTACTTCTCCTGAAACCTCAAATCTTCCACAAAAAGAGAACGAGTAACAGAGCATTCTCTGGCATGGCCCAGAAGATTTGGAATTCCCTTCCACCGGAAGTTCGTCGAATCCCATCCACCGCTTCCTTCAAAAAAGAAGTGGAAAAAATCCTAATGCTGAAATTCCTGCCATAAAGTCCTGGTTCAGCTGCCTCAATACTGCTCTCTTCTCTGATGCTATGACTGTCCAGTTCACAGTTACACTTCTGAGTTTAATAGTGTGAACAGACCACTCCACAACTTTGTATGTTATTTATGAGATGTCTCTCTCCCATTGCTTGATCGCTATCTTTTACTTTTGTGTAATCCAGTGTTTAATAGGATTGGCAGGCTATAATCCTACTGGTACTGCGTACACTGCCTATTCTTCTCTATTATTGGATCTGTCCGGTCTTGTTTTTAAATGTTCTGAATCATGTTGTTGTCATGCTCTCGTCTTGAACCTATTGGTAACGTTTGTCTTGAACCTATTTGTAATGTTTGTTCTTGTGACACTTTGTTATCCTACCTACCTCAACTGTGAAGCGCTCTGATACCCCCCTGGGTCTTGTTCGCGCTATACAAAGGTTTATAAATAAAATAAATAAATAAGGACATGTTCAAAATTAATTTCTGCATGTCCTACTTTTAAATACCGTGCACCCCGCCTTTAAGGGCAATAAGGCCTACTTTCGGGTGACTTATTAGTATCTATTCGCAGGGTTTAGGCCTGTCAGAAGGGATTACTTTGACAAGTCGAAATTGCAGTTTAAAACTGCCAATGGGAGGTTACCTGAGTGCAGCTACCACGCTGCGCACAACTGCAGTCTCTCAGGCGCATCCAGTCCAGTGCCCCTTACCCTAGCTGCATCGCATGGTGGTACACATGCTCAGTCCAATTACCATGCAATTACCGGGAGTGAGACTCGGATAGTGACACTCACAGAAACGCGCCTGGATACCCTCGAGGGCACTTTACAAATCCCGATTGATTGAAAGGTCCAAAAATCAGGTGATCAAACGCAAAATAATCCTGCTGTACTAAATGGGTGGAACCCATTTACAACAAATTGAATTGCTGAATTTATATAGCCGTTACTACCCCTATGTGGGTGCACTGCTGTGTCCTCTTGCACTTTTTAATAGTAGGGAGTTGGATGTTTTGGTTCAATTTATTAAGGCATAAGAGTATGTAAAAGAGTGCTCTTATAGTACTACTTCCATATTCACATGTTTTTTAATGATTTTATTCACATTTTTTCAAATACATTTACATCCAGTGAAATATGTCTGTGAGTAGATTTTAACACTTACATATTTTAAACACATTTGTAACATTAAAATCAACCTTATGTCAGGGAATAAAAAGAGATTATGCATAGTATTGTACATTGAACGTGCAGTTATCTTCTACGTTTTGTGTTCCTAGGGAACAACCATACCTCCTTCTTGCTGGAGATAGCGCTCGCTAATATATAGTCTCACCTATGTATGGTCTAGTGTTTATAGTGTTACACTGTTTTACAGTAGCCATTGATGGAGGTTCATCTGGGGCAGTGGCGGCTCGCACAGGTAACGCTGTCGGGCGGTGAGGCGGGGCGGTGGAGGGCCGGGTGGGGGGATAGTGGAGTCCGACATATGACGGGAAAGTGGAATGGAAATTAATACATAAATAAAGCCACTTAACTTGCGCTGGCCGCATCGCCGACTCGGCGATGCGGCCAGCGCATGGCAAATTGTTTTATTTATTTACTTACTTTACTCCGTTCCGCCGTATGTCGGAGTCCACTACCCCCCCACCCTCCCCCGCCCCGTCCCACCGCCCCGCAGCACTCCCTCTGCGAGCCGCCACTGATTTACACAGAGGTGGTTACCCTAAACACCTGCCATGCATCCGGCCCTCCACGGCCTATTTTGCATCAGTAGTTAGCATTTTGGTTTCACATGTTTTCAATTATGCTTTAAAGGACATTACAATAAAACAAAAACCTTCATAGGCAAAGAAGTAAAATAGAAAAAAAAGAACTGGCTGATATTTTAAAAGCAAATAGCCCCCATGCTTTCCTGCATTAATTAAAAGGGAAGTTTCCTCTCGTGTTACTTGTATTTTAGACTCAGTGCAGCCTCATACTTTTGACTGATATATGACTGATACAGGACATCTCACGTAGATACACCCAAGTGCTGCAGTGCGGCGTCTATATTCCTTACTGCACAGAACTTCCACCAGAAAAGCTCCCTCCCTTTCTGTTTTTTCTCGCCCTTTAGAATCATTATTTTGTGCGGTTGAATAAATGTTCATAACAGAGCATCCTGAATAGAGGCCAAGTTCATGTAAATGTAAAACTGACAACATTGCTTTGCCTCTATGGGTTCCCCTCTCCTAAGGTTTGTCAAACAATATTATGAGTTAGTTCTCGTTTCCAACTGCATAATAAATTATGTGGAAAGTTATTTTTAAAGATAAAGGGAACTGTGGAATTTTGCTTTTGCCTGTGAGATCTGCTCAAAAAAGGAAATTATGTTCTTATGGGTGGATCTGTTACCAATGTAGCTGGTCTAGTGGTAGACGGTGGGTAAGCACAAATTGGAATGCACTTTTCAAAAAATATCTGGCATGGGGAGTGTAAAATATCTGTAAGCATAAATGGTTACACGTGTGTGTGTACTGCTGGAAACCTGCAAATATCTCAGCTCCCCAAGGGAATGCTGGAATTAAGTGAGAACTTCTAAAAGTTCAAGATTTACTCTAAGCCTAGGCACAGGCCTACAGATGTAAATCTACAACTTTTTTGTGAATCAGGCCCTTTGAATATATTTTCTTTCTCTCATACTGTTGGTCAAGTGGAAATTTCCCTCAAATGAGACTAGAACAACGTCTCCCACAAGTACTAATAGGAAACTGTTGTGCCTGGTCGAAGAAGGATTGATACATCTCAGAACAAGTACAAAGGGGGCCAAGTAAGTGATAAAGAAAATCATAATTTGCTCACGTGCACGGAAAATGTCCTATTGAAAATGAAATACCTCAAAGAAGTGTACTCAAAACAAATTGTGGTAAATGCAGAAAGTAGTCATTTTGTTGTTTTTGATTACATTTTGCATCTAAGCTTAGCAAAATCAGAGTTTACAAATGAGTGCCCTGATAGCAAAACAAAAATAATTTTGAAAATAATCTTGATATAATCCTTGCCCACATTCCACACTCTTGGCCATGACCTTACTTTTACTGTAGTCCACACCGTTAGATAGATTCTACTGCCTTTGAATATTTTGCATATTGACATATTTATTAGCTTTCCTCACCATTTCTCTTCTGCCACACACCTTGATTTTGAGGAGACTGCCTTTGACGGCATGCAATTGCCTCTTCAACCCATCACTTACATTCCTACTCTTTTCTCACTGAGGATTAACTTCGCCTGACATAAAGCAGCTGTTTAATCCTTCGCCTCAAAGTGTAACCACATTTCTAGTTTTGGCATACACTTAAATTGTGTCAATCAATTAGATAAAAGCTGTTTGAGGTCTGAATTGACATAGAGAATCATGGTCCGATCAAAGTCCATACTGGCTTTGCAGACAGAAGACTATGGGGCACATTACGATGGTGGTCTGACGAGCGTCCAACCGCCATCTCTGCAGGCAGGTGACTATCTGAAAAAGTGTTGGTAGTCCCACCCGTCCTTTCACGATACGACCGCCATGTAGGCAGTCGTAAAATGCCCTTTTCTACTGCTGCTTCTGCTGTGGCCCGGAAAAGGGCCACAGCACAAGCCGCAGTAGAAAAGGGCAGTTTACAAACATCCATGCATCGTGTGCCAGGCACCATGTGGTGACTGGAACATGGTGCATGGATGTGTGGGGGGGCACCACATGTGCCCCCCTGGCCACTTAGCAGTGGCCCACAGAGGACGGGGGCCCTGCATGGGGCCCCCAAAGTCCATTTCCATCTGCCTTTTCGTGGCCGTTGGACCGCCATGAAAAGGCATTTGGAAACGGACATCCTGATCCTGATGGCGGTGCCTGTCATGATGACGGTCCCACTGGCATCATGATGATGCCCTATGTATCTCTGTGGTGCTTCACAAAAAACAGTATACCACTTATGGGTCAGTCTCTTTTGGTCTTGTGGGCTCTCAGTCTTAGCCTACATCATGAGGTTCACCTCTCTCCTACATAGCTTAGTACTCTGATTCCCTACAATCATTTCTCATTTTACCGTGTCTCCACTGCATTCAGAGGTTGTGAGATGGTCTGGTTCAGCTTCCACTGTTAATAAACTTCATCGTCCCCCAGAGCAGCATTTTGGATTTACCCCCAACCTCCCCACCACCCCCTTCCAAGAACAAGAAAGCGAATAGTGCAAAGCTTCAGGATGAGGCTCCAATTTCCCCTGCCCCACCTGATGTTTTGAAGGAGTAAATAAATCAGAGGAAACAGTAGTCCCACCACAGGCCATATGGTGGAACAGGTAATCTCTGGGGCACCAGATTAATATGCATTCTTACACCCATTAATTTCAAAGAGTATCCAGACTGGAACACAGCTATTGAAGAAGAAATCTTGACTTGGATTATTCACACAACAGAACTGTTACCTCATCAGTTTTCGTCAATCTTGATGGCTTAACGTTAGATGGCACCACGTTATGGGGCTTTTTCTATTAAGGGCACAAGTTTCATGCCCTCCTCTTTTTCAATGATGTTGTTTATAAATATGTGAACTGGTCTGTTGGTTTCATCCTCGCTACCACTGGATAGATACTATGGCATGTTGAATATTAATAGCACTTTTCTCCCATGAAACCATCCCCAGCAAGCCATGATGTTCTGAGAAATGTAATTGTAGATATCTCTATAGGTGAAGA
The DNA here is from genome assembly GCA_963921515.1 of Calotriton arnoldi. Lineage (NCBI taxonomy): Eukaryota > Metazoa > Chordata > Amphibia > Caudata > Salamandridae > Calotriton > Calotriton arnoldi. Next base: position 1,033,430 of record CAWUFW010000493.1, on the reverse strand, counting down.
GTTGAGTGTAACGAATATTGGGACAGGTAGAGTCGTGAAATACCTTAAGTAGAGTCATGAAATACCTTTTGGCTTCCTCCTAAGATTTCAACTACTTGCTAGGGGTCTTTAGAGCAGAGAAGTAGCAGCATCAGTGGGTAACGCTTGCCACTGGCAATGTTGCAAAAAATGTGGTAATACTCATTGAGGGTTGTGTTATGTCATGTTATGTTAACTGAAGTTTGTATAGCGCATAATCACCAGCAGGTCTCTTAGCGCTTTGAAAGAGAGGCCAAAGTCCACCAACAGTCGCAGATAGAACCCTTGGCGGATGTTTTAGACTGTGTCCAGAGCCTCCTTAAACAGCAGAGTCTTGAGCCGTTTCCTAAAAGGGAGGAGTGTGGATTCCTTACGAAGGTTCTCAGGCAGTTGATTCCAAAGTTGGGGAATTAAGACAGAGAAAGCTCTGCCGCCTTTGGATGCAGTTTTGACCCGTGAGTAGGCCAAAAGGCCTGTCTCGGACGACCGAAGTGTACGTCCCGGCACATAGTTCCCTAGGCGCTCCTTGATGTAAACTGGGGGTTGGGGCCTGGCCATAGATGGCTTTGTGGGCTATTATATATAGCTAACACTCACAATTCCCCCTCTTTGTTCACAATCATCTCTAAAAAGTTTTCAAGCGAGAAGACAAAACACAACACATTTGTTTAAATCTAAGAAGTCTTGGTTAGGACTGCAAAGCCCTAAGTTTTAATGGAGACTGAAAGAAGACATTTAAGAGATGTCCTTTACCATGTAATCAAAGCAATTCAATCAGGATCCAAAGTGTAATTCTTTGTTTTGCATCAGTGTTTGACCTGACATCCTTGGTGTCGTTTTCCCCAACTTTGTGCCTTCAACCCTGATGTTTTTGCTGACTTCGTTTTTTCTGGCCTTAGGACTCTGCATACTTAAATACTGCTAATCAGTTCTAAAGTGCATGTGCTCTCTCCTTTAAAACATGGTAACATTGGCTTCCACCCATTCCCTGCACAGGACCTATGTAACTCCCAGGGACCTTCATGACATGGCTCCGACTCCACCGGACAGCTGCCCACGTTGTGGTGCTAGGTGGGGGGTACTTTCTGCACTTGGCCTGGAACTGCCTGGTGGTGCAGAGTTATTGAAACCAAGTAGTAGCGGACTTAAAGCGGACAACGCACCTTAGAATAGAATACACACCCCGGACTGGGTAACATTAAAAGGCCGAAGGCCTATAAAATGGCATATACAGTTTTGCAATTGGAGCTGGTGCTGGTGAGACGTAGAATCACCATCACCTGGATGGGTCAGCGGACTCTCGATATAGAGCACTGGCACAGAGACGTAAAGTAGTGGTCACTAGCAAAGGAAACCCATATGAAGCTCAGACGGGATGAAAAGGTAGATGAGGACCTCACAGTCTGGCGAGATCTGTGCGAAAAACTTCTAGACCCAGATGCCAATAGAGAGACAACAGACAGCGATAACTCGGATAACAATGAGGGAGATGACACGGATTTAGTGGGGGAGAGGACCTTACTTAGCAATCAATCAATCAATCAATCAATCATGTCACTTATAAAGCGCACTACATACCCGCGAGGGTCTCAAGGCGCTGGGGGAAGAGGGAGGTGGTGCTGCTACTGATCGAAGAGCCAGGTCTTGAGGAGTCTTCTGAAGGCCAGTAGGTCTTGGGTCTGTCGGAGGTTGGTGGGGAGGGTGTTCCAGGTCTTGGCGGCGAGGTGGGAGAAGGATCTGCCGCCGGCGGTCGTTTTCCGATGCGGGGGACTGTGGCGAGGGCGAGGCTGGTCGAGCGGAGCTGGCGGGTGGGGGTGTAGAAGCTGAGTCGTCTGTTGAGGTAGGCTGGTCCGGAGTTGTGGAGTGCTTTGTGTGCGTGGGTGAGGAGCTTGAAGGTTATCCTCTTGTTGACAGGGAGCCAGTGCAGGTCTCTCAGGTGGGGTGTGATGTGGCTGCGTCGGGGGATGTCGAGGATAAGACGTGCAGAGGCGTTCTGGATGCGTTGCAGCCGTCTCAGGAGCTTAGCCGTCGTTCCTGCGTAGAGGGCGTTTCCGTAGTCCAGCCTGCTGGTGACGAGGGCCTGGGTGACTGTTTTTCTTGTTTCGGTGGGGATCCACTTGAAGATCCTGCGGAGCATTCGGAGGATGTTGAAGCAGGATGAGGAAACGGCGTTGACCTGCTTAGTCATGGAGAGGGTGGGGTCGAGGATGACCCCTAGGTTGCGTACGTGGTCGGTGGGTGGCGGGGCTGTTCCCAGTGATGTTGGCCACCAGGAGTCGTCCCAGGCTGAAGGGTTGGAACCAAGGATGAGGACCTCCGTCTTGTCCGAGTTCAGCTTCAGGCGGCTGGTCCTCATCCATTCGGCGACGGCCTTCATTCCTTCGTGGAGGTGGGCTTTGGCGGTGTGAGGGTCTTTGGTGAGGGAGAGGATCAGCTGGGTGTCGTCGGCGTAGGAGATGATGTTGAGGTTGTGCTGTCGGGCTGTCTTTGCACCAGCAAAGGGAACAGAATACGAGTGTGGGTTAATGTATTTTACCTTGGACAGAGGGACTTGATCACAAGTATGTGATGGATGGTTGGAGGTGAGCCTTCTCATGTTAAACCCACTGCGCAATGTACCTCATACTCAAATTACTGCTGTGTTCTATTTCATAAAACTGAAAAAAAAGGTTTTTTAAACATTGGCTTCCACCTATTTGGCACATTTAATTTATTTGCAGGTCCCTAGTAAAGTGGTACAACCTGTACCCAGGGTCCGTAAATTAAATGCTACTAGTGGGCATGTAGCACTGATTGTTCCACCCACTTAAGTAGCCATTTTAAACATGTCTCAGGCCTGCCATTGCAGCCTGTGTGTGCAGTTTTAAACTGCATTTCAACCTGGCTAGATAAACCTTTTGCCAGGTCAAAACCTTCCTTTTTAATACATATAAGTCACCAATAGGGTAGGCCCTAAACAGCACATAGAGCAGGGTGCAGTGCATTTAAAAACCTATTGCAAGGCCTACCACTCCCACAGGATAACATTGGGTTACTTTATTATATTTAGTAAGCGACAACTTTTATTTGGGAGCAGATAGGCATATCGAGTTTGTTGTCTAAAGAATTGACACAATCTCTCATCCTATCCTGATGCAACGCTTGTGGGACATCGGAATGGGTGGGACTGCTTTGGCCTGGCTACATTCCTTTCTATCGATCAGATGTCAGTCTGTGTGGATGCAGCCACTTGTGTCCAACTCGAGGTCTATTGAGTTTGGGGTCCTCCAGGGCTCTGCCTTGAGTCTGGCATTGTTTAATGTTTACATGCCCCCTCTGGCAAACCTGGTAGAGTCATTGGAGTGCAGAATATTGCTTACACTGATGACACACAGATCATCCTAACTTGGGACGAGAACATCTCTGATGCCCAATGCAGATTTGAAGCTTGTCTGTCAGCAGTGTTCCAGTGGATGTGTCAGAGCAATTTCCAGTGCAATACAAGCAAAACAGAGGTAGTGGCATTTGGTTCTCCCCCTCCATTGTGGGGTGGTGAGGTCTGGCCTAATTCTGCTCCTTCTCTTTCGACCTCAACTACGGTGGCCAAGAACCTTGGAGTTAAGTTGGATAGCAATCTGTCCATTAAACCGCAAGTGGAGAGCACAGTTGGGACCTGCTTTGGCCTTCTTCACCCACTGAGGAAGTTTGTACCCCGTGTTCCGGCTTCTTCTCAGAAGATGATATTTCATGCCCTTAGAACATCTCGGCTGGACTACACTAACGTTTTATATTAGAGCCTCCCTCTGTACCAACTTAAGAGACTCCAGCTGGTCCAGAATGCAGCAGCCAAGCTACTGCTCAATGGGCCACATGCATCATTGTAAATTGCGCTCGCAAAGGGGCAGATTCGCAGAATCTGCCCCTTTGCGACCGCAATTTTTGTATTTGGGATGCATCATCCCAAATGCAAAAATCGCTATTTAAGTAATCGCTAAAATTGCGAGTACTTAAATTGCGATTGCTTTTAGGGAATCGCAAATTGTGATTCCCTAAATGCAATGCAACAACCAAAATAAAATTGCGATTTCGCAATTAGAAGCGTAAATTACCATCAATTCAAAGTTGATGGTAATTTGCAGAAGTTTGAAAAATTGCACAAAAGTGCATTTTTCAAAGTTCTATGTTGCACACATAAATGTCCTTGGGGCATGTGTGTGTGCAACATGTGTTGAAATTGCAATTTCAGGGGTGCATCAGGGGGTCCTTTTGGCACCCTTGCACACTTGAAATTGCATGCGCAATTTGTGAGTACCTATTTGGTACTCGCAAATTGCGCATGCAATTCCCATTGATTCCTATGGCCCATAGGAATCAATGGGAAGCAATTCCTTATTTGCGAATTGCAATTTGCGAGTCGCAAATAAGGAATGTGTAGGAATCGCAGATTTTTTGCGATTCCTACATGCATAAGCATTTGCGATTCCTAAATTGTGATTTCTTAAAAATCGCAATTTAGGAATCGCAAATGCATAGTTTGATGCATGTGGCCCAATATTCCCCAGAACGTTTCTGTTCAGGCCCATCATAAAGAGTTTCATTGGCTTCCCATCTGGGCGAGAGTGAAGTTCAAGGGACTGATGCTAGCCCATTGAGCTTTCTTTGGAATAGGCCCTAAATATCTATCCATGGGACTTCCCCACTATCACCCTTCCAGAACTTTGTGCTCGGCTAATGCATTGCTGGTTGTTGCACCTAAGACAAAGTAGAAGAGATGGGGAGGTACCTCCTTCTCTGCGCTAGCTGCTTCGAGCTGGAATGCCCTCCCCTTGCATCTCCATGCAACTAGGGATGCGGATTGTTAAACGCAGCCTGAAAAACTGGCCTTTTAATGATACTCTTTAGATTTTGTCCCTCTGCGCACTTTACAAGCACTATTTGATTTGACTAGTCTTTTATGCTCACAGTCAAGCTGGGGCCAGGGCAGTGAAGCAGGAAATTCCAGACACCTCCATAGGGGGAAGACTCTAAAAACTTCTCCCACTTCAAAGTGGGTACCAGGTATAAATGATGGACTCTCAGACTCAACTCTTTAGTACATAGCTGGACCTCTGGAAGACTCAGAAGGAGGACTGTTGTAGTGCTCTGCTGCAAGAAGGACTGCTACTCTGCTGCATGAGTGAGAAGGACTGGACCTGCATCTTGAACCAGAATGACTCCAAGGGCTAGTTGGCTGGCCTCCTGATCACAGCCTCAGGGACAGAAAAGGCTCCAACCACCTTGAGCCCTGCAACCCGACTCTGCCTGCTGTATGTCTTGCCAAGTGGTGCCACCCCAGTCCTGGACCTTTGGAAATGGGCCTAAAAGTGCTCTGTCAGCCCAACTGTGCTCCTAGCAGAACTGACATTGGGCGACATATCACCTCGCAGCTCCGCATCGGAACTGCAGCTGAGCGATGCATCCCAAACACAGGACCTCGCAGCTCCTTGGAACCGCTGCTGCATGATGCATACTCAAAGTAGGACCTTGCATTGCAGCCGTGCAGCTCTTCAGAACCGCTGCTACATGATGCATCCTCAAAGTAGGACCTCGTTATGCTCTGCAGCCAGGATTAATGGTACTTTGTTCAGCGGGCCTAACTACATCCCTGTATCCAGCTCACGCTCCACCGCTGTCAGCCTGAACTTGTGACTTTGGTTATCTGGTCGTGCTGGACCTAAAGACAATTGGCACTTTGTGCTTTAAAGCACTATTTCTACTTACATTTTTAAAATTGCTTAACTCCGGTGCTACTGATTGGGTTTTTGTTGTTTTGGTGTCAATTTATTCAAATGCACTTTATTTTTCTAAATTGGTGTGAGATTTTCTTGTGTTATGTTTTCACTTTATTACTGTTTTTGCACTGCATAAATATTTACATCTTGCTTCCAAGTTAAACCTGACTGCTTTGTGCCAAGCTACCAGAGGGTTGAGCACCGGTTAATTTGGGGTTTGCTTGTGCTTCAACCTGACAAGAATTGCGCTTGCTGGTTGAGTGGGATTTCACCCTCCTCAACCAGTAACTTAATTTCCTACAATCAACATATTGCACCTTGCCACAAAAATGTAAGTGAATAGATGCTTTTTAGGGAACAGGTGTATTTATGTCAGTTACAAGTAGTTTAGAAACCTATTCCTAAATGCAGATGCATCTCAGAAAATCAAAGTTTTGCTTGTAAAACAAAAGAATAATTTTCCTTTCTTTGAGGAAGGTAATTGTATGCAGTTGTGTACATTAAAATAAAAAGTAATAAGGAGAAATACTCAAAAAAAAAGATGCCATAGCATTCATTACCACAGAAATGCAAGGAATTTAAAAAAAAAAAAGACTAAAATAACAGGTGCGAATTGGGAACCATTAAGGTAATGTTAACAGAATGCAAATTATACTACTCCCTAAGAAACATAGCGTTTGGTGCATCACAAGCTTCTTAGAAAATGGTCAACATAGAATCTCTCTCTCCCCAATGGAATGCCAGGGGCCATATTCACAAAATCTTTTGTTGTTGTTAATAAAAGAACAGCCCCAATGGTCATCATGATGCATAAATATCCCTAATTAATATTATACCCGTCTTGTGTGCCTAAGAAACTTTAGTAAGCGTTCAAATTTGAAGAATCCTCCAACGTTCACACGATTTCAGATGGTACGGAAAAAGAGATGTCTCCACTTGAAAAATATTGTATGCATAATAATAGCCAAGTGAAGTAAAAAAAAAAAAAGCAATGACGACGCATTAAGCCCTGATTTATCAATTGCTGACCGGTTATACATATATACATAAATCTATGACTTGTGTGGATTTTCTAGTGCTGGAATTTTCAGAATTCCAACACTGTGAAAATCTTACCTCTTGTAAAGCTACCCCTTTTTTGTGAATGAGGCATCATGCTAAAAACGAGACAATTCATAATTGGTGCACAAACATATTATATGTGAAGCCTGAGTATGTGCGGAAGTACTGAGGGATATGCTGCTTCAGATCAAATTTAGCGCCAAATGTTTATATTACATTCGCCAAATAGCATACGGTCCCTTACACTCACGTTAGAAAGTGAACAAATTCCCCTGCATGGCATTTCTAGAAAGATGTCTGTTGGTCTTGCTAGTTCCTCGATATAAAATTAATTCAAACAATTACAGACTGCATCTGATATAAGTAATTAATTTATTTTATCTGCCTTTCCCCTATGGTCATCCCAGACTTTTCACCTTTTTCTAGACCCTACTTTTGCTGTTTTTAGAACTCTGTGCCACTACTAAAAAGTAGTAAAGTGCCTGACCATCACATTTAAAACATTTGCTGTATATTGGAACTCCCAATTTGGCCTATTTAATTTCCCTATAAGTCCATTGCAAATAGGGCCTTAAGTGCACCTATGGCATGGAAAGTTAAATGTCATGTGTTGGCAGAAGTGTTTATTCACATCAGCCGCATATATGACAAAATCTGTCTGCCAGGAGCACTTTTGTGCTCTGACTGGGCTGTGGCTTAAATGTATAGCAGTGACACATAGGAGGAAAAATGCTTTTGCTATGTAGGAAAAGCATATTTTTATATATTCTCGAGTCACCCTTAAAAATGTGCCTTGTAACCCCACAGGGCTGGGTGCTAATATATAAAAATAGCACAAACTACATACTGATGTTAGTGTGGCTGTACAGTGAAATAAAAGCCAAAAGCTATTTCACCATGAAGGCCAGGCTAAACTTTTTAGGCCTAGATGGTGTTAAAATCTTTATTTTCCACCTCCACTTAGGAAAGGGATAGAAAAATGCTTCAAAGTTATTTGATGCTTAGTTTTTTTAATCCAACTTAATGTTGAAGTCAGATTTTGGATAACTTAAGCAGTAAAGTAATTTTGTAAAAATGTACTTCAGCCTGTCTGAATCAGAACTGGTTTAAAACCAGTCCTGCCACTCATCACACCTCCAGAGCTGGAATACACACCCTTGGCTGGGATAGTTGACACCTCTGGCTCAGGTCGAAGGCTCATCTTTGGGTGCAGGAAAGACCAATGGGTGTTACCTGCTGACCACTTACCAGATATTAGCTATCTGGGAAGGGACATGAACAGCTAGCAGAACAAAGGGCAGCTTTAGTACTACCTCTTTTGACTTATAGATGCCAGGGATGACTTCTCCTATTCATTTCCACAATCATCCTAGACAGTTAGACTCGAGCCTCAGTAGGATATACTCGAGCCTCGGTAGGAGGGAAAACCTGTTTTGACCATGTCAGGCAGGGGAGTGGACCAAAAGATGAAGACAGCCCTATCTGGTGGAAGCTGGTTCCTGTCATCTGAAACAGGCACTCCTGGATAACTTACAGTAAGGCAAAGGAAATGCTGCAAAAGGAGGTCAGGAGGCTATGAGAAAATTATTAGAATTGGGTAGTACAATTCCTCCAATCACTGAGTAGTGCACAAGATAAATCTGGCACCTCAACAATCACCTCCTCAGAACATTCCTGGACCTGGGAGGACACCATCCAAAGAAGGTGCCCTGCTGGAAGAAGAATCCTGACTTCTGGCTCATGCAAGCATTTGCTTCATGGACACAAAAAGGAGAAGGACTCCCGATTCCAAGAAGGCCCAGCTGACTAAAGAAGACTAGACTCTGCAGGAGACCTGGTTGAGAGAAACCTGGTACCAAAAGCCTGCCCTGAGACGTTGGGGGATGCAGGACTGCCCAGAAGAAGCTTTTCCAGCTGCTGGAGACCAAGTCTAAAGGTAAAACCTTTAACTGGGACAATACACTTGATATAGTCAACCTCCACTCCATCGCGGTCAGCCTGAAATTGTGCCTAGGTCCTGGTACACCACGAACTGTTGCTTTTTCCATAGTTTTGACTTTTCTAGGCTCCTTTTGCCTTAAAACTTTAAAAAATCATATCTCCTGTTCTCTTAACCTAGTCTGATGATCTTGGTGTCTTTTTGCTCACTAATTATTTTCTCTATATTTTGCTGAATTTGTTTGTAAGTTTTATTGTGTTTTGTTCTTTATTTTGAATTGTTGGTACCGCTTGAACTTAGCACGCACTTCACTGGGGACTGCCTGCTGCCCGCTTGTGTCATAGTCAACAGAGGTTGAGCACATATTCTTTCGGAACTGTGTTATGACCTAATCAGAGCGAGTTTATTGAGTTGGCAGGGGTGCTCCCCCTCCCAAGATAATAACCCTATTTCTGGCACTTCTCTTCCGGCTTAACTGTACGTTTACCACATTGTTATCTAACCTTTGAGGCATGAAAATAACTTGCACTGAAATTCATTGTAAGTACAAATATGTTTTGTGGAAATCCTGCAAACATGACTGATTTTACTATTGGGTTTGATTGTCAATGAGCCAAGTGCTAGTTCTGTCGACCTTTCACATGACCACGCCCTCATAATGGAATCTGAAGCTGGTATTGAAACTAAAGATGGAATCATTGCTTCCAGTGATCTCATGTAGACCTCTAACAAGACCTCCATGATGGCATTCGGGATGGAAAAGCTGGTCCGGGTGATCCAGCATAACTTGTAAACTGCTTTCTGTCCAGCTACCTTGCCCTATATGTATAATGGTTAGACCTGCCATGTAGTGCATTATTAGACAGACAGGTGTGGCTAAAATTGCAAAACCTATGCTTTTGCAGATTCTTTTTTTCAATTGCCAAGTAAAACCCTCTTTGATGGCTGCCTTAGCAGAACATCTGGGAACTTGATTGGAGAGGGCAGAAGGGGTCACTGCAAGCTGCTGCCAACGTATGCTGCAATAAGATCAGCGTGTACCAGTCATAGTGGGAAGACGCTGGCTTCTGCAGTGAATCTGGCTCAGTGGGAGATGGGAGTCACTCGAGGAAATGGCACGAAAGTTCATTTATTTACGATAAGGTGGAAGCAATGGTATGACCAGCTCAGATATCTGTCCTTGGGGAGGGATAGGCAATCGCTGAATGCCTAGCAAACATCGGCATCAGCAGTGGGCAGAACAAGAGGGGCACAGGATCCAGTCTTATGCCTGTGCTCACTAGCATCAGCGGTGACAGAGATAAAAGGCACACAGGGTGCAACTATTTGCCATTGTTCACCAGCATCAGCGGTGGGAAGGACGAGAGGGACACAGGGGTCCAGTCATTTGTCTGTGTACACCAGCATCAGTTGTTGAAATGAAGCGAGGGACATAGGGGTCCAGTCATTGGTCTGTGTACACCAGCATCCAGGGGCGGCTCCTCCATGTGGGCGGAAGAGCGTCGCCCATTTTATGTTTCTGCTTCTCACACTGCGAGAAAGCAGAAGGGTTTGCTTGGGGGCGGGCAGGTGGGCGATCCTGCTCCAGGGCAGGGGAGGAGTGGCTTGCCCACTGTTGTGGGCGCTGACTGTTTGTTCGGCCCCAGGGCTGACCAAACCAGTCATACGCACTCTGCCCTTTTCTCCATGTAGGCTGCATGCAGCCTACATGGAGAAAATGGCCTCCCCATAGACGCCTGTGTGGTCAGTGTCACAGCCAATCACAATGCTGCCATTGCAGCGTTGTGATTGGCTTAGGGGAGGGGAGGGAGGCTGCCTGCTTCCTGTGTGGAGGAGAGATCGCGGGACGACGCAGGACTGGACCAGACCGGGCCGTGAAGGTAAGTTACATTTTTTTTAATTCATTTAATTTTAGGCCCCCCCCCCCCGCGGGACTCCCTCCCCGCGTGACCCCTGCTCCCTCACCTGCGAGTCATGCCGGCCACGACTGCCAGCATCAGTTGTTGAAAGGATGAGAGGGACACAGGGGTCCAGTCATGTTTGTGTATACCAGCATCAGCGATGGGAAGGGCAGGGGACAGAGGGGTCCAGTCATTTGCCTCTGTACACCAGCGGTTAGAAGGACAAGAGGGACACAGGGGTCCAGTTATGTTTCTGTGTGCACCAGCATCAGCGGTAGGACGGACAAGAGGGACGCATAGGTTCAGTCTTTTGCCTGTAACCACCAGCATCAGCGGTGATATAGACAAAAGGCACACAGGGTGCAACTATTTGCCACTGTTCACCAGCATCAGCGGTGGTAAGGGCAGAAGACACACGGGTCCAGTCCTTTGCCTCTGTACACCACCATCAGTGGTGGGAAGGACAAGGGGGACACAGGGGTCCAGTCCTTTGCCTCTGTACACCAACATCAGTGGTGGGAAGGACAAGGGGGACACAGGGGTCCAGTCCTTTGCCTCTGTACACCAGCATCAGTGGTGGGAAGGCCGAGAGGGACACAGGGGTCCAGTCATTTGCCAGTGTTTTGCATGTGGTCAGATCATGAAGCAGAGGCCGTTTGCCTCTTTGCTTGTCAGGCTGATAAGTGAACGAGAGGCCTTTTCACGAGTGGCATGGCCCTGGGCAGCAGGGTACAATAATATACTCCAGATCTCACTAGGGTGGATCGCGAATGAGAATCCAAGCGGCCAGGAATCTGTTGGGAGGAAAAATCCTGGTCAGACAAGGAAGCAGGTGTTATGTGGGGATTCTGTGGGTTCAATATGTCTACTTTACTAAAGGGTTAATGTTCCTGCCTCTGTATAATGCTTCATGTTAGATCATTAATTAGCAGCGTCTGATTGAGAGGCCTCTAAAAGAATGGTCATGTCTTAAATGTGCAGGGCCTGATCTGTAGGAAAAGACGACAGCTGGACCTTTTGGCATGTAGCTGTGCTGCTGACATCTCTTGCTTGCACTCCTAGGCGGTGAACACAACATGCACACACACACACACCTACTCCAGAAAGGAACACACAGGATGGCATCGCTGAATACAATGTTTAGCCAAGGGATGGCTGTGAGGCACGGCAGACAATATGCACAACATGTGTGAAAGAAAACGCGTTTGCACAACCCTGGCTCTCAGTGCAGTGCGTTGCTTCCTGCCACAGTGGGAGATATGTTTACGTTCTGGCACAGATTTTGAAATGACCATATGCTGGATTTTTCTCTAAATAATAATCACACAGTTGACACACACAACACCCCACGCATATGGTGCCTTCAAAAAAGCTTTATCGCTGTATCGGGAATGTTTGTTTATTTTTTTTACAAATATGCTTATCTTTCGGTAATACGAGCGTGGCAGTGGAAGAGCAGACATGGAAAACAAATCCTTCCTTCTGTAAAACCATAGCGTAGTGACAGTCCCTGATCACATGCCGACCCTCACTCCTTTACCGCTGCAGTGGGTGTCAATGTGATTACTGGTTTCAGTCGAATACACCAAGATACCTGTACCCAATACTCTACAGCCAGGTGGGAGCCAGGGTCCAAGAGCCCAATATCCTACAGCCAGGTGGGAGGCAGGGACCCTGTACCCAATATCCCACAGCCAGGTTAGAGTCAGGGTCCCTGTACCCAATATCATACAGCCAGACGAGAGATCAGACCCCTGTACCCAATATCCCAAAGCCAGGTTAGAGGCAGGGTCCCTGTACCCAATACTCTACAGCCAGACGAGAGATCAGACCTCTGTACCCAATATCCCACAGCCAGGTGAGAGGCAGGGTCCCTGTATCCAATATCATACAGTCAGACGAGAGATCAGACCTCTGTACCCAATATCCCACAGCCAGGTGAGAGGCAGGGTCCCTGTATCCAATAACCTACAGCCAGACGAGAGATCAGACTCCTGTACCCAATATCCTACAGCCAGGTTAGAGACAGGATCCCTGTACCCAATACTCTACAGCCAGACGAGAGATCAGACCTCTGTACCCAATATCCCACAGCCAGGTGAGAGGTAGGGTCCCTGTATCCAATATCCTACAGTCAGGTGATAGGCGAGATCCATGTACCCAATATACTACAGCCTGACGAGAGACCAGACCCCTGTACCCAATATCCCACAGCCAGGTGAGAGGTAGGGTCCCTGTACCCAATAACCTACAGTCAGGTGATAGGCGAGATCCATGTACCCAATATACTACAGCCAGAATAAAGACCAAACCCCTGTACCCAATATCCTAAGCCAGAGGAGAGGTCAGACCGTGTACCCAACATCCCAAAGCCAGGCAAGAGGCAGGATCACTGTACCCAATATCCTACAGCTAGAATAGAGACTAGACCCCTGTACCCAATATCCAACAGCCAGAAGAGAGACCAGACCCCTGTACCAAATATCCTACAGCCAGGTTAGAGGCAGGGTCCCTGTACCCAATATCCTACGGCCAGACGAGAGACCAGACCCCTGTACCCAATATCCTACAGCCAGGTTAGAGGCAGGGTCCCTGTACCCAATATCCTACAACCAGATGAGAGGCAGGGTCTCTGTACCCAATATCCTACAGCCAGGTTAGAGGCAGGGTCCCTGTACCCAATATCCTACAGCCAGGTGGGAGCCAGGGTCCCTGTGCCCAATATCCTACAGCCATGTGGGAGGCAGGGACCCTGTACCCAATATCCTACAGCCAGAATAGAGACTAGACCCCTGTACCCAATATCCTACATCCAAGTGGGAGGCAGGGTCCCTGTACCGAATATCCTACAGCCAGGTGGGAGGCATGGTCCCTGTACCCAATATCCTACAGCCAGGTGGGAGGCATGGTCCCTGTACCCAATAACCTACAGCCAGGTGAGAGGCAGGGTCCTTGTACCCAATATCCTACAGCCAGAATAGAGACCAGACCCCTGTACCCAATATTCTACAGCCAGATGAGAGGCAAGGGTCCCTGTACCCAATATCCTACAGCCAGGTGAGAGGCAGGGTCCCTGTACCCAATAACCTAAAGTCAGGTGAGAGGCGAGATCCATGTACCCAATATACTACAGCCAGAATAAAGACCAGACCCCTGTACCCAATATCCTAAGCCAGACGAGAGGCCAAACCCTGTACTCAACATCCCAAAGCCAGGCAAGAGGGAGGCTCCCTGCACCCAATATCCCACTGCCAGAATAGAGACTAGACCCCTGTATCCAATATCCTACAGCCAGACGAGAGACCAGACCCCTGTACCCAATATCCTACAGCCAGGTTAGAGGCAGGGTCCCTGTACCCAATATAGTACAGCCAGACGAGGGACCAGACCTCTGTACCCAATATCCCACAGCCAGGTGAGAGGCAGGGTCCCTGTATCCAATATCCTACAGTCAGGTGATAGGCGAGATCCATGTACCCAATATACTACAGCCAGGCGAGAGACCAGACCCCTGTACCCAATAACCTACAGCCAGGTGAGAGGCAGTGTCCCTGTACCCAATAACCTACAGTCAGGTGATAGGCGAGATCCATGTACCCAATATACTACAGCCAGAATAAAGACCAGACCCCTGTACCCAATATCCTAAGCCAGAGGAGCGGTCAGACCCGGTACCCTACATCCCAAAGCCAGGCAAGAGGCAGGATCCCTGTACCCAATATCCTACAGCTAGAATAGAGACTAGACCCCTGTACCCAATATCCTACAGCCAGAAGAGAGACCAGACCCCTGTACCAAATATCCTACAGCCAGGTTAGAGGCAGGGTCCCTGTACCCAATATCCTACGGCCAGACGAGAGACCAGACCCCTGTACCCAATATCCTACCGCCAGGTGAGAGGCAGGGTCCCTGTACCCAATATCCTACAGCCAGGTTAGAGGTAGGGTCCCTGTACCCAATATCCTACAGCCAGGTGGGAGCCAGGGTCCCTATGCCCAATATCCTACAGCCATGTGGGAGGCAGGGACCCTGTACCCAATATCCTACAGCCAGAATAGAGACTAGACCCCTGTACCCAATATCCTACATCCAGGTGGGAGGCAGGGTCCCTGTACCGAATATCCTACACCCAGGTGGGAGGCATGGTCCCTGTACCCAATATCCTACAGCCAGGTGGGAGGCATGGTCCCTGTATCCAATATCCTACAGCCAGGTGAGAGGCAGGGTCCCTGTACCCAATATCCTACAGCCAGAATAGAGACCAGACCCCTGTACCCAATATTCTACAGCCAGATGAGAGGCAAGGGTCCCTGTATCCAATATCCTACAGCCAGACGAGAGACCAGTCCCCTGTACCCAATATCCTACAGCCAGGTGAGAGGCAGGGTCTCTGTACCCAATAACCTACAGTCAGGTGAGAGGCGAGATCCATGTACCCAATATACTACAGCCAGAATAAAGACCAGACCCCTGTACCCAATATCCTAAGCCAGACGAGAGGCCAAACCCGGTACTCAACATCCCAAAGCCAGGCAAGAGGCAGGATCCCTGCACCCAATATCCCACTGCCAGAATAGAGACTAGACCCCTGTATCCAATATCCTACAGCCAGACGAGAGACCAGACTCCTGTACCCAATATCCTACAGCCAGAATAAAGACCAGACCCCTGTACCCAATATCCTACAGCCAGGTTAGAGGCAGGGTCCCTGAACCCAATATCCTACAGCCAGGTTAGAGGCAGGGTCCCTGTACCCAACATCCCAAAGCCAGGCAAGAGGCAGGATCCCTGTACCCAATATCCTACAGCTAGAATAGAGACTAGACCCCTGTACCCAATATCCTACAGCCAGAAGAGAGACCAGACCCCTGTACCAAATATCCTACAGCCAGGTTAGAGGCAGGGTCCCTGTACCCAATATCCTACGGCCAGACGAGAGACCAGACCCCTGTACCCAATATCCTACAGCCAGGTTAGAGGCAGGGTCCCTGTACCCAATATCCTACCGCCAGGTGAGAGGCAGGGTCCCTGTACCCAATATCCTACAGCCAGGTTAGAGGTAGGGTACATGTACACAATATCCTACAGCCAGGTGGGAGCCAGGGTCCCTGTGCCCAATATCCTACAGCCATGTGGGAGGCAGGGACCCTGTACCCAATATCCTACAGCCAGAATAGAGACTAGACCCCTGTACCCAATATCCTACATCCAGGTGGGAGGCAGGGTCCCTGTACCGAATATCCTACAGCCAGGTGGGAGGCATGGTCCCTGTACCCAATATCCTACAGCCAGGTGGGAGGCATGGTCCCTGTACCCAATATCCTACAGCCAGGTGAGAGGCAGGGTCCCTGTACCCAATATCCTACAGCCAGAATAGAGACCAGACCCCTGTACCCAATATTCTACAGCCAGATGAGAGGTAAGGGTCCCTGTATCCAATATCCTACAGCCAGACGAGAGACCAGTCCCCTGTACCCAATATCCTACAGCCAGGTGAGAGGCAGGGTCTCTGTACCCAAAAACCTACAGTCAGGTGAGAGACGAGATCCATGTACCCAATATACTACAGCCAGAATAAAGACCAGACCCCTGTACCCAATATCCTAAGCCAGACGAGAGGCCAAACCCGGTACTCAACATCCCAAAGCCAGGCAAGAGGCAGGATCCCTGCACCCAATATCCCACTGCCAGAATAGAGACTAGACCCCTGTAACCAATATCCTACAGCCAGATGAGACCAGACCCCTGTACCCAATATCCTACAGCCAAGTTAGAGGCAGGGTCCCTGTACCCAACATAGTACAGCCAGACGAGGGACCAGACCCCTGTACCCAATATCCTACAGCCAGGCTAGAGGTAGGGTCCCTGTACCCAATATCCTACAGCCAGAATAGAGACTAGACCCAGTACCCAATATCCTACAGCCAGGTGGGAGGCAGGGTCCCTGTACCCAATAGCCTACAGCCAGGTGAGAGGCAGGGTCCCTGAGCCCAATATCCTACAGCCAGGTGGGAGGCAGGGTCCCTGTACCCAATATCCTACAGCCAGGTGGGAAGCAGGGTCCCTGTACCCAATATCCTACAGCCAGGTGGGAGGTAGGGTCCCTGTACCCAATATCCTACAGCCAGGTGGGAGGCAGGGTCCCTGAGCCCAATATCCAACGGCCAGGTGAGAGGCAGGGCCCTGAGCCCAATATCCTACGGCCAGGTGAGAGGCAGGGTCCCTGTACCCAATATCCTACGGCCAGGTGAGAGGCAGGGTCCCTGTACCCAATATCCTACAGCCAGGTGAGAGTCAGGGTCCCTGTACACAATATCCTACAGTCAGGTGAGAGGCAGGGTCCCTTTACCTAATATCCTACGGCCAGGTGAGAGATCAGACCCCTGTACCCAATATCCTACAGCCAGGTGAGAGACAGGGTCCATGTACCCAATATCCTACAGCCAGGTGGGAGGCAGGGTACCTGAGCCCAATATCCGACAGCCAGGTGAGAGGCAGGGTCCCTGTCCCCAATATCCTACAGCCAGGTGGGAGGCAGGGTCCCTGTACCCAATATCCTACAGCCAGGTGGGAGGCAGGGTCCCTGTACCCAATATCCTACGGCCAGGTGAGAGGCAGGGTCCCTGTACCCAATATCCTACAGCCAGGTGGGAGGCAGGGTCCCTGTACCCAATATCCTACAGCCAGGTGAGAGGCAGGGTCCCTGTACCCAATATCCTACAGCTTAGTGAGAACTGTAAGTGACCTGGTGGAATGGTGAGTTCTCAATGCAGCCTTCTATCCTTCTAAGAAGGCTAAGGGAGTGCCATTAAATTGATTAAAAGTAACAGCTGCTTCTGGTAGCCCTATAGAAATGACAAAACTGTGGCAGCCAGCAATACATAAAAAGTGAAGTCATTTGTAAAAATAGCTGGCGACGTTTAACACTTTGCAGTTTAATACTAAAGCCATTCAAGAGAACCCATGGTGGGCATGTTCGGAAGCTTTGAACAGTAACATATCTCCGAGCGGTTACTTAGGAGGGCTCGATTAAGGGGAGACGAGGTGTCAAGGGAGACATACACCTGGGTACCTCATCCAACATGCTGGACAAGCTGCTCTGAGTGAGGTACTCAGTTAAGGGAACACGTATGTCCCGAGAATGCTGCTGACATTAAATCAGGACGTTCTTTAAATGCACCGAAGGCAACAAGGTGCATGTTGTTAGGGCAGGCACGTCAGAAGCTATTGTGGGTCCTGGGACAACAAACTGAAGCGGGGCCTTGAAGGGGAGGACCTGCTTCACCGTGGACACAATGTTCTGCATGGACAGTTAAAGCAGAGCACGAGTCTGGCGCCATCTAGCGGTGTTAGATATGATGGCTGTCTCGGTATCTAAGTGCTCCAGCGCGAGCGCGGGGCCTTAAAAGGCAGGTCCTGGGCAACAATGAGCCCCTCTGTCACCCACCCGCTTCTGACTAGCCTGTTTTAAGGGACCGACTTTGCAGTTACGTTTATCTGTTGTTGTGTCGCACTGCCTCGCTCTGGATGTTTGTGTCTCTACAACAAAAGCACGCCAATGTGGAAATTTCGCTAGGAAGTTGCACATATAGGAGCTTATGTACAAGGCCCTTGCGCCACTTTTGCGTCATTTTTAACAGGGGGTGACGCAAAAGTGGCGCAAGGGGCTTGTAAATCTGCCCCATAGTTTGGACCAGCAAATAGCAAAGTGCAAACCATGAAGTCTACACGATGTCGTAACAAGTATTACATTTTGGAATAATATTTGTTTAGTATAAAGTTCAATGCTATCTTGTCGTTGCGCCACATTATACACTAAGGGTCAGATTTACAAGAAACTGACGCATATAGATGTGTCAGCTTCCCTGCGCCTGTGTGAAAAACCCTTGCGCCACTATAGATGCGCCGTATTAACAATACGGCGCACTATGACCCAAGGATTGACAGATGCGTCAGAAATTCTGACGCATCTGTTGGCGGAAAAGTCACGTATTGTTGGAGTCATGTCGTAAGCACGACGCAACTCCAGCAATGCGTGTTGCGGCCTATTCACAATACACTGCGGGGCAGATTTACAAGCCCCTTGTGTCATTTTTGCGCCGCTATTGCGTCACTTTTTGTGACGCAGCGGCGGAGTAAAAATGCGGCCTATTTACAACGTGACGCATCTAGGGAGATGCGTCACGTTATAAAGCCCTGCTTCACATTATACCTGCGTCAGGTAAAATGTATGCAGGGTAGGCGTTCCCACGCAAAAAAGCCTCATAGAAGTGACGCAGCACAATGAGGATAGGCTTCCCCATGTATTGCTGGAGTTGCGTCGTGCTTGCGACACGACTCCAGCAATACGTGACATTTGCGCCAACAGATGCGTCAGAATTTCTGACGCATCTGTCAATCCTTGCGCCATGGTGCGCCGTATTCTAAATACGGCGCATCCATGGTGGCGCATGGGTGTCTCAGGGTGGCGCAGGTAAAGTGACGCATCTCTACAGATGCGTCACTTTCTTGTAAATCTGCCCCTGCGTCACTCCTTAGATTTCACTGCATCACTTTTACGAGGCTTTTCTGCGTGGGAAAGCCTACCCTGCATACATTATACCCGACGCAGGTATAATGTCACGCAGGGCTTTACAACGTGACGCATCTCCCTAGATACGTCACGTTGTAAATTTGCCGCATTTTTTACACTGTCGTTGCGTCACAAAAGTGACGCAACGGCAGTGTAAAAGTGACGCAAGGGGCTTGTAAATCTGCCCCTGGGTATTTCACAAAATGTCGTGAACCTTCTCAGTAAAGAGCTGCAACGCTGAACAAGATCCATATGTGCGCGGACAAGAGACGCACCCTAAATAGAACTGTGGATGTCCTAAATCTTTAGAGGGTGATATCTATAGAATATGCATACTGCGAGGTGAGACCCCTTGCCAAGCGCTCCTCTAAGCACCGGCTCGCTAATGAAGCCGTAGTTCTCCCTTCCTCCGCCTGGGCTGCGTGACAGCACCGGCTAACATTCCAGTGGGCTCTTGTACAGGCTCACAACGGCCAACATCTGCAGAGAAGGTCACATACATTGATTTAAAGGGTGCAACACAAGCATATCCAATCGTGCTTCTGCAGTGGGCCGTATATCTTTGTTGGCAGAGTGGCATCTGGTGCGCACATGGACCGGTGACAGCACCGCCCTGCCACGCACAGATGGAGCCAGGGCTCTGGAGAGGTTCCGCCCAATCCGAGAGCTCGCCCTACGAATACTCGCACGCGCGAGTCCTCCGTGTAGAACTCAGGCGATTCCTACTTTTCGCAGGCGCGTTTCCTCCAACACATTTAGACATTCTATAGTCGAGACAAAGACATTCTATAGTCGTGACAGGAGCAATACGAAATTTTACGCAGGAAGGTTCCGGTGCACCGCTTTCTGCAGCAAGGCATGATGGTTATTTTTTTTTTTTAAGTAATTGCTCTTGTGGCAGGCCTGCTGAAAATTAAATTAGTGGAACTTTTTCATTAGACGTCTTTGGCAAAATAAATGTATTAGACGAAGAGCATTTGGCAATTAAAAGTGACAGGTGCATTGACTGCGCGGTGCCTTTAAATCACATCGATAAGCTTCATTCGTCAAAAGATTTAGCGGAATGCATTTTTTAAACCCCATCCATTATGATAAACTTCACAGAGAGGAACATGCTACGGTATTACTTAAAATACGGCTCCATCCTGGAGGCAATCGATTTCTTAAACAGCTGCATCAACTCCTGCGCCCTTCTCTTGAGAAAATGAACCAAACGGAGAAACACAGGGGCAATGGGTGGATTCACACAGAATCAAGCAGACATGCGCAAATCCACGGACCGTAGACTCTTAGACGCTAAGCAGAGCGCAGCTTTCCATGTGTACACCTAACCCTACATCGACGGACTTTCCGCAGGCATTAAATCTACTTACTGGTTCATTGTTACAAAGGCATCTTAACTTTTTTTCTTTTTTTTTGTTCACATGGAAAATACATTTAAAGAAACCCTTTTACCTTGTATAAAAATGGTCGTTTTACAAAACCTATTTTATTTTTAAACACAAACTTTCGGAATTGCACAAATTGGGTATTAAAACCACTGGAAAGATGAAAGTATACTGACAAAATTATTATTTTATGGGTATTCACTGCCTTCACAATTGTCACCCTTCTATTCCTCCAAATGGAAACCAATGTTCCCATCACTGACTCTAATTTTACAAAAGCAGGAATTTTAGGATGCAACCGCTGCAGATGGAAAAACTTTCATTTTGCCGCGCTCAGGCTGTATTGCTTGTTGTTAATTCATACAATAGAGAGGTTGAGGCAGTTTGCGATGTGATAGGACTCAGAGCTTCTGTCCAGGTTTAGATACACCTTGTTGTCACCGATGCACTTACTGAACTAAGGCCCAGAATTATCCCCTAGCAGACGGAGTACCATCCGTCACGGTGGCAGAGGACTGAACGTCCCCCACCCTGACGGTCAGTAGTCTGTCCTATTCAGAGGTGACCACTGACCGAGTGTTCATCTCTGTATGGTGAAACTAACCAGTGTCGTGGCAGTTGCCGTTAAGGTACAAAAAGTTTTTGGGACCGCCACTGTTTTAACTGCCATACACCACACTTTTTTTCCCCCCCTGTTTTTCAGAAACCAAGTCGCCGAAGTGGGCATGGGTCATTGAAAAACAAAAACAAATGACCCCCACACCCTAGGAGATTTCTCCCAGGATGAGGGGGAACGGGGGGGTCATTGTATTTTTTAAATTATCTGTTCCTAGGTGACAGACAAAAAACCCCCCATCAGAGTGCCCTCTCTAGAGTGGGTGGAATGATGGCTTTACTCTGAAAGCCCTTACTCTGTCGGGTGCAGTCAAAGGTAGCTTTCCCTCAGTGTCGCCAACAGGGGTTCCATCGACGGAAAGCTGATGGTCCACCTGCCTCTAAATGAGGTGGGCGCACCGTCAGTTTAGTGGACAGGGCACTCTGTTGCATTTGCAGTGGAGAACCACGTCCGCCAACCTCTAAACCAACCCCTAAGGGTGCAGGAGTTCGGTAATGTAAGCTAAACTGATGAGAATTAATAATAACTTACTTTTATAACGCACATATACCGTTAGCATACAATTGATTGAATACAGAAAGAAGGACAGCTGAATATGCCTTGTCAGTATTGAAACTCAGGACTGGGAGTCTGCAGGTAGTTGCAGGTTTTGGCAGGGAGTGCTGAATCCAATCAGCTATCCTGCTGGCTTAGGGAGAGTAAATAACAGTAGTGTGCTGCACACATTCGGTCCTGTGAAATTTTAATATTGAAATATGTGAAAATTAATTAAATGATGACCACCACAATACTGGGGGTGACAATTCCTTGCTTCACATTATTAGGTCGCTGCCTACTAGACAGCGCAGCTGTCTTATATGCGAAAGACATTTTGAGGACTTTCAGAAAGTTGACCTGGGAATGCATTCTGCCTGAGGCTTGCTATCAGCTTTGTGGTTTAAAACGTAAACTTTTTCTGGCTTTCAATTTGCTGGCTTTATTTGCTTTAGGCTGAGTAGCTTGAGTTCGTATCTCTACATGCTAAAGCCATGTTTACAGTATTCTTCTACAAATTCGTTTTCTGTAATAAACAGGCCTATAAATCTTGTTCTTATCTCGTCACATTTGCTGGGCATTTAAAGACCGAGGTTAAATGTCAAGCTGTGTTTTCAGGGGAGCCTGGTGTTTATTTTGCTTTCTGCTGATTTCAAAGTTAGAGCATTTATAGGAAAGAAGAATGCAGCGTACTTTCTCCATGGAGCCTGCTTCTGCCCTTTTTAACATTTTTATTTTAGACATAGCCAACTCAAAAGGTATCTCGTTCTTCATCTGTACAAAACATTTTCACGTTTTTGGCAAAATTCCTCTTCTTTGGCGAGTCCATTTATTTTGTGAAACTGCCTCCAAAGCATTGGATCAAGGCATTTGCTAGAGGTCACATTAAGTCCTACCCTTTTTAACATCTATATCCAACCATTGGCAACATTGGTTATGTCCATCAGTCTCACCAGAGTGACAAGTAGGGCCCTTTTCCACTCCATCGGGATCCAAGCATTAGCTCATAAACCATTCCATACCTCCAACAAAGGTTGGGCAAGTGCACATAAATTTTGCACCTTAGATACAAGTTTGCAGCCTAGGTCTCATACCTACTATTAAACAGTGACTAATGTCATGATTTATGTATTTTGTACAAATTATTCCATGCTGTAAATTCAGTAGAAACACTATGTTCTCTTTCATGACATAACTTAACAACTTCAGGTAGAGCTGACAAAACTGCATTGATTTCCTTAATTTTGGATGCAATAAAACGTCAGGTAAAACATTCCTGAAGGTGGTGGTGTTTGATTAATCTAGAGTGCAACACCCGGGTTATATTATACTAACATGAAGTTCTTCAAATCATTACTGACATTGTTCACTTAAAAAAAAATATTGTGATGCATTCTGCTAAAAAGAATAATTAGGACATGAGTTGCAGAATTTGTGAATAAAGAATGTGACACAGCGGTCTTTAATTAATGTTTCAAAATCACCTACATATATATCAGCTGTGCCAAAATACACCCACTAGTGGACAGTCGGTCTTCAAGGAAGCGCTGAAGATGGACCAGATTTTTGGTGATGTGAGATGTCGGACATCATCACGCATGACTTCAGCAAGCATCACCGTGAAAGACCAAATTTAATTGGCGGCATTCCATGTCACTAGCCTGGTATCTCCATTATCAAAATGAATGGTTGCAGAAAAGTTAAGCCCCATATGAGAAAGATTCCCGCATATGCGCACTGCGCCTTTCATCATTGCCTGACTGCCTGTCTATGTTCGTGGAGTGCATTAACAAGCCAGCCACTCCAGACATTTCTCATGAAGTGTGAGACTGACACAAAAAATGTACCCCCCTGCCCCACACAAATAAGAGGAGCAGAGTTCCAAAGTCCTGGTGCACAAGCTGGCAGTGATTACATGAACTTTATTTTTACCGCTTTGTCCCATTTCTCATCAGTTATTTTCACAACTTCTACGTTATCACTTCACCAGTTATGACCTCGCACACTATCAAGCTAGCACGTCCTGCGTTTTAGAGAAAAATATCCTACTCCATAAAGAGGAAATAGTCAAAAGAAGCACATATTGATTTAAAAGCACCAATCATTTGTTTTGGATTAAATGCATCCTGGTGGCCCCAACCTGGAGGAGATTCAAGGGAAATATCTGGCCTGGGTGGGGGGTCATAACCTGCCCTAGCCTACAATAATGCAACAATGTCTTGTCCTACTTCCACCTTGCCCTCATTTTCCAAACATCTGCTGCTGTAAATATTTACAAATTGTTTATTTATGCATTGCCTTGCTATCGTCATTGCCTACCATCCATAATACCTGTCACCTTCTTGTTACTCACTTAAGCCGATTGGCTTAGTAAGTAAGTAAGGATTTTTAAAGCGCACAAATGCCGAGGCGTCTTGGCGCTGGAGGAAGCAAAAAGAGCAGAGGGCCAAGTCAGGGAAACGTTTGAAGCTGTAAGGAGGGAAAAAGCCAGGTTTTGGCCTGTTTCCTGAACTGGGACCTAGATGGAATTAGCCGGATATTAATAGGAAGTTCGTTCCAGAGTCTGGGTGCCAAGAAAGAGATGCATCTGCCTCCCCATCTGGTTTTGTTCACTCTCGGAACAAAGGCCAGAGCTTTATTGGCTGATCTTAGACTTCGACAGGGGGCGTGCCATTGAAATAGTTTTTGGTAATCAGTAGGCCCACCCCTGTAAAGGGCTTTGTGGACCAGGCAGAGTGCCTTGAACTCTGTTCTGTATTTGACGGGGAGCCAATGAAGTGTTCTAATGGCACCAGATATATGACCAAATTTAGGAATGTTTAACAGCGTGCGCGCCGCTGCATTCTGTAAGGATTGAAGTTTCGAGAGCTGGCGTTTGTCAATGCCTAGGTACAGGGCCTTACAACAGTCAATGCGGGAGAGAACAAGGGCCACAACAACTGTTTTCCTCAGGTCCATAGGTAAGAATGGCAGGATTTTACGCAGCACCTTTAAAAGAAAATAGCAAGCAGATGTAAGCTGGTTAATCTAAGCTGAGAAATTAAGCTTGGTGTCATACAGGAAACCAAGGTTTCTCACTCTGGAGGACAGGGTCCCGCCGATGCTGGCCACCAAGATGGGGACCAGATAGGGGGGCCCTTCCCAAATTCCATGACCTCGGTCTTGTTGGTATTCAATTTGAGGTATTTCCTATGCATCCATTTCATGATGTGGCTTAGACAGCTATGGAATTTGTCTGCTACCGAGTTGGTCGTCGTTGAAATGGAGACAATAATTTGGGTATCGTCCACGTACGACACAAGTGAGAAGCCATGGTTCTCAATGAGCTTGGCTAACGGAGTGACATATATGTTGAACAAAGTAGGAGAAAGGGGGGACCCTTGTGGGACTCCCCCAGGAAGGTAGAAATTTCCTGATTATAGGGTGTCCCAGCTGAGAGAAAGGAAGTAAAATGGGTGAGCGCGGAGTCCCCAATTCCCACTGCCTCCAGCCGACGCCTGAGTACAGCATGGTTTACTGTATCGAACGCGGCTGATAGGTCAAGTAGGATTAGGATGGCCCTGCCCCCCTTATCGATTTGCTGGCGAATTTCTTCAGTAGCCATAACTAAGGCAGACTCTGTGGAGTAACAGGAGCGAAAGTCATGTTGTGTTGGATGGAGAAAATTATTGGTATTTAAGTATTTCATGAGTTCTAAGTTGATGGCTTTTTCCAGAACTTTTGCTGCTAAGGGCAGACATGTAATCGGGAAATAATTTGTAACTTCAAGAGGATCCAAAGAGGGTTTCTTTAAAATAGGTCTGACGCATGCTTTCTTCCAAGATGTTGGAAAGACACCTGTGTTGATAACATTGTTCAAGAGGGGGGCGAGTATGGTACTGACTTTGTTCGAGACCCCATGGATGATATTTGGAGGGCAGGGGTCTGATCGCCTGTAATAGTTCATTTACCCCATCAGTAGTCAGTAGGGAGAAAGAGTTAAGGTGGCATATGGTAGGTGGGGGAATTTCCGAAGCAGAGGGCTGAGCTAAAGAGTTACCATCATCAGCCTTTCTAGCTCCTGGTAAATTATTTGGACCTTAGACTGAAAGAAGGAGGCCATTTTATCAACGAGCCCTTGATCAGGGGAGAGCCCATTGCCCTGTGAAAGTTTGGCTAGTGCATTGACAGACTTGAAGAGCTCTCTAGCTGAGTTTTTGGACCCCTCAATTTTGCTAGTGAAGAAGTTCTTTTTTGATCTTATAATGCAGCTTTATAGTCTGTCAATGCTAAATTGTAGTTCTTTTTGGCAGAGACACTGTAGTTCTTCCTCCATTCTCGTTCTAAAGGTCGACACGTAGATTTGAGTGTTTTCAGCTCAAGGCTATACCATGGGGCAGTGAGCTTCTTCCTACATTGTTTCATTAATCTTACTGGGGCCAATTTATTAACAGCTGACCTGATCCAGTCATCATAGCTCTCAGCTGCCACGTTGGAATCAGCAGTTAAGATGGGCATATTGTTGTCCAACAGTTCTGTTAGCATCTCCGAGCTAATGTTGCGCCAAGACCGCCCCTTATTGTTAGAATTAACATTAAAATTGAAGAAGATGGCCCTATGGTCGGACCAGGTAAGCGGCAGGATTTTATTAATGATGGTGGAGGGGTTATTAGTAAAAATCCCATCAAGCGTGTGGAGAGCCTTATGGGTAGGTCCTGATACAATCTGCGTGAGGCCAAAGGCTTCAAGAGTGTCAATCAGTATAGCAGTGTATGCATCATCCCCGAGTTCTAGATGATAATTGAAATCCCCCAGTATTGTGAATGTTGGGGAGTCTAAACATGATTCCAAAATCGACTGTACAGATGGCGCGAACAGGGATTTAGAACCTGGCTGTCTATAGAGGAGCAGCCCAGAAAAGGCTGACACATTCTTGACTTTGATGTTAAACGTCATGGCTTCGGTATCTGGCAGCGAAACAGGTGCAAACCCTACGTTGAATTCTGATCTGTAAATAATAGCAATCCCACCGCCCAGTTGTTCCGGTCTGGGTAGGCTAGCTAACGAATAACCCCAAGGAAGCACAATCACCCAGTCCGGTTCTGAAGAGGCGGTGGCTAATGTTTCCGTAAGAAACACTATGTCGGGATTTGCGGATTGGAGCAGGTATTACAGTTCGTATTTGTGCTTGATTGCAGACCTAGCATTAAGTAGTATGGCCGTAAGAACCTTCCCCCCAAGTTGTGGAAGATTGTTGGAGGCAGGAGAAGCCTTGGCAAAAGATATGCACGGGAGATTGCTGTTCTTAACACTCCTAGTAACAGTGGTTTGCAGACTTAGTTCTTCTAGAAAGCTAAGCGGTGGATAGGACGCGGGGATGTTTCTGTCTAAGAGGACATACTTGCAATGAGGACACAGTAAAGCGATGTTGTTGATTTGGTTAAACGAAAACATGACCGAACCACACCTACCATTGTTGAATGATAGTAACTGTTCTCTTGTGTAAGCTAAGGTAGAAAAATGACCAGGGGTCCTGGCGCAGAGCGCAGTCTTGGCGCAGACGAGCTTGCCTTTGGCACGCCTTCGGCGCTATTGTACCATTTATTTTGTTACTAAGTAACAGTGTGTGTCGAAATGCAGCTGCGGCTTAATACATAAAAAGCAATCACTTATTGCCCCTCTCGTCACAGCATTTGCTGTATCCCACAGAAGGAGCAGCGGCTTCTTCTGCTATACCACTAGTCACGCCGGTCGCTGCAGACAATCTGCCAATGAAACATCATTACCGCCCAAACACAGGTTTCAGCCAAGCCGCTGGATTCAGGGCAGTGCAAACCGCTGAACTCCACTATGACATCTAGCAAGCCATACACTGTTCGCAAGAGAACGATTCTGAATGACTATTATGAATTCTTTCAACTGTGTTGATGATTTACTAGACTGCACTTTTATCTGCAAATCTTGTAAAAGATGAGTGTAGACAATAAAACGAAGTATTGGCAAAGCCATCAGGTCTGGCCTTGACTTTTAATAGAACAGTGAAAAAAAAAAAGAAGAAACGCACTACCTAAACATAGGGCCATATGCTTGGAATAAAAATATTACATAAAAAAAAATATAACTATTTCATATAATTTTAACAAAACAGTATGGCTGCTTGCTAGCAAGCAGGTGTATTTAGACAGGCATATAAATCCTTCATAGTTTTCATGCACATCACAGGAAATTACGATTCTTATTGGCCCAAAGAAAAGGTACAATTGGTTTTCAACTACAGTAACTTGAAGACACAAATGAAACACTCAGGAATGACTGAAAATATAAAAAAGGATAAATAATGTAAAGAAAAAAAGTATTAGTATTCGCCTTTTGTGAGTCATGGTCCCGTTCCACAATGAATAAAAAACAGTATATTACACTCTGTGCATTTTGAAATAAAAAAGCTTCTGAAATTCATTTAAAAAGCCTGAAACATCCAACTCTATTAGAAAAAATGCAAAGAGGGAACAACCGTTTCTATTTTTTTTTTAAATGTATAGCAATGTTAGCCAAATGTTCCAATTTTATTCTCACTTTTCATGCTTTGGGTCTGATTCACAAAAGCATATAAGAGTACCTAAGAGTAGTACAGGGGCGCTCTTGTACATACTCTTACAAGCCTTTGGGACTGCACCACTGTGTTCCTAATGTCTTCCTGTATACATAAGACAAACTACAAACACAAGGATTCAGTTACAACTACATTTCAAGGCCTACTGAATAAAGCATGTTTGGCAAGGTATAGACATATTATTATATTATAGCCTACCTCTAGCCACATCAATGCGTGCTAATGTATTTCGATTTTTGCATGGCTCATGGCTTGCCCAAATGCATGCGTGTTTTTGAGAGCTATCCACTAAAGATTGTCTCACATACAAGTGGTCACCCATCATACACTGAATTGTCTTGATTTAAAGCGCTCTAACTTTGTGGCAGGGTTAGTTATCATTTATGCAAACTAAATAACGGATAGGTTAGTATGGCTGTCATATAGAGCCTCTATCCTTTATTTCAGTTTCCGGAAGTCATAACTCCTTGCTATGACATCACAACAGTTGATAACAAAACTGGTTATCAAATGTTGTGACGTCATAAAGGCCTTTAAGGCCAGGTGACAGGGAACTCCCAGAGCCTGTCAGTGCAGCTTTGCTTGTCTGCTTTTACAGAAAGCACAGCTGCAAGAGGGGGAGGAAGTCAGAGAAGATAGTGGCTTTGGTTAAGGATAGCAAGTACAATATTTATTTTTCACATTTGTTTCAGGGAGGAGAGGGCATGTTATGCATAGCTCTCCCATTATCGTCTGCCCCTTTGCAGTAGTTCATGCGTCCATCATCCCAGCGAAGAAGGATGGGAACCAAACAATTACTGCATGCGATACAACGGTCATTGGCTGAAGACATTCAATCTGAACTGGTTCATCTATGACGACCAACACACTGATCTAAAGTAAGAAATTCCAATCACTACTTCTGCGGAAGAGTGGCAGAGGCAAGTCCTGAACAGAGTCCAAGGTTTTGCGCACCAAGTATAGATGGTACCCTTCGCAACCTGCCAAATGTCAGGCACAACTATTCAAATAAATCTATGATCTGTAAGGAAACTCTACCAGTAACCCCCTACTTTGGTAAAAAGGGTCTGTCACCTTGTAATACGACACTTCATCATCTCCCACCGTGTCTATCGCAAGCACTAATTTACCAATATAAGGTTTGGTACCCTACTTGAACCTGATGTTTTCTAGCATCCCACCCCTATTCTTGCACATGCTGAAAAAAGTCCTTCGCGACCATGATGCAGGTTACTGATAATAAAGACATTCAGAGAAATGAGTAGAGTAGATGGGTCTAGCAGTCCCAAAATCTAAACCCCATGCTTCTCTAAATAGTGGTAATAAAACACATCATCCAAGATTGGGGAACAGACAAGACATCGAGTTACGTCCCTCAGATCTCAATTCTTTTTCAAACAAAAGTATACAATACAGTTTCCCTTTCAAGAGATTAGTACGGTAGCCTTATGAGCCAGAAATGTGTAGCAATCTCTTTCAAGACTTTCATTTCAGGCAGTGCCTTACTCATGAACCATGGCAATCGCTCTTTGACTTCATTTTCGAGGGCTCACGTTTTCCAGCCTTTCCTCTTTCATCTTTGTGGTGGTTGTCGAATGTGAAGAAATTCTAAAAACACTGAAAAGTATAATCTTCCAAAGCGAATCAGAAAGAATGGTTTGGTTTAGCCGCTAAAGGGTATCACCTGCTCCCCCTGAGGAAACATCAGGGCACGTGTCGGGATGGCATCCAATTGCGGTGAGACCTCTTTCTTCAAGGGTACCAACAGGAATTATCACAGTAATCGGTGGCCTGCATTGATTGAATTGGCTAGTCCTTTTCTTCCTGTTCCTGAGACCTCACATGAGGGCTGGGGCTGCCCCTGGCTACAGGATGTGAGTGTTGGTCCAAGCACAGCCAGCCCCAGCCGGTCTCCTCAAGCGGCTGCAAATGGTTAGCTCCTTTTACCCTGTAGCTTTCCTCGCCATTTACCATTCTTTATACTAACATTTTTAGTGAACCCATATGTCTGAGGTCTTGCTCCAATCACTTCATCAAGATGTCTTCATATTTACGAACAAATAGAGCTGTTTTAGGATATTTAAGGGAAAAGCCAAGAGAGTTTTGTGGTAAAAGAAGAATGACTGGCACTCTTTCCAGTATCAGGTCAGGTAATATGTACAGCATGTAATATGACTGGCAAAATTACATTATAATTACATTAAGAAATGATCAAATTTAGAACGATTTCCCACGTGTTGGATCATGAAACAGATGATTTAGAGGACACGGTCTACCCAGAAAGACAAGCCAACTGCAAAATTAGGCAGTAGTTTGAATTCCTTACACTTAAAATGACACAAGGCGTGTATCAAATCCATCATAAATAAGTGTGAGAAAGATTGTCAATGCTGTAATGCTCGTGACCCTGTGACTTAACTCTCCAGCTGTGACATAATACAAAAGGATAGGGCCTCCCTGCAGAATGAGGGGAGTGGCCCTTGAGACTCCCATTTCTCACAGATATTCAAAAGCCTCTGACTGAAAGGGGGCCTGCCCTCCAAAGCTCAACCCCCCACCCCCCGCCACAGGGGCTGTAGGGGTCTGCTCTGTGCACCTCTCTTGACCCATTGAGAGGCTTAACTTAAATCCCAACTCTTCATATGTACACATTACATGCAGAACATACACAAAACGAATGACATGTATTTATCACTAAAGCCCAAGTTACTAACTTGTGTAACGATATATCTGTAAGAGACAGTAGTTAGTGACAGATTCCTTACCTTAGAATATCCCCAGGCGTCAGGCTGGATCCGGAAAGTTTTTGCGTAGCAGTACCCTTGCGCGTCGGTAGGCGGCGTCGTGCGGCTCCGCGTCCGTCGTCGGCGTCGTGATCGCCGGGATGACGTCGCGGGCAGTACTTAGGCGCCGCCCCTGCGCGCTGACGTCAGTTCTGTACACGACTTTCCGCGCTAGGAACGCAGAGCCATGCAAGAAGCTGACATAGGTGTCTGAAAAATACTAGGGCCCTGAAAGGGATGTCCTTAACCCTAGAAATCAGTTCGCAGAACGGGGAGGATGGGTGGGCGGTGAGGAATCTGTCACTAACTACTGTCTCTTACAGATATATCGTTACACAAGTTAGTAACTTGTGCATCTGAAAGAGACACGTTAGTGACAGATTCCTTACCTTAGAATAGATACCCCAGCAATACCAACCCCGGTGGTGGGTCTGCGAACAAAGATCAGACAAGGAAGTCCTGGAGGACAGAACGGCCAAAGAAGCCGTCCCTCCGGACCTGACTGTCAAGGCAGTAATGCTTTGTAAACGTGTGCAGCGAGGCCCACGTAGCTGCCTGACAGATAACCGGCAGCGGAACACCGCGGCCCAAGGCCGTGGTAGCAGCCGTTGCCCTGGTGGAATGGGCACGCAGCCCAACAGGAGGCTCCTTCTTAGCCAAAGAATAGCAGGTCTTGATGCACAAGGTAACCCAGCGGGAGATGGTCCTCTTGTGCACCGCCCGACCTTTTTGGCGCCCACGTAGCCAACAAAGAGCTGGTCATCCACCCGGAAGTGTTTTGTGCGGTCAATATAGAAGGAGAGCGCACGTTTTGGGTCCAGACGGTGGAGCCTCTCTTCCTCTCTGGAAGGATGCGGAGGCGGAAAGAAGGTGGGCAAAGTGATGGTCTGCCCAATGTGGAAAGCAGTAACCACCTTTGGCAAGAAGGACGGACGCGTCCGAAGAACAACCTTGTCTGGATGAACAGACAGAAAGGGAGGTTTGCAAGACAGAGCCTGGAGCTCACTCACCCGCCGAGCGGAGGTGATGGCCACCAGAAAGGCTGTCTTCAGAGTCAGAAGACGAAGAGGACAGTTATGTAGAGGCTCAAAGGGAGCGCACATTAAAAAGGTAAGAACCAAGTTCAAGTCCCACTGAGGCATCACAAACGGAACAGGAGGGAAGAGGTGAGTAATGCCTTTTAAGAACCTGTTAACAACAGGGGACTTGAAAAGGGAGGGGCTGATCAGGGAGCCTGAGGAAGGCCGAGATAGCACAAAGATAACCCTTGATGGTACCCAGGGCAGAACCCTGTTGGGCCAGAGAGAGAAGGAACAGAAGGACCTCAGAAAGAGGGGCAGAAAGGGGATTCACAGCCTTTGCTGTGCACCATGCCACAAATTTGTTCCACCTGCAGGCGTATACCACCTTAGTGGAGGGACGCCTGGCTGCCAGAATCACATCACAAACTTCGGGAGGCAAGTCGAAAGGAATCAACTGCCGCCGCTCAATCTCCACGCAAACAGGTGTAGACTGGACAGGTTCGGGTGGAGGACCGTCCCCTGCTGCTGCGACAGAAGATCCTCCCGAAGAGGCAGACGGATCGGGGGATCTACGCTCATATTGAGTAGCTCGGGATACCAAACTCTTCGAGCCCAGTCCGGAGCCACAAGAATGACTTGGGCCCGGTCGTGCCGAATGTTCTTCAACACTCTGGGTAGAAGTGGTATAGGCGGAAAGGCGTACAATAGACCGCAACTCCACTCGTGACGAAAGCGTCGCCGAGCGAGTGCCGCCTTGGAAATTCCAACGCGCAGAACTGATGACATTGCGCGTTCTCTTCGGTGGCGAATAGATCTAACCAAGGCTCTCCCCACTGTAGAAAGAGTCCTTGCGCCACTTCCGAGTGAAGACGCCATTCGTGATCCATCATGCACCTGCGGCTGAGTTCGTCCGCCCTGGCGTTCAGCGAACCTGCCAGGTGTTGAACCATCAGGAACATGCCCTGATGTTCCAGCCATGTCCAGAGGCGCAGAGCCTCCTGACAAAGGGTCCACGACCCCACCCCGCCTTGTTTGTTGCAGTACCACATGGCAGTGGTGTTGTCTGTGAACACCAGGGAAGGAATGCCTTGAGTGCAAGTCGGATCGCCCGGAGCTCCAGAAGGTTGATATGGAGCCGGGACTCCGCCGGAGACCAGAGGCCTCTGATCTCCGCCTCTCCCATGTGACCGCCCCATCCCAGAAGGGACGCGTCCGTCACAACTGTGTGCTCTGGCTGGGGAAGGAGAGGGATCTGCCCATGACCCATTGCCGGTTCGAGAGCCACCACTGCAACTGTTTTGCAGTCCCCTCCGAGATCTGGACGTGATCGGACAGGTTGCCCTGGTGCTGCGCCCACTGGAACTTCAGGTCCCACTGCAGAGCCCGCATATGCCATCTGGCATGATTGACCAGCAGGATGCAGGAGGCCATGAGGCCCAGCAGCCTCAGGGTCATCCGTACCGAAACCCAGGATAAGGGCTGAAAGATCGGAATCATAGCCTGAATATCCCGGACTCGCCGTTCGGGAGGATAGGCCCGAAACTGCGTCGTGTCCAGAACTGCTCCGATGAAAAGGAGCTGTGGAGAAGGAATCAGATGCGACTTCGGCACATTGATGGAGAACCCCAGCGAGTGCAGGAGTTCGGCCGTAGTCTGGAGGTGGGAGACGACTGCCTGGGACGAGCCCGCCTTCAGCAGCCAGTCGTCGAGGTAGGGGAAGACTGAAACCCCTGCCCGGCGCAGATGAGCTGCGACCACCGCCATCACTTTCGTGAACACCCGAGGGGCACTGGTAAGGCCAAAGGGGAGCACGGTGAACTGAAAATGCTCGAGGCCTACCGTGAACCGAAGGTAACGCCGGTGGGCCGGCAGGACGGGGATGTGGAAATATGCGTCCTGCAAGTCCAACGCTACCAACCAGTCTCCAGGGTCGAGGGCAGTCAAGACCTGAGCTAGGGTTAGCATCTTGAACTTCTCCTTCCGGAGGAAGCGATTGACGTTCCGGAGGTCCAAGATAGGACGCATGTCCTCCTTGTCCTTTTGGGCACCAGAAAGTAGTGGGAGTAGCAACCACGCCCTACTTCTGGGGTCGGAACATGCTCGATGGCCCTCTTGGCCAAGAGGGCCGTGACTTCCTTCTGCAGAAGTACCAAGTGATCCCCTGACATGCGGTGGAATTGAGGTGGCATGGCTGGGGGGTGGACTCGAAGGGGAGGGAGTAGCCCCTTCGGACAATGTCCAAGACCCACCTGTCCGAGGTGATGGTACGCCAGTGGGGAAGGTGATGGCGGACCCTGCCCCCTACTGGCGTGCTGTGCACCTGAAAGGAGGGACTAGGAGGGTTTGGAGGCCGCGGACGGGTTGGAGGTGGTGGCCTGACCCGCACGCTGGTTGCCCGATCCGCCACGGCGGAATCCACGTCCTCGGCCACGCGAAGACGCCTGCTGCGCGGGCCGGTGGCTGGGCTGCTGACGTGAAGGGGCGCCCCTACCGTGGCCACGATAGGGGCAAAAAGCAGAAGTCAGCGGAGGGCGTGTAGCAGAAAGGCCCAGGGACTTTGCAGTAGCCCGTGAGTCCTTAAAGCGCTCCAACGCATGGTCTGCTTTGGACCCAAAAAGACCGACTCCATCAAAGGGCATGTCCATGAGAGTATTCTGGACATCCCCTGAAAAACCAGTGGTTCTCAGCCAGGCGTGGCGTCGTAGCGCCACCGTCGTTGCAATAGACCTGCCCAGCGAGTCGGCGGTATCAAGGCCACATCGAGTTGTGAATTTGGCCGCATCCCTTCCTTCCGCAATGGCGCGGGAAAGCAGTGTCTGGACCTCCTCAGAACACTGGGGCAAAACATTCGCCACCGAATCCCACAAGGAGTGGGTATATCGGCCCAAAAGGCAAGCGGTGTTGATGGACCGCAAGCCAGCACTGGAGGAAGAAAAACCCTTCTTCCCAAATTGATCCAGGCGTTTGGATTCCCTATCCAGAGGGGCGGTAGGGAAGGCGGTTTGGGAAGCGGAGGCTTGGACAACCAAGCTCTCAGGGGTGGGGTGGGGTGGACAGAGAGAAACAGGGGGTCGCCCGGAGCTGGGCGATGGCGTCGGGACACGTTCCTATCCACAGGAGCCCCTGTGTTGGGCTTGGACCAGGCACCCAAAAGAACGTCAGTGAGGGCGTCGTTAAACGGCAGCACAGTCTCCGTAGAGGAGGCTGCCGGCTGAAGCACCTCTGTCAAGAGATTAACCTTGACCGCCACAGCAGGGAGTTGGAGATGTAAGGCTCCAGCCGCCCTACGCAACACCGTAGCAAAATTGGCTCCCTCCTCCGTAGCCACGGGAGGAGACAGCATGCCAGTGTCAGGGGAAGTATCTAGACCACTGGCATCCCCTAGACCCTCTGTCCAGTCCTCATCGTACTGACACTGTTGTGTCAGAGGGTCATCAGACCCCTCCCAGTCCTCCTGGTCCTCCTCAGGTTCAAAATAAGGGGAGGAGGGACATTTGGGACCCAAGGTCTCATCGGCGCCGGAACCGGCGTCGAGCGGCGTCGGTCTGGGTCCATGTCCGGAGCCGGAAGGAACTGGGGAACGACGCCGCCCGGAGCCCCAGGCGGCGTCGAGAACGGCACCCGGAGACATCGGCGCCGGCGGAGGGTGTCGTTAGGTCGACCGGCGTCGATGGGGGTTGCGGAGCCGGGATCGAGGCCGGGGCCGGAGCCGGGATCGAGGCTGGAGGCACGGGCGACGCCGGGGCCGGAGCCGTCGGCGGCGCCGGAGCAACCCCATCAGGGCCCGCGGGGCCCGAAGGCGCACCGGAGGGACCTGGAGGCCCGAAGAGGCGGGCCATGGCCGACCGGAATTCGTGCACTTTGGCCGGATCCGCCCCCGAACCCGGGAAGGGCGGGTATTGCGGGGGCGACTCCACAGGCATGTCCGGGGCCGCGGGGACGGTGCCTGGAGGTGCCTCAGCCGAGTCGCGAGACCGGCGAGGCGAAGTCCTAGAGCGATGATGCTTTTTGGACTTTTTATGTTTCGACTTACCGGACGAAGAAGACTTCGATGCCGACGACCGGTGTGGACTCCGCGATCGACCCCTGGACCTCTCACGCGACCGGGGCTTCCGCGGAGCCGAATGCCGGGCCTCGAGAGCTTTCGAGACCGCTCTCGCAAAGCTTTCGGGTTGAGGGCCTGGCAGTCGGTACAAGACTCCGTGTCGTGGCCTCGGCCGAGGCAGAAGAGACACTCCCAATGCGGGTCGGTGACGGACATCATCCGAGCACAGGCGCCGCAACGTTTGAAACCGGGCATCCCTACGACACCTTGAAGAGAAAAACAGTGAAAAAATTCACCAAAAAGTATGGTCAAAAAATGACTAAGGCACTGCTCTTCCCGGATCTGCGCTTGCTGGCGCGGAAAAAGAAGAACTGACGTCAGCGCGCAGGGGTGGCGCCTAAGTACTGCCCGCGACGTCATCCCGGCGATCACGACGGACGCGGAGCCGCACGACGCCGCCTACCGACGCGCAAGGGTACTGCTACGCAAAAACTTTCCGGATCCAGCCTGACGCCTGGGGATATTCTAAGGTAAGGAATCTGTCACTAACGTGTCTCTTTCAGATGTATATACTACAAAAGTGAAGGTGTTGTGTAGCGAGGCAGCTGAAGGTTGATCCGGGGTACACTGATCTTGCGAGGGATTATTGGATGGGGAGTTAAGTAGATACATACAGAATATAGCAAAGGTACGGCATACACATGCAAGCATTACACAGCGTAGGGCTAGTCCCAGGGCACAGCCACTGTCCAGGGTTCCAGTGACAAGAATTCAGAGGAGGTCCCATGAATTGAATCCGGATGGGGGGCATTGCAAGTGTCTAGACAGGGTTCTCCAAAGTCAGTCCTGGAGAGCCGGATCCATGCCAGATTTGGGATGATAACTACATTTATCTAAATGGAGATATGCTAAAAATCTGGCATGGATCCAGCCCTCCAGGATCAACTTTGGCGAACCCTGGTCTAAGAGGTAATTACAAGGTTGGGAAATGATGGCAGAAACGTGCCTTTCGCCCGTGCTTTTTAGTCCTGTGTAAAACTATATTAGCATATGCTGATGATAGTGCTAATGCTTGACTTTTCAGTGTGACACAGAGTATCATTAAGGGGACTCTGACTTGTGCAGGGACCAGGGAATCATAGGTAGGAAGGAAGTAATTGAATGATGGCTTCTTAAGCCTGAAAGAGAGTCCTGGTGCAGCGTTCTGTATGCCGAGAGAACATTGAGGAGTGCCTGATGGTCAGCATTCTCAAATCTGTAGTCAAGTCGAGTACAGTAAGGAGGCGGGGGTTGCCCGTCCACAATCTTGTGTTGCAACACGATCTGAAGACTAATCAATAGCCACACAGGGAGGGATTAGATTAGACCTTTTCTTGAAATTGGATATTTTCTCTATGATTTTAAATTTGAATGGGAGGAGAAAGTTGGGTTGAGGTTAACTAGGTCTTCACTGTCTAGGTAAGTTTTTCTTTAGGAGTATGAGCATTTGTGCAGTTTTTAGAGTCCGGCAGGATGTTTTGTGGGAGGGCTTTATTGGTTATATTGAAAAGCGGTAAACGTATTTCATTGGTTGGAAATTTCATTATGGTTTAAAGAATGGGATGTTCTTTGTAATTGATTATTTTGAGAATAATGGGTAAGCCCATGATGTATTTAACTTAAAGCAATTTCAAGTTGGTCCACTTGGGTGCAAGGCATGATGGGTGGCGACATGCCAATTTGGTTAGTCTTGATGCATGGAATAATTTTATTGATTATTTCTATGAACTGATAATTGGCTGTGCTGTATTTGTCTGCTGTATGGTACTGATAGGTTCTGCAGGTATTTAAAGCAGCGTTGGGATTTGCTCCTACTGGATGGTTCTGAGATACTTGATGTGTGATAGCCACTTTTGGCTGCTGCGATGCTCTTTCAGCCTGCTGAAAGGAGGCCTTCTAGTTATGTACAATGGCCAGGACACTGCCTTTTGAACCATTTATTCTCTCGTTTGTTAACAGAGCACAAGCTATCTGGGAGTAATAAGGTGCTGCAGTAAGTGGGTGGGTTACTTTTATGCTTCATAGATTCACTGAACATAGATTTTATTTCTGTACTTATATATGCGGGTGCTGATTGGAGGCTGCCTCAAACGGTTTTAGGGGGTGGGGGGTTACAGGTGAACAGGACTCCACCTTTGAAACAACAGAGATGTTAAAATTATATTAGGCTCACCTCGTCAAGGGGCCAAAGACATGCCACAACAGAGTTATATTCAAGATTTTCCAAAAGTCTCACAAAGTCTAATTCAAGGCAGTGGGGTAGAGGCAGTGAGGCTGACATTGGCTTGGAAGGTATTATTTAGAATCAAGTACTATATTTACCTTTGCTGTCGGCTGAATGGTGATGGAGAGGGAGAGTAATGTGGCATGAGCGAGTTGATGATGAAACCATTCAAGAGTTGAAGCTGCTGTTTTGCGGGTTTTGGTTGGTCACTGTATAGAATTGCTGTGTAATGGAATGAGACTGGAATGGCATAAGAGTCTGTCTACTCCTATTGTTTTGGGAGGAGTCAGGTGGTCAATGCCATAGAAGTGGTGAAGAGGTCGTGAGTCTTGCCTTGGATGTGTGTGCATACCGGGACCTGCTGGTTGAGTTCAAGTGTTCTTATGAAGTCAGTACGGCTGTTATCACCTTCTTGGTGGCGGTCTATCCTAGTCACTTAGAACCCCAGGGCACACTTTCTTGGTGTGTTTTCTGGATATATTTTTGCAGAAGATGGTGTTTTTACCCTGTGATGGTGTCACTGTTGATCAGGGTGAAAGTAGTTATTTGTAAGGGAGTGATGTGGGAGTGTCAGAAGAAGCATTCCATTGCAGTGAGGTTAGACTTACCAAAGGGTCAATGGCCACAGTGTTTTATAGATGCGAGTGTTCTTCCCTGTTGGTGATTTCAATCAAGGTGCTAAAAAATGCACCATTGTGGATGAGGGTGTCCAGGATGCTGGTGGAGGTGAGTGAGCCATGTTTCATTGGTGAAGAGCAGTTTTATGTTGTGATTTCTATAGTGTCTGTTATATTCATAATGAGGGTTGACTAAATGTGTTTAGTGATTAGTGGAAGTAGACACATTTGCTGGGGCGAGTAAATGGGAGGGATTTGCATAAGAATGAGCATGTGAATTCAGTACACTGTTATATAACTGGTGCACAAGAAACGTTACATCCTCCCTAGGCTGCAAACAAGATTCAACATGAGTAACCTGGTCTTTCATCACCTTCAGCTCTGGCTAACAAGACAAGAATGCTGTGAGACTGCAGTTGAAATATAATGGAAGATGGTAACTATTTCTCTGACCTTAATGGCTGGCGGTGGGAGGGAGGAAGGGTTATGTCCCGTGATCTGCTTCCAAATCGAATGACTCTGAATTTTGCTAGTTAAGTAGCACTACATAATACAGAAAATAGATGCAGGCATATTTAGGAAAAAGGGTATAAGCTTGGAGTTTATGCAAATAATATGTCTTTCCATGGACAACACAACATTTAGTTACAGCTGGTCTGGAAAACTTTGTAAAGTAGCTCTTTCATCATAACATTTACCATATTCCAGGAATGTATAAAGTTGTTTAGAAATCGAGTTCAACAAGTTTTAAATCAGTGAAGCTTTATGACAAAGGGTTAAACCATTGAAGCATGTGCTTTTAGAACTGAACGTCCATTCAAATGTGGTAACAATTAGGCCTCACTCAGACTCCAACCAAGAAGTCCCACTGTATCCACTTGGGAACTTGTGGAGCGCGAGCATCAATCATGATGCTGCAGATAAAAAACAATTATTTTCCATTGGTAAGTTTGAGCATGGATGATCAAACTGTGTTTGTTCCCTATGGTTCTCACATGTGCAACAAAGGGTATAATTTTTTGCAATCATATCAATTCATGCTTTAGACACTAGCAACAAATCTGCCTTTTCTGCTTGGTCACCCCAGATTTTATTGGGTTTTTCTGAACCATACTTTTGCTGGTTTTTTAACTCTGTGCACTTTACCCCTGCTGATTTTTAATAACTACTAAAAATAGTTGTTTAATACTTTTTCTAGATGGTCCCATTCCTGAGATACACTATTCACTTTTTCATCTGTACTCTGATTTTCTGCGTAGGACGGCTAGGCCTGCCACAGTAAAAATAACTTTTAGGGCCTAGTACCTGTAGTACCTAGTACCTGTAGGAACATG
Organism: Calotriton arnoldi; assembly: GCA_963921515.1. Classification (NCBI taxonomy): domain Eukaryota; kingdom Metazoa; phylum Chordata; class Amphibia; order Caudata; family Salamandridae; genus Calotriton; species Calotriton arnoldi. Next base: position 992,997 of record CAWUFW010000493.1, on the reverse strand, counting down.
GTAACATTTGTTTTCTCCAAGTCCCACTTTTAAATACCATGCACTCTACTTTGTGGGCTACAAGGCCTAAATAGGGGAGACTTAGTAATATCTAAGAGGAAGGTTTTTACCTATCAAAAAGGGTTATTTCAACAGGTCACACTGCAGATTTAAACTGCAACAGTCAGGCTACAACAGCAGGCCTGAAGACATGTTTTCCTTGTGACATTAGTGGATGGAGAAATAATTGCCACACTCCACAGGTGGCCTTTAAATTTCCATGCCATGGGTGCACTTTCTACACCATATTCTATGGCCTTAGAGGAGAGTTACACATGTCAATAAGGGATTAGTCAATTTCTATATGTTTTAGAAATTAGAGCACATACTCCGGGCACTGGGCAGCAGTGCCCTAGTGTACAGAGTCTACAAACCGGTAGAACATTCAGCAAAAGATGGGGGTGACCATGCAAAAAGGGGCATTGTCTCTCAATATTGCACATCTACCTTTCCTGCTTCCTATTCATGCTGCTAGTGACGTTCCAACCTTACAACAGTGGGAATACACCAGAGTGCCATGTGGACCGACTCTAGAGTAAATCAAAAGCTAGAAATGGTGCATCAGTGGGGAGAATGGAAACCTGAGGAATAGGTGAGTAAATATTCCTCTTTCTTTCATGCATCCATTTTATTGACTTCATAAACCAGATTGGGCACATACATAAGTTTAAAAAACAGCCAACCCGCGCCTATGCATAATTATTATTGAAGGAGTCCTTCATCTTGAACACTGAATTTTCCTACTCATGTTACTAGTTCGCCTGGTTACAGGGATTAACCTCGACTCACCTTTTAACCTGGAGCATGCTGAAGAAAGTCTTGGCTATTAAGCTGCCAGCAAGTTCGTTAGAGCGGTCCCTGCTGTTTCTTCTTTCACAAAATCAAGGCAAAGGTGGTATAGGAACGGCTAGGGCAAGGTCAAGACATTTCCTGACAACCCGAAGCTGCTTTGATCGAGCTGGAGGGCCGTCCAACACAAGGAGACAAGCATTTTGGGAAGGAAATGTGAAGGGCGCCCTGCTGCTCCTGGGGAAATTATACCTCGCTGGTGAAAAGATGGCAATCCACGTTGGAGAGCATGAAAATTATCTGACTTCCTTAAAAGACTGGGTCACACTGACAAGTCACACGAAGACGTATTCGAGTCTCTAGAAGAACAACATCTCGTTACAGCAGATGAAACATCCACCTACAACATGCTGCTGGCGTTGCATATGCCAAGCCCCATTCACACAGCCATCTGCTCGCACAAGTTCAAATCGCACGTGCGAATTGCCTTTGAAATTCAGAAGATGTAATCATATCTACTTGTCACTTGATTAAATCTTTTTCTAGGGGCTGTTAGTGGTCTTTAATGCTTTGGGAAGTTTGTGTACACCAACAAATGTACTTGGTTGTGGGTATTCACAAAACTTTCCACTGCTCAAGCACACCACGAACATGTTTGGAAATTTACTGCTGGGAAGGATAGGTGGAAATACGTTTCCACAACAGGAAGAGGAATCAAACACCCACAAAATTGGTGGAGGTGTAGAGGAGAGTGTCCCCACGCCACAAGAGAAAACAAGCATGTGCAATGCAATAGGACTCGCATTTACGAGAGTTTGAGCTATTGGCAATGCAATAACAAACTCTCGCAAATGCAAGACCTATTGCATTGCAAATATTTGTTTGTTTACTAGCGCCCATGCAGCGCTTTCACATTCATGGAGGCCGTGCCCCTTTCTTTAGACGAGCAGCGTCTAAAGAAAGGGGCGTGGCCGACATTAAAGTGAAACCGCGGCTTGGGGCGCTTTGACAAAAAAAAAGCATCTGTTTGTCAAGTTGACAAACAGATGTTTTTTTTTTTAAACGCACCCATGCCACGCTTTCACTTTAATAGCGGCCGCGCACCTTTCTTTAGACGCGGCTTGTCTAAAGAAAGGTGTGTGGCCTCTATGAATGTGATAGCGTCGCATCAGTGCTAGTAAACAAACAAAAAAACAAAAAAATAAAATAAGTAAGTGCGGCCACTACACTTAAAGCGGACCGCGCTGCTAAAATAAACAAAGAAAGAAACGCACCTACTATAGTTAAAGCGGCTCACCATTAGTAAATAAAATAAAAGTGGGCGGCGTGCTGGGACATAGTGGGTGGAATAGGGGCAAATCATTAAACAAAATAGCGCTCACAGCCAAGATAAAGCAGACCGTGTAACAAGACAAGTAAAAGGTCCAGTCGTTATGGCAGGTAACAAATGCAGACAAGGCAGTACCAAGGAGGGACTAATAAGCCTAACAACGACTCGGAAGTCAGCGTTTACGAAGGACAATGACACAAGCCAATTAAAAATATGGGCGGAGAGTGGGAGGGGCTTCAAAGTCATACTCCAATACTGCATGCCTCGCAACAGCGCATGCACTGCCCAGGCTCGACCTAAAAAAGGTTATCTGTATACAGCAAAAAAAGTTTAAAAGTGCTCCTTTTGCACACACATAGATACTCACTATGTACGTGTGCACACCCGAGAATGCCTTTGCATTGCCGTAAATGGAAATTCACAGAAGTAGCCCAGATGACTAAAACAATATTATTTGAGTGAAATGATGATGTTTTTTATAAACTATAAAAAAAATATGTATGAAACAAGGGTGAAGGAAGGCATATTGGTGGTGAATGACTGTGGATGTCACTTCATTAAATTGCAGTGGGTATTGGAATGGTCATTATGTACCAGCTAATATCTTGACCCCTTGTCCAGCAATTATCCCCTCAACCGCCACCTATTTCCTGCAAAGAGTCGAGTGAATGAGCAAGGAGTAAAAATTGCAGAAAGTTAACCGGGCTCTGCATACTCTCTGCTCTAGCTGTTGTCTTCATGATCCCGGAGACCAGGATTGGCAAGGGGTGCATAGCGTTACCACAGCAGTACCACTTGCAAGTAAGAGCTGCTATCCGCTGCTACACATAAACAGCATCAATAGATATGAAAGAGATGTTTGTAGCTTGCATATCCCATAATTTAAGTAGAACTGTTTGAACACACTGCTCCACCTTGAGTTGTGCAAGAGTCTTTGTTCCAAATCAAGTGGCAGCAACAGATGTTGATATCCACAACCACCTACTATAGCCTTAAAGTCTGCCGTAGCGGGCTCTACCAACCATTAAAGGATCGCTTCAGCATTAAAGCTAGGGCCTTTAACAAGGAAGCTGGCCTTTAAGGGTCGGTAGAGCCCACTACGGAGGGCTCTAAGGCTATTAGAACATTCAGCCCCAGATGGCAGAATGTTCTAATTTGTAAAACAAAGGCTTCACAGAGCCAGAAAGGATTGAAATCCCCTTAGGCTCCGTGAGGCCATAACATTGAACTGTTGGAGCTCCGGGATTCTACTGTCCATTAAAAGCCCGGAGCACTCCATTGTTTTCAATGGAGCTCCCAATATTCCAATGTTCTAATATAGCCTTATAGCCTTCGGCTCGGGCCTTTAACGCTGGAGCGGGCCTTGAATAGCCGGTATAGCCAGCTACGAAGGGCTATAAGGCTATTAGAACATTCTGCCACTAGAGGGCAGAATGTTCTAACAAATAAAACAAAGGCTTCAGGGAGTGCAAGGGGATTGAAATCCCCTCAGGCTCCCTGAAGCTTTTGTTCACAGCCACACCTGTGAACAAATAAACATTGGAATGTTGGAGCTCCGAGCTACTCCTTTGTTTTTAATGGAGCTCCCAACATTCCAATGTTCTAGTACTATTTAAATCCCACTCTCCAAACACCACCACACTGCTCCCGAAATCGCTGCTGCAGTTAAAATCCTGGGGCAATAATGAAGCACTCAAACCATGATTCTAGCATCTGATGGTGCTGGATAATTTATTATTTTCAGGATTGCCAGGGACGTTGTATAATCATTGTCATTTTATGTTGCCTTTGACTGACTTGCCACATGATCGAAAGTGCAATCGGTGCCTGAAACAGACATCTATACGAGTGTGTTATCCAAAGGTTTTATTCTTGAAACTGGTTTTAAATTCCAGGGAACATTTATGTAAATATCAGCTTTTTGTCTGTGCAGCGCCTTTGCTCACGCAATAAAAAACAACTGTTTGAAGTTGTAAATTAAAACCATCAGGTCCGTGTAGCTTGTAGACTTTTGTTTTTAGTTGGAATGTCCCAAATCATTTCCCCACAATTCCTGATCCGTGTTGCCTGTCTTTTCTCAGAAAGATGTTGCCAATTGCATTGTGGGCCGAGCAGTAAACTAATTATCATGTACAAATCCTTTTGTAATGTCTCTAATCCGATTAGTGGTAACAATGAAAGAAAACCAATTGTGCAGCTTTGAAAAATGCCTTGGTTAAAGTGGAATGATCCGGGAGTGGCGTCTAGGCAGACTCTCTGGGCAGCCATTCCAAGGCCCCTCGCCCAGAGGAGCTCGTGAATAGGGCCCCACTGGAGGCGATGGGGACATGGGTTAGCTTCTTGACGACAGCCCTCCGTTCCCTTTCATTCCACCCCGCACTTCCACCCGGGCCTAGGAGAGCCCTAAACACTTAACTCACAGCCAAGCCCGACGAACCTTGACCCCACTTAACGGCTGAAATTCTGCCTTGCAGGGTCTGTAACGAGCATTTTAATGAAGCGGGTGACAATATTACAACGTGTCAAACGAGCCATACCAAGTGCAGGAAATGAACCAATGTTCGCGCGGGCAGCCCTCTAAAACACCCGGGAGTCCAATTTTTGATCGTGAAAGGACCTTCACGAGTTTGTTAAGACACTTTCTCACCCGCTCCACGTCTGCGAAAGACACCAGGACAGCTGCCCCCTGAGGTCCATCGTTGAGGGACGTGTAATAATGTCTCTTGTTTTGTTCCCACTGGAGATGGAGCCAGACAGCATTGAAAAGATGGCAATCCACGTTGGAGAGCATGAAATTTATCTGACTTCCTTAAAAGACTAGTTCTGTCCTTCCATTCCTACTTTGGCCAGAGAAGTTGCCCAGGGGACAGCCATTCTCTTTGGAAAAACAAATATTTACCCTTTTCATGGATGGGTGATGCCTTTGAGAAGCATCTTTTCTCTTGCTGCATTTCAGATTGGCAACAGATTTTTCTGTTGTTTTTGTTGCCAGCACAGAGTGGATGCAGCTTTGAGAAAAGTTATCCAACTTTGCTGTTTGCTCACATGCTAAGGGTCCAGGAGAGCAAATAGTTACTGTTTTACATGAGCAATAAGCTTGGGAGGACAGGTTGCCATAGAATCCTAGTCATTGGAATTTTCACAGCCAGTATGCTGAACTGGTGCCTCTTTTTCAGATGTGTCACATAAGAGAGACAAGGAAAATAAAAGCATTATTGGGGAAATAACCGTTTGACCTGTTGACTGTTCACATGGTACTTCGAAGACTCCTTGCATCAATTATATTCTTATGTATTTGTTTGTAATTAAAAAAAATACATATCGTTTTGCAATTGCTTATTTTTCTTCTGCCTAAAAAAATCTACACTTCTCGTTTGGTCGGCTAATCAATAGTGAAATCAAAGTTCACTTATAAAAGGCACTTATATGTGACTCATTTTTTCTGCACATTACCCTGGAATTTGCCACTTCCCTCACAACTGTAATATTCGACGAATCCCTGGAATTCTTGGTTGACATGAAGCAAATATGCTGGAGGCAATATTTAATCAATTTGCATGTTGTTCAACATTAAAGAGCCTAGCTCCACTGCCATGCAGTGGAAAATAGTATGCATCTGGTCTCCATCGCAGGGTCATGGAAATCTGTGTCAAAGCAGAGGAAATCCTAAAATGTCACAGTTGCTAATCAAACGACTGCCTGACAGCAGTGCAATCCAAGCCAATAACTATGTTCCACAAGCAGTGTCCTGCTATGTGCTTTGGAGTGGGAAGTGGAGACTGTTCCCACCACCAGCTCCGCAAGCCCTACCCAGATCCAACCTCTAATTGAAGCTGACAACTGCACAACAATAAATAACTGGAGTCATGTGGGGGGAGTGACAGTCACAGACAATGTGTAAGAAATTCATGACTTCTATGAGTTCTGCACAAATTCCTTTCTACTGAGGCTCTCATTCAAGTGCAATGCAGCCTGAGAGAACACACACACATAAGTTAAGGGTAGTTAGTGGGGTATGCACTTGCTGCTTCATCCCTCGAGTTTGACAAATGGGGTATCTTTTATTTGGTTTAAAGCAGCACCTGTAGTGCATAGTGCTATTAAATAGAAAAACTGCAATGACAAGTCACACACAAAAAAGGCTACTCTTAGTTTTGAGAGTTGGTGGCACGTGTTTTATTTCCAGTGTGTGAGAGGAGCCATATGTTGTGAGTATTTCCATCATGAATGAGCTACCACACATTTTCATTATTGGAAGTATTGCATGATATTTCTAGTGTATGGTGTCATACTGTATATTTCCAGTGTGAGCGTGAAGTCACATGATGTATTTCCAATGTGAGTGTGGTGCCACAAGTTGTGAGCATTTGCAGTGTGAGTCTAGTGTATACAATCAGAGTATTCCTATTGTGTGGTCTATGGTGTTCCCTGTGGGAGGGATGCGCCACGTGTTCCATTTCTTGTGTGACTGTGGTGCCACTTACTGTATTTCCAGTGTGATTATGATCTCACGTGTTACGTTTCATATGTGGATGCAGTGGTAAGTCATATGGGTATTTCCACTGTGAGTGGGAGACCACCAGTACTGTGTGATTCCAGTGCACAACTGGATGTTTTAAATGTGACTGAGGTGTCATATGTAGGGCACAATTCCAGTGTGCATTCAGTGATACGTGTTGTATTTCCAATGAGATTGTGGTGGCCAATATTGTGAGAGTTTCTAATTTTAATGTAATCTCACACGTTGTAGTTCCTGTGCCAGGGCAGTGCTACATGTTATATGTCCAGTGTGAGTGTGGTTTAAGATATCGTATATCCTGTGATTGTGTTGTCCCGTGTGTCACGTGTTTTGCTTCCAGGGTCAGTGTGGTCTCATTTTTCCTAGGTTAATGTAGTGTCAAGTGTTGTTGGTATCCTCAGTGCCCCCCGTGGTGCCACCTGTTTTGAGTGTTTCCACTGTGAGTAAGGCACCCCATAGTGTAAGTGTCCCTTGTGTGAATGTGATATTCCATGTTGCATTTCCTGCGTGGGTGTAGTGCCACACTTTACGAGTGTTTCCAGTGTGTGTGGACTCACACCTTCTATTTTCTATGTAACAGTATTATCATGGGTTGGGAGTATCTGCGGTGAGGGTGCTGTCGCGTTTTGTGAGTGTTTACCATGTGAGTGTTTACACCTGGCATTCGTCCCAGCAATTCTCTCGAAATACTCTTCTGAAACTTGACAGTTAATACATCACCCAATCACGTATGTGTATTACAAACCTTTATGTTCCATGTGTAGTAAACTGACCAACAAAATGTGTTTGCCTTCGTCAGTCATATTCATACAGTCTATGCCAAGAACCCAACACTACTATTACCCACCACTGAGCTCGCAAACGTTATCACTGCCTGTTAAAACGAATGAATGAGTTTAGAACTTCTCTTACATGCATGCCGGGGTGTGGAGACGCATGGACAAGAAAGACTGGCAGCAAGTTCACGCCGCACTGTATAAGATCCATCGACGTCCTACTGTATTTTTAACTCTGGCCACTTAGGGGCACTCACGGCCCTTCTAATGATGCTCAGGCAGCCAGCGTCAATGGCTAGCGCACATCACACGCGCACACTTAGCTCGCGCGCAACTACGCCAGCTCACAAGTGACGGCAAAAGGCTATTGGTCCAACCAACTGCTTCCCCGCGTCACATAGGACGCGCGTGGCGTTGTGCAGCTGCTGTTCGAAGCGCGCATATCCCCCTGAAACACACAGGAGCAGGTTTGTTAATTGACTTAACATGAATCTGAAACCTTCATAATTTATTCCTAATGTGCTTTCAATACTCTAAACCGATTAGAGTCTGAAAGTTGCTGCTCCATGTGATCTGTACATGAATGGGTTTCGGGCCGGACTCAGAAATCTAACGGGGCAGATTTAAATGGCTCACAAACGTGGGAAGTTATTTTATCAGCCCGTCTGCCAGACCTTCACGTTCCTGCAGCAGAATGAAACCACCCCTTCGCGAAGCAAGGAACCAGTGGCTATACAATATCAGTTACGCACCTTGAATTTTGATTTAACAAAAAAAGGTACATATATCAAAAACAGTGTCTGACCTCAAGTTTCATTAAAGCCCTGCACAAATCATATTTATGGGGCTTTCGAATCCCCACACTTTTTGGGTCTCACCAAGACCTACTGTGGACAGCATGTTAACTTACAGTGGGTTTTGGGCAGTCCATTGCTTATCACTGGTTGACGTTCTTGCCAATCACATTTTATTGCCTCTGATTCGATGGCTTGCCTTCATCTTCTTGCTTTTCTCCTACCCTGGAGCATAACGTCTTTATTATACTTTTGACTGGATGACTTATATACTTCCACTGCTCATGTTCCGGGTCATACCTTATCTTCATTTGCCTTTCGGACCTCATAGGAGTTCATGTGTTAATCCCTTGCTCCCTGTGTGATGCTTCCTTTCCACCTCATCCAATGCTCTCTGTAGCCCTCCTTGCCCACAAGCTCATCCATTGTTTCTTACTCATCTCACTCGGCATTTTTGAAATTTTTTCTTACATTAAGCTCTCTTCCTGCTTTGTTCCCCCACCTTCTGCTGGCATTTAATGCATTAATTCTCCCCAACTTCATGATTCCTATTGCTCCCACACCCTTCTCCATCTTTTTTTCCTTAAAGTTATTTCCTATATCGGAAGTACTAGCAGCTACAATTGGCTGCTGGTCCTCTACCACAGAAAACATGCTTTCGCGAACATTTAACTTAATGTTTTTTATTTACAGCTCCGAGATTGGTGTCTGTCATCTTGGAATGGTAAATAAAAAACATCTAAATTGGCAGCCATACTGTGCTGTATGTGCACATACATACTGACGCATGCATGTCTATATGTCATCACACTTAACCGCTGTGGGGTCATGATGCATATGCACGCATGTGTCACCACGCATGCAAGCGTACATATCGTCACACTTTTTTTTTTGAGACAATACTTTTCAGCAACAAACAAGCATTTATTTTTATTTTTGCTGCTACTGAAAAACATTGGCAAAAGGCAATGGGAAAGCCAATGGGTCTGGGTTGACAAAGCCAAAAGGCAAGACCTTTTGGCTTTGTCAATGCTTGTTCCTAATGTTTCACGAAGAGTCAAAATTCCTGCATGAACAGTGAATTTATCTAAGAAATCCCGCCTGCATACATATTTGTTTAAAAACATAGACAAATCGCAGAAACATTTACAAAGACTTATAAAACCTAGTTTACAAAGTTATTGCAGAATAGGACGTAATGAAAAAGAAACATCGGGCAATGACACATTTATGGCATATTTCAAAAGTAAAGGAGACAATTATTCTATATTATGCACTTGCCTATTTTCAGGTATGCTGAATTTTAAAAATGGCTTTGTGAATTTTAAAAGGTTAGATCTAGCGTTTTGATAGATTTTTAATTACATTTTATTAGGGGGGAAAGATTTGTAAAGCTTCTCTAAACACCCTTCTGTGGCCTTGGTGTGCTCTTGGGTATTGGTACATATGAGGGAGGGACTGGAGAGTTAAGTTCAATATATTTTCAAGAATCAGGTGGTGAAGAACCAGTCGATCCTCTGGCATGGATGGAGTGTGCTGGCCCCTAACATGATCAGGCCTGGGCGTAGTTCGCTGAGTTTTGCTACGTGGAAGTCCGAGAAGTGACAAAAAAACTCTACAAAGTTCACAAGGTGCGGAGTGCAGTGGGAACTGCCGTTCACGCTAGTCTTCCTGCCGCTCGGGTAGAAATTCTACCCGAGCGGCAGCTCGCGAACTTACTGTTCGCGAGCAGGAGCGGGGAAAAAAACTCCGCTGCACTACGCGAAGCGGTGTTTCCTGTACTCCGCGAGCTCCGCGGAGCGCAGAAAACTCTGCAAACTCCGTGAAAGGAGCGGAGTTCACCGCCCAGGCCTGAACATAATGACAAAGCCCTGAAGAAGAGCAGGAGTCGAAACAGCCTGAGTGACGATGGTGATAGTGGTATTAGGCATCTGATTGGGGAATATCCGGCTATTTATTTAACAAGGTAACAAGAAGCTCAAATTTGCTCAATGTGCAAGCAATGAAATGTACACTATAAACTTTTATCTCAGTGGCATCTATGCACGGTGGATCACTAAAACCCACTTGCCCAAAAGCCGGCTTACAGACTGCGTCTCTTCATTGGCCAATCATGTTCAACGTTAGCAATGCCAAAGTTCACGGTCAGATTACACTCACTTGCTGCCATGAAGGGAGCACATCTTTTTCCCAATATGGCCTCATTCAACTAGCAGAAAACAGACCTGCTGCGCTCCCTCATGGCCAACTTCACTTGTTCAAAGGCTTTTGAAAGCTTGGAACATTTCAGGGATGTAGTTTTTAGGCGAACTTTGACCTTTAGCTGTTATTAACTACAGATGGGCACACGGACCTCCATTGACAGGCCCTCCTGTACAGACGAGGAAACCGAAACGCTAACAGATGCTTGCAACTCAGTTTACCCAGGACAGCTCCTTAATACGTCTGTCTATTATGCAGATACACAAACACAGACATACTCCTGAGGAAGTGGCTTAATACAACTGTAATACCTTCTCATACAACTTTCAGAATCCAACGTATTACTATATTATGCCTTGTCTATTTTACTTGCCAGTGCTATGTATGGTCAGGGCTTTACTTCCCAGTAAATTATTAAAGCAACAACGGATCCGTGCATAACACATATCACAGGAGCATTAGTATGCCGGATAAATCTAATTTAATGAGGCAGCAAATTCTTCCTTGTTCTTGCTAAAGAAGAAAACAAAAAAATTGAAAAACAAAAGTGTTAGTAAGTAGGAGTTAGTTTACGCAGTAAACTTAATATATCCTCTTAGAACTCCATGCTTATGAAGCAGTTAGCTGTGCGCTATCAACTCACAATTCGAGAAAATATGGACGCCCACTACTTAGCTCACAAAGGACGAGGACATTCTGAAGCCACCAGTCACTTGTAATAACCTATTATAAATGAATAGCAATCTAACTTTCTAAATACCTGTATTAAGGACATATTTATAGGGGTTTGCATAAATATACTTTTATGCTATTTCTATATAATTAACTCGCACCCTAGCTAACTGTGTTTTTAATAGCCCCTTAAACCTTGATGTTAAAGTCAATGCCTCACACAAAGGCATTGGTGTGCTTAACAACAAAGAAAGAACAGTCGTTTAAAGAGAGAAATGCAAATACCAAGTAAGTAGATATGAAAATGAGGCAAAGACAATAAAAAGCTACGAGCAAGCATAGTGAGCAGCGTATCCTTCAAAGCTCACTAGTTAATCGTTGATTAGGGATTGGAAAATTTTGACCGAAAAGATTATGGGAAATAGGGAGGTTATGATTGCATAGGAAGGAGGTTTTTGCAGATGTCTGTGTAGAGCAAATTCAGAGCAATCTACTACTACTGTGAAAAGCAGCCAAACTTCTTGCGATAAACAATATCGTGTGCTTCAGTTCATGTCGAGAAAAACAACTGTACAATAGCACCGCCAATCAGTTGAGGCAGAGAATGCACCCATGATAAAGAAAGTGCATTTATATATACTTTATTAATCTGTTAATATTATTTAATTTTCCAAGCAGTCACGGACCCCCTGAGAAGGCTTCCAGGACCAAAGGTTAAGAATCACAGCATCTTCTTTTTCCTCAAAACATTCTTCCCTGCAGCTGTAGAAGGGACGTACTTAGTCAGCTTACTAGTTAGAAAACAACTGCTGCTTCACTGTCACCCAGCATGTCAAATGATGGTAACTGCTAACCAGGGCATATTTGTATATAAATGTGGTAGCTATCAGTTCCACTTTTTGTACTACAATGGGACAGGGCATATCTCTTGAGATCAAACGAGGTGACAGGCTCACCACCTTCCTTTTCGTGCCCAATTTACCAAGATAACACACCAGTGTCACAGTAACAAAGACTTCTCTTACTTTACCTAAATTCGATATGCCACCTCTTCTGTCTTGACATCAGTTAATGAGGTAAACAACAGCACTGGGCAAAAAAACAGTTAATGACTGGCTAATTAGTATCTACTGGTTGAGTTTATGAGATACTATTGTGCTGACCTTTCCTAGTAGTCCAGATCTTTAAAGTCACCCCACTAACCAGTGATCCACGGAAAGTGTCTGACTCAGACCAAGGGCGACTTGAACCTAGATGAAACTGCACATAGAGATGTCCATAATTCTCCGATGGATTCCTGGAAGAATAAAGGATTTGCGATGTGGGATCTTGTTAAAATGGCTATAGATGTATTTGGAGTCAGCAACAACACATACATGGAGTAAGGCCTGGTAGTATTACTAGGCGCACAGCCAGTGCAGCGACTGAGTAAAGAAACTATGTTACCATGCAAGAATTCCAAGAGGCGCGGTGCGGAGCAACATACAGGCAACTCTCACAGACATCAATCAGACAATGTCAACTATCTGGGAGGGGCTAGCAAACGATGCAATTTAAGTCTCAGTCAATACAACTTAAAATATATTATTACATTTGCCAACCCAAAAATTCCATCCCAAATAAATGCCATCATGTAAAATCTCTTCCAAAAGTAATTTTAAAGTTCTCAGAAAACACTGACGATATATTCATTAATGCATTTTGCAAGTGCTTCTTTTTAACTCGTCCACATCCAAATATCAAACAGTTATAAAAATAAATTGTACAATATAAAAAAAATGCTATTTTTTAAAAAGTCACAGCACTCTCCATTGCAAAATAGCTCCCTTAAAGGTGTTGCCTTTATTCATCGTTTGATATGTCCTACTATTCCAAGCATGCTTTTTCAAAGTCTCACAACGAGATGCCAAGCCTTTTTTTTAAGCATGACAAATGTATTTGCTTCTGCTTTTAAAGAACTTGCTTCATTTAAAAAGGTTTACATGAGAATTTGACCACAGGCGCGTTTGTATGTAAATTCTTCTTCCCTGGAGCGACAGATAGGAAATTCAATTATAACTCTTAAAACACTTAACTTTGAATGATTTGATTTTCAGTCATTACATGAATTCATAAGAAGTTGGACATTGCTCGTCTGTCGTATGCGGTTCTGACAGACCTTGCTGGCCATAATGTTGTCCATTGCAAACCTTACAGGCAGCGTAACATGTGTTGTTAATTTCAAAGAGCTTGTTTAGAGAGATTAATTCATGGTTATAACCAAAAATCTGAGAATACACCAGCACAAATCTTATAGCAATATAACAGTCTAGCCTAAATGACGGGAATCAGCAGATACAATTAGGTTGGGCGCCTGTCTTTCTAGTTAATATGGCGACTTACATCCATATACATGTTTAACCACAATAAGGAACAGCTCAAATTGTAAGCATTCCTTCCTAACCCCAAAAGATCTCCAAAAATAGATGGTCTACCCACTGATGTTTTAGTTCTTCTCAAAGTTGCATTATTGACGATCCTTTCTCACCAAGGAAATTCAACCCTACTACATATGGATGACTCTTAGTGGTCAGACAAGGGTGCCAGACATTTTCCAAAATCAATCTTTCCTTTGCATCTCATATAAAGTTAGTTTTGATGGCGAAAAATAGCACTCAAATGCCGCCTTGGCAAACAGCAATTATAAAACATAAACTTTTGAAAAACAGTTAATTAAACTTTCAAACTTTGCCATGGTAAAATCTGTACTAAGTGAACTTTAAAAAAATAAAATGTATGCATTTATTTGTAAATATAAAATATTTCAGAAAAGGTATATTGAATAAAAGTAAATCCATTGGAATAGGAAATTACCCTGCAGGACATAGTATTAAAGTTTATTTATTACACGAGTAAAAAGTACGAACTCTTAGGTAATTAATACAGTCTGCTGTGGCAAACACATATAAACTTATGACCCGTTTGATAATGGCAAACTGGCAATTCTAGTGAGGGGATCAGAGGATATGGGCAATAAAACTTATGCAAGGGCAGTTAAATTCTATTTTTTAAAGCAATCATCCTCCAAGAAAAAGGAATGGAAATGTAAAATTGGATTCAGTGAACTTGCTTTCGTTTTGTTACTGCCTACTAAAAACATTATAAAAAATTGGATACAAGAAATTCTCTGGCTTTGCATCCCTCTTAGTTAAAATAAAGGTCTAAAACTTGATACCGTAGGATGGCATTGTTTTACGGTCCCTGAAAATGCACACGACCTCTGCAGTACAATAAGGAGAAATGAGTTGAAGTTATGTACAGGAGAATCTTTTCCATCTGTTCAAGTAACTTGTGATCTGCATGTATGGCTGGCTTTAGAGTATCTAAGGCTGGAATGTGTGTGCATAGGTGCATAAGAGGGAGAAGCAGAAAAACGACCATCAGCCTACAGATGGCAATTTCACAGCAATGGGTAAAAGTTAATTTGAATCCACCAGCAATAAGGTTGGGAAATGACAGACATCACACATTTGCGTACAGAAACCTGGAAGATACCAATATGATTTCAGTTGGTAAGCAAACACATGGTGGCTAATGATTTAACCTGAACTGGAACATCTACTTTTCCCAAGGCAAGTCCTGACTCGAGTACTCTTACTCTTTCTGCCACCAAGATCCACTATATGAAACTTACGATAGCCTTAGTAGTCGGACCTAGATCCACTGACTGAAGCGATAGGCCACGCCCAGCTTGAAAACTTATTTGCTGCATGCGGAGCCATCAACAGAGCTGTGTCAGATTATTTTGCCTAAAGACTAGTGATACAGCTTGGGTGTAAGTGAGTGTAAATGCCCACAAGCTAACAAAGGTCCTAGAACTGCAAAGTTCCAGAGGCAAGGAACAAATGAATGCTCACATCTTTTTGTGTGCACAGCCGATCCATGGCTGTAATGGAGTGATGTAAAGTACAAGGCTCTCTGAAAAAACTGTGTGTTGTATGCGATGATTGTGTTCACATTTTGGAAACATCACGAGTGATGAGAAATGAAGTATGAATCAAACAGTGCATGAGTACTAAAGTAGATACAGGAACATGAACTTCTATAAATAAGCAGTGGCAAAGCCAATACGTTTGACACTTGTGCTCAAATGCTGGCAAAAGCAATACATTTTTTTTGCAACAATGCTAAATCACTTTAGAAAGCAATTTCTCTATGTATAAAATGCATGGCTGTAATAAAGAAATAAGTATATGATGGCAAGGTGTACTTTGCAGATATAATAGGGCCCCCCATCACACCTTATTCCAGTAGAAGCAGAAGGCTACATCCTAACGTCAATAGAAAGAAGTTGAGGCTAAAATATTCCTGTGGGCTGATCTAAGATGTGACATCATGGAAAGTGCTGGGCATTTTCCCCTTGTTAAAATTAAGCAGGTTTGATCTACTGAAATTTAATGAAAGGTGAAAATGTTATCACTCCTGGGGCTGCATTATACGTTGTGCCCAGGGGCGCAACAGGCATGTGTACCTGCTTTGGGTGCCCTCGGGGCACAATAGTATTATACAGAAGGGGCCGCAGATGCTTGCGCGTCCTCTTCTGTAATACGGATAGCGGTGGAACACATTTAGGGAAAGCGCTATCATGAGAGGGCGTACCTTCGTTTGCATGTGGGTATGACCCCATGCAAATGAGGCAATTTGCGCTCGCACCATGTTATGGACATTGGCACAGAAGCAGACATGCACTTAGGAGGCGCACTGAAAGTGCGCCAGAAAAAGGTGGTGCACTTTCGGTGTGCCTCCTAAAGGCAGCCTGCTGCAGACGAGAATAGGGGTCATATGGACCCCCCAAACATACCTTTGCAGGCGGGTGCAGTCGCTCACTGCACCCGCCTGCTAGAGGATTTCTCTCCCCTCTTCAAAGTGCAGGCGGCATCCCGCCTGCACTGTGAAACATGGAACGACTTTGAAGCAGCCAATACGCATTTCACTTGAATGTGCTTCTGCATTTCACTTGAATGTGTAATAAGCGCACTGTCCCTGTTTGCATCGGGTGCACCTTTTGAAAGGTGCACCATGGCGCAAACAGGGGAAGTGCTCTGTATGTATAATACGGCCACTAGTAATTACCTGGTGCAATAAACACCATAGTTTTGATGGGATCAATTTAACAGCAAACCTGTAATCAAGCCCTTAGTGAAAATAGCAAAGGTCAATTGGCCAAGCCACTGAAAATCAAGTTAGGATCCAGACACCACCTTCTACCTATGACTTTAACAATGGAGACATCCTTAAAACAAAGAATTTAAATTAGAAACGATTCTTATAATTTGTCTTTGCACTAATTTGTTTTTTTTTTTACAGAGTTTTATATAGCGCGAACTTGACCCGAGGGTATCGGGTATCAGAGCGCTTTAGACGAGCACCAGTTACGTTACATGAGGACACATTCATTTTTGTTAGGCATGGGGAGATTAAGTGATTTGCCCAGAATCACAGGATGTTGCGCGTCCTTGCCGAGACTCGAATCCGGTTCCCCAGATTTCAGGTCAACCGCCCTAGCCGTTAGGCCAACTTCTCTCCCCTCTCATTATTTCCATGTTAAATAACATAATTGATCTATGAGGTATAGAAGGCCTGTAATATTTGTATGATCACCTGCGGCCATAATACAGACGCATCTGTAATAAACATTGGATCAAACACTTTTGCCTCAACTTGCTATTGAAAAGATTTCGCCCTGAGGCAGAAAGAGCTAAGTGGAACCACTGCTACACATACAAAACAAATGTGTTTGTTTATAAATCATTTTACTTGCGTATTAGAGGTGTAAACGATGATATCCTTGCCCAGGTGTATGTATAGAAACCTAAAGAATACAGCAGTGGTGTTTGTAATATTTTTGCTAGTTATGTAGTAAAATTGGAACTAACTGATGCTGCCTCCAAGCTAGTCAAATCTGAACATTAGAGAAAATACAATTTTCTATTTCTAATTAAATTAACATAATATAAATAGTGTGAAATCTGCTTAGTCCATATTTTTCCCTCATGCACATACTAGTTGCCCCATTCACTAATACACAAGGAGGAAAAATTTCTCAAATGTTTTGCACTGATATTCTATTTTTGCATCAGTTCTGAGTGACTGTAATATGACACTGCACTTTATATTCATATGCCAGGCTACTTTTGACGTCACGGATTCATTGTTTCTTTAATGCTGAATAGGAGAAATAGCCTGATAGTTCGTAATATGTTTAAGGTGTGATGTCACAAAATCTGCTGCCGGAGAAGGCACTGCACATTAAGAGCATCACTCCGAATACAAAGCAGCTGTTACTTAAACCCTCCATGAAATGCAGAGCTTTCCCTTTCGAGTAGCACTCTGTGAAGTTCCCATTGCAGTTGTTTAGATAAGGATCATTTAAAAAAAAAACATTTGCTTTGTTTTGTTTGAGCACTGCTTCTGGCATGCAGGACAGAGCACAACTCCTCCCTCCCATGAAGCTTGGTTTAAAAATGCCACACACCAGGGCGTATTATCACAATGTGAGGTAAGGCACTCTCAAAGTACACGAAAAGGGCTGAAATAACCCATTTAAATAGATGATACTTTTAGTTTTGATCATCTTTGCACTGTTCCTCCATACAGTTGATGTACAAGTTTGTAAATTTTCTGCAGGAAGCACCTAAAGTAGGCTGGTGCATTTGTCTTCTAGGCCTTATCAGCAATATTAAGTAAAACTAAAAAATGTCTAAGTAAGATTCATTTCATATTTGCATTTTCAACCCGTGTTTCATATTCTTCTGTTATAGTAGGATTTCACATACGTCCTTTGAAGATGTTCTCCATCACAGGGAGTATGACGCTAAATACTAAAATACTGTACAGTTTACTGTAACCCACCTCATAATTTTGAGGCCTGGTAAAGGAACTCTTCTAGGTAGTCATGGAACTCCTCTGTAACTTGTGAAATCTATTTAACAAATCGTTTGTGGACCTTTATACATATATAATCCATCACTGTGACAGGTTCTCATGGGATGCCCCTCCTCCAATTATATTCAATGAGTTGTATAAGCAAGTCTTGCCTATGGTACATTTTAGTGGTGTGTTTTAGTACAGGTGGGCAACCCAAGTAAGGATAGATCCAAATGTCTGGCTAGGGCTCCACCATTAGGTTCTGGCTCCAAAACAGAGAGAGAAAAAGCAGGGACAGCTGAGAAGGTATAAAAATTGGCTTTTTTTGCTTGAACTAAAAGAAGCACATGTAAATGAATACCTATTAGGAGCCAGCTGCACTTCACATGTGTCTTATGAACACCTCTAACCCACAGAATCCAGGGAGGGATCTCCCAAACCACCTTGTTTTGCTAATCTATTTAATTGCCGTCACTATCATTAACCAGTGATATTAACATGTCCTGCTTCACTTTTTGTTTACTGTACTTTCTTTTGAGCGATGTTTCATATATATAGTGTCACACTGATACAATGTGATATTTGTTTTATTGAATATAGTTTACTATTTTAGCTCATAAAGGAACTAGACACTTGTTGATAAGAAGCAGGCTGTCACTCAGAGGCTGAAATGCACAATGTGTGCCAAGAAACCTGAGCTTAAAGCCCAGCTTCCTCACTTGACCAAATTCTATGAGCCTAGGAAAATCTTTCTATTTCGTTGTGTCCCATTTTCCTTGATTGACCAATTTGAGAGCATCATGAAGTAATTCAGTACAAGATGTGCATTATACAAAAAAAGCCCTCCTGCACGGTTTAAAAGATAAAAATGTTGCTTCTTGTGTACGAAGAATATTGGCTGTTTTTAAAGTGCACACAACAAACTAATCTTTCTTGGCTGAGCCATGGCAACATCTTCAGGGCACAGATATATTACTGAATGTTTCTAGGTTTATGTTTAGAAACAATTGTTTTCTGTAAGTATTACTCAATGTACTCATAGAAACTAATTTATTGAACTGAAACACTTACAAATGTGAAACTAATAACCAGTTTTAGAATTTTAAAGCTGTTTTGTCATATTTTTACCTGACATTTGACCCAAATCTTGCAATGGCTCGATTTGTGCTTTGGCTCTTTGTTCAAAATCAGACGTTTCTTGAAGTTTGCTGTCATGCCTATCTCTCTGTTTTAGTCTTCAAAGTAATGCATTAAAATCCTAAATTAGTCAGATAAATTCTCCCCTCAAACTCCCTTTTTTTACAGAAAACAACAATAAACCTATAGTGCATTTCTCTAAGTCTGTGCTATGATAGATTCCCTTTCCGTGTGCGCTATTTTATAATATGATGAAGCAATAATGCAGGATATGTTGTCTTTCTTCGTTCAAATTCATTATACCAAAAACCCTCTTCAAGTTACTCATTCACATAAGTATGAAGTGTTCGTAGAATCATAAAGGTAATAAGATGTAGAAATATTCAAAAACATCATCAGCAGGATCCATAGAGGAGGTCGCCTGACTCTTTCAGTCTCGAATCTGTCTCAACGCTATTACCTTAACACTATTATTATATATTTTATTGTCTACTTTTACCACCTTAATACTTTATTGCCCTATACTTTTCTCTCTGACTGTTTTGATCCACACGAATCCCCTCATGTACTTCTTTTTAAACTTTTTCCCATAACATGTAAGGCGCTCTGATACCCTCGGGACTAGCTAGAGCTATATAAAACTCAAAAGTAAATAAATAAATACATTATTTTTCTTTGTGTGTGCCTGTCTTTTCCTCTATGCATTACTGGGTAGAATTTCCAGTTGTCCAAAAGCATATGAAGTTTTTCTGTGATGGTCTGCTATGGATAACATTTCAGCTAAATGCAGTTGCATCGTAGTAAGTGTTTGTAAGTGTCTAATCATGCTGCTGGTTTCAGTTGGTATTTCTTTTTAACGAGCTGATTTTGTATTTTTACTGGACAATGCCCAAATGCCCACATTTCACAAATGTACCTAGTTGAAACGATTTGTACCTAGCCAGTTAATTAAAAAAAAATCTTGGGAAGAACTCCCCCACCCCCCCAAAAAAAAAATCAATCAAGTAACCCCAGCTCATTGCTGCACACATCACTTCAAATGACATATTAGGTTAGGTCTGGTGGCAAAGTTACAGCCACAGTCATGCATAAATTGTGGCCACACTGACTTTTTGACAGCTTATTGTTACTTATTTAAACTAGTGTACTTTTTATATGCATTTTCACTATTGTATATCTCGCTTTTATTGCAGAACGTTTTGCCTATGAGAGGTCGTTATAAATACACCAACTGAGCAATCTGTTTCCCTGCATGGAAGAGCACAGGCAGGGAAACAGAAGTGTTCTTCCACCTGACGAGAGCATTTTCAAAGCTCCTGCGGGGTAGGAGCACATTCCTTTCCCTGCCCAAGCTCCTGCCATCTAGTTACTGTTGGCCCGAGGGGATTGTGTCCCCGCGGCCCATTTGGGCTTGGGAAGGGGGGGGCTGCACACCCCCTTCCCCAAAAAATAATGTATTTGGCCTCAGGGGGTGGGGGCCCCAGGGCCTCTACTGGCTAGGGGAGGGGCATGCGTCACCCCTCCCCTATTACAATACATTTAAGCCACGGGGAGAAGGCTCTATTTTTTACAATAGGGTTCGAGGGACTCTCTTGAGGGTCGCTCGAACTCTGTTCTACAGATGTATACATATTTCTGGAGCTAAATATTTCCAAACTATTGAAAGGATTTATACCAAGTCCCAAAAAGCACACTTTCTGGACCAAGATCTAGCTTTTTGCAGAATTTGGTGTAATTCCATTCAGCAGTTTCTGCTATGGAAAATGCATGGGGATTTTGCATTTTCGGACCCACCCTTTGTTCTCAGCCCCTGCTTGATGGATCACCCTGAAACTTTTCATGCACAATCTAGACAAAAAGTAGCACTTTTTTGGGAAGTTTCGTGAAGATTCGTCAAACGGCGCCAAAGTTATTAGCATAACAAAAAAGGCATTTCCTATGGAAATGCTGACTTAACTATAGCTACCCAGTAGCCATTGCCACTAGGCAATAATATTTGTCTATACACACACACACACACACAGACAAACACACACACACACACAAACATACAACGTATCCTACATTATAAATTAATGCTAGTCCAGCACTCTCCTTATTTTCTTACTACACAATTAGACAACCTCGCTCTCATTGACTGATTTGTCCCATTTTAGCAACAAATTGCTGCAGCCTGTTGTCAAATGAAAGCAGCATAACAGAAGGCAGCTGCCGGAGGTGTGAGCAGAACAGGGCGGTCCTCTTTAGACTGACGGAAAAGAGGTTGGAAGGAGCCTTTAATCTGAAACATAAATACCACAAACACCAATGGATACAAATTACCCTGGGCTTTTTGACACAAAATGGAGACCATGTGTAAATAGAGATTAGAGCTGTCAGAATAAATAAAGTTAATTGTCAGTGTAAACTGCTTTGCTCCCCGGCTCAGCCTCTTGAAAAGCAATTGCTTTGTGCACACACAATCAGCCACGCGGGGGCAACAGCTATTAGAAGAGCGCATTACATTGAACATGGGCCTAATGTCAGTAATAGAAGCATCAGCTGCAATTCATTAATGAAATGTTGGTTACCAAAATGATCCCATAATGCCCATCCACTGATTCTTTGGCCTACTGGTAAAAACTGTTTTGTTCAACATTGGTTTGATAACATAAATATGAGAAAAGGAATTTGCTTACTTCTTTTTCGAGGCAAATGAGATCTTACAATGCGGATTTCCAATGATAAACAACAAACTATTTGCCCTATGTCCAAGTAATATGTATGGCTAAACGCATTGAATGCACTGATAGTAAAATATCTTGCTTCATTTTGTTGTTTTCTTTGTAATAAAATAAATACAAAAGTAAATCCAAAAGTGTTAAAACACACAAAATATTTTTCCTTCAACTACAACGCTAAAATGACACATGTTTGATGATATGGCTGATACAAAGCACAAAAGGTGTGGGAGGGGTGCAAGAATCTGTACCCCTGCTGCAGCGCCACACTATAATCAGGCAAACTCATGAGGAGCGGGCTGGTTCTGCAGCCAACCAGGGTCGGACTGGCATATAGGGCAATCAGGCAGTGGGCGAAGGGCTGGTCTGACAAGCCAGTGTGTGGACCAGCTTTTGACTGTTTGGGGGCCTCTTTATGGCCTAGTGAGCCACTTTTTACTGCTAATACCAGAACACTGCCTGCAGCAAGCTGAGATGCATGTGAGTTCCATACCTTGCAAAACACTTCCACATCGTGGCTTTACAAGTACAAAACTGGCACAATTTGCAAACATGAGCCACTTTTTTAGCTATCTGATTCACTACTAAGGGCCGCTTTTTAGTGCCCAGCCTATTTTCTGTCCCAATCTGGCTCTGCAGTCAACCTTAGCTCTGAGCTCACTTCCTTTTAACCACACATTTGATGTCTGTGTTCATGCTGTTAACTTCAGAGATGATTGTGCCTGAGACAACACTACACAGGACCTGTTGCTCCCCATTCACGTATTGTATTTAAAAACTATGGTGGCGCAATGTTTGGGGGTGGACGGCTTGCTGTTGCACTGTTATGGGAACCAGGCCTACGATAGGCCGACCAGACCTCGGTGAAACAGCGCTCCAACAACTTCTTTATAGGTCCTCCCATCCAGAGAGCTAGACTCAAACCCCGCTTACAATGCTACATGTCATTGGCAGAAGAGACTTGTAGGTGGGTCTAGGGCCAGGCATTGGAAGAACATGCACCTGCTGTCTCTCCAACACTGAAAATGGCTAAATGTCTGGTGCATGTAGTGATGGGCAGATGAATTATACAATTGTGCGGTAGGCTGCCGGCGGTGCACCAGTACACGCTGTTTTCCTCAGATTCAAAAATGACCATGGCAGTAGCTTATCTCAAAAAGTGTCAAATAATGTGAGGTATCTTTGAGAAATGTCGGTCTTCTGACAGAGTTCTAAAGCAAATCTGCCTTTAGTATTAGGAGCATTCTACATGTAAAGTTAAAAACTAGACGTTCAACGGTGAAAAGCCATGCAATCTTCTGCTTGTCCCCTGAATCTGGGTTACATTTTCCTAAAATGAGCTACTAATTTAAGGAGAGCTAAATACAAAGAAACACTATTCGCCAATTACTCAAATACTAATATTTGATTTACCATTGTGCACTCCCAGCTCTCTAGACAGATTTGTTTTTTGAGTTAACAAACAAATGACCAGACAGACAGAAGTCTGTTGCAACCTGCAAATGGACTGAGTGTGATAGACTGCCTGAGCTTTCAGAACATGCTCTCATGACAGTGAGAATCATATTACAACCCAGGTAAGTACAAACATTGTGCTCGACATTCACTGAAGAGTGCCAAGGGCATTTGCTGCTGCTTTTTTGAAAGACGAGGGTGTCAAAAAAGAGTGACGGTCTAAACAGGAAGTGTTAAACAGCGACAGATACATGTGGACGAGACCTGGCTCATCGGCGGCTGTGGTGTCTGACAGTGCAGGTTGAGTCAACACCAGACAGGTTATTCAAAGAAACTACATGCTCCAGGCTTTTGGGTCTTTCAGAATATAGTTTATAAGCATAGTTGTGCTTGTCTCTGGATGGAGATGGGGCAGGGCGGATATTTTTTTCTTTTGGCCACATTTTGCAAAGGAATGTTCAAATCCCCTGCAGGGCGCTTAATTTTCTTGTAATTTTCATATAGTGCCTGGTAGCGAAGATTTAATTTACATAGCACTACAAATAACTGGCCTATTCTTGACTCCCCGCAAATATACTTATTTTATGGACAACAGAGGGATGCCAAGCTGAATTGGCACGGTCGTGATTTGACAACAACAGCTTGCACAATCCCCTGCACATAGATCTCAGCACCAAGTGGTTAGCTCACTGAGCTATCTTGCCTGTAATGAGCATTGGATGCACCGTTTATCACAGTATTACTGAAGTCAATGTAAAAGAGTATACTTCTGCAACCCAGAAAGCCATAGTATAGAAGTAAGCTTGTGAATGAGTTTCGAAGTAAAATATCATTGCATCATAGGCAAGACTATTTTGGAAAAATGAAATCCGGAAACGTACATTACTGGCAAAGCTGACACAAGCCCACCTAATTTTCCTGAATAACGCCTTAAAATAATTCTTTAAATGTGTACTACACTTGTAATAAGAGATCACGTCTAAGCACTCTTGTTGGGTGTAATTCAGTAAGAAGGCTATACAGCATTTTATCTAGCTACTGTCAAACCTTTTGTTTTTTTCTACACCTCAGTTTTGACCCGACTGAAACCCTAGACCTGAATACGAGCCCCATCCATCAGGCGCTCTGTGAAAAGAACCAGCCCCTTCCCTCAGGGACAGAGAACACTGAAAAACAGGAGTGAGGTCTAAAACAGGCCACGCCCACCAAGTTGTAGACGGGTATCCTGTTCTTAGAACAGGCATACACAGTAAAACATGACTGGTGGGTCAAAGCTGTCACGCCTTGCACAGTACTATGATACTTCTAAAGTGATCTGGGGAGAAAGATGGATTTCTCAATTATTATTTTTTTACCATTATGCTGGGTGCTGCCAGGATAAGGCCACATCTGTCTTTAGACAGGCGTGCCTGCAAACCTCTAGAATACAATGGAGCAAAATCTTTGTTCTATAGCAAACAGAACTATAGCAACAGCAACGGAAAGTCATATGTATGAAGCTACTCATTCTAACATTAATTTGGGAAGAACTCGGTCTACAGTCTCCGTTCTCCCGGGCCTTCCACGGCTTCCCTGTCACACTGCTTTCCAGATGCTATAGATCTATCTGCAACAGCAGGTTAGCAATCAAGCAGTATGCAAAACCCCCTGCGTGCCATAGCTGTGGTAGGCATGATCAGTCCAACGTGGTCAACAAGGGTTCCCCTAGAGTAGATTTAGGAATCAGGAAGGTCCTTAAAATCCAGAACTGCTGCAAAATCAGTGGGTCCTGATAAGCCACAATGTAGGGAAAAATTGTGCTCTTGTTGGTGCAGTTTTAAAGTTTCAAATATTCCAGTGATGATGCCCTACACCCAGTGGCGGCTCGCCGAGGGAGTGCTGCGGGGCGGTGTGGCAGGGGAGGGGCATGGTGGGGGGGTAGTGGAGTCCGACATACGACGGACAGCAGTAAGGTAAGTAATGAAATAAATAAAACAATTTGCCTTGCGCACGCTGCATCACCAACTCGGCGATGCAGCGCACGCAAGGTAAATAGTTTTATTTATTTCATTACTTACCTTACTCCTGTCCATCGTATGTCAGACTCCACTACCCCCCTACCCTGCCCCTCCCCCTCCCCCGCCCACTGGCCCGCAGCACTCCGTCGGCAAGCCGCCACTGCCTACACCCACATTTACACGGTGTAATTAGCAAACTCAGAGCTGGTTTAGGTCACTCCAAACATCCCTGCCAAATTCTGTGAATACTTCAAGGTGGCAGAGCTCGCTAACGTCTACCACGCCCCTTTGCCTTCAGAGTGAAACCTGCTCAAACGCAGAACAGAAGCAGGTGTCAATCTCTGGTCTTGCGGCCATTTGTTTTCTTCCTTCTCTAACCATGTGAGAACACTCTGGCAGCATCCAAGCAAGTTGACTGTTCCTCCTATGTTGAACTAAGGTGTACACACTTCATGCATGCTTTTTGAGGTTATCTTATGTCAGCAGAGATTAGTATAGTTCCGTAGTGTCATAACTGTGGCCTCGTATTTCTGTAGGTTACAGCACAAGAAAAGCTATTGTGCATTGAACTGGAGTAAGCTTGAATATATAGCAATTTATAACCTCTTTAAAAAGCAGAGTAGATTAGCGTGGGGTAGAATGCAAAGGCGTAGAGTGGAGTGGTACTGAGTAGAGTGCATTGGCATAGAGTGCAGAGCTACAGATAGTGTGGAGTGGCATAGAGTAGAGTGGTGCAGAGTAGAGTGGAGGGGTGCAGAGGGGAGTGGCCTCCACTCCAATCTATGCCACTGCACTCTAATCTACTCTGCAGCACTACACTCTACGCCCTTCTACTCTAAGCCACTCTACTGTACACCGCTGCACTCTACCCTGCACCACTTGACTCTATGCCACTTCACTCTACTCTGAAACAATCTATTCTATGCAACTGCACTCTGCTCCACTCTGCACACTGCACTCCACACCACTCTACGTCACTAAACTCTACCCTAAACCACTGCACTCTATGCCAATGCGCTCTACACCACTATATTCAAAACCAATGCACTTGATGCAACTGCACTATACGCCACTGTACTCTACACCATTGTACTTTACATGACTGCACTCTGCGCCACTCTATTCTACTCTGCACAACTGTACTCTATGCCACTTTACTCTTCACCACTCTACACTACACCAGTGCACTCTACTCTGCAACACCTCACTCCCTGCCACTGAACTCTGCACCACTGCACTCTACGCCACTGCACTCTACTCTGTACCACTCTATGCCACTCTACGCCAATGCACTCTATGCCACTCTACTCTGCATCACTCTATGCCACAGCACTCTTCAGCAAACCCACTCTATGCCATTGCACTCTACTCTGCAGCACTACACTACACCACTCTACTGTACGCCACTCTAAGACACTGCACTACATGTCATTGTCATTCTACTCTACCCCACTCTACTCTGCTCCATTGCACTCTATGCCACTGCACTCTAGGCCCCTCTAGTCTACTCTGCACCACTCTAATCTATGCCACTGCATTCTACGACACTCCCCTTTACAACACTCTATGCCACCTTATGCCACTGGACACTACTCCACGTCAATCTCCTCTGTGCCACAAATTGTTAGACATGCTGAACAGCAGCCATGCTAAAACACATTGGCAAAGCCAATAACTCTTGTATAGGCGAGGCCTATTGGCTTTGCCAATGCTTGTTATATTGGTTTCTGGCTCAGCTTGAATAGCTTTCTGTAAATTTAATGTTGGAAAACATAGTATTTTTTATTATTTATATATGTATATAGCAAAAAGTATTGATGCAATAGAAGCGCCTGACCTTATAAAAACTCTAGGTTGTTACAGAGAGCGTAACTTTAAGGACACAAATAATTCTCTACCACTACGTTTTCTCACGTCCTCAGTTGAAAAGGCAAACTCTTCCATAAATGGACTATGTACCGAAAATAACCGACCACCTACCTCTTTGGCATATAGTGCGCGCATGTCGTTTATGCATTTATATCCACATGGCCTTATAGTTCAGATTTGCTACAGTGTATTCAAACCTCTTCTCCGAGAGGCAGTCTTTTCCTAGAGGGCTAAAACAGACTCATTAATGTTGGGCTTTGTTTCACTTGCTATAGTAGCAGATTAACTTCTTCCATCTTGTGAGTTTTTGTACATTTATTTTAATTTTTAATAGACAATGAAAGCTACATGGCGAAACGTTCCATTTATTTTTAGACCCGCTCTTTCTTACATGTTATTTAAAGAGCTTGGATCTGGCCGCAGGATCGCTCTATCTGTAACCTCGAGCCCAGGCCTGGTCTTGCCGGAGCAATGATTAACAAGAGGGAGAGGAGGACCATGTTGCCCCGCACGACATACTTCGGAAGACCCTCCCTGCAGTTGTTTCTATGGGGGCGGTCAGTAATCATGGTCTCCCTCACAGCGAGAAATCTCATGCCTAGTGAAGTCGTGCCCACTGCTAATTAAGGCAGCACTGTAAAAGTCACACATGCAGTCATGGGGACCAAGTCTTCCAGCGGGTCGTCTTCTCACAATTTAAACTCCCTGCTGGGACCAGAAAAGGAAGTGAAATAACAAATTATGCACCTGATGCTCTAGTAGAACTGTAAAACCATAGGCAGTGCAGAAAGGTCAACCACTTCATTGTGCCAATGGAACTGCTGTCCAGGAAATAGGCCTCCAACAACAGAGAGTCTGATGACTACTGAAGGAGCATAGATGGGAGGAAGGCTCTTACCTTTGAAAGGAGAGTTATAGGATTTCAGGAAAAATCCACACCACGGACTCCTACTTTTGAAAAAAATCTCATGATTTTATAGAACTAAGAATATTTTTATTCCGTGTCCTCAATATTATTGAGCAAGATCATTTGTGTGCAAAGAAATAATAAAATAATAAACAGAAACATCATTAAACATTGTAATTAAAAGCTCAGATATTCTTTTGTTCTGATCCTGCACAGCACCAATATTTCCAAAAATAAGTAAACGTTTCTATTTTAGTAACATAACAAGTTAATCTATGAGGAATGGGTAAAAAAGAAGGGCTGATCATTTCATGCTATAAAATAATTAATAAATGCTAGAAAATAATAGGGTTCTCCAGTCCGCAAACACTGCTTGTGGTGATGACGACTTCTGTGAGAAGACCATAGGCAGATTAACAAAAAACTATTTACATATGTGAAGCCTAGCTTGTAAAATTGTTAGTGGGCGACCATGAGAAACTTCTGCTTGCCACTGCCAGAAAGGAACTTGAATGCAGTACTAGAAGATATCCACTTGGTCAATAACATCAAATGGATTTGCAAGAAACTGCTCTGTTAGATGTAACAGACTACATTAAAGACAAACTTGACAGTGGGGGCACGGCCGTTCTAATTATGTTGGCTCTATCGGCGACCTTCGATACAGTCCCCCACGAAAGACTGTTGGCTCGGCTGCATTCCATTGGGTTTGGAACTAAAGTGGTTGACTTCCTTCTAGGACGACAGAAGCCAAGAAGTATGAATCCCCCTTTTTGCATCCCCAATTCGGGACTTAAAAGTGGGAAGACCTCAGGGCTCGGCATTGAGCCCTACATTATTCAATGTCTATCTTACCCCTTTAGCCGTTCTTACTGAGGCATGTAGAGCTAAAGTTAGATCGTATACCGACGATACTCAGCTTCTCTTTACTTGTGAAAAGGGGGCAGAATTTGATGGGGGAATTATTAAATCCTGTCTTACTAATGTGTTCAACTGGTTGTCCATTAACCAACTAAAATGCAACCCCGACAAATCGGAGATTGAATTTTTATGGAGGTCTGGAGATCTTGGTGGCCTCAGAATGTCCCTCCTACCAACACTCTTCAGAGCTCGGTAAAAAACTTGGGAATTAAAATTGACAGTGCTCTGTCCCTGCAACCCCAAATTCAGTCTCTGGTGGGCACCTGCTTTGGGCTGCTACACACTCTGAAAAAATGTTTACCTCTTCTGTCAGTCGAAACTAGGAAAATAGTGATCCAGGCCATGATTACGTCCAGGCTTGACTATGGAAACGTACTGTATTTAGGTCTGCCTATCTTTTGAGCCATCTGCAAGTAGTTCAGAATGCGCCGGCCATAATAGTCCTCAATCTCGCTCCCAGAACCCATATGTCCCCACATCTAAAATCACTCCACTGGCTACCCATTAAAAAGAGGATTTTCTTTAAGACACTGGTCCTGGCTCATAAAGCACTGCATGAAAAAGAAGGAGGAGGATTTGTACTTATGCTCCTCCCAGGGCACTATGGTCAACTTTTGGCCATCTAGCCATCTTCCCTAAAAGTCACCGGGCCAGAATGAGTGGAAGATCCTTTTCCTATCTCGGGGCTAGGGCCTGGAACAAACTCCCTCTGGAACTTCGTGCTATCCCTGAACTCTCGGTTTACAGGAAGAAGCTGAAAACCTGGCTTTTTCAGCAAGTGATGTAATCTACCATCCTCTTGTATGCAGGAAACCTTTCTCCAGCGCCGGGACACTCCTCGGAGTAGGCGTGCGCTTTACAAATGCCTTTTTACTTCATTTCATGTCAAACATCACAAGAGCTGCTCTTTAAGGACACATCACATTTCTGGGATATTTAAGCATGTGTTGATAGTCAATGCTTTGACAAGGCAGGTATACTACCAGAATACTGAGTCTTAAATATTGTGCTCCAAAAATATTGTAGCCAGGATATCAATTACAAAAAACATGCAGGGTAATTGTAAGGTAAGTATAGATGGATAGTTAAATATAGTCTTACTATACTTAACTCCACATATATGTACCTATATATATATCTATAGATAGATCTATAGATATATAGATATATATATATATATATTTATATATATATCTATCTATATATATATATATTCACTGAAAAAACCATAGGTTTTAGGGACAGTTATAGTTAGTTGGACATTGCACTCGTACAAAACCCGTGAAATTCCCCCGTTATAGTTAGTTCAGCTAACTATAACTCGCACCCCCGCAATGCACTGCTGATGACGTCACATATTTTTATTATTTTTTTTAAGGAGGGGGGCTGCGTGGCCCCCCTCCTCAGGCCTCCTTTTGCACCGGGGAACCCATCCACCGGGGCAGGCCTTTATTTATTTATTTATTTTTCATTTATTTTTTGGGGGGGAGGGGGGCCACGTGGCCCCCCTCCCGGGCCACTACTTGCCCCGGGGACCCCATTCCCCGGGGCTGGCCCTCTCCGTTGGGGACCGTGGGGGTCCCCAATCCCCCACGGTCCCAGCCGGCTCCCGCGTCCCTCGGGAGCCGGCATTGCTTTCCACATGGGGAGCTGCTGACATGCAGCTCCCCATGTGGAAAGCTATCTGCTTTGCTTCATTGAAGCGAGAGCAGGTTTCCTGCTCTCGCTTCAATGAAGCAAAGCAGTTTGCAATGACAGGACGGGAGCCGCGAGGCTCCCGTCCTGTCATTGCAAACTACAGTGTCCCGGGGTGAGCACCCGGGACACTGCAGGAGCCGGCCCTGGGGGTGGCGATCCCCAGGGCCATCAATGGCTCCAGGAGAGGCCGCGCGGCCCCCTCCCCACATCTGCAAAGCCCGGGGAGGTGGTGGTCCCGGGGCTTCGGAGGTCCAAAACGGACCCCCATTTTAAATTTGTTAGTGCCCGGGGAGGTGGCGGTCCCGGGCGTGTGGGGGGCTGGAGCCCCCACACAGGTGATTTAATTTTAAAAAAGAAGCCCCGGGGTGGCGGTCCCCGGGGCTGCGGGAGGGCTCAGAGCCCTCCCGCACCATTTTGTTTAAAGCCCCGGGGGTGGCGGTCCCCGGGGCTTGGGAAGCCTTAGAGGCCCCCATATAATTAATAATAAAGCCCCGCATGCCCCCGGGACTTGGCCCACCCGGGGCCAATTAACCACGAGCGCGGGAGCCCGCGCTCGTTTTTTTTTTTATCGGCAGGATCCGCGCACCCAGCGCGTTTTCTGCCGATTTAAAAAAAAAAAAAACATTTTTTTGGGGCCCTGGGGGTCCTTGTAGGACCCCCTGAGCAGGGCTAGGGGGTCAGGGTGTTTCTACCGTGCCCCCTTTTTGCGTTTTGCGCCCTTGTTTTTGTCTTTTCTTGTCCCTCGGTTCTACCGAGGAACAAGATGGCTGCCAACACTTCC
This sequence comes from Calotriton arnoldi, assembly GCA_963921515.1. Taxonomy (NCBI): domain Eukaryota; kingdom Metazoa; phylum Chordata; class Amphibia; order Caudata; family Salamandridae; genus Calotriton; species Calotriton arnoldi. The sequence continues at coordinate 961,485 of CAWUFW010000493.1, read as the reverse complement.
TGGTTTGGAGTGTTGACAGCCAATTAGCATGCAGCTCGTGGTCGGGAGGGTGCGCGGATCCTCTGTGCCTCTAAATATCGAAACTTTTATTTTGGATTTTCTCAGCAACTACTGAACGGATTTACACCATTTTTAAAAAGGGTGCTTTCTGAACCAAGCACTACCTTTTTGCCAAATTTGGTGTAATTCCATTCAGCAGTTCGGGCTGTAGCCGTGGCTAAAATTTCCTATGGGAATTAACATGGAGAAAACGCGTTTTGGGACCCCCCTTTTTTCTCGGCCACCGCTTGACGAATCAACCCGAGACTTTCAGGGTAGGAGCGGAGCACCCCAACAAGTTGGAAGCTTTCGCGAAGATTCGTCAACCGGCGCAAGAGTTATTTCAAATAGAATGTTGCGGATTTCCTATGGATAAAGGTCCTAACTATAACTATCTACTGGCAACCGCCAGTAGATAATATATCTATATATATGATAGTCCCGGGAAAAACCAAAGGTTAAAATGACATGTTTTATCTGCCATTTTCACCCAACTATAACTTCATTTTAAACATACAAAACCACTGAAATTCACCAGTTATAGTTATCTCAAGTCACTATAACTCATGTTCTAAGGCAATTATAGCTCTCGCCCCAGTCATGTTCCGTTTTGTCATCAAAAACGTCATTGCAAATGTTGCAGTGATATTATCAATGATGTCATTGAAGATGTCACGAGTGATGGAATATGTGGGGTAACTGGTTAAGAAGGGCGTGAGTTATAGTTACTTTAGGGCACGAGTTATAGTAACATGAGATAACTGGTGAATTTCAGTTGTTTTGCATGTTTAAAGCAACATAATTTAACTGACATTTTAACCTAACTATAACATCACTTTTACCATACGTACACCCAACCCCCGCCACGTAGCGTGGGGTTGCCCACACGGCCTAGCCAGTGGCCAGGCCCTGTATCCAACACCCCGTCTAGCAGAAGGCCAGGCCTTATTTCAACCCCTCATGGTCAGCCAACCCCCGCAGCACACAGCCTTCAGCCGTGAGCAGCAGTGATTTGGCCGCAAGGCCTGACCACCCCCTGCAGGCACCCAAGCCCCTGTGTGCGATATGGCCTCGGAGCAGCCAACCCTACATCACTCATGGCCTTCTGCAACACCAAAATATAAAAAGTGAGCCTACTGGCTTTTTTAATAGGTAAGCATATCATCTTTCTCCAAAACTCGCCAATAAATGTAATCAAATGTATATTTCAGTATTCCACACAATGTAATGTTTATTAATATTGAAAAAATGTTTCATTAAATTTTATTAAAAACATCTGTGCTGTTTTCTTTTTACATAGTTTTTCTTTTTACATTTTGAGTCCTTCTTTTAACATTTTCAGCCCACATAATGCAATCATAAAAACAACCACATGAGGGCCTTGCTTTTTTTTTTTAATACATCTTCAGGCCACATAAAATGCAGCTATAAAATCAGCCCCTAGAGGGCGCTGAACTCCCAGCTCTAGAGCAAAATCTCCAGCCTGGGAAGGGCTTTAAAAAAATATGGCAAGTTCTCCTTGGGTCAAGGAGCAGTGAATAATATATAAGCGGCTCCTGCCGCTCATTTATTATTGGCTTTGTTGTCCTGGTGCCCACCTGGGGCACCCTTTTAAAAAAAATTATAATTGGGGAGGAAGGTTCCTTTACGGTTCCGGGGAACCCATCCCCGGGTCCTTTCTATTTATTTAAGGGAAAGGGGGCGGGCACGCCACTGCCACCCTGAGCCTCCTTGGGCCCCAGGGACTCTGTCCCCTGGAGTCTGTATCTTTAAATAAGGGGAGGAGGATGCACAGCTACCATCCCAGTGCCTCCTTGGCCCCAGGAATCCCATCCCCTTCTCTTTTTTAGGGGGAGGAGGGCATGTGGCCCCCTCTCAGAGCTTCCTTGGCCCTGGGGACCGCACCCCTCCCACCCCTCCCCCCCCCCCAAGACATTATCTTTAAGTAATGGATGGCGCACATTTCATGGCCCCAGGACCCAATACCCCAGGGCCTCTAGTGGATGCCCCAGTGACCACCCGGGGCACCCAAAAACCACAACGTTAGGGGATGATAGGGGAGCCCCAGCCAGCTTCCCGCAAGCTGCAGAACCCGCCATTGCTCCCACTCAGAGGGAGTCGCTATTTTTGCTTGGTTCCTTCGGTCGGGAGCAATGTGCGTTTCCCTGCCCGCAAAAAGATTTGTTGCCCACTGCAGAGGGAGAGAACAATGGTTAACATTCTTTTCCAGACCCAGTTAACTCTAATTTTCCAGTCTCAAAATTATAGGCCAGAACCAAAGGCATGGGTGCATAATGAGAGAGATATTAAGTAAGAGCAGCTGAAGTTGAAAGCTTGAGAGCATTAACATTATTAGCGTCTAACCTCACCCGCCCCACCATTGCAGCCAACACATCAAAGTAAACTGACCCTTCTCTGCCTTCTTCTTGCCCCTTCCACGGAAACTATAATGCAGGCTGTAAGAAATTAGAGTATTGGTTAAGGGGGTGCTACAAAAACAAAAAGGGAAAAAAAGAAAAATATACCATATGCCTAAGGCTGATGATAAAAATGTTGATTTTAAGACAAAACATTCACTGATATGGTTGTTTCACTAGTGATATTTTTGTAACAACAAGCTTTTCAGTTATGACACACATTTTATTATTATTTTATTTGTGAGGGAAGCAAGAATAAATTATCACCTAATCAATTACTCAAATCACAGACAGTTACACTGTTACAATATCACATAAACACTTTTCAACCTAAACTTTAAAAAGGAGTGCGGACAAAAAAAATAGAGGCTATTTAAAGTTAATATAAGAAAATAGAATTAAAAAACCATACTATGAACTAGCTTTGCAACTAAAGAGAAAGGAACTATTTTGGAGTAGGTGTGAACAATGTGCATAAGCCTTGTGCAGTCACTCAAAGCAAAGGGAGCTAATGAGTAAAGTGGGCTGACCCATTGCCCCATGCTATGGTGGGCAGAAGCAAACTGTGAGTGACAATTTAACAGACCAAAGGTTAAAGCCCTCTGACCAAAAAACCCACTTTGATGTATATTATGTTTGTTTTTTGCAAAAACAATAGCCTAGTGAAAACAGCTAACGCTGTCTCAAAGGCCTGACCTATAAATGTCGGAAGACTTCTGTTAACAACAAAATGAGAGTCTAAACTCTAGGAACAAAACCATAGCACAAATTGAGCCTTTGTGCTTTTTATGAAAGAAAGAGAAGCTGAAATATTGGGAATTCTTATTTCAATTAAAATGTTATCACTATATTCCAACATTCTGTTCAAAATATACAGTAACTTGAGTATGTCATGGAACATGCCTTTGAAGGCACATATAGGATACATTGCAGTGCTGGGGACAGAAAGTGGTGACAATGAACGATGTACGAACTGACTAGCTTAACTATTGTACAGCGTTAACTAAAACCATACAAGGTTACCAATTACTATGTGTTCTATTGGCCCATTCTTATGCTGTGAGCTCCACTAAACGGGGTAAGGTGAGATTTCGCTACAAGGCTGGAGCGCTTATTGTTGATTATCTGAGACTTAAAGTAAAAACAACTCCAAAGCCAGCTAACCCTCTTCCAATTTTTTGTCATGTCTCATTGCAAACGTGAAGTTGGTGCTAAGCAACCGGTGCAACACATCTTGTGAAAACAGCAGGGGACACAGAGCTCCAAACCAGACACTGTAGACAAGCTGCCACTTGCAGGCTTGTGCTCCTTGCACACCCCAACTGCCATTCACTTTTTGCTCAGCATATACCCTATGGGCATCTATTTGTTATGCGAGGCTTCCACAGGAAGCCTCCATCCTTTACACCAGACTCACTGCTATGACCTAGCAAAAGTTGATAACATTTAGAATTATAGATAGGTAACAGTGAGTCACTGGGGTGTTTTTCACTGAGCGGTTCTGAATGACATCAAATTGACAACGAGAGGGAAGCTTGTGTTTTCCATGATGTCAAAACCTTACCTGAAATCCCTAACCAACCCAGACCATCTTCCTTGCATTCCTCCCCCCTCCTGCAGCTGTGCTTCTGCTTTCATTAAAAGCAGACAAGCCATGTCCTCCAGGCCTGGTAGGCCTTTATGACGTAGCAACAGTGGGTAACGAGTTGAGTTATCAACTATTGCTACATCATAGCAGTGAGTTATGACATTTAGAAACGTCAGAGCAGTGAGTTATGACATTTAGAAACTGTAATAAATTATATAGGCTCTCTATTAGAGCCATACATAAGAGGACTCTTTCTCACTTTTGCTATGTCAAAGGACTTCCGGGCCAAGGTGATAGGACTCCCTGAGAGCTTGTCACAGCAGCACTGCTTGGCTATACTTTGATTGAAAGCAGAAAGCCCAGCTGCAGGAGGGGGAAGGAAGGCAGGGAAGGTGGTGGGGGCTGGTTAAAGATGGCAGGTAAGGTACTATTTTTCAAATCTGAGCCCCCGATTACTTTTCTGCCCCTGTGTAGCAGTTGAACGCAGTGGCAGATTACTTCGGGGGCCACACACAACATAAACTGATAGATGGGTGAAAAGTGAATTACGGGGATGTTTTACACCTCGGGTTCCGAGTGACATCAGAGACAACTTGAGCTGCGCTCTTGCTGTCTATTGGATGTCACTAAAAATCCCTCAGTGAAAAACATCTTATAATTCAATATTACCCATCTATAATGCTATATGTTTTATATATTGCTAACAGATCCCAAAGAATGGCAAAACACTTTACAACATGTAGTTAATAACGAGGATATAAACTTGCTCAGCATCGCCAGGTGGAACAGGTGAACAGATATAATACATAAACTAGTGAGGCAGATGAAAGCAATAAATATGTGTGGCCTGCATCAATACGCTCTCGCGGCATTCCAAAGATAAATGCATTTGAAGCAGGCAGCAATAGTATATTTGAAGAGAGCAGCAGTACAATTACCGAGAAACTGTACAAGATTAAAGAAAAAATGAAGAAAATAAAAAAAAACTTTAAAATAAAGAAATCGCGTAACCTTGCTAAAACTCTGATTTGGGCAGACTATGTTGCAAGTTTTAGTAATGCTGGTCTTTATTAAAACTAGAGTGCCATTTCTAGAGCTCGCACCCAAATGTGGATGTTCATAGTATTACTTCATGATTTAGGGACCCCACACAAATAAATCAGGAATAACGTTACGTAACAAGGACATGGCACAATCTTCAGCACTCTATTACTACCAGACGTTTAGTGTCACACACTTTTAGTGATGTTAATGGGCACTCCTGCATCATTCTTGGGCAGTGTCCATGGTATAAAAGTGCATTTATCAATTTACTGCGCTTTTTTGTCACAGGCCAAACATATTCTATCAAATCTGGGTGTGTCTTACTTGTTTAGTGTTGTATGATGATTTTGAGGTGGTATTACCATTTTTTTCCTGAAAACAACTACCTTTAATTTTTTTTTATATATACTGATAATGCCGACTGTATTTTTGAATTAATTTACAGGCTGATTCACTTGTTTTTTACATATCACAAACTAGGCAGCACAGGACTTCAGAGAGATAGATAAATCCAAACAAAAGGTAAAACCTACTAAGAAATGCTAAACAACGCTGTTAACTGAAAGCAGTAAGAATTCGTTGTTAGCCCGATAGCGGAATGTTCCACTTACACACAACCCATATGCTTAGATGCATTACCGAAAATGTAATCCCCACTGGGGGATGTCCTGTGGCACCGCTGCCCGGCATACGAGGTCTAGTATTGATTAAATCAGCAGGTCCTCTGCCTTCTCTGATGGTGCCAGGGCTCCAGGATGCCCTCCAAAACAAAATGTGGAGCACCCTCAAAAGACTCCACACTAGGTGCCCACGAGAAGACCTGCAAAAAGCAGGTCTTGTTTTTGGCAGTCACGTGCCTTCCTTTGGGGTATGTGTAATTTGGTGTTGTGCTGAACAGCATAGGAGGTGGGTGAGAATGTGTATGCAGCTCACCCCCTGCAAATCACTTGTGAGTAAATACTGCTGCAGAGTGCATCACGACCAGAGCTGTATCTTTCCAACTGTTCATCTGCAATGTTGGGTGCAGTGGCTTGGGTCTGTGCAGCATCCTGGGTCTGTGCGTGAATGAAACCGCACTGGCACTGAATCTCGGACAGGGCAAGGGGTGGGGGTGCAGTACCTTCTACCCTCCCCTCCATTTTCCATTCACTGCCCTGAGAAACTTTAATCACTATCGTTTAGCCCAGACAGAATGTCAAGTGGAATTTATAGGTCAGTCAGTGGAATGTCCCATGGAATGAAAAATACATTTTCACCAGAGGCTATGATCACCTTTGATCTTTCCTGGACATCTACTGCCATCAATCACCACCACCTGCTTTCCTGACCCCAACCCCCATGCTCGCCACATGGAGAGCTGACAATGGGTAGGGGGTCCCCATAACAAGTAAGAACTTGTGTTTCTCTTGTTCTCGCTATCATATTATAAATAGAACCCAGCATCACGGTTTTAAACTAAGGTGGCATCATTTTAGAGACACCTTCTTCAGCATAAATAATTTTTGGGTAATATGTTAAAAATTGCAGGTTCAAAGTTGAAATAGTTACTCTTGGGAAACCTCGTCAGAAAAGACGAACAACTTGTCGTCAAAGAAATGGACTAATATAAAAAAAAATTGCAGTAAGACCAGGAAAAAATATAAATAAATAACCTAACAGCATATCATGCGTTGAGTGCAAAGAATCTGTAGTGTCGTGAGAGATGCCCTCCGTGTCTGGTGAGAATGTGCGTGTGAGGCCAGAGGTTAGTGCATGCCACAGATTTATTACTGGAAGTTGATATGGGTGCACTTGGCAACTTGCTTGGTGGTCTGGGTTCCAGTCTGTTGTATCTGTTCTCTGCACTTCTCACACACTAGGTCTATTGTTCAGGTCACACTCGCTCCATTCATCAGAACTGGTAGGAAAAGCAGCTATTGAGGCTCATCTCTGTGACACTGAACTTTACACAAGGGCTCTGCGATTTACCAACAGGGTGAATGCTTCTCCTACCGCCCATGCCCACATGATGAAGCTGCAGCTCTGCGACTCAAACCTTGACGAGGCCTGGTGTCAAGCATGAAGGTCAGGGCCACTACCGCTGGTCACTCTCCATCCCAAATGTTGTAAGATCTCATAAAGAGTGACGTATGATCTGCTACTGATTTACGCCGTAATGATAATCCCTGATCTACTACATTACTCTCTGTTATGGCAAACGTTATCCGGTAGCTGCTTGTATAACTGAATTCCCCTTGATTCTACAGTGCACAGAATTGCTCATTAGGAAGTCATAGTATTAGCACTGAGCTCACTGAACACAAACCCATAGGTTTTGGGCATATATGCCAAAATCTTTGATTCAACATTAAACCCTGGGTCACTGTTGATCCCAATGCAGGGACAAAAAGTTATTAACAATTACCATAATCTTATTAGTATTTCCCATTGTTTTACAGATGGTGCCTGCCTGGATGCCCAATGTTATTACATCACTACCTGGCAGGAGCGCTTACCCACACTAAAGTAGAGTGTTGGGTGAATGCAATGCACACCGCTCACCACTGCATGCTTTGGCACCTAAAGTCATATAAGACACAGTATTAAAAATTACATCTGAACAGAAATAAATGGCAGTATCACCAGCTGCCACAGACTTTTTGAAGACCCCCACTGTTCAATGGGTCTTAATGAGATTAGAACCAGTTTTGCACTCGGGTCTTTATCAGGCAGCAGATTGTCTCCAATGACACCTGGCCTGTTGTATCTTTTTATGTGCGGAGTTCTCCGCACCGACGGCGGAATCTCTGCGCACGTAAACTTCCTATTAATTCAGAGTTTGTGAACTCCAAAACTTACACAAAAGTGTAAGCTTACCTTTGTGAATCAGGCCCTGTATGTCAAAAGTATACTAGCCCTCCGACAGAAATTAAGACAAGTCAAAAATGTATGAGAAAATTTGGACACAACTGTAGAAAGTTAGCTAATAATTATCAGGTCATTTTAGGGTGCTTAATATCGTTAAGTTTAGCCAAAGCTTGCATTTCTCACAAACACAGCAAAGGATCAAGCAAAGGATAGATGCAGCCGAAAACCAGCAGGGGATTCAATTTCAAAAATACGAAATGGAATCCAGAGGGAGCGCCAAGAAGTGTTAAGTGGGCAACTTCAGAGCTCTCACTCAACTGGAACACGAACAACCATCTTCTCAAAGAGCTGAAAGGTATATGCGTGAGTGAATGGTGCGGCCGCAGGACAACAGAATGGACATGAGGGTGTGAAATCGCTTTGCCATTGTGTTGCGAGGAATGCTGTGCATGCCAGCAGGAACACCACAAGACCTCAGCTGACCTAATGACCCCTTCAAGTGCATGCCGGTTATTAGTTCTGCATCATCGGTGACCCCCACAAAGGGCTGCTGACCTGTGAATGCTGACAGACCGGCAGCACAGCCTCTCCTGCCTTTTAACAAAATAAACATACTTTACTAATACATCATCACTCTGGATCCTACGCTTTTAAGGGTCTCTAGGCGATATCATTATTTTACTTTGCACCAGGTAAGTTATCTGAACAGCTTAACTTTTATGAAATACTGTCCCTAATAATACCATAAAATGTTCCCAACGTCAGCAACAATCCTACAGTGTGCCGCAGACCTTGCGCTCAATAGCATGGTATCAGAACAAGCAGCACCATGCGAAAGGCGGCCTTGAGAATGTGTGTCCACCTACAATGATTTCGGATTCCTAGTACGTCTGTCTGGGAGGAATTTGAAATGAGGACTTGTACAGGCAATGGCTCTGGCCTCCTTGGACTTGCACCCCAAGTGCAATGCCCATGGCCTCCCCCTTAATGAAAGAGATGCAAATACAAATGTATATCTTCTCACGGATAAGATTACATACAACACTACCCTTACCACTTTGCAAGAAATGTGATTGTGTGTTAATAACATTTTGATTTTAGGTGTGATGTATTGGTATAAATATTGTGAGGACATAAGCACTGCATTTGGAGTGTGATTTAATTGTTTGCATGGCTGTTATGCGTGTTAGCAATTGTCCTCCTAATCATAACTTATGAACTTCAGTGGTTATGCAGTTTTGATTTGTAACCATAACTGCACTTTACCCGTGTTTTTAGGTGAATCCATGAGGATTTGTTAAATTTAGGTTGAGGCGTTATAAGCAATGCTAACAATAACTACACTTTACCCTTGTTTCAGGGAACTTATTTTTTTTTTATCATATACCACAAAGAGTTCCATACGCCAAACCCTGCCCCGTCAGCCACCCCAGCAGGGATGGTCTTCAGTTGCTAACAGCAGGGTTGGGTCCGAAGCCAAACTTTGTAATTGTACTATATCTTTTTTTCCCCATTTTGTTTCACAGAATTCATGAATCATTTGCTGGATTTGAAAATCGTGAGACCTAGGAGGGTATGCAGAACTATGGGAGGATCAGGGATTCACTAATTCTTGAAAGCATTGGCAAATCCCAAAATAAAAATAATGTTTTAATAGTTATTTTATTCCTGGGTGGTGGTCACTCCACCATGTCACCTTCTTCCCTTTTTATTTTTATTTTTCTCCAACACGGTGCTCAGTGCACTGTGCTGGGTAATGGCGGCCGCTACGTAAACTAATGTGCAGCCAGCCAATCAGAGTACATCGGATTTGTGAATACACAGGCAGATTTGAGGATCTGCAATAAGCAACAGGAAACAAAGCTTTCTCGTCCAATGGTGCGCTTTAATTTTTTTAATTAGATTTATGAACCTACTGCAGGTTAGCTAATCTGAAAATTGATGGCTGAAATATTTCTAAAATGTAACCTCTTCATGCCAAGACTGGAACCCCTTTTTAAACACTAATTTCTAGAAACGTACTGAATTAATTTACAGCAAAGTAAAGGCACATCCTTGAGTAAAGTTCTATTTACATCTGTGTGTGGTGTAATTCTGTTAATCTGTTTATATGCTGAGAAGCAAAGAACCTTATGGAAGTTAAAATTGAGAATGTCACTTTTGGGACTGCACCTATTTTTAGGCTGCATCTTCATAGGTATGTATAAAATCCCCCATGAAGAACCCAAAGTGAATGTCTGTTTTTTGGAAAGTTTTGTGCAGATTTTTAGAATGAGGCCAAAGCCATTTAGAAAACAAAAATGCCTTTCCAATGGAAAGTTAGGTTTAACCATAAATACAGAGGCACTATCCAGACCTAAAAATGCCTTTTCAATATATACATATATATATATATTCTCATCAATATTTCCATTTCAGAAAAGCTCTCCTTATGAAACTCGCACACACCAGAGGCAAAATGGCCCTCATTTACAAATCAAAATCTTTATTTTATATGGCTGAAAGGCTTATCACATGAACATGCACAGCGGTTTTCAGCCCAAGTGGGTGTGCTGCTTTTAGTCTTATGTCTCTTATGTTGTACTGTTTTATGTTATGCAGATTTGTAGAGCACACTATCACCAGGGAGGGTATCCTGGTACTGACCAAGTATGAGTTTAGCAAACCTACGGCCATGTGGGACAACTCATGCCTTCGGCTTCTTGTGGAATTCAATAAGTGAGGAAGAAGCTATTATGTGTAGCAGCAGATCATTCAACGCTCTAGAAGTAATATAGGAGAAGGCTCGACCACTGGATCTGGTTTTCTGTATGAGTGGGATTTACGCAAGTAGGAGTCTAGACGAGTGGAAATGTCTGGAAGGTTTGTGAAAGCAAATTTGATTGTTGAGGTATGCTGGGCCAGCGTTATGTAATGCCTTGAAACTTGAACGAGGAGTTCGAATTTTGCTTTGTGTATAGGGAGCCAGTGGAGCTCCTTCAGGTGTGGTGTGATAGGAGTGCAGTGTGGGAGGTTAAGAGTAATTCTGGCTGCTGACTTCTGAATGGTCTGCAACATTCTGGTGAGTTTTTTGTTGATCACATCATACAGAGTATTCCTGTAATCCAGCATGCTTGTGACGAGGGCACGCATGGCGGTTTTTTGGTTGCTGAGTGGGAGCCATTTGGAAATCTTCTTCAGCATCTTCAGGGTATGAAAGCATGAAGCAGTGCCGGTGTCAACTTGGGGGGTAATGTTGAGTTTGTTGTCAATGACAATCCCGAGGTTCTTGGTGTAGGTGGTGGAGGTAGCTGTCGGTCCCAGTTCTACTGGCACTCTGAAAACAGCAGTTTCCCATAGGAAATGCTCCACTTCAAGGCTAGCAGATCATTGTTCCTTTAGTGTAAAATCCTATTAGAGGCTGCTGTTTTTCTGTAGTGAGTCGTTTGTGATCCTCCTTTAACCAACACTCTCAGATCTTCAAAATTTACGCTATCTCTGCTGATCCACTTTATTAATTTAAAATTCAGAGTTCAATTTGTTCATGAACTTTCTAGCTTTGGTTTAATTGCTCCTCCATACTATGAATAGGTTGCCAAATAAAGATGATATATATATTTATATTTGTATATATGCATGTATATATTTATATTACCTACAAATGCTCTGCAAAACAAGAAAGGGCTGGCACTCTGCCACAATCGGCCAATAAAAAAATGTTTATTGGTAACATCCACATCAGATAACTCCATGAATTCTTACCCTAGAGGGTAGGTTCTTTCTCAAGACAAAATGATAAAGGTTGTCTTAAAAAAAGACACAGGCCCCTAAGCAGTGTCTTTCTGGCAAACTGTGGAGGACTGGATTGTTGGTGATGTTACGGTGTAAGCCTCAACCATTGCTGTGCTTCCGAGTTGCTTGATCTGGAATCTCCCCCCCACAAAAAAAAACACACATACACACGTGTAGTATGTAATATGCTGTTTACCACTGCTGGCTGTGGAGTGATGCATAACTCACAAGAGGCAAAACCTCAAGTGGGTCATGATGCTCTCCCATTCCTCAACAATGGTAATGAATAGCATATTATACTCTGCACAAATACATATATGCTTTATGCCAGGGTATTTTTTCATTAAGATCAATGGGGTCACCCTGTCTCCCTCAGAACCTGGGTGTGTAATTACAAAGCTACAAGTGGTTCAGTTGGGTAAGCACCACGGGGTGCTGGTTCAGAACCAAAACATTTCTTCAAAATCACTATTGAATTGTACTAAACATTCATGAATTATACCACACCTACACCAAGTTAGCAAAAATATATTAATTAATTTGTTTTGATTATCTATTCTTCGGACCAATTTTGTAAACAATTTACACAGGAAATTATAAGGGCTGTCTTACAAAAGAACGCAATAACAAATACGCAAACATTTCAATGGGTGACTGTGGTGACATATAGTGAAATGAGTGACCTTTCAAATTCAGACAACAAACAAAACAATAACATAAATTCTCTGTCCTTCTCTGGTCTTTCACTCTAACTCGTACTATTTTCTAAATTAATCGCTATAGTGAGCCTGGACATGAGATGGTTACATGTCGACTTTTCGACCCTGTGGATATATGTGGATACATCAAATAGGGTCTTCAAAACAATGAATCTACTCCTCCGAGCCCAGATGGAGCTTGTCAACAAAACAACTCTTTTTTGTAGGGTAATCATCAATGTGTCTCCATTCGTAAATCTATCAGTGTTAACAGCTGTATTCCAACTTTCAGCTGTATCCCCACTGGACGTGCTCTTCGGCCTCCAGGGGGTAAGTAAAAACCGTTATTGGTTGCTACCATACAACCCGAATGGATTATTATAAAGATGTCCTAGTCCATCAAATTCAACTGCCCGCACCTCCACGAGTTCTCGGTTGTCGGGTGTCTCCCTCATTCAAGCCGCTAGGTTTGCCGCAACTGACATTTTACAGTGTATGCCTCAACCATTGCTGTGCTTCCGAGTTGCTTGATCTGGAATCTCCCTCGCTCCCCTCCCACAAAAAAATAACACACACACACACACACACACACACACACATGTGTAGTATGTAATATGCTATTTACCACTGCTGGCTGTGGAGTGATGCATGGCTTACAAGAGGCAAAACCTCAAGTGGGTCATGATGCCCTCCCATTCCTCAACAATGGTAGTGAATAGCATATTATACTCTGCACAAATACATATATGCTTTATGCCAGGGTATTTTTTCACGTCATTTTTTAACAACAGTTAATTAGTCAAAACTAGTACACTTCAACATGATTTTGAAAACAGCCTCTCCTAGACCTGACCTTCCTATTGGATTCATCAGATGCATGCATTTACATACTCAAAGAAGATGATCTTTTTAAATACTCTTTGTATATTTTAATATTGCTCACAACCCACGAAAGTCAGAGATGCGCTTTTCAGATGAACAAAGCTCCTTAAAGAAAATTTTGTGGGAACACAGAAAAATGGCACCTACATTCTAACTTCATATTTGGAAGCAAATCCAACAATCCCTCTCATAAAGTGCTCTTTTATGCAGTAGACTGCCTTAAGGCCAAATCTATTAAACTGATGCTGCACCATTCTAGGAGTAGGTTTCTCTTACAGCTCTTAGAGCACTTATACGAACTACATCGTGAAGGCAGGAAAAGGCACGATGGCAATGACAAAGGAAAATGATGAAACTTCACTGACTTCTGTGAAAGCTAGCCACATCTGCCACTTTAATATGAGGACACATTTTATTTGCCACTGTTCTAATAAGCCATTCAGTTATGTTTTTCATGAATAGAACATCCAGAAAAATAGAGACAAGTGCTCCAAGCCAATGCTACATAAAACAGATGAAGTCTAAGGATATGTAAGACCACCCGTGCGTGTATCTATAATATTATATATATATATATGTATATATATATATATATATATATATACATATATATATATACATATATATATATATACATATATATATAAGTATATATATATATATATATTACACAAATAGGGATAGTGCCTGTGTAGTTATGGTTAGGCCAGGCTTTCCATTTAAAAGCCATTATTTTGAGGTTGTGCCTATCAGACAGTGTAACTTGCCTGTTTGTGAAAAGAACTTCTGTCAGCTTAGATACTTCGGCTTAGAACTCCCAATTGCTTAACATTGGTTGGTTTTTATTGCCTCTCTCATTTGCTTTAGGCACTGCTTTTTTCTTTTTGATTACGTACACAACAAGAATGTAAGGGTTTTCCAGCTGTCCCCCTCATGTACTTCTCTTCCCCTTCCCTGACCTATGTGTTGCTCTTTCTCACCCATGTGCTTCTCCCCCAACCCCTCCATGTTGCACTGGCTCTCATTTGCTTCTCCCCATTGCTTTCTCGCCTGTGTGCTGTTACCCCTTCCATTTCTCCTGCGCTTTGCGTTGTACTCTCGTGCTAGTAGTTGTGTACTTCTCCCTATTCTCCCAGTTGCTTCCGCCCTCAGGGTTGCCTCTCCCACCTGCACCCTCTATGTTGCTTCCACCCCAGCCCTCCATGTGGCTACATTTCTACCCACACTCTCATGTTTGCCCCCCCAGCTGATCAGCTTGGATCAATAAATAAAAAAGGAAACAAAAGCACCTGCATCATTTTGTAGACACACACATGCAGGTTGCACCCAACTACAAAATGACATGACTACAGCCTTATAAAGCCTTTTTCAATTGGGTTCTGCTTTAGCCACACTGCACACATTGGGTATTTGTACAGCATCGCTAAAAACCACTGGCAAAGCCAATAGGTCCCAATGCTTGTTTGTTTTGCTAATAACTTTGGCACTGTTAATCAATTCTACATGAATCATTCCAAATACAAAATGTGTCCGCTTTGGGTTATTTGTGGCAAGTATTGTGAAAATCTATCAAGTAGGGGCTAAAAAAAGTGGGTGTCACATTTTCCATTGGAACTTCAAGAGGATCTTTCCTCCTCAATACAGGATAAAATGACTGAATGTAATTACACCAAACTTGGCATGGAAGTAGAACTTTACTCAAGAAGGTGCCTTTACTTTGTTTGGTGTATATCCATTCAGCAGTTTTAAAGAAATTATCCTTAAAATGTGTTCTGTTATAAGCATGAAGAAGCTACATTTTTGAGATATCTTTCTATACATAGATCGCCCGTGGATTTGCGAATCCATAGAAGATTTGTGAATTCAATTAAGAAAATAAAGACACCATTAAACCAGGGAGAATTTTTCTCCCATCGTCCATTTCAGATCTGCAAATTCAGCCACGCTCTGATTGGCTGGTCGTAACAGAAAAATGTATTTTGTGGCCGCCAATATCCAAAATGGTGCACTGCGTATGGTGTTAGGAAAATTTTTGAAAAATGCATAAGATTGACCCACTCTTACACCCAGGTGAATGTGGGGTGGCCCAAAGAGACTCCCCAGCATTAATATGTGTAGCCTTTCTAGATTCTACAGATCTTCCTTTAATCTCAGGATTCACAAATTCGACACACAATATGTGATTTCTGCTCGTTTCTAATCCACTCTGCACCTTGCCTTCATCTATGTGCAGACGCGGTTGGTCGCCCATGGTGGGTTGTGTGAACGGCCTGGTTGAAGGGAAGTCCCTACGGGCATCCCCTGAAACACATGACCAAAGGCTGTGTGCAGTGGGGTGGCTGCCCACAGCAGGATGGGTGGAGGACCTAGCTTAGGCCATGCCCCTGCAGCTGACCTCCACTGAACCCAGCCAAATGCTGTGCTCAGTGGGAGTCCGCCACCCATGGTGGGATGGCTGCAGAGCCCGCGGTGCTCATCTGAAGTTCTTGTGCAGATGGGGTTGGCCACCCACAAGGGACTGGGTGCAGAGCCTGGACAAATGCCAGGCTCTGCAGCACACTCTCACAATGCACAGCTGAAGGTTGTGCGCTGTGGGGATTGTCCATAAATAGAAGGCACAAGGAACAGTTGGATGTGGTATGTGATTTAAAAATAAAATCTCCAGGGAAAAACTAAGGTTAAAGTGAAGTTATGGTTTATGGTTTTATGACCTTAACATGCATTTAAAACTTAGTAACTCACTGAAAAAACATTTAAAGTGCAGTTATTCCCCTAAATCCCCTACCTACCACTGATATGCACCAGTTACATTTAGGTAAACTAAGCATAACTTGCGCCCCGTCATGCACTGCTTATGATCTTACCTGTGACATTACTCATGAAATGTTAAATTAAATCATTGATGACACCAACTATGCTAGTTGTGTTGACATTGGGCTGTAGTTGGGATTGGGAGTAAACAATGGATTGGGTGCAGGGCCTGGCTGTAGACACGGTCCAGTGCTAACCCCCTCTGTGGAAAGCTGAAAGCCCTGTGCAGCAGGGGGGTTGGTCGCTCACAAATGTTTCGATGCAAGTCCTGGCTGAATCCCATGCTCTGCAGCCTACCATGGCTGCAGAGTCAAAGGTTGTGCACAGTGGGGATTTTTGGCCCCCTTAAGACAGTTGGGTGCATGTTCTTCGACTAAAATCTGCTGTGCACCTCTGAAAGCCATGCGCAGTGGAGGCTTGTCGCCTAAGGAGGGTTGGCTGTAGGGCCTAACTGAAGACCAGGCCCTGCGGCACCCCCGTGCTGTGCACAGCCAAAGGCATTGTGACACAGCACTTTGTGATTCTGTTTTTTCCACTTTCAAAGCCTGCAGTTTTTACAAGTGGCCCAATTCATTGTGGATGCGCCATAGAGCCGTGGATGCTTGACCTGGGATAAGAGCACTTTCGTGCCTCATGAGTTGCATCTATTTGTTAGTGACAATGGAACGGTGTGATGTTGCTGCTCCAACAACGGGAACTCTGCAGTGCTGTTTCAGGAGTACAGCAGCATTTATGTACTCTGTTAGGGTCGTTAAACAGGCATCCCAACCCCTGGATGTATACAAGAGCTATGTTCTTGAGAATCAATGTCCCTTTTTTCCCCATCTCAGCTGTAGGATAGAAACATAATCTGCTATATTTACGCAAAAATCCAAACTTAGACACACAGTTTTGATATTATCTTTATTTATGAGGAAACAGCTCCAGTTTTCTCATTTCATTGTATTTTATATGACTTGAAAAGGACTTCTTAAAGGAAACAAAGACAATCTACAATCACTGCGACACTCGATGATCTCACTGTGTGACTAGACTACTTCAAGACGTGATTGCCATGACGTAAAATATATTTTAAAACTGATTTGGGATATTTTAGGACTTGGTGACAAATGATCAATCTATTTAGGTACCAGCGCCTTCTCGCAGTGTCCAATAGTGGTGCACTTTCTCTACAGTCTTTCCAGTAAGATATAAAGTAATAAAAGTTAAACAAACCGATAAAAAACAATTAGAACAACAAAAATAATGAATCATCGCATGAAACGTCATATACTTACAGTAAATCTGTGGTTTGGGTGCCAATAAATGCTGTAAATTAGAGCAAGCTGGCAGGTTCGGAGAAGCTGCCCATATATTAATCCTGAAATGAAATCAATATGCACTTGGAATATGCATAATAGGCTCCGTTAGTCTCATAGCTCTCAGCGTCCTAGCCAAATGGTATTATCCCAGAAAAATATCACAACTGATCAAAGTTGTATGCCCCTCATGGAAAGACTGCAAAACTGGCATTACAGTTGCAACCAGAGCTCTTCTTTCCATGTCTAACACAACAGGACCCAACCAGTGGGCCGGACACTTAAGTGGAAGATTTACTGTACACTCATAAAAGCACTTGTGTGTAAGGGAAGTAGTACTTCACGAGTACTCAATTGTATACTCTTACATGTCTTTGTCAATCAGACCCGAAACAACCAACTCCCTATTAGTAGAAGTGCAAAGAGGGCACAATCCTTTTAAATTGTTCTAACTGTATATGAATATTCTCATTTTACAACCATTTGAGATGTTTTGGGGCTGATTCACAAAGGCACATAATAGTATGAGAAAGAGTACTTCATATGTACTACTTTAAGTACTCAAAAATGCTTGTGAGTGGGCCCCAGTGTGCTCTAGATCTGCAGTATATTTAGCAGGTCACCCACAATCTCGCACAATAAATGCACACAATACCATCGAAAAACAACATTTGAAGTTATAAACTGCAGCTACTATGCAATTAGGGGGAACGTAGGTGTACGAAAGCATTAGTGAAACTGAGTAACTATGGGACCAGTGCATGAAGATATGTTCACTAAGAAGTCACTCCTTTTGCCTATCATTACACTGCGCTGCATCAGATTTACCAATTTGTTACAGACCAAACAACAAATTGCATTTATTCACAGAAATCCTGCTTTATGTATATTAAAGGGGCAGAATTCTCTCTGCGAATCATTGGAAATGGAGGTGCATGTAAAGCATGGGTACTCACAAACTTTCTCTCGGGGGCCAAATTTACAGTGTGGTTTGTGGCCGAGGGCCGCACCGGTGGGGGCGGGATCAGTAGGGGCAGAGCTGAGTAAAAAAAAAAAACTGTGACCATGAATGGTCGAACACAGGCCTCTGCAGTGGATGCATTAGTCCACTGAGCCACCAGACCCGGCATACACACACATACATATATATATTATCTACTGGCGGTCGCCAGTAGATAGTTATAGTTAGGACCTATAACGCCCCTGAAACCTATGGTTTTTTCAGTGAATATATATATATACACACACACATACATTTTATTATAGCGTGGGTAGCAGGCGCGCAACGCCCATAGGACGAAAAGGGCTTCAGCCCCCCCCACACACCCGCCCGTCGTGTGTCTTAGCCCGGGCTCTGTCCAGCCAGAGTTGATGAACTGGGCCCAAAGGGAGCAGACACAAGTTGGCACACAGAGTTTACAAACATCAATTGTACCCTATGTGTACCTGTAGAGGACGCTCTTGGGTTCGCCTATTCTAATCTAGGATGAAAGATGGCTTCTATGACCTTTGGCTGGTGACTAGCAGCTACAGGACCACGAACATGGTGTACCATGTGTGCATTAGTACCTGCATGGGGCAAGAGTGACCACATCCCTCCATGTCATCACTGAAAATGTTTCCATTTCCGAACTTTTCACCTGCAAATCAGTGCTATTGTTGTATTAGTAGAAGTAGCTCAAGGTAAGCAATCCAAGGTCACAATGGCCAGAATGCATTTCGCTGACGCATAAAACCCTAAGACTGGAGCAAGGAGATCCCCCTAAAGGGATCAAGCTGAAAGACCATAAGTAAACAGGTGGCATGTGTGCTGTGCAGCAGGTCACATGCGAATATTAGGTTTGTGAATAACATTCTCTTGTTACCATCAATGCATCACAAACTTATACCGCACAGATTCAGGATTGAAAATAGGTATTGCCATATATATATGCATAGGAAGTGACGAAGCAGCCAGAGCCCGGGAAGCAGAACGCCTGTAATATGGAATATTCTGCTCCATACTTTGGAACGTGTGTTGCACAGGTCGGTCAGTTTATACCAAACAATACACATATAAATAAGGCAAATTATTGTAGAGTTCTGGGCTTTCACACTGGCTCAGCACCATTATATTTTGCTAACAGCAGTGTCATAAAGAGACCTACCATCAGCTTCCTTTCCTTAGCGATTACTTACACTCCTCTTGAGCCCCGATGAAAGCTTGCCAAGGCAGACTGACAACAATTTTGGAAATCTGATACAGTTGTAGCTGAATTCTCATCCAGAGCACCTGGAGGTATCCCGAATAAGTGAACACGTGTATCCTGCATTCAACACACATTACAAACCACCATGAAAGCCACAGGTATCTGTGAACTTTGCCACCCAAGCGAGGAACATCTCGAGGCCTCTCTGTCTTGGTAAATAACTCACCTTGTTGCTCAGGGAAAGGCCACCTCCCAAAAGGCAGAAAAGTAAACACTGCACTTAGAAATGAGTAGAGCGTGAGAAGAAACAAGGAGGGTGGGCTATCGTGAGGGATTCGAGGATGACTTTGGGCACGGACAAAATAAACATGTGGTGCACTGTTCCACGGGGAATTAAATAAAACAAAGGCATCCATCAAGAGAAGAAAAACTCCGAAATCCAACTGTGGCTCTAATTACCTTAGTCACGTGCTGACAGCACAATCTACAGGAAGCTCATGCATTCACAGTCTGAGGATTGGTCATTGTTAAGCAGCGGAGGACAGGTTCTTAGACTCTATTATTTACTATTCATTCTGGATGAAGAAGTGCTTTGCAGAGAGCATCGTAACAGCGATCATTGCACCCCTGCTGCCATGGCACTTTCTGAAGGATGTTTCAGCAAGTGCGGTCAACCTAGAGGAAATACAGGGGAAACAGGAGCACCTTGCACCTTCAGCACAGGAAAGGTTATTCAATTATGGCAGATTTTTCCCTCAAACCTATGCTGAGTTCTACATCGAAGTCAAAGCAATTCTCACCAGTAAAAATGTACCTGTTTTTATTGGTCCTCCCTTTGTACATTCTTCAGCGCTTATAGGCCAATGGGTTTGTAGCCCTAGAACTGAATGATATCACTACCTCTTCTACTACTACCCACAACTACTAATAACAGTATTGATATTATTAAGGAGAATAACTGCACATCAGGAGATTGGGCTAACGACAAACGCAAAGCTGAAGGGCTATATGATGTCATGGCTCCTGAAATTGTTGTCTTCCACCAACTCTCATCCCACCTTGAAGACAGTGGCCTCCTCAGTGGCTCCTGGTCAGGCTTCAGACCCCATAGAGTTATTAAAACCATGTTAAGAAATATCAGAAAAAAGCTTCTCACTCTGTGGAAAATGTCTCTCCTTGTTCCCTAATACACCTGAACTTGCTGGTGGCATTTAGCACCATTGATCACTGTATTCTTCTCAGAGCTTAAACGTGGTGTAGGCATTGGTGGAACTGACCTCAAAGCGGGGGAACTTGGTTCGCGTCTCGGCAGGGATGCTCAACATCCTTTAATTCTGGGCAAATCGCTTAATCTCCCTGTGCCTAATAATATGAATGTGTCCATCTGTAATGCAACTGGTGCTTATGTAAAGCGCTCTGAAACCTTCGGGTAGAGTTTGCGCTATATAAAACTCAAAGAAAAAAAAAAATCATTGCCAAGAAGTCATCCAGCCACTCCCAGGCAGGCAAACTGGGTCCTTTCCTTTCACATCCAGGTCAATCAATCAGCATAATGTGCAGTGTCAATCAAGTCTGCCTTTCAATATCTACATGTAGCCTCCCTCCCAGATTTTCAACTCCTATGACAGTGGTGATCACTTGCACATGAACAACACACAACTCCTCATCGAGCCCGCTGGGAACTCCTCTGGCAATCAATCCACAGCATTTTGTGGCCTCTCCATTTCCATCTCTTGATGTTGAAAAGTAGGCTTTGCTTGAATGGGGACAAAGCTTGTATTCTCCTCAAGGGGTCGGCCAATCCTCACCAAATGCCCTTCACTTGACCAGGCACTAGATTTTACTCCACAGCCTGTGCCCAAAGACCACAGCGTGAGAGTTCTGTTTGACAGCAAGCTCTCTTTCATACCACAGATAAAAGCAGTCACTAAATTAGCCTTTTAGAAATGTCATCTGATGTGTAGTGTCCTTCCTCAGAAAGGTGACATTATGTTGACCATTTGACTTCTCACCTAAACAACTGCATTGGCCTGCACAACAAATCAGTCCCCAAACTCCAAAAGGTTAAAAAAAGATTCTACCCAACTATTATTTGGCCTAAATCAGCTCTCTAACCCCCATCCCAACCGGCCAAATCCCTGTTCAGGCCAGAACTGATTATAATGCAGCCAGAAAGCTCTACGTAGATGGTTCTCTAACCACATATGCAAGCAATGTGTCTCCTATCATACAGTTAGAAGTGTGTGATCTATAAATCAAAACTTACTCTTCATCCACTCATTTCGCCTCAAGACGTTTGGTGGGAGGTACATTACAATGGACTAACTTTAATTTGCATCTTAGACTGGACAAGAGCTTTCTGAAATTCAGGAAGCTTTTAAAACCCATCTTTTCTGGATGGAAGGGGCTGAGCAACCTGCACACTTAGAACAGTAAAATCTCCCAGCTCTGCCATGAAATTGAATTTATTAAAGTGCTTTCGCCCCACAATGTAAAAACATAGCTGCCTTTCGCATGAGCATTATTAAAAATAAATAAATTAAAATTTTACAAATACACTAAAATCACAACTTTGCAAATGATGCATTAACAAATAGTACACTAAAATAAAATCATATTTAAAACCCTTGGATCTAATGTAATATATCACCAGAAACTTGCAGAAACTCCTATTTCCTGCTGGACTTCTTAAACAACCTGAAGTTTCACAAGGATGCCCCAGCTTTTTCTCAACTATAGGCCAGTTGGTTTTCTTGTGTGGCCTGTTCTTTGCGTAAGATCTTGGCTATTGAATATACCTGGTCTTGTTGTGAAAGTTGTAAAACAGCATACAATCCTCCATGTCCTCTCTTTCGCCGAGCAGACATTTGTCTGAAACTGTGGGGTTTCTTCTGTTCTTAGTAGCAAGCAGCCACGCCACCACTTTACAATGAAGTCTTCTTTCTCTCTGGCCTGACCATTCCTTAGCTTGGTGTAAAGATAATGAGTGGGCTGCCCAAAAGGCAGAAGTTGGTGTCAGGGAGATAGTTTTCAGGAACAACCATGCTTCAGTTTGCATGTCTCTCTCTATCTGATCACTTAGTCACACTCTCCCAGAGATCAGGGAACGTGCTTGACTAGTCTGTCTCTACTAACCCATAGGCCTTCTCGCTCACTATCACTCTCCGCACTGTTTGCCTCTAATAAGAACGGTCAGGAAACTCCTTCCCTACATCTCAATATTAGAACATTGGAATGTTGGGAGCTCCATTGAAAACAATAGAGTGCTCCGGGCTTCTAATAGCTGGTAGAAGCCCGAAGCTCCAACATTCCAATGTTTGTTCACAGCTGTTGCTGTGAACAAAGGGCCTTATGGAGCCCGAAGCGATTTCAATCCCCTCGGGCTCCGTGAGGCCTTTGTTTTGCAAGTTAGAACAGTCTGCCCTCTAGGAGTGGAATGTTCTAATAGCCCTAGAGCCCTCAGTAGTGGGCTCTACCAGCCATTAAAGACCCACTCCCTTGTTAAACGCCCTAATCGGGGCCTTTAATGGCTGGTAGAGCCCGCTAGTCCGGGCTCTAAGGCTATATTAGACACTGGACCTGCTCTCACTACTCACGGTCACTCTCTAGTCGTCATTCTTTTTCACCCTTGTATCAGAAGTCTTGCTTCTCTCTGTCAGGCCATAGGTCTTCTGTGACTTCTCTCATGAGTTTTTCTCCTAGAGAGGCCTCACTCCGTAAGGTCAGGCCCTCAACCTGCAGCCCTGATACTGTCCCTCCTACAATACAAAGTCCTAGAGTAGACAGCCACCCATTTCGATGCTCTGGATACAGCTTTGCAGTGATTAAGAAGGCCTGGTTTAAAATGGGGAAGGCAAAGGTTCAAGCAGTAATTACATTACCACTGTCTTAAAATGTCATCATCTAAGTAGGGTGTGAAACAGCACACGATATGCATAAAAAGCTTGGCATGAATGAGTTGCTAACGCCACATCAAAGAGGAGCAAAGATACAGATGAACACAAAACCGATGTTACAGATTCAGAGAGCTCCCTGTAGCACTGCACCGATAATGTAACTCACAGAAACCCCACAACAGCTCCTTCCGGCGCTGTAACCCCACGGCAAGCCTTCAGGAACTGTTCTAACTCCTTGCAATGCATAGGTGCAAGCAAGTCTATCAGAAAACAGATATGTTCCAAAGATCCTGATATCAGAAAATAGGAGGCTATGTACAGCTAGGTAGGTGTCGTGCATAGGAAGAAACAGCCAGGTTGAAATCCATATGCAGACCTTTTCTGGGTCTGGGAACTCGTATTTTGCAACATTACAAAGGTAAAGACCAAATTCGTTCATGCACATACCGTCATGTATGCACATTTTCAATGAGGCAGAGAACCTCCACAACTGTAAACAGTACGGCTTGCTTTGAATACCAGCTCTGGGTAGGTCCAGTTTAAGTCCGCCCACGGGGCTCTGTGTAGGTGGAGTTTAACCCCTTCCAAGCAAGAGATGGACCGCCCCCAGATTACAGATGCAGCACAGGAGTTCAAATGCATTTCACAGTGTGACGTTTGCTGCAAGGCCACTTCAGGGAAAGGGCTAAGATTTTTCACCCTTCCACTGCCACAATTCGATTACTAGCAAAGACAAAACTTTAGGAATTCAAAGAGATATGACTTATTTTTAAAGAGCTGAAGAGTAGGATAACTTTTTATAGAGTAAGCAGCTACCAATCCCTAAAAACTGTCCCTTAACCTACACGCCCGCACTTCGTTCAGCATGTTAAGACCTAGCTTTACAAAATAAAAACATAATAAGAGAAACAGGGGAAATGTGAACAAAACAATATATATATATATTTTTTACCGAAGCGTTATCAGTTTTCCTTTAATAACCGTCTCTCCAATTATAAACTATAATTTTGCCCTCATGCTTCTTTCAAAAACTGGAAAAAGACATTTTCCTTTCAAATGTTGGAGAGATCACTGGCTGAAGGCATTTATATTTCACATATTAACAGCTTTAATTAAGGAATTTTTCAAGTAGTATAGCCGCCAGGATGGCTCAGTGACACAAGTTCTAATTTTGGCATAGTCAACTCAGGCTTTCATCCTCCCAAAGTAAGCAAACAATGAAATTCAGTAATAACTTACTAGCAGTGCCTAGACGCAGCAAACGCAGAGAATGAACTACAATATCAAAACAAGCCTTGGTGAAGGAATAAGATCTGACCTTTATAATGAGAGTGTCACGCTGTTGGCTTTGCCAATGTTTATCTGTAAAGTATAGTTTAAAAAGTAAAAGAAAAAAACATTTCAAAATATTTGAGGTAAATGAAACATATCTTATGGTATTTCAAAACAACACTGAATTCAATGTTTTCAATCTTTATAAATAGCATGGGTTATTTTTCAAATACTTTTCTCTAAGTAAACTCTGAACAGAATTTAAAAAGAATAAGAAAGTGTCACCATTTAAAGGAGAGTATTTACTAAGGCCTATCTTTCTGCAGAATTCGGCTATTCGGCACTTGTAGTAGCCCTGGGAGCAGATTATGAGTCTCGAGAAGAAGTGTCACGCTAAGTACACCTCCTGACTCAGACGCTAGCTGAGAGAGTGCAGCAGATGGCCCTTCCCCCGCGCCATGAAAGCTTTTGTGTATCAAAGATTTTGATTTCATGTAATGTGTGTAATGCAGTGGAGTGAGAAATTTGCACACCAGTTGAAAGAACTTATAAGCAAAGACTCAGCCAAGGGCTAGAGGCGGAATACAGCTTCAAATTAGTGTTTACATATTTAATTCTACTTGTCTCTTACTGTCTTGTGTCGTGATTAGTAGACTTGTTAAATGAAATAATTACGTTTTATCCATGATTATCAGACTTGTTAAATGAAATGGTTACGTTTTATCTATGATTATCAGATTTGTTAAATTAAATGACTATGTTTTAGCCATGATTGAAGAAGGTGCGTGGGCGGAGACATCACGCACAGTTTCTTTTGTAACAATTTTAATTAATTGAAACAATAAACCATTCATTCATTCATTCGTTCATTCAGTGGAGTGAGACTAGTCAGCCAATCAAAAGGCCCATAATGAAGCAACGCTACAGCGCAGGGACAAACGCAAACAGAGGAAGACAAGCCATTGAGAGTGACCGTAAAGTCAGCCAATGGTAAACAATGGGCATGTTGTAAGCCCACTGTAAGTCCACAATAGACCTTTCTCAACCAGATAGCTTGCACTGTTTGGTAGGCGAGACGTAAACAAACTATACATACTTAATAACCAGCAAGATGATGCGACAGATGAGATGCTCACTGCTGGCATCCTGTGCATGACTTGCAGATCAGAAATTCAAGTTCCAGCAGGATACACTCAGTCAATCCTCCTGAGATCAACAACAAGTACCATTATTGGGTTACACTCACACATGTTTTTTACAGTGCCGCAAAACAGAAACCCTCTGTTACAAAGCTGTATAGCAGGTATAATAAGTGTAATGCTAGCTATTGAAATGTCTGCTAAACAAAAACATTCATTATTTCAGTGGACAAATACTGCCTCGCAAAACACTGACATTTTGCACTGACTCCAGAATGGGACACATTTTTCCAAGTACATTTTCAGATAGAAAGCTCTTCTCTTGAGTCTTACTCAAGCAGCACGTTCAGATCGAGTCAATGTTACTAGTAGAATAGTATGCTTTTGTAAATCATATTTCTCCAATTTTCTGTTTAAATTATCCACTTTCTCAACGTCGTCAATTGAAACCTTTCAGCTGTCAACATTTCAGAGCATCCGATGCAGCGACCTAAGAAAATATATCTGTTCTGACAAATCTGAATGGCTTTGAAAATGATAGCAAAATTACAGTTTTCAAGTAGTTTAGAATCTTTACCCCCGCAACTACCTGGGAAGTTTCTTCATTTCAGAATTGTGGAAATTGTAACTGCACAAGAAACCTTCACTACAGACTCAAATTTTATGGTACAATGAAAATATTCAAAATAAAAACGCTTTGGAACATTCACAAAAAAATTATCAACCGTTTTCAATTCAATTCTGTATTTTTTGTTCAATTTCAATTCAATATTTTTATGTTTAATTTCAATTAAATATTTCTTTGTCCTCAAACACTATAAAATATCAATTTGAGTTCAGCACTGTAGCAGGAGAGAGGATGGGGTGTTTAAGTCAGCAGATCTTGAAGCAGCAGAAATCATAAAGGAAAGTTAAACACCACTGAAGAAAACTGAGGAGGAAATGATGGGCGACATATGAGGGGACAGACACTTTATGAAAAGGAAAGTAGGAGAAAAATTAAAATCAGACTCCCACTCCAAAACATATTTACTTAAATGTTCTAGCATGCAACATTTTTAAATTATAATTTTTTTTTATCTTATAAGACTCTCATGCTCAAGTTCCCTGAGATTGAACCACCAATATTTCTCAGTTCACTGGGGGAAGAACTGCTCGGTGGCCAGTTGGTTTTGTGCTAGCACTGAGTGGGTGTTGAAATGTGGAGTATTAAAATAAGGAATGCGTTCTAGTGAAGTTATGCAAGTACTTTTCTGGTGTGGAGTTGGTGAATAATCTAAAATTAGAAATACTCGTCATTTGTCTGAAGCGGACCACACCTCTATGGCCAGAGAGAACCTTTGCAGATGAACTGCTGCTGAGATCTGTCTGCCATCTGCAAGTCAATCTAAACAAACTTACTCAGCTTTTTGTTGTGCAATGCCAATATAAAAACTAACATCTAGCATGGGCAAGTACGACACCTGTATTGTACAGCCATCTAATGCTTCAAAACCATTGCCACAAGAGACACAAAAGTGTCACATTAGAATTACCACCTAAGAATACTGGACAGAGGTTTGCATGTCATTTTAGATTTCGCATGAAGTAAAAAACTGAACACTTTGCTGAGTAAAATGAGGACTCTACCTGGAGTTGAAGAAAGATACGCTTGCTCTTGATCAACTGAAAAGGTAGGCTTTAGAACTTAGATTTTTTTTAAGGGGGGAATAAACTCAGAGTAGAATATAAGAGAAGTGCTTGCTAGCCAAAGACCACAGGAGCGAGAAACAATTGCCACTCCTGTGGGCGTCTGAGTCATACTATATCATGTGATGCTGGCTGGAGGTTCTAAGATCTCAGGCCAGAGCATGCCAGTGTATTCTGTTACAGAGGTAAGAGGCAGCTGCTCCATTAACAGCTTTTGCAGGAGACAGAATGTCTTAAAAGCTATTTCGTCAGTAGTAGGGAGCCAGCACAATCCTCTGACATTATAAGACCCGTTCCAACCTTCCGCAGTACATTGCTGTAATACAGTACCACATGGTCTACGGGGCAACTGCCCCACATCCAATGCCTCAACAGGATAAAAGGAACATATAATTTGACCCAGGGACACTGAGTTTCAAAGATGGAGAGGAATGTGTGGGGACCAAACCTCACCTCCGAACAACACCCCTTTACTCCAAACTGCCCTTGTACTTGGTGGAGCAACTCCTTCATCAGTTAAACCGATCCATCCTCGCTCCCTTGAAGGCCTTCTTCCATGCAGTTTTCCTGCAATCTCTGATCAATGAAAGCATGACAACACATCACACAGCCCTCAAAAACCTGCACTGGCAACCCCTCTTGACATGCAGCAGTTTCAAATCAGTCAGTGTCATCTGCCAAGCCATCCACACAAAAGTCTAAACAAATGCAGCAATTCCATCACAAATCAGATTAAATGGAAATCCCCAAGGCAAGAAAAGAGAAAGTAAGACTTTAGGCCTTTTTTTATACCTAGAACTTGCAAAGTGACATGCCATTCCGAAACTGACTCCTAAGCAAGAGGCTTAAACTCCTCATGACTTATACCTTCCCAACCCAGTTAACACCTCTCCTACCTCAGCTCCTCCCTACCTCTCTCTCTCTCTCTCCCCACTAAACCCGAAGGAGTTTTTTCGTATCCCTGAACTTTGTAAAGGGTCTGGTCCATGCTGTCTATGCACCAGTAACATAGCATCCTAAATACCCATGGAGCTTATGCAAGTTACAGTTTGAATATCTGTAACCGCACTGCTCAGCATCGCCCATTTTTCTCGGTCAAGTCAAAGCTTTATAAATAACCCCAATAAATAAAACATAAAAATAACCTATAGTCTGGAATCTGTCAAATACATTTACCAATATAAGCCAGCCATATCTATCACCACTGTACTTTATGCATGGAGCTTCTAAGTTGCATAAAGCGGATATGATGGCAAGATCTCCCACTACAAACTAAATAAGTACTCAAAGCAAGATATCCAAATCATGGAAGTCAATTTACTCTTGTGCCAGGTTAAGGCATTACTAACTGTCGGGCTAAGAAAGAAAAGTAAAACATGAAACTACAGCAATAAAGACTAATAAACACTCTTTGGAATATTTATAAGGAAGCTTTCCTGCCTTCAAGAAAAGTCATAACAAATTATACGAATACCTAACTCAATGATATCCAACTTATCAGTTTGGAAAGCATAAAAAGCCAACAAATACCTAAACCTGCAGCAGTGGGCACTGAACTCGCTGAGCTATTTAACCCGTTTACCACTATCGGCTTCAAGCGAGCACAGAACCCTAAAAATATATTCATTCCTTTTGAATAATCTCTTTTTATAATTACAATTTTCACCCTGGTGAATAATAAGTGAAGGTATTTGTATAGCACCTTCTATGGAACAAGTCGTTTCCAGGTGCTTGATTAAATTATTCAAGAGTGAAGCTTAGTCAATTTGATAACAATATGTCCGATTTTAATTTCATTTTGAATACAGTCCATTCATTTTTTGGAGAAGGAAGATTCCATTTTCACAGTTGACAGATAAGATTGATTGATTGGCAATTTATAAAGTGCAAACAAATACCCGAAGGCGTCAAGGCGCTAAAGATTGATAGAAGACAACAGAATTACTAAAGGAGTGCCTCTGTAGGATTTGTTGTGAAAATCATAAAACAAACACAGCAATCGTCCCTATGCATCCAACTTGGCCTGCTCATCAGATTGTTCGCATCAATGTGCAATCATATTTCTTGGTTGGGGTTTCAGGAATTGGAGTACAATCGTTCTCTTTATATATGTGCGTGGCTCCAGTTTTGGTCTGGTGTTGACAAGCAGAAATGCTCTCTTGAAAAAAAAAAAACAGCCAATCATGAAGACATCTCATAGAGCCTGAAAAAAAATAACTGCTCTACGATCAGAGGATCCAGAATAGGGCAAATGAGTTTGACTGAGTGTACTATTGACTGCTGGCAGCTCTCCCACAATCCATAAACCCACCAAACAAAACCAGCTGAAGGACAGATGGGTTCCCAACACGCAGGTGGTTGTTCAATGTAAAGGCAGATGTGATTAAAATATGCATGGAAGTACAATTGGCCATTGATATTGGCAAAAACATAACATATTTTATGCTCACTTTATTTGGAGGCGGTTTGTTCCCCCTGATAGAACTTCTAATCTCCCAAGAAAATGTTTGGAAAAATTGTTCCAACTATTGCATTTTAAGATACATTTGGCTGTTAGTATGGATATGAAATTGATGGGATGTTTAAAAAAATCCACACACTTTCGAGGTCTTCTCCAGAAAACGTTTAGGAAATTATAAATTGTACACTACAAAGCACCGTAGTACTGCAACGTTGGTTAAAATGTGACAGAAGTTAAAGATTAATTTAATTCAGTGATTGGGGAGTTTCCACATTTCCCAAGCAGCTATTTCTGCTTCTTGATACGCAACCAGGAGCATTTAAAAAACTCATTTCCACATTTCTGGTCACAGGTATGGGTTGCATCCACATGCCCCGGTACAGTAAATGAAAATGGAGAGCGCCACATAGTCAGAAACAAGCAATGGCAATTTCTAAAAGCCATGCAACAGGTATTTCTAGCCTCTGCATGGTAAGTAAGATGCATTATTCCCTGCATGTCAGACCAAAGGTATGGACAGCCTCCTCATGCCCAGCAACATGTGTAACCTGCCCCCATGTTGCCTGTATCCTGAATGCCAGCCTCTGCAATCCCAGCAGCAGGTATGGCCAGGCTCTGCATGCCTAGCAATAGCTAAAATCAGTCTCCACAGATAATGTTAGACGGTATATGACTAGCAAAACGTACTACTATACTTCCCATGCTCGGCATAAGGTCATACTAGTTTCCACAGTCACGCCAGGCAATATGGACAAAGAGAACAGTCTCCACATTTTCAGTCAGATGGTCGGCCACGCAACATACACCCAGCAACAGACAACACCCATCTCCAACTGCCTAAGAACAGGGATGGCAAGTTACAAGGAGCCTGCATCTGCAGCTCCCTAATCTTATTTCGCCAGTGCCTCCCCCTGCAACTCAAGTATTAGCTCCCATGCCACACTACAGGAGACTTCCAAGAGCACTGCTGAACTGAAGTCAATGTGTAATTGCAAATCTAGGAAGTTGCAGGCGCATTTTACGTGTTTTGTGTGGGCTTTGCAGCATATACGTATTTAATTAGTTAAATGCTGTTCTGAAGAGTGACTTAAGCTGCAATATAAAGAGGCAGCAAAAGGTTCCAACCGCATTTCTGAACTGAAACACTATAGGGTATTTCCATTTTATAATCAGTAGCCCCCAGGGGTGTGATTTCACTTTTAAAAAGTTGGAATTAATTTACATCAATGATTATCCTATGAATTGCATTTTACTGGTTTAGCTACACCTGGCACTAAACTGCCTACTATTTAATTGTAGACACCTCCTGAGTAGGGGAATGTAATCTGAGACCATAAACCATCCCATAAGATCAAGGCACTCCCAAGATGAAAACAGAATGAGAAAAATAAAAGGAGCAATGCACGTGCTCCTTTCAGACAGTCTCTGCCACAGTTGTGGACCAACAGTGTGTTTAAGTAGCTGACAGCAGTGGTATTTTACAATCTTAGATAGTGGTAAATGGTTGCTTGTCACAAGAATGTTAAAGGTGCTACTTTCGTCTGCCATATCAAAAGTAAACAGCAGAAAATAGCATAATAACATACACAAAGCAACATAACGCAATTAAAACAGGGCACAACACGAATGTTAACAACTACAGCATAGCACTACAACAAAACAATGCAACAGTGCAGTACAAAAAAGCAAATCAGCACCAAAAACAACACATCAACATCACAACAAAAAGCCACACAACAAATATGCACAACATTTTTTGTTTCACATTACCGCCTCCAGAAACCAGTTTTCATAAAACAGTGGTAAAAGGCTATGAAACAGTGCCAGTCATTAGTGTTGTTTATATAGGGATAGTGCATAATGAGGGCATCCCTAATATTTTACCATTTGAGAGAGATGCTTCACTATGAGGGTCTAATAGAAGGTTCATCCATGTCTTAGAATACAGACTAAAGCCTTTGTCCACCCATGAGGATCAGGGATGAACCAGTCCTAACCTGGTCGCTCCAGCGTCATTTAAACTGTTCACTAGTGGGGAAAGATGACTCGGCTTCCACATAGAGTCCATCTTTGAAACCCCCTACCCAATTCTCTAGGTTTCAAATAAATTCTCTGAGTTTTAAGAAAGTTTAAGTATTGCAGTATCTATATAGCACTTCATACCCCAAGTACGGCTCCTTTGCATTTTATATATAATCTAGAAAGCGGCTACTCAGTTTGCTTTGTGTGGCTGGTGAAGTGTGTGTGTAACATGGCTGTTCAGGTGCAGAATCTTGGGCGTGCTTGAGGTTTTGAGGAGTTGCAGATGGAATGTAACAGTTCTTAAGTTCAAAACATACTTTTTAACCCTCAGTCAACGGTTTCTTGTAGACTTCCGTCTTGAAACAATCGTAGGTATATACTGGGATACAATTACTATAAGACAACATAATAAAATCATTCCACTAGACCAGTGGCGACAACGTTGTCTGCAGAGCAGTTTAAGTGTTAGACTCAGGAACATACTTCAACATCCTCGAGAGAACATCTAAATGATCCATTCTTAAAGAATCATTGGAACTCTGAAAGCAGCTGTAGAACTGAAGCCTACGGTGTTGAGTGGCTGCAACAAAATAACAAGCAACAGGCAATCCCTACTGCATGCCACCATGAACACTGTCTGCCATCTAGCCCAGAACCTCACTCACCACTATTCATTACTAAACATCCTCACAGAAGCTTTAAGTAGAAAGTCTTATTTAACCCATTATCAAGACGATATTCAGCGCATTCGCAACAAACTGCTGTCAAGTGAATGAAAGGCGACATGGTGCCAGCAGCAGTTTTTCCCCAAGGGCGGGGGAGCATTGCCCCCCCTCCATCCGCTGCGAGCTGCACGTGAAAAAATAAAATGGCAATGAAATAATTTCATTGCCATTTTTGTTTTTTACCAATGTGCGCACCGAGGTACCCCTGAGCCGAGAGACATGCGGGTGTGTCCTCTGCTGCCGATAGGCAAGCATGGAGGACTGGAGCAGGGGCTGGCCGTATGCTCCAAAGTGCGCATGTCAGTTTGGCTGGTTGTCTTGCAATGGCCATTCTGACATGCCCACTTTGAAGCTCTCCATCCCGAGCTGTCTTCGATAGCTGGGTGGAGAGCAAGCACAGGCCTTCAGGGCCTAAAGGAGCGTCCGGGCCAACCTGCTCCATCCAATCCTGGCACTTCTCTCATGCTGGTTAATAGCATGACAGCAGTGCCTGGATTGGTATGGAGAGCTCCTCAGCAAACTGCATTTTCCAAACACAGAGGAGGACAGGCAGCAGTGGGTAAGTCCCATTTATTTTAATTTTATTTATTTTAAATGTTAGTGTAATTTTATTTTGGTCTTTTGGAGGGAGGGGGTGTTTTATTTTGGGCTTTTGGAGGGAGGGGGTGTTTTATTTTGAGCTTTTGGAGGGATGGGTTGTTTTATTATGTGCTTTTGGAGGGAGGGGGTGTTATGTTTATTTATTTGGTAGCGGTGGGGGCACTTCGCTCGCCCCATCACTTTCAAAGTTTACCAGCCACCCCTGCATGGTGCACTGCAATGATAAGGGCACAGTGGATGGGAGGGACCTGGCCTTTCTGCCCGGGGAGTTTAGGGTAGGGAAAGAAAACAGGCAAGTGCATGTGATGGTGACTGCTCTACTGTCGATGCTGTGGAATATCACACGGAGGGAAATTATATTTCCTTCTGCAGAGTAAGCCAAAGCTACCAGCCTGGTACAATGAAGGTGACACTGTTGCCAGCAGGTTGGGCAAGGATTATAAAGTTGTTGTCGCTGCAAGTAAGTGTTGAGGGTGCTCAGAACAGATAAATTGGCTAACAGGCAAATTTCAGAACAAAAACAATGTTCGAGCAGAGAAAATATTAATGGTGAACTGGGAGGTAGTCCAGGCCCCGAAGGGTAGGCAGGGAAAAGAAAGTCAGAACTGCGTTTGTATTATTTAGGTCAAGAAGCAATGTAGGCAGTAAGCCCAAACCCTAATTTGAGCAGTCAATTTGAAGATTGATAGGGGGATTTGGGGGCGAATCCTGGGAGCCTCAGGGGAAGAAAATATTAAGAGGAAGATTGATGGGACAGTTATTCATAATGGAAAACTTGTCAGCACACTGATAGTTTGTGCGGCTAAGCCAAAGGATGATGTTTGGCGAATTCAACTTGGAATCAAATAAAACTGCTTTTTAACAAAGACAAACGTGTCCATGGTTGTCCTCCCAAAAAATCTACAATACCAAATTGAATCCAAATAGTGCACTGCTCACATTCAGTGTGGATACATGTATTTTTTTACTTTTTGCAGATTTATATAGCGCGAACTCGACCCGAAGGTATCAGAGCGCTTTACATGAGCACCAGTTACATTACACAAGGCCACCTTCATTTTTGGCAGGCACGGGGAGATTAAGTGATTTGCCCAGAATCACAGGATGCTGAGCCGACGCCGAGGCTCGAAACTGGTTCCCCAGCTCCAAAGTCGGCAGCTCTGACCTAGGCCACATCCTCTTCCCCTTATTTCTTTATAAGCCTTTTCCCTCGGCCATAGAATGATATTAACATCGGGCCAAGTACCACTCCACACGTACAATACAAGCAGGCTTTCTGCTGAGCCTTCATTGAGGAGTAGGCGGGGTCCACCACGTGCGCCCTTGAGTGAACCAGCGTGCATTGAAGCGGACAATCTTCCCAGCATCCCCGCAGTGCGACCCGCCATCTCCTGGCACACCGCTGTCAGCTTTAGAGCCGCCTCAGCCAGCTTTTCGCTCCACTTTCCCCCCTGATAACTGCGGTTCTCCATACTTCAAAAACAAGCAGGAGAAAGCAAGTAGCGGCCTTTGCTACACTTGTTAAAATAACTTGCATTCCTTCGCTTACTCCCTCCCACTGAGGTCCTAGTGTATGGTGGTAGAGTTTTAGAGTCTGTAGGCCCCAAGTAACTTTATACCCCATCATTAAGAAATCATTAAGAAATTCCCTGCTGCCAATACATTGATCATTAACTTTTGTTTCCAAACCTAGCGAATCTGAGCCTTTAAAATGTGCTTTGGTCCAAACACACTCCACATGTAAAGATGACTCGGACTTTACATGGCGCTGCATAGTACAGCATTTCGTTTCTGATAACTGCACAAGCTACCAGCTGTTATTACTTGATGTAATGAAGCACAGATAACGCAATAACGGAGGGATGAAAAGCAGGTTCGGTCTGGTCTGAAGATAACACCAGTTGTCCTACCTCGACTGCATTACTACCTGAGCCATCTAGTGCCTTATGCATGACCACCTATAGAAAATGGGACATCATATTTACTGAGGTTAGATTTAAGACGAAGGTGAGAGGTCCCTAGGTGTGAGGGGCAGCGGGAGAGAGGATTCCGGTGGCCTTAAGTTCGATACTGGTCTTAAAGTTTGCGAAGGTTTCCTTTTTTTTAACCATAGAGCTCGATTACACCGTTTGCAGTGCTATAAGGCTGCTGTCTCACTAGTATTGAAGCCTGTGGCATACAAGTTACACACAGACCATTGCTGCAAGAGAATCTCTGCAGCTGGTATATTAACCCCTACAACTATCTAACACGGATTGGAACCAGTGACCTGCAGACTATACATAGGACCGAACAATAGGCACATGAATTGCAAATGGTTTCTCACTGGCATCTTGATTTGCAGCATAAAATGTTGGTGTTTCTGCTATTTTTCTTAATATTTTCATTGTGTCCCCTTTTTTGACTGAAATCTTTCCTTTCATATCATTTGAAGTTTTACATTCCTAATCTCCTTTTATGTATCCTGTAGTTATTCCGATTTACTTTTATTTTTTTTTAGCAGTTTCTGCAATTTAGTTCTTATTGTGTTGCCCCCGCTCCCCCGTTGCTCTCCTGTCCTGCTTGTCTAGTCTGGTTCTACTTTAGCAGTGTCTTTTATTTTATTTTCATTCTGTTTCTCTACCATTGTTTGTTATTTTGCTTCCCTAATTCTCCCATTTCTTACTATTTCTCTTGGTTTAATTTGTACTCCCCTTCTCCCTCTACAAGCATACTCCCTTACCTTATGCAAACTCTAACCCTTTCGATCTCTCGCCCACTAACCCTACATTTACCACTAACCTTAAACTTCTGCCTGAACCTAACCCTCTGGTATGACCCAAACAATGACCTTTACCCTTCCCTTAAAAATACACGCAGACAACCCTTATGCTGTCCCTCACTCTACTGCCTTCATGCACTATGCTCAGTGCTATTGTTTTTGTGTGTTTTCGTAATTCTTTATTGAAAGTTGAAGGTTTTAAAGTCAGCGAAACTAGTGATCTGTTCCCCCCCCCCAATCATTTAGAGGACATAACATCACCCTTCTAACACACCTGTCTAATGGAACATTTGACTGAGAGGGGCTCAAATATATTCAATGGAGTACCAAGAGTGAAGTGGGACACATTTAAAGGATGGAAAATAGGCCGCCCTGCATTATGGTTGGGTAGTAAAAAGCTGCTGGAATGCAGTGGACAACCCAGACTACTGGGTGCAACTGCACCTGCTGAACTATTAAGCTCCTGCATACAGGCACAGAATAATCCACACAAAAATATCATCAATGAATCTGACCCATAATAAAAGATTATTCTCAAATGGTGCTAGCAATTCCGGGCAACTGACTTCATTCTCAAATTTACCTATAAACAGGGATGCGTACGATGGTGCGAAACACGAAGCCATCGTCGTTCCACGGGTTTGGTGATAAACGGAATTCTCATAATAGAAATTATAACCAAAGAACAAGGACAAACAAAAATGATCCAGTACAGTGTCTTGTGAAATAGAGCAGAAGAAAAAAATATATATAAAAAAATCTTACAATGAAGAGACAGGAATTAAAAATCTAAAATACATTTCATTATGGAAATGGACAATGAGAAAAAGAAACTACCTGTGGTTGTAGGTGCTCAAACCATTTGAAATTGTATTTTTGCACCAGCAATATTTCACAAAGTTACCGTTTTTCACCATCTGCCTTTGTTTCTTTTGCCCACTAAAGATTTTCCCAGCACAACAAAAATAATTTTACCATTTAGCATCTAATTGAAGACAGCCAAGCCAAAATTTTGCAGAGCTGTTTTGTAGACACTAGAATTGCAGACAAGAAACGCTTTACCGCAAAGTATATTACACGCAGAATCATTTTGTTAATGTTAAATAAGGATATTTGTGCATAAAAATGATTGTAAAGTCACCATTTTCGCATTGCTATGGTGAAGCAAAAAATGTTGCAAACTTCACCAAGTTGTGAAGTTTTCCATAGACCTTTGCAGAAGTTGCAGAAAACAATCTTCACACCTTTGTACACCCTAGTTGCACCAGGGTGTTTGCTAAATGTGCCATGACCTAAGAACATAGAATTAAGAAAAGGGAAGACAGTAGAGAGGAAAACTAGAACATGGGATAGGGAAAGGAAGAGACAAAGTGAAGATTAACCTGATCAGAGAGGGAAAAATAACCTAGTAAGAAAGATAGAAAATTAAAAAGGCCACAATATAGTGCAAGAATTGGCAGAGTGGAGGAGAATGCTATATATGGAAGAGAAAATCTAAGCCAAAGGGGCACAAGATCCCAAACAAATCAAATGGATGATCTAGTGGAGGGGAAGAGGAGAAAGAATGGGAGTGGGGCAAAGAGGAAGGGAAGAGTCAGTGAACAGATCAGGAAAGAAAGGGGCACAGGATGTATCTGTAGACTAAAAATCAAATAACTACATTTAGAGCAAATGGGTATTTACCAAGTTGGTTTAATGAACCTTTATAAAGCTTTAATAAAAAATAACCATTTGCATGGAATGCAGTGTGTGGCTATGTCAGGGCTCCATTTGTGAACCGGTGTTCCACCAAAAAAAACATGGAAGACTAGAGATGTAATCCTTAAACCAAAGTCTATATAAAAAAGAACACTCTTTTGTATAAGTGTAGATGTCACTTTGATGCAGATAAGGAATTATTGATTTATGAAGAATCAGCATAATTGAAGACATCTTGTAATAAATATTTTAGAGGATATTACATAAAATGTGAAAATTAATGTAATAAATACAGACAATATGATTGAAAGAATTTACACAAATCGTAATTATATATATATATCTATATATATCTATATATATCAGACAACGCTGTGGAGAATATTTAACACCCATATTTAATTCAAAGCTTCCATTCTTATCACGAAACAGATGCTGGCTCCCATACACTGACAGCATGTTGTCTATGGTACCGCACATTTCGTGATCTAAACTTTGCTCCCTATCCCACTGCTCTGTACTCCCACTTATTCAGCAAACTCCAAGTGCTACTTATACCATTGTCAGCTCTCTAAAACCATATGAACTCTGTGCCCATGCACTTAAGTGCTCTGTGCATACTCTATACTTTGTGTTTTGTATCCTCTTTTACTTAGTAACCCTGTAAGTGCTTTCTATACATTGACTGCTTTGTGATGATGCACATTCTTTATGCCACAGTCTTCTTACCCCACAAAACATTAACACGCAGGTAAGTACCACGCAAGACCTTTTCTGGTACATTACCATATGGTAAATAACAACTCTCAAGGTGGCTGGGTGTAGCTGTTGGGCACACACAAACAATTCTTAAATTGAGTAGTTTAAATCTGTTTATACCATGGTGCTCTAAAAGGAAAGGTGACCACCAAACAACCTTCAAGAACCATACAAGTTTAAGTATTCAAAATTGCATTTGAGCACACAAAATTAAAAGTCCACAGTAATTGTATCAATATTGCATCTTTTAATTTGATCTTTGAACTTCGAGTCTCTAGCCAACATGTGTTTTGTCGAAATGGCGTGTCGCCCAAGACTTCATCAGAGCTATGAGTAAACAAACCCTAACCTTTTATGAATAATATTCACAATCATCTAACTGTATTCCCATTCTTTACAACTCAACACCTTATATTACAATCCATATATAATAGTGGTGTGAATACACCCCGTGTGGATTCCATTCCCATGATTGTTGTCATTTCCACATATGCTCTCTACCCTCTTGGATGCCACCTTCGATGTTATTGATTTCTGGGCCCTGCTCACAGCCCTCACATTCTTACTGGGCTGCACAGTGTTTGACTGGTTCACAACTTACCTAGCAGGCAGACATCTGTTCATCCAGGCAGAGTTCTGTACAACCCATCTTTCCATCTCATGTTGAGCTCCCATGTGTCAATATCTTTACCATTAACCTCCAATCTAAATATGTAACACATGCAGTTCTTACCAGTCATTATTCACCAATTCACTACTGATATACAACTATTTCGAAGTGCTGCAGCAGGCAATATGCAACACACTTTAATCCTCCCTTTCCCTACCTGACTTGATGTTGGCCAAATTTCACTAGTTCAACCACAGACAAACAGGACCTTGTACTTCTCAACAAAGTGGCTCTCAACTATGGTCTTCAAATGATTCTTGCCCATCTTTGCACCCTGTGCAACCCCCCTTAGCTGTCTTAATACCACTAGCCTGATATTTCCAAAAGTCTCAGAACTCATGGTACCAGATCAGCATTCCCCTTCAACGTTAAATCGTACTTATCTCCTCCCATTTTCAGGCTGCACTAAAGTCTCACCTTCTCACAAAATGACAGAGCAATGCCCTACTAACCTGTCACTTAACTGGCACACTTCCATGCAGCACTCACCTAGTAAAAAAACAACAGAAATACTATCATACACTATCTATAGATTAGTACATCTACTCTGCATATGCCTGTTTTTGGCAGCGTTTTTACAATCAGTCCAATACATTGACCATCATTGAGTAAGGTAACAACAAGGTTCTTATCAGTGCCAAGAAACAACTTTTGTAATGAGCATGTCATTTACAAATGAACTAGTATATCACACCCACAGGCACTCTCGATCACAGAGCAAGCTGGCATAAACCAAAACAAACTTTGGCGAGACAGGATATTCAGAACTGCAAATCACAAAACAGAAGGAAGCAAGCCTCCTCAGCACAAAGCTAGAATGTGGAGCAAACCCCCTTGCAGTCACTCTCACTGCCTCTCGATTCAGTTCAGAAATAAGGACCTCTTGATCCAGTTCAGAACAGAGGTGAAGCTCAGTAACACAAAGGCCCAACTCCCTACCCACGAAGGCGGCCAAAATTCTCAACACCCTCAAACAAGCCAGTGCAAACTTCTGATCAATATCTTCTCCAGCCACCAAACCAACCATCAGAACTGAGTTCTTCTGATCCGTTAACACCATCACTAATTCCCTTTTTGCTTACTGGTAAGCAATCTGGGCTATCGAAAAAACCTTGAATACATTTTGTAAAAAATAGCCTTGTTACCTGAACTGAAAATCCTTGGAATTTGGCATTAATATAGTTGTATGAAATGAAAAACAAGCATTTCTATGTAACACGAGAATAATGGGCAAGCTGGAGGAAAGCCAGTAAGTACCTTGAACAGAACAGGAGTACAGTGCTATACATGACAAGAAGTGCCAGCACAAGTGAACAATGCAACAAATCATTTTTCAGTAACGACTAAAATAAATGTTTTTTTTAAAATCTTCTGAAAAGTGCATGTGCCCAGGCCCATTATAACTATGATACAGTGGAGGAACAAATTATGCAGCAGAGTTGACAAAATTGTGAGGCAAGAAAAGGGATATTATGCGGCATAATAAAGCATAACCTGTAGCTTTGTTATTTTGTGATTTTTACATTTTAACAACTATTAATACTGTCGGGGAAACGCTGTAACAGATACTTAGTAACAGATTAACAGCAAAATACAGCAATCAGCAGCTGAAAGATGATCAGTTAACTTTTGCACAAGATCTGCATCTGTGCAGAACTTTGGGTGGCGCTTTTTTGTTTAGCAACTTTTGATCCGACAAAGATAGAAATAATTTATTTGTAAAAGCCGCAAATTATGCAGCAGATGCTCGAATATGGTGTAAATGTACAAACTAGCAAACACAAAGTGATGCAGAAAACACTACAGTTGCAGAATAGAATAATTCCATTTGCCAAACCTGCACTGCCAGCTACCACAAGGGCATCTGGAAAACGGTGACATGGCATCTCTGCCCTAAAAGTAAAACTAAAAGTTCTCAATGCTAAAAGCAGAGCCATGAGACAGTGATCCACTGCTGTCTATGCCTTCTGAAGAGGCTGATGAAGTACCTGGGTGCTAAAGAGGCAGAAGGCCCCACAGGCGGAAAAATCGCCCTGCAATCTGTTGTGATTTGTCCTGCGGGCGCTGCTGACATGTAGACAGATGGGGTAGCCTAAATATAATGAGAACCAGACTCTGTTAGCACCTGCATTGCTCATCACCTCATTACAGCGCCACCGTTTAGATGACATAAAAGGTATGGCAGAGAACAGCGAGTATGCAAATTATGTACTTGATGTTTAAGTGCCTCTGTTGGGTGATGTGTGTCAAGGCAACTTATAACAAGCTAATGGAGAAGGATAGGAGTGATACAGGCAGGGGGTTATAGAATACAAGGCTTTCAGCGAAGCCACTAGTTTACCTACGGACCCCAGCCCTATCCAGGAAAAGAGCCCACCGGTGGCCCTGCAGTGACAAGGCATCAGCTTTCCTTTTACGAAACGGTATTCAAATGACATTACCAAAGAAACTTTTCCGGGATAGCGTCATTTTTTTTTAGCACAATACCAATAATGATACAAATACTAAATATTTAATACAAAGTAATCATTATAAATATCATTAGTCCCATTGGAAGTATATTTTTGAATGCTTATTTTTGCATCCGCTCAGCATGAAGTGGACTGTGCCATCTAGATATACCCAGGAATGACCCCAAGCATGTAACGGAGAATGAATCAGCAACGCACATCAGGCCCTCTGTCCCGCTCCTGGCATCATAACTATGGCCAAATGGACCAAATCACTCATTTAGTACAGACTGCTAAAGAATGATGGTTCCATGGGAGAGAGCTCATCAAGGGCAGGGTTTATGTCTGTGCGTTCTGCTACTTGTAGTCCCCTTTACTACTTGCTGCAGAATGAGAGAAGGTTGAACCCAAGCTGCCTCTAGAGTCTAACACTCTCTTGCCTTGATTTTTATACAGTGACTACAGAGAGCTGCAAATATCTACTTAGACGGATAAATTACATATTTATAAAGCATGTTCATTCTCAATTATTTTTTATGTTTCATGTTAAACAAGCAATGGAGATTTGAGTAAAGTAAAGAAAGTCATTGCTGTTAAGCAAAGCCATCTTAGCACATCAAAAAAGGTTTCATCTTGCTCAATGTCGGCGTAGGTCAAACGGGCCAACAGTTTGCTGTCTGTCTCCTACAATGGAAAACATTGTGCTATTTAGAACCAACAAACAAGCAGATTGAAACATGCCAATATAACAAAGCAGACTGATTGCTATCTAAGAACATCAATCCTTGCCCGTCTTACGTGGGTCTGACCTCACTGTACCGTGTGAACGAAAGATGTACATCATCAATGAGGTCCAACCAGGCTGAAACAAATTTGAGATGTTTTTGTTACATTTTAGAGGGGACACGATCTGGTAGTTTGGGATGGACAGTCCCTTTTGGGGACAGAGCTAAGAAGAGTTCCAGACGGTTGGTACCTGTCTGTAAAGGCAGAGAAAATCTCAAACTTATGTGAGGAAATACACCCAGATCAATGGTTAAGCGTAGCTTAAACATTCCCATCTTTTATGTCATCTTTCCTCAAGTTTGCAAATTGCCTTAAACTGATCAAACATTCCTGACTGACCGTAATGTTTTACTCTTGACTACAGACCGAAGAGACTTTTCGCTATGAAAATTCCCCATAAATATTAAAATATGGCATTT
Source organism: Calotriton arnoldi (assembly GCA_963921515.1). Taxonomy (NCBI): domain Eukaryota; kingdom Metazoa; phylum Chordata; class Amphibia; order Caudata; family Salamandridae; genus Calotriton; species Calotriton arnoldi. Next base: position 918,554 of record CAWUFW010000493.1, on the reverse strand, counting down.
TTTATATTAAATCTATTTCTAAAGTATCAGTTTTCGCCTCTGCTCTTTTGTGTGGCCCTTCATTGACTTTTGCTTTCCTCTTATTGGTGTTATCATAATTAAATGCACGACTGAACGATGATAGGCGTCATACCGATGCTTTACAACAGTCTCACTCCATGTCCTCACTAGCACCGTTACTGTGTAATCATACTAAGTGTAATAATCCTCCTGCTTTATCATGCTGTGCTATGTTCATCTTACGAGGGAATGAGTTAAACACTCCCCTTTCACTCAGTCACTTGCCCTCATTGGCTTACCTTCATGGAAAAATGCACATTTTAATGTGGGCGAGGCACGCCCCTTCAGCAACAATCCCTCAAGGTGCCACCAGGTTAAGTCATAGACACCATACCAAGACATTCCTTTACTGCAGCTGGCCAATGAGAGATAATGGATGCATGATCAACCCTCTTGTGAAATTACAAAAAACGCACCTTGTGAAATTACAAAAAATGCACAATAAAGTAAAAAAAAACAGCTGGAGTTGTAACATTGAAGGATCGATGCGTTTCTGGTTAACTGAAGACATTAATCAAGGTACAAGAATTAAGTGTTAGAGGTGTTTGCCTTAAAGCACACTGCCCCTGACGTTTTGTGCCATACAAGAATCATTATAAAAGGAGGACAGGGTAGTGGCATCAGCTCCTCAGGGCAGAGAGCTATCAACAAGAAGAAAGGGCAGAGAGAGATCGAAATAATGTCTGGAAGGTTAAACATGTATTGTAGATTAACCTTGCGTTAGAACACTTAGGGTCTAATTACGGGTCTGGCGGTCCGAGGACCGCCAGACTCGTGGTGGTGCGGCGATGGTGGTCTTGCGAGTACCACATTACCACTCTAGTGGTCGTGCGGGCCTGGGACCGCCGACTCCGCCAGGGAACCGCCGTTCCCTGGCGACAGTGCGCGGTCAAGAAGCACAAGTTACTAACTTGTGTAACGATATATCTGTAAGAGACAGTAGTTAGTGACAGATTCCTTACCTTAGAATATCCCCAGGCGTCAGGCTGGATCCGGAAAGTTTTTTGCGTAGCAGTACCCTTGCGCGTCGGTAGGCGGCGTCGTGCGGCTCCGCGTCCGTCGTCGGCGTCGTGATCGCCGGGATGACGTCGCGGGCAGTACTTAGGCGCCGCCCCTGCGCGCTGACGTCAGTTCTGTACACGACTTTCCGCGCCAGGAACGCAGAGCCATGCAAGAAGCTGACATAGGTGTCTGAAAAATACTAGGGCCCTGAAAGGGATGTCCTTAACCCTAGAAATCAGTTCGCATAACGGGGAGGATGGGTGGGCGGTAGGAATCTGTCACTAACTACTGTCTCTTACAGATATATCGTTACACAAGTTAGTAACTTGTGCATCTGAAAGAGACACGTTAGTGACAGATTCCTTACCTTAGAATAGATACCCCAGCAATACCAACCCCGGTGGTGGGTCTGCGAACAAAGATCAGACAAGGAAGTCCTGGAGGACAGAACGGCCAAAGAAGCCGTCCCTCCGGACCTGACTGTCAAGGCAGTAATGCTTCAGTAAACGTGTGCAGCGAGGCCCACGTAGCTGCCTGACAGATAACCGGCAGCGGAACACCGCGGCCCAAGGCCGTGGTAGCAGCCGTTGCCCTGGTGGAATGGGCACGCAGCCCAACAGGAGGCTCCTTCTTAGCCAAAGAATAGCAGGTCTTGATGCACAAGGTAACCCAGCGGGAGATGGTCCTCTTGTGCACATCCCGACCTTTTTGGCGCCCACGTAGCCAACAAAGAGCTGGTCATCCACCCGGAAGTGTTTTGTGCGGTCAATATAGAAGGAGAGCGCACGTTTTGGGTCCAGACGGTGGAGCCTCTCTTCCTCTCTGGAAGGATGCGGAGGCGGAAAGAAGGTGGGCAAAGTGATGGTCTGCCCAATGTGGAAAGCAGTAACCACCTTTGGCAAGAAGGACGGACGCGTCCGAAGAACAACCTTGTCTGGATGAACAGACAGAAAGGGAGGTTTGCAAGATAGAGCTTGGAGCTCACTCACCCGCCGAGTGGAGGTGATGGCCACCAGAAAGGCTGTCTTCAGAGTCAGAAGACGAAGAGGACAGTTATGTAGAGGCTCAAAGGGAGCGCACATTAAAAGGTAAGAACCAAGTTCAAGTCCCACTGAGGCATCACAAACGGAACAGGAGGGAAGAGGTGTGTAATGCCTTTTAAGAACCTGTTAACAACAGGGGACTTGAAAAGGGAGGGCTGATCAGGGAGCCTGAGGAAGGCCGAGATAGCACAAAGATAACCCTTGATGGTACCCAGGGCAGAACCCTGTTGGGCCAGAGAGAGAAGGAACAGAAGGACCTCAGAAAGAGGGGCAGAAAGGGGATTCACAGCCTTTGCTGTGCACCATGCCACAAATTTGTTCCACCTGCAGGCGTATACCACCTTAGTGGAGGGACGCCTGGCTGCCAGAATCACATCACAAACTTCGGGAGGCAAGTCGAAAGGAATCAACTGCCGCCGCTCAATCTCCACGCAAGCAGGTGTAGACTGGACAGGTTCGGGTGGAGGACCGTCCCCTGCTGCTGCGACAGAAGATCCTCCCGAAAAGGCAGACGGATCGGGGGATCTACGCTCATATTGAGTAGCTCGGGATACCAAACTCTTCGAGCCCAGTCCGGAGCCACAAGAATGACTTGGGCCCGGTCGTGCCGAATCTTCTTCAACACTCTGGGTAGAAGTGGTATAGGCGGAAAGGCGTACAACAGACCGCATTCCACTTGTGACGAAAAGCGTCGCCGAGCGAGTGCCGCCTTGGAAATTCCAACGCGCAGAACTGATGACATTGCGCGTTCTCTTCGGTGGCGAATAGATCTAACCAAGGCTCTCCCCACTGTAGAAAGAGACCTTGCGCCACTTCCGAGTAAAGACGCCATTCGTGATCCATCATGCACCTGCGGCTGAGTTCGTCCGCCCTGGCGTTCAGCGAACCTGCCAGGTGTTGAACCATCAGGAACATGCCCTGATGTTCCAGCCATGTCCAGAGGCGCAGAGCCTCCTGACAAAGGGTCCACGACCCCACCCCGCCTTGTTTGTTGCAGTACCACATGGCGGTGGTGTTGTCTGTGAACACCTGCACTACCTTCCCTTTGACAGAGGGAAGGAATGCCTTGAGTGCAAGTCGGATCGCCCGGAGCTCCAGAATGTTGATATGGAGCCGGGACTCCGCCGGAGACCAGAGGCCTCTGATCTCAGCCTCTCCCATGTGACCGCCCCATCCCAGAAGGGACGCGTCCGTCACAACTGTGTGCTCTGGCTGGGGAAGGGAGAGGGATCTGCCCATGACCCATTGCCGGTTCGAGAGCCACCACTGCAACTGTTTTGCAGTCCCCTCCGAGATCTGGACGTGATCGGACAGGTTGCCCTGGTGCTGCGCCCACTGGAACTTCAGGTCCCACTGCAGAGCCCGCATATGCCATCTGGCATGATTGACCAGCAGGATGCAGGAGGCCATGAGGCCCAGCAGCCTCAGGGTCATCCGTACCGAAACCCAGGATAAAGGCCGAAAGATCGGAATCATAGCCTGAATATCCCGGACTCGCCGTTCGGGAGGATAAGCCCGAAACTGCGTCGTGTCCAGAACTGCTCCGATGAAAAGGAGCTGTGGAGAAGGAATCAGATGCGACTTCGGCACATTGATGGAGAACCCCAGCGAGTGCAGGAGTTCGGCCGTAGTCTGGAGGTGGGAGACGACTGCCTGGGACGAGCCCGCCTTCAGCAGCCAGTCGTCGAGGTAGGGGAAGACTGAAACCCCTGCCCGGCGCAGATGAGCTGCGACCACCGCCAACACTTTCGTGAACACCCGAGGGGCACTGGTAAGGCCAAAGGGGAGCACGGTGAACTGAAAATGCTCGGGGCCTACCGTGAACCGAAGGTAACGCCGGTGGGCCGGCAGGACGGGGATGTGGAAATATGCGTCCTGCAAGTCCAACGCTACCAACCAGTCTCCAGGGTCGAGGGCAGTCAAGACCTGAGCTAGGGTGAGCATCTTGAACTTCTCCTTCCGGAGGAAGCGATTGACGTTCCGGAGGTCCAAGATAGGACGCATGTCCTCCTTGTCCTTTTTGGGCACCAGGAAGTAGTGGGAGTAGCAACCACGCCCTACTTCTGGGGTCGGAACATGCTCGATGGCCCTCTTGGCCAAGAGGGCCGTGACTTCCTTCTGCAGAAGTACCAAGTGATCCCCTGACATGCGGTGGAATTGAGGTGGCATGGCTGGGGGGTGGACTCGAAGGGGAGGGAGTAGCCCCTTCGGACAATGTCCAAGACCCACCTGTCCGAGGTGATGGTACGCCAGTGGGGAAGGTGATGGCGGACCCTGCCCCCTACCGGCGTGCTGTGCACCTGAAAGGAGGGACTAGGAGGGTTTGGAGGCTGCGGACGGGTTGGAGGTGGTGGCCTGACCCGCACGCTGGTTGCCCGATCCGCCACGGCGGAATCCACATCCTCGGCCACGCGAAGACGCCTGCTGCGCGGGCCGGTGGCTGGGCTGCTGACGTGAAGGGGCGCCCCTACCGTGGCCACGATAGGGGCGAAAAGCAGAAGTCAGCGGAGGGCGTGTAGCAGAAAGGCCCAGGGACTTTGCAGTAGCCCGTGAGTCCTTAAAGCGCTCCAACGCATGGTCTGCTTTGGACCCAAAAAGACCGACTCCATCAAAGGGCATGTCCATGAGAGTATTCTGGACATCCCCTGAAAAACCAGTGGTTCTCAGCCAGGCGTGGCGTCGTAGCGCCACCGTCGTTGCAATAGACCTGCCCAGCGAGTCGGCGGTATCAAGGCCACATCGAATTGTATATTTGGCCGCATCCCTTCCTTCCGCAATGGCGCGGGAAAGCAGTGTCTGGACCTCCTCAGAACACTGGGGCAAAACATCCGCCACCGAATCCCACAAGGAGTGGGTATATCGGCCCAAAAGGCAAGCGGTGTTGACGGACCGCAAGCCAGCACTGGAGGAAGAAAAACCCTTCTTCCCAAATTGATCCAGGCGTTTGGATTCCCTATCCGGAGGGGCGGTAGGGAAGGCGGTTTGGGAAGCGGAGGCTTGGACAACAAAGCTCTCAGGGGTGGAGTGGACAGAGAGAAACAGGGGGTCGCCCGGAGCTGGGCGATGGCGTCGGGACACGTTCCTATACACAGGAGCCCCTGTGTTGGGCTTGGACCAGGCGCCCAAAAGAACGTCAGTGAGGGCGTCGTTAAACGGCAGCACAGTCTCCGAAGAGGAGGCTGCCGGCTGAAGCACCTCTGTCAAGAGATTAACCTTGACCGCCACAGCAGGGAGTTGGAGATGTAAGGCTCCAGCTGCCCTACGCAACACCGTTGCAAAATTTGCTCCCTCCTCCGTAGCCACGGGAGGAGACAGCATGCCAGTGTCAGGGAAGTATCTAGACCACTAGCATCCCCTAGACCCTCTGTCCAGTCCTCATCGTACTGACACTGCTGTGTCAGAGGGTCATCAGACCCCTCCCAGTCCTCCTGGTCCTCCTCAGGTTCAAAATAAGGGGGAGGAGGGACATTTGGGACCCAAGGTCTCATCGGCGCCGGAACCGGCGTCGAGCGACGCCGGTCCGGGTCCATGTCCGGAGCCGGAAGGAACTGGGGAACGACGCCGCCGGAGCCCCAGGCGGCGTCGAGAACGGCACCGGAGACATCGGCGCCGGCGGAGGTGTCGTTAGGTCGACCGGCGTCGATGGGGGTTGTGGAGCCGGGATCGAGGCCGGGGCCGAAGCCGGAGCCGGGATCGAGGCTGGAGGCACGGGCGACGCCGGAGCCGTCGGCGATGCCGGAGCAACCCCATCAGGGCCCGCGGGGCCCGAAGGCGCACCGGAGGGGCCTGGAGGCCCGAAGAGGCGGGCCATGGCCGACAGGAATTCCTGCACCTTGGCCGGATCCGCCCCCGAACCCGGGAAGGGCGGGTATGGCGGGGGCGACTCCACAGGCATGTCCGGGGCCGCGGGGGCGGGGACGGTGCCGGGAGGGGCCTCAGCCGAGTCGCGAGACCGGCGAGGCGAAGTCCTAGAGCGATGATGCTTTTTGGACTTTTTGTGTTTCGACTTACCGGACGAAGAAGACTTCGATGCCGACGACCGGTGTGGACTCCGCGATCGACCCCTGGACCTCTCACGCGACCGGGGCTTCCGCGGAGCCGAATGCCGGGCCTCGAGGAGCTTTCGAGACCGCTCTCGCAAAGCTTTCGGGTTGAGGGCCTGGCAGTCGGTACAAGACTCCGTGTCGTGGCCTCGGCCGAGGCAGAAGAGACACTCCCAATGCGGGTCGGTGACGGACATCATCCGAGCACAGGCGCCGCAACGTTTGAAACCGGGCATCCCTACGACACCTTGATAGAAAAACAGTGAAAAAATTCACCAAAAAGTATGGTCAAAAAATGACCAGGGCACTGCTCTTCCCGGATCTGCGCTTGCTGGCGCGGAAAAGAAGAACTGACGTCAGCGCGCAGGGGCGGCGCCTAAGTACTGCCCGCGACGTCATCCCGGCGATCACGACGCCGACGACGGACGCGGAGCCGCACGACGCCGCCTACCGACGCGCAAGGGTACTGCTACGCAAAAAACTTTCCGGATCCAGCCTGACGCCTGGGGATATTCTAAGGTAAGGAATCTGTCACTAACGTGTCTCTTTCAGATACATATGCTTGGTGGGACCACCGCGGACCCGCCAAGCATATTACAGCTTTAATTTCTGCCAGTCATTTCATGTAGGTCTGTCCTCTATGAAAACAGTTGCAGAGATGAAAGAAAGGGGGGCCTGCAGTGCCCCCTTCCTTGTGCCTTACGCCATGTGGATGCTCACAGGGGGACACAACATGTGCCCCCCTGTGTGCATGCACAGAAGTTCCAGCACGGCATGGACTTTCGAGTACATGCCGTGCTGGAACTTCCTTTAATGTCCCCATAGGAACGGCATAGGAATCGCCTACCAATGACAAAAAAAGTCATTATTTGGCGGGCAGATCTCATGCGGGTTTGGTGATGCTGTCCCTTTAGGGACAATTGCGAGTTTAACGGTGCGGCTGCGAGACTGCCCCCTGCATGAGAAGCCCCGTCAAATAATGACTTTTTTTGCCAGACTTGTAATTAGGCCCTAAGTGTGTGTCAGTGACAGAAATGATAAAAAGGATTGACAAAGCGAGCAGGCCTGGATTTAATGTGTCAGACATACAGCCGTAGCACATTACAGCATGATAGAAGTGAGGAAGCCATCAGAGAGGTCTGAGAAGGCTTCAGTTGTAAAGTAATCCCTCAGCAGTTCAAAGCAAGCACTCCACTGGCGGTGGAAGGATACACTTAAATAGCCAGTACCATTAGGTGAAAGATGATTACTCCACTGACCTGAACCAAGACACAATTGACAAAGTCTCAAGCCAGTGCCTGAAAGAGGGCTGTTGATGGAAGCCAATGGTTGAGAGCAACAGATCTAAAACGCACTGTATGTATATTTTTTGCAATAAATCTGTATGACAGATTTGCTGTCTGAACCCAGATGACAGTCGGGCAGATTCACAAAACTTATATCTATGGATAGCTGTGCCTTACTCCCGGAAAAACAGGAGTAAGAAACTTTTATTCACCAAAAAACCTTCGAGATCTAGGCTCTTTCCCATTGTCAATATTGGCTGGTGAAGATGCCACCAAAGACAGCTGGGCTACCGGCTCACCTCAAACAAAATTCATGCCATCGATCTGCAACGAGAAGCTACTATAACTTGGAAGAACGCTTTACAGTTATCCGCTGAAATATGCAAAACCACTCATCAGCTTCTATCATGGCGATTCCACCTATCAAGTTGGACTTTCTGTTCCTGTCAGGGCTTTGAAGTCACAGAAAAGTAACGCACAAACCTTTACTAAACCCCTAATACATAAATAATGTCATTACTGTATTCATTCAGTAATTAGTTAAAAGACGAGTCATTAACATTTGAACTCTACAAATCATTTCGCATTTTGTTTTATAAAAAGTTACATCAGGAAACAAAACAGCCATTTCCTGTTTGAACTGGTCAGTAAATGCGTAACTAAAGTACCATATTGTGCCTGAAAAACTGCCAGCTACATTGTCAAATTTATCACCAAAGGAGAGCTCCTAAGTATGACGTCAGCGAGCCTGGCCACTCTGCTCCGAATAATCCTACTCCGCGTGACCAGCCATTTGACAGTGACAGCTCTTTTTGCAGTAGTTTTGCCGGCGATAGAATCCTCTTAGGGTTCTGATTACAGGAAGTACGGGTCAGACGGCGAACTCTGAGCAGGCCGAAAGACGTTACTTGGAGCTAAGTTTAAACAGCCCAGAAGGGTACACAGTGCCACGAGAAATGTCTTACATACGAACCATGTGACGGAGAGAGAAGAGCGCGCACCATATGGGAGAGAGGATGTGGCGTAACAGCCACAGCTGCCCACTTTGGAACTTGGGAACCAAGCACTTTGATTCTGGGCAAAGCACTTACATCTGTGAATGCGTCCTTGCGTAGTGTAACTGGTGCTCATGTAAAGTGCTCCAATACCTTCGGGCCAACTTCCCGATATATAAAACTGCAAAAACAAAAAAACTAACATGCGTCCTCGGTCCCAGTGACCTCCATAATAGCAGCGGTCGCTGTAAAAAAAAACAAAAAAAATGAAAGGCAAGGGTGGCTGAATTTAGGAAGTCCCTCATTCGAAGGCAACCTAGCATGAGTTGCTACTAAAACAGGGTTCCCCTTCGAATCTCATTAATTTTTTTTATTTTAAAGGTTTTATATAGCGCTGGCTAGACCCGGAGGTATCAGAGCGCTTTACATGAGTATTTAATTCCACTAGGGCCGATGCGCCAAGCATTTGTGAGCAGCCTTGATGTAGAAGCATCAAACAGGCATCCTGCCAAAAACAAGCCTTGCATAAAAACCTGTGAATTGTAGAACTGCAGCTCATTTCATTTTAATAGGTAGGTGCAAAGGGGGTCCTGGAGAATGGATGTGGCGTGTCGAAATCTTTACGAGCTGCAGCCCTGGTAGAAAGAAACAATATGGCTTTGGCACGTCTAATTGCTAACCTTGTCAGAAAAATGTAATCAGCTATGTTCCACTAGAGTGAACTTTCAAGCAAGATGAAAAAGAGCCTTTTAACCACTCACCACTGTGTTGCTGATAACTGTGTAAATGACGGAAACCTAAGCATCCCAGGGCATTCCCTGAACTGCAATTACATGAAACACAGAAATCAATGAAACCCGGTCCAGAACAACAGACTAAAGAACAACAGGAGAAGCCCCCAGGCACCCACGGCACGCCAAGCATAATGTTAATATTAATATGAACGTACACACGCGATAAAGCACACCCTACTGCAGGCTTAAGGAAACTGCAAGCTACTAACACTTTGATTAGTACATTATTCTATGTAACTCGTGACTACACTGTCACCATTTCTCTGGTGGTCGTGATCTCCGCACTGTAGGTATAGATTTCAGCAGTAAATGTGGGAGGTGTAAGGGGGAATGGTGGGAAATTGGAAATAATTACTACCAAATAGGAGGGTTTTAGGGAAATTTAAGGAGGGGTTTAGAGATGTAAATGCTTACACAAAACACATCCGCATAAAAGTAAGACAACTGCAATTTAAAAAAGACACACATTCTACTTCAGCCCTAATATTTTAACCATTACATTTTTTAAATGCAAGTAATTTTTTTTACAGTTAACAATACATTTAAAATTAGATTATATTTTTACCTTAGTTTAAAAACTATTACATTTAATTGAGAACATAACTTATAACCAAGTCTTTGACAAATTAAATACATTTTTTGGTGAAGGTGGATGATTTTAATAGTAAAATATTGTTCAAAAATATTTTTAAAAATTCATTAATGTATGTAAAATAAATTTACAATTTAATACAAAGTTAATTTTTGGTTGTAGAGTGTTGCAGCTTTTTTAAATAGCCCTATGTTAAAATAAGTTTATGTATTTTTTTAATAATAAAATGTATTGCATTTCCCTATTTTTTCGTACACGGAGATCTTCACAAACTGGTGGAAAGTCACTAATAGGAACTTTACACTTGTAAATTCAGTTGCAAGACCATCATTCCCCTCATTTGAGGGGTGGAGGCTCTTAAGTATACACCTAGCTTTAAACTTCGCCTCGAAATAGTGAATAGCAAAAAAGTGGAGATTTACACATAGGTGTAGGAGCAGATCTACACATTCAAACTTACCTTAGTGAGATAGGTCTTAAAAGTGAAATGCAGTGCCAAAAAGCAGCTTGTAATGTGTTGCACACATAACTGTTATGTCATTTTCAATACTGAGTTTGAGGTTTATGTGTGTTAAATAAAAGGTAAATTCCAGCGCTGATTTAATAAAAACAGCAAGTGCATTAATCAAACAGGGTACAAAAAACAACAACTTATGAGATAGGACTGGGAACGGTCATAGAAAAAAGTTTTGAAGAAAAGAATCTGAAGATATAATAATTCCGTTATTGAAGTGTTTAAGCCACAGTTGTTATCCTGCTCAAAGGCTTACTTCCAGAAGAGACTGTCGGGCCAATTCACAAATTAATTTACCAGAATGGGAATTACTAGTACAGGAGTATTCTTTTATGTTCTCTTACAGGCCTTTGTGAATCGTCCACAATATGTTCCCTACTTGTAAAAGGGCAAAGTCATTTCTATTCATACAAATTGTATATGAATATTCCCTAAATATTATTATATTCCCATTGAAGTTGTTTTATGTCCAATTCACAAAGGCATTTATAAGTACGTAAAAGATTACTGCAGGAGTACTGTTTTACATACCTTTACATGCCTTTGTGACTAGGCCCTTGAGACTTCAAAACACAAGAAAATTAATTTATCACATTACAGAAATGTTGTCATGTTTTTATAAATAAGGTGATGGGATACTAAAGAAATTATGTGCAGGCTTTTATATGGGCTTTGCTGGCATCTGTAGTTTATATACTATGTACAAGTACTTCTTTTAATGAATGTACTTGTCGTAGTTCATGAGTTACTGCAATCAGTAATGACGATATTACACAAGTATCTTTAAATTGGGAATAACTGTATTTCTCACATCTAAAGCTGAAATGTCCAGCATTTTCCTGGTGCTTACGGTAAGATCTTTTCACATGTGCTGAGTGAATATTATTACCACATTTTTAGTGCAGGTAATATTTTTTCCGCAAAATAAAATCATGTAAATTATGCAAAAATCAACTTACCTCGTCTTATATATGATTTTCTCCATTTTCCTACGTTCTCTAAATGATGACCATGAATAGAGATGTTTTAATGCATGGGCAAAGTGGGCAGTTCCTCAAGGACCCCACCTTCCAAGGGGTCACTGGAGAAAGTAAATGTTCTCTCTCTCTCTAGCTCACCTCTGTCTATTTCAACATATTACCAATTTCTCTCTGCCTACCTCTACCTCTGTCTCTCTTTGCGCAGTTTCATCGTAAGAATTTTTGGGGTCCTCAGAAAGACATTTCAACTGTTTTTGTGTGTGAAACAAGTTTCCAAAAATGTGTTTGCGATCATGTGGGCTACAAATAGCACAAAAGTGGGCAATACAATTCAAAGTTGTCACAAACAGAGGCCCTAAAACATTTCTGGCCTGGGGCCGTATGTATCCTTAAGATAACACTGACCATGGTCATTACACTCCTCCTGCTCTAGCTGCTCTCGAAATTCGTTTGTAAAAATACATTTACATAATCTTGTATTTAAAAATGTTTTTAACAGTGTGGTGTTTCTGATACTTTCCTATCTGTACAGTCACTGTAGTTTATAATACTGGAACATTTTATTTCCAATGCGGGATAAACGTCATCATGTTCCAAAAAGATAGACCCATAAACGTCAGAGCTTGAATCTGAAGGTGACGTTCACAGATGTGTGATACATTCATGCTTCAGAGTTGAACACTGTTGCATTTGTAATTCACGCAGGCATTCCCTTGCATAGGTTGTGAACTCGTGCTCTATGTATTCTAATACGATTCTGAGGAGCTACCATCGAAGGCTGACCTTGCCTTTTCTGCAGACACACTCTTCACAGTTTCAACTACATGGCATAGACTTAATGTATATGTATATTATGTGAAGTGCGCTTGTGGATAATGAGGAGCCCCAACCTGCCATGAGTGAGTTCGAGGAGAAAACGCAAGCAAACTATACAGTGACCTGCTTCTATTTTTTGGTTTTGTGAATAAAGAAGCATAACTTGCATTTATCAACTTTCTTTCAATGTCAATGAAAAATACATTAACCACAATATACCATATTATTTAAAATAAGAATACTAATGAACGCAGAAAGAAACATATGCAGGCAAAATTCAAAGTTCTCACATAGTATAGCTTAACTAACTTGAACAGCCTCTGCAGAATGCCGCACGGATTCCACGTACCACATCATAGAATAAAACCACTGGCGCCAGTTCCACTCCTTGTGCTTTGGTTAAATAACTTTCTTTATAACTATCATGTGCACAATACACAGCATGGTGTCTACTATACTTTCAGATCGTAAAGAGCACTATGCTATTCAGTCCCGCCATAAAGGCAGCTGAGGGGCATCGTGACCCACTGTAGGTTTGACATCTTGCGAGTCATTGCTACTTTCACATTCAAAAATGTTAAAGAACTTAATGTTATTTGCACATCTGTATACACACTATATACATGTATAGATATTGACCTCAACACTAAATGCAGCTTCCAAGTGCTTCCAACGGCTTTACAAATGCAGGATAGAACAAAAAAAGAAGAGCTAGATGGAAACGACTAATGGGAAAACAGCACACTACAAATCAGCACAGTTCATACATTAAAAGATAGAAAACAGCTAACAGCTGGGAACAACGTGGACACTGTGTTGCCAGTAGAAAGGCCACCGAAGGGCAAAGCATAAACTTAACACCTGCTACTAGCAATCCCCAAAGCCCTCAGGTTTTGTGAGAAAGTGCATGGTGAGATCAATCTAACGAATTATTGCCAATCTTCAGGGAAAATATTTATATTTTTTTGTTACACCACAAAAATAGTGGTTTATCCGCACAGGCTGTGAGGCTACAACCACTGGGCAATGTAGTGGGAACGGTTGTAAGGTTGGTTTCTAAAGTTTACTTTCCAAATAGAGCCATAAGTAATAAATTCAGTGAACACAAATTAAAAATACGACTAGGTTTCTTTAAAAGAAATACCTAGACTGTGCTGTGAGAACGCAATATTTATGTACAAACTCAAAAATGCAAAGTTTTAAATTCTTTAGAAAATATATTTCCTGTTGTAAATAAAATACTTTTCACTTATTGATAAACTGTGGAGTAAAAAGGAGGTATTTGCAGAGTTATGGAACTGATTTTAGGATCATGTTTTCGAACAGAATACAAAATCAGCCTAATTCTTCTTACATTTACATTGAGCATTACTAATAATTGCCAGAGACCTGTCTAAAAACCTTACGCAGAAGTCTGAGCAAAGCTAGAAAGAATTTCAAGAGTTCAAAGATCGATACTGAGAATTCTTGGCATGCCCGTCTTCCATGGGGTTTTCTCTCCATGAATGTCACTTTTCCCACATCCACAATACTGAAAATGTTGAAAACCACACTGTAGTGACAGTATCCTGGAAGCAATGGGAATAATATTATTTTAATAGCTATCTATGCTTCCTAACACACTACCCAGATCAAGTCTTGAGTTTTAACACAAAGTATGGGCACAACAGTCCATTTTCAGATTCCAACACATAGAAGGGGATTTCAAAAGGGTAGATATGGGACATATCTTTGAGTTACTACTAAAGGAAGTTACAGGAATCTACATTCTCTGACATGATTATTGAGCATATTCACAATCCTGAAAATAAACCCGAGTAAAATCAGAATGTAGAAAAGGATCTAATTGGGCAAAGTGCTTCTGCAACACAGTATGATAACACCGTGCATCAATACTGCAATTTGTGTCCACACAACATTAAAAAAAAATACATGATCACAACTCTGCAGAGTTTTATAGGGGGAATACTCAAAAATGCCACGGCACACGCCTTTTTCCCATATCAAACAAGCTCCAATTAGACAGTAGGAGGCATAATTAACTACCACATTGTGGTATTGCCAAATGGTGCGACACAGTCTGTGCATGAAATACTTATCAGAAGCCTTTGAATTGAAGCATGGTCACACAGGTTTCAACTGTTAAGCCATGTTTAAATCTTCAGTGCACAATATAAGAGAACACTCTGACTTACAGCTTTAGAAAATCACTCTCTGCTGGGGATGGGTCAGGCAAAGGCATATAAATATTTAAAAGTAGTTCCAAATTGCAAAACATGCAGTTTCTGGACAGAAATATTGCACAAAAATAGTGTCCTAACATATTAGGCCCGGGTGAAATTTCTGTGGCGTTGAGATAATCTCGCCTAATTTTAATAATTTTATAGTACGCTTGTTATGCAAAATTCACGAAACTATGCTATGTTACTTAAATATGTGGTGTTTGCAGCAAAAATTTAGCACGAACACACAAGAATGATGAAGCCGACCAGGACGCGAATGGCTGCTGCTTGCACCCCGTGTTTTTTGCCATTTTTTAAAGCACAACAGCTGTCAGTGCTTCCGAAATGGACATAAGGATGCATTTGGTGCTAAAATATAGCGCCAAGTTCCATTTTTGCTCTTTGCGTAGTTTTTCCAAAATTGTGCACAATTACACAAAGCAAACTATGCAAACTTTGCTTACCTCTACCAACGACCTTTTTGAGCAATAAAGCCAAATAGTGAAAGGCAATATTTAGTGAAGTGGATTTGTTGGCCCTGACATCCTTGGAGTGGTTTTCCCCCAACCTTTTGGCTTCTAGCCTCCTATTTTTGCTGACTTCGCTTTTGCTGGCTTTAGAAACTCTACGCACTTTACCACTGCTAACCAGTGCTAAAGTGCTTGTGCTCTCTCCTTTAAACATGGTAAAATTAAATGCTGCTAGTTGGCCTGCAGCACGGATTGTGCCATCCTCTTAAGTCGCCCTTTAAACATGTCTCAGGCCTGCCGTTGCAGCCTGTTTGTGCAGTTTTAAACTGCCATTTCGACCTGGCAAGATAAACCTCATGCCAGGCCCAAACCTTCCTTTTTATTACATTTAAGTCACCCGTAGGATAGGCCCTAAACAGCCCAGAGGGCAGGGTGCAGTGTATTTAAAAAGTTGGACATGTACTTTTAAGTTTTACATGTCTAGGTACTGAAAAATCCCTAAATTCGTTTTTCACTACTGTAAGGCCTACCTCTCCCACAGGATAACAGTGGATTACTTATTGCATTTAATAACTGATGTTAATATTGATGTTGATGTGTGCAATTATACGTGTAAGTACAAAAAAGAAATCAAATCATTGTTGTCGAAATCTCCCGATATGACTTCTCCATCAACCCTGAGTCAGAAATACATGGTCAGGTAGGCCCTGCGCCCTAGGCCTGAG
Source organism: Calotriton arnoldi (assembly GCA_963921515.1). NCBI lineage: Eukaryota > Metazoa > Chordata > Amphibia > Caudata > Salamandridae > Calotriton > Calotriton arnoldi. Next base: position 903,012 of record CAWUFW010000493.1, on the reverse strand, counting down.
GCTACGGATTGACAGATCACAGGTGGGGTGGCACGTAACCAGCAGGACAAACTTGTGAACAGGAAAAACCCAGATTAGTCCCACAGATAAGCAGCAACACCACAATGGTCCTACAAGATTGGCCCCAATAAAACGAACATGGCCAGAGGGGCGCACGTTCCCTAAACACCATAAAGTTAGATGCCACATGAAGTTAGGAACACTCAGCCAATCTGGACACAGCACACACTACACACACAGTGATCATGTGCTCCCCATGCTGGAAATCTGGACACGTTACCCACTGGCCCTCATTGTGTCCAAGCAAGTTTGAGACCCACCTGCATTTATCATCAGGTGAGAGTAATTAATGGCTTCATGACAAGACCCACATTCCACTCTCAAAACAGGATCTCTGAATTGTTTTATGATGCTACAAGAAATGTATAAAAAGACATTCCAAACAATTGTACTTTAAGTCAGTCCTCAGACCTGTTTCTGTATACTTCACTCCCGGCAGTAGCGTTTGATTAAACCAACTGTTCCTGATTTGCCAAACGCTTCTGGTCTTTGTTTTTTCAAGGTAAATTCATATTCGAGCAATAATAACTTTCAATTGGGAGCAGGTAGGATTATTGAGTTTGGTGTCTATAGAATTGTAAATTAAAGCCCTCTTTAATGGCAAAGTTGGGTTTTTAAGTCACAATTCTGAAAATGCCACTTTTAGAAAGTCGACATTTTCTAGTCCTTACCATTTGGTACCTGCAGCTTGTTTTACTGGGTCACATGACTAGGTGCAGCTGGCATTTGGACTTTGTGTATTGCTCCCCGACAGTGAAACAAAGGGCCATAGGTATTGACAGGCTGGGCAATATCTGACTTGCTAAGGGGGAGGAACTGTCACCTTCCACACTTGTACATCACAAAGGCTCTGCCTGAGGACACTCACAAAAGGTTTGACACTAGTCTATTGTCACCCAAGACAATCTGGGTCCAAGGCAGGGAGGCAGGAAATTCCGAGCACCTTTGGAGCGAAAACCTCAAAAACCATCTCTTACTTCAAAGTGAGCTCCAGGTATAAACATTAGACCCTCAGACCCAACTCTGCAGTACACATCTGGACTTGTGGAGGACTCAGAAGAAGAACTGTTGTGCTGCTTTGCTGCAAGAGGAATGCCACTCTGCTGCCCTGCTCTCCTGCCTGAGTGAGAAGGACTGGACCTGCATCTTGAACACATGACCACCAGAGTGACTCCAAGGGCTAATTAGCCGGCCTCCTGATCAGAGCCTCAGGGACACAACAGGCTACAACAACATTGTATCCAGCACCAGGACTCTGCTAGCTGTGAGTCTACCCTGCCAAGTGGTGCCACCCCAGTCCTTGACCCTTGGAAGTAGGCCTGAAGGGGCTCTTCCAGGCCAACTGTGGTCCTAGCAGACCCAACAAAGCGTGGCGCATCGCCTCTTAGAACTCCACATCGGAACCACTGCGCGACGCATCCTCGATGCAAGAGTTTGAATCACAGCCCGCATCCTCGTCAGAACTACCACTGCATGACACATACTCGACGTGGGTCTTTGCATCGCATGCCCCTCGCCCACGGCATACTCAACAACGATGCAGGAATACGCATCGCAAACCCCACAACTTTTTCAAAACCAGCCAGTGCACAAAGCATCTTTGCAGCAGAACTTCCCATTGCAAGCCCCTCATTGACCGCATCCTTGACGATGACACAGGATCTTGCATCACAGCCTTGTCGTCTCGGCTGTGCGACATATCCTCGATGCGGGAGCTCACAACCCTCCGCAACCAGGATTAACATACTCTTATTCAGTGGGCCTAACTTGGTCCCTGTAGCCGGCCCACGCTCCATCACGGTCTTCCTGAACTTGTGACTTTGTCCCGGTCTGGCACGACCTGATAACCACAGTTTGTGCTATGTGCTTTTTGGCGTAATTTTCACTTACATCTTTAAAACTTCATATCTCTGCTACTTCTGATTGGATCTTTGTCGATTTGGTGTTAAAAAATGTATTACATTTTACTCTATTTTTCTAAATTGGTGTGGTATTTTTCTTGGGTTGTGTTTCACTTTATTGCTGTTTGACTTCCTGCACAAATACTTTATACATTGCCTCTAAGTTAAGCCTGACTGCTCTGTGCTAAGCTACCAGAGGGTTGAGCACAGGTTAATTTTGGGTTTGCTTGTGCCTTCACTCTGACAAGGATTGTAGTTAATGTTTGAGCAAGGCTTCATCCCATCAACCAGTGACTCAATTTCTTACAGGAGTCTTGCAATCATAAATACATTTCTAAGTGCAAGGTAAGGGTGAGACAGATCATGTTCTATAAGCACACAAAGCAGAGTAAGTTACATGTTAATTTGATCTTCAATCAACAATTGAAGCACCTTAAGTCAGCAAAACACAGTGTTTTCTTCATACAGAAAGCTTTCTTCATGTTGCCCTGTACAGTATTCTAGTTGAAAACTTCAAAGCAGAATTTTCCATGTCTTTGTCAAATGGATACAGGTTGAGATGTTTTAGACAAGCTCTGCAAAAAAACAAGCTATAAACTTAGTGGCATAAGTTTGATATACTCTGATCCAAGAGCAGATTAATCTTCGGAGAGCTTGGTGTTGATAAGAAGATGGGCATACTGTAAAATTAAGAGATTAAAATGCATGCATCCCCATGCCCTGTTCTGCTTATGACGTGTAAAATCTTAATTTGATTATTTTATTAGATCTTAGCATGGCTTTTGATACTGTGTCCCACTCCATTTTGGTGGAAAGATTAATGTCCCTTGGCCTTGCAGGTTCAGCTCTGGCTTGGCTTGCATCTTTTTTTAAAAGAGCGCTCGTTCCAAGTCTTTTTATGTAGTGCCAGATCTGACCCGCAAGCTTTAACCTCAGGAGTTCCTCAAGGCTCAGTTTTGAGCCCTAAGCTGTTTAACATTTCCATCCGCCTGTTGGCAGATGTAGTGGAAAGTTGTGGCTTGACCATTTTTTGGTCGAGCCTAGAGTCAGCGCGCATGCGCTGCTCCGCGAGACTTGTTGTGGTGGAGTATGGAGTGGAAGCCCCGCCCACTCTCCGCCCATGTTTATCATTGGCTTGTGTCTTTGTCCTTCGTAAATGCAGGCTTCTGATTGGGTAATAGGCTTGTTAGTCCCGCCTCAGTACCTCCTTGTCTTCATTAGTAACCTCCCATGGCGACTGGCCCTTTTACTTCGGTTGTTACATGGTGCGTGTTATTTAGTGAGTAAGCACTATTTGCTTTATTGAGTTTCTCATACAGCAGGCAGGACATGCGCTGCTTCAGCTGAAACCGCTTGTGTTTTATTAAGCATACCGGCCGCCAGCTTTCTCCTAAACTTGGGCGCCCACTTTCAATCACATCCGTCCTTCACTACATCAAAAAACTCTCCCTTCCCCGAGGTTTGCTTCCTTCCCGGACGGGAGAACACAACCACACCAGTTCCGCCAACAACTGAATGCGGTGACAGGAATTTAAAGTGATTTGTTTCTTTGCTGCAAGCTGCCGCGCTCCCAAATGTGCCCACCTCTCGGTCCCGAGTACTCACTCCAGCGTGCGACGTTCATGGAGGGCCTCGTCTCTGGCGGTGCTGACACTCCGACCCTTGCAGAGGAGTAACTTTATATCCGTAGGGGAACCTGAGATTCACGTGTGCGTGCTAGTGCTGTGTGGAGCTCACAGGCAAGACAACTAAAATTAGAAAGGGAACCCACATATATACCGTCTTCCTCTCCTGACTGGGTCTGCCAAGACTGGGGCATGTTCATGCAGACCGCTTTTCACCCTGAATGACCTGCGTTACGCTTCGTAACAAGTGTTATCTACTCATGCCCTAGAAAGTAATAGACCTAGAAAAGACACAAATAAAACGGGAAGAGAACGAGGTAAGGATTCTCTGGTGACGCAGAACGATGCAACAGTCATGCTACGAGATCAATAACATTGAGTGCCACTGTTACCAGTGCCTTTGCAGATTTAAGTTTAATACAGTTCTGCGTGAAAATACCAACCTCGAAAGTGAAAATGACAATTTTTCTCCACATTTTATTTTCAATATTTCTTTTTCAGGCGCGGGTGTGAGTGATGTTTTTATTTCGATTCCGAGAGTGAGTACGTGCGCCTCTCTTACAGTGGGCCTCTAGATGCTCACTCACTATGGCAGTTTTTTTCTTGTTTTGTGTTTGTAGTGCTGTCCATCCCGTCTTCTCTTGCTTGCTTTTCTTTGTGTGCACATGGCATTATTTGATCAGCAAGTTGATATTATCACAGGTTTTACAGGACACCCGACGCCAAATGACTCTACATTGCACAAGCACGGTGAAGTTTTGCTCCAACACACGCCACATCAACAGGCCAGGGTAAAAATATGTGCACCTGCCCACTGACCGTTGCAAAAATTATATTTTCCCTGACCAATTACTAATAAACAAATATTCAATATGACGACTTGTGCAAAAAACTCATTTCCACACGAGTGAACCATTGGAAACTTGTTTCTGAACAAGTCGCGTAGTGCAAATAGTATGAAAGTGCACCGCCCTGGTGCAAAGTTAGTGTAATCTGGTTCAGTTCCAGCTTATCTAGAAACTACATATAGTAGCTGCAATCAGTATAATATATGTATAGAAATGTATGCAGGCAACGGACAAATCCATTTCTGACTCCACAGCAATCAAAACTACACTACCCATATCACCTTGTGCTTGGAATAGGCTTTCCACTGAATGAAGGAAAGATTCCTCTGCATGAACAGAACCAAGACTGAGACGAGAGTTTGAGAAATGGACCTCCAGCACCTCGCTCCCACCCTCCGTTGTCTGTATACCCCATTCCCCCTCCCTCCCACCCTCCATTGTCTGTGTGCCCCATACCCCCTCCCTCCAACCCTCCATTGTCTGTCTGCTTGCCCCTGCCCCTCCTGACTACCCTCCATAGTACGAGTTGAAGCCTCCATTGTCAATGTTGCCCCCCCAACCGCCTTCCGTCTATTGTCTATGTCGCCCCCACTTCACCCTCCCTCCGTTGTCTGTGTTGCCCCCCGCGCTCGTTACAAACTCATTTACAAACTAATTTTCCTGAGTGCGCTACTATCTTGCCTTTCCATTTAACATGAGTTTGTTTATTAACTCTTTAATGAGTCTGTGGGCGTGTCTGCCTGCGTGTGTGTCTGTGTGTATGCTTGTGTGTGTGCAAGTGTCTGCTTGTTTGTGTGACATGTGCAATGCAATAGGTCTCGCATTTGCGAGAGGTTCAGCAATTGCCATTGTAAATGACAATGCCTTTTATTTATGTGTTGGATTTTAAAACATAAATTAAAGACATTGTCATTTACAATGCCAATAGCTTAAACTCTCGCAAATGCGAGACCTATTGCATTGCAAATGCTTTTTTCTTATGCAGCTGACACGCAGATCATCTTCACCTTATCTTCACAGAATCATGGGCCCTCTTTCTGATCTCAGCTTGGGCTTGAGTCGTCTCTCCTCGTGGATGAATAAAAATTTGCTCAAGCTCATTGGTGACAAAACAGAGGTCATGATTCTGGGCAAACACTCCTCTCTTTGGGGCCCACAACATTAACTGTAATCCCCAGGGCCTCTGTCTACTCCCTTTCTGAAGGTGAAAAATATGGGACTTCTTTTGGTTGACAAGCTATCCATGAAGACTCAGATGGTCAAGGTAACTGCCACTTGTTTTGCGATGCTCAAGTGGCTAAAAAAGATTATATGTATGATCCCTGCTTCAGTCCAAAGGACTGTGATCCAGGCCTTAATCCTATCCAGATTAGATTACGGTAATGTGTTATACTTGAATACCGACGAGACAGCAATTCATCAGCTGCAGGTAGTACAGAATGCAGCCACCGGCTTCTGTACCGGCTTCCGGAATTTGCCTCGGTCTCTCATCTCCTTCTCGAGCTGCTTTGGCTTTCTATCTATAATAAATGCATTAATTTAAAGCATTATGCTACATGTTCAAAGCCAACACTGGATTAGGACCAAGCTCCATTTAGGATTTGGTGGTGCCCTATCCGCATAAGCGAGCTTTGAGATCTCTGAACTGAGGCTTGTTTACGGTGCCTAGATTTCGCCTGGCTCGTAAGAAAGGGTGCTCCTTTGCCTAATTAGTCCCTAAACTATAGAACTCCCTTCCAGAGTCTTTGAGAAATTGTACGTCACTATTTGATTTCTGCAAGGGCCTGAAGGCCTGGCTTTTTAAATCTGATGCACCTAGCTTCCCCTTCTTGTGGCCCTGCGCTGGGAAACCCTTTTGGGTAGCTGTGCACACTATAAATCTGTAAATAAATAAATGATATGCAGCTAGTGTATTGGAAACAGGCCATTACACAGAATTCCTAGGTAACTTGTTAACGCTTAATGCAGCATAGCATGTTAGGGCCTGGAACCGGTCCAGGACGATAATTAGATTCAACAGAAAATGGGCAGAAGGAACCCTGCCTTTTCAATGTCCTTTCATCACTGTCCCACCCGGCCTTCACATTTTAATAAAATCTATGCTTTTATACACAGCACACCTCTATTGTAGCAAGTGTGCAATCCCTGTTAGGGTAACATTAAAATCCATGATTGACTACTGCAACTTTATAAATGCAGGCTCTCTCACTTACTGTTCTGCCTACTTTCAGTGGGTAGAGGACCAATCACGGCAGGGGATCTGTTGCTCTATGCTTGGAAAAATGCCATTCTGGAACTGGCCTGCCATTACTGGCTCTCAGTGGTGGTATGGGTACATTTTATGATTCTTTCGTGCTCCAAAGCTCAATACTGGTATGATACACCCTTAAACAGTACTCAGGCAGCACATGGGAGCCTTCAGATGAGGCAAGCCTTTTAGCAAATGTACTCATTATTTTTGTAGCTGGCCACAATACCCATAATATTCTCCTGCGTCACGCTTTTTGGCTATTTGCTGTCACTCAGATTTTCACAGTGAGAACCATACCCGTCATTTATAGTTAGCCATCTATAATCCTATATACCTTCCATATACCAATTACCTACTAATTTTGGCCATGTATCACTGAATTTTGACAGCAAAAAAAAAAAAGGAGGTACATAAATAGACTTGCAGATTGCCCTTGTAAAGTTAATGAACAATATCTATAAACATCAGGCCAAAAGTCCGATGCGTGAAGAGTTAGCAAAACTAAAGGATTATAATTAGCAAGTGAACTAACTGGGCACTGTGTTCGACTTAAGTACTGAATGTCAAACACTGCACCTTTTTAGGTCTCGCCCTGAAGCCAGCGCTTGCGCTGGTCTGGGCGAGACATTTTGTAAGTGGGCTTTTAGAAATGCAACCACTTTTTTTTGGGCTTGCCTAGAGCATGCGGGTACGCGCATTCCTCGCATGCTCCAGGCGCCATATGTCTTTCCTCTCACTTGCTCTTCCCCTCCCCCACCACAGAGCGCTTCTCGGGGCCGCGCGGCCGTGTCACTTTCACGGCCGCGCGTCACTTGCTCTCCCGCTCCTCCCCCCTCCCCCACCACAGAGCGCATCTCGCACGGCCGCGTGGCCAATGCTTGTTTTATTTAGTTTTTGCGCGCGCACACAACTCCCGGTCGCGGCCGAAATTCTTGCTCGCGATCACTTTCGCGCGCACCATTTGTTTGTTTGAACACTTCTCGCCCTTTCCTTGCTGTTTTCTGTGCATCGCTCATTCTTTCATTACTTGTCACTTTTATGTGCATTTCTCAGTCTTTCTTTGCTACTTCACTGTGCATTACTCCTTCCTTCTTATTCCTTCTTTGCTGCTTTTCTGTGCGTTTCTCATTCTCTTTCTGCCACTTTCATGTGCTTTTTTCATTATTCCGCAATCTTTCTTTGCTGCTTTTTGAACTTTTACACTGATTCTGTGCCGATCTGCTGGGCATCTGCCACTCTTTCTCATTCATTCTTTGCTGATCTTCTGTGCTTTTGCCTTTCATTCTTTAACATTTTTCTCTGCCCTTTTCACTCAATCCTTGCTGCTCTTGGCTTCTTTTAGTCTCAGCTCTTCTCTTCGAGTTTCGAACTCAATTGCTCTCTTAACTCCTCTTCTTCCTTTTTCTCACTCTTTTGCTCTTCTTCCTGCCCTTTTCCTGAATTTGCGACCTTCCCTGCTTCCTCTCCCACGCCGCACTCCCTTCTCGGTTCCTGCCAGTTACTTAGCCCAACCCATTGCCCCAGAGACCCCCGCTCCTAATTCATGTCCGCCGCAGCTTGGATGCACAGCCCGTATGCGCCCCACCCGTGCCCAGCGCCAGACCCCTTGCTTTCACTCCCATCACTGCTACGTCTCTGCTTCCCTCTCCTCACCCTGAACCTTGAATGCACCTTCCAGTGCTGCTGCTACGCCTCGGTAGTCGACTGGGAAGGTGCCTTCCCCTGTTCCACCTGACACTTTTCCTGCACCTTCCCACACCTTCACAACACCCTCACATGCACCGCACACAACACTCACCTCTCCCTCGGCCACGCACACCTACACACCTCTCCCCAACCCTCCCTGTTCTGCCTTCTCCTCAACAACACCTCCCTCAATAAACACGCTACTGAAATATGGGACCTGCTGCACGACCACACATTGAAACTGCTCTTCCTCACAGAAACCTGGCTGATTCTATCGACATTACCACACCTATTCCCCAGGCACAAGGTTATAAGACAGGACAGAATTAACAGACCCAGCGGAGGACATGTCATCGTTTTCAAAGAGCTCATCAAGTGTTCCACTGCCTCAGCTAGCACCAACAGCACTGATGCTGGATGTGTTTATTGTGCCAAAATGGCTTCTTTTGTCATCTTCAATGCAAGATGGTGCACACTCTGAAATCCGTAAAAGTGCACTCTCTTAATGCTTTATTTTAATAAATATATTTAGGGTGATCACCAACCTCTAGTTCAGTGTGGACACTTTCTCCAGTCCTTGTCTTCTCTCTCTGTACGTCACACCTCTCTTTCAATAAACCTCAGTGCCCCACAGCACTTACCTCTCATGACCTCAACTTGCCACCTCTCTCCGATCCTACCTCTAGATCTCTAGCTCTCGGTCAGCTCTCTGCCCCTCTCTTCTCCTCAAGTGCCTGCCTCTCTCTCTCTCTCTCTACTTTCTCTTCTTTCTGCATCTTGCTGCTCTGTTTGCATCTCATCCCCCTTCATTTCTCTTCCATTTACTTCCCCTCCCTCTTAATTTCATCTCTTTATCTTACCCTTTCTATCATTTTTGCCATCTATACATTACCTTTCTCTACCTCTCGCATGCCTCTTTCTACCTCACCATTCTCTCTTTCATTTCTCTCTCTGCCTCACAACTCACTGCCTCATCTCTCTCTTCCCCACCTCTCATACACTATCTAGACTCTCAATTTACATCACCTATTGGCCTTCTATGTCTCTCTTTTTATTGATGTCCTCTTTCCCTCGCCTTTCCCATTATTTTATTTCTTTCTCTCTACAATGCTCTCCCTACCTCTTCCACTCCATCTATCACTCCCTTTGCTTTCATCTCTCTTTCTATCTCCTTCACTGTTTCCGTTCACTCTCTCTGCTTCCAATGTCTCGCTCGTTTAATACATCTGTCTTACCTCTGTCTCTCTCTCTCCCTATTTCACCATTCTCTACTTCTCCCTCGCACTTACTCTGTATTAGCCTCATCTCTCTACCTCATCTGCACCTCTTTTTCTCTACTTCTCAAATCTTTCTATTTTTCATCCCACCGGCTCTACCTGCCTCGCTACTTTGTTTACCTGACCTGTCATTCTGTGCTTCACCTTTCTATTTGTGCTATCTCATTATAACTCACCTCTCTTCCTATCTTATTTCTCTCTAGACCTTGCCCCTCGGGTTGGCACCTTTCTTACCAGCCTACGTTTAAAACTGCATGCCAGGCCTCTAGAAACAAGCATTGGCATAGTCAATAGGTCTCGCCTTTGGGACCTTATAAGTTTTTAGACATGCAACAGTTGATGTTATTGCACCAAGGATATTGTGCTGCATAACTAAATACTTATAAGGTCCCAAAAGCGAGACCTATTGGCTATGCCAATGCTTGTTTTAATTTACAATTACTGGCCGCAAATTAAAACCAGGACATTGGAGGGGAGAAACAAATGATGTACATGTTTTAGTGAAACCAACTGAACACAAGTAGGACAGATAATGAATACAACATAATTATGAAACAGGAAGAAAAATATATAATAAAGATGGCAAAACATGATTATCATTAATATAAAAAAAACGCTGGTGAGGTAAAAAGAAAAACTGCGAGCCTGTTTTTGTTTCTGTACATCTGCAGTGACTCAAAACATCAAACAACTTAAAGCAAATAATTGTGGAACAAAGTAAATTGGAACCGTCGAATAAATTCCAGATGCCGGCTGCGCTAAAAAAAATAAACATATGAAATAATAAAATAAGCAGCCCTTCTCTTTCCTGTGAAGCCCACGTCATGCTACAGATTTCACTTCCGCTAGAATAATTTTTTTTTTTTTTAAAACGAAACTCCGGTTCCAACGCAAGTGTATAGTGCTCCACTTTTTGGAAACGGGTCCTGTAGTCTCGCATTTTGAATTAGAGTATAATACAGTGAGGCTTTTTCCTTGTAGAAGCAACGGTCACAATTTAAAAGGCAGTGGACTTGACTGGCCCGAACTTGAGGTAAGTTCTGTGGCATGCCGCATGCCGTTCATTTATCGTGCTAACCACCTGCACAGCAGTTTATTTTCTCTGACGCTTCGCCGCACCAGGTGTTAGACGTCGATTTCCCGGCCCTAAAAAAAAGAAACCAGATTTATCGTGCGTTTGGGGGTGTTTTTTTTGGGGGGGGCGGTGCAAATAGCTGACACATGTTAGAAGAAAGCCCTGCCACGTCTTTATCAAGGTTAAACTGTGTTTCGTCTGTCATGGGAAAGGACCGAAAACACGCTGTACTTTCAGGGGCGATGGTGGGCAATGTAAACAAACTAGATTTAACATGGCGTCGTGCGGCGGCGCGCGCTGGGCCAGCCCGGGTTTATTACCCATGCGCAGGGCCCGTCCGCGGTGTTAGAGCATTATGGAAACTTCAATGGGTTTCCGTCAGATTTCAGCGTTGAACTTCCGGATGGTTAATTGACACCAAAAACAATACAGCTAAATAAGCATTTTTTGTAACTTTTTCCTCATAAAATACCCTCTTTTGGAAATTGTGCACACAATGATTTCAATCATCTAGTCTTTATATAATTTCCATAATCTTTTGGGAATCAAAAACACAAAACTTTCACAGATTATTAAACAATTCAGCACAAGTCTACAAGTTTGAAACAATTTTCGTAACCCCTTCAAAAAACAAGCATTGGCATAGCCAATAGGTCTCGCCTTTGGGACCTTATAAGTCTTTAGCCATGTAACAGTTGTTGCACCAAGGATATTGTGCTGCATAACTAAATACTTATAAGGTCCCAAAAACGAGACCTATTGGCTATGCCAATGCTTGTTTCCATTTGCTCTTGAGACTGCGAAAGGGAAATATATATAGAGGGAGAGAGACTGTTCAGAGAAAAAAAGAGGAAAATTGAAGAAGCGAGAGAGAAAGGAAAGAATGCCAGCGAGAAACAGGATAAAGAAAGGAAAATAAGAGAAGCAGATATTAATAGAAGGAAATTGGAAGAGAAAATAGTGAAAAGAAGAGATGGAAATGACTGACCAAGAAAGAAGGCGTTCATTAAGTGAAAACAACAAAGATAGAGAGAATAACATAGGATGGCTATGGCTGATGGTTAAAGACTGGGGCCAGCTTTGTGTGAATTGCAACACTACCATCTATACGGCAAGCTAATTGAATTTTATAAGTAGTCACCATTTGAGGCACACTGATGCTTTATAGTCAGCTGTTTGACAGATTACTGTACTGCGTAAACTCATTCCAGCCTTTGCTAATTATTTCTAATTAGACACACAATGATTAGCTGTCCTTTGAAAAGTGCTGACAAGATACACATATATGTAAGATGTTTGAAACACAGCAGTATTCCATTTAGAACATTAAGGAAGCGTGCAGTGATGTGTTAAAAATAATTTGTGGGGTATCATTAGTTTTGGGGGCTTTTGTTGTGAAGATAACATGAGAGGGCAAAAATGGCAGGTGGGCACAGCAACTCAAGAATGTGGGACCATTGAGAGAGGTAGGGGTTTGTGCAAAAGCAATGATGCCGAAGCAGCAAGTAGTCAGAGACTAGGAATGGGCAAAAAATGTTTTCTCACCATCGCACTGTATTTCTTGCAAAAGTGCTAACATTGTGAAGATTGCCAAGCTGTACACACCCTGCTTTGTACGAAAATCTTCACTTCTGCTGGGATTTTATGCAACGAACTGAAAGCGCCACGTGCATTTCTGACTGTGGCTACAGTATAAAAACTGTATCCACGTTTGCAAAATTGAATTCACGCATGCTAGTCCTAATGTTATCAGAATGCTCCTACATTATATGAAAATGTATACATAAGCAAGATAGCAAAATTGTTTATTGTCTGGTTTCAAAAGTAAATGTGCACACAAAAACTGCAACTAGGAAAAAGGTTTGCTAAAATACAATTACTAAGCAACTTTAAATGGCATTTTTTTGAAGCAATATTTTGAAAATACTATTAAAAACCTGAGGTGCCTGTGGCACTCCAAAACAGCATGTCTTATTACAACCCGGCATGTTTACCGTCAAACATGAAACAAAAGATGTGGAGACCTGCAATGTATGAAAGAAGGAAGCCTATGTGTTCACTCGATTGTGCATTTGTAGTGCGAGCACGCATGCGGTTTATTTACCTTACAAATGCATACACAGACACAGGCCAAAAAAAACACCAAGGCAGGGGTATAACTATGTACCATTAATAAAACGTGTCACTTTAATGGATTCAAAAGGCGTGTAATTACCTCAATGTTTTGGGAACCGAGTAGTCGACCTCCATGTAGTTTAGCTTTACCGGAGAGGGTCTTGTTGTCCCGGACGGAAGGAAGTGAAACAAGCAGAAATGAGGGGAGGGGCGGGTGGAACGTTCAAGCAACGTTGGGGGGGGGGTGAGTAAGTAATGACAACAGAAAAAGCACTAGGTGAGTTTTAAAATGAAATTGTGGCGCCTGTGTACCTACAAGTTTTACGCCGTGCACTAAAAGCACCTGGCCTCCCTAATGCAGTAATGTCGCCTCATGTTCAGCTTGCCTGAGGCACTGACACGCTTCAAGGTGACAAAGGGAGGGGAGCGGGGACATTTTCAATTTGGACAGCATAAGGAGGGGAGGGAGGGGCTAAAGGCAACACGGACAACTGGTGAATTGAAAACCGGGTGCGTGGCGGCGCTTTGAGCTACGAGCAGGGAATATGAACAGGAAATTTAAACAAGCTGTAGCCCGGTAACTGACGAGGAGGGAGAGGGAGAAGGGAGGGGGTAGTAGAAGGGAGGGGGTAGTGAGAGCAAAGAGCAGGGGGTGGAGGAGCATAGAAGGAAAGAGAACAAGCTGTAGCCCGGTAACTGACGATGAGGGAGGGGGAGAAGGGAGGGGGTAGTGAGAGGCTTAATGAGCCTTAACTGAAACCCACATGGCGGCTGCGCGCCTGCACGCTCGCGTGAACGCAAGCTTGAACGCAAGCTTGAGGCCAGCAAAAGCCTCTGGTAGCACTTTCTAAAAGCCACTCACTAAATTTCTCGCAGAGCAGCGCATGCGCTGGCTAAGCGAGACCTAAAAAGCAATCGTTTTATGTAGTGAGTCCATGCATTATTTCCTAACACCCCTTTCTTTTCATAAATATGAATAACAGCACCTTGAGAGCGTTACATCTTTTCCACATTACACCAGGCTATCAATTAATGATATCAGTCTCGCCTTTTATATTTTTGCAAAACAATGCGTTTTCCTCTGTTCTCTATTCCCATTAACGCGATCAGACATAAGACCTAAAAGAAACAGGCTTGCTGGATTCTTAGCATACTTGTCTTCTCTTTTTATTGCTCTGTACAAAACACCAAGGGCCCAATTCACAAACGGCCTCGCACTCGTGGCGGAACCTCCGCAATGAGAAACTGCATTTGAAAATGCCCTTTTTTGGGCTCACATCTCTGGTGGCATCTGCTGTAGAGGGACTAGTTTTCACAGATTCTATATTGACTTTCTGGAAATTCTGGGAACTGAGGGCCATATTTACTTAGGTTTTTCCATGTCTTGAGAGCGTCTTACACAAAAAACGAATGCTTACCATCATTTTAAGTCTGCCTTTTCTGACTTAAATCTGGTTTCAGAGTGCCATACGTCTGGGAAACGTCAGTACCTGAAAGATCCAAGGCCGAGTCTCAGGGGATTTAGGTGCACATGCATCAAAATAGCCAATAGCGAATCCTTAATTGCGATTTTTAAGGAATCGCAATTAAGGATTCGCTATTGGCTATGCATGTAGGAATCGCTAATAAATTAGCGATTCCTACAAATTCCTTAATTGCGACTCGCAAATTGCGAGTCGCAATTAAGGAATTGCTTCCCATTCATTCCTATGGGCCTACAGGCCTACAGGCCCATAGGAATGAATGGGAATTGCATGCGCAATTTGCGAGTACCCAATAGGTACTCGCAAATTGCGCATGCAATTTCAAGGGTGCAAGGGTGCCAAAGGGACACCGTGTTGCACCCCTGAAATTACAATTTTGCCACATGTTGCACACACACATGCCCCAAGGGCATGTGTGTGTAACATGGGACTTTGAAAAATGCACTTTGGTGCATTTTTCAAAGAAATCGCAAATTACCATCACCTTTCAAATGACGGTAATTTGAGATTCTTAATTGCAAAATCGCAAAAAAAAATTCTTTAATGCATTGCATTTAAGGAATCGCAATTTGCGATTCCTTAAATGCAATCGTAATTAAAGTAATCGCAAATTTTGCGATTCCTTATTTAGCGATTTTTGCATTTGGGATGATGCATCCCAAATGCAAAATATTGATCAGCAAAGGGGCAGATTCTGCGAATCTGCCCCTTTGCGACCGGTATTTCGTTTGATGCATGGGTACCTTAGATCCAATCTCAGACTTTCATAGAAATGTTGTTTTCTCCAGGGACAACCAACCACTCTCAAACCAAAGAAAAATAACGAGTTCTGTGTTAATTTCGAGAGAGTTGCATGTATCAACAGATGGTATACACTTTAAATATCTTTTATATTTATTTGTGGTGTAGAATGCCATTTCCTTTTTTGATGGGTTGTGGAGGAGCATTATTGTAGGTTTTCTTGATTGGAAAACAATAGTTTGTTCTTTAATACAATTTCACTCACAAAAAAATGTCAGGGTGTGGCAAAGTGAAAGGTCCACAGTTATGCATAGCTGACCCTAATGTAGGGTGACCAGATTTTGAAAAGCACAAAAAATTGCAACATTTGACAAACATAGAAGTGCGACTAAAATTTTACATCAACCCAAGG
Organism: Calotriton arnoldi; assembly: GCA_963921515.1. NCBI lineage: Eukaryota > Metazoa > Chordata > Amphibia > Caudata > Salamandridae > Calotriton > Calotriton arnoldi. The sequence goes on along the minus strand of CAWUFW010000493.1, from coordinate 887,537 downwards.
ACACAGAAGAACTTAAAACACAGCGCTCACCAATATAGAAAATGCAGACAATGAGGCACTAAGGGAAATGAATACATTAAATGCAACGTTTACACAGAGTATCATCTGTTTTAATTAAATAGATTTCTGAAAATGCTGGTAACTATTCCTTCATGGGAACAATAATAAGCTTGCCTCCCTTCTGGGATGGGCTGAATTTAGTGAAATCTGTAGCAACAGATGATGAAAAACTAGGACTGTCATGGCAAATCCAGGACATCTTGTCATCCTACCTCAATGTGGCATTGTTTGTTTAAAGATTATTCATTACCACAGAGAGGCAATTGCTCTGCCTACTATTTCCTATGCGACCTGGAAAAAGACCATCAACAGACAAATGCAATTAGCCTCGTTCCAGCAAGATCAGGCTGCATTAAAATCACCATCTTTCCTGGTCCCGCTAATGCCTCATATCTGGTAACCAAACCCCAGCCTTACCTCTCAGCTTCCCTTAACCCTAAAACGAGGAAAGCGATTATGTACATGCAATTGTTGGCCTTACCAATAGGGGATTTCAACCAGGCCTGGGCTAACTAAAGAACTGGAGGAGCCTGCAGACTATGTGACTACGAACATGAATCATGGCTGCTTCTCTTGTGTTGCTGTCCCGCTACAGCCTATGAAAGGAGAATCTTACTCAGGGATTTATTTCTGAGACAACGAGCAAGCACCTGCCTAGAGGCCTCAGCAATATGTCTCTCACAAAAGGAGCCCTCCACCTTGGCCCGCTGTGGAAGATTCATACAAATTCTTAGGGACGCTCTCCAGCCACGTCCCGGACCCTCTGAACGCCCACACAAAGCCCAAAAGCTGATATCGTATTACCTTAAAAAGAAACCAGGAGATAGACATTCCATCCGACAGAAATAAAACCACAAGGTTATGTTTCTACATCATCAAAGATAAGGTAGCGGAAGGAGTCTATAGCATTTCCCACAAGACCAACAATCATCTTTGAATTACGAACTTTAGCGATTGGGAACTACCAACTCCTTCAATCATTTGCTTTAGGCTCCACGACTGCACAAAGGACATGCACTTTATTATAGAGTCAGGACTACGGGCAAAACATGCGCTGTCAAAGGGATAGGGAGGAAGAACTGGGAAACTGATGGAACACAAAACAGGTGACATGCTTACTGGGGATGAACCGATGAGTAATGGACAGCTAACAGCATGAAACTTATGTTTCAGACTTCATGATTGCACAAAGCACATGCACTTTATTAGAGAGTCGCAACCAAGGGTAAAACTTATGCTGCTAAAGGGACAGGGTCGCTGAGCTGGAGAACTGATGAGATTGAAATTGGGGACATGTTTACTGGGTACGGTCTGACGAACAATGAGTTTTCTTTTCCACAAAACCTGAAGTAACTTCGCCATTACAAACCACGACGTAAGGGCCAGTTGTATTGCCCTACACAAAAAAAACCTTTTTTTTAAAATTGGATCCCAGAGTAATTGGCACCTTTTTTAAATGTAAACAAAGACTCTAGCCAGCGCATATTTTTATGTCTTATTATTATGGTTTCTATTTCACAATGTTATTTTACTGTAATGCAATTGTTTTAATTAACTTATCCAAATAAATTTCATTCATTCATTTTTTCATTTATTCATTAATCTGTGGACAAATACAAAAACGTACAAAGTTGTGGTGGAGATGAAAATGTTTTGCTGCCCATATATAAAAATGTTCTACTGACTAATCATCTTTGGTCAGGCCCATGGTAGGCAAGCAAAAATGTAGATCTTATAAGTCAAATGAGCACACACCTAATCTATGGCATCTCTCTATATATATTTTAGAGAACTGTATGCATAGTAGTGATACATACAAAGAGTGGCTAACAATAGCCTGGAAAATTTTAAAGTACAAAATAATCCATTCAATTAATAACTGACCTGTGCAGTGCATACTGAATACGGTTCTGTGTATAATCACTGTGAAATCTGCTCCCACTCAAAACAGATGGGAGATGAGCCACCTACCCATAGCAGCTGTCCTTAATTCACAATGGATGTCTCTGTTCTGACTTTTATGAAGTTTTCCCTGTAAACTGGCTGCCTTGTTCATTTATTTACAGTAAATGTGGATTGCACCCTAAAGGGTCTGAAGAGCCATACACACAATCAATTGACATAAATGAATCTTAAAGGAGACAACCAATGAAGAGAAAGTAACAGTCCTCCATCACTAACAATAGGCATTCTAGAATGTTCCTTTGTTTTGTAAAGTCTGCTTGGGATTTGAAAGCGAATGTGACATTATTCCCCACATAGCCCCTTAAGAGGAATCTAGAACAGTAATGCTCCCTTTATCATTATAGCTACAGATAATAGCAATATTTTCACTCTCCAGTTTCTCCTCAAAGTCCATAAACTCTTCTCCCGAACTAACAATACGGGTCACTTACTGGGATTTTTGTCAAAACCTCTTAATAAAACTACTTGAGAATTAGGTTTGTCATTGGTATCTGCATGAAACAAGTGTTGGCAAAGCCAATAGGTCTTGCCAATGCAAGAACTATTTGCCAATGTGTTTTAACCATCTTGTACACCAGAGTGGCTGCTGTTCAGCATGGCTAAAAGTTAGTGATGTAGAGGAGAGTGACATAGAGTGTCTTATAGTGGAATGGCAAAGAGTGGGGTAGAGTGTCAGAGTGCTGTACTGGAGTGGCATACAGTGGAGTCGCGTAGTGTGGTATACAGTGGAGTGGTGTAGAGTGCATTGGCATAGAGTGTTGCAGAGTAATGTGGTGCAGAGTGCATTGGTGTAGAGTACAGACACATAGCATTCAGCGTTGTACAATGAAGCATCGTGAAATGGAGTGATATAGATTAGAGTGTTGCATAGTAGAGTGCAGTGGCATAGAGTGCAGTGGTGCAGAGTAGAGTGCCATAGAGTGCAGTGGGGTAGAGTGATGCAGAGTAGAGAGGCACAGAGTTGTGCAGAGTAGCGTATAGTGCTGTAAATTGCAGTGGCACACAGTGCAGTGGCGATAAGTGGAGTGCTGCAGAGTAATGTGGCATAGAGTGGATTGAAGCAGAGTAGAGTGGCGCAGAGTGCTGTGCAGTAGTGCAGAGTAGAGTGTTATAGAGTGCAGGGGTGTAGAGTGGCACAGAGTAGACTGCGATGGCAACTAGAGTACACTGGTGTAGAGTGTATTGGCTTAGAGTGTTGAAGAGTATAGTATTGTAGAGTTCAGCAGTATAGAATTCAGCAGCGTGAAATGCAGAGCCATAGAATGCAGTGGTTTATATTTGAGTGTTGCATAGGGGAGTGCAGTGGCGTAGAGTGCAGTGGTGCAGAGTAGAGTGCTATAGAGTGCAGTGGCATAGAGTGGTGCAGAGTAAAGTGGCATAGAATTGGGCAGAGTAGAGTGGCATAGAGTGGTGTAGAGTAGAGTATAGTCCCGTAAATTGCAGTGGCATACAGTGCAGTGGCATAGAGTGGGGTACTGCAGAGTGAAGTAGAGTGAAGTGAAGCAGAGTGCAGTGGCATAGAGTGCAGTAGTGCGGAGTAAAGTGGCATAGAGTGCAATGTTACAGAGTAGAGTGTTACAGTGTGCAGTGGTGTAGAGTGCAATGGCGTAGAGTAGAGTGGCACAGCGTAGAGTGGCTTAGAGTAAAGTGCAATGGCATAGTGGGTAACAGTGGAGTGACAGAGTAGAGTCGAGTGGTGTAGAGTAGAGTAGACTGCTTTAGAGTGCATTGGCATAGAGTGGTGTAGAGTTCAGCAGTATAGAATTCAGCAGCGTACAATGCAGAGTCATTGAATGCAGTGGCATATATTAGAGTGGTACATAGTAGAGTGCGTTGGCGTAGATTGCAGTGGTGCAAAGTAAAGTAGAGTGGAGTGGAGTATATTGGAGTGGAGTGGCAAAGAGTGGAGTGGTGTAGAGTGCAGTGGCCTAGAGTGGAGTGTTGCACAGTGCAGTGACATAGAGTGCAGTAGTACAGAGTAGAGTGGTTTAGAGTTCAGTGGTGGAGAGTGAAGTGTTTCAGAGTAGAGTGTTGTAGAGTAGGGTGATCGTAGAGTGCAGTAGCATAGCGTGGTTTAGAGTAGAGTGGCATGGACTACAGTGGTGCAGAGTAGAGCACAGTGGCGTAGAATGCAGTGGCAGAGAGTGCAGTGGCATAGACTGCAGTAGTGCATAATGGAGGGGTGCAGAGTGGAGTGAGGTGGTGTAGAGTGGGGCAGGGTAGAATGCAGTGGTGTACAGTGCAGTGGCATAGAGTAATGGTGTAAAGTGGTGTACAGTGTAGTTGGTATTAAAATGCAGTTGTGCAGAGTAGATTAAAGTGGCGTAGAGTGGATTGGCATAGAGTGCAGAGGCGTAGAGTGGAACAGAGTAGAGTGCATTGGCGTACAGTGAAGTGTTGCAGAGTGGCGTAGAGTGGAGTGACGTAGAGGGGAGTTGTGCATAGTAGGATGGAGTGGCCTAGACAGGAGTGAAGAAGAGTAGAGTTGCAAAGAATAAAGTGGCAAACAGTAGAGTGGCAAAGAGGAGAGTGGCGAAGAGTGAAGTAGTGCAGAGTGGAGTAAAGTGCAGTGGTGCAGAGTGGTGTGATGGAAGTGGTGTGGTGCAGAGAAGAATTGACTGGCGTAAAGTTGAATATGCATGGTATGGTGTAGTGTAGTTCCTATTTCCCTAATAGGCTCTGCGCATTGGAATAATATAACCTATAGGTTTGACATAGGACTAAGGTCGGTATGTCCCTATCGATTATATTAAACTTAATTACCTGTGCCAGCTAGCTCAGAGGCCACTAAAAACTCCTTGAGAACAAGAAGGGAGTAGTTTCTGGCAACCGAAAAACATGACAACTTTGTTTCCCTTTAGAAGCGGAACACGTCTCAGAATCGTGGAAACAATAGATAACAGTTTCACTCATTCAATCGTGCATGCTTAGTTTCTGCAGTGTTACACAGAAAGGAAAGACGGGCGTTTCAATAAAAAGGGTTTTATTGAACAGTCTTGTTTCTCGTGTAAGAGATATGTGCTGTTACGATCACAAGACAGTATGCAAGATAAATAATGTACAGCGTAAGCAGTAGAAATAAATAATACTGCGCTAGCATTATCTTTTAGAATATATTCACGTACATAAATAACATGAGCTAATAATGCGAGTACTCATACGATGCGTCTCTATGCTAGTTCTACCCCATTGTACCTAACCTAGTCTAGGTGTAGGGAAGAGTAGAAGTAGGTGGAGTATTCTCTGGTATGGTAGACTAAGAGTATGTTAAGTCTAGTATGCCAAGAGTCCCTCTAGGATCTAGTCAGCTCCATACCTTGAGAATGAGAGAGGTGGGAATCTCCTGCCGGATCTTGGAACTCTAACACCCCACGAAGGGAGTCAGAACACTGGAAGCTGGATTCGTCTGCGTGCAGGAATGACAGCGTCTTCTCAGTGCGTCAGGCCGGGATACGGGCTCCTCTGAAGTCGAGGTCTCCTCTAACTTGCTTGGGCAAGGGAAGGTATATTTATACCTGGTAGGTGTCGAGGAATGTTAGCATTGACGTGAAGTCGGACAGAGGAAGACGTCAGGAATGAACCCTTAAGGTATAACGGTTCATACATAATAGGTGAGTTCGTAGAGAAATCAATAGTCCTGTGCTAGGGGAACTCCCGAAGCTTAAGGGTCTGGTTTCTAAGAACTCGTTGTGACGTTAGGGTGGACGGATGTCGGTGACCATGCCTGTATTTGGAGTGCACGGTTAATGCCTAAATAAGGACAGGGATTCTATGCCTATATAAGGGCAAGGCGAATTGTGCCTATATAAGGACATGATTCAGGAAAACCTATATACGGACCCCTAAAGCGGAATACAACACCCACTCCATCTTCGATTGAACGATAATACTAAATGCTAAACATTTAAAATGCTAAACATAAAATTGAGTACCACATATTACTAAAAACATTTCTAAAAGCATATTAAAAGAAGCTTAAAACTGTTGAAATGCCATAGGTACTGTACATTTAAAGCATTGTTTTCATTCTAAGCATATAACGGAAGTGGAATGCAACGTGAATGAAACAGTAATATATACATATGATGATATGGTCGATAAGTTCTTACAATCAAAGCCATTTGCATATCATGGAAGTAAATGAAATGTTAGACAAGTAAGGTGACAATGTGTCCCTGGAAGTATTCAAAGAAGTCCGTTTTATAAGACTAGTTCTACTGTAAGCAGATTGTTCATTTGCCATGTCATTTCAAAATTTAAAAATGAAAAAAGTTCAATTCTGGGAAAAGTTCCAAGTTTGAAAAATATGAAGGCCAAATTTCATTGTTGCCCTAGTACACTGTGAGCCGAATCAAAGTCAGTGTATGGGTCTGGCGTAAACATTAGATCATCTATGTCCGTAGCCAAAATATCATCCACCGTAGTCGGTGACATTTGGAACACCTCGTTCAGGAGGTGAATTGCACAGAGATGTGAAGCATCGCCGTCAGCAGAGGATGCCGTAGCAATGTTCGCGTCCGTTGTTACCTGTGTGCCCGTTGATCCATCTCGTACCTCAGCAGCAGCCGGAAGCGTCTGAGAGAACTCAATGAATGCCGCCATCAGGATTGGAAGCCGCTGGGGACAACACACAGCATGGGCCGTTATCGGGTCCAGCAGAGTATCGATATCCGTTGGCATGACTGATGGAAGTGTAGACAGGTTACTAGCACGCATTCTTCACCGCAAAACAGGCAGCGTAGAACAGGTAAGATGCAATCTTGCCAGATTGGTCTGAATGACAGGAACCACGTTGTATTAAGTTCCCGTAGACGAGGCATGCCCAAAAGCTGTACTATTCGCTCACTGCATTTCCGTTCAAGGAGGGCTCTCTCCACATCGCTCGGAGTGATGTTGGCGAAGAGGCTTGCCATAGAGTAGTAGGAGGAATAGAAACAGAATTCCTGCAACAAGTGCTAGAATTAACGGCACACCACCAAACACCAAATGTGCGAAGTTTGGGATGATTCCGAGGACATCCTGGAAAGGTGCTAATAGTCCGGAACAGATGGTCTTAAATACATGTACAATTCCGCTTGTATCTGACATGTTAAAGATACGTCCTATCATTTCTACGAAATGTATAGGGCAGTTTGTACGAATTAAAGCTTGTATCTCAGCCGAAGTCCTTGCAACTTGTAGATCATAGGTTTCTTTGGCCGAGGTCAAAGGCACTGATTGTTGTATAAGCATGGCTTTCATTCTGCTTAAAGTATCAAATCGTATAAAAGAGACATTCAACGAAGGCCATAGAGGCGACTCCCTGACTGTCTATTGGGGCAAACAATACTTGCATGCAGCAAGTGACCCTGGAGTTGACCGTTGCTAGATATGGGATGCCTGGCAACATGCCACAGCAACTCTGATCATTCAACATGAGGTAACTCCCATTAGAAAGTTGTCCAAACGTTGGATTAATCACAGCAGATGGTGTACCCTGCTGGTGGCAGGACAAGTTTGCCACAGAACCATTGCAAGCCCCGTGTAAAGAAATGTCCTGACAAATCAGTGAACCGCTTAGTGCACTTTCACAGTGTGTACCGCTCAGAAACACTTCACGATCCCCACTCCAACATCTATAGGTGTAAGGTAAATTCCAGGATGTCTTAATGTATTCTTTACCCAACCTTTCATATTTGCCTGCTTGCATCTGTCTAAGGCAATACTGAAACTGGAAAGTAGTCACAGGTAGACTAATTGTGCCATGAATAAGCCATTCTGTAGCTGGTTTTTCTGCCACTGTGAATGGTAATTTGTCAAGTTTTTCAATGCTCAGTATTGTATACTTTGCTCCCCTTTGTGCCAATTCGATCTGTTTATCAGTTAGATTGTATTCTGCAAACAGAGCCGACGTGTTGATAAAACGCCAAGGCACATAGCCCGCACGCAAAAATTGCAGCGTCCAGCTTAATAACATAATAGAACGTAACTGAGACTGGCCTTGCTGTAACATGGATAAATCTTGTTCCAGTATGTCGATAGCAGAGGATACAATACTGTCCAATGAATAAATTCTGGAGGACAAAGTTGTTAACCCATTGTCGACCACAGAGAGAGTTTTCTCTAAATTAATACGATCAAGTTCACGTATTCGTTCTGCGGCCTCCATCTGTGACACCTTCCATGCTTCATTGTAAGCAGCATAAATGCCGGCATATATGAAACGTTTTTGACGCGGTTTTCTTGGTCCAAGCAAGAATTCCCTAAGGTCTGCGTCTTCTTTAAGTAAAGATAAGTGTTGTTTCACATCCTTAAGTGTAGATTTTTGCAGCCAATTGAGGCATAATTTTCCTACACTATATGTTGTTACTACCCCGGATGCTGTCTTTGGACGTATCGTGGGTCTGGCCTATGAATAGTAAACCCCTGTGTTTTATTCAGGAATCTCCCTTGACAGTTGTTTGTGTCTGTGGGCCAGATCAACCATTTTCTCCAATCAGGATTTGTTCTGTTGAGTTGTAGTATGGTGTCAACTGTAACCGCTGCCTGTGTATTGTTATCACTTGCAGGTGTTGGTACAGAAGGATTTTTCATGTCTTTGATCTTGGCTAACCCAAGGCAAGAAATTTGTTGGACCGTGTCATTCAAAAACATTATTTGTTGAGGGACGATACAGGCTCTAAATAAAGCTTCTATCCCCTGCACTTGCCAATCTTTAGTACCCCAGACAGATTTTGTGTCTATTGTGTCTTTCCATAAGTCAAAACCCTGTCTAGACAGTTGGGCAATAAATGCTGCAGAGTAAATCTGTTTTGTATTTGTTAACATAATTTTCAGTCCTGTTTTGTTTACATTTCTATAGTAAAATGTTTCTGGATCAGATGTATTGTATCCTGAAAAATATGGAAACTTTTAGCAAATGTTTTTGAACTACCTTTTGGTGGTGTAGGACAATGCTCCCATTGGTTAAACAAACACATTTCTAGGTGTTGCAGATTTATGCAAAAAATGATGACCATAGTGGTTATAGCAATACAGCTGTTCATAGTCTGATGAACCCTCTAAATATTCATTATTAGAAAATGCAGCAGATTTTTCTAGGTCAAACATTATATTATTTACAGTTTCAAAGTCCCAATCATCAGAAAAGGTACTGGATGAAACAAAATCACTTAGTGAGATCTTAAATAAATGTGGAATGTTCAAATATTCCGTCGGGCCAAAAATATCGAAATCAGTTTTGTCCCACACTATACCATCCTGTATAGGAACGGCTGTGATGTTCACTGCAGACAAGTCTCTTGTTTCACGATGGGATGATTTGTGAGGTTTCAAAAGTAAGTTCACTTCTTTTCTTTCAATGTCCAAATGGATGTATCTCCCATTTATAAGCACGCTCATAGTCATAACCAAAGCTAGCCAAAGCAGGAAGAAAAATATTCCAGAAATAACCCAAAGTTCAATCCATGGTGAAACTAGATAAGTCTTTTTCATAAAATGCAAAAAGTCTTGTACTTGCTGTTTGAAAGTTTTTGATGCTGGCGACGTCTTGGGCTCACTCGGATCCTCAGAAAACGTATCAAAGTTAATGAAGTAGCCAGAAGCAGTTCTGTCAATTGATGGAATTGCATCAGGATTTGTAGAAATCACTGGAACCAGTTGATCACTTGTTACATTGGTGTAGACAGGTGTATTTGGACGAACTGTTACTTGTGTTTCAAGAGGGATGAGTTCCATAGCATTGTTGCTCAGTCCTTCATCTGTTACTGCTGAATTCTCGATGGTTATCAGTCTTTCAGTCTGAACCTCTTGGTTAGTAGCGAGAGGAGTGTGTCTGCTACTAGGTCGGAGTCCACGAGGCCTACTATTTAGTATTGGCCACATACTGTGGTTTGATGAAGTCGATGGACACAAATCTTTTCTCCTTTCTTCCAGCAAGGGGCGGCAGAAGTACTGTTCTTGTTCCGTGTATGGGTAGGACAGGTACTGGTTGTCTGTAAGAAGGTCCAAATTCCTTCTTGTCCGCAATTTTCTCTCTGACTAGATCCCCAACTTTTGGAATCCAGACAGGCCTTGCTGGGACCGCCGGTTTTTCCCCAGTGGTGGTTGGCTGCAGGAATACGTTGCTTTGTTTCGTTCTTAGTTCATTTAAGTCCTGTAAAACAGCCAAACGATCTTTGATATTAAAGGGTTTATTTTCCACCACTGTGCCACTGCATTCCAGATCGGGCACCCACATTCTTGTCCCAAATAGGACCTCATATGGAGTGACCCCCCCTAGAGAACTTCTTGGCAAGTTGTTTAATGAGCGTTGGACCCCATAAAGATGTTTGACCCACCCATCACCCGAACCGAATACCCTAGCTGTTATAGACTGCTTTATGTCCCGGTTTTTCCTTTCCACAACAGAATTTCCCTCAGGATGAAACAGAGAGGAGTACCGCAATGCAACGCCCAGACTGGCCATGGCGTCTTTGTAAGCCCGAGAGCTAAACGCAGGGCCCTGGTCAGAATGTAGCGTGCCTATTGCGTATGTGCCGATAAAGACTCGCAAATCTTTTATAACAGTTCGAGCGTCAGCCGAGCGCTGAGGCCATATCCATAGGAACCTTGACTTAGTATTTGTGGGATTACAGTTGTCCACGAGGACGCCTGTGCATAGATAGTCTAATGCTAACAATGGTGTCTGCACTGGGCAGCTACATTCGTAGCATGGTGTCTGGTGGCTTTCTCGCTGTAATTTACAGTCTAAGCAGTTATTGATGAATATGTGTATTTCTGTATTCATTCCAGGCCACCAGTACATCTCTTTTAATGTCAATATTGTTTTAGAGATCCCTTGATGTGACAGACCCTCCCCCATATGTGTTTCATAAATCAAAGCTGCTCTACGTTCCATGTTTGGAATTACCTTATCCCCCACTCCAGGGATTCGAGCAAAAGGAACGTTGTTCGCATCAATTACATGAGTACTTGAGTGGAAACTTTTTTGGTAACGCTGCACCACTGCCTTTGCTCGTAGCATTGACAGCCAACATTATCTCACATTCTATTCTCGTTTTTGAACGAGTGATCGCAGCTAAGGAAGCCGTCTGAACAGCCCCCTTTGCGGCTTCGTCAGCCAATGAATTCCATCACGTTGATGACTCAGTGTATGGATCACGTGAGCCTTTGGTAGTTCGCTTTTTAACTGAACTACTTGTTCCCAAAGCGTTTTATGCTTTATTGTGCCACCTTTTGCATCTTTGAACCTGTTTTGAAGCCAAGTTTGTATATATTCATTATACGACTGTACACAGTAGAAAGAATCGCACACTATTAGTGTGGGGAATTCTCGATCTGTACTTTCAAGTGCCAGTTTGAATGCTTGTAGTTCAGCTCGCTGAGCTGTGCAATCTCCTAGAGATTGGGTTTTTGTGACCATAGGTCTGAAGTTGCCATTGCGCATGCGACCTTTAACGATTGCGCACGCTGCACTGTAAGCTTGCTTACTCCCTGTTGCGGGTTGTGCGGATCCGTCAGTGTAAATTATAAATTCATACTGATCGAGAGGCAGAATCTCAGTAGGCAGAGGACATTCATGTTCATATTGCAGGAATGCTTGTGTTTTTAGATCGGGATCAAAAACATATTCAACATCTGTTGCAGCAAGAGAATTAACCCATTGTATCCATCTTGGATGTAATGCTTTAGCATTTGGAATGCTTGCTTTTGTTACCGCCTCTAAGGCCGGAACAGGGGTTACGACAATAATGCGTTTTCCTTGGGCTAGAGCGCTTTCTTTTGCTACAGCGGTTTGAACTGCTGTCAGAAATTTTTCTGTTGAAGTGAAGCGCATTTCTGCTTGTGTATACAAGTGTGATTTGTATGCAATTGGTACTTTTTCACCCTCATTAAATGTTAAGTAGGTGAAGCCGCATTGACCCGAGATTATTCGGATCACTAAATTGCGTTGACTTACGCGTGTTTGTAAGTGATTTGTTGCTAACATGTTAGCCTGGAGTGAACGCAAAATTTCTGTGTGTTCCTGTGTCCAGTTTTTGATTGAAAAATCAGGTTTGATTAATGCGTAGAGAGGTTTAACCCTTTCTGCGTAATTTAGAATGTAAGTTCTTCCAAAATTTAGGAAACCCAGGATGGATTGTAAATTTTTAAGCGTCTTTGGAGGTTGGAGCAGCACACACCTTTCTAAAAAGTTGGCTGCCAAGCTCTTGCCTTCACTTGAAAGCTCATATCCTAGAAAAAGGACATTGAGATGGGCAATTCTGGACTTTTTAAAGTTGAATTTGTAGCCCTCAGAGGCGAAGCCCAGTATAATGGTGCTCACCCTGTTCAAGTGTTTGTCCAGGTCATCGTCTGTCAGATAAATATCATCGACATATGACAATGCCTCATTATCATAAATTTGTAGTAACTCCGTTACTCTCGCTGAGAATAACCCCGGGCTGTTCTTGAACCCTTGTGGGAGTCGACAAAATTGACGCTGGGTCCCCATTATTGAGAAAGCTGTTAAGTACCTGCTGTCAGGTGCTATGTTTTGACAAAAGAAACCATTTGAGATGTCTAATGTGGTTTTATACTTTTTACGCACAATGTTATTCATTAATGCTGTACTATGTGCATTTTGCACTGCAAAAGTTTTTGAACAAGTGTTTAAGTGTCTGTAATCCAAAACTAGACTAGGTATTGTCTGGTTTGGAGACAGGAAACAAAGGATTGTTCATTGAAGAGGTGCATGTTTCAATCACCTCCTGGTATTCAAGTTGATCTAAGATCTCCCTGACCTGTTTTTTAGCTTCTTGCTTTATTGGGTACTGCCTTTGTGCAGTAGGTTTATTTTTCAGATGTATTTTATGGTGAGGTGAATCCTCATCCCACCCTACATGATTTTTGTATAATGCTGGGGCCTGGGCAACTGCCCATTTCCTGGCATAAGTATATTTTAGATGAATTGGAATATGGTTAGAGAAGGCAGGCATAATAATGTCCTCGCCATGTGGGCAGTCCCTGACAAATTGTGGTGGCCAGTCTTTTTCTGCTAGAAGTATGTCATAGCCCCTTGAAAGTTTTTCCCAAAAAAGTGCTTTCACCTGTCTAGGTATGTCTCCCTCCATCCGGAGTGTTATTTCATATAACTTTTGTGGAGTACTAACCCTGGTGTCTACAGTCTCTACTGTAATGTACTCATTCAAGTCCACTATCTCCAGAAGTTCCTTGAGGTTCTGGCGAGCTATTGTGACTTCTGCTGCACTGTCCAGCATTGTCTGAGCCCATTCTCCGTCCTTGAGTTGTGTTCTCAGTATCCTCGGCATGTCTGACCTTCAGACCTGCTACCTTCTTCTTTGAGAATTGAGGTTTTGATTTATTTTTCGGAACGTGTTTGTCGTCTTTTGATTTCACTCGTTCTTCTCTATGTTCTGACCGTCCTCTTCTTTCCGATGTCTGTGACGAGATCTGAAAGGTACGAGAGGAACGTGTATCAGTATCTTGATACCTGTCAGGCTTTTTCAAATTATCCCTATTCCTGAGGTTATACCTCCTTTCAGAGGGCTCCTTTTGAGGAGACCTACCTCGGGATTGAGAACGTTTCTATTATTATTTTTATTAGTTTCCCACTTCTTTTTAGAAGATGTAGGAGTTTGTTTAATTGAGTCCTTCTCAGGACTTTCAGATAGCTTCGGCTTCACTGGTCTTCCACCCAAACTATCTCTGCCTAATTCTGCATATGATTGTTCTATTATTCTGGGTAGCTCAGTTTGATGTTCTGTAACATCGAATTCCCTTAATCGTTGGTGGATCGCCACTGCTGCTGCCTTCCCTTTAATATTAGATAATATTATCGTTGAGACCTGGTCGAAATTTTTCAGTAATTTCATACCTAAATTTAGAGCAGGCGTTGCCCCGTATTCGTTTTGAATTTGTTTCAGGACATCTGGTATTACTGCAATTGATGGAATACCATGCGTTTTAGTATAGATGGCAGCAAAGACTGAGCCCCAAGTGGTACAGTCTTCCAGTTGTGGTGTGATCCCCATCGGTAAACAGATGGTTAGGATTCTGTGTTTCTCATATGGGCTAGTATTTGGAAATACTGCTTCGATTTGAGTAATTTTTTCAGCTATCCAAAATGGAATTTGCTCACGTTTTGTGGGCATTTTTCCCATGACTGCGTATAGAGTATGTGGTGTAATTTTTAGTGTATTCCCCGGTTGAGGAGTTTGATTTGGAAGTGTCAATGGTGGTTGGACTGTGAAAGTCCGCATGACATATTGGACTAGTTGTCTGTAGATTTTTATTAACTCTTGTAGTTGAGTAAGTAGTTCCTCATCTGACATTATATCCAGTTCAGGATGAGGAGTGTAGCCGGCTAGAATCGGCCATGTTGCTCCTCGTCTACCTAGTGGACCGAGCCTGGTAATGTTTCTGTGATGTTTTAGGAGCTGATGCTCCTGGTATGTTAGTGGAATTTCAATATCCTCGAAAGGAATATATTCCTCTGGTGGATCATCTTCTTTGTAGAAGTGAAACAATTTTGTTACTGAATTTGATTCAGGAAATATTACCCATGAATAGAATACCTCTGTCTGAAAGGATTCGTGTGCCTCTATCACGAACACTGCTCTACCTCCTCTTGGTGCTAGGCCATGTTTTATAAGTTTTAGAGTGATGGCTCTTCTTAAGTTTGGATTGATGTCTATGACACCCTCCTCGGTTTCAATAAAACCTGTGATGTTATAAGCTGTTAAAGCTGGGTGACCCGCAACGTCACCGTTGTCGGAGTCTGGCATTTTGTTTTTTGAAAAATGTAGAACAAGTTTCAAGGAAACAAAAAGATAAGGTGCACAATATTTTGGAACACTGTATCCTTCAACGTTGAACAAACCAAACAACTAATATATAGGGTGCTTCCCTATTTAGTTATGGCGGATATTTAACCCTACCCACTCCGGACGTCTTATGGACTATGTGAGTAGGGGTCTCTGAGAAAAGCACGAATGAGTTACTCAGTATCTAGCGTTAAATTACTGCCTTACCAAACCGTTGGGCGCCATGTAGTGTAGTTCCTATTTCCCTAATAGGCTCTGCGCATTGGAATAATATAACCTATAGGTTTGACATAGGACTACGGTCGGTATGTCCCTATCGATTATATTAAACTTAATTACCTGTGCCAGCTAGCTCAGAGGCCACTAGAAAGTCCTTGAGAACAAGAAGGGAGTAGTTTCTGGCAACCGAAAAACATGACAACTTTGTTTCCCTTTAGAAGCGGAACACGTCTCAGAATCGAGGAAACAATAGATAACAGTTTCACTCATTCAATCGTGCATGCTTAGTTTCTGCAGAGTTACACAGAAAGGAAAGACGGGCGTTTCAATAAAAAGGGTTTTATTGAACAGTCTTGTTTCTCGTGCAAGAGATATGTGCTGTTACGATCACAAGACAGTATGCAAGATAAATAATGTACAGCGTAAGCAGTAGAAATAAATAATACTGCGCTAGCATTATCTTTTAGCATATATTCACGTACATAAATAACATGAGCTAAGAATGCGAGTACTCATACGATGCGTCTCTATGCTAGTTCTACCCCAGTGTACCTAACCTAGTCTAGGTGTAGGGAAGAGTAGAAGTAGGTGGAGTATTCTCTAGTATGGAAGACTAAGAGTATGTTAAGTCTAGTATGCCAAGAGTCCCTCTAGGATCTAGTCAGCTCCATACCTTGAGAATGAGAGAGGTGGGAATCTCCTGCCGGATCTTGGAACTCTAACACCCCGCGAAGGGAGTCAGAACACTGGAAGCTGGATTCGTCTGCGTGCAGGAATGACAGCGTCTTCTCAGTGCGTCAGGCCGGGATACGGGCTCCTCTGAAGTCGAGGTCTCCTCTAACTTGCTTGGGCAAGGGAAGGTATATTTATACCTGGTAGGTGTCGAGGAATGTTAGCATTGACGTGAAGTCGGACAGAGGAAGACGTCAGGAATGAACCCTTAAGGTATAACGGTTCATACATAATAGATGAGTTCGTAGAGAAATCAATAGTCCTGTGCTAGGGGAACTCCAGAAGCTTAAGGGTCTGGTTTCTAAGAACTCGTTGTGACATTAGGGTGGACGGATGTCGGTGACCATGCCTGTATTTGGAGTGCACGGTTAATGCCTAAATAAGGACAGGGATTCTATGCCTATGTAAGGGCAAGGCGAATTGTGCCTATATAAGGACATGATTCAGGAAAACCTATATACGGACCCCTAAAGCGGAATACAACAATGGTAGCACACTTCCATTACAGACAACACCTCTTTAATTGAAACGACCATTACATTTGTAGATATACAGTTTCACTGATAAAAGTATATAGCCCACAAACGATAATGTGTGGAAATTTCATCCCCTAGTATAATGATTTCTTTTGACCATTTTAAAATATTTGTTTCCACCACACTTCAGAATTACCAACAATTTGGCTTAATTTGGGCTTTTCTAATTCTGAAATTTCTGCAAAGTTTATTTACAGACATTTAAATTTGTTGTGTGCTAGAAAAAAAAATAGCATCGTACAGCCTTCTTCAAGCACTCCCCCATAGCTAGCATGATTGTCACATAAATCCTCTCACTTTGAAGTCAGAGAAAGAAAAGTAAACACCAAGCTCCTTGGAAGACAAAGCCTGACCTTTGACCTCTGCCTTTGAATGTACAACAAATGTGACAAGATAAGAACAAGATTTAAAAGCCTGTATACGGAAATCGAGAACTGGTGGATGAATACAGTAAATAGGCTTTGGGCAACGGAAAGGACAAACTCTAGCTGGTCAGCCTAAAACAAAGCCAGCAAATAGAAAGCAAGCAAATGTGAGTTACAAACCACAAAACCAATGGTAAACAACGGGCAGAATGCATTCCCAGGGAAGCTTTCCGAATGTCCCCTGAACTGTCTGGTAGCCTTTGACCTAAAAAGTATGAATTTTCTAAAAGGAAACAAAGACTACGTCACATGAGATAGATCCAGCACCATATATTCATCAGATTCTACCCTGACCTGCAGTAACACTATTCTTATACTGGCTCTGAAAAAAAGGACCGAAGTGGGGAAGTAGTGGACACCAAAGAATAACAGGCAGGAATGGCTCTGGGGAGCACAGAGGTGACCTCTCCTCCCTTCCCCCAAGAAATGGCAGCGGCCTTTTCAGTCAGCAACAAAGGCTCAAATCAATAGGAGCACCAGTACTGCTGCCAGGGAAGGGATGGCATATATGTATATATGCACGTGCACACACACACTTTATCTATCTATCTATCTATCTATCTATATATATTTCACAGAATAAAACCAGGGTTAAAGTGATATAATAATTAGGTATTGAAGTGAGTTAAGAAGTGATCTTTAAAAACCCCAAAAATCACTGACATTCATCAGTTACAGTTTAGCAATCACACTCAAACAATTCACATGAACCTCAAATTTAAATCAAAGGGCTGACAGGTATGCATTTGCCACTGATAAGACACCTTCTTTCAAGCCCTATGGACAAGCCACTGAAGGTTGTTAAAATACACTACACACATTCCAGAGGGTAGTACAATGGCATACAACATTAGATCCATGTTTACAAACCTAGAGCGAGTTAAATATCCCCTGAGAAGGCATTCCTATACTTTACATTATTCAACAATCTGCACTCCCTCAAAATCTTCAGTGAAATTCTAGAAATAAACCTTGTTGAAAAGAATTTTTCTAGAGTACTGTATTACAGCTATTTGACATACGCACAAGCCCAGACATCCACTGGGGGATAATCTATCGTTCACAGAAGCTTTGGCTTTTTTCACAGATTTGTTTCAATAAGCTTTGGCTTTAAGCTACAACCTACTTTGAAACATGCAGCCCACATCAGGTGTGCTCAGTCTTTACCTTGTTTAACAAGGAGTACTACTTACACTTCAAATTTTACTGGTTCGTAAACAGTGCACTATATAACTTTCAACATCCATAGCAACACTTGCCTCCAGGGCTTACCCGATTTTCATTATATGCACCCACACGTGTACTCACACTAACTATCTGCTGTATAGGATATATAGGCCTTTACTAACAACATTCTTTTTGAAAATGATATAAAGGTTTAGGGAGTAATGTAAACGGCAGTATCATGAATGATGTCATTTGAGATGCCATCAGTAATGTCATCAATTAATTAATTTACCATGTGGTAAATGATGTAATATGTGAGGCCATAAGCAGTGAAGGACAGAGATGCACGTTATAGTTAGTCCACTAGAACATATATGGGTAATTTCTGTGTTTTTTTGTTTTTTAAGTTCTTATCTTATTTCAACACATAACTACATCACTTTAACCATTGTTTTTTTTCCAGTGAATTTCATATATTTTTTTTTAAGTAAGTTAGGATTTTATTACCATACCCATCTATGGGCACCCAACCCCCACTGTACATGGCCTTCAACTGGGGACAGCATTGGTTTGGCCCCTTAACCACAGGGGAAGCTTGGATTACCCTGACAGAACCTGTATGTAATCAAATGGGGTTCTCTGCAGGGATGGATTTGCCTAACCAGGAATCAGTCTATAATAATCCAATGAATTATTATCAGACAAGCCAATTCGATTAGCAGGCCAAAGCTTCATATAATCCTGCTCATTTACACAGTTTCACCAACACATTGCAGATCTGCAAGCAAGTACAATCCATTACCCATATTCACAGTAAGTCATGATAGCTAAATACATACAGTTCGCTTTAGCACAGTTTTCTTGCATAAGTCGCAAATGTATTAATGTAAAAGGTATTTTAACACACATTGTCCTTGTCAATTAAATCTTTTTTTACAGACGTCCACCAAGTCCTAGAGTCTTGTAATGGCTGCCTCAACATTTTCTCCATGCTGTAGCCAGCCAATCATGATCCTCCCATTCACTTTGAATGGACCAATCAGAGCATAGGTGGACACCAACAGTCCAGAGGTCTCTAACTTTTTACCAGCATCAACCCAGTCATGCCCAGCCCTGAGCACCTTATTGAAAGCTAATTTCACAAACATGGTTGAACAGATTTACACCAAATAACAAAGAGCACGCTGTCTGAGTAATGTTCTAATGTTTTGAGAATTTGGTGTAATTCTGTTCAGCCGTGTTATCTGTATCAGAGAGCATTGAGAAGTAATATGAGAAATCGCAGGTTTGGGACCCCTCTTTAGTCTTGGCCCCTGCTTAACCGATCAGCACAAAAGTTTCTATCTATGAAGAATCCAAATTGGATGAACTCTTTTTCTTTGGAAATACTCAAGCACATTTGTCAAATTGCGCCAAAGATATTGAAGAAACAAAAGACTCCTTTCCTATGCAAACTCTGACCTATCTATAACCACACAGTGGCAACCACCACTGTGCTATGCATACATATATATATGTACACATACACACACATATATACACACACATACACACATACTCTGCTTTGAATGCAATGAACAATGTTTTATATATTTGTATCTTGCTTTAATTATATAGTATTTAGGTTTTAAACAAATAAGGTTGTTAATGTGAACTAAGAAAATGTCTGACATAATATGACAATCATGTACAACAAGGGCACTAGAGTTGTTTTTTTTAACTGGTAGGATGGCTGCTTGCACGTTTAACTTTAAAAGGGACAGTTTGGTTGGTGGATTCAATGGTCCTGTCGAAGGCTTTAGCTGAAGAGCGTTAGCCATGTTTTGCACTCTTTAAATAATAAAATAATAATGGAATAAAATGTATTACATAGATGGGTAAGTGCTGCTGTGTCGCTTGACATTCTTTTGACCTGAGGTATGGGGTTTGAATTGAGAAGGGATTCACATGTATAATTAATACGGTGGTTGAACCTCACATGGCGTGCACCGGGGAATGCGAAGACAGACAACCTCCAACAAGACAATAACCAGGAAGTGAGAGGAAAGAGCTGCCACCTTTGCTCTGCAGGCAGTTGGAAGTTGAGCAGTAAGTGGGGGATGACACGTCGGGCGAGTTAGCATTGCTTACGGACCCTCGGAGGGGGCGCAGTGGGATGGGCAAACTACCATCCCAGGTAGCCATTCCTCCCACTACCGTTTAATTGCTGGGTGAATCACCCAGCAATACATACGCACTAAGCATTTCCTGGTGGAAATTTCTAATTATACATAGGATGTGACCTGATTAATGAGACTTTTCCAAGTCGACATATTTAGCCAAACCATTTAGCAAATTACAAATCACATAAAATGTGAAACGAAGTCCAAGTTAATCCAAATTGGTGGACAGAAAGTTCAGAAGGGAACAGATTGCTAATGAAATTTTCAATGAGCAAAGTGCAAGGTCAGAAGGCTCCAATTTGAAACAAGGAATTGAACAAAAAAAAAAAAAACTAAAATTAGTCAAAGAACTTGAAGTTGCGTGTATCATGGAAATCAATAAGTGGTGGGAAACGATGACTATGCACAAATATATTGATTGCCAGAGGATCCCTACAGATCTTAGAATCCTGATCATGCCTACACTAAGTGACCTACATGATGATCTTTTGAAAGATTGGCTAATGGATACCTATGAGTGTTCTTCCAAATTAATGAAAACATTGATTAAACTTGCTGAGAGAAAGATCAATAAAGCTGTGGAAACAATGGAAGAGATTGAGAGTGAGTTAGATAAACATAAAACTTCAGGAGAGATAATCAATGTCGTTGATTCCATGGAAAAGAAATTGGATAAACATGAATCAGATATTCAAGCGAGAAAACAAGGAAGATCAATGAAGGCAGATTGAACTATGCAAATGGAAGTATATATACATATGCCAAAATATTTGATTTCATGAGAAGCAGGGATTTTATGGACAAAATCTTAGAAAAGGAAGAACTATTCATGGCTGCAGACCGCCCCGAGGTTAGTTCTGCAGATGAAGGTGCGCCAGCTACAGACCCAAAGTTGGATTTTTGTTTTTAGGGGAAATTAAACGTTATCAGATATGCACGAGGCAAAGTGGGAGCAGAAGCTCAAACAAGTGGGTAGAGGGCAACAAAATCCGGAGAAGCAACATAAGAAGAAGGAAAAGGAAAACAATGAAGAAGAAGGAGAAAGTGAGAATAATGATGAGGGAGGGTAATTTAGTACTAAATATATCCTCCAAGGTATTAAGTGATAAACATCTAAGAGTACTCAAAGGATTGACCTTCTGCCCGGACACAAATCAAAACCTAGTGAATGCGAGAATTGACCTGTATAAGTTTCTCCATGAAGTAAAAGTCAATAAATACTTCGCAACAAAAAAATAGAAAAAACAAAAACCACGAATGACATCCCTGGAAATATGAATCACCAAGAAATAGTTGATGAATTAACAGAATCAGAGTTCTGTGAGGCTGTGAGTATAACAGGAGAATCAGTGGGCAGTGCTTGCAAACCAAAGTCCTCTTTCTGTTTTCAATTACAGAATACCCTCGCTGGTGATAGTGCGCTTTACAAATACACATAACGTAACCTCGAGTAATAAAACTGACCTCTTCCAAGAGATAATGATGGAGGACAAAAATAAATTAGTGAAAAGGAAGAACAAATCAGGATGTTCTAACATGACTAATGAGGACTGGCTAGCTGCAAGGGATCTCTAAAAGAACCAAAACATTCTAATGAATACCTCTGATAAGGGTGGTAATATTGTGATTTTGGATTCCCGCAAATACATCTTGGAGGCTGAAAGGCAATTGAGTATACAATAATATTATACAAAATTGGATAAAGATCCGCAAGCAAATATGAAGAGATTTACCACCATAAACTGAAGATCTGGAAAGAAAGAGTTAATTGATGACAATGAACATGGATATTTGAAAACAGAGCATCCAATTACACCATTGATTTATTTTTTTATCGAATGTCGAAAAGAATATTGAGAATCCACTAGGCCGTCGAATTGTAAGCTCCATTGGCTCCCTGCTGGAGGCCACATCCAGATTTATTTAAACCTTTCTATTTCAATTTGTCCTTACATTACCATCATACTTGAGGGACTCCACCGACTTTTTGAATAAAAGTAATAGGATTCCTTGGAGATCAAATTATCTAATGGCAACCATCAATGTAGTTTCCTTACATATGTTTCTTCAGCTCAGTTTCTTGAGATTGAGATCAGTAAGCCTCATCAAACACTCTGCGATGTTGAATGAAATGGTTGAATTTTGTATGAATCATAAAAACTTTATCTCTAATGGTTGTTAATTTTTACAAAAACAAGGTACTGCCATGGCAACCTATTTTGCTCCAACATACCCAAACATGATGATGGGAAGCAGATGTGGTTTGGACTGAACAGAATAATAAAATGTTGGATCATGTGAAACTTTGGACTCATTTTATCAATAATCTTTGTGATTTGGGAGGGAGATAGAAATGGTTTGTACTCCTTTATTGCATCATTAAAAAATAATGACCTCAACCTGAGATTCACTTATGAGATCAATCACAGGACAATCATTTTTGTTTACATTGAAATCTGCATTAGGGATTGAAAAGTGTGCACCAAGATTAATAGAAAAGCAACAAGCTGTAACAGCATACTCCAAGTGAATAGTGGACATCCCAGAGCATTGCAATGAAATGTGCCATTAGGGAAGCTTTTGAGAGCTAGGCACAATTGTTCTGAAGAAGAGGATTTTGAACTTCAGGCAGGAGAAATGATCAAGCAGAGAGGTGGTAGTGTTGGGAGAAGCTTTACAAAGAGCTCATAAAAGAAGCAGAGGGAGACTGTTGGTGATAAAAGATAAGAAGAAAATTGCTGAAAAAGGAGGCATTCATTGTAAGGTATATTATGGATTATCACATGCGTCACAATAATATGAGAAAAATAGTCAATGAAAATTGGAAAATACTATGCTTGGGTGAACACTTACGTGAGCTCTTACCTGACTACCCACAAATAACTTACAGAAAAGTAGCCTCCTTGCGTATCTTATTAACACAAAGTTACATGCCTCCAGCAAAATCAAAAAAATACCGACTGGTTAAGTAAAAGGCAAACAAACTTAGAGAAAAGTCCAAAATGCAAGGCATGTTAGTTTGCGGTTATCAAGCTCTTTTACAGACTCAATTGATGGACATATAAGAAAGGTCAAGGAGCACAACACATTTGACACTATGCATGTGGTATATGTACTGGAATGTACTTGTGGGAAAAGCTGTGTAGGGAGAACTACCAAGAAGGTGAAACTTAGGATTCTGCATCACATCTGTGCAATCAAGAGTAAGGATTTCTCCTATGCCACTGCAAACTACTTCTGGGAAGAAAATTATGGCAATATAAAAGAACTGTAATATTATGGAATTCATCAGATTCCCAAAAGTGAGAGAGGAGGAGAACAGAAGAAAACTTTAAGGAGAGCAGGATCCATGTTGAGATTACTCATGAGAACATAGCTCCTGTGTGGACATAATCTGGATGCAGAATTCCATGTTCACTTATAAGGAGGAGTGTGACGTGAGTATGTTAAAAAATAAAAATAAAAATCTGTTCAAATGTAAAATTATGGATGGAAATAAGGGATGGTCCCATCAGGGTTAATATGTTTGTATTGTATCTTTCAATATTACCCCTCTTTATTCAATCTGAGAATGCCTCAGCATTTGACTAATATCTTTTAAAATATACACAGTGAAAAAGATGGGAGATATATGGTAACTTTAGTTGGATAACATTATGATACACACACCTTGCTTTTATGCCAGGGAACTGCACATGTACTTTCAAGATACGAGCACTTTATTTGAATCCAAGCTCCATTTTGCACTTTTACCTTATGCACTAGGTATACTTGTAAAGTGTTATGATATGGATTTATATAAGATGGACTGTATGTAGCTGACTCAAGATCAACCTTAATTGCACTTTATCATGTACGAATTTACTAGAAATCATAATCTATGCAGTTTGTTAACATGCAACGTAGGTGTATATATACTTTAACACTTTTGCATTTTACTACACTGGTACTTCACCCTGTGAAGTTTGGGTTTCATGCAAAGTTCAAACCAATTGAAATATATGCAATAAGCCTAGCAAACTACAGTAATAGAAAAGAAAAAGAGTGTTCAGTTTCTGAAGTGCTGTTTCAACTTTGGATTCAATCAAAAACCTAGAAGTGGGATGTTTCTATAAATGGAATACAACTTTGGAATAATAAGTTTAATCAATTACAGGAACTTTTTATCCCCCTTGAACATGTTAGAGCTCATCAGAGAGGTATAGCTTTGTTGTGACACAAGGTAATACCGACTAAAAGTCAAAGCAATACCCTTTCGGGCTTAGAGTGCCACATAAATTATGCAAAAAATTAAGCAGGGAAGTTTAGTTAGAGAGCAGCTCCGTTATATGGAGCTCCCAACAACACCATCGACACTCTGAATCTGCTCACCCCAACTGTCTGTTTCTCTAGCATAGTTGTTAAGCATAGGATTAGCATAGTGCCATCCATGCCGAGCTAGAGAGTGCTCTCTCATAAGCTCTAACTTGAGTAAAACACATGTGTCAGGGGTTTCTTTTATTCATTCCAGGTTGGCTTTGATGTTATTTTACCAATCCAAAGCTGTAATATTTTGCCTGGAGTGGTAAAAGGCTGTAGTCATTTTTCAGCTCAGCGTGAATGGAACTTGCTAATCCAATATTTAAAGACTTTGCTATAAAAATGGCAACAGGCTTTGTCACTCTCTAGCTTGGCCAGTGTATTTATGGGATTTTGTGGCTATGCTTACCACATAATTATGGATTTACAGCATTTGCCAAATAATTTATATAACCTACAAATTTCACGAAAATTATTGTTTTTAGCTAAAATGAATGAAACTAATACTGCCAGAGAATGTGCTGCACAATTTGCAATAATTGCCACATATTTTATATAACCTTGCCACATAATTTAGGCCTCCATGCTGCCTCAATAACTGTAAAGGCTAACATTATGATGACAAAATCCATATTCCACGGGACCAAGTGAAATATTTTCCATATTCAATGTTTCCCCCTAAACATGTAATATTATACACACACACACTGAAAATTAAATCTCACAAGATCATCTTTGAATCTAGCATTACATGTCATTTAAAAACTAACTGAACAGCATTCTGGTTCAATTAGGAAACCGAAGTAAATGCGTTGTTGCCTCGCTTGTACTCTCATGTGTTGACTCCTGCAACACATCCAGAGTTTGTATCCATGACAAACCACACAGTCAGACCCAGACTCTGTATTCCTAAATTCCTGATTCTGCGTCAACTCCATGGGTTTTGAATACCCTAGTATCATCCAGAAAGTCTCTCCCACCGAGCAGCCAAATTATGGAACATGCTTCCTACTACCATTAGACTACAGTCTAACAGGCCTCTTTTTAGGAAACTGGTCAAGACCTGGCTTTTCCCTCAGCACTAAACCTTGGCGAGCCTGTGCATCGGCAACAAGTCACTCCTAGCGCCAAGACGCCTCGGCAATCGAGCGCTTTATAAGTATGTCAGTCAGTCAGGCAGTCAGTCAGAAAGCACTGTACTTGAAACAAATACTGGAAAAGCCAATAGGTCTTGCCTTTTGGACCTATTGTCTTTCTGTTTGTGGATGCTGTGCAACATATCCAAAAGGATGGCGGAGCGGAGAAACACTGGAAGAGAGCAACAAGGACCAGGGGGAGTGGGCAGGGGGCAGAAGCAGCAAGGGGAGAGAACAACACAGAGCATGGAGTGGGGTTGATGGGGAAGCCCATGATGGACAGAGTAACACACAGCCCGGGTTCAGGGAACTGTTTGGTCAGGGAAGCACATGAGAGAGAGGAAGACAGAGTATCGAGACACGGGGCTTTAAGAGGAGCAACAAACGAGCAAGGGAGCTAGAAAATGCATGCAATCTCATGGTGTGCATAACCAAAAAGTAGTTCCTCAAAAGTGGGTGGTGGAAGGATACAAGTCAGACAATAAAACGTATGATGAAGAGGCTATACTCCACTGGAGGAATGAACAATATGAGATGAGGAAAGCCATCAAATAAGAAGCAAGCAAATAACAGTGACAATAAAGCCAACCAATGGTAAGCATTGGACCAATTGCAAGCCCACTAACTTTTTAGTAATCTCCCTTTAGTAACCTAAAAAGCAAACATGTTATTGAAAAGAAGCTGGTTTTTGTGTGTTAAACCAGACTCAGAATGAAAGTTGCGACCATAATACCAGCAATTCCTAACCAGAAGAAAACCTACCCTGCAGGCAATCCTTCTTAGTAACTGATCAAAGTCTGTGGAACTAACTCCCAACACACATCCAAACTACTAAACACCTACACCATTTAAACAAGCTTCAGGCCAACAACTCTGCAGACCAACAAAAAGGACTCCATTTGAAGCTACAAGTTCCTGCCCTCGTGACCTACTGTCTATACCTGTGTAACATGGCCGAATTACTAAGTAAAGTACTGAAGTTCAAACTTTGTTACTAGTTATGGATTATATGGACTTGTTTATGTTGATTATCACTCTATTGCCTTTAAGCTAGGTCCGCACTAAATAAATACCACTTACATACATACATACATGCATACATACATACATACATACATACATACATACATACAGGCAGGCAGGCCAGCTGACATCACTAGCAGATAATTGTGCGAAACACAAAGAAAATACACTAATACATCCTCAACACTATACTTCTATAATTAAGTTTGTATAACATTTTGCTTCAATTCTCAGTTTTGTACACTTATGATTCCTTCAAGTTCTGAAACAAATTGAGTCGCATCGTTTACTAAGGAAGTAAGAAAACTGCACACCTAATGTAAGGCTTTCAGTGATACATAAAGACGTTGTGAACAAAACTACTTTCCTCAAATCCCAGGTTGACAAATTACAAAATCTCTGTTAATTTTCCTCTGCAGACTTTTCAAGAAATATATATATATATATCCACATCTCCAAGCTCATTTCGCTTAAACCCACGGCGCATCTCATCGGTGCCGATTTCCAGGCAGAGCTGCGCCAGTAAATATTTCCCCACAGTCCTTCACGGACATTGAAATCGCACTCACAGAGAAAGTTGAGTTTCCAAATTCCTTTTATTTTCCAATAGTATCCAGGTTGAGAGACCAACCGACGCGTTTCTTTCTCACAGAGAACTTGATCACGGTAAGGTGACGATATTCGTTTCAACCAATAAAATTACTTTTGGAACCCATGTGACTCAAATTTTGGACTGTGATTCTAGCAAAGGTGTTCTGGGAGTTGTAGTGCTGTTCTACCTTAATGTTCCCTTTTGTTTGCTATTTATGTGATGGTGTGTTATAAACGTGATTTTTGTGTTTATGTGCGCCCATTCATGTACTTGAGAAATTGTTTGTAAGTAATCAATGAGGAGATATGTTATTCTCATCATGATACTGCCCGATTTTCTCACTGGCAGTGCAATTTATACTAGTTTCTCATTATTCTCCAAACACCTCGCAAAAGGTTTAGTCACGCCCTCCGGTGGGCCCCCTATCTAGTGTTGTCGCTGTTTAGCTGAGGCTGAGGCTAGGAATTAGTTTACACTATTTTTACATATTCCTATCTTGATTCATTTCTCATGTTAAACCCTTTTTTGATCCCAACTCTAGTTACGCCCTCTAGTGGGCATTCTCTGGGCCATCTTAAAGGATTTAATTTGAGGATATCTTGCTCATCTTTATTGTTGGGCGCACATCCATCAAGTTGATGTCCTACTTTTATATGTGTGCAAATGTGTGGTTGTGTATGTGTTGTTTTCTCATTCGTAATGTGATTCAGTTCAGTTCATAAATGGACATATAGTTCCTCACTCTGGTTAAGACCAAAGGGAGTAAAAGTTCTAAAGTTTAAAATTTGTCTTGACTCTCTTTGCCGTAATTTCTTCTCGCGGTTTCCGCCTCTCTCATTGTTTGGTGTTGTTTCAATCGCATAAAAGCTTAGTAGTTTCCAATTTCCTTCATGTTCAACCTCCATATGCTTGGCTACAGCATTTCCTCTGTCTTTATTTACTGTTGCTCGTACGTGCTCCAGTATCCTCTTCTTCAGTTCACATATTGTGCTCCCTATGTATTTCATGGGGCACGGGCACTCTATCACGTAGACAGCATATTTGCTTTTGCAGGTTATTAGATCTCTTATTTGCCACATCTTGTTGTTTGCCATTTTTACCTCCGTCGTGTTTTTTGCTATCTGGCAGACTTTACAGTTGTGGCATTTGATAAAGCCTCTCGTTCTCAGCCATTGAGTTCCCTTGAGTTTTTGTTGCTGTTGATGGTGACTATGGATTAGTTTGTCCTTTAAATTCTGTGCTCGCCGGAACGCGATGTTTGGATGAGGTCCCATTATTTTCCCTACTGTGGGATCCAGTTGCAGGATCTTCCAGTTTCTTCTCAGGATGTTTGTAATTTTTTTAGATTCACAAGAGTAATCCATAATTAACCTCACAGGTTACAGATTCTGTGGCGTTGGCATTGTTACCTGTTGTTTTGTTGTCTTTATTTTCAGTGTTTCTTCTCTTGTTTTTTCATTTGATCTAGACCAACACTTCCTTACGATGTTTTCATTGTATCCACGTTTCTTAAATCTTATCGATGTTTTTGTGCTCTGTTTTTCCCATTCCGATTCTTCCGAACATATTCGGCGGATTCTCAGGAATTCTCTGTATGGTATATTCTGGATAACTGATGCCTTGTGAAAACTATCTGCGTGCAATGTGGCATTTGTTGATGTTACCTTGCGGTGCAACGCTGTTTGGATTTCATTATTGGTGACATAGATTTCAGTGTCCAGAAATACAACCCTTTCTTTGCTAATCGTATAGGTGAATTTTACATTCGCTTCGGTTGAGTTCAAGATTTCAAAGTACTCATGGAACTCTGCTGCTGTTCCATCCCATACAATTAGGAGGTCGTCTATATACCGCAGCCACATTGCAGTTTTGTTTTCATATTTGTCATTGTTTGGGTGCCAGGCAAGTTGCTGCTCCCACCATCCCATAACAAGGCAGGCGTATCCAGGACTGAAAGAGAAACCCATTGCACATCCCTTTATTTGTTTATAGATCTCATCGCCGAACATGAATACGTTTTGGGATAGACACATCTCAATCATGTCCAAGAGCATTTTGTTGTGTTGATTATATTGTATATTACGTTCTTTCAGGAAGAAACTGCATGCCAATAATCCTATACTGTTTTCGATGTTAGTGTATAAGGATATTACATCCATAGTAATGAGCATGTATGAGTCTTGCCATGATATTTCTTGGAGGTGTCTTAGAAGGTCGGTGGTATCCTTTATATAAGAGTTTAGGTTTAACACAAACGGCATCAGAAAGAAATCGATGTAATTTGCAATCGGTTCCAATAGCGAGCCCTTTGCCGACACAATTGGCCAGCCTGGTGGTTTCAGGGGATTTTTATGCAGTTTTGGTAGGAAATAGATTGTTGCCGTAATTGGGTGTTCTGTTGTAAGATATTTTCTTTCCTCATCATCGATTAAGTTTTGTGAGAGCCATTGTGTGATTTTCTTATCCAGGGCATCTTTGAAGATCATAGTTGGATTCTTGTCTAGTTTCCGGTATAATTCCAGATTTCTTAGTTGGGAATGTGCTTCCAATTCATAATCAGTTGTGTTCCAAATGACAATGTTGCCGCCTTTGTCTGCCATTTTTATGGTAATATTCCGGTCCTCTGTTAAGTTTTTCAGAGCAGTTCTTTCCTCTGATGTTAAATTGTCCCGAAATTTGGTTCGTTTGATTTTGTAAAGATCTTGAACTACTGCTTCCTGAAATAGGTCGACCTTATTTCCAGGGGCAAGTTGAGGATAAAACCGGGATGTTGGTTTTTTACCACTCAGTCCTGTTCCCATTTGGGGACAGGCTAATTCCGCCGGTATGGTGTCCTGTTCGTCTGTTGTGTCCAGATTGATCAAAGTTAGCAAAGCATCCATATCTGTTGTTGTTAAATTTGATTCTTGGGGTGTTGAGCTTTTTTTCTTTTTTGTATAGTTCGCCACTTCTTTATTTCCTCGGAACGTTTTAGCTAGTTTGATTTACCTTACGTATTTGTAAATATCTATTCTAGTTTGTGCCATGTCCATTTGTTGTGTGGGACAAAAATTAATCCCATGTTTCAATAAAGATATTTCTGAATCTGATATATTTCGTTTGGAAAGGCTTACTACTGCTAATTCATCCATTTCATTTATTAGAGATTTCTCTGACGCATGCTCCTTGTCTTGGTGCCAATTTTTTCCGTTGAGCCACCTTCTCCTTTTTCCCCTCCTTGTTGTTTTTGGATTCCCATTGGCGACCTCTTCCCCTTCCTCTTGGGCTTTGTTGAAGGTTTCGATTTTGTTCCCAATGTCTTTGTTGAAGGACCAACCTCATGTCTCCCAAAAAAGTGCGTTTTGCTTGGTCCATAGTTGTTTCCTGTTCTCCCTCGCTGGCATCAGTTGATGTCAGGGATGTAATGCTACTTGAACTTTGAGCTGCACTAACCATCCGGTCTTGTTGTTTAAATGTGTCGAATTTTCGGGCATATGTGAAAATCCGCCCTTGTGTGTAATCGTCCTTATCCCATTGGAACTTTGTTTGTTTTCTTAGTTTTACAACTTCTTCATGTTTTTCAATATATTGTTCCAATTCTCCTTTTAGTTTCGTCATTTCTGGATTCATGTCCAAGGTTGCTAGTTCTTTCTCTAAATCTTGTAGTTCCTCCTTTATTTTGGTTAGTGCACTTCTATGTGTTTCACCAAAATTGTTATGAGGCCCAAAGAGGAGTTTAAGATGTAATCTCCCCATTCCTGCAACAGTTCGTTTGTTGCATCTTGGTGGCTTGGCATAAGTGATATTCTCAGGCCTCTTGGGACTCTTCGTACTTCTAAATACTTTTTCAATGTGATGAGTTCCCACCATTTGTTGATTTCCTTTCTGCTTAATTTTTCCCACTGCTTAAGTTTACTCCGTATATCTGATTTTCGAGGGAGACTTTTACTTGTTGTTTCCTTCTGTATGTCCATTTCCTGATCAAAAATAGAGTCCAACAGTTCGTTTCGTTTTGCTTCTCGTTTTTCCATTATGGTTCTCTCAGTTTACCCTGGATTTTAGTTAATTAAATGAATTTCCTTATATTGTTTGACAAATGTAAAATTTCTCTGTCTGCAGTTTACGGATATTATTACCGTATTTTCCCGCTTTTTCACAGTGGAAACTTCAGTGCGGTTTGTAAACAGTATCCTTATCCTCCGCAGAATTAGCCAACTTTGCTCACAATATTGCAACACAAACCTGGATACTATTGGAAAATAAAAGGAATTTGGAAATTCAACTTTCTCTGTGAGTGCGATTTCAATGTCCGTGAAGGACTGTGGGGAAATATATATATATATATATATATATATACACACTCACACACACACACACACTATTTTACCATAATGTCGGAGCCTTCACTCATCAAAATATACTATTAAACAGGAAATCAAAAGTGAAACATTCTTACTTATAAATAGGGCTCCCGGTTTTATGGTATTTATTTTTTTCACATTGCCGTCTGTATTTATCCATATTTATTTTTTGGTTGTTTTATCTGTATTTATCCACATTTATTTTTGACGCAAGAAAAAAAAAACGCTAAAGCTAGAATCTTTCCACATTTATTTAAATTGACAGGCACACTTGCACTAGTTTGTTATAGCTGTTTTTTTTTAAATTGGAGCCTATGCTAAGTGCACTTTACATATTGGGAGCAAATTTCTTCCCTGTCCTCTAAGAAAAGATGCGTGAATTAGTGATTTTGATTAGGTCTCATTTGCGCAGCTGTCTTGCAAAATGTCAATGCATTACTAACTCTTTTACTCACATTTAATCAGCCATCTCAGAGAGTGTCTGCTCTTAGAATATCAGATCATTCTTAGTGTGCACTAGAAGACAACCTACCCCACGAGTCATTGTAAATCGCCCAAATATCGAAAGAATCCTGCATCTTCATCTGTACAGAATAGTGCTTTGATATGGACA
This sequence comes from Calotriton arnoldi, assembly GCA_963921515.1. Taxonomy (NCBI): domain Eukaryota; kingdom Metazoa; phylum Chordata; class Amphibia; order Caudata; family Salamandridae; genus Calotriton; species Calotriton arnoldi. The sequence goes on along the minus strand of CAWUFW010000493.1, from coordinate 855,462 downwards.
CTATGGAGAAAATGTAGAGCACAGGTGGTGCAAGTAATTTCTCTTCTTGTTTTTATTTTTATTTAAGTAGCACTTAAATAAACATTAAATAGAAAAATGAAGTCATGCTAACTGACTTGCTCACCTCTCACTCAGCCTCACTGCCCAACAGCGTGCATAGTCACGGAGAGATGCAGCCAGGCTTCATGCTAATAGTTGTTGGAGGCATTTCTGCCCCGCTCCCCCCTGCCCTGCCACATCAACCTCCTTCACCCTCCCACACAACAAGAACCAAAAGGTTGCTGGAGCAGCAGCCGATGTCCTGGGGTGTTTTCACACCTCTTAATGGTCATCAGCTGCTTGCACTGCTCCAGCAATTATCTTGCGAAAACTACAGCTGTGAGAGGTGCTGGAGTGTCTCTGCAGACACAGTGCTCCCAGTTCCCCCGTCTCTGGAGCAGTTTTGGGTCAGCGGTTTCCCGTTTCTTTTGGCCGCCCCTGTGCACCTCTGACTCGGATTTTACAGAGGAGCACAGAGTCAGGAGGAGCATTTGTTTTATAAGTATTTTCCCGTTTTTATATATAAATACAGAGAAAAACCAAAATGTTTTCCGTCTGTATTTATATGTAAAAATCCGTTTAAACGGAAAACCGGGAGCCTTACTTATAAACTACAGTTTTAAAATTTACACAAACAAAAAAAAACGCATTGCACTAGAACCTTGTTTCGTATCATGAATCAGCCACTGTGGGGCATATGTACAAGGAGTTAACGTCGCGTTAGCGGCACTTTTCTGCCACTAATGCGGCGATATTTTTATCGCCCTATTAACAAGCTATCGTTAACAGCCCTTAGCGACAGATTTCTGGCGATACCAGCCGTTTCCAGCATCGCCACTTATGTTAGCGATAACTATCGCTAATGATATGCAAGGTAGGCGTTCCCGTGCAAAAACGCACTCTAACCCCACTTTGCGATATTTACAATGATCGTCCGGACCCGCGATACGTTAAAAAAACAGCTGCTAAAGCCCGGTTGCTGCTGGGACTTAAGACCAGAAAATAGCTGGTCTTAAAAATGGAGATAACACTTGGGGCCTCATGTCAGCAGCTTTTGGTGCTGGACAGCGCTGCAAGCAATGTTGCTGCACTGCCCTGCGACAAAACTACAGGGCAGGAATGCGCACCATTAATAAGATAGTGCGCATTCCTGGGCCTCACTCATGAAAAGTATTGCAGCGCTGCGATAAGACAGTGTTGCAACACTTTTCACTACGCCCTTCTTGCGACTCCATGGATGCGCTGTTTTCACTGGACAGTGCTCCATGACGCAAGTAATGACAGATACGTCTGGAATCCTGACGTATCCGTCTGCGATAATGTCACGCATTGCTGCTGTTGTGGCACAAGCATGACGCAACTCCAGCAATGCATGGGGCCAGCCTATCCCTGTGGCACTGCGTCACCCTTACGCCTGCCATCACGCAGACGTAAGGTACTGACGCAGTGCCGTCCTACAATAGTCGCAGGGAAATCTGAGGGATTTCACTGTGCCACTCCTATGAGGCCATGTCGCATGTGAACGCACACCCTGAGTACATCATACCGGATGCAGGTATGATGTGGCACAGGGCTTCACAAGGTCACGCATATGCCTACATGCGTCACTTTGCAAATACGGCGCTACGTGGTGCTAGTTTTGCCTGGTCCATTCTTGAGGGGTGCCAGGGTGTTGGCGCAGTTGGAGATCCATCGGTGGCGGTTGCGCACTGCGGTGTCCGTCTGTAAGCGTTAGCGGAGTGGTGGTGCTGAGGGAGTTGACGAGACATTCTTCAGTGGCCTTGATCCAGCTGCGAGGGGGGGCAATGATGGCGGTGGTGTACGGTGGGCATGGTGAAGACGTGATGTATACAATGATGGTCGGTCCAGAAGAGTCCGGTGATGTAGCTGTGGTTGAAGTACCCGCTGGAGGAGGAGACGTGCTTGACCGTGTGTCCTGCTATGTGGCTTGCTGCAGTGACTAGCTGCTTGAGTCTGATGTTGGTGAGCTTCCCCAGTGTTCTGGTCACTGGGGTTGTCCAGGTGGAACTTGAGTTCACCGAGTAGGATGTCGTCGGTGGATGGGTGAGCCTGGGGTGCAAGGAGGTCTACAATGGTATCGGAGAATGGGGGGCCATGGCCCAGGGGGCCTGCAGATGAGGGTGCCGCAGAGGATGGGCTTGGGGTTGGTCCGGATCTGGGAGTTGAGGTGCTCCATGGTCACCGTTGGGTCATTAGAGTGCGTGGTCAGTCGGAGTGTGCTTCTGTAGGTGATGGCAATGCCTCCTCCTGGAGGGGCGGGGTGGTCCTTGCTGGTGATTCAGTAGCCGTCAGTGATGGCGATGGCGATGTCCAGTCTGGAGCAGAAATTGGTCCTGGCAGGCGATGTGGCGTCCAGCGTTGATGGCGAGGAGGGTGCTGGCATCGTAGCAGGGGAGTGTCCGAGAGGAAGGGTCCTTGGTGCTGAGCGCGGTCCAGGGGCAGACGAACGCAGACGGGCTTGCCTATGGCTTGCCTTTGGCACGGGAGACGTCCATTACAACGCAGGCATTACATCGTAATGCCTTTACAACGCTACTCCAACCACGCAGGTGCCTTTACATCGCATTCCATTACAACACATTGTGAGGTCAGTAATGGGGTATTTTTAAGTTTTAGGGTGGGTATGGGTTTCGTGTGTTGGAGATGAAATTTGGGGTGTGCTTTGGGGTCAATTCTTAAAAATCGGGTGTGTTTTGGGGTCAATTATGAAAATTCAGGTGTGTTTTGGGGTCAATTATTGAAAATCGGGTGTGTTTTGGGGTCAATTATGAAATTTGGTGTGTGTTTTGGGGTCAATTATGAAATTTGGGGTGTGTTTTGGGGTCAATTATGAAATTTGGGGTGTGCATTTGGGTCAAATATGATTTTTAGGGTGTGTTTGGTGGCTCACAGATTAATTTTAGGGTCCACGGTTTGCTTTGGGGTGCAATGGTTAGTTTTAGGGTTGCACTCACTGAAGTGGGAATAGTAATTTTTACATCTCCGCTATGCAACACCTTCCCTACTGTTGCAATATGCCTAGTATTAGTATGCATTGTAATGGAATGCGATGTAATGGTATGCGTCGTAACTTCATATATACCTGTGGCACACCAGTGGTACGCCCGCTGCGCATGGCCGCACAGCGGCCGCCATTGATAAGTGCTGCGGGGGGGACTGGACAGCTGGGAGGTGGGAAAGGCCGGAAAGAACACTGGATGGGGCGTGGACGCGGGGCGGGGGGTGTGTGTGAGCGGGTGTTGTAAATATTTAAATGAGGGAAATCTTATCTCGATGCCGGTTCCCGTGTCTTCGTTGCTCCTCCTCTCCCAAGTCTGCTTCCACGAACAGTAATTATGCAGCCAGGCTCCCTCCCCTAAGCCAATCACAACGCTGCAATGCGGCATTGGGATTGGTCATTGGCGCCGGGACGAGGCGTTCAGCCAGGGGCTGGAGGTGTGGGCATGTTCTCCATGCAGGCTGTAATGCAGCCTGCATTGCGAACAGGACAGTGCGCATGACTGCTTTGTGCGGCCTGAGTGGGCCGACCAAACAGTCACTGTGCACTTGAGTGGGCATGCCAATCCGCCCATGCCCTGCTTCGTGCTTGGAGCAGTCCTACCCACCCTCCCACCCGCAAAGGAAACATAGCACGATTACATCAGTAAGTTATCATCATGTGATGGTTGTTCCTCTTCTGCAATGCTTGAAAGCAGTGGGGCCACGCTCTTCTGCCATAGCGGATGAGCTGCCACTAGGGGTGCATCATCTACGTGTGCTAGGCCTGGGCGACTCGACCCCCAGGCCTCCTGCGCTACGCGTCCCACCTTCTACTTACCTGGACATTGACACCGTGGCGCAATCCGCTGCACTCTCCCCACATCTGTGACTCAGCCAGCAGGAGCCTCAGCCAGGTGTGATTTCACAAGTCTGATACAGCAGTCGCCGCCAAGTACGCTGGTGAACCTCCCAATGCAGCTGATGCAGCAGGGCCCCCTTAGGCGTGAAGTTGCAGCGCTCCCGCCACACAAGTTCGGCACAGCTCAGGGGCCTCACCCTCCACAGCGTCCGGCCAGCCCAACATCATCCGGCCTGTGATGCAGAGAGGCGGCACCCACCGTTGGTAATCCCCTCCGTGCACCCCGGTGTAGTGGTGGATTGTAGTATGCGATGCAGACCTCCCTACGTTGGTGCGCAGGAGTGCCATTAACAGCTCCAAGGGGCGCAAGGCGGTCTTCTCACACAGGTCAGCAACATGTGTCCATGCGACCTGCCAGACTTCACCACCAGGTACGGGCGATCGTCGCGCCTCAATGTCTACCGCCACGGCCCATCGACTCCACAGCTCCTCCGCATCCCACTCCAGGCTCCAGACGCAGGTCCAGCGAGGCATCCAGGCTCCAGACGCAGGTCCAGCGAGGCATCCAGGCTCCAGACGCAGGTCCAGCGAGGCATCCAGGCTCCAGACGCAGGTTCAGCGAGGCATCCAGGCTCCATACGCAGGTCCAGCGAGGCATCCAGGCTCCAGACGCAGGTCCAGCGAGGCATCCAGGCTCCAGACGCAGGTCCAGCGAGGCATCCAGGCTCCAGATGCAGGTCAAGCGAGGCATCCAGGCTCCAGTTGCAGGTCAAGCGAAGCATCCAGGCTCCAGACGCAGGTCAAGCGAGGCATCCAGGCTCTAGATGCAGGTCCAGTGAGGCATCCAGGCTCCAGACGCAGGTTCAGCGAGGCATCCAGGCTCCAGACGCAGGTCCAGCGAGGCATCCAGGCTCCAGACGCAGGTCCAGCGAGGCATCCAGGCTCCAGACGCAGGTCAAGCGAGGCATCCAAGCTCTCATCCTGGATGTTGGGTGGCTTGCAGGGGTTTTTGATGTGTGCTGCACTTGGCCCTGGCTGCTACATTCTGTATTTTTTGGGTTTTTATGCCTATTTTCTATTGGAGGTTGCAGATAGGCTATTTTTTGCATTAGAGGCAAAAAAAACTCACGTTGGGCTGACTAACGTGAGTTTTTTTGCCGCTAATGGGCCTATCGGTAGTTTTCGCCCGCTAACGCCGGAATTCCTATCGCCATCGCGCTAATGTTAGCGGCAGTATTCACCGCTGATCCCTGATACTATCGCCATGTAGCGACGGCTTGTAAATACGCCGCTAACATGGCGATAGTTTTCAGCGGTAAGTGGCGATGAAAAAACTGCCGCTAACTAGCGTTAGCGATAGTTATCGTTAGTCCTTGTACATATGCCCCTGTGTTTTTTCAATGGCACACAATAAAACACTTTCAAACTAACCCAAAGTTTCACAACGGTCCAGGGCCAGCTTATACCCCAGTTCTGTGTCTGGTTTATTAACACTGGTAGGTTGGACGCTCCACCTTGATATTTGCAAATGCATGGAGATCAGTGGAGGATCGCAGGTCTCCCCTACATAGATCAGGTATACTCAAAGTATGGCCCGGGAGCCGCATGCTGCGCTCCTGTCCTTTAATTGCCGCCCCCTGGTGAACAGCAGCACTGAGCTGCTGTTCACTTGCAGAGCAGGTACATTCAGAAAGCTGTGAAACAAATGGGCATACTTTATTTACACGTTAACTAAAGTAACAGTAAAGAAGAAAAGAAGGTGTCCTAGACAACTTATCTTTAGGAACATCTTTAGTTTAAAGACCTCTTGCACTAAACATGTAAAAACATGATAAACTCTCTGTAAACTACAAAACATGTACTTTATTAGCATGCATGAGTGTTTTACCTTAGTAGATCAGATTATATCACTACATTGAGAGTCATTTATTAGCAGTGATAGTTTTCAAACATGATCATGGGAACATTCATGCCGCCCCTTTCTAAAACAATGCCATTAGTAAACCAAGAGGCAATTCATCTGTCAGGTGCACCGTGTGCGTAGCCTTGGTTGTTATACAAGTGGAACAACATTATAGTTTGTTAAATAAAACACAAGAGAAGGTTTTGTACAGCACACATCTTGAACTTGTATATTTTAAGGGAGAATGAAGAAATAGGAGGCAAAGTGAAATTAACCAATTGCCTAGAATCACACAATTTTGTAATGTGGGGAAGCCAGGACTGGTACCTCTCTGGTTTCACATTTTGCAATTCAGCCACCAGATGAGTATCTTTTTCTCTCTTATGTTTTACATTTGAAGTTAATGCTTTGACATTAATTCTTGGTGCATGAGAATACAGATTTGGTGGCAGACAGAAGTCACATGAAGGTCGTTGTCTACACCATGCATCTGCTTCGCATTCCCCTACGCCCACCTTTCATCACCCTGACCCTCACATTGCTGGCATCGGTGTGGTCCTTGGGCATGCCACAGACAGTACTTTGCGCCCCCCCCCCCCCCCCCGGGGAAATGTTTGCAAGTACCCATGACCTAGCTAGAACATCCCCATCATAGCTTCTGTCGCTTCAAGTGTAGGGGAAAGGCTCCAGTGTGGGTTTTCGGTGCCAGATTTCATTCCATTTTTTTGTCCCTGGTCTAATGCTAGGCTTTGGCACACAATTCCTTTGTGGTTGTTAAAGAGGATTACCGCGAGATTAGAAGGCAAAGGCTGTGGATTGTTTAAAATCTGCATTACCAAAGTGTACTACATTGCTTCTACTAGAGACTCAACAACTTAAGCCTACAGTGAGCCTTTATCGCACAAACAAAGCGCTCATTTTAATCCTTTAGATACAAGTGTAAAACAGACCAAATATAAAAATTCTTCTGATGAAGGAAACAACATTCCTTTCTTCAAAAGTCACATTTTCAGAATTGTACAGTACGCACCGTACTGGCGAAACCGTACACATCCCCCCCCCCCCCCTCCACCCCCACTGCACAAAGATGGCCATCGCAAAGAGGCGCGATCAGTGGATGTGGAGAATGGGAGATATTGACAGATAATGGGTGGGGGAGGTTACTCAAGTGCATCAAAGAAAAAGCTTTTCTGTTCCCGCTCACTCTGGACACTTTCTGCTTCAAGCAGGAAAGTGCATTCTTCGTCATATAAGAATGCTCGCTTTTGTGATGCTTCCTTTTCTAGCCCAAATTCCCTTCGGCAGTGGATTACACCACAAAGCAGAAGAGGCGTGAAATCAGAGGATTTCTTGCAACAAGTCCAATTTAAATCAAAGTTTAACTTAAAGAGACGTTTTTGTCCTGGAGCCTACAAGAAAGGGCACAGCAAGTGCATTCTGGGAAAATTTTACTTTAAAAAGTGACTAAGAAGTATTTTCAGGCGGGAGCTGTTGAAGTTATGTGGATTTATAGTTTAATGGGTGCTGCTAATTTCTTTCAACCAAACTGTAGAAGTACGCTTAAATTTGCGTTCCTCAGAGTACCTTTAAACAAGGTACTTGTTATTCTGAAATCTAATTACAGATCAAATCTCTGACAACAAAATTCATTATCGATAGAACTAATGAACCTGTGCATATTTTCTTCTGCTGAGGATTAATATGTGAAAATGGATGAAACAGAACCCGAAAATTGATCATGATTGGGCCCGGCTTCAATGCAAGGTTTGTGGTAATTAGTGCTAGAAGTTGTCTACTCAAGAGTGGTCGCATTCTGGCCCCCTCTGAAGTGCTTTCTAATTGCTAATAGGATAGGCTGCAAGTGATTATCCGGCTGTGGGAAGGATTATCCTGTATAAAGTTGATAATATAAGCCTTTCATGTTGAACAGGTGAACAGCAGAGTGACAAAAGAAAATTCCATATGCAGTATTTTAGAGAGCAGCCTAGAATGAGGCGGGCAGCCCAGTAAACATTTTCCAAATTCATAGCCGTCGTTGGAGCCATTAGTGTGGGCAAAGGCCGCTGTATTAATTCAGCGGCCTTTGTTTCGCTGGCACCGCTGTGTAATACAGTACGCGGAGAGCAGAGCTAAGCGACTGTGGACTAAGCCATGCGTGAAATTGCGGTTGAAGTTCAAGTAAGAGCCTGTGTGCAATATGTTCGGGTGTACATTTTTCGTCTTCAATTGACCAACAAAAGAATGCTCAACTCTTTCAAAAAGTGTTTTAGTTCCAATCGAGATAGCTTAATGCGGCGACTTAAACTATTAAGTATGCGTGGTCTGCAAAGCTTATTGGCATATTGATGTTTGGGATCACTGTCAACACAGCAGAGCACTTCTTTACAACGAGAACGAAGCAACAGGATTTCAATCAGGCAAGATATATTTTTGGGAAGAACTCCAAAGGATTCATTAACGAACCTTTGCAAATACCAGTGCAAGACCATTTTGCACGAAGTTTCTTTTCCATGAAATCGAATTGCACACATTTTGCACCAGCCTACATTACAAATAGGTTTTAGCACTAGGGAAAAAGTGATGAAATGCATTACAAGAACAGTTTATAACAGCTTATAAATCAATGTACCTGTCACAGAGATCGTAAACAGAAGTTGGGTGGGAAAATGTTTCTTTAAAGAAAGAGCAAACTCGCTCCACACTGCTTTTGCTACATATGTAATCAAAAATTAAAACAGATCAATTTTTCCTCAACAGTTTCATCTTTCACATTTTAGTAGTATTATTCTTTATCCTCGTGAAATAACTATGGCACAAAAGTCTACATTTCTTTTTCTTCTACACTTGTCCCAGTGTAAATGTAAATGTTGTTTGCTTCTTTTCACATCATACAAGCAATAAATGGTGCAGATGTGCTTGGCCTTTTGTTTTTTATTTTGCACCAGCCTAAAGTTTCTGTAATACAGCATCAAATGCTCATAGGGGTTTATTCAAAGCACAGACTTTTCTCTTACAAGGCACAGTCAGAGAGCCGTGATATCTTTCCTAAATGTACAATGAGGCCAATTTAGCAAGTTAACATAAAGCCATGCAGAAAAATGCCTCAGACACCCTGTTTGAGGGTTGCTATTAATAACAATAACAATAGTTTCAGTGCCTTAGCAGGAATTTCAATAATTTTAGGTGTCGTGAAGTCATTATGAAAACTATTCCAAATTAACTGATAGACATCCCATGAAGATTATGATACTGAAATAGATTTATTAAATCATAACAAAATCATTGGTAAACAAGCACTGGCAAAGTTAATAGGCCCTCACCAATATTTAAAAATAAATTGGCCAAAGGTAAAAAATAGCTTTTGGTTTCGAAATGAACTCATTGCCATAGTAGTCAATGCCACTGAATAGAAACTACTCTTTTATAAATGCCGTTTCTCACTGTGAAATTAGCAAATGGCTAATGTGAGCTCACCCATCACCCCAATGCTTTATGCTGTAGGCGGCAGAAGCAAACTATGAATGACACAACAGACCAAAGGGTGAAGAGGGCTGGCTGAAGCCACTTTAAATATATAATATATATATAATTTTAGTAACAAACGCATCTATGCACAAAAGAATTGAAGAAAAATAAGAAATAGGCATTTAAACAAAACTTTAATACGGCGAGTGCAAACTTCGTTTCCTGTTTCAGGTTATGAGCATAACATCAAGTGACTTTGAAGACTACATCTGTTCTTTAGGAGGTTTTAATTTTTTGAGTCGAAGAGGCTGGATATCCAGAGCCCTCCCTTCATCCCTGTGTCTCCTTCAGTTAGCAAGGATTGTTGCTAGCAAAGGGGTTCTTCTGTAACTGAAGGTGACCCAGGGATACAGAATGAGAATTGTTAACAGGAAAAAGCCATATGAAACAGGAGAAACATGTTCACAGTAAGTAACTTTTTTCCACCTCACATAAGTTTGATATTGAAATTTCATATCAAGGCCATTGCCAATTTTGTAAACTACCAATTAATTTTGCTTCATATGCTACATCAACTATTATGGTTAGCTTTGGTTCAGGCTTGATGGAAGCTACAATGGCGAGGTTGTGTGGAGGTGGAAAGTTCCAAGTTGGGAAAATAACTGGCAAAGGCCAGCGAGGTCGAGGCCTTCATGGAGCAGTACATGAGTTTTGTCCTAGGACGGGTCAGCAGAAAAGTTAGTGTCAGTGGTGAGGAAGGCCTCACCACTGGATATACTGAGCCCACATTTGATATCACTCACTGGAATCCTCCATTCAGTACCTTGAATCTAACACAGAAGGCATGACTTTTGATGCTGGTCTCCTTATGACTAAGCACCATCAGGGTCCTTCACCAAAGTGTGGATCACTGACAGAATATGGAAATAAAGAATATCGTGTAACACAAATATCGTGTTAAAATATTGTTTATAAAAATATGTTATTATGGTGTCCCTATCCTTATAATGGTAAGTTCAAAAATAACAAGAAACATATAATTTCACACTAATATTGATAGAAAACATACAAAAGTATTGTTTCTTTATATATATATATATGTGACGAGCGCTGCCTGGAATGAAGAGGGCCTAGCTGCCGGATTGTTATTGGCAGGGTTGGAAGCGGCCCTTTCAGTCCTCATGCCCACTGGGGTTAGACATTGTAATAGTGAACATTCCAAGTGGGAGAACGGTACCCAATCGGGTTTTGTATGGAACTTGGACAATGCGACGATGGGCTGCACTACAAAGACCATGAGGCCCTGTTTTGCTAACGCCCACATGGGCGGGTCTATGTATTCAATAAAAGCTGTTTCCACTTAAATCCGTTTGCTCCTGTTTAAATTGGAATGAGCCAGTGATCAAGAGGAGTACATCCTCGAAACGCGTTTGGCAGTCACGCTGTGAGGACCGGAGGGCTGGCTGAGAATCCTGCTGCCGGGGGCTGTGTGCGCTACCTCTTCATGTGTGATATCCTCACTTGGGGCAACTTGCAATTTTGATATATTATCTACTGGCGGTCGCCAGTAGATAGTTATAGTTACAACCTATTATCCATAGGAAATCCGCGACATTCTATTTGAAATAACTCTCTTGCCGGTTGACGTATCTTCGCGAAATTTTCAAACTTCGTGGGGCGCTCCGGTCCGCTCCTACCCTGAAAGTCTCGGGGTGATACGTCAAGCGGGGGCCGAGAAAAAGGGGGTCCCAAAACGCGTTTTCCCCATGCATTTTCCCATAGGAAACTTTAGACACGGCTACAGCCCGAACTGCTGAACGGAATTACACCAAATTTGGCAAGAGGTAGTTCTTGGTTCAGAAAGAACCCTTTTGTTAAATGGTGTAAATCCGTTCAGTAGTTGCTGAGAAAATCAAAAAGTAAAAGTACATATATATCTATGGGCACGGAGGATTCGCGCACCCTGAGCGCACCCTGCGCGCACCGTCCCGATCACGAGCTGCATGTTAATTGGCTGTCAGCTGGCTGTCAACATTCCGATTCAGGAAATGTTGGCAGCCATTTGTCCCTCGGTAGAACCGAGGGACAGAAACAAGTGCGCAAAGCGCACAAAGAGGGAGGTTAGAAACACCCTGACCCCCTAGGTTTGCTCAGGGGTCCCACAAGGACCCCCTGGGCAAAAAAATAATAATTTTTTTTTAAAAAATCGGCAGGATGCGCTCAGGGTGCGCGAATCCTGCCGAAAAAAATCGAGCGCGGTCTCCGCGCTCGATGTTAATTGGCCCCGGGTGGCCCAAGTCCCGGGGGCATGGTGGGGGATAATTTAATGTGTGGGGGGCCTCAAAGGGCCCCCAAGCCCGGGGACCGCCACCCCGGGGCTTTTTAAAAAATGGTGCGGGAGGGCTCTGAGCCCTCCCGCAGCCCCGGGACCACCACCTCCCGGGGCTTTTTAAAAAAATTATTAAACCTGTGTGGGGGGCTCCAGCCCCACACGCCCGAGGACCACCACCTCCCCGGGGCACTAAACATTTTAATATGGGGGTCCGTTACGGACCCCAGAGCCCGGGGACCACCACCTCCCCGGGGCTGTGTACTGAATGGGAGGGGGCCGCGCGGCCCCTCCTGGAGACCCTTGATGGCCCTGGGGACCACCACCCCCAGGGCCGGCTCCTGCAGTGTCCCGGGGTGCCTACCCCGGGACACTGCTGTTTGCAATGACAGGACGGGAGCCTCGCGGCTCCCGTCCTGTCATTGCAAACTGCTTTGGATATTGGAAGAGAGAGCAGGAAACCTGCTCTCTCTTCCAATATCCAAAGCCGATTGCTTTTACACATGGGGAGCAGCATGTTAGCTGCTCCCCATGTGTAAAAGCAATGCCGGCACCCTAGGGACGCGGGGAGCCGGCGGGACTGTGGGGGGGATTGGGGACCCCCCCACAGTCCCCAACGAGAGGCCAGGCCCCGGGGGATGGGGTCCCCGGGGCAAGTAGTGGCCCGGGAGGGGGGCCACGCGGCCCCCCTCCCCAAAATTTTTTTTAAAAAAAACGGAATGGCCGGCCCCGGGGGATGGGGTCCCCGGGGCCTTAAATGGCCAGAGGAGGGGGCCACGCAGCCCCCTCCAAAGAATATAAATAAAAACGAGGCCATGCCCGGGGGATGGGGTCCCCGGGCCAATACAGGCCCAGGGAAGGGGGGCCACGCGGCCCCCTTCCCGTTTTTTAAAATTACAAATTAAAAAAAGGGGTAAGGCCCTGGGGGATGGGGTCCCCAGGGCATAAAAACAGGAAAAAGGAAGGGGGCCACACAGCCCCCTTCAGGGGACAAAATTATTATTTTTTTTAAAACGATCGGCCCGCAGGCCCCGCCCCCTTCCTTCACCACTCTGCAAACGCGCCCCTGGCGCGTTTGCAGAAGGGAACGAATTCCCCTTGAATACTGGGGGTCCCTGAGGGCCAACTAGCCCACCAGGAACCTCCAGTATGCGCCAGGGGCTGCCTTGCAGAGAGGTGTAGAGAGGCCACACCCCTTTTTACACCTCTCTGCAACGCAGCTCTGTGGCGCTTTTGGAGGTATATGGTGGGCTAGTTGGACTCCGGGGACCCTCAGGATTCAAGGGGACTTAATCCCCCAACTTAAAACGCGCCACGGGCGCGTTTGCACAGTGGTGAAGGGAGGGGCGGGGCTTCAGGTGACATGTGTGCAAACAGGCCCCGTGGCGCGTTTTAAGATGGGGAATTAAATCCCCTTCAATCCTGAGGGTCCCTGGGGGCCAACTAGCCCAACAGGTACATCCAGAAAGCGCCACAGAGCTGCGTTGCAGAGAGGTGTAAAAGGGTGTGGCCTCTCTACACGTCTCTGCAACGCAGCCCCTGGCGCATATTGGAGGTTCCTGGTGGTCTAGTTGGCCCCTAGGGACCCTCAGGATTCAAGGGAACTTAATCCCCCAACTTAAAACGCGCCACGGGGCGCGTTTGCAAAGATGTCACCTCAGGCCCCGCCCCCTCCCTTCACCATTGTGCAAATATTCCTCTAAAATCAGCCGAAATAGGAATTCCGATTTACTCACCTGTTATAAGGAGAGACCTCAGTGCTGTATCTTTCAGCCCAGTACTGGTCCTAAAAGTAATTTTAACCGTACTTACCGGTAACTTGAATTTCCTTCATAGGCTAACATTGACTGGTTTCACTTGGAAATTCTTCTAAGTGTGGAGTTTTGGAACTTTAAAATATTCCTCTAAAATCAGCCGAAATACGAATTCCGATTTACTCACCTGTTATCAGGAGAGACCTCAGTGCTGCATCTTTCAGCCCAGTACTGATCCTCAAAAGTAATTTTAACCGTACTTACCGGTAATTTGAATTTCCTTCATAGGCTAACATTGACTGGTTTCACTTGGAAATTCTTCTAAGTGTGGAGTTTTGGAACTTTAAAATATTCCTCTAAAATCAGCCGAAATACGAATTCCGATTTACTCACCTGTTATCAGGAGAGACCTCAGTGCTGCATCTTTCAGCCCAGTACTGATCCTGAAAAGTAATTTTAACCGTACTTACCGGTAACTTGAATTTCCTTCATAGGCTAACATTGACTGGTTTCACTTGGAAATTCTTCTAAGTGTGGAGTTTTGGAACTTTAAAATATTCCTCTAAAATCAGCCGAAATACGAATTCCGATTTACTCACCTGTTATCAGGAGAGACCTCAGTGCTGCATCTTTCAGCCCAGTACTGATCCTGAAAAGTAATTTTAACCGTACTTACCGGTAACTTGAATTTCCTTCATAGGCTAACATTGACTGGTTTCACTTGGAAATTCTTCTAAGTGTTGATTTTTGAAACATACAAATATTCCTCTAAAATCAGCCGAAATCCGAATTCTGATTTACTCACCTGTTATCAGGAGAGACCTCAGTGCTGCATCTTTCAGCCCAATACTGGTCCTGAAAAGTAATTTTAACCGTACTTACCAGTAACTTGAATTTCCTTCCATAGGCTAACATTGACTGGTTTCACTTGGAAATTCTTCTAAGTGTGGAGTTTTGGAACTTTAAAATATTCCTCTAAAATCAGCCGAAATACGAATTCCGATTTACTCACCTGTTATCAGGAGAGACCTCAGTGCTGCATGTTTCAGCCCAGTACTGATCCTCAAAAGTAATTTTAACCGTACTTACCGGTAACTTGAATTTCCTTCATAGGCTAACATTGACTGGTTTTCAGCAAAAAGTTTCAAAGTGTTGATTTTCACAAACTACAAATATTCCTTAAAAATCGCCTGTATGACTTAAACGCATTCTTTCAACTGTTTACAGGAGATGCACCAGTGCTGGATCCAGGATCCAACACTGAGTAAGAAAAAGTAACGATAACAGTTTTTACCTGCTAAGTGAATTTCCTTCCATAGGATAACATTGGTGATTCTATGAGAAAAAGTTTCAAAGTGTCAACTTTTAAAATACAATAATATTCCTTAAAAATCACGACTGTAACCAAAACGCTTTTACTCAACTGTTTACAGGAGATGTACCAGGACTGAATCTAGGATCCAGTCCTGTGGTTACAAAAGTAATCCATAAAGTAACTAATTGCATTTAACTAGAAATTCACATTGAGCTGAATGTTGCATTGTGTTTGAAAATGTGTTGCCCATTGCAACAACTGTAACTACTGTACTTAAAAGTCTATTGCCTATCTGCAAAGTATTTAAACTAAAGTAATTCATTCTGAGAAAGTATTTTTTGTAATGTAATGTATAATGTAATTACAATGTAATTTGACAAATAAAATATGTAAAAAAAATTGTTTCTAAAAATGTAGTAAATCAGTATGAAAAAAATTAATATAACAATTAATACATTTAAAAATTGTCATTTACAAAACCTTTGAAATTCACTGAAAAAACCGTAGGTTTCAGGAACGTTATAGTTAGAAATTAGCATTTAAAAACCTTTGAAATTCACTGAAAAAACCATAGGTTTCAGACATGTTATAGTTACAAATTAGCATTTAAAAAACCTTTGAAATTCACTGAAAAAACCATAGGTTTCAGACACGTTATAGTTACAAATTAGCATTTAAAAAACCTTTGAAATTCACTGAAAAAACCATAGGTTTTAGGGACAGTTATAGTTACTTGGACATTGCACTCGTACAAAACCCGTGAAATTCCCCCGTTATAGTTAGTTCAGCTAACTATAACTCGCGCCTCGCAATGCACTGCTGATGACGTCACATATTACATCACTCATGACATGGTCAGTGACATCACTGATGACATCACTGATGACATCTCAAATGACATCACTGATGACATCATCCACGTGATAATCTGATGCACCTCCTCACACCCTAATATAACCTTTGATACACCCACTCTAAATTACAGACTGCCATTCGCAAAACCATAGACACTCCAACACCAATAACTACATACCCACTCACTGATTCTTAGGTCTACACACACACATCCACTCACTCACCCGTACAGTCACTCATACTTACGGTCACTCAGTACAGGACTATCATATGCACTCTTACTCCTATATAGACACTCAAACAACGCCACTCATCCATAGAGATACTCACACACCTAGTCAGTCATGCAAATAATTAAACACACTGCCATTTACTCACCTATACAGTTATACACACACCAGCTCACTTACTCATACAAATAGTAGCACATTGTTACGCTCTTATACAATCACTGATACAAGCACACAATCATCCATACAGCCACTATCACAATCACTCACTCTTGCTTATAGCTATTTATATACTCCAACACACATATATACTGCCTTTCACATATGTAGTTACTCACACATGTACCACTGGGACATACATTCACTCACTAACACACTCTTACACACACTTACCCACCCATACAGTCTATCACAGATGCACTCTTGAAACCATCCACCCAGTGAATCACCCACTCACACATCTATGCACAGAGTTGCACACACCCCTCCCACACAAACACTCAGGCACCCATACAGATACTCAGACAAGCATTCAATAACTCATATAGAAAATCATTTAGCTATTCACAAACACATGCAGCCACTTACACAGCAACAGACAGACGGATACAGACATACACCCAGTTTAGTCACTAACCCATGCATTCAGTAAGATACGTTAAATCACTCACTTATAGAGTCAGTCACGCACCTACTAAATCATCCATACAGACACTTACACACCCACTCATTCTTCAATACGTCTTTTCCTATATATATTAAAAATATTTAAACTTTACAGAAACACACAGTCACTGGATGATGTCATCAGTGATGTCATTTGAGATGTCATCAGTGATGTCATCAGTGATGTCACTGACCATGTCATGAGTGATGTAATATGTGACGTCATCAGCAGTGCATTGCGGGGGCGCGAGTTATAGTTAGCTGAACTAACTATAACGGGGGAATTTCACGGGTTTTGTACGAGTGCAATGTCCAAGTAACTATAACTGTCCCTAAAACCTATGGTTTTTTCAGTGAATATATATATATATACACACACACACACACACACACACACACACATACATATACACACACATATGGTTTAAAGTACAAACTGTTAAATATTTAAATATGTACCATTGATATAATACAAATTAAATAATCCTCAGTAATATTTAATACTATATATATACATTATACACACACAAACGTGTGTGTGTGTGTATATATATATATATATATACACACACACACACAAACACATAGCATGAAATGCAATTATTAAAAAACAAATATTTACATCATTATTTTCGTTTAATTTTTTTAATTTACTACAAAGCACATTATATATTTTTTCATATAAAACATAAAATTATTAACAATTCAATTCCAAAACATTAAATAAATTAGCAAGCAAATAAAATATCATTTTTTTTTTTTTTTAAAACAGCATTTACAAAAATTATTAAAGATTTTAACCCGTTCCATGCGTCGGACGGCCCCCGGCCGTCCGACATCACGGTGGGCGTGTGCGTCGGACGGCCAGGGGCCGTCCAATGTGCGCACGCGTGGAATTCGCCCGCACGGCGGGGGAATTCCAGCCGCGTTCAAAGGGTTAAAACACATAAAAATATAAACAAATACAAAATTTAAATTATAAACAAATATTAATAATAAATTTATATTTAACCAATATTAGGAAAGTATTGGAGTCTGGGAATAAGACATACTATTCCCACTCCAGTTTATGCAACAGTAGAGAAAGTGTAGGACTTCGGAGGGGTACATTAATTATTCCCACTCCAAACAGCTCAACAGTAGGGAAAGTATTGGATTTTTGACAGATTAGATTTACTATTCCCACTGCAAACAGGGCAACAGTAGAGAAAGTGTTGAATGTTGGAGGGTTCAATTTACTATCCCCACTCCAAACACCACAACAGTATGGAAACTGTTGGACTTCGGAGCTGTACAATTTACTATTCCCACTTCAGTCTGTGCAACGGTAGGGAAAGCATTGGAATTTGGAGAGGCAAGATTTACTATTCCCACTCCAGTCTGTGCAACAGTAGGGAAAGCATTGGAATTCGGAAGGGGTTAAATGTACTATTCCCATTCCAGTTTAAGCAACAGTAGGTAAACTACTTCACTTCAAACATATTACATATTTGAAAAACTCCATTAGTTTAGAAAAAAATATAAAACTCTTAACCCCTTCTATGCTCATGACGAGCTGGACTCGTCATGGCACACAGTGGTCGTGTGCTCATGACGAGTCCAGCTCGTCATGACACACAGCCCCCGGAATCCCTCTGGTGATTCCCTTTATGCCAAAGAGTCTCGGGAGCTGGGGAAGAGCTTCCCCAGCTCCCGAGGCCCCCCCCCCCTGGTTTCCCTGAAATGACGATCGTCGCGCACGTCGCGCTGATGTCATTTCAGTGAAACTGAAACTAAAATGAGCCAAGAGGCTCATTTCAGTTTCTACATGCTCAGGGGGCTATCTCAGCCCCTGAGCACGTAGAAACTCAGGAGAGGTATCGTTGGAAAGGGGAGAATCTCCCCTTTCCAATGGTATCCCTCCCTAGTGGATCCCTGCTTGGGGATCGCCCCAGGAGGGCGATCCCCAAGCAGGGATCCACCCACTAGGCACCAGGGAGGGGGGAGCGGCCCCTTGGGCAAGGGCCTTTGCTCCCCCCATAAAAATGTTGGCATTATTAGTCTTTCTGCCCCCACTGGGGGGTAGATGGGGGCAGTAGCCCCCAATCTGCCCCCCCGGGGGGTAGAAAGCCCACTAGACACCAGGGATTTTTTATGGGATAGCTATTAGGGGTGGGGGCTGCCCAAAGCGGGAATGCCGATGCGCGCCCCCCCCCCGGCCACAAAATTTGTCTTTCTGCCCCCCCGGGGGGGCAGAAAGCCCACTAGATACCAGGGATTTAAAAAAATTATAGTTAGGGGTGGGGGCTGCCCAATATGGGCATGCCAATGCCCCCACCCCCCGCCGCAAAGGTACAGTTTTTCTGCCCCTCCTGGGGGCAGATGGGGGCAGTAGCCCCCAATCTGCCCCCGAGCGGCAGAAAGCCCACTAGATACCAGGGATTTTTTAAAATTATAATTTGGGGTAGGGGCTGCCCAATATGGGCATGCCAATGCCCCCACCCCCGACGTAAAGGTACAGTCTTTCTGCCCCTCCTGGGGGGCAGATGGGGGCAGTAACCCCCAATCTGCCCCCGGGGGCAGAAAGCCCACTAGACACCAGGGTTTTTTTTCCCCTCGATAAATTTAGGGGTGGGGGTTGCCCAAGATGGGCATGCCAATGCCCCCACCCCTCCCCCCACGAAATTCCAGTCTTTCTGCCCCCCCCCCCACGGGGGTTCAGAACCACCCTAGATGCCAGGGATTCTTTTTTTATAGGCCCGGGGTGGGGGCTGCCCAGAATGGGCATGCAAATGCCCCCACCCTACCCCCAAAGAAAAAAAGACTTTCTGCCCCCCAGGAGGCAGATGGGGGCAATAGCCCCTGATCTGCCCCCCCGGGTAGGGGGCAGAAAGCCCACTAAGCGCCAGGGATTTTTTTATATAGGTAGGGGTGGGGGCTGCCCAGAATGGGCATGTCAATGCCCCCACCCCAAAAAAAATGCTACAGTCTTTCTGCCCCCCCGGGAGGCAGATGGGGCAATAGCACCTTATCTGCACCCCCCGGGGGGGCAGAAAGCCCACTAGCCACCAGGGATTTTTTTTTTTTTACAAAGTTCAGGGTGGGGGCTGCCAAGAATGGACATGCCAATGCCCCCACCCACCCCAAAAAGATGCCACTGTCTTTCTGCCCCTCCCAGGAGGCAGATGGGAGCAGTAGCCCCTGATCTGCCCCCCGGGGGGGGCAGAAAGCCCACTATGTGCCAGCGATTATGCTGGCTTTTTTATACGCAGGGGTGGGGGCTGACCAGAATGGGCATCCCAATGCCCCCGACCACCCAAAAGAATAGCCACAGTCTTTCTGCCCCCCTCGGGGGCATATCGGGGCAATAGCCCCTGATTTCCCCCCTCCCCAGGGCGGCAGAAAGCCCACTAGGCACTGACTTTTTTTCGGAAAGTGCCTAGCTGTAGATTTTGAACCCTAACATTGCCAGCACCTATACATTTTTGAAAACTAGACACCCAGGGGAATCCAGGATGGGGTGACTTGACTGGCTCTCACCAGGATCTGGTACCCAGAATCCCTTGCAAACCTAAAAATATGTCCAAAAAACACATTTTCCTCACATTTCTATGGTGGAAAGTTCTGGAAGCTGCGTGGATGTACAACATTTCACCCACCCCGCGTCCCCCAAAGTCTTCCGTGAAAAATGGTACCTCACTTGTGTTGATGGGTCACGTACCCGCGACAGGCAAGGGCCCAAAACCTATTGAGGCAACATCAAAATTACCTATCACAAACCAACCTGGTTTTGCATGGGGGGTCCCATGAGTTTTTGGCCCCGGGCTCGACGGCCATCTAGGGAAACCTACCCAACCCACACATTTCTGAAAACTAGACACCCGGAGGAGTCCAGCGAGGTATGGCTTGCGTGGGTCCTCCAAAATGTTCTTACCCAGAATCCCCTGCAAACCTCAAATTTAGCTGAAAAAAATCACGTTTTTCTCAAATTTCTGTGTGGGAAAGTTCTGGAATCTACGTGGATCCACAAATTTCCTACCACCCAGCGTTCCCCCAGGTCTCCCGATAAAAATGATACCTCACTTGTGTGGGTGGGTCAAGTACCCACGACAGGCAAGGGCCCAAAACGTATTGAGGAGACAACAAAATTACCTATCACAAAACAACCTGGTTTTGCAAGGGGGGTCACCTGGGTTTTTGGCCACGGGCTCAGCGGCCATCTTGGGAACCTACCAAACCCACACATTTCTGAAAACTAGACACCCGGGGAGTCCAGCGAGGTATGGTTTGCATGGGTCCCCAAACGTTTTCCTACTCAGAATGCCCTGCAAACCTCAAATTTAGCTGAAAAAAATCACTTTTTACTCAAATTTCTGTGTGGGAAAGTTCTGTAATCTGCGTGGATCCACAAATTTCCTACCACCCTCCGTTCCCCCAGGGCTCCCGATAAAAATGGTACCTCACTTGTGTGGGTAGGCATAGTGGCTGAAACAGGAAATGGCCCAAATCGTATTGTGGAGACTTCAAAATTACCTATAACAAAACTACCTGGTTTTGGGGGGCACCTGGTTTTTGGCCCCGGGCTCGCCGCCATCTAGGAAACCTACCAATCCCACACGTTTCTGAAAACTAGACACCCTGGGGAGTCCAATGAGGTATGGCTTGCGTGGATCCCCCAACGTTTCCCTACCCAGAATCCCCTGCAACCCTCAAATTTAGCTGAAAAAAACATATTTTCCACATATTTTTGCGTGGAATCACTGTGCTGGCACAAATGTCCTACCACCCAGCGTTGCCCTTGTTCCCCCGAGTAAAATGATACCTCACTTGTGTTTGTGTCCAAAGCCGATCTGGCTAAAAACGTATTTTAAAAAAAATGTAGCGCTTAGAATTCTTGGTGCTATACCCTAAATCCCTATGTTTTGGGCTCTTCCCAGTCACAGGCCTTTGGCCCACCCACACAAGTGAGGTATAATTTTACTCGGGAGAACAAGGTGAATGCTGGGTGGTAGGACATTTGTGCCGGCACGGTGATCCCACGCAAAAATGTATGGAAAAAGTGATTTTTTCAGCTAAATTTGAGGTTTGCAGGGGATTCTGGGTAGGAAAACGTTGAGGGACCCACGCAAGCCATACCTCGCTGGACTCCCCCGGGTGTCCCATGACGTTTTGGCCCGGGGCTCGGCAGCCACCTAGGGAAACCTACCAAACCCACACATTTCTGAAAAGTAGACACCCGGGGGATTCCAGGGAGGTATGGCTTGCGTGGATCCCCCAACGTTTTCTTACCCAGAATCCCCTGCAAACCTGACATTTTGCTGAAAAAATCCCTTTTTCACACATTTTTGTGTGGTAAAGTTGTGGCATCACGGGGCTGACACAAATTTCCTACCACCCAGCGTTCCCCTAGGTCTCCTGATAAAAATGGTGCCTCACTCGGGTGGGAGGCCCAAGTACCCGCGACAGGCAAGGGCCCACAACGTATTGAGGTACCATTTTTTTCGGAAGACCTTGGGGAACGCGGGGTGGGTGGAATTTTGTGGATCCACGCAGATTCCAGAACTTTCCACCACAGAAAAGTGAGGAAAATGTGTTTTTTGCCAATTTTTAGGTTTGCAAGGGATTCTGGGTAACAGAACCTGGTGAGAGCCAGTCAAGTCACCCCATCCTGGATTCCCCTGGGTGTCTACTTTTCAAAAATGTATAGGTTTGCTAGGTTCCCCTAATTTTGTTTTTTATATAGGTAGGGTTGGGGGCTGCCCAGAATGGGCATGTCAATGCCCCCACCCCAAAAAAAATGCTACAGTCTTTCTGCGCCCCCCCTGGGAGGCAGATGGGGCATTAGCACCTTATCTGCACCTTATCGGCAGAAAGCCCACTAGCCACCAGGGATTTTTTTTTTTACAAAGTTCGGGGTGGGGGCTGCCAAGAATGGACATGCCAATGCCCCCACCCACCCCAAAAAGATGCCACTGTCTTTCTGCCCCTCCCAGGAGGCAGATGGGGGCAGTAGCCCTGATCTGCCCCCGGGGGGGCAGAAAGCCCACTATGTGCCAGCGATTATGCTGGCTTTTTTATACGCAGGGGTGGGGGCTGACCAGAATGGGCATCCCAATGCCCCCGACCACCCAAAAGAATTGCCACAGTCTTTCTGCCCCCCTCGGGGGCATATCGGGACAATAGCCCCCGATTTCCCCTCTCCCCAGGGCGGCAGAAAGCCCACTAGGCACTGACTTTTTTTCGGAATGTGCCTACCTGTTGAATTTGGTTCCTAGCTCTGCCGGCACCTAGGGAAACCTAGCAAACCTATACATTTTTTAAAACTAGACACCCAGTGGAATCCAGGATGGGCTGACTTGACTGGCTCTCACCAGGTTCTGTTACCCAGAATCCCTTGCAAACCTAAAAATTTGTCCAAAAAAACACATTTTCCTCACATTTCTGTGGTGGAAAGTTCTGGAATCTGCGTGGATCCACAAAATTCCACCCACCCCGCATTCCCCAAAGTCTTCCGAGAAAAATGGTACCTCACTTGTGTGGGTAGGACTAGTGGCCGCGACAGGAAACGGCCCAAAACGCAACATGGACACACCACATTTTCACAGTGAAAACTGACCCTTTTTTTGCAAACTGCCTAGCTGTAGATTTTGAACCCTAACTCTGCCGGCACCTAGGGAAACCTAGCAAACCTATACATTTTTGAAAACTAGATACCCAGGGGAATCTAGGATGGGGTGACTTGACTGGCTCTCACCAGGTTCTGTTACCCAGAATCCCTTACAAACCGAAACATTTGTAAAAAAACACATTTTCCTCACATTTCTGTGGTGGAAAGTTCTGGAATCTGCGTGGATCCACAAATTTCCACCCATCCCGCGTTCCCCAAAGTCTTCCGAGAAAAATGGCACCTCACATGTGTGGGTAGGCCTAGTGCCCGCGACAGGAAACGGCCCAAACGCAACGTGGACACACCACATTTTCACAGTGAAAAATGACCCTTTTTTTGCAAAGTGCCTAGCTGTAGATTTTGAACCCTAACACTGCCAGCACCTAGGGAAACCTAGCAAACCTATACATTTTTGAAAACTAGACACCCAGGGGAATCCAGGATGGGGTGACTTGACTGGCTCTCACCAGGATCTGTTACCCAGAATCCCTTGCAAACCTAAAAATATGTCCAAAAAAACACATTTTCCTCACATTTCTATGGTGGACAGTTCTGGAATCTGCGTGGATGTACAAAATTCCACCCACCCCGCGTCCCCCAAAGTCTTCCGTGAAAAATGGTACCTCACTTGTGTTGATGGGTCAAGTACCCGCGACAGGCAAGGGCCAAAAACCTATTGAGGCGACATCAAAATTACCTATCACAAACCAACCTGGTTTTGCATGGGGGGTCCCATGAGGTTTTGGCCCCGGGCTCGACGGCCATCTTGGGAACCTACCAAACCCACACATTTCTGAAAACTAGACACCCGGGGGAGTCCAGCGAGGTATGGTTTGCATGGGTCCCCAAACGTTTTCCTACCCAGAATGCCCTGCAAACCTCAAATTTAGCTGAAAAAATCACTTTTTACTCAAATTTCTGTGTGGGAAAGTTCTGGAATCTGCGTGGATCCACAAATTTCCTACCACCCTGCGTTCCCCCAGGGCTCCCGATAAAAATGGTACCTCACTTGTGTGGGTAGGCATAGTGGCTGAAACAGGAAATGGCCCAAATCATATTGTGGAGACTTCAAAATTACCTATAACAAAACTACCTGGTTTTGGGGGGGGCACCTGGTTTTTTGGCCCCGGGCTCGCCGCCATCTAGGGAAAACTACCAATCCCACATGTTTCTGAAAACTAGACACCCTGGGGAGTCCAATGAGGTATGGCTTGCGTGGATCCCCCAACGTTTCCCTACCCAGAATCCCCTGCAACCCTCAAATTTAGCTGAAAAAAACATATTTTCCACATATTTTTGGGTGGAATCACCGTGCTGGCACAAATGTCCTACCACCCAGCGTTGCCCTTGTTCCCCCGAGTAAAATGATACCTCACTTGTGTTTGTGTCCAAAGCAGATCTGGCTAAAAACGTATTTTTAAAAGAATGTAGCGCTTAGAATTCTTGGTGCTATACCCTAAATCCCTATGTTTTGGGCTCTTCCCAGTCACAGGCCTTTGGCCCACCCACACAAGTGAGGTATCATTTTACTCGGGAGAACAAGGGGAACGCTGGGTGGTAGGACATTTGTGCCGGCACAGTGATCCCACGCAAAAATGTATGGAAAAAGGGATTTTTTCAGCTAAATTTGAGGTTTGCAAGGGATTCTGGGTAGGAAAACGTTGTGGGACCCACGCAAGCCATACCTCGCTGGACTCCCCCGGGTGTCTAGCTTTCAGAAATGTTTGGGTTTGGTATTTTCCCAAGATGGCCGCCGAGCCCGGGGACAAAAACCCAGGTGACCCCTCTTGCAAAACCAGGTTTGAGAAGTGTGGCTCAATGGTTAGAGCGGCAGACCTTGATGCAGAGATCTGGCCAGGGACCACGGTTCAATTCCCGCCTCGGCGGGTCTTGGGCTCAATTTCCTCGGACCTGATAATTCTCGCCTCGGTGCCTATTCTAATCATGGGTCCCACTCTGCAACTCTGGGCAATAGCTTGCTTAATCTCCACAACGGCCCCACCAGCGCTGGGATGCCTGGCTTCACCTTGGGGGTGCCCAGGAGTGGACATTTCACAGGGAAAAGCCAGGAAGGGTTCCACAGCGGTATGCGTACAGCGCCACGACGCCCCAGCTGGGGTAGCAGTGCGCTTTACAAGTACAAATTTCATTTCATTTCATTTGTGATAGGTAATTTTGATGTCGCCTCAATAGGTTTTGGGCCCTTTTCTGTCGCGGGTACTTGACCCACCCACGCGAGTGAGGTATCATTTTTATCGGGAGACATGGGGGAACACTGTGTGGTAGGAAATTTGTGGATCCACGTAGATTCCAGCACTTTCCCACACAGAAATCTGAGAAAAAAGTGATTTTTTTCAGCTAAATTTGAGGTTTGCAGGGCATTCTGGGTAGGAAAACGTTGGGGATCCACGCAAGCCATACCTCGCTGGACTCCCCCGGGTGTCTAGTTTTCAGAAATGTGTGGGTTTGGTAGGTTTCCCAAGATGGCCGCCTGACATTTTGCTGAACAAATCCCTTTTTTCACACATTTTTGTGTGGTAAAGTTGTGGCATCACGGGGCTGACACAAATTTCCTACCACCCAGCGTTCCCCCAGGTCTCCCGATAAAAATGGTGCCTCACTCGGGTGGGAGGCCCAAGTACCCGCGACAGGCAAGTGAGGAAAATGTGTTTTTTTGCTAATTTTTTAGGTTTGCAAGGGATTCTGGGTAACAGAACCTGGTGAGAGCCAGTCAAGTCACCCCATCCTGGATTCCCCTACGTGTCTACTTTTCAAAAATTTATAGGTTTGCTAGGTTTCACTAAGTGCTGGCAGAGCTAGGGTTCAAAAACTACAGCAAGGCACTTTGCAAAAAAAGGGTCATTTTTCACTGTGAAAATGTGGTGCATCCACGTTGCGTTTTGCGCTGCTTCCTGTCGCGGGCACTAGGCCTACCCACACAAGTGAGGTACCATTTTTTTCGTAAGACCTTGGGGAACGCGGGGTGGGTGGAATTTTGTGGATCCACACAGGTTCCAGAACTTTCCACCACAGAAAAGTGAGGAAAATGTGGTTTTTTTGCCAATTTTTTAGGTTTGCAAGGGATTCTGGGTAACAGAACCTGGTGAGAGCCAGTCAAGTCACCCCATCCTGGATTCCCCTGGGTGTCTACTTTTCAAAAATGTATAGGTTTGCTAGATTTCCCTAAGTGCCGGCAGAGCTAGGGTTCAAAAACTACAGCTAGGCACTTTGCAAAAAAAGGGTTATTTTTCACTGTGAAAATGTGGTGCGTTCATGTTGCGTTTTGCGCAGCTTCCTGTCGCGGGCACTAGGCCTACCCACACAAGTGAGGTACCATTTTTTTCGGAAGACCTTGGGGAACGCGGGGTGGGTGGCATTTTGTGGATCCACGCAGATTTCAGAACTTTCCACCACAGAAAAGTGAGGAAAATGTGTTTTTTTTGCCAATGTTTTAGGTTTGCAAGGGATTCTGGGTAACAGAACCTGGTGAGAGCCAGTCAAGTCACCCCATCCTGGATTCCCCTGGGTGTCTACTTTTCAAAAATGTATAGGTTTGCTAGGTTTCCCTAAGTGCACGCAGAGCTAGGGTTCAAAACCTACAGCTAGGCACTTTGCAAAAAAAGGGTAATTTTTCATTGTGAAAATGTGGTACGTCCACGTTGCATTTTGAGCCATTTCCTGTTGTGGGCACAAGGCCTACCCACACAAGTGGGGTACCATTTTTATCGGGAGACTTAGGGTAATACAGAATTGTAGAGCAACTGTTATTACCTATTGACTTTCGATGCATTTCTGCCTTCCAAATGAAAGACAATGTGTAAAAAATAAGTCATTTTGAAAAATGACCTATAATTCTCATGCTAGTATGGGTACTCCCAATTTCGGAAATGTGCAAATATCTACTGTTTCTAAAATCTACATTTTGTTCCCATTTCAGAAATACATAGGTGTCTTTCATAACAATTTTTCCATGTATACATTTTCCCAAAATAATTGCTATATACCCAGTACATAATAAAAAACCATTGCAAGATGCTGCTCAGTTATTGGCTCTGGGTTCGTCTGGTTCTTGGTGAACCTACAAGTCCTATATATCCCCACAACCAGAAAGGTTCAGCGGATATAACGGTATATTGCTTTCAAATAGCTGTCATAATTAGAAGTTACAGGTGAAAACGTTGACACAAATGGCTGTTTTTTTCAACTAATTTTCAATTTTTCCTTTATTTAACTGTTAGTTTCTATAAGGAAAACTTTAAGGATCTACACAAATGACCCCTTGCTGAATTCTGAATTTTGTCTACTTTTCAGAAATGTATGGCTTTTCAGGATCCATTATTGGTTTTATACCCATTTCTACCATTAACTGGAAGGAGGTTGAAAGCACAAAAAATAGCAAAAATAGGCTATGTCCCAGAAAAAAGCCAAAACTGTGTAAAAAGTTGGTTTTCTGACAAAAGTCTGCTTGTCCCTGAAATCTGGGAAGATGGTGATTTCAGCACCACAACCCCTTTTTGATGCCATTTGCAGGAAAAAACAAGACGCTTTCATCTGTAGCCCTTTTTGCATTTTTCCCCCAAAAACAAAATTTTGCTGTATTTTGGCTAATTTCTGGGTCCCCTCCAGGGGAATCCACAAACCCTGGGTACCTTTGCAATCCCCATGATGTTAGAAAAAAGGACGCAAATTTGGCGTGGATACCTTATGTGGTCAAAAAGTTCCAGGGGCCTAAGCGCGCACTACCCCAAATAGCCAAAAAAAGGCTTAGCACAGGGGGGGGGAAAGGCCTAGCAGCGAAGGGGTTAATATAAACATTATCACTTAACATAATAAATATATTTTTTTTGTAAAAAAAATTACTTCTCACTCTGTAACCCAACAAACCCAACAGCCCACAAAGCTGAAATATATACTAAAATATATAATTACATCATTTACATAATTAATAATCAATTAAATATTTTATCATACATTATTATTATTTCTTAAGTAATTTCCCACCCTATAACCCTTCAAACCTAGCAACCCGCAACTAACATATACCTAAAATAAATCAGTATTATATAATGTACATAATTAATAATCAATTCAATAATTAATAATAAATACAATGTTAATTAATTAACTCCTCACCCTATACCCCTGCCAACCCCGCAGCCCGCACCTAAAATATAACTAAAATATACGATTACACAATTTATATAATTAATTGTTAATTACTTAACTTCCCATTCTTTAGCCCTAAAACGTAGCAGCCCACACTTAAAATATAAGTAAAATAAATCAGTATTAAATAATGTACATAATATCAATCACATAGTTAAAAATTATTAATTAATTATTAGTGAATTATCTTCCCACCCTATTCCTCTACAAAATAACCTGCTATGACACTTTTAATTACTATTAGTTATTAAATAAAAAATTCTAAATGAGTTAAAATTACAAACAATATTTTGAAAAATTTACAATTACTCAAATAGTAACACATAATATTAGTATATGAACTAAAACACATTAAGATAAGTACATATTTTTTGCTATATTATTACAAACGATATTAACAAAAAACGATAGTCTTGACAATGATATTTCTGCATCACAATATTTTTGTATCACAATATTTGTTCTCCTATATTTCTGTCTCCTGATATTTACAACTTGATATTTTGTCCAAACACCCAGTGTGCACCAATCTATCTCTCACTCGTCCTGTACCAAGCTGCTGTAGGCTTTCGACAGTCAGGCCTTGATGTTCAAGGAAAGACATCAGAAATTTTTATGGCTGATGATTTCTCCTATGCTCTACCTCTCCCAGCAGCTCTGATGTCTTGCCATTTGAGGCTACAACAATATATCAGCAAGAGCCAAGTTGTCTGTAACTTTGTGGCCAGACTAAATCAGAAATATAACTTCTCCAGCAGTGATAGACATATAAAGTCCAGAAGGAACATGACGCAAGGGAAACTGCATGAGCAATCTCTAATTGCCAGAACACACTGCAGCTCCATGATATGATAGCCAGTGAGATGGTTGGAGTTCAAAATCCAGGCAATTTTATCCAGAATTTTGGGTTTTGTTCATTTACACAGATGCCCGCAGGCTGAGGAAGAAACAAAGTCATTAGTCCTCACTGGTGGTCAACTGCGAAGGCATGAACGGAAAAGGCTGAGGCGGATAGAGCTTTTGGACAGAGGTCTTTCAAATTAATCTATTAATGATTTTAGCTCTGTACCTTCATATCTAACTTCACTCTACAGCAGATGTTTTAGTGCAGGCTGTTCACTAAGGCACTAGAGCAGATGTTTTAGTGCAAGCTGTTCACTAAGGCACTGAGAACTTTGCTATAGTAAAAACTGAGGTCCATAAAAGTTCAAGTCGAAAAAGTGAACCGGACACTAACAACAAAGGTACCTCAACACAAAAAATGGTGGCTCAGAAAGAGAGAAAAACATAATGTTTTAGGTACAAATGTTGAAATGTTGACACTACACTTATCTCTACACATAGAACTGAAGTTATATAATATCCATATACATGTCTAACACATTAGAAAATGAATTAAACTGAGTTCAAATCAAGGGCATGGAGACATACTGTGCAAATGAAACTAAAAAGTACAAATGGACTTGGAAAGTTACTTGGAGGATGGGTGGGTTGGTAAGGAATATGTGGCTAGATTATGGGGCCGATTCCGATTCAGGCCAGAAATCACTCCGACCGAGCCGGACCCGGAGAGATTTCCGACCGAATCGGACTCTGGCAGTCCGACCGAACGAGTACGATGCGCACGCATGCAATCGGACTCGAGTCGGTCGGACTCCCATTGAAGTCAATGGGAGCCGGATGTACAACGCGTACGCGGGCTCCCATTGACTCAATGGGTGCGAGGCGAACAAGGGCGCCCCCTACAGCGGGTACGCCTCGATGCGACTCGCGGCGTACATGCACAGGTAGGGGGGACCCATGGCTCCCCCTTGTGTGCGACTCGCGCGGCTACGCGTACAGGGGGGTCCGACACGGACCCCCAAAGTCCGGCTCCGACTGCTCTTTCGAGCCGGACGGCGCAAGTCGGTCGGACTGCTCGAGGCGCGCATCGTACTTGCCCGGCCGGGGAACGTCTCCATTGCGCGGTGCGAGTCGTGTCCGTGCGAGTCGGTCGGAGCGGTTCAGACCCGGGAACGAGTCGGTCGGCGATTTCGCGTGCGCTCGCATCGTACTCGCTCGGCCGGACGCACGTACGAATCGGTCGGTAAAGAGGGCTCCGAATCGGATCCGGTTAAGCCGAATCCAATTCGGTGCCCTACCGGCCGAGATCGGAATTGGCCCCTATGTCTCTACCAGATAAGGCATTAACAAAGGTAAGTAACTTGCCCATCTGATAGAGACATCTAGCTGCAGATTCCTTACCTTATTATAGATACCCAAGCAATACCATCCCCGGACAAGGGACTGCGGACAAGTTTAGACCGGGAAGTCCTGCAGGACAGAGCAGCCAAAAGGGCCATTCCTGTGGACTTAACTGTCCAGGCTGTAGTGCTTAGTGAACGTGTGCAGTGATGCCCACGTTGCTGCCTAATAAATGTCAAGGACTGGAGCACCATGTTGCATCGCTGTGGTCGCAGCCTTAGCTCTGGTGGAATGAGCTCTTAAGACTCCAGGCAGCTGTTTCTTGGCCAGAGCGTAGCAAATTTTGATGTAGAGGACAACCCATCGCGAGATAGTCCACTGCATGACCTTTCTTTGATCCAGCGTCAACCCAGAACTCTTTACTGTGGTCAAGGTAGTAGAACTACAAGGCTCTTTTTGAGTCCAGACGGTGGAGTCGCTCCTTCTCTTTAGAAGGGTACAGAGGAGCATAGAAAGTGGGCAAGGTGACCAATTGCCCAACATGGAATGGTGTTACCACCTTCGGTAAGAAAGAGACCCTAGTGCGAAGCACCAACTTATCAGGGAAGATGGACAGGTAAGGAGCTTGGATGACAGAGCCTGCAATTCACCTCCCGGCGGAAGTTATTGTCACTAAAAAGGATGTTTTGATGGAAAGCAGCCAGAGGGGGCAGTTGTGCAGAGGTTCGAACAAAGCGCACATGAGGAAGGTGAGAACCAAATTAAGGTCCAACTGAGGTATGATGAATGGGGCAGGTGGGAACATATGTAAAAGTCCCTCAAGAAATCTATTCACTATAGGGGATTTAAATAAAGAGGGTTGGTCTGGCAGCCTCAAGAATGCGGACAAGGCCAAAAGGTACCCTTTAAGAGTACCCAGAGCAGAGCCCTGCTGGGCAAGGGCCAAAATAAAGAGAAGGACTTGAAAGAGGGAAGCAGAAAGAGGGTCAAAAACCTTTCTGTACAATATTTTACAAATGGTGCCATCGGCAGGTGTGCACAGTCTTGGAAGAAGGATGCTTGGCTGCCAAAATCACATCACAGACTTCGGAGGAAGGTCGAATGCTGTCAACTGCCGCAACTCAATCTCCAAGCAAGAAAGGCATAGAGTTGAGAGGTTCGGGTAGAGGACCCTCCCTTGCTGCTATGGCAGAAGTTCCTTCCGAAGGGGCAGCCTGATCGGAGGATTAATGCTCAGTTGGAGCAGCTCGGAATACCAGACTCTCCATGCCCAGTCCGTGGCCACAAGAATGACTTGGGCCCGGTCACAGCTGATCTTCATGAGCACTTTGAACAGGAGTGGTATTGGCGAAAAGGCGTACAGGAGGCCTGAGCTCCACTTAAGGCGAAAAGCATCGCTGAGCGAATGCCGCCTTGGAAACTCCAGCACTCAAAATTGCTTACATTGCATGTTCTCAGTGGAGGCAAACAAATTTAAGAAAGGCTCTCCCCACTTCTGAAAGAGACCGTGCGCCACCTCCAGATGGAGATGCCATTCGTGATCCACTAGGAATCGACTGCTAAGTTCATCCGCCCTGGCTTTCAGAGAACCTGCCAGGTGTTGAACCATTAGGGATAGGCC
Organism: Calotriton arnoldi; assembly: GCA_963921515.1. Classification (NCBI taxonomy): domain Eukaryota; kingdom Metazoa; phylum Chordata; class Amphibia; order Caudata; family Salamandridae; genus Calotriton; species Calotriton arnoldi. Next base: position 823,430 of record CAWUFW010000493.1, on the reverse strand, counting down.
CTGTTGTTACAGTCATGCCCAGAGGCACAGGGCCTCCTGAAAAAGAGTTCAGGCCCCACCCTGCCCTATTTTTTACTGTACCACATGGCGGTGGTGTTGTCTCTGAACACCTGAACCAGCTTTCCCTTGATGGAAGGGAGAAAAGCTTCCAATGTCAAGTGAATCACTCGGAGCTCTAGCAAGTTGATGTGGAGTCCAGATTCCGCCACCTCTCCCAGATGGCCACCCCATCCTAGGAGTGCTGCTTCTGTCACTACTGTGTGATCTGGTTGGGGAAGGGAGAGGGACCAGCCTTAGACCAAGTCACAGTTGGTCAGCCACCACTGAAGATCCTGTGCAGTCCCCTCCTAGAACTGGACTATGTCGGAGAAATTCCCCTGATGCTGCGCCCACTTGAACTTCAGGTCCCACTGCAGAGCCCGCATATGCCATCTGGCATGTGTCATTGCAGGATGCAGGATGCCATGAGGCCCAGCAGCCTCAGAGTCATTCTCACCGAAATCCAGGAGAGAGGCTGAAACATTAGTATCATAGCCTGGATATCCTGGACTCGCCGCTCAGGAGGATAGGCCCGAAACTGCACTGTGTCCAGACCAGCTCCGATATAAGGGAGCATCTGAGAGGGAGTCAGGCGTGACTTTGGCATGTTGATAGTGAACCCCAGCGAAAGCAGGCAATTCGCTGTGGTCTGGAGGTGGGAGAGGACAGTCTTGGGCGAGCTTGTCTTCAACAGCCAGTCGTCGAGATAGGGGAAGACTGGCACCCCTGATCTGCACAGATGAGCTGCGACCACTGCCAACACCTTGGTGAACACCAGAGGGGTGCTGGTAAGGCCACAGGGGAGCACTGTGAACTGAAGGTGCTCGTGGCCTACCGTGAACTGCAGGTAGCACCGATGGGCAGGCAGGATGGGAATGGGGCAAAAAGCAGATGGGGGACGGGTGGGCATTGAAAGGCCTAAAGTCTTGTCTCACGCCTGCGAGTCCTTAAAGCGCTCCAGAGCCATGTCTGCATGGTCTCAGAAGAGACAGGTGCCATCAAAGGGCATGTCCAGAAGGGAAGCCTGGACATCCCCAGAAAAGCCAGAAGTCCTGAGCCAGGCATGGCGTCGGACGGCCCAGCAAGTCGGTGGTGTCAAGCCCACAATGAATAGTGAACTTTGTTACATCTCTCCCATCTGATACCGCTTGGGAGAGAATGACCCAGGCCTCCTCCAGGACTTGTGGCAGCACCTGCGCATCCGTTTCCCACAAGGAGTGGGCGTAACGGCATGCAGTGTTCATAGACCATAATGCAAGGCTAGTGGAAGAAAAAATCTTCTTGCCCCAACTATCCAGTCTCTTGGATTCCCTGTCCAGGGGTGGAGAGGGAAACGCACCATGCGAGGTAGAGGCCTGGATCACCAAACGCTCGGGGGTAGGGTGGTTAGGTAAGGAATTTTGGGTCGCCCAGAGCGGGGCGATGATGGCTGGCAACTGTCCTATTGACAGGGCCCCCCGTGCTGGTCTTGGACCAAGTTCCCAAAGGGACATCAGTCAAGGCTTAATTGAAAAGCAGGAGGGATTCCAAGGAGGAGACACCCAGCTGCAAGACCTCTGCCAAGACATTTGTCTTGACTTGCACCGAAGGGAGCTGAAGGTCCAGGACATCGGCTGCCATTCTCACCACCATAGCATATGAAGCTCCTCCCTCTGTAGCCACGTTAGGGAGAGAAAGCTTGCCAGAATCTGGGGAGGTATCCAGGCCAATGGCCTCACCCAATTCCTCATACCAGTCTCCCGATCATCCTCCATTCCTAGCCCCTCCAAAGAAGGCTGAAGATTCGACCTAGGATCCAAGGGTGCCGTCAGTGCCAGAATCTGCATCGATAGACGCTGATCTGGCTCTGAGTCGTAGGAGTCGAGAATGGGGCTGGTGCCGGTGGCGCCAGTAGTTTCGGCGCAGCAACCTGCGCTGGGGAAGGTTACAGGGGAATGCCCGGTGCCAGTCCAGATCTACCGTGGATCCATTGGGGGCATCGGCGCTGGAGTGTAACCCGATGAAGCCCCTCCTGAGCTTCCAGGGCCCAAAGGCATGCCGGGAGGGTCAGGTCGCCCAAATATGAAGCACATGCAATCATAGAAGTCTTTTAACTGGGCGGGGGTCGCTACGGTCCCTGGAAAGGCAGGGAAGCGTGGAGCCAGCCCAGGCGAGAGTTCAGCAGAACGAGGGCTAGGGCGTTGAAGCACATCCGTCACATCGGCTGACAGACGGGGAGACGTTGAAGCACGCTTTGACTTCTTGTGCTTCTTATGCCTCTTACCTGCCCGACTCGACAACTTCGAGTGGGAGGATGAACAGAATCGGGAATGAGACCTCCGAGGCAAACGCTGGGCCGCAAGCAGCTTTAGGGACCACCCCCTCAAAGCCTTCGGAGCCGTAGTCTGGCAGTTGGTGCACGACTTCAAGTCATGGTCACTCTCCAGGCACCAGAGACAAACTAAGTGTGGATCCGTCACCGACATGGTGCGATGGAAGATGCCGCACAGTTTGAATCCAGAAGTCTTCTTCAACATTTAGGAGAAACCTATACGCCAAAACTTTGACAAAATGTCGAAAAAAAAGCCTGTAAAAAAGTGACAGAGGGTAGCTCTCTTCACGGATCTGTGCTAGCTGGCGTGGAAAGGAAAGAACAGACTTCACCGCACCGAGGTGGCACCTATATAGGTGACGCCATGCGAAGCCGACTGACTCCACCTGCCGGTGCGGAAGGGTATTGCTCGAGCAAAAGTCTTCCGGATCAAGACTGACACCTGGGATATTCTAAGGCAAGAAATCTGCGGCTAGATGTCTCTATCAAATGACAAGGGTACTAGCAAATCCCTTTCTCTGTAGGTTCTAAGGAATGCAGTTATGTGGGATTTAACTTCTTGACAAAATTTGCTAAAAGTGTTGAGGAAAAGGCTGGTGGAAAGCACCAGCTCAGCCAATGACAGACTCCCCAAAAGCCATTTAACCTCACATCTACTGAACTATCAAAAATAAAATAATTTTGCTCAGAATATCAGGTTAGGAAAAACAAAGGAAAGGAGTAATGCCCGATGTGTCTCTCCTCCTCACTTTTCCTAATCAATTTCATCAAAAGAACTCAGGGTAAGACTAAAGAACACATTAAGATCCAACACCATGGGAAATTATTGTCAACACATTATTGCAACTTTGTGTGCCCCTGTGGAGGGTGTTCGCCTAAAGACAGAAAAAAACAAAGAAAAGAGTCTCAGCAATACAGAAACGTGCCATTGGCCCAAACCTAAGACTATGCCGGAAATAATACATTTGGAAACCCCAAGTGTATGAATTCTACTCACATTCAGCAATCAGTGACAGACAGCATGATGAGCTACTTTCCTAAGACCATGTTGCTTTTCTCCCTGCCCCAGCCTCTTATATTTCTTCAGCAATCACAAGGACTGACAAAATGAGCATTACAGAATTTAAAGAAACTGCCTATATGGCCCACCTTCTAGTTAAGGTTTATATCACCATAGTGTCACATTGTAATTGTAATGAACCAATATATTACGCTTGCAGGTAGATCAAGAGAGATGAGATAAAATTAAGAAAGACAGTGATGGAAAAAGATTATGTACACGCACACTTGAACTGTAACAATTAATTGAATTTTTAATTAAGTGCTTAGATTTTAGTTTTTTAACTGTACTAGCAAGTACATTTTGGTCAAAATATTTACACGACCTCCTTATGGAATTAAGAATCATTTATAGTTTTAACCAAGCTGTATTTTCCAGGCTTTTGTAATTTTTGCTCCCCATGATATTTACAATTTTAAGCGGCCAATTACAAACAATATACATGTTTTCACTGGCATTAATAAAAACAAAAATGTTGGCATGTTTTTCATTTTCTTAGGAAATGGTTTGAAGTAAAACCACAACTCTTGGGTAGCATTAGAATTTAGGCTCCTAATTATATGGTGAAAAATAAACAAATAGGCCCATTACATTTTTTGACTAAGATTTGACTGAGTGCAAGCAGAAAGTCCCTTGGAGTTAAGAAGCCGAGGGATAACAAATGGGTTCATGTTTTAACTTCTTTTTAATGGTATTAGAATAAATGTGCCACATTGGGTGCATGTTCTCTTTTATATGCAACTGCTTTATTTAATTCCACAATAAAATCCAGGGCTAAATAATTCTTTATTGCTACAATGTCCCATGGTAGGCTGAGAGGTATCGATGACGGGAGTATTAACAACAAAAACGTAACAGTGTTCTCATGTGAAAACTGCAGACAGTAATATCAGGAGTCGAAACAATATTCTGCACACAAAAAAACACGAGCAGGATTGAGGGAGGAGCGCATTGATCAACTAGAGAGCTCGTCTGAAATGTAGGAAATAAAACTGAATTGGATTCTGCTGAGGCTTGCAGAAAACAAAATGGTTCCAGTCTATTTCCCCTCATTCAATCTCTCTTCAGAGAACAAAGGCGTGGGTGAGCTCTGAGTTTAATACTTTTGTTTATTTGTGCCATGCTATGGGAAAAAAGAAAATTAGGGACATTTTGAAAGGACATAGCCCATTTGCCATTTCTCACGCATGCTGCTGTGATAAGTAAGAGAAATTGATGTGAGCCGAGAGGACCACTGCCGTGAAGAGGCAGGTTTTAATCTCAGTACAATCATGCATGAATGTTTGACAGTATTCAAATGGCGCATATTTTATCATGTGGATCACAGATATTTGTGACTTCAATTGTGTTTTATAAAATTCTGGATATTAACGGGACTGTCACAAGACTTAACATAGATACCTCTATTCAGACTAGCTGGCATGCTCAAGTTTGTAAAATTGTAAACAATTATTGACACGGTATTCGTTATGAGCCAACAACGAACACTGCAATAATATCCTGTATTCCAAAATACTGGCTGGGAAATTCACAGGATTATGAAGAAATATTAGTGAAGCAAAGCAGACAAAGAAAAAAGAAGCAGTGCGCGATTAGTGGAAGCACTACTGGGTAATTTGCAAAGTAAGAATGGGCACTCGTGTTTAATATCTGTGATGTAAGCAGCACTAGCCCAAAGGCTGCCTAGCAAACATTCTTAGGAGCTTTCTAGATAGTGACCCCTTGAGACGCTGACCCTGACTTCTCAAGACCCTGACCAGCTACATTTTAAGGAAAAAACCTAGCAGTCCTAGGTACGTTTTGAGCCATTTTCCTGAACAGTTTTTTGCACAATTTATTTTCATGACTTCCTTCTCTGGCCACAGCTCCTCAACTCAAAGAAAAATGATCCACTAAACCTCTTCAGGAAACCAGTATTACACCATGACCTGTGTTACAAAACGTGTGCTAACTCTAAACTGTGCTGACTTTTTGTGTAATGTGCATCGCACACTGGTTATTTGTGAGCCTGCACTCTTGAACTGTAGCACACCTTTAGGCGTGTGTGCTGGAGTTTCTTAAGCTTTGGCAGGAGCAATTAGGTCTAAGACTTCTCCACCCTTATGAATCTCTGCTCTGGAACTTATGCAGTTTGCACCAATACAGCACAACACGCGGGGCTCGGTCTTCATCATTCACATCAGATGCTCCGTGGCCCACGATCACCAACCAAATTTTAGTAATCAAGTAGTCAATCATATTGTTGGTAGAAACTTTTAAATTTCTCACGCAAAGAGTGCTTTAGAATAGTGATATACAGGAGAGAAACTTGAGCCAGTAATAATCGATACATTTTTCTGGACTTTGACTAAAGCGCAATCTTTCAGGGTTGTTTTTGTTTTATCTCCTGCATTTCGCATAGGGCATGAATTGCCAGGGCTTGACATACAAAGGGATTTACGGCGCTGGGGAGTGGGCTGGCTGCTGCACTCACTCGGCTCGTATCTGATGTAAAAGGTGTACTTAGCATGATTGAAAATGAGAAGTTTCTTCTCTGGGAAGCCTATGAACCTGCTTCATGGACTAGTGCATAAGACCAAATGTCAGGGGCATGTTTCAGTTCCAATTCCAGTGGAAAGTAAATTAGGTATTTGGGAGGAATTTTCCTTTAAAGTCTTGCACTTTCTTTTTCTTTTCAAATTAAGTTCAGTTTTCAAGTGAAAAGTATTTGAAAAATAAAAGCAGGCAATTTTTAAAGACTGTAAATACGGAGTTCAATGTATTGTTTTAAAATACCTTAAGATATGTGTTTACTTTTCCTCCATTACTTTAAATTTCTTTTCTTCTACTTTAAAAAATATGCTTTACAAACAAGCATCGGCAAAGCCAATAGCTTGGCACTGGCTTTATAAAGGCGACCCCTATTAACTATGCCAGTGCTAGTTAATGTTGTAAATTTACAAAACAAGCAGGAGTAAACTTAGAGAAACAACATCCTTTGTGGCGTCTAAGAAGTAAGCCTGTCAGTCCCTGTGCCTACACACACTCTCTCTCTCTCTCCCTCTCTCTCGTATTTGGAACACTTACCCACATCAACTGCACAGTGTACATCCACTGCAAGTGTAAATTTATAAGTACAGCCATTGCTGGTGAAAAGAGCATTGCAAATATTTGAGGAAACCCATTAGGTGGCACTCCTCTGACACTCCACCAAACAGGTGGATTTCTCCACCACATTAAATGCAGCCTGAGCCGTCCTAAACCACAGATCCGTTCTTGTGAATCAGGATCTGCGATTTGCAAGCACAGATGACACTTTTTGTGGACCTAGTTTTACATGGAAATGTTAAAAGTTTTAAGAATCAATCCCTAAATTTTGAGATACATTTTCAACACATTAGAAATTTGATATTGGATTTGTTAACATCTCAAAAGTGACTCAGACAAACAGAAGGTGCTCCAATACCATGCTAAAGGCAAATATGTTCTAATTAACAATAATCAGAGTACTACATCTAAGGCTATAATTCTCATGCGTAAATCATATCACTGCTTTATCCCCCTCCAAAAAAAGATCAGAAAAATACATTGTGTAGTACACATACATGCATAAGGCCACTATAATATTCATCCTCCAGAACTCTAACTCCATCAATATTCCCATTGGATATGAGGAATGTACAAGTCACAAAAAACACAGAAAACAAAAAGGGAAGCAAATGCACATTTTGCTATTGAACAAATATAGTATTGTTCTTGGCAATATTTTGCTGCTTGCCAGCTTTTGACGAGCTGCAGAACATGACACTCATAGCTGAAACGGACAGCTGTGTTTCACCGTAATTACAGGGTCAATAATTCTGTAATAATGGAAGACCTGTTATTATGGTTGTTAGCTAATTGTATGTTATAACGGTGTAATCTCTGTACAATACCAGTGGCATTATACCATAACTTTCAACAGACCAGTATAAAAAAGTAACCCTGCCCCCTCTAAGTCAAGCATTTTCAGAAAAGCTATGATTAATCGCAATATTTTTGTTATATATTTTCTGGTTAGTGCCATTAAAATCAGATATTTCTTGGATGAGAGGAGGAGACAGGAAAATATTAACCAAACTATATTCTAATTCGAAGAACTCAGGACCTAAAACTCAAACATTCTGAAGTATGTCAGAATCTACAACTCACAGGTTTCTTTCCAAGACAATCAAAAAATCAAAGGAGGGAGTGAAGAGGAAAAAGGTAGAATCGTCCTCCTCTTTATACTGTTATCTAACATAGGGATTCTACCATGTATTATGTGAATATATATGCACCCATGTGTGTGCTGCTATTTTTATTTTTATTTGAAGTGTCTAGTCATACGTGAAAAATGGTGCAAAAGGATCAGAGCTCCTTCTCTCAATTTGTGGGAAGGGCAATGTTTCAGAAAATTGTAAAATACCCCTCACACACTGAAACCTGATTCAGTGTCATGCTTCATCATTGGGGTCTTCCCGTTCCTCTACGGGACGGGGCGTGCTATGACTTACGTAGACGCAGGAGCACTTTATTCAGTGATTGGTGAGTATGTGTAGTGCGTGGGATCATGAAAAGAAAATGTGAGATGGTTAAAAGTCTCTGGCTAGTGGAACGAAAATACTTTATTGTCTTCCCTGGCTGAGAATAGTAAAAGTGGGGAGGTGTAGATGGTGTACTCTAATGAGTCACCTCCTACAAGGTCGACATGTTTCAGAAGCCATCCCCTTGGCTTTCTTCCTCAGGACCAAAAAACCGATCCCTGTTACACCTCAATGGGTGATAGAATAAATGTACATATGCCTGATAGTCACAAACACTGTCCTTTGTTCCCTGTTAAGGGAGTAGAAAAATATACCACTTGTAAATCCTGAGGTTCCGACGAGCCACGAGAAGGTACTTCCTTTGGTGATCGCGCTCCTTCCAGCATTGTCTATTTGAAGGCGCCCAACACCGCTCGTGTGAGCTCATGGAGCGATAACGATTAAATTCTAAAGTTCTTAAGATATACAAGTGGTATATTTTTCTACTCCCATAACAGGGAACAAAGGACAGTGTTTGTGACTATCAGGCATATGTACATTTATTCTCACATTTTCTTTTCACGATCCCACGCACTACACATACTCACCAATCACTGAATAAAGTGCTCCTGCGTCTACGTAAGTCGTAGCACGCCCCGTCCCGTAGAGGGACGGGAAGACCCCAATGATGAAGCATGACACTGAATCAGGTTTCAGTGTGTGAGGGTATTTTACAATTTTTTGAAACATTGCCCTTCCCACAAATTGAGAGAAGGAGCTCTGATCCTTTTGCACCATTTTTCACGTATGACTAGACACTTCAAATAAAAATAAAAATAGCAGCACACACATGGGTGCATATATATTCACATAATACATGGTAGAATCCCTATGTTAGATAACAATTCTTTCCAAGACATACAGAGCTTTCGGACAAAATTCTTAGGGCTACACATGAAAAGCTACAGAAATCATCTATTGCCATGCCTACTATTTCCCTGTGCGCTTCCTCCAGAAGACTGACAAGTGGAAAACAGCCACAGCCTGTGCAGGTAAGAGCAGTGGGGCCAAGTGGAGGGGTATTTCAACGGACGATGACGAAGGAAAATTAAATAAATAATTATTTTCCCTTGTCATCGGACGTCAAAATCCCCCCACCCCACCCGGCCCCACCGCTCTTATCTGCACAGGCCGCGGCTGGTGGAAAAATGCATTAGCACATCAAACGTTTTTCCTCTTTTTCCTCAATTGGGGTAACCATTGTTCACAAGGAAGAAAAAATCCCTTCTGTTGCATCCCCTGTCTCCACTAAATAAATCAGTCTCTTTGAAACGTTCCCACATTAATTCCTCATCTGCTCCAACCATTTCTGGAGTAAGTTTCAATGCCTGAATGAGGTAGGAAATATATTTGAACAGGGCTGCGAAATTCCACAAAGTAAAGGCTTGGGAGTCTTCAAAGCTTTTACAAATGGTGACTTTTGGCAAGCCAATTTCCCTCCAAACAATAAAAGTATTACTGAGGAAATTAACCAAACAGATGGAACTTTCATAATACTAAGTTCAGTCTGCTTGGAAAGCTTTTCCCAAATCCTCATTATGGGAATCGTGATCTATGGATTTACTCCTGCCAATTGTGTTTGTTCGTACTTGGATTGGGCATAGGTGCTAAAAACAAAGATTCGGTGCACTAGTGACTGCACCACAACATCTTCAGTAAAGTTGCTACTAACTAAACAGTCAGTTTAGGTTCTCGCTATCTCTGCTGAATTAAGTAATGAATTACATTCTCAGCTGTTGAACAAACAAATCTGTAAGCAATAAACACTCTAAAGCAGATGTAACCCTACTATTCAGGCATAAAGTGCACTTCTAAAAAGCAAAGCAAAGCATTCCTACCAGGCTATCTCCAAGTGTTTCTAGTAACTGTTTAGCCTTCAGTCCTAACTTCTTCTACAGAAGCACTTTATCCCAGGACTGATTAGCTGAGGGGAATAGATCATACTCTCAAATGCATGTATAAGCTTGGACCTACAGAAGGATTCAATAGCAAAAACCAAGGCTCATGTGAAATCCTACATCTGTCTGTGCCGGCCCTTTCCCAGTCCAGGCAGTTCTTGAAGGCTGAAGTTACATTAGGTTATCATGACATATGCAAGAAAAAATGTACATACAGTGAATCTAGATGGGACAGGCATCCACACTCGCTTCAGGGCTGTGTCTGGACATAGTGAACAACGTGTAAGTAAGGACGCACGCTCTTCTGCTTTCTGTATTGTAAAGGAAGCTTGCATTGCTGATGTCTATGTTGTTAGCATTCTAGGGGGCATATTCTCAAGGACTTATCGCCGAGTTAGCGGCACTTTATCGCAGCCAAAGTGGTGATAGATTTATCGCACCATTCACAAGCTGGTGCTAACAGCCGATATCGCCAGTTTTCCTGCGATAGCAGCCGCAAAAAACATCGCCACGGATGACACCGGCAACTAACGCTAATGAGATGCAGAGTAGGCGTTCCTGTGCAAAAAGGCGCGAAAACACCACTTCGCAATATTCTCTATGACCAGCCAGATCGGCGATAAGATCCCAAAACAAGCGATAAGGCGCGTTAGCAGCAGGGATTTAACACCAGCTCCTACCTGGTGTTAAGACGGACGACAACCTGCACCACGAAAGGGAGCCCAGACCAGAGACACACCTGAAGAACAACAGATGCCATGGAGCTACTGATCATGCAGCTCGGAGCCCCAAGAGGGCCACCACACCCACCGCCACCACACCCAGGCCTGCCACCCCCCCCCCGGACTACTACGGAGGCAGCGCAGACAAAGACAACGGACCTTCAGAAAACGCACCAGCCTCACAGACTTAACACCAGAGGATGTCATTGCCCACTACAGACTCAAAAGGACAACCATCCTCTGCATCCTGACCATCATTGCCCACAGGCTGACGGTGCCAACACAGCGGACAAACAACATCCCTCCTCAGACAAAGCTGCTGGCTGTGCTGCACATGTCGGCCTCTCGTACCTTCAAACCAACAACTGCCAGAGTCGGAGGAGTCTCACAGCCAGCCCTATCCAAGTTCCTCACACCTGTCTTGGATGCCATCATCAGCTTGGTACCCCAGCACCTTCACTTCCCACACACTGCGCAGGAACAGCTGGAGACCAAGCAAGGCTTCTACGCCATAGCTGGCTTCCCACACGCATTTGGGGCAATCGACTGCACACATGTTCTCCTCGTGTCCCCTGCCGCCACTGCACACAATTACCGCAACAGGAAGCACACGCATTCCATCAATGTGCAGGCAATAGTGGACCACCTGGGACTCTTCACCAATGTCGTCGCCAACTACCCAGGCAGTGTGCATGATTCCTTCATCTTCCGACAGTCCATCATCAACCAGCGCTTTCAGGATGGCACCTATGGGAATGCATTGCTCGTTGGTAAGTACCAAATGAACACACCACACACCTCAACTCCACAGTCATGCAACTCACGACTCTGGGAATGCACACGTTACAAACTCACATACAACATGCCAAACAACATGCCCACCTACCAGACACGACAGCACAACTTACTGTGGTAACCTGGGCTAGCCATGTACACAAGCCATCAATGGCATGGCACCTCAGCCACACAATAGCAGAATGTGGGGAGAGGTGGGAACCAGGCATGTGCGAAGGAGGCAAGTGACCCATGAATGAGAATGTACACAATGCCGAGTGTGGCGTGGATGTGCTGGCCAGACTGCAGCATGCAGACCACAGACATGTCCATGTCGACATATACTGCTGGTGTTTGGAATGTAGTGGACAGTGTACGCAACCATGTCACCTCAGGCAGTGGGGAAGACCTGGGACATGTAGCTGTGTCGTACCCCCCTGTAAGCGTAAGTGGAGTGGGCTGGCGTACGACAGTCCAGCGTAGGGGTGTGGATGATCAGCCCGGGGCTCTGGGCGTTGCTAAGTGTTGGCCTTGCCAAGGAAGTAACTAATGCGTGTGTCTCTGTTGTAGTGTCGGTGCCACCCGTCCCGCAATGGACAATGTTGCGATGTAGCATGCCCCCGGAGTGTGGGCTCAGCCGAAGGGATAAATGAAGGAGCGCAAGCCCGCTCGGGGTCCGGGATCATACATGCCAACTGTTGAGTGTGTCGCTATTACCGCAGCATAGGCCATAGGACTACCCTCAACCGCATGCGCGAGTTTAGCCAGCCATGAACTCTACATCTGTGTCCACCCTATCCTTACCGTAGGCCTACACACACGTGGCCGCCCACCTTCAGCGCACAACATCACAGTGTCGTTGTCAGGCTTGTGGACATGCGCAGACAGGCATGACAATGGTGTGCCGTAGGATTGCAAGTGATGCAACCGCGCTGCGCATACTAGTGAATAGGCTCGGGGGAGGGAGGAGCAGCAGTGAGGCTACGTAATACACATTGATGCCGCTCATTTGCTACAAGCGGTACCTGTCAAACAGGAATCACTAAGTCGCACATATCACACACCAATGAACTAGTGAGCCTGCCAACACATCATGCAGAACCAACTTTTGACTCATGTCTCTCTGCACTGTCACGGGTGATCAAGGATATGCACTCTGCCCTCGGATGATGACACCCCTCCGAGCCCCGGAACACACAGGCCCAGAGGCAGTACAATGCGGCCCACAAACGCACCAGGGGCATCGTGGAACGCACATTTGGCGTGTTGAAGTCACGTTTCAGGTGCCTGGACATCACAGGTGGAAGGCTCCTGTACAGCCCAGGCATCGTGTGCAAGATGATCGTTGCATGTTGTGTGTTGCACAACATATGTGTACGCACCAATGCCCCATAGCTACAAGTGCCAGATGCACCGGACGATGATGATGAAGATGAGGCAGGTGGACCACACCCCACTGCAGCAGCAGCAGGAATAGCCCGTAGGAACACTATCATTGACAATTTCTTCACATGAGCACATCACATTGCCACAGTCCTTAGCAATCATGGGACAGTACAAAATGACCACAGGCACAGCATGTGCAAATAAATTCATTACAACACACATTCCCTATGTGCATGTTACTCCTCTGTATAAGCACATCACTCTGACAAGTGTAAGTGCAACATGTAGTGCTAACAATCTCATAAATTGGAAATAGATGGTGGGTGTGTCACCTCTGTACAGAGAGGCTGTTTAGGGTGTCACGTATTCGAAATGCCATTTCTGTGTGTCAAAGATAGTACGGAATCCCACTCATCAGCGTTTCACATGTGTCCCAAATCATTACATGTAGGCTGTCATTTGTGACCTACAATTGACAACAGGGCTTCTTTTGGGGTCAAATATGTACCACCATGATGCAGGGATGCACCCTGTGACTCAAGTCCCACAACATGAACTACATGGACGTAAGGGGGAATCACTGCCCCTACATTCGTCCATGCTTTCATACTTGATTAATCATAGACATGACACATCTGTGTGTATCAGAATGTATTATTCACGTTCAGTGGAGTGTTGAAGCTGTCTTAGTACTGGGCCATGCAGACAACACTTTACAATGTTTCCCCGTGGAAGGCCAGCCAGAGTCCTTTAGGGATTGACAAGTTACTCGGAAGGGGAAGAGTCCAGTCCGCAGGCTGATTGCTGTGTCATTGTTGAGCATGCAAAATATGGCAGTCCATGTCGAGGTCCAAGGTTAGTGTCGCAGAGTGTGTCGGGGGACAGTGGAAGGTGTTATTGCAGGGCATGATGCAGAGGGCAGATCCAAGCAGAAACAAGCCATATGGCGGAGATGAATGCTACTGCTTCCTCCTTACCACTAAGGCAGATTCATCCTCATCTTCGTCCTCTGACGTTTCATGTGCCTCACATGTGGGTGGTGGTGTTTGGTTTGCAGCACTGTGTGACACTGACACATCAGGGTCCGGAGATGTGGATGTAGAAGTAGCAGCATCATTCATCTGCGCAATGTCTTGTGGCATCACTCCCATGATGAGGATCTGCAGGGCATGGAAGATCCCATCTACAGCTTTCTCGTGTGCAGCCGTGGTAGCCATTCTTTGCGCCTGCATCCGCTCCATGTTCTCCATGACCCTCCTTATGTTTCCCAAATCACGGATGACATCGCTGTAGCCACTCTGACTAGACAGTTGTTGTTGTCTCCGAGTCATGACTCCAGCGACGCCAGCCATGGATTGTTGGAGGGCATAGGGCGGACTGTAGGTGTCCGTTAGGGAGTGTAAGTGGTCCCTGATGGGACTTAGACACCCACGTATGGCATCTAGTTTGGCTGCCATGAGGTCGAAACCCACCCGCACCTGTTCAGCCAGCTTCTTCTGGCAGTCTAATACACGGCGTTGGAACGCCATGTGTTCTTCGGTGAGGTGCTGGGAGCCAGACGTGGTGGTGGGTGCTTCCTGCTGTGTGGTCTGTGCAGGGGGTGGGATCACCTCGATGGTGCTGGGCTGCCCTGCTAATGGAGGTGGGGTACGGAGGTTGTCCATGAACCATTGGAGTTTGTCGTAGTCGATGTCCTGGAGGTCATCTCCATCATCGCTGACGTGATGTAGGGTCTGCTCTTCAGGAGGTGTTGATTGTCCCTCTGCAATGTAAAGGGGAGATGCAGTTTCACAGTGTGTTCCATGTATGTTGACACATTAGCGGAGTTTACATACAGACTGCATGACAATGTACATTGTGACTGTTTGTGAGGAGATGCCTATTTGATGCGGGACAGTGGACATTTGTACTACATCACGGATGTGAGGTTGTACTCGTACATTGTCATCTCACAGTTTCCTGCTATGCCAGATGTGATTGGCCATTTTGTACACACATGCGGCACCAGTTGTGTCCTGTGTTCTGTTGTGAAAGTGTTGCAGTTTGTACCACATTGTTGTCAATGTTGAGGTGCTCTTATTCTTATGTGTGTGTGCTGCATCGTGGGTGAGTCGCCCCTGCAGCTCTGATTTGGCTGCCCCTTATCCCTTTCAGGCGGTGTGCCTTTGACTTCTGTGCTTCTACAGTGCTGAGATGTTGCGGACTTGGGTGAATTGGGCTCTTGGTCGAGTTGTGACTCTTGGGCATGGTTTGTCCGCAGATGTGTCGTTGACGTCAAGGGTTGTTTGTGCATGTGGATGTGTCAGAGTGAGACCTGCTCCTTTCCGGATGTGGTCCACACTCAGTCACCTCAGTGTCGTGGCGTGCACCATGTCATGATAATTGGACTGCAGCCATGCTAATGGTCATGCAGTGTCACTTCCATTGTCAGTGTGGCACACGGACCCGCAGCTTTGCTGGGTTTAGCACATGTGTATTGGTTTGTTGTGAGATTAGTGATGTGTGGGGGAGGGCCCCCTCCGGGCACATTGTCGACGGGGGGCTACTTGCTGTTTCTATGTGTGCTGCAGTACGCCAAGGAGATCAGGGACATGATCCAGAGTCATTGTGGGTGTGCAGTGTGCTCTACTTAATTGTGCATGTGTGCCATTGTGCCCAACTCCCCCCGTCCCCCCCAGTCCCTGGTCGGTACTCACCCTGTTGATGTTGTGTCAGGTCATGGTGAGCAGTGTCCGGATCCACTACTCCTGGCACTGTATCCCGACTGATGACTGTGGCCACCATTTTCTCCATGTCATCCAGCTCCTGGTGTGCCGCTGGACCCCCACCTCCAATCTGCGTTGCTGCTTTCATGTTGGCATCGAGTTTCTTCTTGGTTTTGCCCTTTACATCATTCCAGCGCCTCTTGACCTCTTCCATTGTCCTCCTCAACTCTGCAACTGCATTCACACGGTCCAAGATAGTCTGCCATGTTTGTGTCTTTGTTGCCAATGACACGTTGGAGGTGACGAACATTTGTTGGTAGTGTTCGATCACCTCCGTAACAATGATCCTGTTTTCCTGCAGACTGAACCACGTCTTCTTCTTCCTCTTCTCCTTGGCCTTCCCCGACCCCGAGGTTCCTTGCTGGTCGTCTGTGGGGCTTGTGGGGTTTGCGTTGTCCTCTGCACTCGGTCCGGGTGCATCCATGGTGCTACGCAGTTTCATTTTTTTTTGTCTTTTTTTTTCCTACTTTTATGGTGCATTTTCCCACATGACGCGTGGGAATTGCAGGCCTGTCGCTGGTTATCGCTGATTTTTGTATCGCGATTTGGGGCATCGCAACTTTTTTCGCGTTCGTGTTTCGCATTTTTTCTGCGTCGCGTTGACTTTAACGCGGTCATTTGGCGCGTTATCGTGAGACTATTGCATGGTGCCGCCGGGTTGAGAATACAACGTTAACACAGTGTTATTTTCCCGCGATGGACTGCGATGTGCAAAGTTGCGTTAAGCTAATTTTGCGGTAATTATCACACGTTCTTGAGAATATCCCCCAAGGTTTCTTACTGAAGCACCAGGAAATATTTTATCTTCATCTTAGCCGCAGCTAATGCCCCTTTTATTCCAAATGGAAATCTGAACTGACTGTGTTTTCATCTGAATTGAAGTTTCTTTCCAAGAGCAATGTGGTCCAGTCAGGGCCGGCTTTAGGGCAGTGCGACTGGTGCGGCCGCACTGGGCGCTGACAATGGGAGGGGGCGCTGTGACCTCAGGGGGGCGCCGTGTTCAGCATTATCTTATGATAGGAGAGAAGAGGGGCACTTTTGCAGGTGGTAGTGAGAGAATCCGAGGAGGCGGTCATGGGGCGTAGGGGCGCCAAAAGTGATTGTCGCACCAGTGGTAAAGCCGGCCCTGGGTCCAGTTGTATGAATTGCCCTTTCAGAAATGAATACGAATCTGGTACAAAACACTTCCTGCCGGGTCTGTTTTATAGTCCTAAGGCATGCTCCTTTTTTGTAAAGTGCCATCTACTGGAACCAGTTGAGAGGTGACAAGTGCTTGGAAATGGTTCAAATAAATGTGTAATTTCCTTAGTCTTCATCAGAGATCATTTTAATTAATTTTTATTAAAAAAGAAACTTGCCCAAACAATCTGTGTACACCTTCTAAATGCTGGCAAGATGTAATACTTTTCCCTGGGGTGCTGTTACTGAGGAAATGGATGACCTGGCGCTTGCTAAATTTATATTTATAGTCACTCTTATGTATATTCTAAGTCAGGTATGGTCAGGGCCGGACTGGCCCTATATAGCGGGCACCGTGCGTTTCCCCGGTAGGCCGCTAGGGTGGGGGCCGGTTTTGGGCCTCTGGGGGGCCGTTTTTGTTACCGGGGGAAGGCAATATCGGCCCCCTGTAACAAAATCCGCCGAAACCGGCCCTCGCAAACTGCTCGGCTGCACTACCCCTCACCCCAGGGGGGGCTGGCTGAGCAGTCTGCTAGGGTCGGTTTCTGTTCCCAGTCCGGCCCTGGGTATGGTTTACTAAAATTGCTCGTGTTGCTATTTAAACACAGTAAAATAAATAGCTAAATTAGTAGCCGACCTGTGTTTAAGAAACACTCTGGGCAAGCAGCCAAAAAGTACCAAAAATGTGAAGAATTCCAATAAAACTGCAAGGAACAAGAATTGCATGCAACATATGCTCATTAGATCCATTATTCTATAAATAGCGCGTTTAATTATTATAGTTTTGAAAACAATCGTTTTTTAGATTATTTCGGTGAGGCGTACTGTTGTGCTGCCTATTGGTCGGATAAATTTATATTACAGAAATACATCATGTTCTAGAGTCCTTGCAGTTGGTTTAGAGAAACTGTGAAGTGTGTTTCTGAAAATAAAAATAAATTAGTATTTTTCGAACTGCTGCATTGTGTTGTAAAATTATGATCAATGCTGCAGGATTTTTAAATGTTTGGAAGCGCAAATAAATGTATTTATGGACATTTCACGATTCACCCTTGACCTCAGTGAAATAATACTGAATTATTAGCACTAACCAACCAGGTCATACACTGTTTGTTCCAACACCAATAACGACATTCTACCAAAGGTGACTCTTCAAAGAAAGTACCGCATACAGCATTGTAAAATACATATATTAAAAGATTTGGTGAAATAAGAAAACCAACACAGGTTTAACACCCTAGTTCTCTTTTAGTAAAATATTTTTTATTGAGTTCACCAAGTTATGCAACGGTGAAATCACAATGCCAAATTCACAAATTGTTTGTATTGTTTCCATCCAAGAATAAGAATAAAGTGATAATGAGAAGGTACAAATGTATTACCAGCCATGAGCCCACTAGAAATGTGTGCCACACTCTCTGCACAGAGTCACACAAAGGGGTAAAATATAAGGAGGAGTTCGGGGCCTCCAGCCTGCCACTGACAAACCAAATACAGCAATATCTGTGCACCTCCCATATAGTGAACATACGTGCTACAGAAGAGGAGGAACAACAAGTTATCACACTACAGGAAGTCCAAGAAAGATGGTAGCGGTGAGGAACAGAGTTGAAACATATCTAATGCCTGAAAGAACACACAACCCCAGATATCCACCCGGGTACTAGCAATGGGAAGGTCACCGCACCCTGAATGGAGATTCCTGCCATATGCACTGTCACACACCCAACCTCTTGGGGGCGGAGGGAGGAATGCCATAGAGGCCAGGAACCAGTTCATAGAGAAGCGGGGGGAGATGCCGAGCTTTAATGCAATGGGTGCACCTCATCCTCATGAAATACATTTACATCTTATAGTAAAAATCCAGCACCTTCGATAGCAAAGTCGTGTGGGACACCTTATTTCGTTTGGTGCATGGCAGGTAAAAATGTGTTACGCAGATGTGCCTATGTGATGTTTGCTGACCTGTACTATAATCTTTCTACATGTCTTGATGGAGAGTTATGGCATATACTGCCTGTCTGTGGTAACCAAGTAAATCCAATAAAAAAGTATTTATAAAAAAAACTGGTAACTCCACCAGATAGGCTGTCCAACACTAATTTTGCTAAGTAAGTTAGCAATATTTTGACAGGCATCAGTGATAGTCTAGCATACTAAAAGCAGGCCCACAGTAGGAGGAGCTTCGAGAACAAAACAAAAGCATGCAGATTTTGCACATCTCATGGGTCTTGGTCTGATTAACACAAATCCACAGCAGAGTTAAAAGATTCAGAGTTCTAAATCGAAAAAACACAGGGAAACAAAAAAGGTTTTCTGACATTTATTCTACATTTTAAGAGAAATTATTTTAATCAATCGAGAACAAAGCCAGCCATCCATCCTAATGGGATAAACATCAGATTATGAGATAAATTACACCACCTTTGATAACAAGAAACAACAAGGCAGACATGAATTCCCATCCATTAAGACTGCCCAATGAAAGTTTCAAGTCAGTCATGTAAGGCCAACATAATTTCTACAATTCCTAGAAAGGGAGTTTGAAAAACTGGTTAATTGGCATTGCTCTGCAAAGAATGAACAAGGCAGACCTATATTAAACCGGGGTGCAATGTACTGAGTTTCAAACGACCTTCCTTGAGGTACAGTCGCTGTCCTCTGAAATCAGACGCTAACGTTTACAAAGAGTACGATAAGCGCTAGTTAAAAGGAAGTCATGGCTACCCTCTGTCACTCTGCTATTTGGTTATAAATGCAAAAACCCACATCAAATGACCACTCGTTAGAAACTGTATCATTTGGACTGTTCAGAAACTCTGAAATCAGGAGATAAAACACAAATACCAAATAAATTATTAAGGAATTTCTTTTTTCACTTGAATTTCGAGATAAGTTGAATGGCGAGGAATTCATTCATTCATTATGTATGACTTATATACGTGGAATAAGTGGGCTTTTTGTAAAATAAATACAATATCAGATGCTGCTAGTCAGGGGTTAATGGAAAGAATATTCCTAGACTATTCCATCCTGTCCTGAGGGTTGGTTAGTAGATTTCTTGTACTAACTTCCATCACATAACAAGTATAGTTTCAAAGAAAAGAGAAAGGTTCATAGTAGCTCAAGCAAATGTCAAATTAACGCAGACCTCGCATAATATTAAGCCATATCTGTATAAGAGATGCTCGCCAACTAAACCCACAAACCAAGACTGAGGGGCCGATTCTGATGCGGGTTGGAAAAGCTTCCCGACCGAATCGGTTGGGAAATGGTGTCCGACCCACTCGGATCGGGAACGTCCGACCGGCGGAGTAGGATGCATCCGGATGCTTCCAGATACGATTTGGTTGAACTCCCATTGACTTCAATGGGAACATTTGTTCCTAACCGCATCAGAATTGGGCCCTCGGTCGGGAAGACACGTTCCCGATCCGATTTGGAAGGAGCAAATGCCGTTAGGAGGCCTTCCTAACCGCATCAGAATCAGGCCATCGGTCGGGAAGCTTTTCCAACCCGCATCAGAATCGGGCCCTGTGTGTCTATCTGACAGCAGCAAGTCATACATGCATATGGTTTTGCAACTACCCAGAATGTAAATGTAAAACACAATTCCTGTGCTTGAAAGTGGGTAGATGTGTGAAACGTGGGTCAGCTGAAAATAGGGACAACAATTGAATTCTTATATTTGCCAGGACAAATTAAAGAAATTAATTACTCTAATGAGCATTTAAAAGTGAGAGACTGCTATCTTTTTAACAGGGTCATATCACGTGACCTAGTAGCAATACCAATGCTGAAGATCTCTCACTTGCTGGAGAGTACAAATAAGCTATTAACTAAGTCTAATATCTTTACATGCACAGGCAGGGTCCTGTGAAAAGGAGATCTTAGGAAAAGAGTCAAAGTGCCACCCAGATGGAAACCAAAGTATACAGCCAGCACACTGCTAGTCCTTTGAAGAAGAGGGGCATATGGCAAAAGTCATTATGCCCTACCACCTCCAGACGTTAGTGGTTTGCTCCATCCAGCATATGCTCTGCCTGGTGCTTTTGCACCAATTAACTTTCAATGCAGGAGAGCGTCAAGGCACTGATTCGGCAAGCTTCTTATTCAAGAACCTTGTACAGTTCAGGCAGGCAGATCCTAAAAGTCCCTACACATGGCGTGGATGTGGACAGGCACAGCTTATCGACTGTCCTTTGATGGCCCAAATGAAGGGTAGCAGTGCTAGTTGCCAGCTTCCAGTGAGCTGGAAGGAAGCGCGAGGCCAACGTCTTTGTTCGCTCCATGCTTTTCTGAATCGCTTATCTTGTCATTTTGCTATTCTTGGCACTCTTCTCTGATGTAGTTTGTCAGTGTCTTCTTCGCTGACAGCTCCTTGCACCCCATCAAACATAATCACTATATCATTTATGTAGTGTGTTGTTTTCGCAACCGCATGCTCTCAAAGGCTGTGGTTCATATTTCACCTGCATTGATGTCTGCTGGTTTCACATCTCTCCTCACAAGTCATTCGCATTGTTCCTCCTATTATTTTGATCTCTTGACAAAAGGAGTCGTGTATTGCCTCCTGCTGATTTCGGTACTGTGTTCTATTCTGAGCATCTTATTTTTAGGAGTCCCTCATTCTATGCGTTACCTTATTAAATTGTACCCACCTTTTATACAAAATTGGTTTACAGCTGGTGTGTGAAACTCACCATGAAATATGCATGCAGACAGTTTTAAACTAGTAATTTAATAATGCGTGTCAATCTAATCCAAAATGTCTCACTGATTTATTTTCCTCATGGGTTTCAAACTATACATCACTTCCTATCTGGCTGAGATAATCTTCCATGTGCCTAAAACTCGGAAAGCGATTACTCCAGCCGCAGCCTTATATGTTAAAACAGAATCATCCATGCATTTAAACTAGGATTTTTCCAGTATGCTTCTGATTTCATGTACTTTAATACGGCTAGTCTTCCCTGGTTGTGGCTTAAGGGGATTGTCCTTAAGTGACCATGTGTTAGGAGACACCTGCACACCTTAAAGAATGTCAGCTCTCTGTGCTGCTGTGGAAAATGCTGCTGTGGAAAATGAATGCATTTTTATAACATTCACACATCCTTGTAAAATTGTGCAACAGATGTTTCCCACAGAACTCATCATACCAGTGCCCAATGTCCAAAACATCTGGCAAGGCAGATTTAAGGTTTATTAGCCCTCATGTCTAGTTGAGATCAAAGAATTAATCAAGGCGATCCCAGCAGCACCAAAGAGAGCGAAGTCCTTGTGTGACCAGTGAGAACTTACCATCTGTAATGTTTCACCAGTAGCACTAAACACAGGCCAGTCCATGAGTGACCACTGAGAACGTCCCATCTGTAATGTCCTCCCAGTAGCACTAATCACAGGCCAGTCCTTGCCTGACCACTGAGAACCTTCCATCTGTAATGCCCTCCAAGTAGCACTAAACGTAAGCCAGTTCTTGTGTGACCAGTGAGAACCTCCCATCAGTAATGTATTCCCAGTAGCACTAAACACGGGCCACTCCATGAGTGACCACTGAGAACCTCCCATCTGTAATGTATTCCCAGTAGCACTAAACACGGGCCAGTCCTTATGTGACCACCGAGAACTCACCTTTGCAGATTGGCCCCCCTCGCAACTTGAGCGAGCTTACCGGCTGGTCCCTGTTGGGGCATCATTACCTTACTCTTCTGGTGAGTGACAAGGGTGTAAGAGACTGCATGGTTGATAATAATAGCCTGCGACAATAGTATCACCACGTGGCCTGGCCACACACTCACGATAATTGTTGTATGAAGTGTGTGACCACTTGATGACGTGGTGGTGGTGTGGTGGTGCTGTGGTATCCTTACAAGTTATTCTCGTTTTTAGTTTTGCAAAAGGTTCTCTAAATGTTTTTCTACTGAATGCTGATAATGCTTCTCTTAGTAATCACCACCAGGTATCACCACGCAGCATTAACGGCACCTCTAGATGGCTACGCGAGTGACACTCACAATGGAGATGCATGGTTTGTCGTCGTGTTCATGCAATCAAGATATACTCTCTTGAGAGTTCTGTTTTTAAACATATGCCTTGTAACTTTTATGTAATTTTTTTCTCCAGGTGCTTACTTGCCTTCCCTATTTTTTCTCGCTCTACCTGGGCAAACTACATGCCCACCTCCCTCCCTTTATGATATTTCCTTTCAGTGTGACCCAGGCCATGTCTCATCAAGTACTAACTTCCTGTATGAAACACTTTTTTTATCCTCCAGGTGCACCAATCTCCGGACGGTATACTTGTACCTCACTTACGAGTTGTTTTTTTACACACTAGGACTACTAAGGAACCCTGACATAAGGGGACGTGACTTTGACCTCTCTCTTCCCTTACACCACTTGCCACCCCCTTTTGAGTAGATGAGGATTATAGGTCCTGATGAATTGCCGAGATCCTTTTGGACTTTTTAATAGGCAAGAAACATGTTGACCCTTTGCACAACCCACTAGCGCTGGCACGGGTCTAATTTTCCCCTCTCAGCTCACAACTTTTCAGTCCGTTTTTATTCATGGCCCAGGTACTCCTCGAATAAACTCTTTTTGGAGAATCCAGAAGCCATTTTTAAATCACACCCACACAGTCCCACTTCTACTCACTTCACTTAGGTCTCCCCTCATACAACACCATCTAGCTTCACGGTGGCAAAACCGAGAAGATCTCCGGCAAGGAGCCCCCTGCAGGGCCCGTTGGGCATTGCAGTGCCGGCCCAACGAGGAGCTGCCCTATGATGAAGCATGACACCCCTCGGGGTGTGTGAGGGCCCTTGATCCTTATTGGAGCTATCCCAGGATGAGCACTAACAACCTTGTCCTGGCTAGCACCTACTGGTAACTGCCAGCACCAACGTGGTCCGACACCCTCTTCCTCCCTCCGACTCCCTAGGAACAGCATACCTTTGTCTTTAACCACTGAGAACCTCCCATCTGTAATGTATTCCCAGTAGCACTAAACACGGGCCAGTCCTTATGTGACCACTGAGAACCTCCCATCTGTAATGTCTTCCAAGTAGCACTAAACAGAGGGCAGTCATTTTGTGACTACATTTGAGGTGCGTTTTGAGGTTTTCATTTTTCAGGGGTTTGGATTTTCGCTTTGGTCAAAAATCTTTATTTTTATGTCAAAGCATGCTTAGTCACTGCTCTGATACAAACTACTCTGTTTAACTTTGAGATGGTGAGAATACGACTTGAAGGCCTGTAACTTCCAGGATTGTAGAAAATGTTGACTTATTTTCTGGCTGCAAGCGTGGGGTTTACAATCATTTCATACCGCAACCCTGTTCAGAAAGTTGAGCACTCCTACAACCACCTGATCAACCCACATGCACAAAGTGAGTGAGAGGACGTGGGGCTCCATGACCTGTCCATTGTTATGATATAAAACAGACAATCTGCATGAAGTTTCCCATACTTCAGTTGCGGTATTACCATCTCTCTTGCTGGGGTGCCTTTTGGGGATGCACAGGTTGGGCTATGGTGTTGGCATGCAAGCAATGGTGAAGGTTAACCTCATTCAAGACGCAGCTCAGGCCAGCTTAGTGTTACGCATTCAGTGGAACATCATTTCCGCTTGGTGGCTACTGCCATGAGCCCATCAGAAGGGTTTACCCAGGATCCATCCCGGTTTATTTAGGGGTAAAATGTATGGCGCTTCTTCAAAGTATAATTCAGATGTGGATTTACACTTAGTTTGGCAACAGACTTCTTTTCAACCATCAATAACTCTTACTCTGACTCTCACACTGTACTGTGTGTGCTGATCCTCAGCTTTCGTTGAAGTTTGGGATGTTTTGTCCAAATTAATCAATATATTTATGTAACAAAACTTAGAAAGTGGAAACCTAGGTGGAAAGCAGTGCAGCACTGAGCAAGTCCTTGCAATAAGCCTGTGCAACGAAGTAGGTGGGATCTGACGTTCATGCTGACCTTACAGATGAAATACTGGAAGGTAGTCACATGAAATATATGTAGTCTTTCTTCTTTGTGTGTGTAGTCTCAGGTTCATAATATCTGCCTCGTTTACATGTATTAACTACAGATTCAAAAACAGAAAGTTTCCATGTAGTTACACGTGGCACCCTGCAACCATGGAGTTATACAGATAATTAGGGCTGAGTGGTTTTGTCATACCCAAGGAATTTGTCAGGCTTGCTATTTAAGGAACTTAAAGAGTTCGAAGTGTTTCTTTTATAAGATAAATACAACATTTATTGGCTTTCAATATTAAAAACACATGAAAAGGATTGCTTTTGCTGGCTGCGTCCTCGGTACATAGACCATGAAAGGATAAGATATTAGTCTGAGTGGGAACAGTTCAAATGTAAGGCCCCTGCTCTCTGCATCTGCAGAATAGGGGCCCACTGCACTACAGCATTTTGTGGTCGCACAAATCACAGAGTTTAGGACTGGAACATAACATTTTAGTGTTTGCTAAACGCCTTTTGCGATTGATAAACAGCTTTCTGATTCGCAGAAGGTTTTTTACAATTCATTCAGAATTGCAATTAGGAAGGGAAGGAAAGAGGTGTTTCCTTCCAACTATAGTCGGCATGAGCTGTATCTAAGGTTTACAGCCACAATTGAAGTCACAAACTTTTGAAATATTACCGACTCCTCACAAGAGGTGGGAACATATTTGCACAAGGGAAGCTGCGCCCACTGGGCACCTTCCGCTTTGCTAATGGTGTCAGGTGGCCTTGTAGTTGACACAAATTCCATTGTGTCATATCAGACACCTTCATACAGACCTCGTTTTATAACCAGCATCACCATTCTACAACATGCAGTTTCACTTTTCATAAGTGCGTCAAAAGATCCATATGTTTGCTGAAAACCTACGGCCAGGTTAAGTTGCATCCCATCACATGGGTCCACCTGGTTTTAATGCTGAGAACCTCGCCATGGGAGGTACATGGGGTGAACTTTCAATCCAAAGCAGCACATTAATGAAAACCTGTGTCCCACAAATTGTTCAGACCTCAGCAAAAGGCATTCAACCCACTTAGTTATCCTACAGACCTCTAACAGAAGCATGCCCTCTAATTGTCTGTATGTTGGGGGAAGCCTGTTGTGCATTGCAACATGGCTTCTGCACAAAGCGGATCCCTTTTCAAACCGAATCCCTCCTTTCTACTGTGAGGTGTATGTCGACGTCTGCAAAATGTAGCCGCTTGGGCTACTCCAAAAACAATGTGGGCTCTCCTGACTGCATTAGCGTCCTTTTACATAAAGAAAGACTGGAGCTGAGCCTGTACCAATACAAAGTCAACTTGCATGTGGTAAGAAACTAAAATCCACCTACATATTTTATGAAACATTCTCGTTTCCGATTTGGTCTGCCATATAAAGCTGAAACAGGGAGTCTGTTCTTTTCCGTAATCACGTGCCTTACAAGCCAACAATACACAAATGGAAGGTGTTATAAATGATACACTTTCATCAATGCTAAAAAAAACTGTAGTCTGTTCAACGTATTTAGATTTAAATCCTATACAGACTGCATGAATACAAGTATATAATAGCATCCAAACATTAGATGTACTATGTACAATCAGCTCTTGGATACAATTCACATTTTAGGCTGAAATTTATCTTAGCACCACAAAAATATTGCAAAACGTTTGGGGGCAGGGAGTTCATTCAACCAACATGTGTTACGGATTCAGTTCTCTCTATAAACCTTCAGATAATTTAAAGATAGCGGGCTTTCTGGCTCCCTAAATGATTTCATCATCATCAATGAATGATGGATAGGTGCGTATGGAACATGGGGCTACATTATACAACATCCAGTGCACAGGATACTTGTTTCTACGCACCCCACTTACATTCATGTTACAGGAGGCCTGTGGGCTGTTATCACAAATAAGGATGCAGAACTGAAGCAGTTATGTGAGGCATTACCTAATCTGCACAGGCATTCTGCATGCAAATTAGGGAACGCTTGTTACAGAATTCACATTTTCTAGTAGGAGTATGGCTGAATATCTCTTCCAGGAAGAACGATTTATAGACCACGCAGGGCTAGCCTATGAAATGTGTACCCCATGTTGAACATAAGGGCAGAATTGACCCGTGGCCACTTTAGGCTGGCGCACTCTCACGGGTGTACTCGCAATCTGCACTGCAGTGCTCAATTTGAGCCAGTGGTTTCCAGTGCTCGGCACCGGAACTTAATTGTGGGCACCTATGGCAGTCTGCCATATGGTGGCACTGTTTATCTTATTTAGAGATGAGCACAACAACAGTTGTTTATAAATTCAAACAATTACTAATATCCGCCACCCAAGCCATTCTAATAGCTTTGGAGGCCTGGAATAGTCTGAATTCTCACACCTTTCTCACGTAGAGTGTGTGTTTGTAATGTCTTCAGCAGCACTGGCAGGGGCAATGGGTGGGAGACCTGAAGTGGCCCTGGCACTTACTTTTTTTTTTTTTTACAAATTAAGCACTGCTGCACCCCTTTGGGATTCCCATTAAATGCTGCCAGAAGTGACCCAAATTACAAACACAGCAGCAAATCTGATGAATGGCATGCATGCACCACCAGCTCCTGCTGAAGACTGGAGTATTGTTCACTTTGTGTACATGGAAGCAATTGTGAACCTACACACCAAAAGAATGTGTGTGCCTCATTGGTGGACTGCCGGCACATTATATATCGTTTATAGTGCTTAAGACACAAATCATGTGTAGTGTTTGGCAAACTGACAAACACTATTCCATGTTATGTAATTTGGCACTTGTGTTTAAGTGGAAATTGGGAGTCTGGATTTCACAATAGGAGTTTTGGATCAAGAGTCTGTGTGATGTCAGACAAGCCTTTTCTTAATTGTTGAAAACCCCATAGGATTAACCAGTCTTAACATAGCAACTCTTCTGACTTTTATTGCTTTTTAGCCGATGAAACATTAGGTAACCCTATATGATTCTAAAGTGGCATGAACTTTGTATTTTTATATTCCTTGTTCAATACTTAAAACACAAATTAACTTTAAATATTGCACAGATGTTTTACTTCTAAGTAAGTTCCCTTGCCTGCTTAATGTGGTCTGGAGTTCTCATTCAACAACCCTTTTTACAAGAGCAAATACATTGTACTGAAATAAAACGATGAAAATATAACATGAGCTTTGCTCCAGATTTCTCTGGTTACTAGATTGCATAATAGTAAAAAAACAAATGCTAAAATAGGATCTTGAATTGTTCCCGTTCTTAACATTTTCAGTCATACATTTTAAAAGAGTCCTTATACTTCGTCCAAGTTCAAGCAGCTCCGGAGGTTGAGCAGCCATGCACTTTTTATATCTTAGGTGTCACCTACCAGACAGTGCAAGCTGTCTGGTAACAAAAAACCTTTTCTGGACCTACAGCACACCCATTGCTTACAATTGGTTGGCTTTATTGTCACTCATTTGCTTGCGGCTTATTCAATGGCCTTCCTTGTCCGAGCGTACTCTGCTTGTGTTTGTACCGCCCCTGGAACACAGCATCTTTACCATCTCCCTGATTGGCTGGCTTCTATCTTTTCACTTCTTACTTTTATGTTGTTTTTTTCTTTTTGGTTAAGCACTCCATTAGAGACCGTCTGTGTTCCAGTGTCTCCATCTTGTGCTTCATTTAACCCCCACACTCCATGCTGCTCTCTCTCACGTGTGCTTCTCCCCACCCCACGTGCTCTATGCTGTGCTCTCCCTTGTCTGCTTCTCCCTCTGTTTTGCTCTTCATCATGCGTTTCTCCTCCACCCTACATGTTGCTCCCTTTCTCTTGTGCTGTTTTTCCCCTCATCCCCCACCTTTTTCTTTAACCACCGAGTTGCTCCTCCGTTGCCCCTCCCTGACCCATGTGTTTCCAAATTGCAGCTGTCCCCTTCGTAAAAAAAACAAAAAAACGGTTTTGTATTACTTTCTTTTAATTTTTTTAATTTACTTATTCATCTCCGTTTCAAAGAAAAAAAAAATGCCACCCATGTCATGTCATCAGCGCATGCATGCGTGGAGAGGCATGCATGAGCCTACAAAATGACGAGGCATCTGGCAGCCACATCATCACAATTTCTTTTTTCTTCTTTTGGCCACTCTGCACAGCATTGGCAAGAAATGCTTTTTGCCGATGCTGTACAGCATTGCCAAGTCAATAGGTCTCAAAGGCAAGAGCTACTGGCTTTGCTAATGCTTGTTGTTGTTTTAACAAGTAGGATGCTGGTGCCAAGCTTGAGTATTTACAGAAACTTTCCAGTAATGAGCTATTCATTTTCACGTAGGAATTTGTAAAGAGGTAAGGGGTGATTTAGCTCCACAGTGATGCGCATTATGATTTTGAGCCCTGCGGCCTTTTATTAATTCAAATCTTCGGGACGGACTGCGGGAAGGGGCGTTTCAATCCAGGCTGGCCTGTCCATGTACATATTTTTCCACCTGCAGAAACCAAATGGTCCACAGCCTGGTAACGCTCACGTTTGACAAAAACAGATGTTATTACATTAAGTAAGACCTAGGACATGAAAATATCAATCCTCTGACACAGAGGGGCGCACCCAGCCTCAAGTTACACTTTCTGTAATGGCCAGGGCCTACTCAGAAAGCGTGTCTTTTATAAAGCTGGCAAACTATGTTCTCCAAAAAACTGATGAATCAAAAAAAGCGAAACTAATTCGATTTGCAAAGAGAACATAACACCGAGAGATGATTAGAAGGACATTAGCACCCATCCCAAACCGAGCCATGCTTTGCTCTGTTCAGATGCGTCTGTATCCTATACTCATTTCCGAGAGGGCGATGACCTGATTGGCCAGATATATGTTTGTATTCTCAGTTAGTCATGCTGCTCATGGGCTGTATATCACACTTGCTACATGGGGAAATGCCTGTTTAATGACCGATGGTCTCATGACTCCTTTGTTTTTCCCTGTTTCCCTATCCTGTCTCCGTACCATGAGCCTACCCGTATTCTCTTCCTCTTCCTAACCAACTCTTCCCTTCCCTTTCACCTTTTTTCTGATGTCTTTGTTTTCTTTCCTTCTACTGGCGGTTGGTATGACAGTACTAGTTTGTTTCTTCACTGCTGTTAACGTGCACACTATTCCCCCCCCTCTCGCCTACCAGGCGGGATTCCCTGCTTACTTTGTTAAAAAGAAAATTACTAAATAAACAATGCAAAAGAATAAGAGATGATTGAACCGAAGGAGTATAATTTTCATTCGATTTAAAATTAATAAGATCACTTTTATGATTTTTCTCGTTCAAATTACAAAAACTAATGGCAATAAATCACTTACAAATATGATGTTTTATGTGGAATTACAACGTTTTTGTAAATGCAACTACCAGGAAGGCCTAATCTTGTATTTGTACATCCACACAGTACTGGAATTAAAAAAATATTACTCAGGGAGCCCCTAAATTGGGGGTCAAGATGTGGCAGAGAAAAGGGGTTGGAGTCTCGAGGGGCGTAGCTTGTCCGACAGTGAACTTGTACATTTATTTTATTTAAAAAATCTGCTGCAAAGAAATTGGAAACAATGACATATGTGACAGTAAATCGGATCTACATTACTTAATTGTTCACAAAGAAGATGCATTTTAAATAATATCTTACAGAGTTAACACACCTGCTGCAGAGATCCTAGCATCTTTGAGAGGATTATAATAATGGTAAAATAACTAATGGTTAAGGCAGTTCTGTGCTTCGAGTCATAGTTTTGACACAAAGTAGTATGAAGGGTTAATGTGCCTGCTGCAAAGCACTTCATGTAACATGAAGATCACCAATTTGTATTTTATTTCGATAGATAAGTGGGCTACTGCTTTTGACACAGATCATTTTATTACTTCCAGTTCATAAGTTGCTAGCCTTTTATTTTAGCACACTGAACTATTTACGGCACCAAGGAGTTGCATGCAAACTGTAAATCATGGGTTTAGATCCTTGTTGTTTTTATTCTCAATCTGTGGTGGTGAGGCAGAGTCATCCCTAGTGGGATCCCGCTACTTTCCAGCAATGCATCCACAGCAGTCTGTCATCTCCAGTATACTTTCCGAAATACTGGAGATATAGTAAAGCTGTTCCGAAGACTCCCTAAATAGTTAGTTTCTAATTAAATTAGAAAAAGTACAATTTTTTATCTCTTATTTAAAGTGTTTGAATGTACCAAAAGACCAAAACAGAGGCATGTTTTTCTAAAATATTTAACAGTTAAAAAGGCTAACATGAGGTCCATTATAATATGCTATTATGTATAACACTGAGGAAATAGTAATGATTTATAAGTAAAAATGATGCAGCACAAATCAACACAACAGCATAGGAAGGAACAAACTTATCATCTAATTAACAAAAACATTAGTTTATAGAATTTACTGTAGTTTATAGCTAAGTGATAGTTGACAAGTTTTTATACTGCTTATGTGTGATGTTTCCAGGTTTTTAGTGTTCCCATGTGTGACATTTCAATTTCTTATACGTGACACACTGAAAGACATTAGTTCTATGTCTGACTAAGCAGCTCTGTCCAAATAATGAGGTAAAATCGTTCAAATGATGCAATGCTCATGTGGTGCTTATGCTCAAGTTTAAACACATATTACTTAATTTTGCACTGCTTTAAAATGAGCTGGCATTACTTAATTTCAAGGCAGGAGGGCCCTGATGAGCTTACCAAAGGCCAACCAAGCTCCATCTCTCAAGCTTGAACAGGAGGTCAGTCGGATGACCCATTGGAGTCCACTTCTTTGTCTTGGGCACAAGAGGGAGAGCAGGTTCAGTCTTTTATGGCCCTTCTCAGGTGTCGGACAGCAGGTTCAGTCCTCATCTCATCTTCCACAGGCCCAGTTGTTTTTTACCAGTGGGTGCCTGCAGATGCCACATGTATGCCTGGCACGAGTTAGATAGGTGGAAATGACCAATGGGGATGATCTAACCAATGGATAAAGGGTCCAGTGGCTAATCCTACCCACTTTCACCATTTTCAAGATGGTGAAAGTCTTCACCCACACTAAGTTTGGACTCGGATGGCTAGGGGTGTCTATGAAGTGTACTATGGTGGTGATTCGTGCGCTATATAAGCTAAGCTAATCAGAGTGTCCACCCGTATCTAACACAAAATCCAGTTTGAAGCAGGCACTGTGCCCTCAAACCCAGAGACAGGAGTCTATTAGAACAAAAAAAGGAATTTCAGAAACCAGGCAGGTGATACATAAGAACTGTTTTGGCGTCCTGTTTGCCTCCTTTGAAGTGTGCCCTGGGTGGTATACGTTAACCTAGCAGACCGGTCAAGCAGGCTTTGACATGCTAATGTCAAAAAAGGGCCCACTACGATTGGAGCCCGCCTGGCTGGGGGGACAATGTAAGGGCCCTGCCCAGGTTTCAGCTAAAATGTGCCTGTGACAGTTGTAGCCTCTTTGAAGCGTGCCCCAAGTGTTATATGCAAAACCCATTTTACACCCATAAGCCCATATAAAGTAGAACTATTAGAATTACAATTCTTGGTATTTTTACTCTTAAGATTTTGGTTGTTACGCTGAGTTGTATAGTGCACCAGATAGGAGGACCTTGTGTGAATTCAAATGCATCAGACACTTGTAAGTTGTAGTTGGTAGATTTTTGTATATGTGTGACCTTTTATTTGTTTGTATATCATTGAGTTGGGTTGATCGGATCCTGAATGACCAATCTCAAAGTTATACCAAATATGAATTTCAAATAATTCCTTTCGGAGTTTCATGTTGTTTGCATATGAAAAAACTCAGTTGACCTGTCAAGTAGGATTTGACATTCAAGCAGGATTTGACATTTTAAGTTCAAAAAGAATGCTCATAGTCCACTCTACATATTCTGTCAGGTTCAGAGGGGTTATCTCTACCCATTTACACCATCCTATTGTTTGCTCTTAGGAGTCATTTCACACTCATTCAAATGCCAATTTCTGGCTGACGGAATTGGGAGAGAAAAATGCAGATTAGTCTCCAGCAACTTCAGGCAGGGAAAAGAACACTTTCTAAAAGTATTTTTCAGTAATATTTAGTAGAAATCTGACTTCACCATTTAATTGGATTTTGAATAACTATTAAATATAGTTGTTTAATTATTTTTCTAGCTACTCTCATTCCCAAGTTACAGTAGTATTGTATCCCAGTGTTTTTCTATGCAATAGCCAGCCTTGTAATGTGTAATGTAATGTAAACTATATTTATATAGCGCACTGTCACCCGCTGGGTATCCTGGCGCTGGGAGAGTACCTTGTTGTTATGTGGTGTAGTTGATCGGCCACCATAGAGTGATAAAAGACTAAGGGGAGGGAGGGAAATCAGAGTAAAACCACAAGATGAGTAGGAGACGCTACATCTAAGTATTACTCCTCCCTCGGGAACCGCCAAGTCTTCAGCTTCTTCCTGAATTGCATCAGGTTCTCACTTTGCCTGATGTCAATTGGGAGTTCATTCCACAGTCATGAAGCCACGGAGCCAAAAGCTCTCCCTCCTGTCCTAGCTCTTTTAAATTTTGTGGTGTTGATCAAATTTGCTGTTGATGAGCGGAGGTTTCTTGGGGGGGTATACCACGTGAATCTTCTCTGCAGTGGTCTAGGACCCAGACCATGTACTGCCTTAAAAACAATGCAGAGAGATTTAAAATGTATCCTCTGCTTAATCGGCAACCAATGAAGATCTCTTAGAGCCAGAGAAGCAGAGGATCTGCGCTGCCGGTTTAAAGCTGGCTTTACTGCATAGTTTGGATTATTTGTAACTTTAGTATCAGGGAATTTGGAGCTCCAAGATACAGGGAGTTACAGTAGTCCAACCTACTCAGAATAACGCTCCTTGCTGCAGTGGTAATAGCTTTCGGGGTCTTTTCACTGTAAGGACATGTGTAACAAACTTTTGCATGCCCTACTTGTAAATACTATGCACCCTGCCTTATGGGCAATAAGGCCTACTTAGTGATGACAAATATTTAAGAGGAAGGTTTGGGCCTATCAAAAGGTAATATTTTGACAGGTCAGATTTGCAGTTTAAAACTGCACAGCCAGGCTACCGATGGTAGGCCTGCAGTCATGTTTACAAAGTCATTGTAGTGGATGGCACAATTGGTGCCGCAGTCCACTTGTGACATTTTACTTAGAGGCCCTGGTTAGATTTAGTGCCATATGCTAGGGACTTACAATCAAGATATATAAGCCAATTAGGAGTATTCCAATTTTACCATGTCGAAAGGAGGAAAAGGGGCACTTTCACTGGTTAGCAGGGGTAAAGGGCACAGTGTTCTACAGCCAGCAAAAATATAAGGTCCAGCAAAACGCAAAAAATTGAGGGTGACCACACAGTAAAGGCGGGTTTCCTATTACGCACTTATATGTGGACTAGATTCTTATTATAGATGGAGCAAAGTTCTAGTTTATTAAATGAAACCTATGAGGTTTTATTTCAGTATGCATGCTGAACTCTGATATTTAAATGGTGCTCTAATAAGTGATAATGAAGAAAAAGTGAAATAAAATATTTGCCTAGGATCCCATAATTTGTTAAAGCAGAAAAGTTATGACTGATCTCAGATTTTGTGATTGTGCAAGTCAGACACTAGACAAACCCCTTATCTATGCTGTGGTACCTCAAGGCGACATCTTAAGGTAACCAGTGCTTTCCGATGACGGTGCTAAATACACGATGTGACTGACGTGTGGTACGTCAACAGCAGAGAGGGCGCAGTGGCGAGTTAAAACAGTACTTTTTGGGGAGATACTGTTGCGTTTTCCAAGCTGCCAGGGCCGGTTCTAGGATTTGCGGGGCCCTGGGCCAAAAGGGAATGTGCAAGGCCCCTCTAATTTACATAAGGGACCCCATTCAGGGACACTGCGGGAGGCCCATGGTCCAGCATTTTAGCGCCCGCAGAGTTTTAACTTTCAGCCCACTAGCAATTCTCACACCTTCAGCCGGATAGGTGTGAGAATTTTTAGTGGGCTAAACGTTAAAACTGTAGGGGCGCTAAAATGCTGGACAATGGGCGTCCCGCAGTGTTTCTGAATGGTCTCCTTGCAATTGGGACAATAGGAAGCCTCTCCCTCCCCTAGGCCTCCAGACACCATCCCTGAGAGGCCCGGGGAGGGGACCCCTCCCATGGACCCTAATTGCAAGGAGACACCTTTCTTTTAGTTGGATCGGCAGGGAAACAACAGGACACACGATCGGTGCGGGGGCCCCATGCTGGTAGGCTGAGTGTGAGGCCCTGGGCAGCTGCCCACACTGCCCATGCCTAGCGCCGGCCCTGCAAGCTGCAGTCAAGCTTCCAAACACTGGCCATTCGGAGAATGAATGGTGGCCAGGACTCCTTGATGAATGCAGCAGCCCCGGCCTTGTTCTGCTAAACACAGGTCGTTCCTTTATTAGGTCGAGCTTTAGCGGCAGCGCGCATGCGCTGCTCGCTCTGCGAGGCATGACGTAGTCCAGAATGGAGAGACAAGCTGCCCTCACTCTCCGCCCATATTTTTCATTGGATTTTGTTTGTGTCCTTCGTAAATTCTGTCTTCTGATTGATAATGAGACTTGTTAGTCCCGCCTTATTATGCCATGTCGTCATTTGTATCCTTCCGTGGCTACTGGCCCCTTTACTTCGAGTGTTACATTGTACAGGCGTGTTATTGCAAATTCTTGTTCCCTTTGTGTTCGCGCACTCTGTTAGTTGTTGTGGCAGAGTGTACAGGTTTTCCTGGCTCAGCGCGGCCCTTCATGGACGCCGCTGCTTACTCCCATGTGCCATTGTCCACCCCCACCCCCCTCCCGCATCCATTCCCTTCTTGTTTCTTTTTTATTTCTGTACTGGGGTGCATGGCATAGCTTCTTGAGACAGTGGGACAAGGTGCGGTGGCTAGGATTACCATATCTCTTCGTCATTCATCCATTAATTCACTCAGTGAGTATCAAAGTTTCTCACAGATCTCTTTTGTGCATTTTTTACGAGCAGTTCGTGCTGTTTTGCATTTCTCTCTTTGCACTCTGATGATACCTGTTTTCTAGGGTTTATAACGGGACAAGCGGAAGTACATGTAGCAGAATACAGAAACAATGGCGGGACAGGGTGAGATGCCCACATCTGGCATGAATAGGTGTCACGTGTGCCAAAGACTGATGTGGTACCTTCAGACCCTCCAAGCGACGATAATTCTCTGACTTGAGCCTCTCGCCTTCAGCAATAAATGGATGAGTGCACAACGGGCTGCCGTTAAAGGGACCACGGCTGGCTGAACGGCACCCCATGGTAGCAATGGGCATACTCCGCCTTCATGTGGGTAGGAGAAGTTCCACCTGATCACATATTCACCTAACGAAGACAACAATTTTAGTTCAAGAACACTGGTGCACTAGGCCATACCTGACGCAGGACCCCCCTGAGCTCTGTACCCATACACTATACTCCACGGACAAAGGCACAACTGATCTAATTCATTCTAATCACATAACGCCAGTAGTTGTAGTCTATTGCAATTGTGCGGCAATGGAGGCTGACTGTACAAAATTATGCGGCAAGAAAAGGCAAACTAGGCGGCATAATGCACATTGTGCTGCAGTATTATTCGGCTATGTTGTTTTCAATTGTGTGGCACTGTAGGCAGACTTGATTAAATTATGTGGCAAAGAAAATCAAATTGGGCGGCATAATGCACACTCGCTAATTTGGCTATATTTTTTTAACACACATTCATACTGTCTGAGCGCATTTAACCTAACTAATACCAACTTAACTCTTTAATACAGTAATCATCAACTGAAAGGTGGCCCGTTGACCTTTGAAATGCAATGCCACTGCAAAACCACATGTGTATTTTTTTGTAACTTTTAAACCATTTGAATAACATTTTTTTTTGCAGAATCACATAATTCCAACGGCCCGGGCTCTAACTCGGGTACAATGAGAGGCACACCCCGCTCCCCTTTGCAATGCCTGTCGAGTGTCGACCTGGCTATGGCTGCTGCGAACTTTATCTACATACAAAGTATTTCCTGTGGAGCTAGCAAATGCTTCCAGCTCTCTTTATATCTGAAGTCTACGTCAAGGCGTACGGATCGGTGCACGACTTATCCGTGTAAAAATAAATATTAAATACATAATCAGGTTTACTTCAGATCGCACAGAGAGTCAGTGGTGCGCTGGGACAAAGACCCAGCAAAGTATGCATAAGTAAGGCCAGATTTATGCGTTTAAGGAGTGATGCATAAGCAGTCCAATTAAAATTCTCAATTAGCTCCAAAAATAAAAACCTCTAGATTTACAAGTCCAAAATACTGAGTTAGTCCCGCCTTATTATGCCATGTCATCATTTGTATCCTTCCGTGGCTACTGGCCCCTTTACTTCGAGTGTTACACTGTACAGACATGTTATTGCAAATGCTTGTTTCCTTTGCTCTGTTAGTTGTTGTGGCAGAGTGTACGGGTTTTCCTGGCTCAGCGCGGCCCTTCATGGACGCCGCTGCTTACTCCCACGTGCCATTTTTCCAGCTAGTACTGCCGCCACTACTTCTGGTGCACTACGTGATTTTAACATGGCAGCTCCCACTCTACCAACTCTCTACAACCTATTCCAATATATCGGCAGCGGTTTTCCGAGCACGATTGTTGTAGCGCTCATCATGCATCTTCCCTATGTCCCGCCCCCCCACCCCCATGCAGGCTCTTGTTACTACTTTTGGTAGATTTACTGAAATGCCGTTGTCCAAATTTGAGGTAAGCGCGCTGATTTTCATGCTTGAAATTTCTTTCTTAGCAGTTCTTCAGGGCTGACATACCACTACCACGTATCCCAGCACGGCCGAGCTACCCTGCATTCCCATTGTAGCGCTGCTCTTTCTCCTCACTGTAGCACTGAGGTACACAGTAGTACTGGAGTGTACCCCCTTTGTAGTACTGCATACAATCCTGCTCTAGCACCACTGGACACCTCGAGTGCAGCGCCGTTTCCACCACTGATGCAGCACTGTAGTGCACTACCCTGTACCACTGTCTTGCACTACAATATAGCAGCGTCATTCTCACCAGTCCTGCTCTACACACTTTTTCAGCACAGCCATGCACTACTGAGGTTGCACTGATAAGCATCCTGGCCATGTTGTGTACCCACTACTATTTGGGGGGATCCCCCTGTAGCACTGCTGTGCATCCCAGCCTTAGTAGTGCTATGAACTCTAGAAAGGCGGCGTACTCCGTCTACAGCACTGCTCACCGGAGCATTACCTAGCTCAGATGCATACATGTACCATAGAATGAAAACACTGCTTCTCGCACCACTCATAGTTTCTGTAAGTACTTCTTCTTTAGGCTAAAATTGTTAAATCTCTGCTAGTTAACCATTGCACTCTGTTCATCCATTGTGGTGCCTGGAAGCGGAGACGTGCCCCAGTCTGCGCTGTATACCTCCTGTGACTTGGTTCTGTATTACTGCACCCCTGGAAATGTGTGGTGATGTAAATGTTCTTGGGGACCAGTGCAAACAGGAAGACATGCCTCAGGTACCCTGGTAGGCTAGTAAATGTTTGTCCTATTTAGTGTGCTGTGGCGCATCTTACCCCTGGGCCCCAGTGCCATTGCACATGCTGCACTGATTATACCTATGCCCCTGAATTCGAGATAACTTAAACTGTGACAGGCCCTCTGCCACCTTGAACGGCGTCTGCCAAACAGTTGTGCCTTTTGCAAGGTACCGGTGTCAGGCATAGCGGGTGCTGCAGGCCGGCGATCAGATGTCGGTGTTAAAATGTAGGGCTAGATGGCTGAAAGAGTTGTTTCAGCCTAAAACAGTGCGATAATGTGCCTATTAGTGTCAAAGCTTCCATGTTAAAGAACAGTAGATGTTGCAGCACCCAGCATAATGTGCAGCATGGCTAAATACTTATAAGGTCCCAAAGGCGAGACCGGTTGCATTGCAAATGCTTGTTAAGAATGGAAGCTCCGTAATTAAAGCCCAAGCAGTCTCTAAACCAGAGCAAACAAGTACAGGGGCTCGGAAGCATCCGTGTAAATAAATACCTGGAGGTAACGCGCGCGCGCCATGACGCACCGACCGAGCAGTTAACTGTAACGCCGTGCACAGAGAAGCCAAGATAAGAGTTCAACACGATAAATGCACGTGGAGCTTGCAAAACGCGTTATTTTAAATATAGTCATGGCTGTGTTGAGATGTGCAAGCGTTCAAAACGAATAAACGCCATTCGTGTTTATTAAAGCAGAAGCAGGGTGAAAATAGCGTAATTTATCCACCAACGCACAGAAAGGACTTTCATTGGGCCCAGTATAAAAGTGCCATGCATTGATGGAAGCCATCGAGGATAAGTGTGCTCTTATATTGTAGACATAGCCTTCATAGAGCATTTAAAACATCTGCTCACACGTGTACTTAAAGATTCCAGTCAGCCTTCAAAGCCCCTTCACTTCATGGAAACATATGACGATATTACATTTCTTAAGAAAATATAGACATAAAAAGAACACGTCGGACGGTTTTGGTATACATGTATCAGAAAAATAAAATACTAAAGATAGAAATGAATTATATATATCGGAAGGCGAGAGAAGTGGGCAGCACTGGGACACAGCTGATATCTGTTCGTATAAAAAAAAAAAGCCAAATACTACATCTATACATTTTAACGCGTTGTATTCGAACTGGACTCGGACAGAAATCTCGAGCATCTCGTCACCACCCCCCGATCACCCCCTCCCGCTGTGGCGTCGCTAAGCCTCTGCTCCGGTTTCCATTCACGCCTCCGTCCCACCTGCAGTCGCCCGGCCTGCACGCAGATTGGCAAGTGGCTGCCGGATCCTTCCGGGCATTCCTGCGACGACACTCCATCACTTTTTTCCTTTTCGAAATTGAATGCACTGTCGGAGGCTTTACAAAGGGCAAAGGGCCCGGGGCACCTCCCATGTCTAAAGTATTTTTCAGTTTAGTTTTTGAAGGTGCGCAGCCTCTGAGGGCGGGACCCGGGCAGGAGTTAGTGCTCAGCTGCGCGCCCTTTCTCCACGCTGCAGGCAGGGCGAGGGTGGAAGTCCGCGTGCAGACACGCGCCTCTCTGCACCACCATTACAAGGCAAGCAGGCAGGCCATAACCAGAGAACAGTTGCAAGTGTAATTAATTTTGGAGTCACAGGCAACATGATGTGCTCCTTTTCCTCTATCATAAAGACCATCTTTTGCTCCTTTTTTGCAACCTGTTCCGCTGGTTGCGATATTAGTGGTATTTTGAGGCAGCTTCCAAACAGGCCTTTGTGTAGCTCTAGCCCTTTAACAAAGACTTCAGAAAAGACATTGAATACTTTTAGTGCACTAGACGGAGCGCAAGTCCAACAAAAAAAATTCTGTAGAGTTGTAAAGTTCTATAAAGTTCTGGAACTTTTCTGGGCCAAACTACAAAGGCGAATAATGCAGTGCGAACAGCTGTTCCCACACAGGCTGGCGTTCACCGCAGTGGGGTGAAATCTCAATGGTTAGCGATTCTTCCAAGCAATCGACACACAGGGCCTGGTACAATAAAAGCGGAGTGTAGTCGAGCGCCAGGGATAAAGTAGACGCACTTTAACATCCTGCAGTTCCAGTCACCACATTCTGAAGAAAAGAGGAATCCAGTGAAACAGGGGTGTGGGGGGCAACACAGCAAAGCCTCTGGTAGTTGAAGATGTGGGACTCGGGTCCTTTCTTCGCATAAAATGGTGATTGCACTCAGCACATGATTCAATTATTCCACTAAAAGAAGTTGTGTTGAACCGTGTAGCAACGGAGTGCAGAGATTAACTTAAACTTTCTCTGAACCGCCAGGCGCGCTCACTTTCAGGGTATATTTTGCCTGTTAATAGCAAACTTCAACATACATAAAACTAGAACGATGAAAGATTAACAGGACCGTCGGCAGAAACCCTTCCCCACACCTTAATCCAATGCACACTGAACTGTGCGTTCACCCTTGTCAAGTGCATGCAACTGCACAAGGCTTGACGGACAATTCAACCCACCTCATGGACTTGACAAAATACTTCAAACGGCTACCACAAGGTGCATTACCTAGTCACTAGAGAGTGAGCTCACGCTCAAAAGACCAG
The DNA here is from genome assembly GCA_963921515.1 of Calotriton arnoldi. Classification (NCBI taxonomy): domain Eukaryota; kingdom Metazoa; phylum Chordata; class Amphibia; order Caudata; family Salamandridae; genus Calotriton; species Calotriton arnoldi. The sequence goes on along the minus strand of CAWUFW010000493.1, from coordinate 782,578 downwards.
CATTCACTACACATTCCACAGTGCGGATGTCACGTAACTGTGAACACAAAACTTTTCAGAGCCTACTCTCACTGCCCTTGATCCAGTGGGGTATTTACTCCTGATAAGGCGGGAGTAGAGTCCTATCAATTGCAGGAATGGTTGTGTGAGCACAGTGTGGCACCTTATTTGCGGTCCAATGAGATTGTATTTTATTTTATTGCTAATGTATTTTGAGGCTCTTCCATGAATGCATATGTGGGAGACGCAGAGGACTTAATGAACTAGTGTTGACGGACAGTCAGTCAGGCGGTTTAAAGTGTGGGTGATGATGTCCAAGGACTAGCAGGATACTGGCAATGCATTTTGTAGCTGGGTTCTGTCAGTGCTTACACTAGCAATAATTAAAAATCGACTTTGAAACACCTCCCTATATTCATGCCCTTAACTTTAAATGCAAAATCACTGGTTGATTTCTCAACAATGACTCTGAAAACCCCTTAAGGTAATTATGCCAGCGATACAGTCCCCAGGTGCATTTTACAGGCTTTCCTTCATTGCCATTCCCTAAGATTATTTGTTTTTTCCATATGTTGTGTTTCTGTAGTTTTATTTTTCATGTAACATATGAGTCTTGTATAGTACTTCCTGTAAACTAAGTCTCCTTTTGGTGTCTGGGTGAGTTCAGGTTGTCAGTGATTTTTTTTCACAGGGCACAATTGAGAGGCTAGGAAGGCAGTACCAGTTTCTCACAGCGCTCATCAGTATAAAAGTGCCATGCATTGATGGAAGCCATCGAGGATAAGTGTGCTCTTATATTGTAGACATGGCCTTCATAGAGCATTTAAAACATCTGCTCACACGTGTACTTAAAGATTCCAGTCAGCCTTCAAAGCCCCTTCACTTCATGTCCAGGCTAGGTGCCCATTTAATCCTTGACCTTCCTGGAGAGCACACAAAGTAATGGTCACATATGTATCAACTGTAAGTGTGTGTGTGTATGTGTGTGTGCATGGTGAAGGGGAAGTGCTATGTGAAAGTACATGTGGAAAGGCACAGTGAAAAATCAGTGATGAAGAAGAAGGAGATGAATTGTAAGACATGCAGATGGAGGAATTTCAGAAAGAGATGTGGTAAGAAAAGTGCATTTGTGACTACAATACAATGAAAGATTGCAGAGGAAAGAGCTGTGATTGGGACAACACGGGAGACAGACAGTAAGAGCATCCTCCATTCCACAGACCTTTCTAATGTTTAATTCACAATCCCATATTTCCATAACTCATTTTCAATTCAAATGAGTCACAACAATACCATTATTGTTATTTATTTACCTTACAATGAATCAAAATCAGTGCTGACGAGCGTCGGAAAAGTCAATAGGTTTGTCTTATTTTAGGTGTTTGTTTTGCGATATGCCTAGATGCACTAACCAAAAAACTCATAAAGAGGCACCCATGCTGGTCAGGTGGCATGCGTTGTCAAACACAGGATTCTATTTCAAATGTTTTAGGCCCAGTCCTTAATTACATAGGCCACTCCCCTTGAAAAGTATTCCTAGTTAAGCTTCTCTGGCTGTTACCCGTTAAGAGACCTCCTCACCTTTTTCATCACACTTAAAGCACCTGATGCTGGTATGGCTGCTACGGAGTTGTGGATGGTTGGAAGGTGCGCTATGACATTTTTGCAGTAAGGAGTAGAGGGTGACAGCTGCCTATAGTGGAAGTGGATGAAAGCTACAAATGCTGAAGGTTGAGCTCATAGGAAGTGGGGTTAAACACACACTTGTGAAGACTTGGGCTACAGTTGGATGTGCGGACTACAGGTCGCATCTGGACTTTGAGTATCATTTTTTTGAGTCAAGGAAGGTGGCTCACGTATTGACATTGCTGATGAAGGTGACTAACATAATTTGGGTGCAGTAAGTTTGATCAGTGAGGACAGAGCACTATGCCCACATTGTGGAGGGCAGCCTATATTTATGACATGTTTCTTGCCATCAATAACAAAAGGAATGACTTTCCACAAAGCCCCAAGCTCTAGGCGACTCTATTAAGGCAATAGGATTGGAGTTTCATAAGCAAGCGCTACAGTGGAATTCATTACTACTCTCAGCAGCCCCCGGTTCTGGGCTATAAGAAATTTAATATGACATAGCACTCTCGATTTGGATACAAAGATTGGCTTTTGAAGGAATAGGCAGCAACGGCGGCCTCTGTCAAACTTAAATATTCAAATCAAGTTTTCCCTTCAAAAATCATCATGACCCGGAAGTTAAAAACTTGAACGGGGATCTAAACAGTGCGACGATTACATGTCATTACTCGCAATCTGGGCAACACGGATGCCCCGCCTTGATGGACCACAGCAAGTTTCCCAAGTAAGTTTTTCCTTGAATGGCCTTGATCACATATATCGTATCGCTGTAATTTTGTCAGCGAGTGCAGCACCCATGGCACGCTTAGGGTATGCCGAGTGTTGCAAGCTTGGTAAAGCATGCTCCCCTTTTTTCTGAACGACTTGAAAGTCTTTGTTTTTGCCGGTATTCAAAGATACGCTCACAGGCTGCGCAATATAGTTTTCGGTCACAAAAAACAAACCTATTAATACGTTTCCAAACGTATCAGCACGTTTTTTTTGGGAATGCGCACAGTGCGATTTTTTATATATATTTTTTGCTATGCTTGGACCAACAAACGAAATGGTACAGCTACGGATTGCCTAACGCTGCCATCAGTTTCACTAAACCCAATAAGCGGGAACTTAAAAATGCGTTACGATAAACATGGTCGTGGGTCAAAGGCGATATTGGACCATCAGTGCTTTCTTTAAATACAGGAGCATGTATGCCAAACGACATCTTTTCTTTACGTAAATCAACACAGAACAGGCGCACAGCTACCAATATGTTTTTCCCCAAAAAACGCTAAATCAACAATAAGCAGGCACAGCAATCATTACAAACCTTTCGGTTTGTTTCATCTTCAGATCTCAAAAATTGATGTTTTCCCGTATAGAAGAGATGCGAGTAAGGAGAATAAATTTGCCCATAAAAGTAAGTCCTCCAACTAACAACACAGGGCTTTCTCAAACGTCTATTGAATTTCATAAGACACACTAACTTTACTGGACTTTTTCTGATGCTATCTTGATTTTAGAGTGGTGCCATTGGTGGCAATTGTCACTGGACTGTGAACTGTGGCTATTATAAGCAAGGATATTGAAGTGCCCACAAAAGACAGAGGTAATGGAAGTGGGTTGTGTGAAATTGAATAAGTGGAGCGGGAGTGAATGATAATGGAGATTGATTTTTAAACTTGAGTATTCTTCTTTTTTCTTTAATTTTTAGCTCTCCAAGTGTTCTGTGTCTTGAGGAGAACCCCTCAAGAAACTTATTTGGGTTTAAACGCGTCAACAGTTTTTCTATTGGCCAAATAGGTGTTCATGTCGATGTGCTACCACTTCTGCTCACAAACCAATTCTCTCTTGTTATAAAATAATCAGAGTGAGCGCAGTAGGGTCACTATTTGGCCACTACCTCTGAAAGTATTTAGAAATACAACCAAGCGAGATACTAGCCAGAGGTATTTTTTTATATTAATGTGGTTGCAAAACACATACAGAACCTGAGCTATATATGTGTTGCATGTCAATTTTCTTTAATGTGACGTATTTGTGTATTGAAAATGTATTGTGTCATTTAATATGTATGTCTATTATTACTTGTTGTGATTTCAGTGTATGTCCAATTATTCAAAAAGTGTTGCATGTACCAAAACAAACATTTCTAAATGAATTAAATTTAAACAAAACAAAAAAATCAAAACTACAGCAAATAAAATCATGTTTTTCAGATCATAGTGATTAGTTTATGTGATCTCTGAATGAAAGTTTGAGTGACTGTATATCAGTACTGGCATTTCTTATCGTGTTATCAATAATCTGAAGGCAGCCATTAAGATTTTTAGCATGTGGTATAAAGCACTACACATTATACTTAGGATTATGCCTAGAAGCAATTAGAAGCATCAAACTATACAAAACAATGATGTGGAGGAATAAATACATTCACATTAACAATAGGACACATTCAATTGATCCTATTCTATGGTACACAATCCCATTCTATTTATTTTTATTCATAGTAACTCATATTCCAAATTGGAACAATTAGTGAATTCTTTTATTTGTTCTCAAATTTGTGCAGACACAAAACAATACATAAAAATTGCACAAACAATGACATACAATCACTTAGTATTGTACATAATCCTATATTTCTTCCTACACCCCAATTTTGGGGTTTCGTGTTTGCTCTGTAACTAACAGCAATCCACTGTGAGGTAATCCTATACACACATGAGGTTCAAGCTACACCTCTGAAACCATTTCACAGTGTGTATGTAAAATTTCAACACAAAGTTGTTTTCAATGGACTCCTCTATGTTCAGGCAGTCGAAGCGTTTCAGCCCTTACATCCGGGCCTCATCAGGACAAGGGTATGAGGAACAAACATTGCCCCACAAGGATAGTGCTAAACATCAAAAGCGCGGTCCGCATAACCGGGACAATCTTCATGGGTATAACATATTACTTCAAGTTGGAAGCACGCTGTGTCTTCATAGGAACAGCATATCCTCTTCTGCGCACTAGGCGTCATATAATTACACCCCCCATAAATGGAGTCAATCACCACGTTGCCCTCTTGGCGTGCTACACTCCGTCGCTGACGTGGACCCACGTCTCCTCCAGATAGCTCCTTTCACGACAGATATAATGCATTCCCACCAGCATGATACCATCTCCCAAGGTCACCCTCATCGCCATTTTCCCTCATCCACGTGAGACAAACACTTTTTTTATTCACACCTGTGCACATTTTATTTATACTCTGGGTCCTGTCTTGAATTAAAACATTGCACAACCATGCAGGTGCAAACTATCTCTAACAACATAGATATCTATAGAATGATATGACCTTTGATCTTTCACTGACATCAAGGTACCTTAATCGGATTGCACCTTTTGTTCATCTGCATCAAAGTGCTTTACATGTATGAATATCGCGAATGTACCATTCTTCCGAAAAATGTAAAATCCTTCTATGAACTCAATGTGATATTCACGCCTAATTGTTTCTGTATTTATTCATACACAAAGAAATGCATTATAATAATTGTATAACGGTACAATGATTCATCTTTTGCACAGCCTTTCCCTATCCCCATCAATTTAACCCTCCTTTCTGACTATACATTTATTTCTTTTTACCACTGTAAATCCCAGTTTGAAAATTTAATAAAATATGTTGAACACAAGGGTCTGGTTCATGAACCTCTACATTGATCACAAAGCTTCCAGTGGGGGTGGCCCAAAATACTTGTGAACACTACCACTCCACTAAACACCAATCAAACAAGCATTGGCAGCACAATATCCTTGGTGCAACAACATTAACTGTTGCATGGTTAAACACTTATAAGGTCCCAAAGGCGAGACCTATTGGCTATGCCAATGCTTGTTCTAATTCGAGTGATAAAAAGATTTAGAGACTTGTTTGCTAGAGTTTCTGTCGTGAGGCATTTGTTACCAACCTGAATTTTACCTTTAGTGTTAAAAGCCCTTCAAAGTCATCCCCACTCCACTTTCATCTGCTGATCTTTTAAATTCTTAACTATGAAGGTATTTTCTTCTGTCGGGAATTACTTCAGCATGAAGGATGAGCGGGATTAGTCCTTTGCAGTGGGAGCTCTGTGTTTGTTTACTGAGTAAGAAGGCGTGATTTAAAGGCCTCCTCCGTCTTTTGCTGGTAAGATTGCTTCTGCGGCGCATAGTGATAAGCCTTTTCCAAGGATTTAAAGCGTCCAGACATGACTGAGGTCACATTTCGAAATACAGGAAAGTATGGAATGCGGTAGAAAACAAAACAAAACACCTTGCACAAATTACGGAGGTGCAACTCGGGTCCAACATATGCTCTCGCTTGAACTGTACTAAGGTGTGTGTGGAAATAAGGAAGCTATTAACAAGAAAACAACCCCTTCGATGCTCAGGCCATACGATTTTGGTGGCACGCAGCAGCCCGAACTGTCTGCTTTGCTGCTGAGAAACGGGGCTTCCGGCTACTGTGCAGCGCACTCAAGTTTCTTAGGCCCATGCGTGAGTTGCTATTCCAATCCACGTTTTAGCTTTGCATTCTGGGACGCGTAGTCCTGAATGTAAAACTGCTCAACATAAGAGAGAGCTGCACACCTGAATTCCTGCTGCCTCCTGCTCCGGCTAGAGTGTCAGCCACCCCCTGAGATGACGACAGCGCCCCCGGAGACCAGGTGGTGACGGTGAGGGAGCGCAGGCGACGCCTCCTTATAAACAGGTGCTAATTACAGAAGCCAGCGCATGGAAAGCTGGGCCGGCGCCCAGATGGAAAATCTGACTATTATTATCAGTCCGAAATCATGAGAGACCTCCGGTGCACATCTGTAGAGACAGTGCCCTGTCACTGTGACCTGTGGTGACTCCAAGGCCGCAGCCTAAACACGCTCTGCCCCTGACGCCACGTGTGACATGCAGCGGTTGAAGTGTATAAACAAGCACGGAATCGAAACGGACGAGCGGGGGCGAGCGCGGCAGGCTGCTCAGCTGACCAGACGCTCGTGCGTCATGGCCTTTTCCCCGCACGGCCGGCATATGTTTCCAATTATCGTGCACGCGTCTGGGCAAGATAATGGGAAACAGATGTCGGCCCTGCGCGCGTAACCGCCCGAAAAAGGCCACGACGCACAAGCGTGTGGTCAGCTTTCGAAACCCCTTACTTAAAGTCTCGCCAGAGCAGCGCTTGCGCGCTACTCGAGGCTCGACCTAAAAACTACGCTGAGTGACACACAATTAAGTAATGGAAGTTCAAATGGCTAAAACAGAGCAGAAGAGACATGGGAGGTCAGGGATCTAGACTACGGAACGCCCAGAACCAAAACCTGGAGCAGGGTCAAACCACACCACATGCCGTTCGAGAAACACTTGAAGAGCAAACTTGCTTACATCTAGGAAACTCCATACAGATAAGTGTTCACAACTGAATAGCATTGAACCTTACAAATCAGACTCTAGCAACCCACATGCTTGCTCGAACTAGACTTTTCCGACATGCTCTTTAGCACTTTGAGATACCCAATAGGAACATGGAGCACGTCATAATATTCCTAACCCAAGTAATACACTTGCTAATCATACCAAACTGTTGGACAGCAGTGGTTGGATGTAAGATATACATTAGATGTAAATAGAAAAATCCCATAGCTGACAAAGCAGAATATCAAGAAAGTCAGGGAGCCAGGATAAGCTACAGTAGAATTCCATGCAACAGAACCATGATGCATATGAGAAGTTTAGAGATAGACATGAAGAATCCAACCCGAGATAATAATCATGATTCAAATTTAACAAACGCACATTTAAGCACGCAAACGAGCGTGCACATACACATACATACACAGACACACACAAGCATCTGCTTTATGTAGAACACATCATGTTGCAATAAAATGTTCTTTAGAACGTGTTCCACTATTTTGTGGAGCTCAGTTTGTGCTATATTAAAAACCTATATTAAATACAAAATTAAATTAAATATTAAGCACTTTACTTGGTTATAGCTATATGCAATGCAGTTATCATTAGCATACACCATAGCATTTAGATAAGTATGATTTACTTCCAAGAAGAACATTTTGAAAAGCCTACTGTAGCATATTTTAGAAATTTTAATAATACTAGGGAATCCTCTCAGACGTAGGTCTGAAAAATGTCGGTATAACTGGAGTGCTAATAGTAATATTGCTAGGCTGCAACAATATCAGTGGTATCTGCAACTACAGAAATGTATACCTTTCTTGTTCAGCACATCTGGCACTTTAGAACATTTGACTGGTAACAAAAGAGCGCTAGCAGCAGAGAACCACAACTACTGGCCATTGATACCATGGATGACTCAAAGTATGTGTAATAGATGTTAATGTGAAATTCAGATTTTCCACAGTAGGGGTGGGTAGCAAATCATGATATTATTAAAGACACAGAGGCTGATATTATGCATATCCTCTTTATTGTCAGCTCACAGCAGCAACTAGAACAAACATTTAGAACGTAGAATAAGAATCCTTATAACATTCAAATCCCCATAATATATTCCCATGACAGGCAGCCATCTTTCTTCTTTTTTGCTGCGAAATGAAAGAACACAGTTCCATTTTCAATCCTGAAGCATCCATAAATTGGGAATAAACTTTTTTTCCCAAACTCTTCTGATCTTCTTATTTACTTCCTAATGTCACTCCCTTCTAGAACACAAAAAACATATTATAGGATGGGCAGAACAGAGCGAGGGATAATATCAGCCTCTGTGTCTTTAATAAAATCATGAATTTCTACATATCCCTGCTGCCGAAAATCTGAATTTTATGGCAAGGCACGGAGGCCAATATTATGCATATTTAAAGCCATGCCATAATGTTCCTCAGAGCACATTCTATTGGTTTAAAATAAAATTTCTTAAGCACAGAATCTGATGACCAATCTGCTGCAGCTAAGATACTACTCAAACCACCTCCTGTCACCAAAGCCTTGGAAGCCATTGACCCTCTTGCAGAATGAGCTCCAAACCTTGCAACATCAATTCATGCCTTCTTCATGACCTCTTTAACGTACTTAGCCAGCGTTGGAATAGAGACAGGTATTAACTCTGTTTCTCCTTTTCTCCTTAAATTCTCCGTTCTCCTTTCATATTCAGGCAAACACTTAACCACACACAACTTCCTGTTATCCTCCAAAGCTGGATAAGCAATAGTCTGAGACATACTCTTAGTCCTTTTCCTAATATTGAAACAAACTCCCTTTGGGAAATAACTTTGTGATGTTACCTCCAAGGACTTAACATCTGACACCCTTCAAAAATAAATCAGACAAAGAAGCATGACCAATTTGAATGACAAACATTTTAAATCTAAAAACTCATAGTCCGTCCAATTAGTCAATTCCATTAATAGTAGATCTAAGTCCCATTAAGAAGAGTACTTTGGACCCAGAGGTGTCCTCAATAGCACACCCCTCAACATTTTCACCACATCATGCTGTCCCACAGGCAAACTATTCACCAACTCGTGTCCTGCTGAAATTGCAGACCTACTAATATTCACAGAACTCTATAAATTCCCTTTTAAGAAAACCTCTGTCAAAAAATTAACCACATCTCCCACAGATGCTAAAATGGGATCCAAATTCGTGAAACACACCAACAAACCCTTTCTTCCATGCCAAATTTGTATATCTTAGCTGTTCCAGGAGCCCAGGACTCCTTGATGAGTCTCAAAGCTTCTGACGATAAGCCAGACACTTGCCAAGCTCTCCCGAAATCAACCATCTCATCAATCTCAACTGCCCCTGTAAAACCATATCGTGTCCCTACCCCATTGCATCCACTAACAGATCCAAAACGTTTGGCAGAAGAACAGGATCATCTATCAATAACTCCATGACATCTGGATGCCACACTTAGGATAGCCAAAACAGAGTTACTAGCACAATTTCCGCACAGTCTCTTCTCACTTTCAACATCAACCTCTGTATCAACGCAAAAGGTGGGAATGCATAACTGCGAGCAATTCCCCAATGTTGCAGAAATGCATCCACTGCTTCCACCTCTGGATCTGGCCACCTGCTGTAATATCTACATATTTGAGCATGTACCCTGTTCGCAAACAACTCCACCATTAACAGACCCCATCTGTTGTCTGACGCCCGGAACACTTTTCTGTTCAACATCCAATCGCTGAAATCCCTTAACTTCCTGGAATTCCAATCTGCCACCATGTTGCTTAAGCCCGGTATGTACTGAGCCTAATCCATAATATCCTTGTTTAGACAAAAATGCCAAAACTCCTTTGCCAAGTCCGCTAAAGCCTTTGATCGAGACCCTCCTAACTTGTTGCCATACCTCACTGCAGTCACATTGTCCATCTTTAGTAATACACAACATTTCATCTGATTCCTGACAAAAGTCTTTATCTCAAAAGAACCTGCCAACAACTCCAGATAGTTGATATGCATTTCCTTCTCCTGTAAGGTCTACTTTCCCCCTGTCACAAGAGAACCACATCTTGCTCCCAAACCTGAAGGCTGGCATCCGATTCTATTACTATATCCGGAACCTCGCCAAAAAAGGCCCTTCCATTCCAGACTTCATAATTTTCTAGCCTCCACTTCAGCTCCCCTGTCGTCTCTATATCCATCTGCACCCTCTGGGAATACCTCATCCCTTTGTGTAGATACTTGGCCTTCAACCACTGCAAAGCTCGGTAATGTAGCAGGGCTGGATAAATTGCCTGCATTGATGCTGATAATAACCCTAGCAGTCTGGCTATTTGACACAAAGTTATCCATTTGCACAACATCCTTCTTATCTCCTTGCGAATCTTCTTCACCATTTCCAGTGGTAATTTCAACACACATTCCGACGTCCGAATCTGAAATCCCCAAAACAACATCTCCTGGGCTGGCTCCAGACAAGATTTCTTCCTGTTCACTACAAACCTAAGATCTTCTAACACCCGCACAGCTAGCTATGTATGCTCCCGTGCCAACTCCTTATTCTCTGACATTATCAAACGTATACAATTAACCAGACACCTCTCGTCCGAAGCCAAGTCACAATAGGTCTCATCACCTTGGTGAAACACCAGGGAGCCGAAATTAGACCAAACGGTAGACTTTTGAACCTCCACATCACCACTTGCCATTGGAATCTCAGAAAATCTCTCTGCTCCCTGCAAACGGGGACCATAAATTAGGCATCCTTCAAATTTAGACTTGTCAACCAGACTCCTTTTCTCAACAGATCTCTAGGCATATAAATCCCTTCCATCTTGAAGTGATTGTACTGAACCCTATTATTAAATTACCTCAAGTTTATTATAGGCCTCATTCCTTTGTCTTTTTGCTCTACCAAAAAAATATTGCTCACAAAACCCAACAATACATTTCCTGTCCTCTCTATAGCTCCTTTCTTCACCAATTCCTCTACTACCTGACTTACCATCCTCTCATCCTCATTTGAGAATCTTAGGGCTCTCTGCCAACTTTTCTAAACCGGCACCTGTACAAATCTATTCAATAAACCTGCATGGTCTGCAAGACCCAAGGATCTGCAGTCATCTCTTTCTATCTGTCTAAAAAACGGGCGAGTCTGCCACCCATTTTTCTTGGGCTACACAAAGGGTCTTTTCCCAGACATACTTTATTGTCCTCTTGCACTTCTGTCTCCCCTAGATCTTCCTCTTCCCCTCTGCCTCTGGGGATAGAATCCTATTGTTTGATATCCAGAGGATCTATATCCACGCAAGAATGATGCCTGTGTGATCCTAAATCCAAGGCCGGGGAATCAACCCCGCATTTTCACGCCCTTGCCAAAAACCTTCCTAATATCTTTGTGTGCTTTCTGTATGGAGTTAAAAGCACTGGCATAACTTGCCATTTCTTTCCCAAATTCATCTCCAAAAAGCAGGCCTTTTGCCTCTTGCCTTGGCTCCCTATTTGCAAACTCTGCTAACTTTGGATCAATTTTCATTAGGAGCCATTTTCTACGCTCAGAACACAAAGCTGCATTAGTGTTTCCCAGCAAACACACAGCTTGCTGTACCCATTGGCACAACCCCAAGACACCCACAGCAGTGTCCTGTAAATATGCTTTCTCAGATGTGTCGAAAATGTGGGTTATGGCACCAACTACAAACAAACTATCATGACAACCCTTAAAATCATTGTCCGGACCTCTTCTGGGGTCTCGCCCTGACTTGTTCAAAAAGGTCAACATATTGCTGTCAAACTTGGGTGTAAATGCCGCCTTATTGGCTAACGAAGGTCTTGAACACTCTGAACAAAGCCTAGTTCTAACCTCCTTAGGCATCTTCTGCCTAATCCAATACTCCACATATTCTACCACATGATGTGCTGAGACCCACTGCGGAGACAAAGGATGCTGGATGATTTGAGGGTCAAACATATAGTTCCACAAATAATCCTTGATTCGATCAACCTGATCCTTTCCTTCAAAAGATCTTACTCCTTTTCTTGTCAATCTCCTCATCATCCGTGTCCTCCAAATCTAAAGAACACAATATCACCACGTCACCACTGCTGGATGACTCGTCACAGGTCACTGCTCTGTGACTCCTTTTTATGGCCTTTATAGCCTTCTCATCCAACTCCATCTGAGTTGCCCTCTGATTTGTCTTTGGACTGTAGTGTCCTTTAGTCTTAATACCTTACTCTTTCTGCAGATACTTTCTTTTTTGTGTCACCTTACGACCCTCATTTTATCCACCTGCCTTAACAGCAGCCTCTTCCACAGACCAAAATTCCTCCTCCTCATTCTTATTACCACCAAATTTCCCATCCAGCTTCTTCTAATAGTCGTCTAACTTCTTTCCCAATTGGGTTGCCAAAGTAGAAACTGCCTTACTAACACACTTGGCATATAAACTCTGCTCTGATGCACTATTACTCTCCATACTGTCTAATAAAAATTAGCAACTAACTCCTTTCCTGATATTCAATAATTTCCTATATTATTTAAAATTTGAATTCTCTTAAACCAAATAAATCTTCATGTCCCTCACAAAACCTCATAAACCAGCATTCCTCAGTGGCTCCACCGCTGCAAAGAGTTGACGCGAACTGCGAGGAAAAAGAACGACTGTGCTAACCCCAATTATGGCCCACCCTAAGGGCATAGGAAAACACAAAGACTCTCCCTATTCAAAATTGCCGTCCGCTTCCAAACGAGAGTAGGGCAGCCGCTCAAGTCCAAACCTCTTGCCCACGTGCTAGTAAATCTTACTTAGAACTGACCTCCTACAGGTACATATAAGCCCGTAATGCTCTTAATGCTTCTGATCTTTAAAAACACACATAGGCTCGCGCCCTCTCTGCATGCAAGAGCACGCATAAATGAATCCGACTCCGATCCGAATCCTTACTTCACCGACGCCGCACACGTCTGTCAGTCAAACAGAACAGTCCACGCGTGCGGCCTAAAAACTGCCTTTTACACCACACCTGAACCGCTGATGCCTATTAGCGTCCAACAAATCCAATATTATATCATAAACCTAAATTGTAAGCCTCCACACCGGTAGGAAAATGGGTCCCCAATACAGAGTCGTCCTAACTGCCTGCATGCGCCCGCGACTCTAACCCATTCAGGGAGCCACAACTGTTGCACGCCCAACAAAAGTATGGCGTTTCTCTGCTCCCTGTTTCACTTACAATGTCTTCATCACTGCAGTCAAACTGAATAGGCCACTAAACTTGCCGCACTGGCCTCAAGCTTACTCCCCAGGTACCAGTCCTCCTAATCCTGGACTCCACACAAGCTGACGCTGTAAAACAGACATATCAATTAACCCATTCTCCATGAAACTCTTAACATATTATGTATACTGCTTGCACCCTTGAGAGTGAGCAACAACAAAGAAGGAAGATGGCTTCCCGTCATGGGAATATATAATGGATTGGAATGTTATAAGGATTCTTATTCTAAGTTCTAAATGTTTGTTGTAGTACTGCTGAGAGTTGGCAATAAAGAGAATATGCATAATATTGGCCTCCGTGTCTAGCTATAAAATCCTTACACATCTGCTCTTTCTACCCATACTCGTGGGAGGACAGGGAGAGCAACCCATTAAGGAACCACAACAGTGTTCAAGCTGAGTTCAATTACATTATCACTACTGGAGAAGAGTAACCCTTTCTAAAGCAGCATGTAGGTGAAAGATGCAATTGGAGTGGTGTAATTTGGGCTCCACCCTCACACGTCCTAAATACGCAATACATATGTGCACTTAGCACTACATACTTGTGTGTCCTAACGTTATTAATGTAAAGGGTTGCACTTAAATTCAATATTGAAGTGCATTCACAGTCGAATTAGAAATTCATATACACTGTGTACCTTAACTTTATTAAAATGAAACATAGGCTTTAGAGATATGACAAACCATCCTCACACTATTAAAATGTATTTGCATTAGAAATGAGAGAGATTTATGTAAACGTGTCCACTAATGTTTTCGCATTGGTATTCATAATGCAGTTCTTAATCAAACTTATATTTATGCATTCAAAGTAACTTTACATTTACTTAAAGTGTAAAATGAATTTAATGTTGAATTCATGTACTTATATGTGTCATTCATTTGTAGTTGTATGTTCATAAGTAACACGTATTCATGTGCACCATTGAATAAGACGCTTAACTTGACTCAACTAGGACTGTATTTTTTTCTGTATAAATACTGTTTTCCACTCTGGCTTTGGCTTGCGTGTCTTTTCCTTGCAGGTACATTCACATGAGTTTGTTAGTTTGCGAATCGATGTAACTTTGTACTAGCAATAGAAGAAGAAGGCCCTGAGAAAGAACATGGAGAGCCAGAGCGTGAACTGCAGTAATGTATCAAAGTATCGCTGGTGACCAAGGACAATATCGTTCTCAGGACTGGCCTAGGAGAATCTGCTAATGTTGCAATTCAGAACGTGAGAAAGGAAAGAACAATGGAACTCCTGATGGTGTGATCAGTGTGTGTTACCCAAATGATTATTGTGGTATTAACTAGTGTTCTCACAGATTCATTTTGGCCACTTTTGCCTTGGACTTTGAGAGGTACAGACCTCTATACTTACACCTTAGATTCTTTGCTGAGTGTGACTTAGGCTAACACGTATTCCCTATCTCTAGAAGACTATAAACAAAGCTTCTGAAATGCTAACACCTTCCCACGTACTTTTCACATTTTTCTCTTTTTCACAGTTCCCTGACTATTTGAGAATCCTTTAGAATAATCACCCTTAATAATTTCAGTTTCTAAACTAGATGACTTTAGATATTAGTCATGTTTAGGAGAGAAGATCGAAGACTCTTCTCTGAGCTTCAGATTCTGCTGTTAATTCTTTGAATTGCTGTGACTGAACTTTTTCCAGAGGTTTGGCTATCCAGTTGTTATTCTGTAACTTTACAGTATGGTATTAAGATTCTTTACATTAACCCGACTGCTAGCTTGTACTAAACATTTTGACCCTATTTACGGATTACTGGTCCTTATTGTGTAGCCAAATGGGTTACACTGTTAATTATATATGTTTGACCAAATGCTAAATCCCATCATTTCTCAATCGCCTAAAAAGATCCATTGGATAACCAATGGTAAGAGGTTCACCCGGTGCTGGATCACATTTAAATGTACATTTCACCAACATCGTGCAGGTAGGAATATAAGTGGCCTAGTGAATTGCACCATGAGCTCATAAAATTCTTTAACCTCCAAAATGGAGAATACCATCATAGAACTTGGCCAAAAGGGTAGGGCGGGAGAAAGCCCACGTGAGCAGTTGTTGGCATGCCAGAGTTAAAAGAAACTGTTTAAAAGAGGGTACCAAACTTTGTATTTCAGCGTCAATCACTGCCTATAATCCAACACACTTGACTGCAGTGTTCCGCAGGTCCTCAAACTGGGCTGGTAATTTCTTCACAGAGTTATCTTTTGTGAAACTGACTACACCTTCCATTGCTTCACTACAACTACACCTATCAAAAAACAATCAAGGATAGGGTGCGACAGTTAAACACACATACTTGAATATGTGCTCATAAAAGATCATTTTACTTGCTTCTTGTCTACCAACACATTACCAATTTTTATGCTGCATACTATATCAGAAGCCATATTTGTCTCTTCGTTTAACAATTTTAACCCAAATTCTATTTCTCAAGGCCTGGTGTCTGCATGTTTTCTGAAAAAACACACATTCATAGGACTGTGATGAGGGCATCATCACTACTTATCAATCTCCCTATCACTGAGGGATTAGTCCCGTCCGAGCTCATTGATGAAAAGGTTGTGTTTCTCCCAATGAAAGGTAATCTTAATTTTGACACCCTGACCAATTATGAGAGCACTGCCTGCTATTGCTATATGTCTAGAAAAGTAGCATGAGTGCAGCTCCAAAACCTTCTAGATTCTACCACAGGCATATTTCCTTCAGGTCTCGGTTTCGACCCCAAAAAGGAATCCAGACAGCTTTTATTAACTTCTTAAATGATGTCCTTTGGATAGAGGATGAGGGGCAGTCTACGCTGGAAGTCAAGCAAAAACTCCCTGCTGCCTTTCACTGCATGGACTATGATATTCTTTTGGAAAATACAGCCATAGTGTATTCCATGACTCCTACCATCACCTGACTTTCAGGATGTTGCAAAAAGTGAAAATTGTTTCTTTCCAACAGTGTCAACAAATCATGTGGTGTCCCACTAGGCTCTTCCATTTCTCCAACACTCTTCAATCTATATTTAGTTCCCTTGCTTGAGATCCGAATTGAGTACCTGTCATATGTTAGCTACATCAGGATATATGCTTAGGTTTCACTAACCTCCCATGACTTAAATATTTTACAACAATGGGTAAGCTCAGTAAAACACTACTCCTGTGAATGTGGTGAATTTTACTTTGCCCGAAGAAATATGAAGTTCTGTAACTTCATCCAGGATGAAGTCTCACTTTATATGTCCCATTCCATGCAGCTGGATGTCCCACCCAACATACACAGCACATCAGAGTGCACAGTATTGTGATTCCCGCCTGTCACTCAGGGCTGCCTCTCCCCGAGTGGTAGCGCGGAAAACACAATAGTCAACACTCTGCTAAAAAACGTAATTTCCTGTCCCCACTGCCAGACTCCCATCATGAGAATTCCAGCAGCAAGGAATTAAGTGGAACACTGTGTTGCTCCTACAATGGTAAGTGGTTGCGGGTGCGCAAACTTCCAACACTGCACAGCAGCAGGAACTTTCCCGCTGCAGTGCAGAGCCACTTTTTTGGCACAATAGTTTTAAAAATTCACTTGCTTTGCAGCAGCTCAAGGAGCTGGTGAAGGTTAAACAAGCATTGAAAATGCAATAGGTCTCGCCTTTGATTAAGTTAAAGCCATTTGCTTAGCAAATGGTATTGTATAGCAAAGCAAATGGCTTTAACTTAATGAAAGGCGAGACCTATTGCATTTTTAATGCTTGTTTTTTCTAGGAACCGGGAGATTAAGTGATTTGCCCAGAATCACAGGATGTTGAGCCAATGTAAACCCCCGATGTCAACATATCAGTTTAACTAAACATGCCGCCGCAGAGAGGGAGGGGGGAGTCGACCCCGGCGAGGAGACCCTGGCTGTGAGCCAGGCAGGGTCACTTTTAATATCCGTTCTGAGAATTTTTCCTGCGAGCCCATTCGGGGCTTGAATTTATCCAGGGCCCCTAAGGCAGGAGCCGGGAAGAGTGCACGGCGAAACCCTACGGCTGGACTCCGGTACCTCCAGCCACGGCACACCTCGCAAGCTGAGCAGAGGCTCCAGAATCGCTGGACGCAGGTGAACAGAGACGTTGCCTCCTGCGCCCCAACCCTGAGAGGTGTCACTAAAGCCCCCGCGAGAACGTGCACCAGACGACCCTACAGCTGACCCCCCCAGACCAGCGAAGGAAACTGCACCAGGGAAAGCCCGTGGCACCAAGCTGCAGTTCCTCCCTTCATCACTGGAGGGCCGAGCCGGAGCCGAGAATCATTAGTAAGGTGACTCTGCGTCCCCGTTTTCGATCGAGACGGCGGCTAGCGGCAGACGCCATAGAGCCAAGGATTCCCCTTTTCAATCACAGGGCAGGAAGCCTTTATTTCACTTTCACCGTAAAACTACCTGCGCAACTCGGTGGGAACATTCACAAACCCCCGAGTGCAGCGCGGCGAAGGGAAAGGTGCCAACAGAGAGATACAGCATTTTCCCCTTTTTTCCGCAATTCCTTTGCTGAGACCTTTGTCACCGCGGTCTCCGCCCCCACATAACTTTTACAAACTCTCCTCGACGGAGCTTCGGTTCGTTCCTGACTTAACAAGCTGTCGCCATTGCGGCGGAAGCGCTGCTCCAGGGCATCGGCGGCTGACCTGCTGCACTTCCGGAGGACTTGGCTGCACACGCGGGACACAGCGGTGAGTGTGCACCGCGGTGACAAAGGTCTCAGCAAAGGAATTGCGGAAAAAAGGGGAAAATGCTGTATCTCTCTGTTGGCACCTTTCCCTTCGCCGCGCTGCACTCGGGGGTTTGTGAATGTTCCCACCGAGTTGCGCAGGTAGTTTTACGGTGAAAGTGAAATAAAGGCTTCCTGCCCTGTGATTGAAAAGGGGAATCCTTGGCTCTATGGCGTCTGCCGCTAGCCGCCGTCTCGATCGAAAACGGGGACGCAGAGTCACCTTACTAATGATTCCCGGCTCCGGCTCGGCCCTCCAGTGATGAAGGGAGGAACTGCAGCTTGGTTCCACGGGCTTTCCCTGGTGCAGTTTCCTTCGCTATTCTGGGGGGGTCAGCTGTAGGGTCGTCTGGTGCACGTTCTCGCGGGGGCTGTAGTGACACCTCTCAGGGCGTGAGGGCAGTCCGTGTTACGAGACTGCCTGAAGGTCCTGTGTTGCGCTGATGCCGTGCGCAAGCAAAATCTCCAGTCAGGGTGGGCGGGGCCTAAGGGAGACAGGGCGGACACCAACCCCGCTTCCAAAGAAGCCGGACACAAAACCAACGACAATAGATGTCGCCAAGGCGAAGCAGCGCATGCGCGCTGCAAAGCAGGTGAGAACTAAAAAGTGGCTACAGTATTTTGTTTTATCAAATGCACAACCAGAAGGTGATTTCAAATTTAGAGTTTGTTAGTGGACATCGAAGAAGTTTAGAAATGCTGCTTATATTGTACACAGCGTTGTAAATGGACGAGATCCAGCTTAAACTTGAACCTTCACTTTCGAAGGAAAGAAAGAAGCAAATCAGGTCTGCTTTGTATGAGTCCCTTACAATGTAAGTTAGTGATCTGCAAGGAAGCTACAAACAAAAGATCAAATGCTTTTGTCTTTCAACCTGTTAGGTACATAACTTTCCATACTCTGTCAGGAAGATGGTGTTCACAGGAGGAAATGCTATTATGTAACACACACATCTCAGTAATTTCACAAAGAAACTGATACAATGATGGAAGACAAGCCCTCTGTGGATAAGTAGAAAGGATTACTTTCTTCTCTCTGAGGATCAATGTGGTAATCTGACAGCCTGATATACACAGATTCAAAATGTGCTTTAAAAATGACCCTTTCTCTCTTATGTTGCTGCATCCAATATATAACCTAATTGCACATTTGATTTTTTTATGTAGGTTTCTAAAACAAAAAGAAAAACACCCTGTGATGATCTGCTCATAGTCTAAAGGTCTGCTGTCGTGTGCCTGGGCCTTTCAGGGGCGTGATCACGAAGAACTGGCGCTTTTCAAATTAAAGAAAACTAAGGAACTATTAAAATATGGATAATTACTCTATAAAATCATCAGCCAGCTTTTAATTTTTTATTATGAAATAACCATCAAGGGAATACTACCTTCATCCTAACCTCCCAACCTCCCCTGAACACAAATATCTAACTTAGGGGAAGTGGATTGGCTGTGGAAAAGAAACTTACCCTGAGACCTTACAAGATGTTAGAACATCAAGGTGAATTCTTCACCTGTAATGTACATGACCCAGGAAGCTCAGATGAGGCATAGTTGAAGATTTCCTGAGCACAGGTTAAACAGCTCCTTGAAGCAGGCATCAGGAGGCAATCCCTTAAGGAGCTGTGGTGTGCTTGCATAATGAAAAGGAACGGATGTGTGCTTTGTTGGTAGCCACAGCTTCCCAAGTGTTGCTGATGGCTTGGAGGAATGATCACTGAATGGGTGTCCGCAGGTCTAGATCTGTGTCTTGAATACTGGTTAAGCAGATAATCCGCAGTTTGTTTGCCAAATGGCCAACGGCAACTATTAAGCTAGCAGGTGAAACTGTCAGGTGAGGAGGTAGTCTCTGTTCAGCTGACAGAGGAATTGCATACGTCCCTTTACTGGTTTAACAAAGCAGCGTTCGGCATGGCAGATGGGACTGCCATTGCAATGAAGCTGAGATATTTCCGTAAATGTGTTTCTTTCTCATGCAATCCATATAATATGAAACATTGTATTTGTAATAAGACGTTCACACAAATTAAGACAAAATAGCATATTTTTGAGGCAGTTCCCAAATAATTCCAAATCATCTGTATCAAAAACTCCGACCACCACCATATATGATTTTTTTGTTTTGAATTAGTTACAATCCTATCTGCACCCCTAACATTCTGGGTAAATTGGTGTTAGAAATAATATTGCTAGAATCATTTCGATATCTTTGGCGCATGCGCTCATGATATTTTCAGAATTGTAATTTAAAATAGTCCTATTTGCAGCCCCTCCTTCGGTTGCTTGAGGCTTTAATATTTCACGTGTGAGTAGTTTTAGTAGAACACAAGGATGCCCTGCTGCCTACAGTCAGATGGCAGTTTTTTACACACTGTAACAAAAGTGGAAAAAGAAGGTTGGAATGTCTGGTGCAGAACAGTGAGTGGTAATTCTAGATAGCCCAGAAGACTGTATTTTTTGTTTTCCATTAAGACCACAGTGATTTATGCTCCTGACATGTTCACGACCATACACCATGAAACTCAGTAAAGCGCGCTCTCCTGATAGGAGGGCTCACGTATGCTTGTATGGCTTTTGTCTTTTCATTTCTCAGGGATGCACCTTCAGGCCTGGTCGGGGGCTGGGTTCATTCTCCAGTGTTTACTACCACGGCCTTCTGACGTTTTTATTCCGCCCCTCCTTCGCATTCCAGGACGCTCTTATTTTAGACCCTCTGACCTCCACCCCCTTGCAGGCATCCTTCACAGAGCACGCCAAACATGTACCACCGACACACACTTCTCTGTCCTGAATCAACATGCCTCCATGAGGCAAACGCGCCAACTGTACGTCATTGCCAGTGTATGACCGGGACTATATCTGGCGTGATTTATTGATTTCATGCGGTATTTTGGACAAGCTCGCGGAAATACTCCTTGGGAAAATGTAAGCACATTCATAATATTAAAAACTGCCTTATAAACTCGAGTACCCTATATCGTGATAAAGTGAGACCTGAAAACAACTAACTGAGAATCAATACAGGATCTATCGCAAATGATTTAATTTGCAAACATAATGTATCCACGTTTTAAAAACGAAACCAGTGAGACAGCGAGGACCGTCTGCCACTGCAAAAATTGCGAACTTTAATGTTGTCTAAATATGGACTGGTGGCTGGAATGTGGGGAGTCACCTGCTGCCTCC
Organism: Calotriton arnoldi; assembly: GCA_963921515.1. Classification (NCBI taxonomy): domain Eukaryota; kingdom Metazoa; phylum Chordata; class Amphibia; order Caudata; family Salamandridae; genus Calotriton; species Calotriton arnoldi. The sequence continues at coordinate 761,307 of CAWUFW010000493.1, read as the reverse complement.
GTCACCGGACTTCCCTACTCCCAGATGACTTTGCAAGCAGAAGGCTTGTCGTCATTACTACAGACTTCAATCAAAGCTTAGTCCCTGGAAGACGACCATAATTCAGCGTAATGAGCAACAGTTGCTCGGTAACTCTGACGGGTCCGGAGTGGAAAAAGCAGGGTGGACATTGTTTCAGAAAGCGGAAGTCTATGCATTTTTGGAATTGTTGAATGGATCACTTTGGACACAATAGTCCATCGTCCAACAAAGTAGTCAAACCATGTGACCATTGTGATAAGCCTGAGGAAGGCCAGAGTGTCTGAATCCATAAAGAGTTGGCTTCCGCATATATTGCGATGGGCATTCCCCTAATACCAATGAGGCTTAATAGCCCAACAACACAAAGAATTAAAACCATATCACTGTTGAATATGCGAATGCAACACTCACTGACCTCATTGATAACCTCACAGTATGCTAGTATTAGAGACGTCATCATTGGTGATGTCACATAGTATCATTTTGGGTGGCTTCAGCAAAGCTTTGTGGTGAGTTAAGGTTTAGTGTTACAGTCTCAGCGCGAATATTTAAGTTCAAGTCCGTATTTTTAACAAATGTTATATATTTTTTAATTATATACTGATACAGTCACTCTCTTCTGCGTTATTTTATTTGTAAATCCTGATGAACCAAGCTGTCAGATATATTTGTCTTGCATCATACCAAGCAGAGTGGCACATTTGTGGGGCTGCTGTATGACAATTACCTTCTGCAGCACAAGTGTTTTACTGCATTGGAGAGACAATCACATGACAAGATTAACTACCCCAAACTAGTAACAATTACATGTAATTACGACCCAGTCTCAGATTGGAAGCATGCAGCCAAATATGGCTTATTCACCAATTCACATTCATGGTTCAGATAAAAGAGGGGTATACACTTTCAGACTACTAGAACTCCACCTGCAAGGACTCAAGAACCCGAGGGGGAGGGGTTATGCCCCTTTTACTTCTAATCTGCTTCTGCAGTTTATCCATCTTTATGCCTCTGACCTCCACCTTCACATTTTGTTATCAGGGATTGAGGGTGCAGTGCTGACTGTATACATTTACACCCCTCCCTCGTTGTCTCCGATTCACTTGTTTACATTTCTAATTTCCTTTGCTAACCTGGAGGAATAACAGTTTTTGTTCTCCCATTGTTCTGATTTTTTACATCAGGGGGTGGATCATGCTTTTTGGATGCCCAACTTTCGAAAAGCTATACATGTTTTTTTCTGAGCAAAGACATTATTGAATTAGATGTCGGCTATGCCTATATTTTTAATTTATACTCTTGGCATTATATAAACTTTATTTGAAAGTACTTTTCTAAAATATGAACTGTTGGAAAACGAGGCAGTATCTGTGAGGCCTGGACAAATAACATGACTACATTTGTCCTTCACTGGGAACCAAACATCCCATTGAAGCGCTTGACTCTCAGAGGGTAGCGTTGCAGAGCAGTCTAAGGCTTGAATGTATGACGTTATAACGCATACATTTACAACGCATGCCTTTACAGCGCAGATTTTACATCGCAACATCCTTTACAACGCATTCCATTACATCGCATGACACTACATCGCATTTTTAGAAACTACCTTTACAACGCATTCCATTACATCGCATAATACCTTTACAACGCATACCATTACAACGCATACCATTACATTGCATTTAAGGTAAGTATTGGATAGTATAGGGGTAAAAATTACTATTCTAACTCCAGAGGGTGCAACAGTAGGGTAAGTGTTGGATAGTGTAGGGGTAAAAATTACTATTCTAACTCCAGGGGGTGCAACAGTAGGGTAAGTGTTGGATAGTGTAGGGGTTAAAAATTACTATTCTAACTCCAGGGGGTGCAACAGTAGGGTAAGTGTTGGATAGTGTAGGGGTACTATGTGTTGTAATGGCATGCGTTGTAATGGTATGCGTTGTAATGCCTGCGTTGTAGTGACATGCAATGTAGTGTCATGCGTTGTAATGGTATGCGTTGTAATGCCTGCGTTGTAGTGACATGCGTTGTAAGGGATGTTGCGATGTAATGACTGCGTTGTAAGTGTAGTGTGATGTAATGACTGCGTTGTAAAGGTTGTTTCCCCTAAGGCTTACTCAATGGAGGTGGTGTGGGCTAGTAATAGCCATTTACCAGTACGCAGAAATAACACTCAATAATTGATTGTCCAGTCTGTACTTTGCTTTATAAAAGGAAGAATACATTTATTAAACACACACACTACTCAATACTATGCAACAATTTACAAATATACATAAGCTATTGGAATTACTTTATGATATTGCATAACATTCCCACCCCTCCCACGGGGGGGTGGGGCCTAGTACCACCACTCCAAAGTATGCACATCATCTTGCCCCCAATGGAGTAGGTTGACCATAACCTGGAATGAGGGCCTTGCCCACTGGCACCATCCCAGTGGCGACCCACCCCCTTTATCTCAACAAGCATTTAAAATGGGCACACCTGCCATGGTGACACATAACCCTGACTGAGCATCTCATACTGACCATACACCTCTACATCTTAGGGGCTAACAGTCTGGGTTATTCTTCACCTAACGCAGCAGCAAGAATACATGTTTAAGCATCACTTAAAATGACAGTACTTATCACAGCTGATAACCGTTATAATGCATTTCATTTAAAGCCCCTAAAAGGCAACCCAGTTATAATCACAGGATTAAGCATATACAGCCAGACACCCTAGCAGGAATGTCCAGCAACATAACCCCACTTTGCTTAAGACTTCACATTACACATATGACTTTCAGTCCCTCAAAAGAAATAAAATCAGGTAAATACACTTCTTGAGCAATTGCACCTCTCCACCTCCAGGGGATGCCCTTCTCCAGCTCAGCCTTCCATACCTTGGTGCAGTCCCAAACACACCCCCAACTGAAGAACAAAAGTTCCAGCCACAGAATGCAGTTGACGCCTGGCTGAGCCCTTGAGGGGTTATTTCTTTCAAGTCCCCTAGAGACTTAGGGAGGGACTTCACATCTTCGTGCTGGGGGAGTCTGCATTGCTCCTGCAGCTCCCCCTGGACCTTTATAGGCATTTACCGGTGACCCCGTCCTCCTGGGGCCACCACACGTGAAAAACAGGCATGTTTTCCTGCAGGCCTGTCCAGGCTCTGCAAAGCATTATGGGGCGCTCTTCCCCCATCTCGTGCATTTTTGATGAGCGGCTCTCCCACTGCTCCGGGGAGAGCCGGCCTGCCCGTGATGGCGGCCCTGCGCCACCTTAGCCCCTCGTTGGGGGCCCGGTCCCACCTGGACCCCTTCCATGCAGGTAAGAACTCTTCGGCAGCTCGGGGAGCCCACCCCCGGCCGGTCCTGCTGCCTCGCTCTTCAGGGTCCCGGTCCCACCCGGGAACCCTGCACTGCAAGCTCGCTGGAGAGCCACTTGGGGAGCCCACCCCCGGTGGCTCCCGCCGGCTCCCCGTCTGGCCAGCACCCTCGCGTGCTGCCGCGGGATCCGGCACCTCAGTTCTGGTCTGCCCGCTCTTGCGGGCAGACAGGAAGACTACCGCCGGTCCGGCCGGACCTCGGGGGAGTGCGATGGCACTACCCCTGCCTTCCTCCTGCCGCGGGGGAGTGCGGCGGCACACCCCCTCCTTTGCGGGGCACACCAGGGCCCGGAGTTGGGGTCCCGGGCCCCATATGTAGACTTCACGGGGAGTGCAACGGTGCTCTCCGGCTTCTCTCCTCCGGCGAGGGGGGCGCGATGGCGCTCCCCTCCCTCCAATACTATCGGAGGCCAGATTGGGCTCCTTGCACCCCTGTTGGGCAACTTCATGGGGAGCGCGATGGCGCTCCCCGACTTTACCCGGGGGCTTCTGGGGGCAGCCCCCGGGACCTGACCCACCCCGGGGGCATATTTGAGACCGGTGGCGGAGCCCCACGCGCTTCGTCGTCGGTCCCATTAGAGGTCAAAGGTCGCCTACCTTCTGGGGGGCGTATCTCGGCCCCCAGGCGGCCGATTTTCACCATTTTGGCCTCTTCTTCCTCTGGATGAGCCGCCCTAGCCATCTGGCACACTTTCCTTCGCCCTCCTGGCCTCCAAAAGGGTGAACTCAGCAGGGAGCTGTCTTCACTGGCTCCCTGCACCAGCCTTTCACCTGGCTCTTCTCCTGGGCCTCTCTTCTCCTTGCGCTGAGGCCCAGGCTTCTGCTCACTGGTCCTTGGCTCCCCTTTTTCTCGCAATTCAGGGACCTGGGACAGTTGGGGGGTTCTTCCTTCCAACTGCCCATGGCGCCAGGCTCCAGCACCAGTCTTCCTCAGCAGACCACACCCCAGAGAGAGCTCCTCTTCCTGTGCAAGACCTTTTAAAAGAATTTGGAGGGGGCTAGCAGTAAGGCTCCGCTGCCCTATCCTGCAGCGACACATCACCTCTCTGCCCCTGCTCCCTCCTTCCTGCACAGGCCTCTGGGATAGTTCAAAATGGCGTCGTCCAGGGGTCTCATGCCACATGGTCTCTGAAAAGCCACTTCCCCCCTTGCTGGCTTCTCTGCAGAGCAGCTTGGTGCCTGGCACCAGGTGACAGCTGCTGATGGATAACTTGCAGCTCCGCCCACCTTCTCTCCCTCTTGGAGAGGAGACCTTCCCCCTTGGAATGCTACAGCTTGGGGAGGAAGGTCATTAATCCAGCCTGGCAGGGTCACACCCAGTCAGGCTCTGGTTATGAGCTGAGTCAGAGGAATATGACATTTCTGGATGACCCATAAGCAGTACAGATATGGCTTTGGGCTCAGCAGAATACTTCCTCTCACACCACTTACAGTGTACTTTGGTGCGTGTCAGGAATTTGTAGGGCCTAGGGAAGTGAAACTACCCCATGTGGTCCCGATCTTCATAGGAGAATAATGGAGTGTTCCTTCAGTGAAAACAGTAAAGCACACTGACTTTCCCTTACATGTGTCTTCCCATAGTATAAAGCCTATTCCATGTCACCATCCAACTCTGCATAATTCCTGCCACACCATTCTATCTGTACCTGCTCCTGGGCTGCGCACACCAGGAATCTCCCCCGCGCAGCCCCTACACATGTGCACATGCATGTACACACGTGTCTGCATGTAACCAGCCCAGTGCCCCTTACTCCGGCTGCAGCGCAGCGGCCTACTCTCATCAGGGGGAGACCGGTAAAATCCACATGCAGTCTCTTTCATCATGAGTTCACTGTGGGGAAGTCCCAACTTATGAGGCTCTCCCATAGTAAAAGCTCAACAATTAGGTGTTCAAAAAGCGAAAAATCCGGCCGGCTCAGATGGTCAGAACCACCTTCTAACATGAACACACTTGTACACCTGTTAAATAGGCCCTTATTCGGACCCGCCTTAATATCCTTTATGGCTATCACATTCCTTCTGGAAACTCAAGACTCTTGTATATATTCTAACAAATATATAGGTACTGTGGTCATAGATTGCAATTACAAATGAATAACACATACTTACAAGTCAAGTGTGATATGTGCTGGGTGATGGGATTGGATTTATCACAGCACTGTTTTGTGATGAGATGTGATTTCAAATTAGAGGTGATGGGTACTGAAATGTAGTTTAGAATCAGAAAGGTGGGGTGGACTGGAGTGGATTTGTTTTCTGGGAGTGGGGAGACATACTAAACGAGGGCTGAAGAACTCAAAGTATTTGAGCTTTGAGATTGGACACAGGTATTTTGGTACTGTAAGCAAGTGGAGGTTGACAGGTTGACTGAGCACAAAGAACTGAGGTGGGTGAATATTTGGACAGATTTTATAGCTTATATGTGGTAAAAAGAATGTTTATGTCTGTTAGAATTGGGGGTCTCTAGTTGGCACAGGTAGGTACTTGTGACAAATAGGGACCCTCGCCTCTAGTCAGGGTAAAGGGGTACACTCCTAAAATAACCCCTGCTCACCCCCTTGGTAGCTTGGCACGAGCAGACAGGCTTATCTCAGAGGCAGTGTGTAAAGCATTTGTGAACACATACAGTAATCTAGTGACGCACTACAGATGGACACCACACAAGGTTTATATCAAAAATAAGTATTCTTTATATAGTTTTAACACAAGACCATAACGACAAAAATCCACAATACTGTACTTAAAAGGGTAGGTTTAGCTTAGTTCAGTTCAGTTCTTAAGATGCGACACTTTAAGTCAATGTACCTTACGATGCGGGACGCTTCCACAACAAGCAATGTTGCAGCGATGGAAATGCGACAAAGTTCTGGTGCAAAGAAATAAAGACGTCAAGTTCTTCTTGAGGCGGCACGCTTCTCCGAGGTTGCGAGAAGTCTCGACTCGATGCGTCAGCTACAGCGGCGACACCCTTGTTCAGCGATGCGACGACAGCGGCTTTGGCGGCGACCCTCTTCTCCGACGTTGCGAGACGCTTCCGCTCGATGCGACAACTGCAGCGGCGACACCCTTGTTTCGTGATGCGACGGCAGCAGCTCCGACGGCGGCACGCTTCTCCGTGGATGCGAGGCGCTTCTCTTGATGCGGTGCAATGCGACAGCTACAGCGGCGACACCCTCCTTCGGAGTTGCGACGGCAGCAGCAGCGACGGCGACACGCTTCCTCTTCGTTGCGGGACGCTTCTCTCGATGCGGTGCAATACGACAGCTACAGCGGCGACACCCTCCTTCGGAGTTGCGACGGCAGCAGCAGCGACGGCGACACGCTTCTTCCTCTTGAGTCGCGCTTCCAGCTCCTTGCGACACGCAGTCCCTTCAGAAGGCCCAAAACAGCAGCAGGCACTTCCAAAGGATTCTTGGGGAGCTGGTGGTTGAAGTCTGTTGTCCCTGAGACTTCAGCAGGAGGCAAGCTCTTTTCTCAAGCCCTTGGAGATACTTTACAAGTTGAATAAAAGTGCACACAAAGTCCTTTCTCCTCCCTTTGGCAGTCAGGCAACCACTGCAGGCAGATCCCTCTAGCTTAGGGATAGTCTTCTCCTCAGTTCCTTCTTGGTTCCGCTCCTCAGCAAAGGTTTCTTCTTGTTTTCCCAAAGTGATCTAATTTCCTAGGGGTCTGGGTCCCCTTTTTATACACCGTTTTCCTTTGTTCTCTGAAGGCAGAGAGGCCTCTGCCCAGCCCAAAACCAGTTCTGGTCAGTCCTGGAGCACTTTGTTTTTCTGTCTCCTTCTTTCCTTTCAGAATGTGGGGCAGGGTGCTCAGCCGCCCGGCAGGAGGTGGAGCCAGCATTGTGGAAGGCAGGCACAGCCCTATTCAGACCCAGGTGCAACTCCTCCCTCCACTCTGGATGCAGATCTTTCTATTCAGCCCTGTGCTGACTCACCCTGTCTCCTGTAGCCACCCCCAGCCCCTGTCACTCAATCTCCAGACAAGGAATACACAACCTAGCCGAGGCAGGCTTGGAAGTTTAGGCAAGAAAATACCCACTTTCTAAAAGTGGTATTTTCAAACACAGAATGTTAAAACCAACTTCACTAAAAGATGTATTTTATCATTCTGAGTTCAGGCATACTAAATTCGTTTTTCTACCATGTTCCCTGGGTCAGTTCTGACTATAAGGTGTAATAGTCAGTCTGCCCATTCTGGCCTATGGGGAGCAGGTAGCCTTGCAATAGTGAAAAACGAAAATGGCTGTAATTCACTATTAGGACATGCCACACACACCAGGGCATGTCCTACCTTGTACTTACAATGCACCCTGCCCTAGGGCCTACTTTAGGGGTGACCAACATGCAGCAAAGGGAAGGTTTAGGGACTGGTAAGTGGGTGTACTCACCAAGTCGACATGGCAGCCCTAGGCTGCACACAGGCTCTGCAATGGCAGGCCTGAGGCATATTTGACAAGCCGCTTCTGTGGGTGGCACAACCAGTGCTGCAAGCCCACCAGCGGCATTGGATTTACAAGCCCTGGTCACACTCCGTGCACTGTACTAGGGACTAACAAGTAACCCAATCATCCAATCATGGAGTCACTAATACATAACGCAATTTATCATAGGGAGCACTTGCACTGTGGCACTGAATAGCAGTGGCACAGTGCCCAAAGCATCTAACGCCAGCAAAAATGGATCGGTAACATAGGAGGCATCATAAAAAATGGAAGGGAGACCCACGCCAAGGATGCCAGGTCTAACACGTGTCCCCTCCAGCTGAAATGTGGGGAGAACTACCCTACCTCAGGGGAGCTCTCTTCACTAAGGCGGAAAAATCTGGACAGACCATCAGCATTGGCGTGTTCTGTACCAGGGCGGTGTTCCACCGTGAAATCCATCCCCTGTAGGGAAATGGACCACCTCAACAGCTTTGGATTCTCACCCCTCATCTGCATCAACCATCTGAGGGGCCTGTGGTCTGTCTGAACCCGGAAGTGAGTCCCAAACAGGTATGGTCTCAGCTTCTTCAGTGCCCAGACCACAGCAAATGCCTCACGCTCAATAGCACTCCACCTCTGTTCCCGTGGTAGTAACCTCCTACTGATGAAGGCTACGGGTTGATCTAGGCCCTCCTCATTCATCTGTGACAGAACAGCCCCCACACCATGCTCTGAAGCGTCTGTTTGTACTACGAACTCTTTGGAGAAGTTGGGTGCCAGGAGCACGGGTGCCGTGCACATGGCAGTTTTCAGGGCCTCAAAAGCGGTCTGACAGGTGTCAGTCCAAATCACTTTCCTGGGCTGCTTCCTGGAAGTCAGCCCTGTCAGGGGTGCAACTATGCTGCCATACCCCTTGACAAACCTCCTGTAGTAACCCGTGAGTCCTAAGAAGGCCCTCACCTCTGTCTGGGTTTTGGGGGGTTCCCAATTCAGGATGGTTTCAATTTTGGGTTGTAGGGGCGCCACCTGGCCGCTCCCCACCTGGTGTCCCAAGTACACCACGGAACCCTGCCCGATCTGGCACTTACTCGCCTTGATCGTGAGGCCTGCTCTCCGCAGCGCCATCAACACTTCCCAGAGGTGGCGCAGATGTTCTTCCCAACTGGCGCTGAACACTGCGATGTCATCCAGGTAGGCGGCACTGAACGAGTCCAGTCCAGCCAACACCTGGTTGACCAACCTCTGAAAAGTGGCAGGGGCATTCTTCATCCCAAAGGGCATAACCCTGAACTGATAGTGCCCATCTGGTGTGGAGAATGCTGACCTCTCTCTGGCCCCATCAGTCAAGGCGATCTGCCAGTACCCAGACGTCAAGTCAAACGTGCTGAGGTACCGTGCAGCCCCTAGCCGATCTATGAGCTCATCAGCTCTGGGGATGGGGTGCGCGTCAGTCCTGGTGACTGAATTGAGCCCTCGGTAGTCCACACAGAACCGGAGTTCTGGTGTGGCACCCGGTGCGGCAGCCTTTGGGACCAAGACCACTGGGCTGGCCCAAGGACTGTTAGAGGACTCAATCACCCCTAACGCAAGCATTTTGGAGACCTCCTCCTTGATGCAAGCTCTCACCCTGTCAGTCACCCTGTAAGATTTGTGCTTCACAGGTGTACTGTCCCCAGTGTCCACATCATGGGTGCACCAATCTGTGACACCGGGAACCAGGGAGAACAGATCAGAAAACTGTCCCAGCAACTGGCGGCAGTCATTCTGTTGTTCAGGGGTCAGGGTGGAAGAGAGGTTGACACCATCCACTGACCCATCTTGCTCTGTTGCTGACAGGAGGTCAGGAAGAGGCTCGGTCTCCTCCTCCATCCCAGCATCTGTCGCTAAGAGCATGCCCACTTGGGACCTCTCCAAGTGGGGCTTCAGGCGGTTGACATGCAGGACCCTCAAGGGGTTCCTGGGAGACCGCAAGTCCACCAAGTAGGTAACCGGACTTTTGCGCTCGACAACCTCAAAGGGTCCGGTCCACTTATCCTGGAGCGCGCAGGGCTCCACTGGGGCCATGACCCACACTTTCTGACCAGGCTGAAGCTCTACCAGAGTGGCATTCTGGTCGTACCACCGCTTCATCTCCTCCTGGCTGGCTTCCAGATTCGCCTCAGCGAGTTGCCTGAAACGCCTAGTTTGGTTCCTAAAGGCCAGCATGTAACTGTATACATCCTGGGGAGGTTTCCTGGGAGATTGCTCCCAGCCTTCTTTGACCAAACTTAGAGGTCCTCTTACTGGGTGCCCATAGAGAAGCTCAAAGGGACTGAACCCTAGAGATTTCTGTGGCACCTCACGGTAAGCAAAGAGCAGGCATGGTAAGAGGACGTCCCACTTACGCCTCATAGGTTCCTCAAGACCCATAATCATGCCTTTGAGGGTTCGGTTGAACCTTTCAACCAATCCATTTCCTTGGGGGTGGTAAGGAGTGGTAAACTTGTAGGTTACCCCACACTCCTGCCACAGGGACTTCATATACTTGGAAATGAAGTTGGTCCCCCGGTCAGACACCACCTCGCTAGGGAATCCCACTCGGGAGAAAATTCCCATCAGTGCTCGTCCCACCACGGGGGCCGTCACTGTCCTCAGAGGTATGGCTTCCGGGTACCGGGTGGCATGGTCCACCAAGACCAGGATGAACCTGTTGCCCATGGCTGTCTTGGGGTCCAGTGGCCCCACAATGTCAATACCCACCCGTTCAAAGGGGGTGCTGACTACAGGGAATGGCTGGAGAGGAGCCTTGCGCTTCCTCCCACTCTTTCCACTTGCCTGGCAAGTCTGACACGTGCTGCAGTGAGTGTCTGAACTCCTGCGCATTTGGGGCCAATAAAAGTGGGTGACAAGCCTATCAAAGGTCTTGTCCTGCCCCAAATGTCCTGCCAATGGAACATCATGAGCCAGCCCCAGTAGGAAGGCTCTGAAGCACTGGGGTACCACCAGCACACGGGCTGACCCAGGCTCAGCAACCTTAGGCTCAGTATACAGGAGATCATTCTCCCAATAGACCCAATGTGACCCAGACTGATCACCTGTTGCCTGGTCTGCAGCCTGTTGCCGCAGACCCACCAGAGAAGGGCATTCTTTCTGCTCCTTGCAGAATTCCTCCCTGGAGGGTCCTCCTTCCTGCTGCCAATGGGTCAGCTCAGGCAGGTCCCCCAGTTCAGCTACCTGTTCCCCTGTAGGCTCCAGGGCATCCCCCTCAGGGTCTGCCTCCTCCTGGACCGTGGGAACTTCGGGGGCCGGTTTCCCGCGCCCCCTGCCTCTTCTCGTGACGGCAGGTACCTGGGCCTCCCCCTCAGGCTCCAGGTCCTCTTGAGCACCTTTACTTGCTGCCATGGACCGGGTGGTCACACACGCCCAGTCAGGCAGACCCAACATCTCCAAATGAGCACTTCGCTCCACCTTCGCCCAAGGTGAGCTCTCCAAGTCATTCCCTAACAAACAGTCAACAGGCATGGCGGGCCTCACAGCTACCTGAAGAGTACCAGAGACCCCCCACTCAAAGGGAACCTGAGCCACTTTGCAGTGACTCTCTGTGTTGTCAGCGGCAACAACTGGATAGAATGCATGGGGGACAACCTGCTCTTGAGACACCAGGTGACACTTGACAGCTGTCACACTGGCTCCTGTATCTCTAAGAGCCTCCACCCTATGGCCATTGATGGTCACCCACTGCCTGTATTTCTTAGTGTTATCAGGCAGCTGGGTCTTGGGGACCATCTCACAGTCTCCTAATGAGACAAGGGACATCTGTGCGGGGCCCCACCCCTCTGGGGCATCCATCTCCTCCCCCAGGGCTACACTAGCCATCTGCCGGGGGGCTGCACCAGGGGGTGCGGTTTTTCCAAACTGGCGGCACTTGGGATCACTCGCTATGTGACCCAGGTCCCCACATTTGTAGCATCTCAGGGGTCCCCTTTGAACAGGTGGACCTGTCTGGGCCCCTGCGGGTTTCTGGGCGGGAGGCTGGGAACCTTTCCCTTGGTTCCCTTGGGGACTACTTTGGGGCCTTCTTTGGAACTCCCTCTGTTTACCCTTGTCCCCCCACTCTTCTGCTGGGGACCCTGCCCACCCTTGGCTGAGTCTCCCACGTGACCCTTGTGGACCCTGGTACTGACCCAGCGGTCCGCCTCCTCAGCAAGCTTCCTAGGGATAGTCAGCTTGCTATCTATCAGGTGCTGGCGTAGCTCTGGAAAACAGTTACTTGACAAGTGCTCCCATGCAATCAAATCAAGGAGCCCCTGAAAATCATCAACTTTGCTACCCTTCACCCAACCATCCAATGCTCTGCAGAAAAAAGTGACATATTCAACCCAGGTACTGTTCTCTATCTTTGTGCAACCCCTGAACCTCTGCCTATACAATTCAGGAGTTAACCCATACCTAGACATTAAAGCATCCTTCATGTGGCGATATGAATTATGGACATCAGAAGGCAAATCTAGCAGTGTGTCCCGCCCCTCACTAAGGAACCGTCCCCACAACCCCGCTCCCCAATCCTTCTCAGGGACCCGGTGGGAAGACATGGCTACCTCATAGGCCTTGAACCACTGCCCAATGTCATCATTTTTAAAAAACTCCCTGACCACATCTTTAGGAATATATACTCTAGATTCCACAGGTATTGACGGTGTGCTGCCACCAGAGGGAGTAATTTCTAAGCTCCTAGCTTTCAAATCCAACTCCCTCAAACTTCTATCATGCTCAAGCTGCATTTTCTTTTCTTCTAGGGCCAGTTTCTTAATTTCCAATTGCCCATTCATTTTGGCCAGCTCCAACTCATGCATCCTATTTCTCTCCCTGTCCTCCAGCTCTCCTGGGGACAGGCCTTTGGCAGAAACACTGCTACCTGCTGGGGAAGGTGCCTTCCTTTCCCCTGGACCCAATGGCCCTTCCAGCTGCACATCTGCATCATTATCCCCTTCCTCATTCTCAGGGGTTTTCCTTGCTTCTACCCAGGCCCTCAGCGCCTTGTAGAACTCCTCCCTCCTGGTGAGCCCGGTAATTGCAACATTAAACTTTTTGCAGAAGTGCTTCAGCTGCCTCACTTTGTAGCATTCCAGTTTCTCCTCTTCCCACTCAGAACCAACAGATGCTATGGATGCTGTGTCTTCCATGATGGTTAAACTTGGCAAAAATGGAACGTCCTAGAAAAACAAATCTACCAACAGTATGTGGTCGCGTTTTGGTCTGCACTCACTAGTAGTGTTCACCAATCACTGTACATGAGTCACAAATGCAAGTCCAGAATCCTCACCGCTGACCACCAATGTTAGAATTGGGGGTCTCTAGTTGGCACAGGTAGGTACTTGTGACAAATAGGGACCCTCGCCTCTAGTCAGGGTAAAGGGGTACACTCCTAAAATAACCCCTGCTCACCCCCTTGGTAGCTTGGCACGAGCAGACAGGCTTATCTCAGAGGCAGTGTGTAAAGCATTTGTGAACACATACAGTAATCTAGTGACGCACTACAGATGGACACCACACAAGGTTTATATCAAAAATAAGTATTCTTTATATAGTTTTAACACAAGACCATAACGACAAAAATCCACAATACTGTACTTAAAAGGGTAGGTTTAGCTTAGTTCAGTTCAGTTCTTAAGATGCGACACTTTAAGTCAATGTACCTTACGATGCGGGACGCTTCCACAACAAGCAATGTTGCAGCGATGGAAATGCGACAAAGTTCTGGTGCAAAGAAATAAAGACGTCAAGTTCTTCTTGAGGCGGCACGCTTCTCCGAGGTTGCGAGAAGTCTCGACTCGATGCGTCAGCTACAGCGGCGACACCCTTGTTCAGCGATGCGACGACAGCGGCTTTGGCGGCGACCCTCTTCTCCGACGTTGCGAGACGCTTCCGCTCGATGCGACAACTGCAGCGGCGACACCCTTGTTTCGTGATGCGACGGCAGCAGCTCCGACGGCGGCACGCTTCTCCGTGGATGCGAGGCGCTTCTCTTGATGCGGTGCAATGCGACAGCTACAGCGGCGACACCCTCCTTCGGAGTTGCGACGGCAGCAGCAGCGACGGCGACACGCTTCCTCTTCGTTGCGGGACGCTTCTCTCGATGCGGTGCAATACGACAGCTACAGCGGCGACACCCTCCTTCGGAGTTGCGACGGCAGCAGCAGCGACGGCGACACGCTTCTTCCTCTTGAGTCGCGCTTCCAGCTCCTTGCGACACGCAGTCCCTTCAGAAGGCCCAAAACAGCAGCAGGCACTTCCAAAGGATTCTTGGGGAGCTGGTGGTTGAAGTCTGTTGTCCCTGAGACTTCAGCAGGAGGCAAGCTCTTTTCTCAAGCCCTTGGAGATACTTTACAAGTTGAATAAAAGTGCACACAAAGTCCTTTCTCCTCCCTTTGGCAGTCAGGCAACCACTGCAGGCAGATCCCTCTAGCTTAGGGATAGTCTTCTCCTCAGTTCCTTCTTGGTTCCGCTCCTCAGCAAAGGTTTCTTCTTGTTTTCCCAAAGTGATCTAATTTCCTAGGGGTCTGGGTCCCCTTTTTATACACCGTTTTCCTTTGTTCTCTGAAGGCAGAGAGGCCTCTGCCCAGCCCAAAACCAGTTCTGGTCAGTCCTGGAGCACTTTGTTTTTCTGTCTCCTTCTTTCCTTTCAGAATGTGGGGCAGGGTGCTCAGCCGCCCGGCAGGAGGTGGAGCCAGCATTGTGGAAGGCAGGCACAGCCCTATTCAGACCCAGGTGCAACTCCTCCCTCCACTCTGGATGCAGATCTTTCTATTCAGCCCTGTGCTGACTCACCCTGTCTCCTGTAGCCACCCCCAGCCCCTGTCACTCAATCTCCAGACAAGGAATACACAACCTAGCCGAGGCAGGCTTGGAAGTTTAGGCAAGAAAATACCCACTTTCTAAAAGTGGTATTTTCAAACACAGAATGTTAAAACCAACTTCACTAAAAGATGTATTTTATCATTCTGAGTTCAGGCATACTAAATTCGTTTTTCTACCATGTTCCCTGGGTCAGTTCTGACTATAAGGTGTAATAGTCAGTCTGCCCATTCTGGCCTATGGGGAGCAGGTAGCCTTGCAATAGTGAAAAACGAAAATGGCTGTAATTCACTATTAGGACATGCCACACACACCAGGGCATGTCCTACCTTGTACTTACAATGCACCCTGCCCTAGGGCCTACTTTAGGGGTGACCAACATGCAGCAAAGGGAAGGTTTAGGGACTGGTAAGTGGGTGTACTCACCAAGTCGACATGGCAGCCCTAGGCTGCACACAGGCTCTGCAATGGCAGGCCTGAGGCATATTTGACAAGCCGCTTCTGTGGGTGGCACAACCAGTGCTGCAAGCCCACCAGCGGCATTGGATTTACAAGCCCTGGTCACACTCCGTGCACTGTACTAGGGACTAACAAGTAACCCAATCATCCAATCATGGAGTCACTAATACATAACGCAATTTATCATAGGGAGCACTTGCACTGTGGCACTGAATAGCAGTGGCACAGTGCCCAAAGCATCTAACGCCAGCAAAAATGGATCGGTAACATAGGAGGCATCATAAAAAATGGAAGGGAGACCCACGCCAAGGATGCCAGGTCTAACAATGTCCAATTAGAACATTGGAATGTTGAGCGTTCCACTGAAAACAATGGAGTGCTCCTGGCTTCTAATGGCTGGTAGAAGTCTAGAGCATCAACATTCCAATGTTTGTTCACAGCAACAGCTGTGAACAAATGCCTCATGGAGCCCAAGGGGATTTCATCTCGGGCCTTTAACGCTGGAGCAGGACTTTAATGGCCAGTAGAGCCCGCTACAGCGGGCTCTAAGGCTACATTAAGAAAGGCATATCAAAGACAGTCCCTTGAGAAATCAGCTCCAATAACACAGCTTACACATCACACTGCATCTGACCATAACATTTCCATGACCAGTGCTTAGATTTTTAATTCGAAATGGAAGGTGCTGGTGAATCTTTATGATGTCTCGCAGTTGCAACAGGTTATGGGCCACAATGCAAGCCTAAGACTAAAAACATGGCTATTTCCCCTAGATACTAGTGTAGTCGTGAATCTCAGTTCTGGCAAGTAGATAGACATATGGCATTATATCGCTTTATCTGGTCACTCTCTTGCAGTGCTGGGACGCGCCGTTAGGCGCAACCAACCGCTTTACAAATAGCCTTATTATTATTAAAACAGACTACATGCCAATGGTCTTATTATTAGAATAAAGCCATAACTGAGGTATAATAATGGATCCCTGACACAGTGCCATCCTGCCTGTAGAGAAAGGTTTCAAGGTGTCCTCAGAAACACTGGTAGGGGTGGAGAAATAAATAGTGACTGGTGATGCAAAAAGTACGCTATTTCAGTCTTATAAGAATGTAGCATTAGGTAGCAAAGGGTAATCCAGTTTTGACATTGAGACAATTAAATTTCTGGGTGGAGGATAGATTAAAACGGAAAACAGAAAGATACAATAATGTTATCAGCATGCAGGTGACATGAGAAGCTGGAGGAGGAGCTGATTTTGCTAAATGAGGCTGTGCACAAGCACATCAATTGCCATGGGTGTTTGTGCTGAGCTATACAAAAATCAATTGTAGTAGTAGGAGGGCCGGGGTGGAATATTGTGAACAGATGATGTAAATTGATAATGCAGGACATGTTAATGGTAAATATCGTTCCCATGGAGTCCAATTGTCATAAACCACTCTCTACTGGGTTACATATGGTTAAAGAGGAGTTGTAGCAATTATATCAGTTGTTTGGCAGCCTCTCAAAGACTCTGAGAAAAAAAGTAATTTGTCTTGATGGCAGTGGTTAGATAGAAAGAATGGGTGGAGTCTGTATATTTTTTTTTAAGTAGGACAGCTTCGTATTTAATGCAATCTGTGTAGAAAGCCTGAAAGGAGTGACCAGTTAAAGTGGGTGGAGACAGGTCAAAGCACTAGATGACAGAACCAGAGGATTTGTTTGAGTGTGAAGCGGTAACATGGAGTGCATAATGGCTGGTGTTATTAAGTATAAGGTGGTTAGCTCTTCAGGAGCAGCGAGGGAGAAGATGTCAAGTTGGGTGGAACGAGTGGAACGGTGTATCAGAGAGTGATGAGAGTGTAGGGGAGAGTAAGAAGGATGCTTAGTGTGCATCTTATGGTGGAGATCTTTGTGTAAATGTAAATAAAACACTAATCGCCACATGTACGACCGCTACATTTTGCGAGTTCCTAATTGTGACTTTTTGAGACTCGCAATTAGGAAGTCGCAAAATATGATGTACAACAGTGTGTTTGGCACTGTTTGCAATTCACAGTGGGTCGAAAATGGACCTGCCTCATCAATATTCATTGAAAGAAAAACAGGATGCGTTTCAAAAAGAAAAATAACGTTTAAGTTAAATTTTTTAAGAGAAGGCAGTGGTCTGTGGGACCACTGCCTGCTGTTAAAAACATTTTCACAACCATTCACAAAGGGGAAGGTGTCCCCTGGGGACCCCTTCCCATTTGCGACTGGCTCACTAGGTACTTGAAGTAGGTGGTAAACTGCGAATGTTTTGCGACTGCATTCTAGTCTCAAAACATTCATACATCCCCCTGTGACTCGCTATTAGGAATGGACGCCCTTGACATGCCTCTTCCTAATACTGACTCGCAAACCCTATTTTTCGAGTCAGTAATAGGTTACTGACTCGCAAAATAGAGTTAGTACATTTCAAAAGGCTATTTAACGGTCGTCACAAACAGCCCGATTCTCCATTTGTGACTGCTAAAACCTTTTGTACATGTGGCCCCATATACCTAGCAAAGAGGCTGGACTGTGTTGTGGTGATGTGTGCAGGGGGGGAGGAGGAAGATGATAAAAATGGTTCTGATGGTATGGTTTAGTAGAGGAGATGGGACTAATATAGTCCATTGAATAGTCTTAATGAAAAACTATGGTCACTATGCTGATTGTCTCTTTGCATATTTTGGGGTACCCCTTTTACTCCTTCATAGGTGAATGTGTGTTTGTGCTGTGAAGGCCTAAATCATTGGAGTGATTCAGCACAGAGTACAAGGGACTATAAGTTTAAAGGGTATGATGGCATGACAACAAGTAAGGGTTGCCAGAAGTGTATTTAAGACGTATTGTCTAAGAGTGAGGCCTGGTCATGATATATCTGGCAGAAATATTCAGCGATTGTGTCTGGAGCGAGTTTATGCTAGGGATGGGCACCAGACAGTTGGGAGGAGAGTAGTTTGGAATGTTGATGCATATGTGTATTACGGAGTGGTCAGCAGGAGGGACAAATGATGAGTGTGAGGTGGAATATAAGGTCCGACAGTTAGTCATTTGAGTGGGTTGGAAGCATGTGCATGTTCGAAAGGAATAGTTAAAGTCTGAATAGAAGACTTTTTAATAGTGACAAGTGGACAATACAGTCCAATAAAGCGATTGACCTTTGAGCAGGAATCGATTTGAGACAAAGGAGAGATGGTGGAATAATATTGCCAAGTGTCAAAAATATAGTATAGTACAGTACAAAGACATTTAAAGTGCTAATGCGGAGTTGCTTACTGCCTTTAATTGGAATTTCAAATTTTGACACCTACGGGGAAACAGAGAAGAATGCCTTGGCCCATACATGAGAAAAACATGTGAAGCCAAGGAGGAGAATCTAGGTTTTTCTATAAAACGAGCATAATACACTTCATATTCAACCAATCCTTTCACAGCCATTTGTGTCAATGTGACGTAACAAAGGGGGGGGGGGGAGGGAGTTAATTAGATGTTGGATGTTTAATAGTTAGGAGACAAGATGTATGACTTTAAATCACGGGTACTAATAGACTGGCGAGTAAGCAGAAAGATCCTTCAAGAAGAACGCACCAATAGCCAAGGGGAGGCGGGAATAGCCGGGAAGTATGTTGGAGTAACATGTATGTCTAAATGATAATGTAATCGCTTACAGCTTTAGAGAGCCATTAATTGAAGTAAAGTAGTAGATCTGTTAAATGTACATGAGATGTAAAGAGCTGTATGATATTACAAAATGCCTAATAAAGTCTGTTTTTCAAAAAAAATGTGACGTAACAAAGAAAAATGGGGCAAGGTTAGCTGAGAGCCATTGGCATAAATAATGTAGTTTATCAGATGCAAATGTATTTCACATCGCAATATTATGTAAACTGTAAAAAGTATGGAAACTTGGGAAAAAATATGACAAGCTACCCCGTAGAAAAAATACCAATATTAAGTTGTAAGATTTTATATCAAGAAAAACGTTTATTCTGAAAGCTATTGAAATGAGCCAAGCACTACTAACAGAATACGTAAACAAATTATACATCTTTTTAATGTGTTACATAATTACCTCATGAAACTGACCTACACTCTAATTCTATTCCCAATTGGTAAGCAGCAACAGTGTCATAAACTTTAGAATTCATGCTTTGGAAATTCTAAAATTACCTTTTGATTCATGACAGAGGCACATTTTGTCCTCTGGTTACACATAATGTCTGCACTCACTGGTGGTTGCAAGTGCTTAATAAAAATTGGATTGTGGTTACTTCCTGAGGCTTAGACGGTATCCGCAGCTCAGCATCACAGCAAGAAGTATCAGAACAGAGTGAGACTGTTTGGCCTGTCAATCACTTATCAGCGGGCACAGCCCTCGACAAACAGCCCGTTGTACTTGGGCCCCCCTTCACCACTTGCAGTAATTGCAAAACCTAACACAATGATAGGTGCATTTTTCAAGGCTTCAAAATAAAATCCACTTAGAGCCACAAAGAAAAATCAATGACTTGTTCGCTTTGCTCAGCAGAAAAAAAATAACAATTGTGAAAATGTTACACATTCAGTATAATTGGAATGCAAATGTCTTTCAATGATCTGGTGCTGTTTAAATGGAACACTAGCTGGCTCTGGGTTAGTATATTTCTCTTCTTTGGATATAGAAGTCTCAATATTAGAGTGTAAGTGAGTCTGTGTTTAAAGTCACAACAAACATGCTTTCCTCTGTTATATTCTGCAGTTACAAATATTTTACTTGAAGTTAAAACTATAAGCAACAGCTCACTTTTACAAACCTGCGACTACAAAAAGCTAATGAATATCTACAAACAAAATATTAGATAGCTAATGTCGAACAATTATTCATCCAATTTTTTCATCAAACCATGGACAAACAGTGGTTGCAAATAAGCTACCAGGAGCAGAAAAATGAAACTAGCGGCCCAGGACCCTCTTTAAAGTTTGATGGGTTCAGAAAAGTCAACAAAAAACTGGAGGATGTCCTGGCAGCCTATTTAGAGTATATAAGGCCTCTATGCACTATAAATAGGGTGAATGGGGCATCTGCCGCTTTTTGGTCGATGTCCTGCATCCGCCCATCTCTCAATAAGGGCCACAATCAGTTAATCTAGGTTGCACCTTTAATACTGCTCTTCCTTGGTATATATCTTGAATATATTTTCCTCCAATGGGAGAGGCTGGAACCTCATAAAAACTGTTCACTAAAAGAATGGGCGCTACTTTGCCTTCAGAGTAGCACGCACTCAGACAGGGCAGGCACAGGTTACAGATTTCTGTACAAAAATTTGTAGTAATATTCAGCCATCAACCTCAAGAAACTTTGCTGGGTTATAAGCTTGAATGAAGAAAGGTAATTATTGAGAGAGCCAACACGAAGGGAAGGCAGCTAGTCCTCCACGATTAAGAGCTAAGGAAAAAACATATTACTGAAAGGAATGGCAAATGGTACCCAACCGAAAATGGAGAAGCTCATGCAAAATCTTTGTGTCCTAAAGTTGCTGCAGTGAGGCTTAAACAGACATTCATTCATGCAGTGCTTTAGTATAAAGCGGACAGGGATCCAGAATTGTCACAGCTGGGGAGATTTCCACATAATGTACAAACACAGACTATCCAGATAAAGGATGTTTAGTGAAATAAGTGTGGCCCAAAAGCACGTTATTAGAACAAGTGCATTATTAAATGCACATTCACACATTTATTATGATAGTGCAAAGGTCAAATTCCATACTATTACCACAGTACAGAGAAAATAACAGGAGAAAACACTGTTTACTGCCTCACAGATTACGTTACAATTGCTTTACACAGAAGAACAATTCAACTACTAATCACAAGGCCACTTCAATATGATTTTATCTCTGCATAATTTTAACCCATTGTACTCTGGTATGAATGCACATGGAAAGAGCATGCCATAAACCTTATATGCAAACCTGCATCAGGGAAAATGCTACTTATTACCATTCTTGGGGGAGGGAAGGGGCAGCATGGCGAGTCATGGACCCCCTCCACACTCACTAACGGTTATGGAATATAATCGAGTATAGTGTTCCATTATACTTATCCAGGTCATCTATTAGAGACCGGAGAAAAGTCATTGGGAGCATCTGCTCTTAGAAGCAAGTGCCCTCACCGGCGCATAATTCCAGTGGCCCCGAGTATACTCCATTATAAGTTGTATTAAGACAGAGGAGACTGTCACTGGACCGGAAATCTCCTCGTCCTCCTAAATGAACGAGATTAAGGAATATTTCAGTCTGCGCATCTGCATATATGGTTTATGTCATGATATTTTTCATGTGTAGTTGTTTTAGCTAAAGGTAACTAACCAAAACCAGGATGCCAGGGGTTAAATGTGTGCGGTATGGTGAAATCACATTGAAATGACCGAGAAAAAAAAGTTGAAGTTATCGCCATACTTACGCTTTACCATGTCCTCGCGAAACACCACTATGCAAGCTGGAAATGCAACAGATGCCAGCAAAAGCAGGCAATGTTTTCAGCACTTAAACCGACAACATAGCAACCATCTAGTTTCCAATGTTCCTACAGGATACGTACGGTATCTGATCAATCAAAATAAAGGCAGAGCTCTAATTGACAATGGTCCAATTCCCTTTCCTCTGGAGCAGGCGGGCCAGTATTGGTCTTGTTTCCACTGGGGAAGTGTTTATCTTGAAGGAAGGGGGGTGGGGGGCGTCCTACTGCTGGGCTTGGAAGGGAGGGCGCGCCCCCTGATTGCGCACTGACAGCAGACACCAGGGTGTCGGCGAGCGCCCCTTACCAGACCAGACCGATAACAGCTGACGGACATCATCATTAAGTTATTATGACTCTTCCTCTGTGGTTCAGCGCTACAGTCTTTCAGACAATCCCCCTGTGGTCCAACGCTGCTTCTGCCTTGTTTAGTGGCATCAATTATGCATGAACCATTAGAGCAAATGTATGTTTGTCGGTGCTGCTGGGCAGCTCCAACGTTTCACAGGCCCGCTCTGCTTCAGAAGTGCCTGCCATGGTATTAATAGCGTGCATCATTTAGCAACAGTAATGCCATCACAGTCTCCGTCCACTGTAGGATGTAGGGTCTTGCTATACAGTATGGGCGTTGACACATTTACCAAGCGAGGTCGTCGTCTTATGGGTTGGTGATGGGGTCAGTTTACACCACACGCTCAGATTCTCAAGTCCTGCTGTCAAACGCATAAATCAATTTCAACAGATAAGTGTCGCTGCACCAGGCACGACACCAGCACCAAACATGCGCCACCAACGTGAATATTTCATGCATTACAGGTGTTTATGTTTTCGCATCGGTGGAAACAGATTACGACTAATAGTAAACATGCAACAAATGGCAGTCGTTTTTGGCTTTTGCAAAGTTAAAATATTTTCTCAAGCCACACAGAGAATATCAACCGGTTTTGCAAAGTTCCATGGTATGCGCACACAGCAGGTACATTACAGCAAAGTAAAGCGCGCGCCCTGAACGTGGAGCAGTGGGCTCGAGGGCACACGTGCCGGGGCGGACCCCTCTTTCACTGAGCCGCAGGTAACTCACAATCTAGGAGGGCAGTTCTCTTCCAGGTGGGCTGGTGGTAGTGACGTCACTGTGTGTGTGGGCTGCTGGCCTCTCTCTCTAATGCACAAGAAGGCCTTGAACTTCTGGACGGCAAGAGGGTATATAAAGGCCCCAGACAAAGAGGGACGGTCCTCCTTGTTCTGCTGGCAACCTGGGACTCAGACTTCTTTTGAACAACGCCCCACTCCATTTTTTAATTTCTTCATTTCAGGTTACTTCGAGGTTTTTGTCTCAGAACCGGTGTTAATTTAGTTATTTTACATGAATGTGCAATGTTAATACAGATAGGGCTTTTTCATCCAGTAAGTTACATGTAACATTTTCCAGTGGCGGCTCCGCAGCAATGGCGGAGGAGTGTCGCCCCCCTGCCTGGAACAGAGCCAGCAAATTATGTTCTAGCATTGTTCTAATTTTCGTTTGCCGGCTCTGAGCCAGCTTGTGCAGGGAGTGGCTGGGCATGGGAGGTGGGAGGAGGAGGAGTGCTTGGGCACTTCGAAGTGCACATGTGTGTTTGGCCGGACGTCTCAGGCCGATCAAAACACACAAGCACACTTCGGTTTCTCCCACCCAGCTGCATTCAGCAGCCGGGCTGCAGAAACCCCACAGACTCCATGACCTGAGCGGAGTGTCTTCGAAGGCGGGAACACGGACTCGGGCACGCCGCAGACTATGGCGGTCGTGCTGGTTCCCAGTTTGGTAGGCGAGGGGCAGGGCGCCGTGCACAGGAAGTGATGCGTGCAGCCCCCGCACTCAGCCTACCGCTGATTGGCTGTTGGGGGCATGACCCGGAAGCGCAAGCAAGCACTTCCGGGTCAACATGGGCAAATGCAGCCGGGAAGCCGGTTTCAACCGGCTCCCCAGCCATTTACTGAATAAAAGGGGCTGTAGAGCGGCGGATCGGCCTCTTTCATCGCTGCTCCACAGCCCAAGCAGGACACGACGGTCTCCAGGACAGAGAACTTTACTCAAGAGCTTTTTTCCCACCCACCATCCCCTGAGGCAGATGTTTTTGATGTGTTAAAAATGTGCTCTTTTGGTAGTCTTAAGTAGGAAATGTTATGTATATCGTGAATAATGTAGTCTGTAGTGTACTAACTGAATTTTCTTTTAGGGCGCCATCTTGTCGTATTTTATGTAAAGTTAAGAAGTATCCTTGGTCAGGCGGTAAGGTCATGATTGGTGGGCATCTTTTACGGTCCTTAGCAGACATCACCATTGTCAAATGGTGACACCTGAGGGGGGGACAGATGGTCTCTCATGGAACTCCAGGGGCAGTTACAGCCAGTAGGCTGTAAGGGTGCGGGGGGAGGGGAAGTTCCGCTTCCGGTAGGCTTTTGGGCCAACCCCCGCACATGCGCACGGGTGCAAGAAAACTGGGCATAACTGCACAGCCCCCTTTGGAGATAATGTTGCGGGCATAGGGGGTGCCCGGGGTGAGATAACCTTCTGGCGAACTGGGCCTCCTGCGCAAGGTCACTCCGGTAGGAGGGTGGGACCTAGCATGATCTTGGACCAGTCATTGACCTTGCCGTAGGCTCAAACAGGGATACGCAGGAAGATAATGTTGTTGATCACTTAGCTTATGACAGGAATGGCTATGTATTAGAAACATGTTAAGGATCGCCAAATGACATACTGTACATATCAATGTAATGGACCGGACTTTCTGCGTATTTTGTAAATGGTGCAAATATGAAAATTAATGTTTTGTTATTGATATGAATAAAATATGCAAGGGGTTCTACGACCCTTAACCCAAGCCATGGTGTGTTGTCTCCATTGTTGCCTTGGGGGAAAATGGAGGAGGATCTGTGTCTGCCCTAGGGGGCCCAAAGGATGAGGTAAAAGGGAGTTGTCTGTCCAGAGGAGTGGGACTCGGCAGTACCTGGCCATATTTCTAGTCCACTAAGGCCAATGCCTACGCTGCTTTGCAGCACAGGGATTTCAATGGGAGTCTGTCCCAGGGGCTGCTGGGACCAGGAAGAGGACAGCAGGAGCAACGCAATGCGGGAGGCGGCCGGCGGCTTCAAGTAAGTTCTTATTTTTATTATTATTAACACCCCCCGCACAAACCCCGCGCTTCCCCCACCCGCCTCACCACCCTTTGTTAGTGGTGGCCACCACTGACATTTTCTGTCTTTCTAGGTTCTTTGGATGTAGCCTGTCGGTTGGAGTAAGGTAACTAGTCTGCCACTCAAACTCTGGTGCCATGTGCACTCACCATTGGTTCTTAGGAAGGGAGGGCGGGTCTGAGGTGCAGGGCAGGTTCGTTGAGGGCCTAGGACCACCCCTCAGTGGGTGCAGATGGCACAGTGGCTTAAGAGGGTCTTGAAGAGGGAGCACTTTGATACATATTCTTTTTCTACATGGTCCTGCAACATTTAAAGCATGCAAAAATGTGATTATACACGTATATGATATGAACTGATACATTTCAATTAATTATATAATACATGAGGCCCTATGTTTTTCAAAATGCATAATGACTAACTGCATTAGTTATGTGGGGGAGTCATGCTCTGCACCTTGTCAACCTATAAAGACAGGGCGAAACAGAAAGCTCCAGATCAAGTATAAAACAGGCAGCAGTAATGTAAGATGTCCATGTACATACAAATACAAACAAAAGGGACCCACACAAACACATATACAGATAGAACTGGCATTTTCAAGGCAGCGACAGGGCAGGCTTCCCTCACATAAAAGAAGCCCAAACGTAGTGCAATTCTTTCTTTAAATACACCAAACAGTTACAGCAAGAACAGAAGCAGTGCAGTGGTGGGCAGTTCCTTTCAGCAGGCGAGATCTGCATGTTTCCTTAGGAGCACTCATAGAAGCCGCAAACGGTGGTGCATATCTGGAGTGGAAGCTGCAGCAGTGGGGGAGTTCACTCAGGAGCCACATACTTCCATTGTGCAAGGAGGGAACACCACGAGGCTTGGGCCCTGCTCGTGAGCTTTAAACAACACAAGCAGTGGGTAGAAACTATGGAGCAGGCCCAAAGAGGCAGAGTACTTATGATGAAAGTACAGCCAGAGTGGTACTCAGTAGCAGATAGCAGCACAGGTAGTGCTGCGGGCAGCATCCAGGCTCATGGAAATCACCCTGTGGAAATGTAAATGCACCAGCAAGGAGCGTATTCATTTTTAGGTCAAAGCCTCCCAGACAGCACAGCTGTCTGCTTTGCCAACATCTGGGGGACATTCAGAAAGCTTCACTGGGAATGCATTCCACCCTTTGCTTACCATTGGCTTTGTCGTTTGTGACTCACATTTGCTTGTTTTCTATTTGGTGGCTCTATTTGTTTTAGGCTGTCCAGCTTGAGTTTTTGTCCCTTTCCTTGCCCAACTCCTATTTACTGCATTCTTCCACCAATACTAAATTTCTGTAAACAGGACTTTCAATCTTGTTTTTATCTTGGCATATTTGCTGTGCATTTAAATACAGGTCAGATGTCAGGCTCTGCCTTCCAGGGAGCTTGAAGATTTCTTTTCTTTCTCGGACTTCAAAGTGAAAGGATTTATGTGACAATCACCCTGGCTACACAGGGTGTGCTCTACAGTGTTATTTTTTTTTCTACCACAAAACAAAATTTAAATGTATGTAAATTAACTGTGCAGATATTTCAGAAAATGGAAAGCATAAATGAAGCACATTTTTGGGTAATTCTGATTCGGAAACACATATCTTAGTACAATCAAAACAAATAAATACACTAGGTGATGACATTTCCACACATTATCATTTGGGCACTGTATATATATTTCAGTCAAACTGTATGTCTGTGCAAATGTAATGGTAATTTCAATTGAAGACGTGTTGTCTAATGGCAAGACGCTACCACACCATGCACACTTCACTTTACCACACTCCACTCTACTCTACACCACTCCACTGCACTCTACTCTGCACCATTCCATCCAGTCCACACTGCTTCACTGCACCACTCCACTCTATGCCACTTCACTCAACACTTCTCTACTCTACAACACTTTACTCTATGCCAATGCACTCTACCCCATAACTACTCTACTATGCACACTGCACTCCACGCCAATCCACTCTAATCTACTCTGCACCGCCGCACTCTTCGATACCATACTCTATGCCACTGCACTCTACTCCACTTCACTCTACTCTGTAACTATCCACTCTATGCCACTGCACTCTATCCCACTCAGCGCCATGCCACTCTACCCAGCTCCACTCTATGCAACTGCAATCTACCCAGCGTGACTCCACTCTAGCCCACTGCACTCTACACAACTCTATTCTATGCCACAACACTCTACGCCAATGCACTCTACACCACTTTACTCAAAACCAATACACTCTTCGCCACTGAACTCTATGCCATTCTTCTGTGCACCACTGCACTGTACGCCACTATACTCTACAACACTGCATTCTATGTCACTTTACTCCGCTTTACTCCAAACCACTGCACTCTACACTAATGCAGTTTAATCCACACGACTGCACTCTACGACACCCTACTCTGCAACACTGCACTCTGCGCCACTGAACTCTGCGCTACTCTACTCTGCCCCACTACACTCTGCTCTGTACCACTCTAAACAATGCCACTCTACGCCAGTGCACTCTACACCACTCTAATCAACTTTGCACCACTGTACTCTATGCCACATCACTCTATGCCTCTATACTCTACTCTACATCACTCTATGCCAATGCACTCTCCACCAATGAACTCAATGCCACGCTACTCTGCACCACTGCCATCTAGGCCACTGCACTCTACTCTGTACCACTAAACTCTAAGCCAGTGCACTCAACTCTGCACCTCTGAACTCTAGGCCACTCTACACTAATGCACTCTGCTCTACACCACTGCACTCTGAAGCACTGCACTCTGAAGCACTGCACTCTCTGCCACTGAATTCTACGCCCCTCTATTCTGTGCCCCTCTATTCTGTGCCCCTCTACTCTGCGCCACTCTACTCTGCGCCACTCTACTTTGTGCTACTTCACTCTAGTCCACACTACACTCTACAACACTCCACGACGCACTACTCCATTAAACTCTACTTAACTCTATCCCACTCCACTTTATAACACTCTACTCTATGTGACTCTACGACACTACTCCACTTTATGATGCTCTACGTAACTCCCCCAATGCCACTCCATGCCACTTTCTTCCACTCTATTCTATGACACACTATTCCAGTGTTCACAGACCGCAAATCCAGGCTTGCAGAAGAAAACATCTTCTTCCCAAATGAGTCCAGCTTTTCGGATTCCCTATCTTGTGGAGCAGTAGGGAAACGCCTACAGAGGTGGAGGCTTGGACCACCAAACACTCAGGGGTAGGGTGTTGGGTGCGGAAGTTTGGGTCCCCAGGTGTGGGGCGATGGCGGCGGGCAATTGTCCTATTCACAGAAGCCCCTGTGTTGGGTTTGAACCAGGTACCCAAAAGGACGTCAGTGAGGGCGTCACTGAACGGGAGTTAGGGTTCCGAAGTGGAGACTCCTAGTTGCAGCATCTCCGTGAAGAGTTCAGTCTTGGCTGCCACTGTAGGTAACTGAAAGTCAAGGACCTCAGCTGCCCAATGCACCACCATTGCGTAGGATGCTCCCCCCTCCGTGGCCACTGAAGGGCAAGAAAGCAGGCCAGCACCTGGAGAAGTATTCAGGCCCTTGGCCTCACCCAGGTCCTCACACCAGTCCACATTCTGTTCATCATTGGGCTGGTATTCTGAAGGGTCCAGTGACACCTCCCAGTCTTCCCCGATGCCTAGCTGATAAAAATATGGCTCTGATCTGGAAGGCAGGGATCCCATCGGCGTCAAAGTCAGTGCTGGGCGACGCTCCTCCGGCTCCGTGTCAGAGTCGGGGATGACGAGGGGGATGGCGCAGCAAAGGGGACGCTGGGAGCATGGGCGTCAGG
Organism: Calotriton arnoldi; assembly: GCA_963921515.1. NCBI lineage: Eukaryota > Metazoa > Chordata > Amphibia > Caudata > Salamandridae > Calotriton > Calotriton arnoldi. The sequence continues at coordinate 732,682 of CAWUFW010000493.1, read as the reverse complement.
TCACGGGAAGGTCGAGATGGCCTGACTGGCGCTGGTCCAAATCCAGGAATGGATTAATCGGGCGGAACCAGAAGGAGCCCCCTCTGACCCCACGGGGCCCAAAGGCATGTCATCGGGGTCGTACCATCCAAAAATGAGGTGCCTGGCCTCATAGAACTCTCTTAACTGGGTGGGGGTCGCTCCGACCATCAGAAATTCAGGAAGGCACGGAGTCGGCCCAGTTGCAGGTTCCTGAGAACGAGCCCTAGAGCACTGAGGTTCCCTCGTCTCATCAGCGGACAGACAAGGAGAAGTCGAAGAACGGTTCAACTTCTTACTCTTCTTCCTGTGCTGCCTACTTGAATGTCCCAATGACTTTGAGCAGGATGAAGAAGACTTTGGGTTCCGCAAATGATCCTGGGACCTTCCTTTCGAACGGTATCTTGACCGCTGCAGAGTCGCATGCCGGGCCACTAGCAGTTTCGGGGACAATCCCTCAAAGCCTTCGGAGCCATGGTCTAGCATTTGGAGCATGCCTTGGTGTCGTGGTCGCGTTCCAAACACCAAAGGCACATGAGGTATGGGTCCGACGCCCACATCGGACGGTGACAAGCCCCACAGGGCTTAAAACCTGACCTGCGCAAGGACATCCTCGACACACCAGGAGGCAAACCACAAAAGAAATCGACTAAATGTTGAAAAAAGTCCTGTCAAAAAGTGACAAAGGGGTAACTCTTCTCTGAAACAGTGCTGGCTGGTGCAGAAAGAAAAGAACGGACATCAGCGCTCCTGGGTGGCACCTATATAGGTACCACGATGTCATTTCCGACGCGGACGATACCAACAATGGATGCAGAGCCAATTAACGCCACCTATTGGCATGCAGGAGTACTGCTCAAAAAAAATCTTCAGGATCCAGTGTGACGCATGAGGAAAATCTAAGGTAAGAAATCGGCAGCTGGAAGTCTCTATCAGATATTTTCAAAACTATAATAGTTCAGAGTGATAGTTCAGGGAGGACCATAACACTGAATACATTAATACCATTACAAAACACCATCACCTAATACACAGACAGAGCTGTTACACATAAAAGGAGGTCAGAATTTACATGTAGAGAGTATTCTCATGGACACGGGTAGGTTCAGGAAGTAGAGGTTTATTGAGGAAAGACAGCTTGAACACCCACAACCGACAGAGACCGTACAATCACTGGTCAACCGTCAGTGTAGAACCCCCCAAGCAAAGAACACTCGTACCATTCCTATGCAGTGTTCCAACATAGGAATACCACAACAATAACATTATTAGGATAAAAATACCGTTTTTGCATTCAGCTTCACTAGATTTTCTTCTGATCTCTTGAATACTACAAGTCATAATTGAGATCTCATAGACAAGTAATCTGAGCTGAGAGCATTCATAATGATAGGACCTTCAACACGTGAGATAATATGCGACAAAGCACTTGTGGGAGAAAGAGGACAAATTGTGTAGTAGGAGCACACACAATAGGGACAAACTGTATCCTTCATTTTGACTTCAACATATAGTATAACATTTGAATTTCCAAAGATATAAACTGATCAGACAACTTTGCTATTTATTTCAAATTTACATTTCACAATTTGGATGTAAGATTAGGGTAAAGTAGTCAAAATGGCGTAAGGACCTGAGAAATGGAAAACAGGATACGTTTGAAGTGCAGACAAAAGGTTTTGTATACAAGAGTGTAGAGAAAAATACTATCCTTATGCAGATACTCTAAGAGAAGCAGCAGGAGGATTAGTCCCATTAAAACAGGTCAAAGTAGGAAATGACTCACAAAAGATTGTGCATGGGATTGCATGTCCTTAAAACACAGATTATAACAAAGAGCGCCAATAGTATTGATATGTTGAACACAAAGCCAAGAACACTCACAGAATAGCACTTTCCACATAAAAAACATCAGACACTTCACTGATCACGTTTCCATGGTTACAGAGAAATTCACAGCAACCACTGACCTCCAAGTGTCTGCGACTTCAGTACAATTACAAAGGAAAAAAAAAAATCAGATGAAACAAATTTAATTGACACCATTAACTATGTTCTTGGACAGGTTTCGCCTATTGTCAGAAAAGGATTTGAGTTACACATTATGGAGCCAGACCTTCTGGTGTACCAAAGGCTTCATGTCCTGCTGGACTGCTAAAACTCTAACTATGGGAGGCTGTTAATGTCTCGTTCTCAGTGGGGCTAGTCCACGAGGAGCTGAAACATGAAGTACTGCTCCACTGTTACAGAAGGTTACCTTGAATAATAATGATACAGCAAGCTGTAGTCCAAAATCACAGTCGTCTCTCTCCCTTAAACTACAGGCGATAGCACCTATTAATCAACCACAGCAAACTGTGAATGGAAATGACATGCTGAATGATTCCGAGGTAGGGTTATGTCACAATACAGGTATGGAATCTTAGACAGCCTATGTATGGTGGCCGATGGAGGGGCCACATTCAGAACTTCAGAACCTGGTAGCTGATCACATCTTGCAGAATAGCCTGTATCAGATAGGAATCATTGCTGAGGCATCACAATAGGTTTAGTATTAGCATTTAGGTAGACCACTCCCCATGAGATTGCCGCTCCTTGAATCTAGACCAAAGATAGGACTTGTGGAATTCCCTAGAAGTGACCCTAACCCCATGCTATTCAATACAAAATAGTCAGTCATTGGCTGGTGACTGTTTTCGGTTTTTTCATATGCAGATGAAACCAGGTATTCTTGCAATTTGAGAGAGACCTATTCAAAACTGAAGCTCATTTGCAAGCTTGTTTGGCAGAAACTGCAAGATGGATGGAATAAAACATGTTAAAACTGAACCCTCCCTTTCTCTCTTCATTAACCGAAATTTAACATGTTGTTATTGCTGTGCTGGTGTCGACAATGGTCCCATGCCTAGTGCCAGTTAAGCAAGTTCCTAATCTTTGAGATGAACTTTTACCCAAAGATAAAGGAAGCCCTAAAAAGCCCCTGTATGAGGAGAGCTGGCGGGTGCCTTTAATTTCTGTCCTCGTGGCGTTTGTTACAATTACCCTGTACAAACTAGGCTGTAGCAATTGCGTATGTCAAGTGAGATAGCTCAGCAAGTTAAACACTAACTGTGTGGATTTGTGTGTGATGTGTAGGTTCGAATACCATCCATCCCTCTGAGCAGTCGCGGCTCCTGGAGGGAGTGCTGCGGGGTGGTGGGGCGGGGTGGGGGAGGGCCACGGTGGGGGTAGTAAACTCCGGCATACGGCCGAACGGAGGTAAGTACATAAATAAACAAATTACATTGCGCACGCTGCAACGCCAAATGGCGATGCGGCGTGCGCAATGTAATTCGTTTTATTTATGTACTTACCTCCGTTCGGCCGTATGCCGGAGTTTACTACCCCACACCCTGCCCCTCCCCCACCCCACCGCCCCGCATCACTCCCTCCAGGAGCCGCGACTGCCTCTGAGGCCAGTAAATTGAGTGCCCAATTAAGATTGTGAAATAAAAACGGTGTATTAACATTTTATATGTAATGTGCACTGAATAAAGGTAATATATGAGTAACAGATTAGTTTGCAGCACAGAAACTGAAACAATGCACACCCGTCTCTCAGCCTGTTTTATCTCTACATTGGTTGCTGATTTCTAACCGGTTCGACACTACGCTTTAGGCACAGAGCACACTTTAGAACTGATGCAAAATTCCTAGAGCAAAACCTAGCTCAACCGGATCCCAGAGACTTTCATCACTGCCGGATGGTAACATCTTGTTTCAAACATGCACCCTTAAAGATAAAGTGTGTTGCTTTCCACCCAGCAGCTTTGAACTCACTCTAAAGAGCGTGCAAAATTGTAGAAACAGTGGGTATTTTTTAGGTTGTGAAATGTAGGTTTTTATGTCATTTGCATCAATTAAAATACGCTTGTTATGGTACACCTGTGTTCTGACAGAATATTAGTTGGAAGCTTCGAAATGCTCCTTATCAAGTCACCAAAATCTAGTAGATGAATGACAGTAATTTAAGAAAAATCTAAATCAATCAATTATATGTACGGATTTGGGGTGTTGAACTGTCTTGTGATTTGCAGTTTTTCAGTCAAATAATGTGAAGATAATGTCTATTTTGGCCCTGTGGCTATCGCACGTCACCTTCTGTTAATGCCTCACCTTCATTGCTTTCTCCTGCAGGTCACAAAGAGCCCTGAACCAGCACTTTGAACTTCTTAAATACCAAAGTAGAAAAAAATGTTGCATCTAGTGGGTGGAAAAAAACAGGCATTTAAGGTGAACACCGGGGCCGCTCCAAGGGACGCGTCAGGGGGCTGGATGGAAATCTCGGGCACAAGGCAGCTTTCCGCAGGCTGAATCACACAGCCCTCAAGTAGTCCGGGTTTAGAACAGCTGCCCTTCTTTGTAGCCCTAAGTGCATTTCATCCCGCCTCAGTGCTATGAGGTAAGGCGCTGTTCAAGATGCTTTGTGTCTCAGCACTTTAGCAGACATTATTAAAAGGCTGGAGCGGATTAAAGCTTTCTTATTCTGTCTTTTTTTTAAAGCTTTCCCGTGGCCTTGAACTCTTCCTCCAGGAACGGCCGCTCTTGTACCAATTCAAAGGGCATACATTCTTGCGTTAATGCCGTTTGCCTTCCTTTTCTAGAATGTATGCTGTTTTGAAGCACACGATGCACTAGACAGATAGTACTAAAAGTGAAAAAAAGCAGACTATGGTTGCTTTTAAACTGGTGCTGAAGCCCTTTCTCCATAATGGTACGTCTGCTCTCAGTTTGTTTCCTATTCTCTTTATAATATGTGCTCTTTGGAAACCTTAATTGTGAGGAAACCAAATATGTCTGTGGTCACAACAGCACTCAGTTTAACTTATGCGTCAAGTTTTGACCACTTTTGTCGGTGTTCCAATCCCATGTGAAAATATTCATTTTGATTCTCATTCAATTGGCAAAGCGTATTTTATGCACTAAGAGCACGCTTTGTTCAACTATTTGATGTTAGTAAGTGACTATGGTGTTTTCGAGAAAACCAATTTTGAACAATATTTCTCATGAGTATTTTTAATAGGTATGAATTTTTGTTAATCAAATCTACGAAGAACTTGAGGTTGAAGTGTAAGATACAAAGGTTTAATCAGTTGCCACAGAGACAAAATTATAGGTATATTACGCCCTTGGACATTTACAATAACGCAGTGACCACATTTCAGTGATCGCGTTCAGGGAAAATTCTCAACAATAATTTGTTCTTGTGAATTCATAAACCCTAGGAACCGAGGTTGTGCATACGCATCTCATCATACAGAATTACTAAACATTCCCCCTTCTAGCTTTAACCTTCGACATGCTTTGCCCAACAGTTGTCGCAGAACATAGTTAGGCTTATAGACTAACACCAAATTAATCGAGACCACCACATCAATAATACTGCCAACTTCCAGCGATGAATTTAATTGACATAATAGATTTTCGAGAATTAACTGAATTACAACACAACAAAATGAGCACAGTCTTCAACAGCTCACGTGACTTCAGGCACCTGCCATGACCATGCCACCCTCAGTCCTGAATTCAATCTACTGACTCCCACTGAAGGGCCACCCATCCTCAAGGCAGTTTGTCTGACCTACAACGCCCCCCATCTCAGCTTTCTGAGTTGCAAATGACAGGCAACTTAACTTAGAAAGCAAATATTTCAGAAACCTTTAGTAGGCTGTGCCTGCAAAATGGAGAATTCACACTGTCAAGCTGTGTCTCTACAGTGAGCAGCTTACACTGTCCAAATTTCTTTTATTTTCTGGATTTGTTATCGTCAAATCAGGCAGCAAGGCACAGTTCAGAATAAGTTAATTTGAAGTCAAGTGTGGAACCAGGGCTTAAATCCCAAAACTTCAGGCTTCCATGTGAACTTTGTTAGCCAACAAAACACAACTCTTAAGAACACCGAAAGACTTTCAAGAAGTATCTTAATAAACAAGAAAAATACAAATGTTATTAGCATTTATGCACTCTAAGTTGACCGATTCCTTATTTACCAAAAATGAAATGCTATCTAAATGTCAAATGTGGCTAAATATTGCCTGATGCCGCCATTTACACGTGTGGCTGGATGAATGGAAGGAGCCTGCAATATTCAATCATGTCATGTCTTTTGGTCATATAAGAAAAAGGCATGGGGTAGGCGGAAATGTGACTGCTAGAGCTTGTGCTTGAAAGATATGTATGTATCATTCTTCTCTACTGAAGTTTAGACATTCCCTTGCAATTCCAGGGCACATGCTTTTATCATGGATGAAGCTGTCAGAAAGAAACTCCTCTTCAAAGATATGATGCGAGTCTGCCATGTGCTGTTGCATACTTTTCAGCAGCAGTATCTTTTTCTCTGCATTGGCTGATGGTGACACATTCCTCACATGTACCATTAAACATATGTAATCGCATGGACCCGTTGACACATGGAAATGTAAACATACAGTAACAAAAGAGCGACAGTCCAGCAGAGTGAAATGATTGAAAATAATGCATGTTGAAAGATGGCTTTTGAAATAAATGTGTTGCAAAATATCAAAACTTATTTATTTCCCGGAAAATGACAATGAGGTCAATTATACAAATGTATAATTAAATCCTTCCTTGTGATTCTTAAGACTCATACTTTTGTTCAGAATGTAGGCTCTCTAACATGCAGTGAAAACGTGACCAGTATTTCACAACTACTGTTTGGAAAGGCACTTTGGCAACTTGAAAATGGAAGCATGAGCAGCACAACCAAAGCAAGTCAAGCTATCGTCATAATGAAGACCAAACGCGTTTTTGTAATCATCTCTCCTGTGTATTTGTACAATGCCATCACTTTTATTTGGTCGTGTGATCTGTACTACCTTCTGCCAATGTTAGAAATGTGCATTATACAGCTGATGGTTTCGATCCCATCCTCAGCATTTTGCCATTACAAATCCCAGAATGCAAAGTGCTTTTACAGAAAAAAAACCCAGGACTGGCTGAAGGTACCCTACGAGGGATGGGTCGCCCAGCAGAAATATAGATGTCCATGTGTGTCTAAATGTATGATGTGTGCACCTGGATGTGTGCTCCTGGGGGTAATTTGTGTACATTGGTGCATGTATGTATGTTGCATGTGTGCATAGATGTCTTTACGTGAACATTTAAGCTTGCACCTGTCTTGCTTGCTCTGCCTAAATGCATGTATATGTTCATGTTTCTCTGTGCGTGTGAGCTATACAAAAATTAAACTTTGGTTTGGTCAATGCTGGTTTATCGACCACTTTTATGCTCGAACTGGCCAGGTCACTAGACAACTACGTTTAAAATTGACTTTTCACACGTTTGCGTGACTTAAAAGTATTGTTTTAAATAAACGAAATACTACCCTTTAACTTTTCATTTATAGCATTTTCCTTATTCATAAACTCCAATATTTATCTTCAAAGATAAAAGTTCCTCAGCTGCCATGCACTCCTCAGATACACTATTCGGCCTATGTAACACGAGGGACACATTAAAAAACTGGGTTTGGATGAAGAAATGGAAACCATGAACAATCAACATCTATGCCACGTTCATTTATTGTTTTCTTGCCAAGCATTTCGGAACTTGCACAGTCTGTCATGTCACGTTTCTTTATTAACCGTTCGATTAATTAAAATCATTACAGTAAAAGGTGCTATGCTGTACACCCTCCTCTTCTCCCCCTCGCCCTCCACTCTCTTGAGGCATTGGAGCAGGAATGTTCCCCTGGCCCGCGTATGCTCTTAAGTGAAAGCTATTTGCAATTGCAGATGGATAAGGCTTGGGCTACAGGGCTGATTGTTGGTGATGACTCTCCTCCTGTACAGTTGGTTGTGTATCCTAAAGTAAGGCGAGTCTCTTTCTGTTGAGCCTACACTGTGCTACCCTAGACTCTAGCTCGTCCTGAGGACTTGTGAGTGAACCGGGACACAAAGGGTGAGATTGAGTACACAGGTGGACAGTGAGACCCTTGTAGTCCAGGTCGTCTGCGCCTGGTAGGGGTCTGCTGTGCAAATACGTTAAAAAGGATAAGGTGCAGGGAGTGCTGATTTAAAGTGCTATGTGCGTGCTTTCCCCTCTTAGCTCATTGATTATTCTGTTGCAGCACAGTAAATACAGACCGGTAGGTGTTAGTAACTTGTTAGTCGAGAGTTAGTAAACTGGACTAATGATTTATTGGATGGTGGCCCATGTTATGCTCCCCCTGAAGCACGTTTCAAAATCAGCCCAGGAAACATAAATATAACAGCTTATCTCATCTGAACATTGTCACACGTTGCAATATAAATGTTCATGTGCTTTCAGTTATGCTCTAACCTGTCAGGGACCTGTTTTGCTGCCCCCTTGGAGGGATAAACTGCACTGTGCTAAAAAATGTGCAATCATTAGCCTGCCATGGGAGTGGCGTTAGTCTGTGACGACTTGTTAAAAGCAATTCTAATTATATCCGTGAACTTCCCCAGCCTGGCTACGTTGCATGCCATGGTTTCAGTAAAGCACAGATCCGAAGCCTCCTTGCAAGTCCTAACTACCTTAGCAGGTGACGACAATCGTCGACCGATTTGGGGCAGCAACACAGAAGATGCACCCAAGATTCTTTGCGGTAAAAGCGTAGTCTGCACGATATCACTTCCCCCTTACGTGTCCAGGCTGGTTTAAAATCTGTGATTCGTAGCGCTGTAAGTCTCATGTGGAGTATCTTCATCCGGGCCTGTGATGTCAATGTATAGCAAAAACAGGGTTGTGCTTTCCCCCAGGATATATGTCCTTTCCAACTTGTACTGTAGTTTTAATATGCATTTGAAAGGGCTAAATGAATAAAAAAGGATGTTCATCTTTCAGATTTTATTTGCAACCAAGCGGCAATTTGAGCTTGTTCTTTTGAGTCAGATTTTCTTCTCACTGTTTTTTTCTGTTATGCTGAGGGGATCCCAAGGTCTTGAGAACATCTCTGACTCACAATAATCAAATCCAGCTGCTGGGAATGTAAACAACAATGCACACATATTTGCTATTTAGCTGGTAATGGCAAAGCATTGCTTGTGACCTCCATGCATACATTTTAGTATAGTCCTCTAAAAGGGTTTTCGAGATCCTAATTAATTTGAGAACCTGATAGTGGATGACAAGGGGATCTGCAATACCATTAGATAAAGCCAGTGTTATGCTGGGCATTAAGCAAAGTAAACGTTCAGATGTCTATAATGGTATGAAAGCTACTTCTACAGGCAAAAACAGCAACACAAAATATTTGCATTTTAGTGTGCCGCACTAAGAAACATGTTCTCAGCAGTGGTTGTGCTTTTTATTGCACCCAGAAGCCCCTGGGTGAACATGTCATTTAGCAAATTCAGTACCATTTGACTTGACTCTTGTAGTGATCTATTGAAAACTGGAAGGAGATGTAGGATTTTTCCTGGGGCATGCATTTTCTTTTCATTGACTGGATACATCTGCATCCATACAACTGCTTTAAAGCCTCTGGCATATTTGTGGCTAATGCACTTCCATCTAAGCCTTAAGGTGTGAAAACAAGCATCCTTGCTGTATTTAGTGGTGAATGCAAAGACGCTGACTGGTTGGCGTGATTTGATGACCTCCACCCACAAATACTGATCTGTGTACTTATTTCTCTAGTGATATGTGGTTAGTAAATTGCAGAGTCAGAAGAAACTTTTTTTAAATTAAAATATTTGATTCCCAAATATTTTAAAGTACAAAAACACATAGCAAACACTCTTTGATCATATTTCCTTTTTCATAAAGCATGTATGCCAAAACATAAGAGAAATATTTCATAGAGTAAACGCGATTCAATGGAATGTGACCTTCAATAACTGGTTCATTTAAAACCCCAAAACCTTAGAACGATCACAGAAAATCAAATGTCATCCATTTGTAGGAAAAGCTCGAACAACTAGAGAAGGTCAAGATAAGACTCCAGACTGCATGCAACAGCAGGATTTAATAGAACTGAATGGTTAACTAGCACATGGTTTAATTCCTGCCTACTTGCTGAGGATCTTCAAGGTGTGAATTCAGCTGGGCATTCAGAATTTTCTACAATTAGTATTCAAGAGATAAATTTACATACTGTGGATGTAAAATGAGTCAATTTGCAGATTCACTGTCTATAATGACAACGTAATATGGGGCTACTCTGTAGGCCATCAGTGAGTAGTCACAGTTAAATAGTGACCTTTCTTCTCCATTTGCATGGCTCATTCATGAAAAAAGAAAATCGGACATTCTTTAACAACCCGATCAGATGCTTCAGACCTGCCTATTTTCTATCTGCTTATTTTCTGACAAGAACATAACATGATGAAATATTGTTCTTCCTCTTCAAGGGTTTTTCAACTACTTTATCATTTCCTACTTTACAGTTTGTCCACACGAAGACGACAGTCTCACCTCTAACCAACCTAGTGGATGGACAATGTCCAAAGCCTTCCATACTGATCGAGTATCCTCATACCTTTCCATGTATTTAGTCCTCCCGTTGGCATGGTGAGCCAGCTGGAAAGTGGAACAAAGCCGTACCAAAAACTGATTAACCACCAGCGATACTGCCTCCAGGCATCCAAAAGCAAAGCACGTCATGGTTAACGTACTGCAAAGCATTAATAAATCTAAAAGAACAAAACATATTTCGTTTTCATCTGCAATATACCGTGACTTGCTCCAGAAGCACAGAAGCTTCATCTTGGTCCAAGATTTGGATTGAAAACCAAACTGAGAAGCAGCCACAGAGATATTTTTCTAATGAAGAAGCTGTCGCACATCAATGCTCAAGTTATCAATTTCACTGGTGAACAACTACAAAACATAGTAATAATGTCCTACTACCTAATCAAACATAATCCAGTGCGATGGGTCAATAATAGAAAGATCTCACAAGGCATAACCATCATACAGTGTACAAGGAGTGACATTTTGATCCGCCTTTTATATGGTGTCCCACATAATTATTATGCTACTGACCAGCAAACATATGAAGCTAGGCATACAAAACGCGATCAATGACATATTCTTGCCACCAATCAATGACGCCCCAGAGGGCAGAGATGAATCGGACAGGACAAGTGATGCAGCTGATCTGCTGCATCTTTTGTGAAATAACACACACACGCAGAGAAACACATGCACACATTTGTAGGTCTTGTTTTGGTCTGTTGGGATTCACACTGGGTGCTCCAACTGTGCCATTTTTTCAGGTACACTCTGTTATTTCAGAGACTTCCTAAGCCACGTGGTTTAATACTTTAGTAAAGACATATTTGGACCTTCATATTAAAGGTAAAGGAATCAAAAAAGTGTTTAACTATTTTTATTTCATGAAATATGCCACAACGGTTTTCAGCTCTGTGCTTCACAAACATGACCACAAGGAGGTATTAAGCTTCCAAGGAAACCAACAAAAGAAGCCTCTGAGATTTTCACTACTCCCCCCTTTAGGTGTTAATTAAATGATCATTTACCACCGAAATGTAAACAAAACTATTTCATCAACTGACAGCCCAGCCTATTATAAACCCGCCGCAATAAACGTCCTGGTGCTAATACTCTCCGCCGCGTTCCCATAACACTCCGCGGTGCCTCTGCTCCCCGTGTCTAGGGTTAAGCATCTCAACACAAAGCAAAGGCTGCGCCCACTCAACTTCCAGTTAGATTTTCCCATCGTCCAGTGACCTAGGTAACACTTTGAGCAATAAAGAATACATTTAATTTCTGCAGCATTTTGTGAGGATTAGGAACAATTGTTGGCCTCCAGTGACTTCTTACCCCTATCGTTTGTTTTCCTTTCCATAGCATTCCTTATGCTCGCAAAGAAATCCTGATGGTTTAAGACAAGGAACAAACAGAACATCAAATTAGAGGGTTTCAATCAAGTGGAACTGTTGGATGGGGAGCAAACAACCTTTCTTGTCGGCTTTTCTCAGCTATTCAGGCCGTCTGTGCTTTCATCTTTTACCAGTCCCAGACACCGGCCATACTGGAGGGGTGAAGTACCACCATTTCTAGCTTCTTCATTGCCCTTTTCCGGGAGCTTATTCATTTCTTTATATGTCCCAGTCTCAAATGATCAAGAGGCAACTTTAACAAAGGTTGTTCTCTTTGTGGTACGCGTTTATGAGTTTTGCTCCGTCGACTGATTTGACTACAACAAACCATTTCAAGTTAGTTCTTTCCCACCATGAGCTTTCATTTCCAACATATCGCCTTGAGAATGTATGGAATGTTTTAAACTCTCTGCAACCTTCATGACCGGAGAAGGTGTAGTCTAGTGGGTAAATTGCCCACTCTGGAGCTTGGGGACTTGGATTCTGATCCAGTCTCTGGCACTTTACTAAACTTTGCGTGAATCGGGACGAAGAGCTTAATCTTCCTGTGTTGTAAAACTGTAAGTATAGGTAATACATTTAGGAAATGCAAATGTGTAAATTCCCAACTGATGTAGTGTTACATCAATTCATACATATAGTACTGGATAAAGATTAAGAAACATGAAATGTGGGTGCAATATTTCACTATGTGATTTTTAGCATAGCCAGTCAACAGACATTTAAAAGAAATATGTTTTGAAAGTCTTCATGTTGACCAACACTGAACGACTTGTCAGTGGGTAGGAGTCAACCAATCTGTGACCCGTTTTGAAGTTGACCGTGGTTCTTGACTCTGGTAAGTATTTTGCCTTTCACAGAACATCTTTCAGGATGTCCAGCACAACATGTCAGATAAGAGCAATGGTGAACTCAGAGTTAAAAGCAGCCAATGATGCAAAGGCCTTGAGATTTTCAAGGAGGTGTCATATCAAGGAAATCCCTCATAATGTAGGGCAGCACATGTAAGTTCAAGGTGGTTCTGTTGTATCTTGGATTAGCTGGATACAGCGAGGGTTTTTAACTGGCCGTAAAACTAAGGGTAACTCTGGTAAGCATTCTTACACTCTTTCAATAATGTTGTTCAGCTTTTTCCAGTACTTTGTTAGTTCAGTGCTGCTGTACAGTACTTTATCAAAGTCTGTTTTTGGAAGGTGTGGACTAGGACCTATTTCAATGTTACAGTGGTTATTGAATTTTTTTTTATTCACCATTTATTACGCAGGGAAGAAGACAAGTATGGTTAATGAAATTCTGTGGGCTATTTAGAGTGAACTACGTTGAAATGCAGTGCAAATATATGTTTAAAGTCTTGTTTATTATTCCCAAAATGAGTGCTTCTTTAAATGGCAACAGTGTAAGTAACAACCTTTTCTAGGTTTAAAAAATACCCACCACTGACCACAGTTGGCATTATTGGGTCTGACTACTCATTTTACTACAAAGGCAAGACCATCACAAACATTAGCGATACTAGTGTGTTTAACAGCTGTAACGCAGGAATGGTGTCTTTAAGTTGTGTTTATTGATTCATTCTTGATGAGGGCTGCAACTCTTCACGATTATAGAAATCAGTAGAAAAAAACCTACACTAGTGTCAGAAATATGAAAAAGTGATAGTGGTGGACGGAGTGTTAAGGAGTGGTGAGTGTAAGCATTACAATGTTTCATTGGAAGGTCAGTAGAAGTGTCAACAACAAAGAGAGACCAAAAGGGCGATAAAGGTCCAGCATACGGGCCCTAGCATCAATAGCAATAACGAGGGTATGCAGTTCCTGAAGTGAAAGGCGGGAAAGTAGCGATGGAAGTATCAATAACTGGCTAACAAAAGGAAGGATGGGGAATCCTTCCTTTCGGAAATAGTGCCCTCACACACCCAGCCCGCTGGGTGTCATGCTTCATCATTGGGCATGCTCCTCGTCGGGTCGGCGCTGCAATACCCGACGGGCACCCTCAGTGGGGGCTCTTTGGCGGAGATCTTTTATTCCTGCCGTTTGGTGAGGTGCGTGTGAGGGGCCCTATAGTGTAGAAGTGCAGTGAAGTGTATAGTGCTCAATGGAGACAAAGTGGATTAAAACAGGTCTGGGAGAAACCAGGGCAACTAATTTAATATTCCTGACTCCCCACCTGATTAAAACTAGAAATGTGGCAACTGTCTAAAGTGATGTAAAAGGCAGTTGCACTTTAAATCATACGGTCAACATGTTTCTTGCCCTAGTAGTCCCTAATGGATCAAGCGGCAATTCATCAGGACCTAAATCTGGGTTGGAAATCTACACTAAACCATTGGTAATGGGGTATGTTTAACCTAGATATTACCAGTCTTGTCACATCGGTGACGTGCAGTGTTCATGGGTGCTGTAGCCAGTCGAAAATTAGTTAAAAGCCAGCCCCATCAGATACCGGCACGGAATGGACACGTTGATTCAACATGTGTCAACAGCTCGCGCCCACTCAGCGGAGGACCTAACCTGCAATGCCGGTTCCGGGAAGGTCAGTAGAAGGCCATATACCATCAATAATGGTGTTTGGTGATTGTAATGCTTTCTAAAGTCAATTCGCTTCTCCAGCAGGACCTGTTTACTTTAAAGAGATGCTCAAATGGTGTCTGGGAAGGCAACCAGTGGAGAAATAGCAGTATGGAATATATAATGGATCTGTAGGTGGCGCTAGATGTTTTTGGGACGTTGATACTTTTTTTTTTTAATTAAAAGCATAAAGGTTGGCCTTCTGTGAAGAAAAGCATGTTTTCAGTAACGCAGGTGGAAGAAGATGATGCCGCCATGGGCTGATTTGAAAACAAGGGTAAATTTGTGCTGGGCCATGCTTTCTATTGACGCAGAGGTGTAGCTGCATCTTAAGAAGTTAAATGGAGTATGGGTAGCAAAGAGGAGGGCTGGTAGCAGTCAAGATGAAGAAGGTAGGCAAAAGTAATATCACAAAGGAACTAAATTGTCAAAGCTTAAGCTATAGGTTTCTGTGAATGGTCGAATATAGATGCTTTCTCTATGGACTATTTTCAGTCTTCTGTAACTCAGGGTCACTAATGCGGAATACTGTCACTTGTTCTTCTACATCGGGCCACCAAAGAGGTAGTATTAGAACCATAAATGGGACAGGTTATGAGCAAGAGAGGTAGCAAGACAAAGGTAGTGCTCTAGTAAAGAGCATTGAGGTACAACCACAGGCGGTAGGGTGAGTATGGAGTTCCTGTATCTCTTAGACACAGTTGTGTTTTTCCTGCTAGAAGATTTACCAGAAATGCCTGTGATGCCAACCGCAGGCATGGTAGGCAAGTGTGCTGAACTGGCATCAAGAGGAGGAGTTTAGAGCAGTGATGATGCTGGTGGAACGTTTTGGCAAGGGAGTTAAGTATGCAAATGCAACGTGTGAAAGCCCAACTATGGGGGTTGCAGGAATTATGGTTGTAGAGGAAGTGGAAGAGAACAGCCTCTTAATGTTATGCATATCAGCATTCACTAAGTACTTATTTTCCATCTCAATTTAGTACACATCAAGCAATTATGTAAAAAAAAAAAAATTGGGATGTTCAGCGAGTGCAAAGCTATCCACTCTGCCCATTTGCCTCAGACTAGTGAAAAGTAGAATGAATACCCGTGCTCGTGAAAGTTCGCACAGAGCTGGAGTTTCTAAGAACGCAGTCCTGTCTATAAGAAGAGGAACCCCGCGTAGGACAGATTTTGGAAGATGGCTTCTGGGAAGTGGATACAGACCCCCCCAGCGACACTGCTTGCGCTAGGAGTGCAGTGTTTTGCTAAGAGCTTCATCCTCTTATTCAGAGAGCTACAACTCCCACCTGACTACACTGAGTACAACACAGTTCAAATTATTGAGACTCTCCATTTTTAGGTATAGTGAAAGAATGCAAGTGTATGTTTTTAACAGTAGCGCAGCTAGACCTACTGCCACCAACGGCGGAACCTAACTTTGCCACCTGGTGTAGGTAAGAGAGGGGGGGTGGCAGCCGACGGAAAACTTGTTCCGTGAGGGAGGGGTGAGGGGTGGCTGGCGGCCGACGGACGACTTGTTCGGGGGGGGGGATGGTGGTAGTCAAAAGACGACTTGCTCACCTCCGCCGACCCCAAAAACAGTGCTGCCAGTGCGGACCACCCCCCCCTAACTACGCCAAACCCTTCCCATAAACTCTTGGTTTGTGCCTTGCTAGGTGAAATATAAAAGTGGCCGGTACATTGGTGCGGAGGGGCCAAGCCCCTCCACCTTTCGCCCCTCATGAACAGTGTC
Organism: Calotriton arnoldi; assembly: GCA_963921515.1. NCBI lineage: Eukaryota > Metazoa > Chordata > Amphibia > Caudata > Salamandridae > Calotriton > Calotriton arnoldi. Next base: position 716,495 of record CAWUFW010000493.1, on the reverse strand, counting down.
CGTCAGGCTACACAAAGGTCAGCCTGACAGACACTGTTCACTTTCAGTTCAAGCAGCCAAGAGCCAGACATGCGCATTTAGCGCAGGCTCCAGGCTGCCTAGGCTGAACTTTGCTGGGCTGAGGAAGTCACAGCTCCTGTGGGCGTGACGTCCTCATCTCAGCAAAGGTCCCTGAGGCCCTTCCCTCAGTGACGAGGGGTAGTGTCACTGATTGTCCAGCACCTGGACGCTTCAGTTTTAAGCGCTGAAGCTCCCAGGGTCGAGTGTCAATCAGTGACACTTCATCACAGAGTGGGGTGGAGTCAGCAGTCTCACTGACTCCATCCCACTCTGTGATGACGTTGGGAACTGCTGCCTTCCCTCATTGGCTGACGTTAGGTCAGCCAATGAGGGAAGGCAGCAGTCCCAAGCCTCCTGGAACCTCCGAGGCAGAGCTGGCTGCAGGTAAGTGTTAGTTTTTCTTTTAAACTGTTTGGTGCGTGCATTTATGAATGTTTGGTGAAGAGTGTTGTGAACGGATGTATTTGTGTGCGTGCGTGCATGTATGAATGTTTGGTGAAGAGTGTTGTGAATGGATGTGTTTGTGTGCGTGCATGTATGTATGAAAGAATATTGTATCAGAAACAGTTTTGTTACTCAAAGGCAGACAAAGTTGTAGGGAAAGTGGTTCTGGCAAGGAATTGTGGTAGATAAAGGCTATATTATTGTAAGAGTTATTGGTTCTATGGAGATACAAGAGGTAGCAGTCGCTCTTTGGTGTATAAGCAACAGTCATGCTTGTGCAGGGAGACGAGTTTGTAATTAGTTTATACATGAAGAGGGTGTGAAGCACTGCTCAGAAGTCATTTAGCAGGTGCAGTGAATTTCTTTGGAGCTCTACTTGTAAAAATTAAGACGGACTGTGTATACTTGGGACGATGTATGTGGACCCCAAAGACAATGTTCTTGGTATTATGGTTGCTGGGAGAAATATGGCAATGTTTACTGTTGAACTCATAGGGTGAAATGAAATAGAGTTAAGGTATTGTGGGCAGCTGGGAAGGCTGGGAAAATAATATAAGAGTGTGAGAAGTAAAGGGGGCCACTGGCAGTTGGGAAAGAAGAGGAAAAGCTTCTGCCTGTGGCATGAGACTAACTTGTGGTTGCTGCGTGGTGCCTGTTCAGCAGAGCAGTGGCCGCGGGAAGCCAGATGTGAAGATCCTCCAACAGGGAAGGTGGTACCTGGCCGCGGAGGGATCTTACTGGCTGGAGACTCTCACCTGAAGACAGCCACTGACAAAGTCCGAGCAGGCCGAGATAGCGCTTCCTTCTGGAGGGGTTGGGCCTGGCTTGGGAGTTGGAGAACAGAGCAGACACTCAATCCCCTTGATTTAGCTCTTGCGTCTAATGTGGAGAGCTCTTCTACAGTGCACAGTCTTAAAAAATCATCCCCCAAGAAGGATGGGTTAGATAAAATACTGTATTTAAGTATTTCATTTATTTATCATTTCTTTTCTATGACAGTGTATATAAAAAGTCCTGTTGCAATATCACCTGCTGTGTACAGCGCTATTAACCAATAAAGTGTGTAACAGCTAGCACTTTATTAAAACCTGTTATATTATTTTTATTAGGATTATATCAGTCAACTTTTAATAGTTGTTACAATCTATGTATATTTCCCATCTTGTTACCTTTTAAATGTATTATGCTGTTGCTAGGATCTCTGTTAGAACTTAGAATGCTCTCTGGTCAGATTTTTTCTGCTGGACCTAGAGGCAAGACGTGTGATGCTGTGCTGCAATAAAGACACTGTATCTTTACTACTAAACTGTGTCTGGAACTAATTACTACAATTTTGGCGACGAGGGTGGGATGTCCAGAAGCCCTGCCATCTACTTACAGCAGCACAGGTGCATAGATAACTTCTGGATTTAAGAGAAACTACTTCATTGATATTTGCGAGCAGTTTATGGAACCCAACTGTGTTTCCTGTACAACGGCCGATTGACACACGGAAGAGTGTGCGTGACTGGGCAAGGACAGATTAATACAACTTTTCGGATATTTCTTACAAGTTTGTGAGCGTTGCAATCGCGCGCGCTGTGAATTATGTCTATACATATAACAAATTATAATACACAGCAGCATTGCTCAAACAAAACATGCTGTTCCAAAACTAGCATAAACCGCACAGCATCGTCCCAAGTCAATCTGGTTAGTGTGAAATTGGACTTCTCCATCCTAAAAAATGTTCTCGTGTAATCTCCGAGCAACTAAATAAATGCATGGTGGTTCTCCTCTCTCAGTAATTATAAAAGAGGACATGACAACCATTGAAGAACTTTCACCTAGTCTTTGAATGAGTTCTCAGGCAGGGTACCCAGCGGTAGCTATCGTGGTAACTCGGAGGATGAGTAATGATGTAGATCTGACCAGACAACAGTCGCCATAGCAACTGTAACCTCCAATCCCCGCAAAACTGTATGTGGATTTATTGTGCCAGGGGCCAACCGGGCCAAGAGTAAAATGAAGCAGTGAGCTATGCTATCCGACAAGTACCCTCGCTTTTAATCAGGGCTCGCAGGAACGGAGTTCTCGCCTCTGCGTGTGTGTGGGTGTGTGCGTGGTTCATCGCATTCCCCACAAAGACCACAGAGCCGTAAAGTGTCACGAGGTGAGCGCTTCAGTTGAGTTCGATGGCCGAGACATGTCTTTCATGAAGTAACTTAGCAGCAAAATCGTACTTAAGGGACAAAACGCACAGGCTGTGCACACCAGCTTCCGCTCGGGGCATCTCACGCGACAGATTCAAGTGCCACCCCTAACCAGCCAATGTCACATTCCATGCAAGCAACACAGTCACATTATGGAGCAAACGGGCCACCCAAGCCTGCAGCTTATTTTAGACATTATTGTTAGCGGCACATTCAGTTAGTCCACCTGCTCTCGCGCGTGCCCTCTCCCCCAGAGTGAACACTGCCATCCGACACCCCGGGCGGGGCACACAAAACCTGCTGTCCAGGAACAATCGTGCCAGGCGCATTTCTCAAGGGCCGTCAGCCGAGCACTCCATAGCCCGCAACAAAGCAAAGCAGAAAATGGCGATCGATGAACTGTGGACTAACAAGTCAAATTTATACGTCAAATTCAATTTGTCTCCAATGAGCACTCACCGGGCCATGGTGGGGGCTCGTAGGCCAGAGCCAGCTCGAAAGCTGGGGCAGGGACAAAGCAGTGTACATGGGCATGTAGGTCACTGCAAACAATGTCCGTGGCACCCGCAACATGGGATGTGCACATCGAACAAGATAAACCTTCAATGACTGATAAATGCCGAAGCTCCTCCGCGCTGCAGCGCAAGGCTGAAGACAGAAGGGTGGCTGGGTGTACTTGCTCTGGGGCCAGCTCAGCAGAAGGGTCGAAACGGGCCCAGTTTAGAATCCTGTCTGTTTTTGGCAATACTTCGCCTCGTTTGCGCATGTTTTTTAATTTCAGCACAAAGGGAACAGGGGATTTAGTGACATCAGGAATCGTGTAGGGTAGACACAACTGAAGTATGACTAGAAGTGTGTACATGTCCCAAAGATGTAAGGACGGGCTTTTGATCATCAAGTCAGACAATGGACTGGACTGATAGAAAACGGCATAACACAGGAACATGTATGGTGCAATTTTACTATCCCTCCTGGAGAGCCTCCATACACCATATCACACACCATCCTAAACCAGGGAGACGGTCTAAAGGGAATCCCTACCATGGACCGCTCACATTGAGGCATCCTGTCTTTAACACCTCACATTCTCACTCCCAGAGAGAGCGCTCCAACCTATTACCCTACTGCTTCTACTGCTGCACGTCTCAGTTACCAGTTAGGCCTGATTGTCACATTTGTCAATGAACATGACTTAGCCAGAGAAGCAGCCAAGATAATACTGTTTCCTTGTTAGATGTTTAAGATGTTTGACACTGTGATTGCAAGAATTTTGGCTAGGTGTCCTGGGAGTAGGATAGACTAAAGAGGGAGAGAGAGCATAGTCAAGAAATGAACAGAGGCGGCGGGACATGGCTACGCGTCGGCAAACATGGACCCGCGTTAGAGAAGCTCTGCAGGTCTCTAACCCCCGCCCCTGATTAATCCGCCCAACTAATCCGAACCATGCAACGGAATACGAAGCTATAAACGTAACGAAACCAGCGATATGCTTGAAAACGATGCAACATCCCCAACAGCTGAGTAACACTGTGCAACATATTGGGGCCTAAATCCTGCCGGAAGCTGCAGGTTTGCGTAGCAGTGCGAGCCCCGCAGGAGTGGAGGTACTGAGTAGAACCGGCGGATTGCAGTGAGGTGTGCGATCCCGCAAACATGCAATAGCCCGGTCGCTAGAACCGTGACCTCGAAGCTCTGTGGCAGCAAACGTATACCTCCAATAACCGGCTCCAGCGCGGCAAGTCAGAAACACCCAACGGAGACGGCAGGGCGGCACAGTGATAACCGAGCTGAGGGGCGATCCCGGCTGGGAGCCAGTTGGGAAAGCACCCGATACAGAAGGCAGCGGCTGCAAACTACTCCAACGCACTTACCTTTCCTGATCGGCTAGAATAGGACGCCGGATAAACAAGTCACCTACCCCCAATCAAGGTGAGCCGGCGTGAACGGAGGGAGCAATAGAATCATAGCCGTGGGTAACAACCGCTCTCATCAAAAATTGGAAGTGAAAGCCCTGAAAGCGAGCCATCACCCCGGGAGCCTCCCCACCCATACTTATCGCATGTCAAGAGAGAAACAGCGGAGTAACACCATGTGGCATATTGGGGCCTAAATCCTGCAGCGGGCTTGCGTAGTCTGAGCCTCGCAGTAGGGGTGGTACCGGGTCAAACAGGCGGATCGTGGCGAGGGTGCGATTCCGCAAACGCGCAATAACCCGGACCTGGCCTCAAAACCCTGTAGCAGCTATTGTATACCACCAATAACCGGCTACAGCGAGGCGACTCAGAAATACCCAACGGGGACGGCAGGGTGCCACGATGATAATCAGGCTAAGGGGTGATCCCGGCTGGGGACCAGTTGGGAAAGCACCCGACACAGACGGCAGCGGTTGCAAACTGCTCCAGCGTACTGACCTTTCCAGATCGGCTAGTTCTGGACACTAGAGAAATAAATCACCTACCCCCAATCAAGGTGAGCCGGCGTGAATGGGGGGAGCAGCAAAATAGTAGCCGTGGGAAACTAACGCTCTCCTCAAAATTGGAAGTGGAGCCCTGGAAGCGATTTATTACCCCAGGAGCCCCCCACCCATACGGATCCCATTTCAAGTGAGAAACTCCGTTAGCACGATCTCGGCCTAACGGCTCACGCAGGGAGGTACTCCGCAACTAACAAGGTGACTGCCCAGACCCATCTCCCGGTGAAAGAGAAGACAAAAGGTGGTGGAGGACCCAGTGGAAGCATCACATCCGGTAAACAGCCATTACAACGCGGCTGTTACCCCGCAAGTCATTACATCGCATGCGTTACAACGCATGCGATGTAACAACGCGTAGTCATTACAATGCATACCATTACATCGCATGCGCTTTTACAACCCATGCGATGTAATGGCTATCCACATCGTTGTGAGGAAACTGAGGCTGTTCCATTTCCTCACAATGACGTGCACCGCCCCTCAGACGACGCTGGAACCAGGAGAGAGGAACCACGAGGAGAGAGAGGTAAGGGGGATTGCGCTTGGGGTGGGGGTTACTTTTTTAGGGTTTAGGGTAGTATCGAAGTAGTGTTGTAATGTTTGTGTAGTGTAGGGTTGTGTTTTAGGATTTAGGGTAGTGTTGGGGGGGTTGTGCAGGGTAGTGTTAGAGTGTAGGGACTGGACTGGGGGTAGGGGGAGGGTCGTGCTGGGGGTAGTGTTTTAGGGTAGTGTTGTGGTGTTTGTGTAGTGTTGTGTTTTAGGTTTTAGGGTAGTGTCGGAGGGTCATGCAGGGTAGTGTTTCAGTGTAGGGAACGGACTGGGGGTAGGGGGAGGGTCATGCTGGGGGTAGTGTTTTAGGGTTTAGGGTAGTGTTGTGGTGTTTGTGTAGTGTAGAGTAGTGTTTTAGGATTTAGGGTAGTGTCGGGGGGTCGTGCAGGGTAGTGTTTCAGTGTAGGGACCGGACTGGGGGGCGGGGGAGGGTTGTGCTGGGGGTAGTGTTTTAGGGTTTAGGGTAGTGTTGTGGTGTGGTGTTTGTGTAGTGTAGGGTAGTGTTCGTGCAGGGTAGTGTTTCAGTGTAGGGACCAGACTGGGGGCGGGGGGAGGGTCGTGCTGGGGGTAGTGTTTTAGGGTTTAGGGTAGTGTCGGGGTCGTGCAGGGTAGTGTAGTGTTATTGTAGGGAGAGGTCTGGTGGTCGGGGGAGGGTCGTGCAGTGGTACTGCATTAGGGTTTAAGGTGGGGTAGGGTGGAGTCACTTACCTTGCAAACATTTACCATGAGTATACCTTTACCACGCATGCCTTTGAGTTGTAATAGCATGCGTGGTAAAGACATAGTTGTGGTAAAATTTTGCGTTGTAATGGTATCTCGTAGTAATTGACATCACGTAGTAATACCCGCATTGTAATGGCATGCGTGGTATTGCTATGCAATGTAATGAGTCATATTCATCACATCCAAGGAGACCCCCTCCTGGGAGATCCCCAAAAGGCCGCGTGGGGCACACAGTGATTGCGCTTCACAGGCAGGCGGCGAGCAATATCCCAGGGGAACGGGGCACCACAAAAGAGAAAGGTCTTTCCCCCTCTTCTCCAGACGTTAAGGAGAGCAATGTCCGGGAGCAGGGGAGCAAACAGCACCCACCAAACAAAGCTCGAAAGGTACGCCATGTCGAAAACTGCAGACACAGACGGAACAGCTAAGGCCGAGACGAGGGCAGGATCACGGCAAGAGACAGAAGACCCCACGTTAAAGGACATTATGGATGCAATCACCAGAGTGCGTACATAGCTCGAGAACAGAATGGATTCAATAACGACCGAAGTAACGCTTCGAACTTCAGAAGATGAGTGAAAATGTCAAAACAATGGAAGCTGCCACAACAGATCTTTGCAAGGATCCCAAAACAATGCAACAACAGATCAAACACCTACAGGCAGCGAGCAAAGCGATGGAAAGCAAACTGTATGATTATGAAGGAAGGTCACGCCGCAACAATGTCAGAATACTCGGAGTGCCAGAACGGGCGCAGTGGCCCACACCAGACCTTTTCGTCGAAGACCTAATCACTTAACATCTTCAACCTAAAAATCTATCCAATTTCTTCTCGGTTGAGAGGGCGCACAGAGTCCCAGGAGAAAAACCAAACCTGGGGGCTCCCCCAAGGCCATTGTTGGCGAGACTCTTCAATTTTAGAGATCGGGATACTGTCTTGCAAACCGCCCGCACCGCCCCACCGATCAAAATCGAAAACAGTGTTGTGACTTTCTTCCCCGACTTCACTGTTAATGTACAGAAACAGAGACGCTCGTTCCAGGGAACTAAAAACAGGCTCAGAGACAGAGGACTGAAGTATTCAATGCTGTTCCCAGCAAGATTACAGGTTGAAGCGGAGGGGAAAACATGGTTTTTCGATACCCTGGAATCAGCAAAGGAGTGGCTAGACGGATGGTAGCTAGCCAGCCAAAGGAAATGGCTCACAGCAGAGAAGGAAGAAATCCCCCAGAAGACAAACAGATCTGGACGCGCAACCAAGGCAAATAATTGATGAAAAGGATCCAGAAGAATAGACACTAGGGGCTGGTCTCAGAGACTATAGAACTGTATTGTTGAAAGCGGAGAGATCGGTCTGACGCAAACAGAGGAGCTGCCTCCAGAAATACTCATGGAAACTGGCTAAGTGACTTTTAATATTGAACTATTGTAACTGCATGGAAATGTAGGTCTCTAAAAGTGTGACAGCGGAGGGTATAGGTATAGAGAAGACACCCCCCCACCACCTTTAACATAGTTCTAAAATGGGGCAACAAGCGCTCTGCATAGTTGGGGATAGGGGCAGTTTTAAGCCCAGATTGCAAGGAAGCAGGGAGGGGGGAATGGGGTTGCAGTTAAGTTTCGTATATAGTTTAGATGACACTAATTCAGAGCAGAAGAGGGGACCATGCAATTTCTCAACATCTTACAACGACAAGCATGCGCCATCCTGTCTGGGAGTGCCGTTCGCAAACGAGAAGGGGCGTATCGCTCTAGCGTGACTGCTGGGATCACAGAGGGGAACTGACACCGGCGGGAATGAGTCCATCTGCTAGAAAGGGGATTAGACTTTTGTCCTGGAATGTGAATGGTTTGGGAGACAAGCTCAAAAGGGGAAGAGTACTCCAATACATAAAACGACATTCACCAGACGTAGTTCTTCTGCAAGAAACGCATTTGATAGGGAATGCATGTGGGGCCCTGACCAGATGGGGATATAAGCTTGTGGCGCATTGTGCATTTATCACTGGATCCAGGGGAGTAGGTATAATGGTCAGGAAAAATTTCCCGATGGCAATTCACCAAACATGGACCGACAAACAGGGCAGATACACAGCAGTCTCAGGGAGATGGGAAGGTAAAACATCCACACATTAGCCTTTAAAGACTTGGGAGACCTTTTGCTCTCCCTTCCTGAGGGAAGGCTCTTAATAGGAGGAGACTTTAACTTGATTGTATCAGGACAACTAGACCGATGTCCCCCAAGGGAAGTGCCACCCTCACGGACACAATGCCATGACTTCATGGGAGCTATGGGGCTGGCGGACACATGGCGTGTTCTCCATCCCGCTGAGACGCAGTTTACATTCCATTACGGAGCTCACAACAGTCTCTCAAGAATCAACTATATAATTGTGCCGGCAAGCCAGCTGGGGCAGATCAAAGAGGTGCGTCACCTGGCAAGGGGTATCTCGGACCATTCCGCTGTGTGGGCACTGGTGGAGGTGGGAGAACCACAGGCAGGAAGAATAGCTCCAATAAATCCTTGGTACCTAAAGATCCCATCAGTCAAAGCAAAAATAACACTAGAGATTGAGCATTATTTCCGTGAGAATGAGGGCTCTGTAAATTCCGGCCAGACGCTTTGGGAAGCCTTCAAAATGGTGATCAGGGGTCACGCAGTCTCCCAGATCGCTGGGACCCGGAAAGAGAAAAATGCAAACCTAACCAGGCTAGAAGCTGACATCCTGCAACTGGAGGAAAAGGTACAGGGAGAGAACACAGAAGAGATCAAGCATATGTTAAAGATTAAAACAAAAGAATACATGGCCCTTGCCACAGATGCAGCGCAGGCACAGCACAGGGCCACGCTCTGTAGGATCTATGAAGCCAGGAGTAAAGCAGGGAGACTGCTGGCTTGGCTCGATCAAAGAGAACGGGCAAACAGATTGTTGTTGAATTAAGAGACAAGTCAGATATACAGTTGAGAGACCCTCAGGAAATTGCAGACGAATTTGAGAACCACTTTAAGCAAATTTATAAGTCCCATACGACCTCTACAGAGGAGGAGACAGAGTCCCTGTTGTTAGATATGCCTCTCCCCACCCTTTCAGCTGAAGATCTCTCGACACTAGACAGTGAACTTACAAACACAAAAGTTGAGCGGGACATGAGAGACCTGCAGGCCGGGAAAGCAATGGGTCCCAATGGTCTGCCCATTGAATTGTATAAATTAGCCCCCAGCAAAATAGCACCACACCTCACCAAGAGGTTTCTAGAAAGTCGGAAACAAGGGAAACTTCCCGCTGACCAAAGACTAGCCACCATAGTGGTCATTCACAAAAGCGGTAAACCTAAAAATAAATGCTCCTCATATAGGCCGATATCATTGCTCAACGCCGAAGTAAGGAACCTGGCAAAGTTATTGGCCACCCGTCTGCTCCAAGTCTCGAAACTCGTGCACCCCGACCAAACAGGTTTTATGCCAGCAAGAAATACCTCACTTAACCTCCGACGTTTGCATGGAGTGACGGGTAGAATAGATACACTACGGGAAGATGCAGCGGTGGTGTCCCTGGACAACACGATTCAGTGGCCATACATGTTCGCAGTCCTCAGAAAAATGGGATTCGGCCCAAATTTCTTGAGCTGGATTAAACTTCTGTATAGAGAACCACTGGCACAGGTTGTGGTTAACAATCGGAAATCCCCAACATTTGCCCTTGAAAGAGGAACCGGGCAGGGCTGTCCCCTATCCCCGTTGCTCTTCGCTCTAATGTTGCAGCCATTGGCACTGTGGATATTGAAGGATCCAATCATGTGGGGAGTCAAGTGGTCGGAGGGCTTGGAGGACCGAATCTCCCTATACGCTGACGATATACTGTTATACCTGGCATCTCCGGGAGCCTAAATAAACAGAGCGCTCCATATCTTCACCAATTTTGGGAAAAATTCTGGCTATAACATAAATAGGTCTAAGTCAGTTACCTACGTGTTGAGGGGTAAGTTCCCCCCCTACCCAAAGGTTATGGGATAGCAGTGGCGTGTGGGGGATTCAAATACCTGGGTATATATGTCACCAAGGACCCGGTATTGTATTATGAGCGAAACCTCTTGCCCCCGTTGCAGCGGCTTAGGAGCGATGTCAGACACTGGAAGTCTCTCCCACTGTCACTATTGGGCAGTGCTGCACTATTCAAAATGATGTCCTTGCCACGTTTTTTATACATTCTACAAAACTCACCAGGCCCAGTTCGTACAGATTATTTCAAAGCCATTGAAAGTGAACAGAGAGACCTCCTGTGGGAGGGGAAGCCACCCCGTATAGCGACCCAAAAAATAACAATGGGGCGGTACGATGGTGGTATAGGACTCCTGGATGTCAGAAGATATTACTGGCCAACAATCAATCAATGTATATATAGGCCCCAAGACAATCCGGGATATAAAATGGATAGGTGGCTTCTCCCGGACAGGAATTATACTAGAGCACTTTACTCTAAACCTGCAAAATTGGCAACTGACAGGCCCAACCGACCACACGGTCCAGATATGGCACACAGTCAACAAAAGCATGGGATGGGCAGGGAAACCACGCCAGCTACCACCCTGAGGGATACAGAGAGATTTGGCACCCTGAGAAACACCAAAGGCTTCGACCGCTGGGACATGATAGGAATCTCTTGGGTAGGGGATCTATGGAAAAAAGGAGATGTGATTCCTTTCGCACAGTTGCAAAAAGAATTCGAGCTGGCAGACACAGAGCATTTTAGATACTTGCAGATAAGACAAGCCCTGCAGGCAGTTATTCCAAGGGGTGAGTTGCTCCCAGAGTTCTCCCCACTTGAAGATAGAATCCTTGACGAATACATGCCCAATAAAGCTATTTCTATGTGTTGGAAAGTGGATTATTGGTAGGGGCAAATGTAGGTCTGCCACTGGCAATAAGGCCACTAACACATGATAGGACTCAGCATAGGTCTTAGAAAATTATTCCTATGCTCAACCCTTGGTAACGTGGCTGCGAGCAGACAGGCTTAACTTCAAAGACAGGTATGTAAAGCATTTAAAAACACCAATTCAGTAAATAATTAAGACACAAAACACAATAAAAATCCAACACCAATTTATAAAAATAGGAAATATTTTTATCTTTAAAATGACACCAAAACGACAAAAATCCAATGTAGGGAATCGGAGATATGAATTTTCAAAGATTTAGCATTATATAGCACTTAGAAACATATAGCGCCTTATTGGGATATCTGGTCGCGATAGACCGGCTCAAAGTAAAAGTTTCAGGCCGACCACGATGGAGCCCTGAGCGGCTACCACTCGCGGTAGGTCTCGGACACAGTTTTTACCTTCGGACTTAGAATCTTTTCTGGAGCTTTTCTTCCCGGGGTCCCTCGAAGCTCTCAGCCAGTCCGGATTCGGTGAGGGTTCGCTGGATTGCCTTGTGATGAGCTCCCGGTCAAACTTATGGAAGTCCGACCTCCGGAGCGTTTCAGCGGGGCAAACCCAGGATCTAGGCCGACACGCGGTTGAAGGCAGGCGGCTTGGCTTTCGCGGTTGCTCCCGGTCACCTTTTCTTCGTTCGGACTTAAAAACTTTTACGGAGCTTTTTCTCGCGGGGTCCCTCGATGTTCTTCACCAGGCCGGATTCGGTGAGGGTTTGCCGGCCTTGGATTTCTTCTACTCTTGGTCAAACTCTGGAAGTTGGACCTACGGAGCTTTTAGCGGGACGAACCTGGGTGGCTTCGCCGGCTCGCGGTTGAAGGCAGGCGGCTTGGCTGGCCAGGTTGAGTCGGTACCTCTATGGAGCTTTTTTTCAAAGTTGCTCCAAAGTTCTCCAAACTTCTTGAACTTCTTCCTGAAGTTCCTCAAGGGGTCCCAAAGTGTCTCAAACTCACTCCAAGGGTCTGGAAGCTCCAAGATGGTCCTTGAGAGTTGAGGACTTCAGTTCCCACAATCCACTTGGACAAAACCCTTACAAATCCACTGGTAGTTCTTCCAGTTGAGGATCCTTGGTGGTGATGGTCCAGGTGAGCTCTGTTAACCTGTAGCTTGCAGGGAGTCCACTCTTTAGTTCTTTTGCAGCAAGGTAATCCACAGGGCTGTAGTTTCAGCTGGTGCAGTCTTCAGAGGGCAGGCCTTAGAATTTTGCACCCCCAACTTCTCAGCATGGCAACGTCTTGCTTCCTTAAGTTTCAAGCAGCAGATCTGGAGGGCTCTGCCCCTCTCAGATAATTATTCCTGTTGAACGGTAAAAAATGTATTCTGTTAAGTTAGCCTCCGCTCTCCCCCATTTTGTCTGTGAACACCCATTTTGTGTTTCTGCGAGGACTTTTGCAAAGTCATGAGTTACGTGTTCACTGAAAAGCTGGTTGTGCTGATAATACTTGCGTGCCAGGGTCAGAGGCCCTGCCCTGCCGAAAGGCCTGAGCACACAGATGTTTTATCTATAAGCCCGCCAACGCCTGTAAACTCCCTTGCCTATCTACAACGATGACGTGGGCAGGGGTTTATCAAGAGTTAGCAGTTTGCATTTCATCATGACGAAGTGGTTTCAATGTGTTTCACGAGGAACCAAACTGTATAAATACAGTGTTTGAACTTGTGCTTGTCAGTTCCCTCCCTCGGGCACTTGCGGTGTCTGGATGATGGGACTCCTCTCATGAGTGCAATAAACTTGTGTTTTGTTTCCACTCCAGTGTTGATCCTCATTTGTGAACCCGTAGACAAAGGGTGTCCCTGCACCAGTGAGACAGATAAAAATCTCACTTCTACATTCCAAGTTCTCTGGGTCAGGCAGGAGGTCACTCCTGACCAATGGGAGCAGGGTAACTCCTCAAAGATATGACCACATCCTGTAGAGTGTGGCATTATTTTGTCCCAGAGTGCATCAAATCTTCCAAATTTATAATGGCTGATTTTCCAGAAGGGAGGTAAGAGCTGGCTAAACACACCCCTAGGATGGCTAATTTACTTAGACTCTCCCCCCTGAATCTGCTCATACCTTCCTTAATCCTACCATCTGCCTGAGGAGGAAAGTTCAGAGTTGTAAATGACACTGGTTTCTGCTCTCCTCTTTGAAGACCATGGTTTACGACTCCTCCACCTGGCCTGGCATTCCTGTGGAACAGCACACTGCCCTGCCAGCAGAGCTGGTTAACCCCATGGGCTCTTTATCACCTCTTCAAGGCAGCCTGGCTAATCCACTTAACTCTGACCAATCAGGGCAGACCACTGGAAGGCTGAATCTGGACCTACAAACAAGAAAGTCTTATAACTTCTTGTATGTACACTTTAGGAGAAATTCAACAATATCATATTGTGGGATTTATTAATACCATTCGGGGAAGTTTTTGAATGATACTTCTAGCCCTCTCCTATCAAGAGTTATTAGTTAATAACTTCCTACCATGTTAACCTATGTAGCAGGGGATTTGCAATGGGAAAAATGACTTGGGCCATTTTTCCAGCACCAGGACTTACAAAAACATATTTTATAAGTACTTTGCTTATATCTACAGGACCCCCACCCCAAAGGGTCACTTAGGTGAGACTTTAAGGGTTCTGAATCTGTAGAAATATTGCAGATCCTCACTTCACAGTGCTCCTAGCATCAAAGTCGAATTTGGGCAGCACTTTATCACAATGTGGGGAGTGAAATGTGAAATTTCACTTAACCCAGGGCATACAAAACTCATTTTATAAGGGTCTACCTTATAGATACCTGACCATCCACCCCTGGGACACCTAGGGGAGACCCTGGGGGTTCCTAATATGCCATAACATTGTAGGTTATCCATCATTTTTAAGTGCCCCAAACACCAAAGTCTGGTTTGGGCACAATTTACTTTTTAAAAGCAGTCATGGCACCCAGGGCTGCTTTTAAAACTGACCTCAGGCCTCAGCAGTGCACACATGCAAGTGCAGAAGGCTGCTGGCCTCTAAACTGCCATGCCCTACTATATACTAGGGACTGATAGGTAGTTTCAATTCCCCTGCCCTATTATATACTAGGGACTTATAGGGTAGGTCATGCCAATCACAGGGGTACCCCAACCCATAGTGTACCCTAGTGTATGTAGGTGTTTTCACTGTATTCTAAGTGTTTTCAGCATAGCACTGGCCCTGGGCCTGGTTAGGCAAAGCCCAGGGTCAGTCAGAGTCAGTTATCACCAGTACCAGTCAGCAAAAAGTTGGGGGGTGCCCAGGGCACAGGATGGCTTTGCAACACTATGACATACCAGAAACTAATCAATAACATGTCTGACCCCCTCCTACAACTCCGCAAAAATTGGGAAAATGATGTTGTGGACTTGGAGGACGAGGACTGGCAGGAAGCCTTCGCATCCCCCAGAGAAATTGCGATCTCCTTGAGACTAAGAGTAGTACAGCTTAAAGTGCTGCATAGAATATACCTATCAGGTCCAGCTCTTGTGAAAATGGGTTATAGAGATGATTTGAGTGTGGGAGCCGGTGTGGCCAGGAGGGTACATTCATCCATATTATCTCGGAATGTGCTCACATTAAATGATACTGGACAGCAGTGATCCAATGTATGGAGGAGGTTCTGGGAGCGAAGATAGAACACAAGACAGGACTATGCCTTCTAAATATCTGGGAACCCACTGATCTAAATAGCAAAGAGAGAACCTGGGCGATGGTGCGAATGATAGTCGCTAAGCGTAACATTGCCAGACTATGGGGATCACAAGAAACACCAACAATCACAGCATGGAAGAGAGATATGGATTGGTGCATGTTGATGGAGAGGACAATATATGAATCAAGGTGTTGTCCCAAAAAATGGTCACAAATATGGGAAAAATGGAATGAGTATAGAGGGAATATCTGCGAGCCTCCGCAGGCGACACATCACCTTACCTCGTTCACAGAATGAGGTAAAACAAGACAGGAACAGTATCAACATATAGAAGACGATAGAATTAGATGTGATAAAGCATGACTCACAGTAAACGCATTGCTCTGTATAATGATTTGCAAGCATGTTTGTAATGCATCAACGCTGTCATCAATAAAAAGAAAAGTTAAAAAAAAAGAATTGAACAGAGGCATTAATACTCACAGACTCCATCTTCACAGCCAAGCAGTACTTGAATAAATACCCTGACCCTTCTTAAGCTCACGGAAAGTGCTGCTCTATTCCAGCACTTACACAACATATAAGGTTGCATACAATGAGATAGAAGAGTAACCATATCCATCTCGTGCCTCCATTTCAGATGACATATGGGGAATGGCTGGGAAAAGTGAATCCCCTCCTTCCAATACCCCCTACCCTCTAGCAGAATCTCAGAATCTAGCAGCTCCAGTGCTGGTGCTGTAGGTATGTGCTGTTACACCTGGATCTTATTCCATGTGCTTATGCCACTTCTGTGTGGCACAGCAGGGCAGAAAAGACTGATTGTGGGATGTAGGACAATCTGCTGATGTGCTCTCAGCAGGGGGACCACTGCCTGCCCATTCTAGACCTCTGTAGTCTCTCAGCGTTCAACCATTCTCCAGCTGTGTGGCATAATCCAGTGACCAGAATTTCTATTAGGAGAAACACAAGCCTTGCAACTCAGAGGGGCCAATGTGAATCCTTTCTTTTTCTGTACCCAATGATTTTGAGCTTCAACAGTAAAAAAGCAGCTTCTGAAACTTGCCTTTGATTGATCTCCAAGGAGAAGAATATTTGAAACTGAAGATGTTTGTTAAACGTTTCAATCCAACCACGACTGACCTCCAATGTCCTGCCCCATGCCCCACACAGAATCCTTTTTCCACACCCCACAGCGCTCTGAAGTGTCCGAAATATGACATGAGGTGTTGAATAATTCTCCTAAATAAATGCTTTATTATCCCCAGTAGTAGCCACCTTAGTGTCTACGTGTTTTGACTCCTGCTGTTTGAGACCTCAAAATTGGTCCCACACCATGGTTCAAAGTGGTCCAGATTGCGGTCTGTCCCCATTCCTCATCAAGGTTGGGCCCCTACGTGTGGATCCACTGACTCAAGAGTTTCTCCAAAATCCATGTCTGAGACAGCTACACTTTAAGGGACCAATGTTACATAACACTAAAAAATTAGTTAGGTTTGTCATCCCAGACACTGTAACTCACTTCACTGAGTTCGAGATACTCTTGTCTGCTTCTCAGACTGTGTTTAAACAGTGTCGATGTTGGTTCCCTGCTGCTGGTGTTGTTACGGTTTATGCATGTGAGGGAACCTTGAACTGACACTACATGAACTGTAATTGTTCTTTGTGTTGAGAGAATCTAGCATTACTACATCAAGTTCTGTAACAATGTTATGTACTAGTGACACTTGATAAACAAGCATTTGCAAAGCCCATGTGTTTGTATGTTTTCCAGCTGCCAGTCCTTTGGCGTGGTCGTGGTCGCCAACCTAAAAAATTATTCGCTAAAAGCAAAAATATTTCTTTGGTCTCAAAAAGCAAATATTGCCATAGCAGTCCCTGGCACGGAGAGGAACTACTTATTGTGTTTTTTGTGCACCTTTGGAAAGGGTATAATGCCGTCACTCACAGTGAAGTTAGCTAATGGGTGAAGTGTGTGGAGTGTTTAACCCATGCTGTATGCTATGATGGGCGAAATTAACATGTGAATGAGACATATTATCAGGGCACGCAGGGGTACACACGGGTGAACGGCGTCCACCCACTATTTTCACAGGGTGAACGCCGTCCACCCTGCCAAGAATTTGGGCCCCACTGAATAATGTGCTCAACTCGTCCCGGTGTAATTTCCAAACACCGGGACACTTTCAGCAGCGCCTGCACGTTGTCTGCTTTCCTTCTGCAACAAGCAACAAAGTGCAGGCAGGGGCGGGGTGGGGTTTTCTTATTTAAGACTCCTGCTTGGCCCATAACAAAGGCCGAATTTGAGGGATCATCAGGCCTCCTTTTGTTCAAGTCTTGGCTGGGAGCAGTCAGGAGCCTCACACCTAAATGCAAATGAAGAGGAGGGGAAACAAAGGCTCACACCTTGTTAGCACTTCACACATACTTAGGATTTTTTTCTTTTTTTAAATTTTTTTTATTGAGCAGAGCATAAGAGGCATAACAATGCTAATAAATAACAGGGAGTTTAAAAACACCATTTGATCAGAACATACAAATCATGAATAAAACCAGTACAGTAAAAGTGCAAAGAGACATATTGCAACAATAATCTGGAAGCAAACCCGTTTTTCAAGAGTGCTTAAGTTAATATCCACACATACTTAAGATTGGCAGCTTTTCACTTTGTTTAGTCCCTGTTTAGGAGATATGCATGCAGTGTAAGAATGTCAGATGTGTTGGTCTTTCCCAGTATTTACACAAAGCAAACTGCATTTATATAGAGCTTACCTGAGGAGGCGTTGAAATAATTTAAGTACCACTATTTTTTCTTGTATAGCCCTACTCATCCCAATGCAGGGTGTCAGAGCGCTTTACATCAATAAGTGCATATTACATGTACAATAAATTATATAAGTTTGTAAATGAATGTACAGGATGTGTTACATAAAACTAGGGGATTGCAAGGTGTAGAAGTCACACATCATCTTCCATAGCTCACTGGGCTATTATCCTCGCAATGCGCTCAAACGTACACATGATAGACCTGCTAAACATATATGTGAGGGCTTTAGATCTGATGTCACTTCTTGTGATGTCACCTCCTGTAAAGTTGTGGCTTGTAATGCCACTTTCTATGATGTCAATTCCTGTGATGCCATGTGTGATGTCATGCGCAGTGATGTCGTGCGCCGTGATGTCGCGTGCCATGATGTCACTTGCATGCTGCCTAACTAGGTTAGTCCCCCCACTTCTTTTTTTAGGACTTGTGCCCTGCATATTATCAAACCAATGGATTAAAAGTGCTGGCTGAAAGTTCCTGTAATTTTAGTAACATTTAGAGGGCTTGGTTAACACACAACCTAAAAATATTTTCACTATACAATTGCCAGAACACCTAGCACTATGATTGGTTGTTTGGTTTGTTCTGTGTTCTCGTGTGTGCTGCCTGGATTTACAAACACCAAGTATGGTATAAAATTAACACATAAAGATACTCTAACCAAATTAACTTGGAGGAGAAGGGTAAAATATTGAATAGATAAATGTGATACTAACTATGGTGGATGGCCAAGGGGCGCACAATCATGTTTAAGTTTTGGCTTGATCATTTAATATTTTGGCACTTTTTTTGTGAAGGCAGAAGCTTTGTCAGCCTTATGTGCAACTTGAAATATAAGTGCAGTTAAGTATAGCATAATAGATTTTTTTCATTTTTTAAGTTTCATCTTGCATGAAAATGTTGCCCCGTCTGTTTTAATCTCTGATATTATCACTTCTCCGCCACTTATACCCCCATCTGTCAACGAGTGCTTGTAATTTTATTACACTGTCCTGTAGTTTATGTAGAGTTGGTATTACCTTACAGAGTCCGTTAATGGACTGGATAAACGCTAATGCTATTTGAACTAGGCTCCCGCTCTCTCAAACACAGCTGCAGCCATGCTACTATTTCTGTGCAGGCAGCTTGACCCAGGCCGCAGCGCCCACTCAGCCCGTCCAGGGAGAAACCGGAGCAGGCAGCAGAGGGGGAAGCCAGGTCGGGCCACTGAACCAGAATTCATATCCAGCACACCCCTTTTCTTTCATATTGCTATTAGGCTGCACAAATAGCCTGCAGGCTTTGTCATCTGGTATCTGGTTTACAAGTAGTCACAAGGGGACTGTTGCGCTGGTGGTGGCCTGTGGCGCAGTGCATCGGGGCCGGCTAGACTGGGCGATAAAACCAGATTTAAAAAACCTTTGTAATAGCTGTCTAATAATACTGCACCAAATGAGGTAGTCCGGATCTCTGAATGGGAGTTGACCTAGAAAATATTTTTTAAACCAGGTCCAAGCCTCATTTTCGGGCAAAACTTTCCAGATATATTGGTGAAGAATCATAGGTTTAACACACTACCCAGAAGAATAACTTGTGAAATATTCCAGTGCGCTTAGGTCTGAAACAATGCCCATGATACTCACTTATTACGTTCCCCCACCTAGGGCTGGGTCAGGCAATCCAGTGCTAGCAGTCCCCACCTTCCCCTTTCTTGAGGTTTGTGAATGTGTCCTCTATGGCCAAGCTAGTGCAGCATCAGTGAACCTTTCCACGCAACAATCAGTTCAGAAACGCAAAGTGTAGCTGAATTTTATGAAACTTTCTGAAGTTTTGGTTACAGGGGTTTCAACCGCATCACAGAAAACACATTTTTGTGCATCTAATTAACAAAGAAGAGAACAGTTTAACATTCAGTATACAGAAACTTAAATATATCTCATCTGTATTATATTACAATACAACATCTAGGGGGTTCACATGCTTTTAATGAAACGTGATATAGCGGTACAGAAATCACACACCTGCACAAATACTCAGTGTACCTGAGGCCCAGCTCACTTAACTGCTTCTGGGATACAAAGGAACTATTTGTTTTCACAGCTGTGTTTTAATGGAATCTCTAAATAAAATGGTCTGTAAGCGAAAGGCACAAAGCTATAAAACAAAATGTTGTTTACTGCTCTGACACAAAAAACAATCAACATTGAGACATTAAACCAAGGCAAGGCTTGGGGATGAGATGTAAATGGAGCATGGAGAAGAGAGGCATAGAACAGTATATGGACCCTCATCTGGCACAAGGTTCCTATGGATCACGTGACTGGTACTTCCTGGCTGAGAAAAAAGCTTTTCAAACTCAAGGAGTCAGTGAACATGGCGCAGTCACAAAATGCCAGAGAGAGTGGATCATACACACGTTAACTTCCAATGGCATCACAGACTGACCTTTTGTCCCTCCCTTAGCCCTTAAAAATCCTCATGTTTAGTGCTCAGGGCTTGCTGGTTAAGGAGTAGGAACTACAGAAAGTAAAATGTCACAATCATTTTCTGCAGTAACTAGCACTGACCAGAAAATATTACCAGTTTCTGGGGACAAAAACAATGTTAAGGCATAAATGTATTAAAAGCAGGAACTTCTGCAGGCCATGGGTGGACGAATAATAGGAAGCGATGCTTTGATCACATAAAAATACTTTGCATAGCCACAGTGAAGGAGAGTGATGTCTGGAACTACGGATCACATGGGACACAACCATCTAAGGACACAGGACTTGAGCTCACTCGTGGCTCAGCACTTCCAGCGGCTAGTTAACTATCTGGCGATGCTACGTAACAACACATTTCCAAGCAGCTAATGCACTTGTCAAGGCACACAAGAGCACCAAGCAGACACTTTCATGGTCTAATCCACACTAACCTGAGGGCAGAAGAAATGTAATACCACAGATCCGTCCCTCCCGCCTCCTCCTCACACACCACCCGCTTTAATGTGCTGTCGTCTCATCCAGTGCAGAGCATTATGAAATGTCACACACAAGTCTGTTACGCCTGATGTCAGCGCACTGAAAACCAATTACTCAGGGCCTATTCCAGACCTAACCAAGTTTACCTCAAACCCAGTCACCCTGTCCTGCATCATTTCTCTCACTCTTAGGGCCGAGAAGGAGGGATGCAACGGAAGGATCACAATAACAGAGGGAGAGAGAGAAATGAAGGAAAAAAGGTCTGTGGCGGTGACACAATTCAAAAGTGACAATGCTCTCTGGTCATCATTTCTATGTGTTTTATGACTGACCTTCATTTATTGTGTGCTTGGTCAATAGAAAAGCGTGACAGGTGCTGAAACTCGAAGCCCTCAAAAATATATTTTCAGTCGACTTATAGAAACAGACTGTGGATAACAATTCATGGTGGCCTTAACATCTGACATCCACATTTCATTTGAACATATATCACAAGTTTGGCCTATCCACTTATGGGGAGAAAATGGCTGAGTTCAGCATGTCACACTGGCAAGAGCAGAACACTATATATCAGTAGGTTCAGCAATATGAGATGCTGCAATAATTGCAAATTCCAAGTATTCACTTGCAGTACTCCAATGCTGCATATTTATCGACATGAATATTGCAATCTGTACCACAGTGATGCACGTGAATTAATGAAAGAACGAAAAATGAGAAACTACATTGCAGGCAACCAAATCATGGACAACAAAATTTAAGGAAAGACAACTTTAAGGATATACAAAAAAAAAAAGCAAAAATGAAAGGAAAGATTTTAAAGGAAAGCTGATTTTAAGGAAAAATCCAAAAGTACATTAAAATTGGGTGGAGTTTACTGGTAATGAGAGTTTTTTGGGTTCAGTGATGGATGATGTTTTGGGAGGTGAAGTGTTGGAAGGGTTCACAAATGAGTGAAGTTTAGGAGAGGTGAGGAGTTTTTATGGTTCAGGGATGGGTGGAGTGTAGGAGTGTTTAGGGTTCACAAATGGAAGGAGTTTAGAACTAGTGAGGAGATTTAAGTTTCAGTGATGGATAGAGTTTCGGGTGAGGAAGGATTTTTAGGTCTCAGCAATGGGTGAGGTTTAGGGTGGGGAGGGGTTTTAACGCCTCAGGGATAGTTGGAGTTTAGGGGTAGAAAGAGCTTTTAGGGATCAGGGAAGAGTGAAGTTTAGGAGCCTGGGATGGGTGGTGTTTAGGGGTGGTAAAGGTGTTTAGGGAACTGTGATAGGTGTTTAGGGTGGTGAGGGATGTTTTAGAGTACAGGGATGGTGGAGTGGTGGGGGTTTTAAAGGTTCCGGGATGGGTGAGGTCTAGGCATAGAAAGGGATTTTTAGGGTTCAGCAATGGATGGAGTTTAGGGGTACTGAATTCTTTAAGGTTCAGCGAGGGGTGGAGTTTAGGAGGCACGGACGGTAGTTTAGACGTGGTGAGGAGTTAGGGTTGAGGGATGTGTACAGTTTATTCCTAGAAAGGACTATAAAGGCCTGATTACTAGTTTGGCGAACAGGTAACTCCATCACAAACATGACGGATATCCCTTCCGCCGTATTACGAGTTGCATTATATCCAATGGAACACAATGGAACGGGTAATACGGCAGACAAGATATCCATCACGTTTGTGATGGAGTAACTTGTCCGCCAAACTCGTAATCAGGCCCTAAGAGTTGAGGGATGGATGGAGTTTAGGGGTCAGGGATGGAAGTAGTTTAGGTTTGGTGAGGGTTTTTTAGTGGACAGCGATGAATGGTGTTTAGGGATTATGAGGGGGTAGGGGATGGATGATGTTCAAGGGTGTTGAGGGGTCAGTGAATTAAAAACACTGAAAGTAATGTTTGGGGAAGCTTGTGCTTAAACCTTCATAACTTTATTCCACAAAAAGGTATTCATGCCAAATTTGCCTCCTTTATTTCCAGTATCCTGGGGATTCAAAATGCACCCAGGGTTTGTAGATTCCCATGGAGGACGTAGGGTACCATTTTTATCGGAATAATTGTGGGAATGCTGGATAGTTAGGAATTTTATGGAACCCCGGAGCTTGTAGAACTTTATCTCATAGAAATGTGAAGAAAATGAGCATTTAGCCACATTTGTAGGTTTGCTAAGGCTTATGGGTAAGAAAACATTGTGAGATTCACGTGAGTCACACCACCCTGGACTCCCCTGGGTGTCTAGTTTTCAGATAAGTCTGGATTTGGCAGGTTTCAGTGGGTGGCGGCAGAGCATGCATGTCTGTTGGGCAAGTTATGGACTGCAGTCCTAACCATAACTTGTGAATTTCAGTATTCTTTTATTTTTATTTGCAGCCATAACTTTACTTTAACTGAGGTTTTTCAGTGAGTTTCTGAAGGGTTTTTCAAACGCATCTTAATGTGTTACACCCAAAACTACCCATATCTTCACTTTAATCTACTTTTGTCAGTTATTTTTATTTTGTTATCATACATTTACATGCAACAGCTTCCTATGCCCAACCAACCATGGGCATCCAGCCCCGTTGCACACGGTCTGTGGCCTTGCATAGTGGGGTTGGCCAAATGGATTGCCCTGTGGCCATGCTTTGTATTCAACCTTCTGCAGGCCGTCGATACCCACTGCACATGGCCTTTGGCTGTGCATAGTGGGGGTGGGCAGCAATACTTGCCTTTGGCCATACCCAGTGCACAATACGCAAATTAACAGCCTGGATAGCTCTAAAATTTAACCTCTTTATGCCAGGCTAGAACGTTTTAAATGCTATTTTCTCAAAAACTGCTGAACAGATTTACACAAAATTAATCAAAGGCATTTCCTTAAGTAAAGTTCTATTTGCATGGCAAGTTTGGTGGAATGCGGTTCAGCCGTTTTTTCTGTAGCAAGGAGCAAAGAATCCTATGGGAGTTAAAATGTGAAATATCACTTTTGGGAATGCCCACATTTTTAGCCCCTTTTTTGATGAATGTGCACAAAATTTGCCATTGAGTACTCAAAGTGAATGTACATTTTTCTGGGAATGTCTGGTGTAGATTACTAGAACGGTACCAAAGTTAATAAGAAAATAAAAAATTAAAAAAATGCCTTTTCAATGGAAACTGACCGTACCATAACAACACAAGTGTTATATATATATATATTTGTAATCAACCCACTCTCCATCTCCAACTAGTGCCATTCGCCCTACAGGGGTGGAGCGTCGACACCAGAGGAGCTTACCAGTGTGATTAAGATACCAAACTCCTAACCGACTTCCAAAAGAAGGATGCTCTCTCAGAACATTTGTAGTGCAGTAAAATACATAAATAAATGTATTACAAAATAACACGGGGAACAGCCTTTCCACAGTGGAGTCTAAAAAAAATATATATATTTATTTTTTATTTTTTTATTTTTTATCACTGAAAAAAACAATGGTTACAGGGACACTATAGTTAGGCCCAGATTTCACTCGTACAAGACAATTGAAATTCAGCAGTTATAGATACCTGAGCTACCTATAACTTATGCCCCCACAATGCACTGCTTATGCCCTCATATTATATCACTCATGATATGGTCAGTGACATCACTGATGACAGCACTGATGACATCTCAAATGACATCATCCAGTGATTGTTAGTGTTTTCTAAAGGTTTTTGTGTGTTAAACATATTACTAAAGTACCACAAAAGTTAAATTAGTATACTTTGTGTACTGCTAATGAGTGATTCCTTTTTTTAATATAGTTTATGTGAGTCGCTGTGTGACTGTGTGTATCTGTGTGTGAGTGGGTGTCTGTGTGAGTGGGTTTCTGAGTGACTGTACAGCTGTGTGAGTGGAGGTATGGGTGTATAAGTGGGTGTCTGAGTAGCTGTGTGGGTGACGTAGCGGCTGTGTGAGTGGCTGTATTTGCGAGTGAGTGACTGTGTCAGTGGCTGAATGGGTGGGTAACTGATTGGCTGTGTGAGTGGCTGTATGGGTGGTTGAGTGTGTGTGTCAGTGACTGCAAGGGTGAGTGAGTGGGTGCCTGAATGTCTGTATGGGGGAGTGACTGGGTGTGTAAGTGGCAGTGTGGGTGAGTGAGTGGCTGTTTGAGTGAGTGTTTCGTAAAGTGAGTTGGTGTGTGAGTGGCTGTATGGAAGAGTGAGTGTCTGGGATTGGCTGTATGAGTGAGTGAGAGGCTGTGCGAGTAGTTGTATGGGTGTGTGAATGGGTATGTAAGTGGTTGTGGGGGTGTTTGAGTGAGTGTGTGAGTGGCTGTTTGAGTGAGTGTGTGAGTGGCTGTATGGGTGAGTGTGTGGCTCTGCTGAGAGGCTAAATGGATGAGTGAGTGGGTGTGTGAGTGGCTGAATATGTGAATAACTGGGTGTGTCAGTATCTTTATGGGTAAGTGTGTGGCTGTGTGAGTGGCTGTATGGGTGAGTGACTGGTTGTATGATCATGCTCTATGAGTGAGTGAGTGGGTGTGTGATTGGCTCTATGGATAAGTGAGTGGTTGTGTAAGTACTTGTATGGGTCTGTGAATGGGTATGTGAGTGGGCATATGAGGTTGTATGGGTTGTGAGTGGGAATGGTAGTGGTTCTGTGGAAGATGTCATCAGTGATGTCATTTGAGATGTCATCAGTGATGTCACTGACCATGTCATGAGTGATGTAATATGTGAGGTCATAAGCAGTGCATTGCGGGGGCGTAATTTATAGTTAGCTCAGGTAACTGGCGAATTTCAATGGTTTTGTACGAGTGAAATCTGAGCCTAACTATAACGTCCCTGTTACCTTTGTTTTTTTCATGGAATTTCTAAGGTTTTAAAAAAAAAATTCTATTTCATAACTATAACGTCCCTGTAACCTTTGTTTTTTTCAGTGAATTTCTAAGGTTTTTTAAATTCTATTTCCTAACTATAACATCCCTGTAACCTTTGTTTTTTTCCAGTGGATTTCTATGGTTTTTTTTAATTTTATTTCCTAATTATAACATTCCTGTAACCTTTGGTTTTTTAAGTGAATTTCTAAGGTTTTTAAAAAATTGTATTTCATATCTGTAACCTGTAACCTTTTAGAGTGAGTATATGACTAAGTTCATGAGTGTCTCAGTGCATGTGTGAGTGAGTGCGTGAGTTTCTCAATGTGTGTGAGTGGGTGTGTGAGTGTCTGAGTGGGTCTGTGAGTGTGTGTCTCAGGATCTGAGTGAGTCTCTGAGTGGGTGCAACAGTGTCTGAGTGGGTCTCTGAGTGGGTGAGTCAGTGCCTGAGTGGGTCTCTCAGTGGGTGAATCAGTGTCTCAGCGGGTCTGTCAGCAGGGGCGGCTCCTCCATTAGGGCGGAGGAGCGTCGCCCCACTGCTTTCTCGCAGTGCGAGAAGCAGAAACATAAAATGGTATTTTAAATACCATTTTATATTTCTGCTTCTCGCACTGCGAGAAAGCAGAAGGCAGGGTATGCCTGGTTGGGGGCGAGCGGGAGGGTATGTCTGGTTGGGGGTGGGCGGGTCGGGGAGGAGTGGCTTGCCCACTGTTGTGGGCTATGACTGTTTGGTTGGCCCTCTGGGGCCAACCGAACCAGTCATGCGCACTCTACATTTTCCCTATGTAGCCTGCATGCAGCCTACATAGAGAAAATGGCCTCCCTACAGGCACCTGGCTGGGCGCTGTCTGCACCAATCACAATGCTGCCATTGCAGCATTGTGATTGGCTTACGGGAGGGGAGGGAGCATGCCTGTTCCTGTTCAGGAGCAGGAAAACGCCAAACGCGGGACCCGGCCAAGGAGCAGAGGCAGCGCGGGACCCGATCAGGTATGTTTTTTTTTTCCTTTTTCTTTTAACCCCCCTGCATGAACCCCTGCGCGACCTCCCCCCTGCCCCCCCATTCGCGATTATTGCGATCCGCGACTGTCTGTCAGTGGGTGCATCAGTGTCTCAGTGGTTCTCTCAGTGGGTGTATCAGTGTCTGACTGGCTCACTGAATGGCTGCATCAGTGTCTGAGTGGGCCTCTAAGTGGGTGGATCGGTGTCTGAGTGGGTCTGTCAATGTGTTAGTGGGTCTGTGAGTGGGTGCATCAGTCTCCGAGTGGATCTCTTAGTCGGTGCATCAGTGTCTGAGTGGGTCTGTGAGTGGGTGCGTCAGTGTTTGAGTCAGTCTGTGAGTGGGTGTCTGAGTATCTCAGTGAATCTCTGAGTTGGTGTGTCAGTGTCTGGGTCTCTGGTCGGTGTCTGACTCTCTGAGTGTGTGTCTGCATGGGTGCATCAGTCTCTAAGTTGAACAGGATCTGACATGCATAGATAAGAAAGGAGACATGAAACTAAAGATTGAAAGAGTAATCACCGCAGCATGTCACATAAGTGTTGTGTGTAATAGACAAAAAAAGTCCATTGCATCTAGCTTATGATTCAGTCTTCCACCACTTTTTGTCTCAATATTCTTTGCTAAAAGAAAGGGCTCCCATGCATAAAGACTGCAAAACAAACTACTCAGGCTGCGCCTACCTGAAACTCAGCAAACAAAATAATTGACGTGAAAGAGAGACACCAAGAACAAGAGCCAAACTTAATTTCAGAAAATGATAAAACACATGATGCCCAATTCAGAGAGGTTTGAGCGCTTACTTGTGCAAATACCTTAGTGCACGGGGTCAAAGTCACATTAGTGGTTTACTAAATCAGATTTGGCAATTCCAAATGGATTACCTCACCCCTAAATGTACACGAGTTTGGCGTAAATTTAAGTGTTAGTAAATCTTCTCACAGGACAAGGTTGTGTGCATTTCAGATTCCAGGATGGCAACATCTGTAAAGGAGGCAGCCAAAACAAACTTGTGAGTTGGTCGGTATTTGCAAATGCGAAAGCAGACATGTTTACACCTACCATGGCTGGGACTAATCTGTTTTCATGATGGGAAACATAAGCAAACAACCCCCGAAATTGGTGTCGGTGTTGTGGATAGGATTTCTCCACTTAGAAAATATTTTCACAAACTAACAAAAAAGCTATTGATTTACAAATGCAGAATTATACACTTACTACATTTCCAAATGTGTGAATGTTTACACCTGTGAGTGCTCCTCAGGAGCTGCAACAGTCACAGCTTCCCAGCAGTACTCAGGAATTAATTACTTCTCAAATGTATTGCTTCAAATTTGTACTCTTAATTTGTCACTTATTTTTCTCTTTACTGCTTTTTATCACAAAGTATCCCCCCCTCTTTTCCTAAAAAAACATTTATTTTAGCCTTTTTTTTCCTCCTTCCTTTTTAGCCTTGGTGAACATTTCTATTGCTTTTCCCGTCCTCGTTTTCTCTTTCACATTTTTCCCTTTATCCTTTTGTTTATTTATTTGCTGGCCCCTTTTTTCCTTAACATCCCCACCCCCTATTTTTGTTTTAATTTCTCTGTTTTTCACTGCAATTTTCTGCTTCCGGATCCCTTCCTTCTCTATTTTCAATTAGAATATTTAGTACTTTTTCAAGAAGTAAACTTTAATCCGAGAGGTTATAATTTCATGGTGTCACGGGAATACCATTTGTCATCAGTTTCCCGTTGCTAATAAGTACCGTTCATGGCGAGACAGAGTATTATGGAATATCAGTAGAGGCAATCGGAGAAAATCAGATTTTTAAAGTAACCATATAAAAAGTACAAATTGTGTATATTCAACAGGGGTTGTATTGAAAATATTTTAATCCCGTATACACATATTATTTATTCCCCCATTATAACCATCAAACCTCTGAAAATAAGCTAAAACAGACAATAAGCAGAGCAAGAAATAATACTGCCCACTTTTCCATCACAGTCTATTGATCGCCCCGCACTGTACAAAAAAAGAACTTCTCTTGTAGGCTACTTTCGAGGTGTGAAAAGCCACTCTGCTTCACAGCTGGCGACCAAACTCTGAATTAACCTGCTAGTGCTGGTAACATTTAACGAGGACATGGCGAATGAGGGGGTCACTTTATATCACACGTCTGTGTTTGTTCACAGGCATGCACACGGATACAAGTACACGAGAAGTACACGAATGCTGCTGGTAACAGAATGCCACCATGAAATGCACACACTGCCAGACAAGAAGGTATTTGCAGCTCAGGTTCTGGCAAGCATACATACATCACAACATAGTCGGTCTGCGTTACTGCGCACCGTGTGTGTATCGCGCAAGAACGCCTAGACAAAGTTTAAAGAGGGCGGTTTTAAAATGCACAAAAATTTCACTGGGTTCACTTCACTTACAGTCGATACAGTTTTGGAGTCCCCAGAAACAGCAGCTCGGGCAGCACTTGAAGGCTGTTTTTGTTTAAACGCCTGAAAAATAAAGAAAAGCGGACATTACAAAATGGAAAATGCAAAGAGAAACACAAAACACCTTTAAAATACATCTGTTTACACACCTGACACTACGGTGATCTCAAATGATTAGTATGGTACATAGGCAAAGCAGTGTTTGTTCTAAATAATGTGCACATTATATTGAAATACTAGCTGGAATCTATGTCCTCAAGTGACTGAGAGGCTAAAGCAAACGTGCCGAAACCCATTACAGGAATGGGAAAGAGAAGCACTATTTAATATAGATGGAATAATATGGTTCAAAGCATTTCTCTAGTAAAACAAGCCTCATTATATAAAGAAAACAATCTTAATGGTCTCATTAAGTTATAGATTGAAATGTACCCTTTGAGGGCGTAGCATTTGACGTCAGTGATGGTTCATTTCTTTTTTGCCAAAGGAATGGCCGAGAAAGTTTGGGCGAACAGTGATTTAGTCACCTCAAAAAGCAGACACAGACGAGGGAGGAGTCGAAGAGTGTGCTTGATGGCTATGGCTTCTCCCTGGGCTGGGACCATCTTAAGGACTCAGAGGTCCACGGAGATGCACATTTAGGGCCTGATTACGAGTTTGGCGGATGGGTTACTCCATCACAAACGTGATGAATATCCTGTCCGCCATATTACAAGTTCCATTATATCCAATGGAACATAATGGAACTCCTAATACGGCGGACGGGATATCCGTCACGTCTGTGATGTAGTAACCCATCCGCCAAACTCTTAATCAAGCCCTATGTGGAGAGTGAGAGGAAGTGAGGCAGCAGGTACTGCCTAAAGCTGTGGTATATACATGGCCTGGAAGAAAACAGCAAGCAACGAGGCCCGTTCTCATCTTGGCGAGACCCATTATGGCGGGTGCGACGAAGAGGAGTTCAGTGGCACTGTGCTGCTGCCGCTGGTAGACAGGTCAACATCGATGGGGCCCACTGATATGAAACGGAGTGAACAGATGTACCCAGACTCTGCTGCCAGAAGAGAAACTCTGAGCTTTCAATGGCAGTTCTGAACTAGGAGAGCTGTTTGATAGCTGTTGGCTAACTATTCAGCATTATCATAGAGAAACAATGCAAAAGAGCTGAACATGACTTTTTGCCAAAGAATCAAGAAGGAGGAAGGGATCTGAGGTGGAAGAAACCGGAGTAGTACCCACAAGCAAGCTCCTGAAGGGATAGGGATAAATCATGCATGCACTGGACATCATCTTGAAGAAACTGGAGGGTGGTCAAAAAAGCTATGGTGGAAATTGAGTCCAGAGTGGAAAGGTGGAGGGACAGATATCGGGGATAAAGCGTTCTGTCCCTTTTTTTTGGACAATATATCCAGCCAATTGAAGGAGATTCGACTACTGCATCCTCAGACCTTCAGTTGATAGTGTACTCATATTGACAGCAATCTATCAAAGCTATGGTGTAGCTTGAAAAGAAAAAAAAAGTTCTGGACAATGCAAGGAGGGTGTCCAATATTCTAGAACTATGTTTTCCTGCCTTGGCACCAGATGTGGATGCGGCAGAAGTTTCGCAGGCTTTTTTTTTTAGAGACCGCTTGCCCCGAGATCTAACACAGTTAGTTCCCCTTCCGGTACAGCAATCATGATAGCACTGGTGGATTTGGTATGGCAACAATCCATCCTGAACATGGCTGCAATCCTGAAACGAAGGTTCAGCTACAATAATAACAGGATTCTCCTTTTTCTTGATGTAAGTGCTCTAACTCGGGAGAGATAGCGCAAGCTTGCTGAAACACATAAGAAACTCTAGAAACGAAAGTTACAACTCGCAGACACATTGTTTATGTACATTGATCCAATGGTGGGAAATTCCTTCCTGGAGAGACTGAAGTGTTCTCCTTTGATGGATAGCTCAAGGTCCACAGATCTATAGATGGGTAGAAAGCAAGCTGGAATGGGACGTGTTTGCACATGAGGTGCATAATGGACGGGGAAGAACATTCATGTCTTTTGGTGTAAATGGCTATTTAATGTCACTTTAAGGAATAAGTGCTGTCTTTGTGGATATTACTCCCCTATGATTGCTTTATGATCCCCATGTATATTACAAGAGCTGCTTTGGGGGGAAATATTCAGTAGTTGAATGTTCGCCTTTTCAAGCTGGAATACCACATACGTTATCACATAGTAGATTCCTGAAGGCAGACACCCATTGTAGGCATCCATCAACCTTGGGCAGCAGCACTTCAAGAGTTTGTCTGCCTAGTAGCCCAGTGGTTTCCAGGGAAGTCATAAACACTATAAGAAATGAAGCTGGAGGGCCACTCTTAATTCTGGGAGCCCTCTAACGCTCTAACCGCTGTCCCCGATGGGAGAGTTGGCAACAACTGCCCTATTTGGAACAGTCCTAGCCCAGAAGTGTAAATGAGGAAATTGAACGCAGAGGTGAGAGGTCAGGAAATTGGCCAATATTTGGAAGATGGCATATTATCACCTGCCTCTAAATGAGGCCCACGGTAGAGTAAAAGTAAAGCCAGACTGAAATACACACTGTAGATGGTAGTGAAGATTTGTTGCATCACTGTTGCAATCTGAGAACGAAACATGCATTTTAAGGCACAATGTGCTTATTATTAAACCCAGTTAGTGAAAGAACAATTATTTAAAGTATGATAGTTATGTATTGGATACAAAAAAGTTCTCACAATGAGGATGGGGGATTAACCGGGCCCATAGTCTGCTTTTTACCATCTTGGTGTGGTGTTCCAAGCAGAAGGCAATTGCAAGAATGTTAGATCAGAAAGGGCATTTCAGATTATGTATGTAGATCAACAGTATACAGAGGCCAGGAACTCAGACACGCTATTGCATATCTTGACTCATTTTAGCAAACTTGAAATTGTATGGTTTTGTAAGATATGAAACACTCGCTTAAAAATGCAATACAATAGTGATATCACTGATTATCTCTCTCAAATAAGTGCAATGTGATATTGTGCACAGATGCCACACAGTGCAAAGAAATACATTCCAAATGCCTCCTCTATTATATGTCATACTGTTGACATCATTGAATTGTGGTCTTAAATATTGATCTTGCACTTTCATAAATGCAATGTCACTGCATTAGCCAAGGGCTCTGCACCCTCTGTAAAAACGGTGTTACTGATATGGCTGATTATGTACATCAAAGAACGGTAACAGGATATCATAGACAGATGTAATTCATCTTTAGAATACAGTGGGTCAAGGTTACTTCTGAAATTACCACATCAGTGTGTGAACACCGCCAGGATTGCACTTCAGTATTGTGAACATCAATGTTGGTCTTGTGCTGTCACAAATATGATGTTGTTCGAAAGCTGATTGACATCCCCTGGTGACTGTCTCGTCTCAATTTTCTTAGAAATCAAAGACGGTAGGCCAGTTATCTTCCATGTTCTGTTGCTTCTCTTATTTCTATTGTATATTGTATTACATACGATTTAAACTATGGAATATCTTCAGGTGTCCCCTACTGCACAATTATTAGATATGTCCTGTTCCAGGCATTTCTGGTTCATATATATGTTATGTTTGCACGGACTGTGGTTTAATGGTCATGTGTGGTTTGCTAAAGCCCCTATGTGGAATGTCCCTTTCATTCTGTCCCTTCCTTTCCTTTCCTTCCCTCCCCTACACGTCACTGATATGTCTCTGCTCACCTCTATTATATTGTTTACATTGTTGGAATGAGTGCCCTAACGACTGTGTGCATTGTGAGTGCTACGTAATATGGTCTGTTGCTTCTCTTCCAATAAAGAGTTGTTAAATAAAAGAAAGCTGGCTACCAACTTCCAAAAACAGTTGTGTCACCAAAAAAAAAAATATATTAGACCTGCCCACCACCGATTTAGAAAGTAACTAGTTTTTCTCTGTCAAAGTAGTTAAGATCACACGTATTATTACATTATTGAATGCATAAAACTAATGGAAAACCCCAGCAATCAAAGCTTGTCAGGCCCTTGTTACACACACAATGTAAAACTGGAAAGGAAGTTAGAGTAGCAATAGCCAAGCACACCAGGACTTTATTACAAACACTGAACAGTGCCAACGTTCACTCCTGGGAAAAGTCAAGAACATTGAAATCTTAGGACTAGGCTTGTTGGAAATTCAAATTTAAATAGCCAAGTCTTGCAATCTTTGCAACTTCATGAAGCTGACCTGTTTGGAATCTTCACAAAACTTTGTCAGCATGCCAACCTTATTACAAAAGGTTTTTGCAGTTGTTTTTAGGTGGTAGTGATTTCACCCTTTGTTTTAAACACCTTTACCAGTTTTTTGAAGTTATTAAAAGTGTCACATTTAAAAAAATGATCTCCATGAAATTAGGAAAAAGCCAATTTCGCTCACCCTCTTGGCATTAGAAGCTCTGCAAAATACGTAAAAGTTTACAGAGGGAAAAATACAGCTAATGATTTTGTGAATCAGGCACAGAAACAAGAATGTCCTTTCGAGTTTGTTGGAAAGGGTACACTGCTGTGAATTGGTCGTCTCTGTTTAAATTACATTCTATAGAGTGCATACTACCCCTAACGAGGTGTCAAATAAAAAAATCCAGATTAGTACAGTGGAACCTTAGCTGGGGCCACTGGCAATAACCTTTGACCTGAGGGCCCATTCACCACAAAGTTGTCAAGTCAGAGTGATGCTTGTTCTACTTTATTCAGAGTGGGACGATCATGAATCATTTTTCCTGAGTGGGATCACCATTCCACAATAATAACTCCTAAAGTTAAGGCTACTCATTCTGCTGAACTGGTTATAGTGCATATATATGTTTGACCAGGCAGTATGTAAACTGAATTTGTTATTGTGTTAAAACCTGTGGCATAAGGTATGGCATGGTTGGGCTTATCTCTACATAAAGACATAATGTATGACTGAATTGCTGACTCATAAAACATCCATGCCCAGATATGCTCAGATAATACTAAAATCCCAAAGTATTCTAAATGTTGATGTTGTGCTTCTTTACCTCTTAACACTTCATTAGCGAAGTCTCTACGCTGCATTGATTCTAGTGCACTTATTTCACACCAGCATACCTCGACATGTCCTTTATATTGATATGGCCTAATAGCCTAGTTGGAAATTTGGTCTATGTCAAAGCCTATGTGTGTCAAAAATGAAAATGACCCAATGTTGTATTTGCCTTTGATTTGAGGTCATATACTATTTTCTTACATCCATTAGGGCAATGTTTTCAGTGTTTCTGCATCACATAACCTTTATAGTTCTGGCAAAGCCAAATACTTCTTATACACAATGCACTGAGTCATCCTCCTTGGACCATTACTTGCTTTCAGTCAGGCCTCTTCAGCTATTGCTTGTATAAAGTGGGGTCTGCTACATTTGGATCAGCCACACGAGTATTGAGCAGTTATACATTTTGCAGACATGATTGACCACAGAAAAGAGCCTCGAGCATAGCAAAGTACTTTCCCCCCTTTTATCGTTAAACTCCAAGTTTAAAGTTTCTTCATGTCTCAGTGCTGTGAAAGCTTGGATATCTACTTATTTTATCAAGCATAATCCAAAATAATTAAACTCTTTCTTTCTTGGATATCCACTTATTTTATTAAGCATAATTCAAAATAATTAAACTCTTTCTTTCTTGCTTCATCCTCCTAGTTTCCTCATTCCAACTCAGCCACCATTCTCTACTGCTGCTCGCAATCTTTGATTTGAATTTGAGAAATGTCTTAACTTCCTTTCTCAAATCGCCTGTTTCCAAATCTTGCCATTTTCATCTTAACAATATTTATAAATCAAACTTTTTTTTTCTTCTTTGAAACTTTTATCACAAACTTTTGCTCTGTCCCATCTTCATTACTGTTGTTCTTTATATTCAGCTTCCTAAGCATGCCAATGTTTCAGAATTCTTCTTTATTCACGGTCCTGCGTCATGCTCATGTCTCACCATACGTTAAGCCCTACTTTATTAGCTTCTGACTCTTCTTCAGCTTCGGTTTAATTTTTGTGCCTTGTTTTTAAATGTTTTCACTTACTTGCTACAGGTTACATTTTACATGTTCTGTAATTTTCTTTACTACTCTCACACAAGCTCTATATTCCGCTTCCTTATTTCTGTTAAGTGTACTGAAGCCTCCCTGTGCTTCTTTGCATTGTACTTATTAGTTTTGCTTCCACCAAAATTGAGAAATGAACTTCCAGTTCATATAGGAACTCAACTACTCTTTCCATAAGAAGACACTTTATATTTTGACTATTTCCCACACACAATAGGAAAACTGTTACAGTGTCAATGCTGACAAATCCAATAGGACGGGTTTTAGTACCTATGTTCGTTTTTGGGTCCGGTCACCGTAAATGCTTGGTGTCTCCATAAGGAGAGTTAATGTGCATGTCAAGGTATATTTTTGGTCTGCCTAAATTGTTTGATGGGTCTTTCTAGGAGATTATGTTCAAGCTAAAGGCAAGAGGTTGGCTTTATTGATTATTATGTGTAGTGACAAAGGCAGCAGATTTCTCATTTTAAATAGTGAACAACTCGGTAAGGCATGCAGACTTAACATTTTAATTGTGAAAAGTCTTATGTTTTCCAGTAGGCTTATGACCTACTATTGATTAGTCTATTTGTCCTCTCGACCAGGCCATTTGCCTTTGGGCAATATAAAGCAGTTATCTCATGTTTAATGTTCATATTGCTTAAAAAATCCTTCATGAGCTGCGATGTAAATTGTACTCCGTTATCTGTGACCAGGGTGGATGGTATACCCTCCTTGGAGAACACGTCCTTGAGTAAATCCAGGACAGCACTAGTGTTGACATGATACACAAATTTCTGTGTGATCCAGTGGGAAGTATAGTCAACTAAAACTAGCATGAACTTCTTCTGGATACCCAGTTGTCCATGGGTCCGATTATGTCCATGGCTAGCTTGCTCCAAGGTTTAAGGGGTACCATGACCGGGGACAATGGGGCTTTCCGTATGGACTTAGATTTGTCACTTCTGGCACAACTGAGACAGTCCTTCACCAGTTGTTCTGCCATAGCGAGTTCTCTCTAACTCTACTTTTAGTAATGCTGCGCCCCAGATGTCCTTCATGAGCCAATTCCAATATTCTTTTCCGGAGACTTTCAGGCGGTACAATTCTATTTTGACGGTATACTCTGTCCCCTATGATGCTCAATTCATATCTGACCTCCCAGAAGTCTTTGAGCTCATCTTCTAGTTCACTACACTTGTTAGGCCACCCTTCTCTCATTATCACTTTAAGCCTGCTTAAACTTTTATCTTCTTCCATGCCCTTTTTCCATTCTTCTTCCGTTAGAGCAGGGTCAACCACCACCATGATGGGACTGTCTAACATTTCTTCTGGTTGTTCCGTTTGTAAGGGTGTTCTAGACAAGAAATCGGCAATTTTGTTGTCCTCACCGGGTACGTATACCACTTTGAAGTTGAAATTCTTTAGCCCCAGAATCCATTTACCTATGCGGGGAGTACAGTTTTCCATTCCTTTTACAGTGAAGATGAAAGTGAGGGGCTTATGGTCTGTACGAATAGTGAAATTCAAACCCCACAGGAAAAACGTAAAATGCTTTACTGCCCAGAAACACGCCAGTGCCTCCTTCTCAATTACTGAGTAATTATTCTCAGCCTTAGAAAGGCACCGGGATGCAAAGGTAATGATCCTTTCTTCCTTCCCATCTCTTTGTGATAGGGTGGCTCCCAGTCCTTTGTTGGATGCATCAGTGGTAAGAATTGTCTTTTTATTAGGATCAAAAGTACCTAGCGCTGGTGAACTTAAGATCTCTTCCTTGTGTGTATCCACTACGCACTTATGTTGCTCATGCCATTCAAAATCCTTGTTTTTTTTTTAACTGTTCTCGCACAGGTTCACATTTTGAAGCAAAGTTCTTAATGTACTAGGCCATATATTCCATTAAGCCGAGGAAGGATTTAAGTTCATCCTTATTCTTCGGATATGGTGTGTCCCTCACAGCACTAAGAAGGTTGTTTTTTGGTCTAAACCCTTGTTCAGAAATAGAATGCCCCAGGTAATTAACCGAAGTCACCCTTATTTTGCATTTGGACTTCTGTACTGTCAATACCAGCTTGAGGGTGCAGTCATGGTCCTCGACAGTACGTCCATACACCAGGATATCATCCTGGAAGCACATAGATTGGTCCACACCCTTCAGAATTTGGTGCATGATCTTCTGGAAGACCGCCGCTGCGGACGCCAATCCAAAAGGCATCCTTTTGAACATGTACGCACCATGAGGGGTTATGAAAGCAGTGAGGGGCCTAGATTCGGGGTGCAGATCTACCTGGTGGTAAGCCATTGACAGGTCGATCACACTAAAGTATCTTGCCTGACCCATGGTGCTGAGCATCTCATTTATGTTAGGAAGTGGGTACCTCTCTACCCAAATGCTCTCGTTGAGGCTCTGTAGGTCTACACACAAACGGATGCCTTCTCCATTGGCCTTGGCTGCGATCACGATTGGCGCCAACCATTCAGAACATTCAACGGGTTGAATGATTCCCATATTGCACAACTTGTTCAATTCTCTCTCTAAGGGCTCCCTCATTTGTTGTGGTACTGGGCGCAGCTTGTGTACAGTTGGTTTGGCATTGGCCTTGAGTTTGATTCTGTGTTGGAAGTCATGCCCAACCTTTCCTCAAACAATTTAGGGAATTCTACACAAATGTTGTCACCAGGCCGGTTCCCCTCAGTCAGTAGGACTTGTTCTTTGTTGTTGGGATCCGGGATGATGCCAAGCTCTTTCTGGTGCTGCCACCCTAACAGATTGGATCCTGATTCTACGATGTAAACTTTGCCAATGGTATTCCTCCCTTTGAACTCCATTTGCATTTCTTTCATTCCTAGAAGGGGTATAGGCTCCTTGTTGTAACCTGTTGGTGAAATATCTGGTTTCTGCAGTGTGTTCCTTTCCCGGTCCTCTATACACTCATAATCACTTTTGTTCAAAAGCGTAAATGGGGAACATGAGTCAGCGAACATGGTAACAGATTTCCTATTTAACAATACATCACATTTTGGATAAATGACATTAACACTTCCTGTGTTATCTTTAAGCTGCAAAACATACTTCTTCTCATTGAGCATTACACATTTTATTTCCTTA
Organism: Calotriton arnoldi; assembly: GCA_963921515.1. Classification (NCBI taxonomy): domain Eukaryota; kingdom Metazoa; phylum Chordata; class Amphibia; order Caudata; family Salamandridae; genus Calotriton; species Calotriton arnoldi. The sequence continues at coordinate 678,268 of CAWUFW010000493.1, read as the reverse complement.
TCCAAAGTACCTTCTATACCCCCTCCCTCTCTGATGTGGGGGTCACCTTCTATGCACACCCTTGCAAAATGTCCCCTTCTATTGCATTTTTTGCAAGTTACACTTTTGGCAGGGCAATGCAAGTTGTTCGCCAGGTGATTACTGCTGCCACACCTGAAACATCTAAGATTTCTTTCATTACTAGGAGTTTTGTTGTACGAGTTTTCCTTACTTTTCACCTTGCAAATCTCACTCTTCTCCTCTTCCTCCTGAATATTAGCTACCACATCAGCATTAGACTTCATTTCTTTAATGCACTTAGCTGTATGTTCAACTGATTGCGCAATGACAACCGCCTCTCTTAGACTAGGGTTCTTGGCTAACAGTTTCTCTTGAATACGTACATTGTTAGCGCACCGCACCAGTTGGTCTCTTATTAGAGAATCTGTTAGGTTGCCAAATTCGCACAATTGGGTGAGACCCCTCAACACTGCAATATACTTTGTCACTGACTCTTGTTTCCCTTGAGACCTGCTGAAAAACTTGTGTCGTTCTAATACTACGTTTATTTTGTCACCAAAATGGGTCTCCAATTTAATCATAGTACTTGCAAAAATGTCCATTTCCCCAAACCGCTTCTCCACCTTCATTTTCAGGTTCAGGTAATGTCTCATAAATTTTTCGCCCATACACTCCCAAATTGTGGAGAAGGATGTGCTGTTTTCGCATTGAACTAAAACGTTCTCCACCAATAGCAATAAGGTACGATTCAAACAATTTGACCCACTCCTTCCAGCATATTTCTGGCTCTCCAATCTCATTTAGAAATGATGGGGGTTGGCTCATGCTTGCTGCAGCCATCATGGTGGAGAAACTGTCTGCCTGTTAAGGTTAGCAAAAGCACGATGATATGGTCTGTAATTTGCTGAAAACTGTATATAATAGAAGATTTGGCTCACTTTTGCTGCAGAGATTCCAAAAAGCCTTGCGAAAGTTAAGCAAAGAATAATTACACTAAAGAGTGGTAACTCAGTTCTCTTCTCTTGCAGCCCAACCCTCAGAGTTTAGAAAATGAGGAAAACAAGGACTAAATTGTTAGGGATTCACTTAAATGTCATAAAACTATAGAAGAAATAAGACGAAGCGCTCGCCAGGAGAAAGTCTCGAGTATAGGTGGGAAAGTAAAAGATAAGGATATGTCAAGTACTTACAGGACTAGACGATAATAAAGAATTCCACCTAATAACCGGCTCCTTTTTGTATATTAAATTCCGGACGCCCTCCTTGTCAGACACGGGCGAAAGCAGGGCAGCGCTCTGCCTTCCTTGATGACAGGAGCCAGTGCGCACGTACTGTGAGCAGCGTCTCCACACAGCGCCAGTCCGGAACTATCTGACGAGAAGGGTAGGTACGCGGGACACTCAATCAATCGTTTGTTAAGCGCGACTACTCACCCGTAAGGGTCTCAAGGCGCTGGGGGTGGGGGTGGGGGGAGGTGCAGGTTCCAGTCCATCAAGGAGGGGGTCTGTCGAAGAGCCAGGTTTTGAGGTTTCTAGCGAAGATGGGAAGCGATGTTGTCTGTCTGAGGTGGAGCGGAAGGGCATTCCAGGCTTTGGCCGCGAGGAAGGAGAAGGAGCGGCCTCCCGATCTGGTCTTTCTGGTGCGGGGGACCACGGCGTAGGAGAGCTGGGCTGATCGTAGGGTCCTTTGGGGAGCATGGAATTGGAGTCGGCTGTTCAGGTATGCTGGTCCGGTGTCGTGGAGGGCCTTGTGTGCGTGGGTGAGCATCTTGAAGGTGACTCTAGCCTTGATGGGGAGCCAGTGGAGTGTGCGCAGGTGCTGGGAGATGTGGCAGTGTCTTGGCAGGTTGAGGACCAGTCTTGCGGCGGCGTTCTGGATGTTCTGTAGCTTGCGGGTGAGGTTTTTGTTTATTCCGGCATAGAGTGCGTTGCCGTAGTCGAGTCTGCTGGTGACCAGGGCGTGAGTGACAGTCTTTCTGTGTTCGAGGGGAATCCATTTGAAGGTCTTATGTAGGAGGCGGAGGGTGTGGAAGCGGGAGGACGAGACGGAGTTGATCTGGCGGTCCATTTTGAGTTCAGAGTCCAGGATGATTCCCAGGTTGCGTGCGTGGTCCGTGGGGGTGGGCGGGCTTTCGAGGGCGGGTGGCCACCAGGTGTCGTTCCAGGCGTCGGGGTTTGGGCCCATGATGAGTACTTCTGTTTTGTTGGTGTTTAGTTGTAGGCAGCTGTTTTTCATCCATTTGGCGACGGCTTCCATGCCTTCTCGAAAGTTGTGTCTGGCGGTGTTGGGTTCGTTGGATAGGGAGAGGATGAGTTGGGTGTCGTCTGCGTATGACACAATGTTGAGTCCGTAGGTTCTGACGATGGGGGCGAGCGGAGCCATGTAGACGTTGAAGAGCGTAGGGCTGAAGGAGGACCCTTGGGGGACTCCGCAGGTGGTTGGTGTAGGGTCCGAGAGGAAAGGGGGGAGTCTGACCCGCTGCGTTCTGCCGGAGAGGAAGGAGCGGATCCAGTTGAGGGCCTTGTCCTGGATCCCTGCGTCGTGGAGTCTGCGTATTAGGGTGCGGTGAGAGACTGTGTTGAACGCCGCTGAGAGGTCGAGGAGGATGAGGGCTACTGTTTCTCCTTTGTCCAGTAGGGTGCGGATGTCGTCTGTTGCGGCGAGGAGGGCCATTTCCGTACTGTGGTTTTTTCTGAAGCTGGATTGGGAGGAGTCGAGGATGTTGTGCTCTTCGATGAATGTGGCGAGTTGGCTGTTGATGGCTTTCTCGATGACTTTCGCTGGGAACGGGAGCAGGGAGATGACAGGAAACGCTCCCTCAGCTGCTTCTAAGGACTGCGAAACCATCCTCATTCTCTTCTGCCGTTCGTTCCTCCCTCTTCCTCCTAGCATCGGCATTGGCGGGTGGCACACACTCTTGCTGCGTCACGTCGACTGCATTCCTCGTTCAACTCACAGCTCCCGACATCCACGTTGACGGCGCGCGTTACACATTTTCTTCTCTGTCATGGGACATCCACAAGAACGAAAGTCTCCGTTGTCTCGTTCGCTGTCCTCAACCACCCTCCTGTGACAGCAACACCAGGCAATACGGAGTTTTGCCAGATGATGTGGTGGCAAGATGCCTCGTCCCCTTCACTTGTCCAACAGTTCTTGAGGCAAAACATACGCAAACCTCCCGCTCTGACAGAGTACTTGCCTCACTTCATTTAACTGCAGGACGTTCAAATAGATGATATGACAAGTACGAAGAGTGGCACACTGCCCGTTGCTGATCACTCTTGCACCTCAAGCTTTCCCATTAGCAGTATTCTTAAATTGTAGCTTGGTTCTCCACAGGACTTTCCGCTGGCAGTACTATACTGATACTTTGAAATGTCCACGGATGTCCCGCTCGTCTGAACGACACAGGTAAAGCCCTTTACTTATTCTCCCTGCTCTTTCTTTTCAAATTAATATCCGGAGAGAGCACACAGAGGGGAAATGGCCAAAACTGCCCCCTTCGCAGTAACTCGTCGCCAGTGTTGAAGTAAAGAATGACAGGAACCGGAGTAGGTTCTAAGCACTCCTTTATTGGCCAACCACTCTCCTCACAGCTGGTAAACAGCACGAACATTCTAAAGTCAGCTCACAGGGGAAAAAACAAAGGAGAGGGAAAGGACCGGGGGGGGAACAGAACGTACCATGAGATAAAATAGAAAGATGGGAGATTATAACAAACACGTTCTGGCGTTCCAGTCTCTCCCTTTTTTTTTTTGGCATTTCCCCATCGTGGAACCCCTGAAAAGCACCTATGAAAAGATCAGTGCACTGATTAAAGGACCTTGAACTTATGGGACCTCTAATGTGGCTATGCTCTATTTCCCTATTTCCTATATGGAGTGATTTTTGGTTACTGACGCCATTTTTTTAACTATTGGAAGAGCTACTTTGATTGTAATCGTATTCTGTACCCGAAGTCTATCCTGGTTTTGGCGAATGAGGTTAACTCGTTTCCCTATGACACCTACAAGACTTTTTATATGGTAAGTGTGCTTTTGTGGGGTCTAGCACAGAGACATAGTTGTGTGAATGCGCTGAATGGTTCCTTTATATTTGGAGTACTAATGGGTGCCGTTTTTTCTTTCAGAAAGTACTTCCACGATACAAAGGGAGATTTACTAGATAACATGGGTGCAGTCTGATTGTGACGGCACCTTGTTCGTCCATTGGGGTCCCCCTGTCTTATATCCTCCTCCTTTCTCCATGAGAGCAATTACCAGACACTAGTGGTATAATTTATAGTGTGTCTGGAGGAGACTGGCTGGGCCATCTTCGCTCCTGCAGATTTGTAACCTCAGGTCAGTGGAAACTTGAGAACTACACTTAATAAGTGATAACTTCAGTTTGGGGCCAGATAGAGAAATGCTGTTTACACTGAAAACGAATTGCAACGTCGAATTTTAAGTTACTATTCTGAAAACAACACTTTTAGAATGTTGGCATTTTCTGTGTAAACCAAATGTTCCTTTCTGCCAGTGCCCAGGGTCATATGACTGCATGACTCTCCTGTGGTGTTTTCTGTATTCCTTACAGACACGTCCTGTTCCTCAAGAAGTGCACCCCAGGTCCTGGACCCTTGGCTGGCATAAGAGTGTACTCCTCCTGAACTCAAGGTGAACATACTGAAGTTTTGGGCTCCTCGCAACTACTAAGTGACTTCTTCGCACAGGGAAAGGACCAGCCGCGACCACCAATGCTAAGAACCAGAAGGATCTGCTCTTCGCTCCAACAGCCACTTTCCGTGATGACTGCCAAAGTGACGCTCCAGCAACACTTGTGCTTCACACCAACAGTGGCAGCCCGCATCGACTGGCAACATGATGCTCCAGTGACGACCAGCTCTTTGCGCTACAACAGCCACTGTCTGCTCCTTGCATCACAGTCAATGAGAATGACAGCTCCTCGCATGAACTTGAGAAGGTAACTCTTAAGGGAGATAAATCTGGTCCCTGTATCTGACCCGTGATCCATCATGTTCAGCCTGAACATGTGATTTTCCCCTGGTTCAGCACGACCAGATAAGCAAGAGGCGCTCAATGCTTCTTGCCACTATTTTTACCTAAAACCTTAACAGCTCATAACTCCGGTTCTACTGACTGGGTTTTTGTTGTTTTGGTGTCATTTTCTTCAATACATTATACTCTATTTGTCTACATTGGTTTTGGAATTTTTCTTCTGTTGTGTTTTCACTTGTTAGACCTGTAATTCTTAGGGTGGTCTTCCCCCAACTTTTTGCCTGTTTACCTCCACTTTTTGCTGTATCTTTATTGTTGGCCTTTGGACTCTGAGCACTTTACCACTGCTGACCAGTGCTAAAGTGCATATGCTTCTCCCCCAAAACATGGTGGCAATGGTATATATCTGATTGGCATATTTAGCTTACTTATAAGTCCCTTGTAAAGTGGTATATCATAAACCCAGGGCCTGTAATCTAAATGCTACTAGTGGGCCTGCAGCATTGGTAGCCTTTCAAACCTGTCTCAGGCTGCCATTGCAAGGCCTGTGTGTGCAGTTTACTGCCACTTTGATGTGGCATTTAAAACCACTTGCCAAGTCGTAAACTCCCTTTTAATTACACACAGGTGACCGCTAAGGTGGGCCCTAGGTAGCCCATGGGGTAGGGTGCTGTGTAACTAAAAGGTAGGATATGTACTTTGATGTTTTACATGTCCTGGTAGTGACAAACAGCTACATTCATTTTTCACTACTGTGAGGCCTACTCATGTCATATGCAGCATTGGGTATTCCTTAAAACACTTGAAAGCTATAATTCCTGGTTAGAAAGGAGTAGTTAAAACATGTTTCATATCTTTGGAATGGTAACGATAAATCCTATTTAGTAGTAAAGTTGGATTTGACATTACTATTTTAGAAATTCCACTTTTAGAAAGTGGAAATTTCTGTGTTTTTAACTTTGTGCCTGCAGCCTGTCTCCAATACATGTCTGGGCTGGGTGACAGCTACACTTTGTGCATTCCCTCGAGACAGCCACAAACACAGGAAGGGTCGGTGTGACAGAGGACTCATCTGCATTCTGATAGTCTTCCGGGGCAGGAAGGGGGAGTGGGAGTTTGCACTTACATCTGAATAGGGTGTGTCCTGTCCCCACACAAAGGACTGATTACCCTTTACAGATAGCCTTGCAGACAGGGCTGGGATGAAAGGGGGCCTGTGCACTTCAATGAGCTGCATTGAATTCACCCCCCACTTCAAAGGCACATTTGGGTATAAGTACTAGGGCTCTGACCCAACCAAATCAGTACATTACTGGACCTGGGAAGAACTCTGCCGGAGTAAAGACTGCTGTGCTGTAAGGATTGCCACTTTGCCTTGACTGGCTGTTCTTAGGAACTGCTTCTCTGCTTTGCTGAGCTGCCCTGTGAGGACAAGGATTGGATCGATCTCACTTGAACCCAGAGTGACTCCAAGGGCTTGCTGGCTTGCCTCCTGTTTTCTAAAGTCTCAGGGACATAAAAGACTTCCTACAATCCTGCTGGTGCTGCTGGGCTCTGCCATCTGTGAATCCTACTCTTGCATGAGGTGCCCCCTCGAGTCCTGGTCCTCAGATGTGGATTCTGAAGCTGATTTTCCACAAAACCGATAAATTGTCACCACAGCGCTAGTTGGAACTGACGCATCTGCCTTTGACGCAGAGGCTGTTCGAAGACAGCGGTTCTACAGTCTGCGCGACCTGACAAACAACGCTCTACACGGCTTGACAGCGACGCAGCCTGTATTTAAACGGAGCTCTACGACGATGCAGTGATCCGACTGCAGGGAAAAGATCGATGCATCGTGCCCTCAGCGTCAACGTTTTGCTCCATCCAAGGTACTGTTTCAGCAGGACCTGCGTGAGTCTTGTAGCCGGCCTGCCCTTCATCGCGGTCAGGCTGAACTTTGGATTTACCCCGGTCCCTCGCCATCTCAAGTAACCTTTTCGCGCTATTGACCTCTAAGCATTGTTTTTGCATGTATTCTTTAGAAATTCATATCTTGACTTTTACTGATTGGATTTTTGTCGTTTTGGTCTTGATTAACTCAGATAAATATTCTCTACTTTTTTAAATTTGTCTGGAGTCTTTTTGTAGTGATTTCACTGGGTTACTGTGTGTGTTGCACAAATACTTTGCACATTGCCTCTTAAGTTAAGCCTGGCTTCTCTGTGCCAAGCTACTAGAGGGTGAGCACAGGTTAATTTATAGTGTGTATCTAGCTTAACCTGACTAGGAATGTGGTCCCTACTTGCACAGGGTGCAAACCTCTGCCAACTAGAGACCCAATTTCTAACATCACTTTATTACTGTTTGAGTACTGCATTAACATATTGTCTCTAATTTAAGCCGGACTGCTTTTCAGCAAAGTTACCAGAGGGTTAAGCACAGGTTTATTTAGTAACTTTTGTGAATCACCCCGACAAGGATCGACCCCTCTCAACTAATAACCCAATTTCTTTCACCAGTAAAGCGTTCTTTTGAAATATTTTGGATAGTCAGAGAAGAAAGCCAGAAGTGTGAAAGATCAAAAGCAGTTTAATCTTGAAAGCGTAAATCAGCAAGAGCCCTAAACCTGTACATTGTAAAGTGCTGGAAATGACATGGCTTCATCAACTGACAGAGTGCATGGGTACTGGTTTCGAAGTAAAATATATATATATTTATTTAAAACCTTCTTTAAACCAACACTTATTCCCAAGTGGCAGTGTCGCACTAACTAATACTACTTCTAGATTTCATAATAATATACTTTTATATTTTGAAGGTATGATATGAGCTTTCTGCAACACCTTCCCTACTGTGCATGAAATGGTGTAAAAATGATAAACCCTGGAGAGCCATGTATTGCTGTAAATGCTCCATGCAATGTTATGTTTCTAAAAATAAAAATAAATTTGATAAAACATACATACTTTCATATTTTAAACAATATTTCTTTAGAATTAATCACACATTCTAGTTAGTTCATAACTATATTCAAACACATCTCATTAATCCCCAGGCTCTCATTCTGCTAATTCCAAAGCCTCGTGTCTTCTGCGTTTCCTACGGTGGACACTGGTTGAAATCATGTCTATGAACACAAACTCTGATTTGGATCCACTCAGAAATAGTCAGCTCTGATGCATTCTGGATATTTGTGAAGCAATCAGCAAAGGATGGGGACAAACACCTCTTGGATAGTGGGGTAGATGCATTTATCATCAGATAGATGCAGATGTCAACGCAATGACTGACCAAGATGTGGACAGCAGTACTATTTATGCATTGAAGAATACTGGTAAGTGGTAGAAGGTCTGAAGGTAATCCAAAGAACATTAAACAATGTCTTGTGGTATAGGAAATCAAAAGAGTTTTCTATTGGTCGCTGAAAAATCATAAGGCTAACTAAAATGTCAAAGGTTATGGAGCCTAAATCAATTTAATATCATTCTGGCACAGAAATCCGCATCCCATGGAGAAGCTCACCAAGCTGCCACGATGTAATTCTGAGAGAATATACTCCCACATCAAACATGATACAAAGGAAGTTCAATGTTTCATCAGTCCATTTACTGCCTCAGCGAGCTCATGTCACGGTTTCTCCCACATTAAGCCTTCCCTTCCACCAAAAGACTTCACCAAACCATCTTCCTCTCCGTAGTTCTAGGCATACCACATCCCAGTCACAACACAGCCTTGCCTGCCCCTCCTCTATGAGCCTCTTCTACTTAGTCAGCCCACGTCTAATAAACCCCCAATCCTGGTCAACTTCCTGAAACTTACCTAGAATGTTGAGCAGGCACCCTGCAAAAGCTGCCATGTAAAGGCGCAACATCATCCCTATGAAAGAGCTAGTGACAAAAAGTTCAAAACAGACATTCACAAATGGAACCCAGAGAAACGGTACACAGGCAAATATCAGTGCCAAAGAGAAAGGAACCGTCAACACATTCAGCTCTTTTACACCTCTGACATTTCAGAGCGGGGACAAACCTTGGATCCCCATTCACCAACGCCCTTGGTGCCCATGTGCTGGCATAGTTAAAGTCAATCTACAGTGGTGTTTTCTCACCTGAGGCTGCAGCCCTTGTGAGGCAGTCATGAGGACCTGGATTAAAACAATGAGAAGTTGGACATCCATGTGGCTGTATGGCAGCGAGGGCAACGGGAATCATAATGGTAGGATGATGCACATATGATTTAAACTTGGTTAATGGTGAAAGATGATGGCTGTGGACTGGAGATGAGTCTGCCCTTGGGGTAATATGAGGAACTACTTATAGAACATTCACCTCAGCCACATCATACCTAAGCCATCTGTTTGTCGTGATGCAGGTGGTAACTGCATCATTGATGGTGACTGGAATATCAAGTGCTGGGGGCCACCAAAGACTAAAGGCCATTTTAGAGTTTGGCAGACAGGTTACTCCATCAACAAACATGCCGATATCCCTTCCGCCTTATTAAGAGAGCCATATGATATAATGCACTTGTAATGAGGCAGATGGGAAATACATCACATTTGAGAAAGAGTAACCCATCAGACAAACTCTAAATCAGTCCCTCTGCATTGGGAGATTGTTCAGCAGGAATAAGGGTATTAAAGACGGTGATAGAAGTGGCCTAGGACTAGATTGGTTTGGTGCTCAATTAGAGGTTTTTACCGTTGAGAAACGAGGATGTGGCTTTGAAGGGAATGGCCAGATCAGGACTGGACAGAATAATCCTTAGGTGAGTGCCTGTATCTGAGAAGAGGAGCCAGAACAAGCAACCTGACCTGGGTGTCCAGACGCAGGCATAAGCAGAGTCTGCTGGCAGTAATGTATGCTAAGTGAAAACTAAAGCCTCTGACAGAGGCCACTGAGCCAACAAAAGGCCTGGCATCCAGCGCAGAGCGGTCAGCAGGAATCAAGATTTCAGGACAATGTAAGAAGATTTTTCTTTGGTAGATTGTGCAGTCTCAAGGACTTGGGTTGAGGTCGATTTGCTATTGATATATACGGAGGCAGGGTAGCTTCTCACTAAGCATCCACCTCGACCCTCTTTGGCCATTGGTGGCTCTTACTAAGTCATAGCAGATTTTTGTGCATACTTTGCATGTTTCCTGCACACATAAATGACTTCTTTGCTTGCATAATGTTACGTTGTTCTGCTTTTGTGAATCAGCATTGGTTCATACATCTAATGGATCACATTCCCATGTGTCAGTCTCCTTTTCAGAAAAAAAAGCTTTGTGAATTGGGAATTAGGAGTCCATACGCAAAGAAGAGGTCAACACGTGAAAAAACAAGGGCTGAAAAGTCCAGCCACTAGGACCATCCACCCCATCTCTGAATGAGGGAATTCTAACTCTACAAGGCTTCCATACGGGATAGCTAAGGTGTTGTTTCACTTGTACCTGAAGTCAAACCAAACTGATACTGATGCAGGCCACTCTCTTATGCTATTAGAAGCCTTTATTCTGATGACTACAATGGAAGGATGTGGAACCTTGCCCTCTTTGAGTTAAGTGGGATGCAGACCTAAAGTAGAAATGTTCAAACATGGTCTCCTAACCAATTTTCTCCTTAAAAAGAGAACTTCAGCTTACAACAATGTAATTTCCGCCACTTTCCGGAAAGGAAAATCAATTTCAAAAGTACAAAAGACAGACAAGAATTCTGCACTCTTTCACATTCAAAGAAATAAAAAAGAAGCAGGGTTTTCCTGTTAAAGCAGACCAGGGCTGCAACATATTTGCAAAGTAAATAAAATGAAGAGCAATCATTTTCTGTTCCTTTTGTACAAGCATAAATGATTTCTTTAACACTTTGAAACAGTGCAAACGAAACTACTCGTTTGGGAGAATAGCATCCAGCAGCAAACATTTGCCACAAAGAGTGCGCAAAAACAGATGTGGGAAAAATAAACAGCCTTCCACGGTGGACTCTGTAAAAAGGGCTGAAGAGCAAACACGGTTTTCCTCCAAGAGACACATAAAGAACCCCACAAGAAGCTGGTCCTATTGATGAAGAAAGTACATGGCTGAAAGTTGCTTTAGGGTTCAGAAAGACTTTAGAGTATGCTCGGCACAAAAGAGAAGTGTTTCCATGGGCTTCTAGATTTTTTTTTAAGTGTTTTTTTTTTGTATGAGTTAATCTGTAGTTGCTGATGTTACCTTGATGTGGCTGCCTGTCTACTTTAGGACGTATTTAAAAAAGTCATAAAAACAGTTTCCATGCTTTAATTAGGATCAAATTCATACACTGCCAGCTCAAATGGAGCGTTTTAACATAGAGCTGTCCCTGGTAACTAGAGTAAACTTAAAATATAATGGGTAAAATAGACGCAGAATGGTATAGTAATTTTCGTTGAGGTTTGTATCAGTATCTGGATAAAAATGTATGTATCTGAGCAATGCATTTCAAGAGCAAATAGCTTAGAGTGGGTAGCAGGTGCGTTGTTTAAGCTCATTTTAAAACAGAACTTAAAAGTTTTTGAGTTCGGTTAGCCTTTAGAATTTTCAAATTGTTTGCAACTAGGAAGCAGACAAAAAGCTTTATTACCCTTCTCTTCAGCCAACTACCAGAAGCTGGTTACTTTAAATAAGCAAATGAAGTCCTGCGTAACCACCTAGGGAGGGTTTTTAAAAAAGCTTCAACCACTTCTCACTTCCATACTGAATTTTACAGCATCCCATCAGCTGGAGCTCTGAAGAGCTCTATCTGTAGCGAGCTACATCACTGTATCCTAAGGCTGATGTGAAACACAATGCCATCAATGTCTCCTCAGGATAGTTTAGTGGGCACTTCTGAGGATACTGAGTTATTATGACACATTAAAGACTTTAAACTGTGGCAGAACACCCTCTCCTACACAGAAGTACATCAACCTTCTTCAGCTCGTCCTCAACAGCCCAGAATTTGAGATTCTATTCACAGAGTTACTTTTCTTAGCCATCCCTTCCACAAACGCCCGATGGCCTGTTTCTGATCCTTATTCATCTATATTTACTTCATCTCCCTAAACTTTAAACACCTCATTCAACCAATCCTTGCATCCTCCCCCTCTTGTAACCCACAATATAGAGAAGCAATCTTCCTCAAATGATGTGCTCCTGGACGATATTCCACCTTATACAAATGCACCTGCACCCCATTTAATCATGGGAAATGAAGTGGCACCTATGCCTTTGCTCATGAACTCAGCCTTCAGTTGTTTACGGTCGCCAAATCTATTATCCACCAAACACCAGAGCTGAGTAGAAGGCTTTAATGAGATCTTCCACATAGACATCTAACTGCAAATCAACAGCCAGAGACCAGGGTTCTGAAACAGGACAGTGGGATTTGCTTGTCTTAATATTCTATAGGGAATAGAACCGATGAGCACAAGATGTGAGCATAGGGCTCGAAAACAATAACAATACAGGCTGCAGTACCACGCCAGCAGCACCTGCTTGGCAAGACATAGATCAGGATAGGAATGTACTCTTCAAGTGTGACTCCAATAATATTGCGGGACTTCTAGCAGCTGCCGGTTATTCATGTAATTGGCACACCCTGTTTTAAAATGGTAAAAATGACACATGGGAACAGCAAATTTACCAGTTCCAAAGACATGGTTCTGAATCCCGAAGTGAAAGGAGATTTCTAGGATGACTTATGACAAAGTGCCTCTCCAGATGGACCTGGCAGTTGTGAATAGAAGGAAACTTCTAAGCTTTCCTCACAAATATGGGATATTTGCTCTTAGCAAACTGACTGGTAATCTCCATATGTGTCTAGGATTTAATTTAAAAGTAACACCTCCTCTTCACACTGCCTTCTTCTTTTGTCTACTTTATTCATCTCCTCTACTTTCTAGCAGTGTGTTTGTGTATGACATAGACACAAACAACACACTAACAGCTAAATTACAGTGGAGACTGTGATGATGTCCGAGCTTTTCATAGATATATGTCTTAACTTTTAATAATGGGTTTCTGGCTAAAAGCTCAGAGCGCAAGTGAAAATGGCAACATTGCAGGATCTAGCCCATGGGCACTTAACATAAGAAATGGAAACTTGACCCATATAAATATGTCAAGGGTATGCTGAGAATGTCTTTTGGTCAGTAATCCCTATACCTTTGGCTCATGCTAGAACCCTTGCAGGTAAAGAAAGGCAAAGAGGAGAAAGAAGGCATTCTACTGCTTGGCTTTTATTTTAGGCTGTCTAATGTCTGCCTCTGGACCAGAACCAAAATATACCATCAACTGGCAGCTCAAACCCTTCAAAATCTACAAACAATAAAACCACTCTGCAAATTATGCCTTACAGCAAACTGCCACAGAAACAGCTATTTAATTTCCAGGAAGAATGTCTCACCATACACAACAAGTTATATGTAGTTACTTCTTATGAGAGTTAGTTACTTCTTATGAGAGTTATGGATTACTCGTGTATGTATCAGTACATGTAAACTTGTATGGCTCACATAGCACACACAGCCTAATTAATCCTCGTCCTATCATGTGTAAATATACAATCTGACAGGACTTTTCAATCAACGGTATACTGACCATCTTTCAGTAAATATCTTGGCTAGTTTTTAAAGGGTCTTGTTGGTAAGCTGAGAAGCTCATAGTTCACAACTACACAGTGCACAGGTACTCTATTAACAAAATTAATCATCTGAAGTAGAACAAATGTATGATTTGCTACTTCAGCACCTTTGGGGACATCAAATAGATTGAGATTAACAACCCTCATTCGGTCTTCTGCTCTTTCACGTCTTGCGCTTGACTTGTGGTGTTTCTGTTACCCACTGTGTTCTCGCTTTTCAATATCTACACTCTCTGAAGGCCCCTATCCAACGTTTTGTATTTGGATTCTCAAATTTAGCTCTACCCGTAATGCCATTCCTTTGAATAATTTAGCAAGTAGGATGATTAATAGACTATTGTTCTTGTCAATCCTTTAACCGCTTCGCCGCGATCGGAATTCCGCCCAGGTGCTGGACATTCCGATCGCGGGTGTGGTCGTGACGAGCTCAGCTCGTCATGCGCACAGCGCGACCGCGCAGCATGACGAGCTGAGCTCGTCATGAGCATCGAAGGGGATAACTTACCCATAATTCTCGACTTGAATGGCAAAAGTGCATGTGAATAAGAATCACATTCATAAATGTACCATGGTTCAATTAAGAGATTTGTGTCAGACTGGGCATTAAATGCTATTTTACTCCATTCTAACTTGATGGCCCGCTAGCTAGTCCTCTTTCTAATGTCGTTAGCCTGCTCTTCGGGATTCACAGCTATGCTGTGCACTACCACATTGATCCTCAACAGCATTCCTGAAACACTGAAATCACAACAGACAGCTTGCATTGAACCCACTCTAATCCAATAGATCAGCCTACATGTGGCCAGCTCCTCACAAGCAAGGCTCTCTGCTCCCACAGGTAGGGAGGAGTTCATCCCATCTTCTCTACCCAGACTCACATGTGGGGGAACATCTCTCCCTTAGACCTGCCACAAACATCACTGAATCAGCTATAAAGAGACGAGCCACAAAGCTATAATGGTTTCCATTACCTGCTGAATAAAGAGTTGCAATACAATGAGCACCAACCGCAATTTAAAGTGTTTCCAAAATATACCATTAAACACATTCTCTATAGGGCAATCCTCATATCCTGACCATAAGCATGGGTGTTCACAAGGCCAACTCTACAAGACTACACCTGGGTAGGAAAAGAGGCCAAGCTATTTATGAGACCAACAGGTGGTCTCCTCAATGGCAGCGATCTTATCTGCAAATTGATCAATGCTAACCCTCAAAACCTGCCTTTAGATAAAGCAACAACCCACCACCCCACACCATTTGAAAATAAATTAATGCAACGGGATTCATATAGAGTAAAACTGCCTGTCCATATATTTTTTTACTATCCACATTCACAGTTCTGACACCTCAACATATGTTTTATCTTAGATTTCACTGTATTGTTATTGCAGGCTACAAAGACATCAGCTAATTTATTGCAGCAACAAATTTGCAATGGAAATGAGATATTGCTAGTTTGGATTTGGACAGTTATTAAGTTATTATTAATATGAAAAACACAAACACAACAATAGTCCTGTTGATAATAAATAATACATTAATTTACCATGTTCTGTGCTCAGATTAACTCAGCCAATATCTAGAGGTTTAATCATGGCTTACAGGTTAAGATCATAATGTAATGAGAACTCGATTTAGGTCATTTCAAAAGGAAGGAAAACACATTCTGTTAAAGGTAATTACTGGATGATTGATTAAACGGTAATGACTGGAGTACATGTTAGCTTTCTATATAGATGTTCAATAAAGGGCACTGTTGAGATGTGGCTTTGTTTAAATTATTGATAACTACATGTCGAGCCAAAGAGTGATCAATTGGCTTTTACCAGAAATAACACAAGTTTCGGAAATAGATTCCTGGTATGGAGACAGAATCTTTAAGGGGAAACATAACAATGAGAATAATGTCTAGAAATCGCAGTAATTAATTAACTATTCTAGGTGTGAACAGAACACCAATATTCTGTTATTTAAATGCTGTACAGGCTCACTGTTTTTTGTTCTGTGAAATTACTCAGGAAGTCCCCTGCTTTCATAACTTACTGTTCAAGCAGACAAGCAATGCATAAAAAACGTGAAAGGAGTGTTTTAAACGTACATAAAAGAAGTGAAATTATATGTAAATCACATCTTTACAGGGCTTTGGGGTGCGGTCCCAGATGAAGTCTAAAATACACTGGGTTCTGTAACTACCTATAGCAGATCTGGAGGAAGCATCCTCAAAAGGCTACATTCAAATTAGATGCATTCCAAACACAAAATACTGAGGCATATGAACCACATATCCTATGAAGAGACACCCAAGAATTTTAACACTGCCATATGTGATGGCCCGATCCTCAACACCCAAGGGGATCTTTAGTCAAAGACATTTTCACGGTACTATGTTACGGGTGATGTTGAGGGGTGAGAGGAGGTGGTGTGGTCTGTAGTGCCTATGTTAATGAGGTCGCAGGATTTTGCAGTGCCCAGTTATGTTTTTGTATGTTTCTGTATTGCCAATAAAAAGATTTGTAAAAAAAAAATTTTTAACACTGAGGTATAGACGAGTGAGCAATATAAACAGGAGGGTGTGGGCTCAAGGGTCTGAGACATATCTTAGGATGGTCTCATATTAAGAAAGGTAGAAACACAACAGAAAATGAATAAGCTGGAAAATAAAGCACAGGAGAGTACATAGGGCTGCATGCTTACTAAGAGGCAGTACCATCCATATGATCATGTATAGATAATTTGTAAATATCAGCTACTAATTTAAAAGTAAATTCCCTGTTTTTCATTAGCATGGGCTTTCCCTTAGGAAAAATATAGACCGCTGTAAAGCACTTCTAGCATTTTGGAACCTGTATTACATGTTTTACATTTTATCTACATTGGAAAAACATTAGATGATGCCAAGTTTCAATGCTATATAATAATTAAAAATAAAACGTTCATGTTCTGGAAATAACCTTTCATTAGCAGAATAATTGTATAAAGTAGGCAGAAACAAATGAACCAACCAAATTGTGTGGCCTGTAGTGTTAATTAAGGAAGAAAATGGACGGTCTCTGGATGGGCCTGTCAGGCCATTCCTGCTACCACATCATTCTTTACACAGAGGTGAATCCAAAACATTGATATACAAAATGCAGTTATAAACCATCCTCCTTCAGTATTCACTGGATGACACATTCACTGAGATACAAACAGTTGTGATTGTTGCTCCCAGATATTGTGCATTCAATCAAAAACTGGAAATGTAGTGTACAACCAGATTCTAGGAATCAAATCCAAACAACTTATTTTCCAGTAATGAAAGTTCACCCCATATGCAGCATACTATAGTGATCAAAGTTAGTGAACGAATGCACTACATCAACAGGGTCGCTCTTTAAAACAAGCATTTGCAATGCAATAGGTCTCGCATTTACACGAGTTTAAGCTATTGGCATTGTAAATGACAATGCCTTTTATTTATGTTTTAAAAACCAAAACATAAATAAAAGGCATTGTCATTTACAATGCTAATAGCTCCAACTCACGTAAATGCGAGACCTATTGCATTGCAAATGCTTGTTACATTTCTGCTTGTCCTTATGGTAACTTCCGGTGATTGCGGAAGCAGTCATTATTTTAGAAGTAGACTTGATTGTGTCAGTTACAATAATCCTATAACCAATATGTAGGGTAACGCCGGTGATTTAGATCACTGTACTAATATACTTAAAGTGCAAAGGTCAGATTTCAGTTTATTGCCACAGTAGCGAGAAACGTTATACTGCCTTGGGGATCAAATGCTTTACATAGGGAGACAACTCTCCCGAAAGCCAGGGGTATCTGCAATCTCACATGCATCTCACTGCAGAGTTGTAACCCCTCGCATCCTGATTTAAAAAAAAATTATCTTAATAAAAGAAATGTACATGAAATTATGCCATGGCATCAACCAGATAATATGCGGGGGGGGGCTCCTCGGAATCTTGTTCCTGGAGCAGAAACATAGAAATATATCTGTCGCCCCCTTCTAACATGGGACCTTCCTCACAAAATGGGGCTTCAACTCATAGCGCCTCGATGCCATGAACTTTATGCTACCAAGAAACCCAAAATATCGTCCGGCCATTGCAGCCAATAACAGGGGCGGGAACGAGTACGAGGGGCGAGTATGAGGGAAAGAGAGCATGGTAGAGATAGGGGGATGGGAAGAGATGAGAAGGGGGCGCGAGAGTGTGAGAGAGGGTCGATGCCCTGGAGAGGCGGCTCGGACGCCCGTTGGAGACAGCAGGGCCCTCACTCTGGCCGGTAGGGGGAGACCAGGCCCTTTCTAGAAGTGAACTCCTCGGGTAAACACAAACGACGACACTCGCAAGTGCAGGTCTCTGCAAGGACTGACGTGTGCACACAGAGACACGAGGACAGTGCAGGAGCGGTCTTGTTAAATACTGAAATAATAATTACTGAGCACTTACTGATTCATACAAATGTTTGATCCTTTCCTAGTTTTCTCCGAGACCCCCTCCGCCTTCTCTCGGCGGTGCGCTCGCGAGCCCGAAGCTGTGCAGAGCCACGAGGCCGGAGACAGCAGGCATGCCAGAAATAGAGAGCCGCCAACTGCACGGGAGCAGCGATCCCCCGGCAAAAGCGACCAGGAGAGCATGGCGCCTCCCCTGAAGCCCAGGAAGAAGCGGACCAGCTTGTTTGGATTTCCCAAAATCGTGAAGACGCAGCTCCGCAAAATAAGTGGTGTGTTCAGCTCTTTGATGCTGGCGGATCCAGCTGGCTTTATCGCGCGCGGCTCGCGCTGCACCCGCGCGCATCTCCAAACCAGTCACGCTCGGTGGCGTCTCCTCTGGGCCGCTCATTCCCTTTCATTCATTAGTATGAATCAAGCAGTATATTATTGATGCCGCCGTCTGCGCACGCAGACAGGAATGGCCATAGGCACAAAAATCCACACACAAAAGTAAATAGGAACAAGCACGATGCGCGAGACGCCGTGCGGGTGCACATCGAGTGTCTACTGTAAAAAAAGCACGATGCGCGAGACGCCGTGCGTGTGCACATCGCGTGTCTGTACGCGTGCACATCTCCTCAGCAAAACAGACGTGTCTGTGCGCGTGCACATGGGCTGTCCCCCTTCCGAAAGTAAACCGACGACAATACTCTCGCCAGGCGAGCAGCTGCGCTGCGTCGCCAGGCGAGACCTAAAAAGGTAACACTGCACCTCAGTTTCAGTATTTTCTAATATATAAACATGGACAACAAGTTAGTACAGCTATTGTTAGTAGATTTGATAGAGAGTACTGCTCCGTGGGACTCATACATATAATTTCTGGCTGCTTATCTCTTCTCTCCCATAAAATGTTATTCTCAAATGGAAATTAAACATATGACTTGGCAGAAAGGTACCACCACACTACTTTTCAACATTGACCTTCCCAGGAATTCTTTGGTACCATAAAGCTGCTATTGCTCTGCTTCTTAGAACAGAGAAATAACAGTCATGACTCCATCCACCTGGTATTCTAAAACAGGGGATCGATCACATGTTTCTGCATCCAGTGCAGATATCCCTGAAGCTGCAATAGAGAACATTAATATATATTCTCATGGATGGTCAATATGGCACTCTAAGAGACAGTTGTCAAACAGGGGGAATTAGCTTTTGTACTGTTTCATTGTGGCATCAACATGAGAAATGAGAGGCAGCTAAAATTGCCATGGGGAATCTCCTATGTAGCCCATTTAAGGTAAAATGGGAGGGTACAGAAAAGGCACATTTCCTACCAGTACTATGAAATATTTGCTCTTATAGTGATGAGCCGTCTCATGAAAATATGAATCATTAAAGTCTAGGGAGCTTACCACATATTGTGACTTAAACTTTATGAATGGATGCTAAGATACCCATCTTTTTACTGCCTTCCCTTCCCAAAATGTATGGATAATTGTGTTCTTAGAGTGTACTTCAAAAAGTGAGAAAACTAGTTCATTGCAAAACAGGAATACTCTAATACCGAGTATTATTTACATATACTCTAGTAGTAAACTTAATGTTAAACCTCATTAAGTCTGTCAAATCAGCCAAATATTACCAGTTTAGCAAGTCATCCATTGCCTTCTCTTGCTCCACATTTGTAAGAATGTTTTGTAGGCAGAAATTCTCCTTGAACTAGGTTGTGTAATCAAAATCTTTTCATAAATTACAACTGATTATTATTTGAAATCGCTGAATTGAAGTTACCTTTGGTATGTTTTACTAATAAGCAACTAGAATAGTTGAGCACACCTTTGATGATCCTGACTCTGGACATGTACATGATACACTTATTGGACCTTGGAGGGACTAAAAATCCATTATGTTGCTCAACATATGCTACACATTGAACTTGGGTAAGTAACCATTTATAAAGTGACACCATATTAAGAACATCGGATCAAAAAAATCCCTTAGAATGTATACTTTTAACAAATGTTTAGCATCCCAGTTTAAAGGAGAGATGCTGATGTTGTGTAGGTGCCATTTATCTCCTCAAAACCTAGTAACCAGTCCTTTTTCATTTGTGTTCCAATTTAGTAAATCAAGGAAATGTTTGCACCCCAATCACGATTTCTACAGATAAACTGCAGGGAATGTAGTCAGTCACTATTTTTTCTGACAGTTAGTTTAGAATGATTTCTTACTTTTTCTGTATAAACTTCCATGTTGCACATACCCGTCCCTTTCCAAGTTAATTTTGTTAAGATAATGTTTGCTGAGTCACTCTTTCATCAATGTTCCCAGGATTTAATCTTTTCATGCATCTGTGGTGTTTCTAGGTGTTTCTTGTTTGCAGTGTTTGCTGGTTTGGTATCTGTGACCAATCCACTGCTTCAACGAAGATCAAACTATTTTACCAAAACAAAGTGACACATCTGGAAATGTGGCCTTCTCAAATCTGGTGACTTACGTGACCATTGGTTGTGAAATCAGTTGCTGGTTTCTCAACCAATTCGGTTTGATATTTGGTAGACTTTCAAAACCATGTGGGAGACCTGATCTCTTGTGAACATAACTGGGTGTCTTTCATTTAGGAATATGTGGTATTTTTAGATTTCTTCAGGTGCAGGTTTATCTAGGTGAGAACGTGTGTACATGCCAAGTGCCTACGTGGACCACTTGCTTGATATGGCTGATCTCAGTTTCCTACACACATTCATATTCATTTCTGCAGGAGGGAAATCCTGAATTTTGTTTCGTTCATAATTACTGTTATATTTTAATATGGATTTATATGACTGCATGATAAAATAGGCATTCCATGCAAAACACTATAGCTACTGAGATATTAGGCATAGGAAATATTTGAGTCCTCATTAGTAACTTCAGGATTATAGGTTTACCCACTTATATGTCCATGATATTTAATATTTGCTACTTTATTAGAGAAGGTATTTATCCCACATCGTGCAGAATGCTAAGTGAGATAATATCTCATGAGTACCTTTTGCTGTTTTTAATCTTAACCTGAATAACCATCAGGAATAAAAATTCTTGTGTTATCCATAGTTCATTTTAATTATCCCAAATTCACCATTCATTCATTTACTCTCAAAGATATTGGCAAAAGTTGGCGGCCTGACTGACCTAAGACACTGAGAAAATAATCTCCAGCAAAATAGCCCTTCAAGAGTATTGCACCGCCCACCAAGCGAGGAGCATGAGTCGATGATGAAGCATGCCACTTGGAGGATGAGGTTCTGTGCATCCTGAAAAGGATACGGCTAGAGACCTAACATGGTCCACTGACCAGATTATAATCAGCTAAATCCCACTACCACAGAACTGCACATTTTTATGATTCAGTAAGTGAGATGAACACTTGGAACTGAAATATGTCGTGATCATCAAAAGACATTTCTCTTTCTGCAAAGGGATTTTCCATGTGGTAACCCCCTCGTGGAATAAAATGTTCAGTTACCTCTGCAGGGCAATAGTAACAACAATGGCAAATTGGCGTTGCTATAACTATGGAGATCAATTGTAGCCCTCCACCTTTTCGAGTCCTGGCACTTAAACATTCTGCCAGCCCCTTATTCTAAATCTAAATCCGTATTTGTAAAGCGCGAACTACTCACCCTTACGGGTCTCAAGGCGCTGGGGGCCGTTGTGGAAATTAAGTGAGCTATTGCCCAGAGTCACAGGATGCTGAGCTGAGCTGCCGCCGGAGCCAGGGATCGAACCGTGACCCCTGTGCTCCGAAGTCAGCTGCCCTGGCCGCTGCACCACACCTCTCCACATGGTTAGTTGCAAGTCTCTGGCCCTCTGCTATTCATTGACAAGGAGTCTGAATGCACAAAAGTGAAATACGAGTAACTGAAACAAAAGGAAGGCCTGGCTATGCCCAGTAAAAGCAGCAGTTCCTCTGTAGCAGTCCTGCCAGAACAGAATAAAATGGGACCCAGAGAAAATAAAATCAATACACGCTTATTTCATACACTACAGATAGGCAGCCCTATATGTTCAATTACTATTGAAGAACACAAATAAATGTATTATCATATAAAAATGCCCACATGTTTATGTCTTTTAGAAGTTCACTATCAATTGCAGTAAACTGTTCATGGGTTTACTGAGACTAATGCGTCGGATGGAAGCTACTGGAGAGGTGAATGTTTTCTAGTAAGGCTGATGAATCCAACCACAGCGAGCACTGCTAGGGATCATGGGCTACTGAGCGTTGGAGCACTGTGCGGAGGTGCTTCGAAATCTGGCGCTAATGGCCCTCCACACATGAAAAGGAATGCTTCGGGTATGCGAGTGTGCTTCTAAGCAGGAGAATGGATTGTTGAGACCGAGATTGCGATGGAATGAGGACTAGGACCCGGGAAGCTGTGGGGAGGGTTAACAACAGTTCTGGGCTTCTCCACTTGGCAGAACAAGGAGGGCATGTGGCTTTTATGTGGTGACGACAGAGGTTGTTAACCCTAATGCCTTAGGTACTAATCAACGTATATTTATGGGTTGGGCTAAGTTTGTTTCTCTGAAAGTTGTTACTTATTTGGGGCAGAAAGGATCCTCAGAATCCACCAGCTAAGAGAACATGACCTGATCTGTGTCTGTGGATGCTGCGAGTGTTATCATTTTTGAGGAAGCACTTTGCCGAAGATGCACCTGTTTTTTGTGTGCAGGGTGCATTCATTATGAATAGAAATTATTTAACTTATTATCAAAATGCCAGCGTTAAATATTTCAAGACAAACGTTTTAAACAATACCACGTGAATCAATTATTACTAATGCCTCAAAAATGGAAAATAAAACCAAGATGACAACAGCTTAAACACATCATTCCAGAGACAGGGCGAGGATGTAACAAATAAGTCACATTATGAGGATATTGCAAGAAACATGAATGGTGCAAGTTCACCTCCTCCCTTACTTGTAGCTTATCTCATAGTGCTTTCTAAACAAAAACTCATGCAACCACTCATGATATCACAGCAGTTGTGCATCCACATGCCACATACATTTGTGTGTCTTCCATGAGCATTCTACACAAAAACAGAGAGTCTTTGCACCAGGCAGCATACTATCACTCCCAACAGAGAGACTTAAAAGCAGGCAGCATTCTCTCTCACCCATCTCATATTATTCCAGCAGTGATGGTATGACCTCATCAAACACCGTGTTTCTTGAGGAAAATCATGTGGCAAGGCAAATTTTTTATCATCTCATTGGACACAAAAAACTTTCCAAAATTGCCTTTCCACCAGCAACCCTTGCTGGTAGAAAGGTAATTTTGGAAAGTTTTTCTGTAAAACATCTCGAAGTGAAAGAAACATTACAATAGACTTCCTTTTTGTACATTTTGACTTTGAAAGAGATTTTCTCGTATTCCTCAAAATTCGATTCTGCACAAGTACAGTTAATCCTTTTTATGACATTACAACTCAGTTGAATTTATACTTCTTAAATGTTTAAATTAAAAGAGCAAGATGCTTAAGCCCAAATAAAAACAAGCATCACAAAGTAGAACATTTATTATGTTGCACAACTTAGACCCACAAATCTGCTGAAATCTCCTATGCAGAGCACGGCGTCCAAACTTTCTGCAAAATACCTTATTTTTTCTGCGAAAAAAAGAATAGTTTGAGGTGTATGAACCCAACATCTCAGGGGTTGAAGTTAATGGACACCCCAAACTCTTTGGTTCAACTGGAGAGTCCTCAAAAACAAAGCAAAATTAGACAGACTCTTAAAGCAAGAAATAGGGCTGTGATGCAAAAGATATCTATAGAAACATAGAATTGCCTAATTGTGTGTATTACCGTGCCCCTTGCAACAATCGAAACAAATGTATCTTTTTTTCATCGTTTAAGTCCACACACAGGATGTGGTTTTGCTTTGCAAAGCAAAGATGGGGAATCAAGATAAGACTAGGCCTTAATTTCTAACTGGCATCTCAACTGAGTGAGAAAAGAGAAAGGGTAAGGTAGATTAAATCAATTTGAATGGCACAATGTCATTAAGAGGATGCTTTGCACGAAATCTACAATTTTCGCTCTGTTTCTAAGATGGGCTCAGCTCATTACAATTCATCAAATAATTGTTGTTATAACAATCTCTCGGTCCACAAAAAATTCAATGTGTGAATTAAATAGCCAATTTTTCTAGAATAAAATAATAGCATAAAATAGTGCAAAATTCTTATTCAACTCATGTTCCCATACTTTTGGGATGAAATGTACTTACAGCCTTTCCAGCTCCTTCAGGTCCTGAAATGCACCCCTTTCGATAGTAGTAATCTTGTTTTCCATAAGCTGACTGAAACAAAGAGAATACAGAACCCATTTTAATGTGAGCAACAATCAGGCACCTGTCAACGCTCAACACAAAGAACTGATCTCTCACAACCACCTCACCTATTCTTCAGTAAATTTGAACACTGGTCTGGCATTTCACATCCAATTTAATGCATTTGGTGCCCGTGTCACCTGACACCCCACTGGGGTCCGTGTGCTGATGTGAAAATAAAAAAGCCAGTCACCGCACCATGAAAAATCAAAGAAGCAAATCTTCCAAATCTGCTCAGGAACTTGTTTCTGGGTCACTGGCGACTGTTTTGAAAATAAGGCTGAGGTCCCTTGATGTGGGACACTGCCAGGCAATGATTTGATCACGTTTGACATAATTGACCATGAACAATTGTTATTACTTGACAGCTAGTGAGCTAACTTTTTTTTCTCAAAGTCTAAATGTAATGGATGGTTTCGCGATCACACGTTTGGCTAAGTAATTTTATTAAATAAAAGATTTCCAGACAATTTTGTGCATGGTGCGGTGGAGCACACAAGGAAATTTCATTGTAGAAATTGAGAATTTAAAACACCGTCCAAGTGAGTAAAGTACATGATAAATTTATATGTATCATTGAAAAGTACACTTTTAAAAGTAAGAAATATAATGCGAATAACTCAGAAAGATGTGTTTACTAAAACTGAAAATAAGTGTACTAAATTCACACCAAGCTCTAATATAGCATTGTTTTATTTGAACTAAGAAATTATTAAAAACCAGCCAAAACAAAGCATAGACTCTTCCATAATTAAACCTAGACAAGTTGAAAGTAGAAGCTAATTGTTCAAAAACGTTAATTTCATTTTCCAGTCCCAGAGAAAGCTATGCTCTTCTATGGCC
Source organism: Calotriton arnoldi (assembly GCA_963921515.1). Classification (NCBI taxonomy): domain Eukaryota; kingdom Metazoa; phylum Chordata; class Amphibia; order Caudata; family Salamandridae; genus Calotriton; species Calotriton arnoldi. The sequence goes on along the minus strand of CAWUFW010000493.1, from coordinate 653,001 downwards.
CTTTCTCACACAACTATGGCTGTCTACGTCTACAGTGTAGCGGAACTCAAAGGAAAAAACAACTTTTGAAACAACTTTGGTCAGAAAGTTACCTATGACACTTAACCTTACACAACAGTAGTGTAGACACTTTTCAATAAACAGCCATATTGCTGTAGTTACTGAGGAATGTTTTTCAATGCAGAACATTATGACTAAAAGAAATAAAGGGGCTGATTTGGAGCTTGGCAGGCGGTTTACGCCATCACGAATGTGACAGATATTCTGTTCACTTTTTTACAAGTGCCACAGTATATGATGCACTTGGAATAAGGCGGACGGGATAGCCGTCACATTTGTGACAGAGCAATCTGTCTTCCAAATTGAAAATCGAGCTCAAATGTTTCTGGCTATAAGCGTTCTCACTAAACTTTGTTTTGCAAATATATTAATGTATGCATATAAGGAACTACAATGATCTTTAAAGAAAAAACGTACTTTCCCTTCACAATGGCCTACACAAACCACTTTTAATCTGATCGTTGAATACATTTTCCACAAACCTTACACAACCAGCAAGCAACAAATAACAGACTACTAACTGTCTGATTGTATTCCCAAGTCTGTACGAAAGGATCCCCAAATTGAAAATGCACCATGTTGCCACATTAGTGCTGCTAAGCACTCCATTTAAGTTAAAACATACTTTGTATGTGCGTTTATAAGAGTAAGCCATTTCGACCAGACACAGAATCAAATCATGTGATATATTGTATCTGTGCTATGGAGCATCATTAAATCATAGTAACTGCCAACAGCGTTACATTACAGCTTTAAGAGGCAACCATCACTTGGAACTCAGAGATACTATAAACAGAAACTGGGTTAATATTTTAGAAGTATGGTCTACAATGTGTAGGCCAAAAGTGCAGAGGTCATGCAAACAGCATGCACGTCCAGTTCTTTTCATTGCAAAACATAAGACTTCAAATCAACAAGCGTAATGTACAAGAAAACAAAATGGCTGACTTACAGCACTCGCAGATGTTTCAATCCAGCAAAGTCTGTCTTGGTGACTCTTGTGATGTTGTTGCCATTGAGATCCCTAGGAGAAAAAAAGCAGGAATCTGCATTCAAATGACTCATACTATCCATTTCGGTTTTGCTCAAGCTCATATTTCTGGGATTAAAAATTGGATAAAGCTTAAGCATTTCATTACGCAATTGTGATTGAGAGGGTGGGGTATGTAAACCAGTAACATTACCATATCCTCAAAACTTTACTTCCAATTGTCATCTTGTGCAAACCTGGAGTGCATTCCCTGAGTTAGCTACATAGTGAATGTTGATAAATAATGTTTTATCTTTTATTTGATTAAATGTGAAACAATGATGGAGAGTTATATGGACCTCACTTATGGGATCAACCTTAACTATTTTCATGTCCAATGTCTCCTCCGCCTTCGGCCTCAACCCCTCGGCATCCTTGTCTCCTTTACCGCGTACACCTCCTTTCTTCTTATTTTTAAAATCGATAATTCAGATGTTCTTGATTAGGACGTATAGAGGTGAGCCTGCAAACCTGTGACAGACGAATGTTCCCACACATACTTCTGTAAACTTTCTGATTTCAATGTTCAGATTAGCAATATATCCATGGATAGTTGCTTCTTTGTATTTTTATTTTTCCCACCATGAGAAAACATTTTTCCTGTGGTGAAACCTCACTAAATTTGCATGTGTTCCGACCCCCTTTCCGCATTAAAAAGTAAACAATTCCAACTCTTCTTAAGAGTACATTTCTGAGATATCCAAGGAGACATGGGACCATGGAAGAGTTTGGAAATAGGTACAGATATATACGTTTGTCGGCATATACAAAGTCACAGAGCATGACACGCCCACTCCCTGCCCTGTGAACAGATTTACTTAACAAATGTTTGTACGAGTAAACTATTTTATTAGTGTCAACCAACTTTTTTGTGGATTCAAATGATGGTTTTTGGCTTCGGGAAAAGACTATTTGTGCGTATACGCATGCCATACTTTCACAGACACACACAGAAATAGCTTTGCGGATTGTCCTCACAGAGAGAGATGTATATAAAATGTAAACAGCCTCGTGCCACAGCGCATATCTTCATGAATATTCAAAAGGTGAGGGCTAGCAGCCGTGTCAAAGCCTACTTAGGGGCTCATTAACACGAGTGACAGCCTTTGAAAGACAGGGAGTGCGTGCTCACATTAATGTTACTTTGGGATGAGAAAAACGGCACCCTCATTAAAGACCCCTGCTGCCCCGCTGTGCCTGTAAACTTTCAGCTGCATTCAGGGTACAGTCAGAAGACCTTGTTGCACTGTCGGTATTGCATATATCGTTTCTTTAATTAATGTGTTATTTTTGATAACAGACCCACGAGTGATCTCGCGCCTCTCACAGTAAAGCCACGCTCGGTGTCGCAGCTACAGGAGCAGCACAGAGATGAGTACAAGTTGACTCAAGCGATCCCGACCTATGTCTATAGGCGCTGGGAAAATTGTGCACGTTGGTGTGAGTGATTTATACAAGCGCATGTGGCAGGAAACTGTAAAGTGCCTACTGTTTGTTTACAAGGAGCGGGCTGATTGGAGCCCCGCAGCCATTTCGCGTTTCTCGTCTCCGGAACGAGGCCACTCGGGGAACTTGTGCGGTTCTCGAGAAACTTGTCAGCGCTTGAGGGGGGGGGGGGGTTCAAAAACTAACACAAAGGTCACCTGGCAAAGAATGTGGGACGTCTGTGAGTGCACTTGGGGTTTCAGCGCCCCTAATATTTTGATAGTCTTTCGCGGTACCACAGTGTATCCAATCCCTGCCTTGGTGCGACGAGCAAACAAGTCACCTTGCATCGAGCACACACAACGGATTAAGTAAAACAGCCGCCTCACAGAACAGCTCTGCGGATTCAGTCAGAGTCCCCGCTGGCTCCGCGAACAAACGGCCCATGGTCGCGAACTTTAAATCGATTCAGGGCTTGAACTTATTCTGCGAGCATCCCAGAGGCTCTTCTGCACATCGAGCCCCCTGACCGGACTGGCGTGGAAGGCCTGTCCTTACACGTCCTGCAACAGATTGCAATTAAAATCGATTACTGTTTCATGACATGAATCGAGTCGTTATCGAGGCTTGAATTGTACTAACTACCAATGCTTTCGCGAAAACATTTGAGTATTCGGTGCACTTTTTCTGGCATTTATTAGTTATATAAAGTTAGTTCGTATTGCTGGTAACTTATAATTTCAGTTCAATACAAATGCTTAAGAATGCACAATTTAAGCCTTCGCCCCTTCCCCAGCGTATAGGAAAACGAGACTTTTTTTTTTTTAAAGTCCTTCGTTAACTCAACAAGTGCTAAAATGTAAGGTAATTCAAAGTTCAAACCTCACAATAAACTGATCAACTTTGCCTACTCCGTTTCACTCGCGTTTTCAAGCCTTTCCTCCTCGTACAGAAAATATTACTCTCCCTGGGAAGAGTTTATTGACAAAGTTTCTGTGGCCTTGGAAAACATGTACATTTTAGTCGTGACAGGAGTAGACACTAAAAACGTAAAAAATTACTCCTCGCATCATTGAGTGAATGCATTGATTAATTACAATGTAAATATTGTAAGTAATTACATTCATTATGGATTCACACTTTACAAGTTTGACGGCGTGCACACGTCATTAGCACTTCTAAATGAAATATTTGGAAGGAATCACACTTGACCGTGTTGTCAAAACGCTCTTTCGCGCTGCCCGTGTAAATGGAGCGGGCTGTGTCATTTGCTTCTCTATCTTAGCTGGGGGTGCCTCAGACACGTAGATCCCGGCGCGCCACACTAGTAGGACCCCGGGGCGCCCCACCGCAGCACACACCACATCACATTATCGGGTGGAATGTCTCCCATCCCAGTAAAAGGTACACCCCCGCCCTCTTGGGATCTGGACCCCTCTGATTGTCGCAGGGCACAATCTACTAGGAAACTATCTCCCCAAAACGATAGCACCCCTTCATCCACCCCCGCCCGCCGTACGATCGCCGCCTCAACAGTCAAGTGAGCCCTCCTTCGGACAGCGCGGTACACTCCAACTGCACTTCGCCAACACCTGCGGGGTCAGAACACCAGAGCGGGCAGGGGTGAGGTGCCAGTTCTGCGGGCCTTAGTAAAGTGTGGGTTCGGACAGGCACTTTACAAATCTATATTCTGTCCTGCCTTTAATTATACTGCCCCACAGTATGTTCCACCCCACCGGAAAGGGCCTGAAGAGTGCGGGTCAGCCGCGCTTCCTGGCTGCAAGGAGGCAGACAGTCACCGGGTATTAATCGATACCAGATATGATAAACCTCTTCCATGGGGCTGTGACTGTGACGTCGAGCCCTGCAGGGTGAAGCCCTCCTGGGAGCTCTGGCTGGAATCACACGAAGTGACTGCAGAGAGAGCGCAGGGTGTCGCCTGCACGGCGCTGTGTAATCTTATCTCCGGTGCAGCCCGGGGCACAGACTGCATTCCCACAGGTGTGCGCTGCTCAGGTTATGTTTTCTGTGCAGATGAGGTCTTTTTTTACCACGAGTCTCGGACCGTGGCATAGCTGTCGTGTCCGTGTGTTTTCCAGGCTATCTTGAGTTTCCCGGTGGCTCTCAGCATGCATTAAAGCCGCTTCTTTCTCCGACCAAACATGGAACTAACAAACAAACCTCGTTTGAAAGTTATCTGACCCAGTAACTATTTTTTTGCACTCTCTTCCCGTGCCCAAGCCCGTGTGCACTCTCTTTTTTAGTCTACAGGTGTCTAAAACTAAGTTCCTTTCATGAGTCTGTCGTGTCTCTTTCCTCTGTGTCTATGCAGACTGGTCACATGTCTCAATTTTAGAATCTGCCCCATGTCTCAAAAATATGTCTCTTTGCTGTAGTCAGTCCCTGTGTCAGATGTCACCTGTTAATGTTTAGAAGCCTGTTTTCCTGACTGATCCCACATGCCCCTTTGCTTGAAGGCTATCCCTTCCTCTGATCTCACGTGCCTCGCTTCTGGAGGCTGGCTCGTGCCTGATGGCATACACCAGCGCTGTGAAGGCTGGCCTCGTGTCTGTCTCACAGCTCGCTGTACTGAAGGATGTACCCATGTGCGGTCTCTGTTGCTGACTGCCCCTGCGTCAAACCTCGTGCCCCTCTTTTGCAGGCTGTGCTGGTCACTGTGCCTGATGTCACGTTCTTCTTTTGGAGACTACCCCGTGTCTGATCTCACGTGTACTCTCCCAGAGGCTGCACATGATGTCTCATCTTAACGTGTACTCTCTCATAGGCTATCCATGTGTGCCTCATCTTACGTGTACTCTCTCAGAAGCAACCCAGTGTCAGAGCTCACGTATACTCTCTCAGAGACTTCCCCTGTGTAGCACGTACTCTTTCAGAGGGTCATTTTACGTGCAGTCTCTCAGAGGTGTGTTGGATCTCACGTGTATTTTCTCTCTGAGGCAGCCCGTGTCTCATCCCAAAGTGCACTTGTTGAGAAGCACCCCATGTCCGATCTCACATGTAACTTTTGGGATGCTGGCAGAGTCTGATTTCACAGGTAGTCTTACCTCGTCCCCCCTTCTGCCACCAGCCCTGTGTCTGGAATTTGGCGTTTAAGAACGGCCCTACGTCCATTCCCACGTGCCCACTTTTCGCACTCCCGACAGCTGGGCTCGCCGTAAGGACACGGTCAACCCCTAGGTATAAATGTTGGGGTACTCACAGGCGCTCGGTGTTGCGCGGGATGTTGCGAGGGACGGCGCGCAGGGCTAGCCCGTGGCAGTCGACTGTGCTGCCAGTGCAGGAGCACTGCGCGGGGCAGGACTGCGGAGCCACCTCGCTGAGGATCACCAGGACCAGCGCCGCCGACAGCGACAGCTTCCAGAAGCCCAATCCACACATCTTCTTCTTCACCAGCTCCACCAGCATGGGTCCGAAAGGCGGCAGGGCTGCGGGGCTCCGGGAGCAGGCGCAGACCGCGCAGCTATCCCAGTCCAGGGTCCGCAAACAGGCAGCAGCAGCAAGTTCAGCCGGCGAGTCTAGCTTGTGCAGGCTGCGGGGGAGGGTCCGCGCGGTGCCCGTGCGCTCTATTTTTCTGCATCCCCTTCATGTTCTGCATCTCCTGCAGCTCGGGCATCTCCGGAGCCCCGCCCACAGGGAGCTCCTCCCCCGAACTGGAGAGACAGCAGAAGGGTTAGGGCCGCTCCGCCCCCAAAGAGCAAGCGTGCGCATCCCACCCTTCCAGGCGCGCCCCACCCACTCTTTGTGCGTCCCTACCTACCCCCGAACACGGGCATGCTGAAGGAGAGCGCGCGCATCAAACTCGTCGCATGCACGCGTGGCTGTTAGAAGGGACCAGCTGGGAGGTGAGAAGGAGTGGCAGTGGACGATAAATGACATTGTCTACGAAGAACAAGTGTAGCGGATTTAACTTCACGTGACGCACTGCACCTACAGTAATGTAGAGAGCCAAAACTGCGGAGTGTAAATTAAGTGCCAACGCGAAGAACAGTTTGACATTGCTATGCCCAGGGTTGGATTGGGATTAAAAATCGGCCCGGGCACGCTAAAAAAAAGGCCCACATTTGCATATTGCCTTTCGCAAAACAACTGCTTCGGCGAAATTTTATTTTAAAAAAAGGGGCGAGGGGGGTGGGGGGGGGGTTTAAAAAAAAATGCACGGATTAGTTTACACTGGTGAAATACACCTGAAAACAAGTGAGGCCACTTCTGCTCAGGCCTCCTGCCCCTGCTCAGTATGCACACATTATTTGGCCGGCCCAGCGAGAGAAAGGGAGTGACACCTCTACCCTTTGATAAAAGGGAGGTAATGGACGCCCATCTGCCTCCAGAAAGGCCACTCAGGCACCCACTGGGCTGCTGGCGGTATCCGAACAATGCAGAAACCACCCAAATCGGCCCCCCAGACTGCTCAAAAAAGCAGCCCACAGCTGCAACTGGACACCGGCCCCTCGGGCATTGCCCTAGTGCCCGCGTTACCAATCCGACCCTGGCCATGCCTCCTTTCTTAGGTTCAGACATTCAGAGAGGGGCGGTGTCAGGGTATTCCATCCCCTCAGAGTGGTAGGAGCCCCAGCTGTTTGAAGAACCCCCTGCCGAACCTGCAGCTTGCAGTGCGTGGCAAGTCTAGTGGGACTTAAGAGGATGCTCTGTCCACCTCCCAGGTTTTCACACTGCTAGTCATTAACCACTTGTCGACTAAGCCCTCTCTTTACCCCCTATCCCTCCAACCTCTGGCCTGAGCCTTATTTTTGATGCTTGTTCGGTTTGCACCTAAGCCTTCATAACTTTTTTTTCTCTCGTCAAATTTGCATCATTTTCCCCTACATGTTGGGGTTTCTAAAGGTACGCAGGGTTTGTAGGTAAGCTGAGTCATTAAAAATTTGGCAGCCAAGTTTTACGGCTGGACAGGCAACTTGAAGAGGAAGTAGGTGGGATGACGGGGCATGGAAATTACATTATGTGACCTAGAGGTGTGATGTGGCAGTTGGAGACAGTTGGGAGTAGGGATTCTTTCTACTCATCATGCAAAAAGCACAACTTAGAAATCCTTCCATGCGAAGGGCGTAGATTGATGCCGAAAGAAGATGGCTGCTCTCCGGTGAAGCTCCGCGGCGTCTCGGGAGGGGTGCCGATCTTCAAACAGACTCAACATGATTTTGGGCGCAGGAGTGGGGTCCGTCCAGGTATGAGGGCTCCCTGAGCTGCACATTGTGGTTTTTGGTGGCCTGGTGAGCATCCTTTGGCTCATTTCCTTCATAAATACGAACAACAAGTTTCCCTCACGGGGCTCACGACCGCCATCTTGATTTCTCTCCTCAACGAACGATTTGATTTCCCCTCATAAACATCCAACTATTGAAGGCATTTCTGCTGCTACGCAATGTTTTTGGCTTATATATCTTGTTTCCTATGGGCACTGCTAATTGAAGAGATGTACTGGAAGGCAGTTATTTAACAGAATTGTTTATCGGCATTATTCTCTGACAGGATTTCACATGGCATCTCTTTTTATTGGACATGTATCCAAGGCAGTAAATTCAAGATAACTCCTTAATGGGAAGTGTTAGCTCAATATTTCGGTATTTTGCATGCAATTGAAATACCTTTTATAAATACCACGTCCGTGCGTTTTTTCTATCAAACCAAATATCCTCTCCTAATGCTATTTGACTGTTTAAAATGTTGGCAGATCTCTATTATTTCACGCAACCTTGTTGAAGTGACATTCTGTTTTGTTTATGGGGAGAACAAAGTCAGTGATACGCACTTCCACTTCAGCACCTCAATTGGAAGACTATAACCGGTTCAAAATCCTTCGCTCTAATATGGAGGAGGGGCCTTGCAATACCATGACCCCTGTAGTGAGTACAACAACAACACCGTCTAATATTCCACTCCCAACTACTAAGCTCATGCCCAAACCAACGGTCTCCTCTGTTCTCTCGTCTGGCAAACATATTAAAAAGGATCCTCCATCTCCTGTCACCTCTCCTCCAACCACTTCTTTGGACTTGCTTCTTGAGGAGATTCGAGCTCTTCGCCCTTACATGGAGGAAACCAATAATCGTTTGCAGTCCTTAGATGATAAATGGGCCAATATGGAAAATAAGGTTGTGCAGGTGGAACAGTGTGTTAACTATACAAGTTGTGGTAAACCAGATTCCCACTATGCAATCAGAAATTATAACTCTTAAAAAGCAAATTGAGAATCTTGAAAACCGCAACAGTCGTAACAATCTACGTATATATGGTCTGATAGAAGGTCTGGAAGGTTCAGATCCTATTTCATTCTTCAAGTCATTTCTTCCGAAAATTCTTGGGATTCCTGACACTCCATTACTCAATATTCAAAGAGCACATTGCTTGGGTCATAGCCCGCGTTCTACAACTTCATCTACCAAACCAAGAGGTGTTATCATTTATTTTCTGGAATGTGCTGACTTACTGAAAGTCCTACAAGCAGCCAAAATTAAAGGTCGAATATCCTGGCAGGGCTCTAATCTTTTCTTTTCACAGGACTATGCTAAAGAAACAGCAGATAAGAGAAAGAAGTTTTTGGATATGAGACCAGCGCTGCGGAATCTTAATGCCAGATTTGGCCTGTTTCACCCATGTATGTTTAAAGTAACATATAAGAACCAGACTACAAACTATGAGGATCCTGTTTTATTACAGCGTTTTATAGACAATTGTAGAGAAGAAGACATGGATGTTACTAGACTTTCTTCTGTTTGAAAGTTATAATGTGTTTTACCTGTTTTCCTCCTTTGGTCATTTATTATAAGTGCATTTTCTGGTTGCAGGTAAACTTGGATTGTTTACTTTTCATGTTCCTCATATTTTGTTAGGTGCTGCTTTCCGTTTTTGGCCCCTGTGATTCCTGGTCCGTTTGGATGGAGTGTCCTCCCCCCTCGACCCGCCTTGAGTTGTCTGGTCAGTTGTGTCATCTTCCTTATGTGGTTTTACCACCCTAATTTTTGGTATGTCTTTTTGATGTTCTTGTTTGTCTTTTATGTGTATGGTCTTTACTTCTCCTCTTTTCTCCCCTTTTTTCTTATTTCTCTTATCTATCTCTTTTCCGGCAATCCCTTCCCTTTATTATATCATTGTCTTTGCTTCGTCCTTTTCTATTCATTCTCCATTTCATATTGTTTTTTTCTTATATGCTCTTTTTTCATAATCACAGACTTTTCTCAATATGTTACTCAGTTTTTGCAAACATTTTTATTTCTGTTTTTTGGAACTTTTACTATGTATATGATTCTGTTCTATTTTATTATGGTTAATATTTACCTTAACTATTTACTGTGTTTACTCTAATATAGATGGCTTTACGAATTCTTTCTTGAAATGTTAAAGGTTTAGGTTCTCCTATAAAACATCAGAGAGTACTAACTTATCTTTCTAATTCAAAATGCTTTATTGCAAGAAATTCAAATTTTGGACAAAGAAATAGCTAAACTTAAACGACAATGTGTGGGCCATGTTTTTGCTTTCCCAGGTAATGGGAAACTGAACGTTGTTGCCATTCTGTGTCATACGCGTCTAGATATACAGCTACTGTCACAGGACACAGATGATTTAGGTAGATGGGTATCTGTTTCTCTATTAGTTAACAAAATACCTATTACTCTGTTTAATCTTTACGCACCTACCCCCCCCCCCCAACAATTCCTTTTGGCCTGAAATATTGTCTAAATTGATGACTTATAAAGATGATTATCTACTGGTAGGGGCTGATTGTAATATGGTCGTTGATACCATAATAGATCGTAATTCTAAATCCAAATTTAATCCTTCTCTTATGCATTCTCAATTTACATCTACTATCAAACAGCGATCTTTAGTAGATGCGTGGAGGCTACGTAATCCTACTCTTTTAGAATATACCTTATTCTCTCCTGTACATTGTTCCCAATCTAGATTAGATTGCCTGTTTCTCTCTCAACCCCTTGCACAGCACATCACACATTCAGATATAGGTCCTATACTAATTTCAGATCATGCCCCAGTATTTTTAAACTTAGACCTCCTCCCCCCAACTCATGGTTCTAGAAGGTGGAGATTTAATAACTCTCTTCTCTTCTGTTACATCAGAATTTTACCCAAAGTTTTGAATCCTTTGCTACTAATTTGTTTCTTGAAAATGAACAACCAATTATCTCCCCACAAGTTATATGGGATGCCTTTAAAGCTGCATCTAGAGACTTCATTATTTTGTTTATATCCCGTAAAAGGAAGTCATCTTTATATACTTTGAAATCCCTCACAGCATGTATCAAACAATTAGAACACTCCTATTATCACACAAACTCTAAATCCTGCCTGGAAGACCTTATTAAATTAAAATTCACTTTTAATAAATTGTCCACGGATAATGCCAATTCATTTTTACTTAAAGCATCGGCTAAGTACTATGGAGGTCAAAATAAATCTAGAAAACTCTTGGCTAATTATCTTAAGATAAAAAAGGAACGTACCAAAATCAATTCAATTCTTATTTCATCTAACCACATGATCTACAAAAATGAAGATATATTGGCAGAATTTACCCATTTTTACCAGACACGTTATACACCCGATTCTCCCACATCCCAACATGATATCCTGCAGTATTTATCCTCTATTAATCCTCCCTCTCACCTTAATTTAGATTTCTCATCACTAGATAAAGAGATTCAAACTCAGGATATTCTTAATGCGATCCGTATTAAACGTGGTAAAGCGCCAGGTCCTGACGGTTTCACTACTGAGTTTTGGGCCATATGTATCAAAGTTAGGTTTTGCGATTTCAAATAGCGAATTTTTGAGAATCGCTATTTGAGAGTTGTAAAACGAGATGTATGTAGGATTTGCAAAAAAATTTGCGAATCCTACATATTCCTTAATTGCGAATCGCAAATTGCGATTCGCAATTAAGGAAACCCTCCCCTTTCATTCCTATGGGCCTAGAGGCCCATAGGAATGAATGGGAAGACATTCTCAATTTGCGATTAGCAATTAGAGAATCGCAAATTGAGAATGCAATTTCAACGTTGCAAGGGTGTCAAAAGGACACCCTGTTGCACCCCTGAAATAAGCATGGGTGCACATGTTGCGCACATACATGCCCTAAGAGCATGTATGTGCGCCACATTGCACTTTGAAAAATGCAAAAAAGTGCATTTTTCTAAGAAATCGCATATTACCACCAACTTGAAGTTGGTGGTAATTTGCGATTCCTTAAGGCCAAATTGCACTTTTTTGGTGCTTCTTACATTGCATTTAAGGAATCGCAATTTGCAATACCTTAAATGCATTCGCAAAATAGGGAATCGCAAATTTTGCGATTCCTTATTTTGCGAGGCAGTTTTACCTTCATACATACCACTAAGCCAAATTGCGATCGCAAACGCTGAAATTCTGCGAATTTCAGCGTTTGCGATCACAATTTTGTTTGATACATATGGCCCTTTATTCTCATTTTTCTCACTTCCTTCTTCCCAAATTACACCGATTATTTCTATTCTTTGTAAATTCTCAATCCTTTTGTGGCTCATTTCAAGATAGTCTAATTTGTCTTCTTCCCAAAGAAAATAAAGATCCCACACTATGTAAAAATTATAGACCCATTTCTTTGATCAATTTGGATTACAAGATTTTTGCAAAAATATTAGCCCTCTGTTAGAAATGGGGGTCTCTAGTTGGCAATGGCTGGGCACTGTCCAAGTAGGGACCCTTCTTCCTAAGTCAGAGTGAGAGGGCTCCACCCTTTGATAACCCCTGCTCAACCCTGTGGTAACGTAGCACGAGCAGCTAGGCTTATCTCAGAGGCAGTGTGTGAAGCATTTATGACCATACACAGTAACACAGTGAGGAACACTACAAAGGGACACCACACAAGTAGTTATCAAAAATAAGTATCTTTATATATAGACTTAACACAAGACCAATAACGATAAAAAACCACAATACTGTCAAATAGGATTACTCTTGGAATGCTGCAAAAATAGTTCAAGTGCGCAAAGAGGAGTTCAGTTCAAAGCAGTGGTCTCTGCGACCCTTTTACCTACAAAGTACCTGGATTTCGTAGCAAAACCAACAAATTGTCGCAAAGAAGCTGTAGTGATGAATTTCTGCACGCGAGGCCAGCGATGCGTTAAATCCTTGCCGCGAGGGAGGATGATGCGCCCATCTGCTGATGCGTGTAGAGACGATGCGACAAACTTCTGCACGCTAGACCGTTCATGCGATGACTCCCTGCCGCAAGGGAGGAGGCGAGGCGACGATCTTGTTGCGTGTGCGGTCGGGTTGCGATGCGAAGAAATGGCGCTCCGCGAGGGAGCGACGATCCTGATGCGATGCGATGAAAATGGCGGACGCTCGACATCCGCGCTGCGATGTCGTGAAGCGATCATCTCGGTGCGATGACTCGATCTTTGGTTGCGAGCACTCGGCGGCAGCAGCGCGATGATTTTTCGGGCGCTCTCGGCTGCGGCAGCTCGCAAACGTGCGTTAGCGACGATTTCAGCACTCTCTTTTCTGTAGTAGAACCAGAGGCCCTGGAACTCACAGGAGCCTCACCTGCAGATAGAAATCCTCGCTGGGAGGAATCAGGAGGCTGGTGGTGAAGTCTGATGTGCCTGAGACTTCAACAGGAGGCTAGCTCTCTCCTAGCCCTTGGGTGATTGCTTTAGCAAGATTGATAAAAGTTCTCTCAAAGTCCTTTTCCCTCTTCTTCCAAGTCCAATGGTAACCACTGCAGGCCAATCCAAGAAACAGCACACAAGCACAAGGATAGTCACCTCCTGCAGATTCCTTCAGTTACACGGACAGAGGTTCGTCTTGACATCCAGGAGCAATACCCCTTGTAGGGGTTTCAGCACAGATATTTATACCCCAAAAGTCTTTGTTCTCAAAAGCTACAAGTCACTGAGCCTAGCCAGAACCAGTTCTGGTCAGTCCTGGAGCACTTTGTTTACCAGGCTGCATCCTTCCTTTCAGAAAGAGGGGGTCTGCTATCAGACACACAGTAGGAGGTGGAGCCAGCATTCACCTTGCCAGGCACAGCCCTATTCAGGTCAAGGAGCCACCCCTCCCCATACTCTAAATGCAGATCTCTCTATTCAACCCAGGTCTGACTCAGCCTGCCCTGTCCCTCCAAAACCAGACAGCCAATACACATAACAGCAGAGCACACTGGAAGGCTTAGGCAAGAAAATACCTACTTTCTAAAAGTGGTATTTTCAAACACAGAATATAAAAATAAACTTCACTAAAAGATGTATTTTAATATTCTGAGCTCAGGCATACTAAATTCGTTTTTCTACCATGTTCCTGGGGTCAGTTAGGACTATAGGATGTAATAGTCAAACTGCCCATTCTAGCCTATGGGGAACAGGTAGCCTTACAGTAGTGAAAAACGAAATTGGGTGTAATTCACTACCAGGACATGCTACACACACCAAGGCATGTCCTACCTTACACACACAATGCACCCTACCATAGGGGTGACTTACATGATGCCAAGGGAAGGTTCAGGGGCTGGGAAGTGGGTGCACTTCACAGCCAAGATGGCAGTTCTGGACTGCACACAGACTCTGCAGTGGCAGGTCTGAGACACACTTTACAAGCTGCTTCTGTGGGTGGCGCAACCCAGCGCTGCAGGCCCACCAGCAGCATTTGGTTTACCAGCCCTGGGCACACACAGGCCACACTACTAGGGACTAACAGGTAAACCAAACAAGCCAATCATGGATATACCAATTCACATGTCATATTTACACAGGGAGCATTCGCGCTGTGGCACTGAATGGCAGTGGCACAGCGCCCAGAGCATCTAACACTAGCAAAAACAGAGGAGACAACAGCGAAAAAAGGAAGAGAGACCCACGCCAATGGTGCCAGGTCTAACACGTGTCCCCTCCAGCTGAAATGTGGGGAGAACTACCCATCCCCTTGGAAGTTCTCATCACTAAGGCGGAAAAATCTGGACAGACCATCAGCATTGGCGTGTTCTGTACCAGGGCGGTGTTCCACCGTGAAGTCCATACCCTGTAGGGAAATGGACCACCTCAACAACTTGGGATTCTCACCCCTCATCTGCATCAACCATCTGAGGGGCCTGTGGTCTGTCTGAACCCGGAAGTGAGTCCCAAACAGGTATGGTCTCAGCTTCTTCAGTGCCCAGACCACAGCAAATGCCTCACGCTCAATTGCACTCCACCTCTGTTCCCGTGGAAGTAACCTCCTACTGATGAAGGCTACAGGTTGGTCTAGTCCCTCCTCATTTATCTGTGACAGAACGGCCCCCACCCCATGCTCTGAAGCGTCTGTCTGGACAACAAATTCCTTAGCAAAATTGGGCGCCTGGAGTACGGGTGCTGTACACATGGCAGTTTTGAGGGCATCAAAGGCTTTCTGACAGGTGTCAGTCCAGTTCACAATCTTTGGCCGCTTCTTGGAAGTCAGCTCAGTCAAGGGTGCAACAATGTTGCCATACCCCTTGACAAACCTCCTGTAGTAACCCGTGAGTCCTAAGAAGGCCCTCACCTGGGTCTGGGTCCTTGGGGGCTCCCAAGCCAGGATGGTTTCAATCTTGGGCTGCAGGGGTGCCACCTGGCCACTCCCCACCTGGTGTCCCAAGTACACCACAGAACCCTGCCCAATCTGGCACTTACTGGCCTTGATTGTGAGGCCTGCTCTGCGCAGCGCCATCAACACTTCCCAGAGGTGGCGCAAGTGGTCCTCCCAGGAGGAACTAAACACTGCAATGTCATCCAGGTAGGCGGCACTGAAATCCTCCAGCCCAACCAACACCTGGTTGACCAACCTCTGAAAGGTGGCAGGGGCATTCTTCATCCCAAAGGGCATCACACGGAACTGGTAGTGCCCATCTGGTGTGAAGAATGCTGACCTCTCCTTTGCCCCATCAGTTAAGGCGATCTGCCAGTACCCAGACGTCAGATCAAACGTGCTGAGGTACCGGGCAGCCCCTAACCGATCTATGAGCTCATCAGCTCTGGGGATGGGGTGCGCGTCGGTCTTCGTGACCGAATTGAGACCTCGGTAGTCCACACAGAACCTAAGTTCAGGAGTGGCACCAGGCGTCGCAGCTTTTGGTACCAAGACCACGGGGCTGGACCAGGGGCTGCTAGAGGACTCAATCACCCCTAGGGCAAACATTTTGGAGACCTCCTCCTTAATGCAAGCCCTGACCCTGTCAGTCACTCTGTAAGCCTTGTGCTTGACAGGAGGACTGTCCCCGGTATCCACCTCATGGACGCACCAATCAGTGACACCAGGCACCAGGGAGAACAAATCAGAAAATTGCCCCAACAGTTGGTGACAATCTCTCTGCTGCTCAGGGGTCAGTGTGGTGGAGAGGATCACACCCTCCACTGACCCATCCTTCTCTCCTGCACACAGGAGGTCAGGAAGAGGCTCACTCTCCTCCTCCATCCCATCATCTGTGGCAAGAAGCATGCCCACTTCAGACCTCTCAAAGTGGGGCTTCAGGCGGTTCACATGCAGGACCCGCAAGGGGTTCCTGGGAGACTGAAAGTCCACCAAGTAGGTAACTGGACTTTTGCGCTCCACCACCTCAAATGGACCGGTCCACTTATCTTGGAGCGCACAAGGCTCCACTGGGGCCAGTACCCAAACCCTCTGACCAGGTTGAAATTCGACCAGAGTGGCATTCTGGTCGTGCCAACGTTTCATTTCCTCCTGGCTGGCTTCCAGATTTGCCTCAGCAATCTTTCTGAAACGCCGAGTCTGGTTCCTGAAGGCCAACATGTAGCTAAATACATCTTGGGGAGGTTTCCTGGGAGATTGCTCCCAGCCTTCCTTGACCAGACTCAGAGGCCCTCTTACCGGATGGCCATAGAGGAGTTCAAAGGGACTGAACCCTAAGGACTTCTGTGGCACCTCACGGTAGGCAAACAACAGGCATGGCAAGAGGACGTCCCACTTACGCCTCAGGGGCTCTTCTAGGCCCATGATCATGCCCTTCAAGGTCCGGTTGAACCTTTCAACCAGACCATTACCTTGGGGGTGGTAAGGAGTGGTGAACTTATAAGTTACCCCACACTCCTTCCACAGAGACTTCATGTACTGGGAGATGAAGTTGGTCCCCCTGTCAGACACCACCTCTCTGGGGAACCCCACACGGGAGAAAATCCCCATCAGTGCACGTCCCACCACGGGGGCCGTCACTGTCCTGAGCGGGATGGCTTCAGGGTACCGGGTGGCATGGTCCACCAAGACCAGGATGAACCTGTTGCCCATGGCTGTCTTGGGGTCCAGAGGCCCCACAATGTCAATGCCCACTCGCTCGAATGGGGTACTAACAACTGGAAAGGGCTGGAGTGGGGCCTTGATCTTCCCCCACTCTTCCCACTTGCCTGGCAAGTCTCACATGTCCTGCAATGAGTGTCTGAACTCTTGCGCATCTGGGGCCAATAAAAGTGGGTGGCCGGCCTTTCAAAGGTCTTGGTCTGCCCCAGATGTCCTGCCAATGGAATGTCGTGAGCCAACCCCAGTAGGAAGGCTCTGAAGCACTCGGGTACCACCAGCACACGGGCTGACCCCGGCTCAGCAGCCTTAGGCTCGCTATACAGGAGACTGTTCTCCCAATAAATCAGATGTGAACCAGACATGTCACCTTCTGCCTGGACTGCAGCCTGTCGCCGCATACCCTCAAGAGAGGGGCAAACTCTCTGCTGCTCACACAATTCCTCCCTGGTGGGTCCCCCTTCCTGCTGCCAATGGGTCAGCTCAGGCAGGTCCCCCAGTTCAGCGATCTGCTCCCCGGTAGGCTCCAGGGCATCCCCCTCAGGGTCTGCTCCCTCCTGGGCCGTGGGAACCAAGGGGGCCGGCTCCCCGCGCCCCCTGCCCCTCTCTCTAAGGCAGGGATCTGGGCCATACTCTCAGGCTCCAGGTCCTTCTCAACACCCTCCTTGGCTGCCATGGACCGAGTGGTAGCACACGCCCACTCAGGCAGACCCAACATTTCCAAGTGAGATTTCCTCTCCACCGTAGCCCATGGGGAGTTCTCTAAATCGTTGCCCAACAGACAGTCTACAGGCATGGCGGGCCTCACAGCCACCTGAAAAGTTCCTGAGACCCCCCCACTCAAAGGGAACCTGAGCCACCTCACATTGGCTCTCTGAGTTGTCTGCGGACACTACTGGGTAGAATGCATGGGGGACAACCTGCTCTTTGGACACCAACTGGGAGCGGACAGCAGTTACACTGGCTCCTGTGTCTCTTAGAGCCTCCATTCTCTGGCCATTGATGGTCACCCACTGCCTGTACTTTTTAGTGTTATCAGGCAGTGCAGGCTTAGGGACCATCTCAAAGTCTCCTAATGAGACAAGGGTCAACTCTACGGGATCCCACCCCTCTTGGGCACCCATCTCCTCCCCCCAGGGCTACACTTGCAAGCTGGCGGGGTGGTGCACGGGGTGGTGCACTAGTATCCCTCTGAGGACACTGGGGATCATAGTATCTGTGGCCCACTTGACCACATTTATAACAAGTAAGGGGCCCCCTCTGAACAGGCCTACCTGTCGGGGGCACTGGCTTCTTTTCTTGGGGAGGCTGGGACACCACTGTTTGGTTCCCTTGGGAATTACTTTGGGGCCCTCTTTGGAACTCCCTCGGTTTACCCCTGTCCCCCCACTTCTCTGCTGGGGACCCTGC
This sequence comes from Calotriton arnoldi, assembly GCA_963921515.1. Lineage (NCBI taxonomy): Eukaryota > Metazoa > Chordata > Amphibia > Caudata > Salamandridae > Calotriton > Calotriton arnoldi. Next base: position 634,781 of record CAWUFW010000493.1, on the reverse strand, counting down.
CCACCTTTGGCGAAGTCTCCCACTGGACCCTTGCGAACCCGGGTGCTCACCCAGCGGTCCGCCTCCTCAGCAAGCTTCCTAGGGTTAGTCAGCTTGCAATCAATCAGGTGCTGGCGTAGCTCAGGAAAACAGTTACTAGATAAATGCTCCCATGCAATCAAATCATAAAGCTGCTCAAAAGTTTCTACTTTGCTACCTTTTACCCAGCGTTCCATTGCTCTGCAAAAAAAAGACACATATTCAACCCACGTGGTACCCTCTAGCTTCTTGCAGGTCCTAAACCTCTGCCTATACATCTCAGGGGTCAAACCATAGCGGGTCATCAAAGCTTCCTTCATGTGGCCATAAACCATTCGACTTTCTGGGGGCAGGTCCAACAAGGTATCCCTCCCCTCACTCACAAAGCGTCCCCACAACCCCGCTCCCCAATCCTTCTCAGGGACCCGGTGGGACACCATGGCTAATTCATAAGCGGCAAACCATTGCCCAATATCTTCACTTTTGTGGAAATCCTTAATAACCTCCTTGGGTATATACACTCTATGCTCAGTATGCACTACAGGTATGCTGCCACCAGAGGGGGAGATCTCTATACTCTTTGCTTTAATCTCCAACTCCCTCAATATTCTCTCATGCTCAAGTTTCATTTTCATAATCTCAAATTCTAACTTCTTGTTCTCTAGGTCCCTGTGACCATCCATTTTAAGCTTAGCCATCTCCATATTATGCCGCCTATCTCTCTCCCTGTCCTCCATCTCTTCTGGGGACAGACCCTTAGCGGACACACTAGTGCCCGGGCTGGAAATTGCTTTATCTCCTACTAAGTTTACTACTTCGCCCTGCTGCTCTCCTGCATTCTCTTCCCCCTCCACAAGCTCTCCCATATTCTTAGGGGCATCCCTGGCTTCTAGCCAGGCCTTCAGCGCCTTGTAATACTCCTCTCTTCTAGTGAGACCTGTGATAGGGACTGTGAATTGTTTGCAAAAATATTTGAGCTGCTTGGCATTGTAGGTTTCTAATTTCTCTTCTTCCCAGGAGAGATCCTCCGAGGCATTGGATCTGGGCTTGCCCATTGTAGTAATAACTGGCAATATAAATCAAAAATAGAATCAGAAAAACCTCAAAACGTATGTGGTTGCGTTATGGTCTGCACTCACTAGTAGTGTACACTATAATTACTGTATGCGATCATAAATGCAAGTCCAGATCCTCACCGCTGACCACCAATGTTAGAAATGGGGGTCTCTAGTTGGCAATGGCTGGCCACTGTCCAAGTAGGGACCCTTCTTCCTAAGTCAGAGTGAGAGGGCTCCACCCTTTGATAACCCCTGCTCAACCCTGTGGTAACGTAGCACGAGCAGCTAGGCTTATCTCAGAGGCAGTGTGTGAAGCATTTATGACCATACACAGTAACACAGTGAGGAACACTACAAAGGGACACCACACAAGTAGTTATCAAAAATAAGTATCTTTATATATAGACTTAACACAAGACCAATAACGATAAAAAGCCACAATACTGTCAAATAGGATTACTCTTGGAATGCTGCAAAAATAGTTCAAGTGCGCAAAGAGGAGTTCAGTTCAAAGCAGTGGTCTCTGCGACCCTTTTACCTACAAAGTACCTGGATTTCGAAGCAAAACCAACAAATTGTCGCAAAGAAGCTGCAGCGATGAATTTCTGCACGCGAGGCCGGCGATGCGTTAAATCCTTGCCGCGAGGGAGGATGATGCGCCCATCTGCTGATGCGTGTAGAGACGATGCGACAAACTTCTGCACGCTAGACCGTTGATGCGATGACTCCCTGCCGCAAGGGAGGAGGCGAGGCGACGATCTTGTTGCGTGTGCGGTCGGGTTGCCATGCGAAGAAATGGCGCTCCGCGAGGGAGCGACGATCCTGATGCGATGAAAATGGCGGATGCTCGACGTCCGCGCTGCGATGTCGTGAAGCGATGATCTCGGTGCGATGACTCGATCTTTGGTTGCGAGCACTCGGCGGCAGCAGCGCAATGATTTTTCGGGCGCTCTCGGCTGCGGCGGCTCGCAAACGTGCGTTAGCGACGATTTCAGCACTCTCTTCTCTGTAGTAGAACTAGAGGCCCTGGAACTCACAGGAGCCTCACCTGCAGATAGAAATCCTCGCTGGGAGGAATCAGGAGGCTGGTGGTGAAGTCTGATGTGCCTGAGACTTCAACAGGAGGCTAGCTCTCTCCTAGCCCTTGGGTGATTGCTTTAGCAAGATTGATAAAAGTTCTCTCAAAGTCCTTTTCCCTCTTCTTCCAAGTCCAATGGTAACCACTGCAGGCCAATCCAAGAAACAGCACACAAGCACAAGGATAGTCACCTCCTGCAGATTCCTTCAGTTACACGGACAGAGGTTCGTCTTGACATCCAGGAGCAATACCCCTTGTAGGGGTTTCAGCACAGATATTTATACCCCAAAAGTCTTTGTTCTCAAAAGCTACAAGTCACTGAGCCTAGCCAGAACCAGTTCTGGTCAGTCCTGGAGCACTTTGTTTACCAGGCTGCATCCTTCCTTTCAGAAAGAGGGGGTCTGCTATCAGACACACAGTAGGAGGTGGAGCCAGCATTCACCTTGCCAGGCACAGCCCTATTCAGGTCAAGGAGCCACCCCTCCCCATACTCTAAATGCAGATCTCTCTATTCAACCCAGGTCTGACTCAGCCTGCCCTGTCCCTCCAATACCAGACAGCCAATACACATAACAGCAGAGCACACTGGAAGGCTTAGGCAAGAAAATACCTACTTTCTAAAAGTGGTATTTTCAAACACAGAATATAAAAATAAACTTCACTAAAAGATGTATTTTAATATTCTGAGCTCAGGCATACTAAATTCGTTTTTCTACCATGTTCCTGGGGTCAGTTAGGACTATAGGATGTAATAGTCAAACTGCCCATTCTAGCCTATGGGGAACAGGTAGCCTTACAGTAGTGAAAAACAAAATTGGGTGTAATTCACTACCAGGACATGCTACACACACCAAGGCATGTCCTACCTTACACACACAATGCACCCTACCATAGGGGTGACTTACATGATGCCAAGGGAAGGTTCAGGGGCTGGGAAGTGGGTGCACTTCACAGCCAAGATGGCAGTTCTGGACTGCACACAGACTCTGCAGTGGCAGGTCTGAGACACACTTTACAAGCTGCTTCTGTGGGTGGCGCAACCCAGCGCTGCAGGCCCACCAGCAGCATTTGGTTTACCAGCCCTGGGCACACACAGGCCACACTACTAGGGACTAACAGGTAAACCAAACAAGTCAATCATGGATATACCAATTCACATGTCATATTTACACAGGGAGCATTCGCGCTGTGGCACTGAATGGCAGTGGCACAGCGCCCAGAGCATCTAACACCAGCAAAAACAGAGGAGACAACAGCGAAAAAAGGAAGGGAGACCCACGCCAATGGTGCCAGGTCTAACACCCTCTGTTTAGAATCCTTAATGCCTCACCTAATCTGGGGGAACAGTGTGGTTTTATTAAGGGCCGACATATTGCAGACAACATCAGATTATTTTTTAATGTCCTTAGCAAATCCAAATTTTACAGTCTTTGGCAGCTATTTCTCTAGACGCTGAGAAGGCGTTTGATCATGTAAGTTGGCCTTTTATCTTCTCTACTCTTTCCTTGTTTGGCTTTGGTACCACTTTCATTAATTATGTCTCCCTTTTATATTCATCCCCTACATCTTCTTTTTTAGCTAACGGCCTTCTTTCTTCTTAATGTCCCCTATATCGTGGTATTAGACAAGGTTTCCCTCTTTCTCCCCTCCTTTTCATTCTCGCTCTTGAACCCTTCTTGATAAAAATTCGTACAAATTCTCAAATTACCGGCTTTCAGTACGGTGTTAATCAATTAAGAGCTTCTGTCTATGCTGATGACATTTTGCTTTTCCTTTCACAACCGCAGACCTCACTACCAGCTTTCTTATCGGAGGTGCAGCTTTTTGCTTCGGTGTCAGGATATAAATTAAATACTGCCAAGTGTGAAATTCTCCCCCTAAATAAATTACGCTTCAATGCAGATTATATCTCTTCTGATTTTCATTGGAAACCAGATAAAATTAAATACCTTGGTTTATGGTTTATGCCTACTATTAAAGAAAATGTGTCAATTAATTTAAAAGAGTTGCAATTAACTTTGAAAACTCATACTTCCTGATGGAATCCCTTATTTTTATCTTGGTGGGGTCGCCTGGATGTAATAAAAATGATGCTAGTCCCTATAACACTCTTTTACATGTCCAATCTTCCTATAAATATACCTTATTCCCAATACAAAATAATATATTCCATTTTATCAAAATTTTTATGGAACAATAAAAAACCCTATATGTCCCTTCATAAACTCAAAAGACCCAGGCTTATGGGAGGCGTTAACTTCCCCGACTTCCATTCGTATCATACTGCATTTTTCATCAAGCAATCTCCTCTGTTATTACAGGAAGACGAAGTTTCAAATTTACCTCTATGGACTAATATTGTAAAGTCTTTTTCCACCCCTTTTCCGTCAAAGAATTCCTATCCCTCTGACACAGACCTTTGTCACTATCCCTTCCTATTTTTAATGATATTTCAAGAATTTTCAAGCTATTTTTATTTCTTATAAAAGTGCTAAAGACCAATTTTTACAATCTTCCATTTGGTACAACAATCACCTCCAAATTAATAAAAAACTATTTTTTGGAAAGACTGGCATGCTAAAGAACTTCATTGGATTTCTCAACTCTTTCATGGTGATACGTGTATCTCTTTTATTAGTGTCCAGACACATTTTTCTCTACCTTCTTCCTATGAATCTAAGTATAACTCTTTAATCGCTGTGATTCAATCCACTTATAACATTCTCTTATCTGACCCTGAATCTTCTTTTTCTCCTCCACCCAATATACTTTCGATTTGGATTCTACCCCCTCTGCTTCTCAATTAAATAAACATCTCCTTCCTCATCCAGTCAATCGAGACAAAACGGAAGTGGAACTAGCTTGGATAGCAGATTTTCAGGTTTCTCTTCCCAACTCTGTTTGGAACAATATTTGGCTGAAAATAAGGAGGTCTTCCAGAGCAGCTAACACTACACAAACATTGTTCTATATTTACAACAGACTTATGTTTACTCCTGTTTCACTACACAGGATAAACTAAACTCTTCCCCCTTCTTGCTGGTCCTGTGCAACAAGCATAGCTGATTTAAAACATATGTTATGTGACTGTCAACATATTTACAATTATTGGACACAGGTTTGGCAACAAATAAATGACATCTTTCATACACAAGTCCCTTTTACCTTTGTTAATATATTCTTAGGGAGTGTAGTAAATGATAATCTCTTTATTGCGTGATTAATTAAAACCTTTGCAATCAGTTAAAACATGTGTGTAGAAAGCAAAACAACATGATTTATAATACTAGAATTAATTTAATGCATTTAAAATTTGCAATGTTTCCATAAAATTACAAGAAGAGTAAAAGCAGGCATACAGTACAGCCAATAAGGTGCGTAAGATAGCGAAAGTGCAAAAATAATTTTGGGGAGTATAAACTCCTAAGCGTTCCTTAGCAATGCCGGTTCCTTTAAAGTTAGTGTTAAGGGTTTTGATCTAAATAGCATTGGAGTCTATAAGTGGGCATCCAAAAGTTCGTTGTTGACAGTTGCAATCTGCAGTTCGTCGTGTCATTTGCACACCCAGTTCATTGCACCCCTTGCCAGGTAATTCCAATGTTAGTGATAGGCAAGTTCCTAAGCCCGCATTGCTGTGCCAGGGATGACCCGATAGATTTGAGGATTTTATGTCGACGTTACTGGCCCGCAGCCCAAGAGTGGCTGCTTAAAAACATGAAGGAACAGTTGTAATAGACTAAATTACCAGGGACAATCTCTTTTGAACAGGGTTGTCATAAATAACTCGGAGGATGGTGGGCCTAAATTGATGACCAGTTTGTTAGAGTACTTCCGGGGATAGCTTTGCTTTTGCTGCACTCATAAACCGAACAAGGCTGCAGGCCAACCGAACGTTACTACCCTCGAAGCAGGCCTTTACCGCCTGTCTGCATGTTCGTACCTGGCTTTCGATCAGGCGCGGCTTTAATAGCTGTCTTCGTTCCGCTTCCAAGCCCTTGCAAATGCATAGTAGATGTAGAACATCCTCATTGGTGTCTCCGCATAATCTGCAATAGTTTGTTGTGTATGTGCGTTTCCACGGTGGAAGGTGACACTTGGCGGGTAAAATTCCCAATCTCAGAAGCAGGAATCTTTCTTTTGTGATTCTCGAGAAGCCTGTTCCTAGGTATGGTTGTGGCTTGCCCCTTCTTAGGGAGTGTTTCTGAAGACTGGAATTCCCAAGCGAACAATTTTTACATAATAGAATTACTCCTTCCCGTTGCCTTCCAACAAATCACCAGGGAATGGAAGAATTCTACCAAGGTATCTTGTCGGGCCTGGTGGTATGCGGTTTGTTACAATCATAGATTAGATAGAGCATATGTCTCCCCAATTTCCCTCGCTATTAAACGGGACCTCCTTTGGCTACTGTTAGACCTGGCATCATTGGCGCGGGTCTCCCTTCCTCTTTTCGCTTCTGACCTTTTATGTTGGCTGGATTTAGATGCTCTGGGCGCGGTGCCACTGCCAATCAGTGACACAGCGCGAATGCTCCTTGTGTAAAGATAACTGTATGAATTGGGATAACCATAATTGGCTCGTTTGGTTTACCTGTCAGCCCCTAGTATCAGTGCACTGTGTGTGCCCAGGGCTGGTAGACCAAATACTGCTGGTGGGCCTGCAGTGCTGATTTGCGCTACCCACCGAAGCAGCTTTCAAAGTATGTCTGTGTAGCATGTTCTAATAGCGAGTTACCCTCCATTTCCCTGGTTACTATTGTGAGGCTATCCGTTCTCATAGGCCAGAATAGGCAGGCTGAGCATTACATGCCCTAATCCTACCTGCCCCCAGGAACCTGATAGGAACATCGAATTTGATATGTTTAAGTTCAGAACATTGATATATATCTTTTAGTAAGGATTATTAGCGTAGCCCGTGTTCGAAAATGCCTCTACTAGAAACGAGGTATTTTCTGGCCTAAGCTTTCCGGTAGGCTTTGCTAGCGTGTGTATTGGCCGTCTGGTTTTGGAGCAGCAGGGCCAGCTGGGTCAGACCTGGCTGGAGAGAGAGATCGGCATTTAGAATAGGGTGAGGGGTGACTCTTTGATCTGAGCAGGGCCGTGCCTGGCAAGGTGAATGATGGCTCCACCTCCCACTGGGCGTCTGATAGCAGACCCCCAGACTCTCAAAGGGCAGGATGTCAACTCGTAAACCAAGTGCTCCCCGACCCCACCGAACTGGTTCTGGCTGGATGCAGTGATTTGTGACTGCAGAGAACAAAGACTTTTTAGGTATAAAACGCTGCGCTGAAACCTTTTTCAAGTGTGTTCCTTCTGGATGTCAAGACGAAACTCTGTCCGAACGGACAGAGGAAAGGACTTTGAAACTTTCACCAAGCTTGCTGAAGAAACTACCCGAGGGCCTGAATTGAGAGCGCCTCCTGCTGAAGTCTCAGGGACATTAGACTTCACCCCGTCAGCCGCCTGAATTCCTGTGCTAGGGATTCTACTTGCAGGTGAGGCCTCCGTCGAGTAATCCGGAACCTCTAGTTCTACTGTGAGGAATGCGGACTGGTAACCCTTGTTAACTCTGTGTGTGGGCCGCCGCAGCTAAGAGAGAGCTGCCGCCGCTGAGCGCCCGTCTTAATTTGAATCTTCAGAACCTTCGCTGAAACTGTGTGGGCTGCCGCAGCTAAGAGAGAGCTGCCGCCGCTGAGCACCCGCCTTAATTTGAATCTTCGGAACCTTCGCTGAAACTGTGTGGGCTGGCGGAGCTAAGAGAGAGCTGCCGCCGCTGAGCACCCGCCTTAATTTGAATCTTCGGAACCTTCGCTGAAACTGTGTGGGCCGCCGCAGCTAAGAGAGAGCTGCCGCCGCTGAGCGCCCGCACTAGTGTCAGCTGTGCATCATCGTGATTTGTCCTGTGGGCCGCCGCAGCTGGGAGAGAGCTGTTGCCGCTGAGTGCCCGCACTTGTGTCAACTTTGCATCATCGTGATTTGTCCTGTGGGCCGCCGCAACTAAGAGAGAGCTGCTGCCGCTGAGTGCTCGCACCTTTGCTAACTTGGCATCATCGTGATTTGTCCTGTGAGCCGCCGCAGCTTAGAGAGAGCTGCTGCCGCTGAGTGCTCGCACCTTTGCTAACTTTGCATCATCGTGATTTGTCCTGTGAGCCGCCGCAGCTAAGAGAGAGCTGCTGCCGCTCAGTGCTCGCACCTTTGCTAACTTGGCATCATCGTGATTTGTCCTGTGAGCCGCTGCAGCTAAGAGAGAGCTGCTGCCGCTGAGTGCTCGCACCTTTGCTAACTTTGCATCATCGTGATTTGTCCTGTGAGCCGCCGCAGCTAGAGAGAGCTGCTGCTGCTGAGTGCTCGCACCTTTGCTAACTTTGCATCATCGTGATTTGTCCTGTGAGCCGCCGCAGCTAAGAGAGAGCTGCTGCCGCGGAGTGCTCGCACCTTTGCCAACTTTGCATCATCGTGATTTGTCCTGTGAGCCGCCGCAGCTAAGAGAGAGCTGCTGCCGCTGAGTGCTCGCACCTTTGCTAACTTGGCATCATCGTGATTTGTCCTGTGAGCCGCCGCAGCTAAGAGAGAGCTGCTGCCGCTGAGTGCTCGCACCTTTGCTAACTTTGCATCATCGTGATTTGTCCTGTGAGCCGCCGCAGCTAAGAGAGAGCTGCTGCCGCTGAGTGCTCGCACCTTTGCTAACTTTGCATCATCGTGATTTGTCCTGTGAGCCGCCGCAGCTAAGAGAGAGCTGCTGCCGCGGAGTGCTCGCACCTTTGCCAACTTTGCATCATCGTGATTTGTCCTGTGAGCCGCCGCAGCTAAGAGAGAGCTGCTGCCGCTGAGTGCTCGCACCTTCGCTAACTTTGCATCATTGTGATTTGTCCTGTAAGCAGCCGCAGCTAAGAGAGAGCTGCTGCCGCTGAGTGCTCGCACCTTTGCCAACTTTGCATCATTGGGATTTGTCCTGTGGGCCGCCGCAGCTAAGAGAGAGCTGCTGCTGCTGAGTGCCCGCATCTTTGCCAACTTTGCATCACCGTGAATCGTCCCGTGGGCCGCCGCAGCTAGGAGAGAGCTGCTGCCGCTGTGAGCCCACCACGGAGCTGCACGACGAGAGTCATTGCCACCACCAGCCCGGGCTGCCGCAGCCACGTGCTGCTGCCGCTGGGAGCCCGCCTGTCCCTGAGTGCCTGAATCATTGTGAGTGCACGTTGCGGACCACTGCAGTCGAGAACTGTGGTCGCTGGGTGTCCGCCTGTCACCGTCTCCGCTTCTTCGAGAAGCTACGTACTGTGTCCCCGTCCACGGCAAGTATCTGGTGCGCAACGGGTCGCGTAGACCTAGGCCTTGAACTCAGTCAGTGCCACATTCTGGTGAATACGTTATTGCCTTTTTAAAGTCCCTACTGATTTACGTGCCTTGTGACTGGTCAAAACGCTTTTGAGAGTCTCGTACTAAACCTTAGATAAAGATACTATTTTTCTATACCTCCTTGAGTTGTGTCCTTTTGTGGTGTCGTTACTGCCTTATTGTGCATGGTCATAAATGCTTCACACACTGCCTCTGAGATAGGCCTAACTGCTCGTGCTACGTTACCACAGGGTTGATCAGGGGTTATCAAAGGGGGTAGCCCACTTGCCCTGACTTAGGAAGAAGGGTCCCTATTTGGGCATTGGCGCCAGCCATGGCCAACTAGAGACCCCCATTTCTAATATTGGCGGTCAGCGGTGAGGATCAGAACTTGCATTTATGATCCACGTACAATAACTGGTAGACACCACTAGTGAGTACAGACCAAAGCGCAGACACGCGCGGATTTTGTTTTTCCTCTTCGAAATTTTTTTTTTTTGATTGGTTGTTTTAGTATTGAATTGTTGATCGCAGCCATGAGTACTGCTAATATGGGAAGGCCAACATCCAATGCTTCGGAGGATCTCGCCTTTGAGGAGGAAAGATTAGATACCTATACTGCCAAACAGCTGAAGTCATTTTGTAAGCAATTCGCAGTCCCCGTGATAGGTCTCTCTAGGAAGGAGGAGTACCACAAGGCACTGAAGGTCAGGTGGGAAGCCAGAGGGTCCCCTGGGGATGAGGAAGAGAATGCTGGAGGGCAGCAGGATGAGGCAGTAGAGGGGGGTGAGATAGAACACCCTCCAATCCAGGTACTAGTGTATCCCAAACGAGCCTGACCCCAGAAGAGCTGGAGGACAGGGAGAGAGATAGGAGGCATAGTTTGGAGATGGCGAAATTGGAAGGTCAGAAGGACCTTGAGAGTAAGAAGTTAGACATTGAGAAGAATCGATTGTCAATTGAACTTGAGAAAATGAGAATGGAACATGAGAGAATGTTGAGGGAGATAGAGATCAGGGCGAGGAGTGTCCCGGTCTCCCCCTCTGGTGGCAGCATACCTTTAGTAACTCCTGAGAGTAGAGTTTATATTCCTAAGGATGTCATTAAGGATTTTCACAAGAGTGAGGATATTGGGCAATGGTTTGCCGCATATGAGATAGCAATGGTGTCCCACCGGGTCCCTGAGCAGGATTGGGGAGCGGGATTGTGGGGGCGCTTTGTGAGTGATGGTAGGGATACCCTGTTGGACCTGCCTGAGGAGAGCAGGATGGTGTATGCCCATATGAAAGAAGCTTTGATGACCCGTTATGGTTTGACCCCAGAAATGTACAGGCAGAGGTTTAGGACCTGTAAGAAGTTAGAGGGTACCACGTGGGTTGAATATGTGTCTTTTTTCTGCAGAGCTATGGATCGCTGGGTAAAGGGTAGCAAAGTGGAAACTTTCGAGCAATTGTATGATTTGTTTGCGTGGGAGCATTTTTCTAGTAACTGTTTTCCAGAGCTACGCAAGCACCTGATTGATAGCAAGCTTACTAAGCCTAGGAAGCTTGCTGAGGAGGCGGACCGCTGGGTGAACACCCGGGTCCGCAAAGGTTTTGTGGGAGACTTCACCAGAGGTGGGCAGGGTCCCCAGCAGAGAAGTGGGGAGACAAGGGTACGCCGAGGGAGTTCCAGAGAGGGCCCCAAAGTAATTTCCCAGGGAACCAAGCAGTGGTGTCCCAGCCTCCCCCTCAGAAGAAGGCAGTGTCCCCGACAGGTAGGCCAGTTCAGAGGGGGCCACTCACCTGTTTCAAGTGTGGTCAAGTGGGCCACCGGTATTATGATCCCCAGTGTCCCCAGAGGGACCCCAATGCATCCCTTCGTGCACCACCCCGTGCACCATCCCGCCAGATTGCCAGTGTAGCCCTGGGGGGGAGGAGGTAGAGGTCCAAATGGGGTGGGATCCCGTAGAGTTAACCCTTGTCGCGCTAGGAGATTTTGAGAAGGTCCCTAACCCCACACTGCCGAATAACACTCAGAAGTACCGGCAGTGGGTGACCATCAATGGCCATAGGGTGGAGGCTCTCAGGGACACCGGAGCTAGTGTAACTGCTGTCAGCTCCCGGTTGGTGTCCAAAGAGCAGGTTGTCCCCCATGCATTCTGCCCCGTAGTGTCAGCGGACAACTCAGAGAGCCAGTGTGATGTGGCTCAGGTTCCCTTCGAGTGGGGGGGGGTCTCAGGAACTCTTCAAGTGGCTGTGAGGCACGCCATGCCTGTAGACTGTCTGTTGGGCAATGATCTAGAGAACTCCCCATGGGCTACAGTGGAGAGAAAGTCTCATTTGGAAATGTTGGGTCTGCCTGAGTGGGCGTGTGTGACCACTCGGTCCATGACAGCTCAGACGGATGTTCAGGAGGGTCTGGAGCCTGGAAGTATGGCCCAGGCCCCTGCCTCAAAGAGAAGGGGTAGGGGGCGCGGGAAACCGGCCCCCGCGGTTCCCACAGTCCCGGAGGGAGCAGACCTTGAGGGGGATGCCCTGGAACCTACAGGGGAACAAGTGGCCGAACTGGGGGACCTACCGGAGCTGACCCATTGGCAGCAGGAAGGGGGGCCCTCCAGGGAGGAATTTTGCGAGCAACAGAGAACCTGCCCTTCTCTTGAGGGGGTGCGGCGGCAGGCCGCCGCCCAAGCAGCAAGTGACTAGACAGGGTCACATTGGATCTATTGGGAGAATGACCTCCTTTACAGCGAGCCTAAGGTTGCTGAGCCTGGGTCAGCCCATGTGCTGGTGGTACCCCAGCGCTTCAGGACCTTCCTACTGGGGTTGGCTCATGATGTGCCACTGGCCGGACCTCTGGGGCAGACCAAGACCTTTGAGAGGCTGGTCACCTACTTCTATTGGCCCCAGATGCGCAGGAGCTCAGATGCTCACTGCAGGACGTGTGAGACTTGCCAGGCAAGTGGGAAGAGTGGGGGGAAGATTAAGGCCCCACTACAGCCCTTTCCCGTTGTGAGCACCCCATTCGAGAGAGTGGGCATTGATATTGTGGGGCCTCTGGATCCCAAGACAGCCATGGGCAACAGGTTCATCCTGGTCTTGGTGGACCATGCCACCCGGTACCCTGAGGCCATCCCGCTCAGGACAGTGACGGCCCCTGTGGTGGGACGGGCACTGATGGGTATTTTCTCCCGTGTGGGATTCCCCAGAGAGGTGGTGTCCGATAGGGGAACTAACTTCATCTCCAAGTACATGAAGTCTCTGTGGGAGGAGTGTGGGGTAACGTATAAGTTCACCACTCCTTACCACCCCCAGGGTAATGGGCTGGTTGAGAGATTCAACCGGACCCTCAAGGGCATGATTATGGGCCTAGGTGAGCCCATGAGGCGTAAGTGGGATGTCCTCTTGCCATGCCTGATGTTTGCTTACCGTGAGGCACCACAGAAGTCCTTAGGGTTCAGTCCCTTTGAGCTGCTCTATGGTCACCCGGTAAGAGGGCCTCTGAGTCTGGTCAAGGAAGGCTGGGAGCAACCTCCCAGGAAACCTCCCCAGGATGTGTTTAGTTACATGCTGGCCTTCAGGAACCAGACTCGGCGTGTCAGGAAACTTGCTGAGGCAAACCTGGAAGCCAGCCAGGAAGAGATGAAACGCTGGCACGATCAGAATGCCGCTCTGATCGAGTTTCAGCCTGGACAAAAGGTTTGGGTCATGGCCCCGGTGGAGCCCTGTGCGCTCCAGGATAGGTGGACCGGGCCCTTTGAGGTGGTGGAGCGCAAGAGTCCTGTTACCTACGTGGTGGACTTGCAGTCTCCCAGGAACCCCTTGCGGGTCCTGCATGTTAACCGCCTGAAGCCCCACTTTGAGAGGTCTGAAGTGGGCATGCTTCTGGCCACAGATGCTGGGATGGAGGAGGAGAGCGAGCCCCTCCCTGACCTCCTGTGTGCAGGGGAGCGAGATGGGTCAGTGGAGGGTGTGGTCCTCTCCACCACACTGACCCCTGAGCAGCAGGGTGATTGTCGCCAACTGTTGGGGCAATTCAGTGATCTGTTCTCCCTGGTACCTAGTGTCACTGATTGGTGTGTCCATGACGTGGACACCGGGGACAGTCCTCCCGTTAAGCACAAGGCCTACAGGGTGACTGACCGGGTAAGGGCCTACATTAAGGATGAGGTTACCAAAATGTTTGCCCTTGGGGTGATTGAGTCCTCTAGCAGCCCTTGGTCCAGCCCAGTGGTCCTGGTACCAAAAGCTGCAGCGCCTGGTACCACCCCAGAACTTCGGTTCTGCGTGGACTATCGGGGCCTCAATTCAGTCACGAAGACTGACGCGCACCCCAACCCCAGAGCTGATGAGCTCATAGATCGGTTAGAGGCTGCAAAATACCTCAGCACATTTGATTTGACGTCTGGGTATTGGCAGATCGCCTTGACCGAGGGAGCAAAGGAGAGGTCAGCCTTCTCCACCCCCGATGGGCACTACAAGTTCCGGGTAATGCCCTTTGTAATAAAGTATGCCCTTGCAACCTTTCAGAGGCTGGTCAACAGCGTGTTGGTTGGGCTGGAAGACTTCAGTGCCGCCTACCTGGATGACATTGCGGTGTTTAGCTCCTCTTGGGAGGACCACCTGCGCCACCTCTGGGAGGTATTGATGGCACTGCGGAAAGCAGGCCTCACAATCAAAGCCAGTAAGTGCCAGATTGGGCAGGGTTCTGTAGGGTATTTGGGACACCTGGTGGGGAGCGGCCAGGTGGCGCCCCTTCAGCCCAAAATTGAAACTATCCTGGCGTGGGAACCCCCAAGACTCAGACGCAAGTGAGAGCCTTCTTAGGACTCACGGGGTACTACAGGAGGTTTGTCAAAGGATATGGTAACATTGTTGCACCCTTGACTGAGCTGACTTCTAAGAAGCAGCCAGAGAAGGTAAACTGGACTGACACCTGTCAGAACGCTTTTGATGCCCTGAAGACTGCCATGTGCACTGCACCCGTGCTTCAGGCGCCCGACTTTTCAAAGGAATTCGTTGTCCAGACAGACGCCTCAGAGCATGGTATAGGGGCTGTTCTGTCACAGATCAATGAGGAGGGACTAGACCAACCGGTAGCCTTCCTAAGCAGGAGGTTACTTCCCGGGAACAGAGGTGGAGTGCAATTGAGCGTGAGGCATTTGCTGTGGTCTGGGCGCTGAAGAAGCTGAGGCCATATTTGTTTGGGACTCACTTCCGGGTTCAGACAGGCCACAGGCCCCTTAGATGGTTGATGCATATGAGGGGTGAGAATCCCAAGTTGTTGAGGTGGTCCATTTCCCTACAGGGTATGGATTTCACGGTGGAACACCGCCCTGGTACAGAACACGCCAATGCTGACGGTCTGTCCAGGTTTTTCCGCCTTAGTGATGAGAACTCCCAAGGGAATGGTTAGTTCTCCCCACATTTCAGCTGGAGGGGACGTGTGTTAGACCTGGCATCATTGGCGCAGGTCTCCCTTCCTCTTTTCGCTTCTGACCTTTTATGTTGGCTGGATTTAGATGCTCTGGGCGCGGTGCCACTGCCAATCAGTGACACAGCACGAATGCTCTCTGTGTAAAGATAACTGTATGAATTGGGATAACCATAATTGGCTCGTTTGATTTACCTGTCAGCCCCTAGTATCAGTGCACTGTGTGTGCCCAGGGCTGGTAGACCAAATACTGCTGGTGGGCCTGCAGCGCTGATTTGCGCTACCCACCGAAGCAGCTTTCAAAGTATGTCTGTGTAGCATGTTCTAATAGCGAGTTACCCTCCATTTCCCTGGTTACTATTGTGAGGCTATCCGTTCTCATAGGCCAGAATGGGCAGGCTGAGCATTACATGCCCTAATCCTACCTGCCCCCAGGAACCTGATAGGAACGTCGAATTTGATATGTTTAAGTTCAGAACATTGAGCTACATCTTTTAGTAAGGATTATTAGCGTAGCCCGTGTTCGAAAACGCCTCTACTAGAAACGAGGTATTTTCTGGCCTAAGCTTTCCGGTAGGCTTTGCTAGCGTGTGTATTGGCCGTCTGGTTTTGGAGCAGCAGGGCCAGCTGGGTCAGACCTGGCTGGAGAGAGAGATCGGCATTTAAAGTAGGGTGAGGGGTGACTCTTTGATCTGAGCAGGGCCGTGCCTGGCAAGGTGAATGATGGCTCCACCTCCCACTGGGCGTCTGATAGCAGACCCCCAGACTCTCAAAGGGCAGGATGTCGCCTCGTAAACCAAGTGCTCCCCGACCCCACCGAACTGGTTCTGGCTGGATGCAGTGATTTGTGACTGCAGAGAACAAAGACTTTTTAGGTATAAAACGCTGCGCTGAAACCTTTTTCAAGTGTGTTCCTTCTGGATGTCAAGACGAAACTCTGTACGAACGGACAGAGGAAAGGACTTTGAAACTTTCACCAAGCTTGCTGAAGAAACTACCCGAGGGCCTGAATTGAGAGCGCCTCCTGCTGAAGTCTCAGGGACATTAGACTTCACCCCGTCAGCCGCCTGAATTCCTGTGCTAGGGATTCTACTTGCAGGTGAGGCCTCCGTCGAGTAATCCGGAACCTCTAGTTCTACTGTGAGGAACGCGGACTGGTAACCCTTGTTAACTCTGTGTGTGGGCCGCCGCACGTAAGAGAGAGCTGCCGCCGCTGAGCGCCCGCCTTAATTTGAATCTTCAGAACCTTCGCTGAAACTGTGTGGGCCGCCGCAGCTAAGAGAGAGCTGCCACCGCTGAGCGCCCGCCTTAATTTGAATCTTCGGAACCTTTGCTGAAACTGTGTGGGCCACCGCAGCTAAGAGAGAGCTGCCGCCGCTGAGCGCCCGCCTTAATTTGAATCTTCAGAACCTTCGCTGAAACTGTGTGGGCTGCTGCAGCTAAGAGAGAGCTGCCGCCGCTGAGCGCCCACCTTAATTTGAATCTTCGGAACCTTCGCTGAAACTGTGTGGGCCGCCGCAGCTAAGAGAGAGCTGTTGCCGCCGAGTGCCCGCACTAGTCTCAGCTGTGCATCATCGTGATTTGTCCTGTTGGCCGCCGCAGCTGGGAGAGAGCTATTGCCGCTGAGTGCCCGCACTTCTGTCAACTTTGCATCATCGTGATTTGTCCTCTGGGCCGCCGCAGCTAAGAGAGAGCTGTTGCCGCTGAGTCCTCGCACCTTTGCTAACTTGGCATCATCGTGATTTGTCCTGTGAGCCGCCGCAGCTAAGAGAGAGGTGCTGCTGCTGAGTACTCGCACCTTTGCTAACTTTGCATCATCGTGATTTGTCCTGTGAGCCGCCGCAGCTAAGAGAGAGCTGCTGCCGCTGAGTGCTCGCACCTTTACTAACTTTGCATCATCGTGATTTGTCCTGTGAGCCGCCGCAGCTAAGAGAGAGCTGCTGCCGCTGATTGCTCGCACCTTCGCTAACTTTGCATCATTGTGATTTGTCCTGTGAGCCGCCACAGCTAAGAGAGAGCCGCTGCTGCTGAGTGCTCGCACCTTTGCCAACTTTGCATCATTGGGATTTGTCCTGTGGGCCGCCGCTGCTAAGAGAGAGCCACTGCCGCTGAGTGCCCGCATCTTTGCCAACTTTGCATCACCGTGAATCGTCCTGTGTGCCGCCGCAGCTAGGAGAGAGCTGCTGTCGCTGTGAGCCCACCACGGAGCTGCACGACGAGAGTCATCGCCACCACCAGCCCGGGCCGCCGCAGCCGCGTGCTGCTGCCTCTGGGAGCCCGCCTTTACCTGAGTGCCCGAATCATTGTGAGTGCACGTTGCGGACCACTGCAGTCGAGAACTGTGGTTGCTGGGAGTCCGCCTGTCAGCGTCTCCGCTTCTTCGAGAAGCTAAGTACTGTGTCCCCGTCCAACGGCAGGTATCTGGTGCGCAACGGGCCGCGTAGACCCAGGCCTTGAACTCAGTCAGTGCCACGTTCTGGTGAATACGTTATTGCCTTTTTAAAGTCCCTACTGATTTACGTGCCTTGTGACTGGTTAAAACGCTTTTGAGAGTCTCGTACTAAACCTTAGATAAAGATACTATTTTTCTATACCTCCTTGAGTTGTGTCCTTTTGTGGTGTCGTTACTGCCTTATTGTGCATGGTCATAAATGCTTCACACACTGCCTCTGATATAGGCCTAACTGCTCGTGCTACGTTACCACAGGGTTGAGCAGGGGTTATCAAAGGGGGTAGCCCACTTGCCCTGACTTAGGGAGAAGGGTCCCTATTTGGGCATTGGCGCCAGCCATGGCCAACTAGAGACCCCCATTTCTAACAGCTACCCATTACTACTTTTCGAGATAGTTCTGCTAAGTCTGTATGCTCTCATAATCCCTGAATTGAGGAAGTTTATAAACCACCATGAATAATTTTCTACAATATAAGTATAGTAACTGTTAATCGGTCCATTTTTCTTGCTCTCGACTTTGGTAATATTTATTGTACTGTGATTATATTCATTCTGCAGTCTGATGAATGTCACTCTTTTTTTTCTTTTTTCTTTCTATTTTGTATATTTTATTGAACCGATAATTTTGTATATATGATTTTATCTTGTGTTTTATTATACTGTATTTGATTATTTATAAATAAAATCTTTTCTTAAACTTAAATAAAAAAAGAAATCCTTCCATGCCGAACAAGCGTACATCTCAAAAGGTTTTCTCTTCCCATTTGCCATTCCTCCTGGATTTCTCTTAAAGTTTTCTTGTTGTAGAGATTTTTAGACATTTAAACAGAATCTTTTATCTCCAGGACTGTCCTCCAGAGGTTTTGCATCTTTGCTGACTAAGGGCCTGTTGTATTGTACATTTTTGGCGCGAGCCAAGCCTTACGCTCACGTGCTCAGTGAGCTGATGATAGCTCAATGTTCCATGGGTTGATGGTTGGTGGGAGCTGCGCCTGGCACTACTGTGGCGTGGGTTATGCTCTCGCTTGCGCAATAAATTACTTAAAAGGAAAAGGAGTCTTCCTCAATTATTAAAATTTTTGGCGACGATCTGTGGCGTGCCAGGTACCGGAGGTACGACGAGAGGAGGACCACGAGAGCCGTATCCACCCACGAACCCATGTGAGGAGAGCCGAACTGAGGCGAGGCTATAAGAAAACATAAACTGCGAGTTCATTTCCAGTGTGGTTCGTTTCCTGAGGAACCGTAACCAGACGTGTGAGCAAGGAGACGTTACTTCCATGGTAATGTATGCCATTCGTGACTTACCGTGAACTGCCTAGGGAGAGGTTCTCTTTGGTTTGAGTAAAGCCCAGGGCGGGCGCTCGTCTTTCGATGTTGAGTGCTGTGCCAAACCCGCCCTCTCCTCAGACAAGTTGCTCTGGAGATGTCGAAGGCTGGTGCGGCAACCGCTATGTGGCGAGGGGTGTACCTCCCAGGAAGACAGGTCCAGTGACGCGCACACCCTGCTGAGCGTGTCAATTCCTCGAGGCTTGTGTGCAAACTCCTCACACATTGGGAGTTTCAGTGACACGCTCACTCTCTGTGCCTGGGTGAAAGTCCTGAGGTGTGCTCATGCGTGTCAGTCTTATTGCCATCAGTGATACGCACACTTAAAACAAGAGAGATCACTAATTCATGTTACTTAACGATCAAGGCTACAGCAGTCTTCAGCAAAATTCACACGTGTCGCACACAACTGGAGGTCAGTGACACGCACACTATTGGACAGCTTAAAAGATTTTAATTAAGTTACAGCCTGTTGGTTCATTTCTTTCTGGGTTTTGTAAAGTTGTAAGCACTGCAATACATTAATATCTTAACATGAGTGTTAATGCGTCCATAGTAATGCCACCACCGTTCCTCAAGATGTCAGGTGAACCCCCTATTGAGTGGGAGGACAGGATCGAGTGCTTTGAAAACTATTTAATAGCTTTAGATGGTGCCAGATTTTCAGCAGTTAGGAAGAAAGCGTTATTGTTGGGGTGTTTGGGCAAGGAAGGTCAGCATTTAATTAAATACTTACCGCCAGCTAGAAACAATGTAGGAGAAGAGGTGGAAGATGTGTATAAGGAGGCTGTGCTATGCTTACAGAACAGGTTTGCTAAACAAGTTAATGTTGTTATGTGCTGTAACAAAATTTAAACGCAACCACAATGTTCAGAAGAATCTATAGATGATTTTGTGGCACGTTTAAGGATTTGGATTTTTGACTGAGGAAATGATAAGAGACCAATTGATTGTGCAGTGCAACAGTAGAAAAATACAGGAGAAATTGTGGGCCACCAAGGATCCAACTTTGAAGGATGCAATAGCAATCGCGAAAGTAGTAGAGGAGTCGGAGAAATGTATGCGAGAACTAAAAACATTAACTTGGAGAATAAATCTTCTGAGATTGCTTTAGTATCTGATGATGGGGAGCAAGTTTATGTGGTGAAAAGCAAAAACTTGAAGAGTGGACCTGTCAAAAGTTGCTTTACCAAGAACATGCCTTCGGGGCAAGGAAAGTCATTGCCTCACTGTTGTTATAGGTGTGGTAGCAATTACCATCTTGCGGACTCAAAACTTTACTTTGCCATAAATAAGGACTTCCTTAAGTGTGGAAAAAAGGTCACTTGGCATGCACATGTAAAGGGATGGACAAGAAGGTTTTGGCGGTGGAGGACGACAAGTCAGAGGTCAGAGTTCTGGTGGTACAGGAGGGAGTGAGTGAAGATATGAACAATGTCAGTGGTCTGGATGATGGGAAAAGGAGGTTCCGACCCAAAGCAAATGTTGTAATTAATGACAAGGATCTGTTGCTAATGGTTGACACAGGATCGGTGTACACGATCATCCCCAAGGATTTGTTTCTGGTCACATGGCCTGAGTGTGAATTGGTGGCATCTGATGTCATACTAAAAGGGTACCAAGGGGCTGATATTCGTGTCTTGGGGTACATGACTGCTCAGATTGAATTAGTTGGGAGGCAATCTTGGGGAAAGGTTTATGTGGCTGTCGACGGTCCGCCCATCTTGGGATGGTCACATCAATATGACCGTAATATCATGGTGAACCCAAGGGCTGAAGTTCATGTGGCTTCGGTTGAGGATGACAGTTTGAATGAGGTGCTTTCTCGTCAGGGTGATGTATTTACAGATCATTTTGTAGTGGCCAAGGATTACATCCATGACATAAAAGAATCAAGAAGAATGCTGTGCCCGTGAAGCATACTGCGAGAAAGGTTCCATTAGCTGCCAGATCAAAAGTCAAGGAAATAATTCAACAGATGTTGGAGGAAGGAGTGATAGAGGTGGAGGAGGCTATGGAATGGTTATCTCCGGTAGTCATTACAAAGAACCTGGATGGGTCTTTTAGATTCTGTGTGGATTTGAGGAGCCTGAATGAGTGTATGGTGACAGATGATTTCCCGTTACCCAACATTAATGAGTTGGTATTGATGGTATCAAGGGGAAAATACTTCTCAAAGCTTGACTTGAGGAGTGCATACCACCAAGTCAGGTTACACCTAGAATCTAGACATCTAACCTCTTTTATCACAGCTAAGGGTACGTTTCAGTTTACACAACTACCATTTGGATTATGATCAGCGGCCAGTGTATTTCAGAGACTGATGACTATGGTTCTTTCTGGGATGGATAAGGTGGTTGTCTTCCAAGATGACATCTCACTGTTTGCGGATGATGTCAGTGAGCATAATAGAATCTTGGAAAGAGGTATTGACACGCATTGGGACTGACTCTTCGCAAGGAGAAATGTATGTTTCTGGTCAAGGAGGTGGAGTATTTGGGACATCTTATTAGGGGTGATGGGATAAAGCCCAAAGGGAATCTTGTGAGTGCTACTGTTAACTCCCAAGTTCCACAAGATAGAGATTCCCTCAGGTCCTTCATGGGGCTGGTGGAATATTATTCCAAATTTGTCAGAGATTTTGCACACAAGACAGAACCGCTAAGGGAGTTGCTGAGAAAGGGGAGAAAGTTTGAGTGGGGTGTCATGCAGCAAAAAGCATTTTCTGAGATCAGAAATGATATTGCTCGCGCTAATGTGCTGTCCCTGTACCATTCAGGTTTGATGACCATAGTCACTGCGGAGGCGAGTGCAGTGAGAATTGGAGCTGTCCTCGTACAAGTGCATGGAAAGGTGGAACGCACCTTGGCGTTTGCGTCACATTCCCTGACTGAAACGGAGCGGAGCTATTCTGTTAGAGAGCGTGAGGCATTGGCGGTTGTATGGGCAATGAACTATTTCAGGGTATGTTTTTGGGGCACTGCATTTCTTGTGAGAACAGATCACAAACCCTTGCTGAAGGTCTTGAGTCCAGGTGGTGCTAAGAATTGTTCAGGGAGACTGGCCAGGTTAGCAGTTAGAGTACAGGAGTGTAACTGTAAGTTGGAGTATGTGCCTGGGTGGAAGAACAAAGTGTCTGATTGCCTGTCCAGGTTGCCCGACAAAACAGCTGAAGTTAAAGAAATGGAAATTGAGGAAGAGGTGGCGAGTATAAAAGATGTCATGGAGGAGTCTTTGGGGTCCATTTCTGAAAAGGAGTGGATAGCTGCCATGGAACAGGATTCCACACTTGCTGTGGTGAGGGAGATGGTCACAAAAGGGTTTGAGGAGGGCAAGTCCTGTGCCTGAAGGTGTGAGGCCGTTCATTAAAGTGATGGATGAGTTAGCCATACATGATGATCATTTATTGTTAAGAAGGGACACATTGTACCACCCTGTGCTATCAGAGTGAAATTGATCAAGTTAGCACATGAAGGGCTTCTGGGGCAAACCATGACCCTCAAGAGATTGCGTGAGAAGTACTGGTGGCCCCTCATGGACAGTCAGGCCAAGGAATGGGTTGAGAGATGTGAGGCATGCAAGGGGTCGGAGAAGCAGATAAGGGTTGGTTTGGGTCCTTTGCTGGAAGAGCAGCATGTGGCTGAAGCCAATTGTGTGTGGGAAAAAGTTTGCCTGGATTTTGTGGGGCCGTTTGGAATGTTTCCTGAGCATGAGAAATTTGCTGTGGTTTTGGTTGATGCCAAGTCTAAGTGATTGGAGGTGGTTTTTATGAGAAATATTTCTACTACACACACTATTCAGATGCTGAGTGAAGTCTTCAGGAGGGAGGGAATACCCTCCATATTACTTACAGACAATGGAACCCAGTTTGTTTTGCAGAAGATGAACATTTTCCTGGAGTCATTGGGGATTAGGCATTCTTGGTCTTCTCTGTATAATCCTCAAGGAAATGGATTGGTGAAAAGGCTTAACAAATTGGTGAAAAGAACCATACAGTTAGCAGCGAGTGCAGGTTTGTCTGTTCACAGTGCAGTCAAAGACATGTTGTGAGCTTATCGGACCACAGTGATTTCCAACCTAGGTTTGTCTCCATTTGAAATGATGTGGGGCAGGAAAGCTGGCACAAAACTTGTTTCTTCATGGATGCGGGGAGGTACGACTAAGCATGCAAGTGGAAGTAGTCTGAGAAACACACAGAGGGAAAGATTCATCAAGGTGGGGGATTGGGTCAAAGTACGACCTTGTGGACAGACATGGAACCATAGACGGGTGGCATTGTATCAAAAAGGAAGCGGAAAGGAAACTGACCGGGGTGTGACTGAGTTTGGTGGTGCACAAAAAACTGTGGGTGAGAGGCATGGTCAAGGTCATGCATATGGTTTTGAGAAGGGAAGTGGGTGTCCCGAGCCTGCGACCGCTTCACCTAGGGTTCTGGTATCTGCTGATACTGCACATGCAGATAAATTACTTGAAAAGAGAGTGGTAAGAATGAGAAAGCCACCCAGATACCTACAGCAGTATGTCTGTGGTTAATTTGTCACAGGCCATGAGCACTATGCCATTGTTGCTTCTGTTTTGTGCATTTCCTCATAACTAATATGTTTTTTAAAATATATTCTTTATCAGGGGTAGGGTCAAGGGGGGGCATTATGTATTGTTCTGTAATTGTTTTATCGTTCTTTTATAAGAGGGGGAGATGTGTTGTAATGTACTTATTTGGCGCGAGCCATGCATGACTCTCATGCACTCGGTGAACTGATGATAGCTCAAGGTTCCGTTGGTTGATGGTTGGTGGGAGCTGCACCTGGCACTACTGTGGCATGGGTTCTGCTCTTGTTTGCTCAATAAATTACTTAAAAGAAGGACTGCTGAGTCCATAGTGCGCCCGCCAGCTGGATAACAAGTGTAATCCAAGGCAGGTGGGCGGTGCTACAGTGGTCTCACGGCGGTGGTCTGTTAGGCTCATAGAAGAGCCTTAACAGCAGACCGCCACTGTGACAGCACCTCCAGCACATTCCTGCACAGTGTGGCTTTCACCATGCTGTGCATGCCATACCGTGCAGGAATGGGGGTGCAACTTAAGAGTGGCACAACATGTGCCCCCCTGCATGCACCCCCAGGCCCAGAAGCGGCAGGGGGCCCTGTTAGGGCCCTCTTACTTCCATGTCCACCACTGTTTTCATGGCGGGCTCACCACCATGATAAGGGCGTTGGAAATGAAAGTAGGAATATGCTTGGCGGTGATGCAGCGGCACCACCGGCATATTCCTGCCCATTTCCAGACTGCCAGGTCTGTGAGATCCTTGATACCGGCGGTCTCATGGTGGTCCGACCCCCACACTCATAATAGAGCGGGCGATCCGCCAGTGTGGCAGTGGACAGACCATTTGATCGGACCACAGTAATAAGGCCCTGAGTCTTGTTGTCAGGATCAGGTCATGGTGAAGAGCCAACATCAAATCCAGGGCATTGTCGAGGTTTGAATGACAGACAGCCAGAAGAGGTCCTCTTGTGGGTTTTGCAGCTTTGCCTGACTCAGTCTCATGGTCAGGATCAGGTCACGTTGAAGAGCTAACAACGATCTCGGGTGTGTTCAAGATTTGAGCAAGAAGCAGCCAGTGGAGGTCCTGTTGGGAATTCACGTTGCTCCGGACAGGAGGTGCAGGCTTCACCCTCGGAAGAAAAGAGGTGTGCACAGGGCATCAGAGGTTGTGAGAAGGATCAGGATGAAGGATAGTATCAGGTGGGCCCAAGCAAGAAGAACTCCTCTTTCACGCTATGACACCATGCCCGTACCAGTCCCTCAGCACACATCGTACAGAGCAGACAGCGAATGCTGCAGGTTAGTGACACAGAGATAGAAGCACCGGAATCTAGAATTCTGACCATCGGTTGTGTTTGTGGTAGCTGGGTGCTCCAGGGCTACTTGGTCCGGGCTTGATTTGTTAGCTCGCAGCTTGCAGTTTGGAGTAGCAATGGGTAGCCAGGGGTTCAAAGTGCGGCAAGGGCGTCTGTGACTGTGGCTCGGAAGTGTAGAGAGCCTTTTCCACAGGAGGCATACAACCTTTAGGGGGGTATACAGGCTCCGGCTGCAGCTCTCCGCCACTGTCTGCCCACCTAGGGATGTGTAAAGTGTTGGTAGCCAGTGTCCTAAAGCCCCTCTGCATACAGGAGCCAAGCAGCATTTAAGATGAGATTTACAAAAGTTGGCCCAAAGCATGGTGACTTGTTTACATTTGTTAAGTCAATCGGAAATGATTTAAGGATGGAAATGGAAGTGGTGGCAGGCTTTTTGAGGGTGGAGGTAAGTAGTTTAATTGTGTGGGTCAAGTGTCAAGTTCACTTGTGTAACCTTGATGTATGAAGGATTAATTTGACAGAATATTAAGGTAGTTAAGGAGCTACATAAGTAGTAAAGTTTTGTATCCTTAGATTAATGACTGGTAAGCCTTCGTGATGTAATTTCTGAATACTAATTACATTTGCTCGACATTTAACCCATTCGCTGCTAGGCCTTTTCCCCCCCTGTGCGAAGCCTTTTTTTGGCTATTTGGGGTAGTTCGCGCTTAGGCCCCTGTAACTTTTTGACCACATAAGGTATCCATGCCAAATTTGCGTCCTTTTCTTCCAACATCACAGGGATTCTAAAGGTACCCAGGGTTTGTGGATTCCCCTGGAGAAGCCCCAGAAATTAGCCAAAATACTGCTAAATGTTTTTTTTTTTGGGAAAAATGGGAAAAAAGGGCTACAGATGAAAGCGCCTGGTTTTTTCCCTGCAAATGGTATCAACAAAGGGGTTGTGGTGCTGAAATCACCATCTTCCCAGATTTCAGGGACAAGCAGACTTTTGTCCGAAAACCAAAATTATTTACACAGTTATGGCATTTTTCTGGGACATAGCCTATTTTTGCTATTTTTTGTGCTTTCAACCTCCTTCCAGTTAATGGTAAAACTGGGTATGAAAACAATGATGGATCCTAGAAAGCTATACATTTCCTAAAAGTAGACAAAATTTGGAATTCAGCAAGGGGTCATTTGTGTAGATCCTTCAAGGTTTTCGTATAGAAACTAACAGTTGAAAATAGAAAAAATTGAAAATGAATTTAAAAAAACAGCCATTTGTGCAAACGTTTTCACCTGTAACTTCTACTAAGAATGACAGATGTTTGAAAGCAATATACCGTTACATCTGCTGGACCCTTCTGGTTGTGGGGATATAAAGGACTTGTAGGTGTCACCAAGAACCCGAGGAACCCAGAGCCAATAACTGAGCAGCATCTTGCAATGGTTTTTATTGTGTACCGGGTATATAGCAATTCATTTGGAAAAATATAAACAGGGAAAAATCGGTATGAAAGTCACCTATGTATTTCTGAAATGGGAACAAAATACAAAGTTTAGAAACAGTAGCTATTTGCACATCTCCGAAATTGTGGGTACCCATACCAGCATGTGAATTATAGGTCATTTTTCAAAGTGACTTCTTTTTACATATTGTCTTACATTTGGAAGGCAGAAATGCATTGAAAGACAATAGGTAATAACAGTTGCTCCACAATTTTGTGTTCCTCTAAGTCTCCCAATAAAAATGATACCTCACTTGTGTGGGTAGGTGTAGTGGCCGCGACAGGAAACGGCCCAAAACGCAATGTGGACACACCACATTTTCACAGTGAAAACGGACCCTTTTTTTGCAAAGTGCCTAGCTGTTGATTTTGAACCCTAGCTCTGCCGGCAACTAGGGAAACCTAGCAAACCTATACATTTTTGAAAACTAGACATCCAGGGGAATCCAGGATGGGGTGACTTGTCTGGCACTCACCAGGTTCTGTTACCCAGAATCCCTTGCAAACCTCAGAATTTGTAAAAAAAAAAAACCACATTTTCCTCAAATTTATGTGGTGGAAAGTTCTGGAATCTGCGTGGATCCACAAAATTCCACCCACCCTGCATTCCCCAAAGTCTTCCGAGAAAAATGGTACCTCACTTGTGTGGGTAGGCCTAGTGCCCGCGACAGGAAACGGCCCAAAACGCGATGTGGACACACCACATTTTCACAGTGAAAACGGACCCTATTTTTGCAAAATGCCTAGCTATAGATTTTGAACCCTAGCTCTGCCGGAGCCTAGGGAAACCTAGCAAACCTATACATTTTTGAAAACTAGACACCCAGGGGAATCCAGGATAGGGTGACTTCTCTGGCTCTCACCAGATTCTGTTACCCAGAATCCCTTGCGAACCTCAAAATCTGTCAAACAAATCACTTTTTCTTCAGATTTCTGTGGTGGAAAGTTCTGGAATCTGCGTGGATCCACAAAATTCCACCCATCACGCATTCCCCAAAGTCTTCCAAGAAAAATAGTACCTCACTTGTGTGGGTAGGCCTATTGCCCGCAACAGGAAACGGCCCAAAACGCAACGTGGACTCACCACATATTCACAGTGAAAACGGACCCTTTTTTTGCAAAGTGCCTAGCTGTAGATTTTGAACCCTAGCTCTGCCGGCACCGAGGGAAACCTAGCAAACCTATACATTTTTTAAAACTAGACACGCAGAGGAATCCGGGATGGGGTGACTTGTCTGGCTCTCACCTGGTTCTAGTGCCCAGAATCACTTGCAAACCTCAAAAGTTGTCCAAAAAAACTAATTTTCCGCACATTCCTGTTGTGGAAAGTTCTGGAATCTGCATGTATCCACAAAATTCCACCCACCCCGCATTCCCCAAAGTATTCCGGGAAAAATGGTACCTCACTTGTGTGGGTAGGCCTAGTGACCGTGACAGGAAACGGCCCAAAACGCAACGTGGACACACCGCATTTTCACAGTGAAAACTGACCCTTTTTTTTGCAAAGTGCCTAGCTGTAGATTTTGAACCCTAGCTCTGCCGGCACCTAGGGAAACCTAGCAAACCTATACATTTTTGAAACCTAGACACCCAGGGGAATCCAGGATGGGGTGACTTGTCTGGCTCTCACCAGGTTCTGTTACCCAGAATCCCTTGCAAACCTCAAAATTTGTCCAAAAAAACAAATTTTCCTTACATTTATGTGGTGGAAAGTTCTGGAATCTGCGTGGATCCACAAAATTCCACCCACCACGCATTCTCCAAAGTCTTCAGAGTAAAATAGTACCTCACTTGTGTGGGTAGGCCTAGTGCCCGCGACAGGAAACGGTCCAAAACGCAACGTGGACACACCACATTTTCACAGTGAAAATAAACCCTTTGTTTGCAAAGTGCCTAGCTGTAGATTTTGAACACTAGCTCTGCCGGCACCTAGAGAAACCTAGCAAACCTATACATTTTCGAAAATTAGACACCCAGGGGAATCCAGGATGGGGTGACTTGTCTGGCTCTCACCAGATTCTGTTACCCAGAATCCCTTGCGAACCTCAAAATCTGTCAAACAAATCACATTTTCTTCAGATTTCTGTGGTGGAAAGTTCTGGAATCTGCGTGGATCCACAAAATTCCACCCACCACGCATTCCCCAAAGTCTTCCAAGAAAAATAGTACCTCACTTGTGTGGGTAGGCCTAGTGCCCGCGACAGGAAACGGCCCAAAACGCAACGTGGACACACCACATTTTCACAATGAAAACTGACCCTTTTTTGCAAAGTGCCTAGCTGTAGATTTTGAACCCTAGCTCTGCCGGCACCTAGGGAAACCTAGCAAACCTATACATTTTTGAAAACTAGACACCCAGGGGAATCCAGGATGGGGTGACTTGTCTGGCTCTCACCAGATTCTGTTACCCAGAATCCCTTGCGAACCTCAAAATCTGTCAAACAAATCACATTTTCTTCAGATTTCTGTGGTTGAAAGTTCTGGAATCTGCATGGATCCACAAAATTCCACCCATCACGCATTCCCCAAAGTCTTCCAAGAAAAATAGTACCTCACTTGTGTGGGTAGGCTTATGGCCCGCGTCAGGAAACAGCCCAAAACGCAACGTGGACTCACCACATTTTCACAGTGAAAACGGACCCTTTTTTTGCAAAGTGCCTAGCTGTAGATTTTGAACCCTAGCTCTGCCGGCACCTAGGGAAACCTAGCAAACCTATACATTTTTGAAAACTAGACACCCAGGGAAATCCGGGATGGGGTGACTTGTCTGGCTCTCACCTGGTTCTAGTACCCAGAATCACTTGCAAACCTCAAAAGTCGTCCCAAAAAACAAATTTTCCGAACATTCCTGAGGTGGAAAGTTCTGGAATCTGCATGTATCCACAAAGTTCAACCCATCACGCATTCCCCAAAGTCTTCCAAGAAAAATAGTACCTCACTTGTGTGGGTAGGCCTATGGCCCGCGTCAGGAAACGGCCCAAAACGCAACGTGGACACACCGCATTTTCACAGTGAAAACTGACCCTTTTTTTGCAAAGTGCCTAGCCGTAGATTTTGAACCCTAGCTCTGCCGGCACCTAAGGAAATCTAGCAAAACTATACATTTTTGAAAGTTAGACACCCAGGGGAATCCAGGATGGGGTGACTTGTCTGGCTCCCACCTGGTTCTGTTACCCAGAATCCCTTGCAAACCTCAACATTTGTCAAAAAAATCACATTTTCCTCAAATTTCTGTGGTGGAAAGTTCTGGAATCTGAGTGGATCCACAAAATTCCACCCACCCCGCATTCCCCAATGTCTTCTGAGAAAAATGGTACCTCACTTGTGTCGTTAGGCCTAGTGCCAGCGACAGGAAACGGCCCAAAACGCAACGTGGACACACCGCATTTTCACTGTGAAAACTGACCCTTTTTTTGCAAAGTGCCTAGCCGTAGATTTTGAACCCTAGCTATGCCGGCAACTAGGGAAATCTAGCAAAACTATACATTTTTGAAACTTAGACACCCAGGGGAATCCAGGATGGGGTGACTTGTCTGGCTCCCACCTGGTTCTGTTACCCAGAATCCCTTGCAAACCTCAACATTTGTCAAAAAAAATCACATTTTCCTCAAATTTCTGTGGTTGAAAGTTCTGGAATCTGCGTGGATCCACAAAATTCCACCCACCCCGCATTTCCCAATGTCTTCTGAGAAAAATGGTACCTCACTTGTGTCGTTAGGCCTAGTGCCAGCGACAGGAAACGGCCCAAAACGCAACGTGGACACACCGCATTTTCACAGTAAAAACTGACCCTTTTTTTGCAAAGTGCCTAGGTGTAGATTTTGAACCCTAGCTCTGCTGGCACCTAGGGAAACCTAGCAAACCTATACATTTTTGAAACCTAGACACCAAGGGGAATCCAGGATGGGGTGACTTGTCTGGCTCTCACCAGGTTCTGTTACCCAGAATCCCTTGCAAACCTCAAAATTTGTCCAAAAAACCACATTTTCCTCACATTTATGTGGTGGAAAGTTCTGGAATCTGCGTGGATCCACAAAATTCCACCCACCACGCATTCTCCGAAGTCTTCAGAGAAAAATAGTACCTCACTTGTGTGGGTAGGCCTAGTGCCCGCGACAGGAAACGGTCCAAAACGCAACGTGGACACACTACATTTTCACAGTGAAAACAAACCCTTTTTTTGCAAAGTGCCTAGCTGTAGATTTTGAACACTAGCTCTGCCGGCACCTAGGGAAACCTAGCAGACCTATACATTTTTGAAAACTAGACACCCAGGGGAATCCAGGATGGGGTGAATTGTCTGGCTCTCACCAGATTCTGTTACCCAGAATCCATTGCGAACCTCAAAATCTATCAAACAAATCACATTTCTTCAGATTTCTGTGGTGGAAAGTTCTGTAATCTGCGTGGATCCACAAAATTCCACCCACCACGCATTCCCCAAAGTCTTCCAAGAAAAATAGTACCTCACTTGTGTGGGTAGGCCTATTGCCCGTGACAGGAAACGGCCCAAAACGCAACGTGGACTCACCACATTTTCACAGTGAAAACGGACCCTTTTTTTGCAAAGTGCCTAGCTGTAGATTTTGAACCCTAGCTCTGCCGGCACCTAGGGAAACCTAACAAACCTATACATTTTTGAAAACTAGAGACCCAGGGGAATCCAGGATGGGGTGACTTGTCTGGCTCTCACCAGATTCTGTTACCCAGAATCCCTTGCGAACCTCAAAATCTGTCAAACAAATCACATTTTCTTCAGATTTCTGTGGTTGAAAGTTCTGGAATCTGCGTGGATCCACAAAATTCCACCCATCACGCATTCCCCAAAGTCTTCCAAGAAAAATAGTACCTCACTTGTGTGGGTAGGCCTATGGCCCGCGTCAGGAAACGGCCCAAAACGCAACGTGGACTCACCACATTTTCACAGTGAAAACGGACCCTTTTTTTGCAAAGTGCCTAGCTGTAGATTTTGAACCCTAGCTCTGCCGGCACCTAGGGAAACCTAGCAAACCTATACATTTTTGAAAACTAGACACCCAGGGGAATCCGGGATGGGGTGACTTGTCTGGCTCTCACCTGGTTCTAGTACCCAGAATCACTTGCAAACCTCAAAAGTTGTCCAAAAAAACAAATTTTCCGAACATTCCTGTGGTGGAAAGTTCTGGAATCTGCATGTATCCACAAAGTTCCACCCATCACGCATTCCCCAAAGTCTTCCAAGAAAAATAGTACCTCACTTGTGTGGGTAGGCCTATGGCCCGCGTCAGGAAACGGCCCAAAACGCAACGTGGACACACCGCATTTTCACAGTGAAAACTGACCCTTTTTTTGCAAAGTGCCTAGCCGTAGATTTTGAACCCTAGCTCTGCCGGCACCTAGGGAAATCTAGCAAAACTATACATTTTTGAAAGTTAGACACCCAGGGGAATCCAGGATGGGGTGACTTGTCTGTCTCCCACCTGGTTCTGTTACCCAGAATCCCTTGCAAACCTCAACATTTGTCAAAAAAATCACATTTTCCTCAAATTTCTGTGGTTGAAAGTTCTGGAATCTGCGTGGATCCACAAAATTCCACCCACCCCGCATTCCCCAATGTCTTCTGAGAAAAATGGTACCTCACTTGTGTCGTTAGGCCTAGTGCCAGCGACAGGAAACGGCCCAAAACGCAACGTGGACACACCGCATTTTCACAGTAAAAACTGACCCTTTTTTTGCAAAGTGCCTAGGTGTAGATTTTGAACCCTAGCTCTGCTGGCACCTAGGGAAACCTAGCAAACCTATACATTTTTTAAACCTAGACACCAAGGGGAATCCAGGATGGGGTGACTTGTCTGGCTCTCACCAGGTTCTGTTACCCAGAATCCCTTGCAAACCTCAAAATTTGTCCAAAAAACCACATTTTCCTCACATTTATGTGGTGGAAAGTTCTGGAATCTGCGTGGATCCACAAAATTCCACCCACCACGCATTCTCCGAAGTCTTCAGAGAAAAATAGTACCTCACTTGTGTGGGTAGGCCTAGTGCCCGCGACAGGAAACGGTCCAAAACGCAACGTGGACACACTACATTTTCACAGTGAAAACAAACCCTTTTTTTGCAAAGTGCCTAGCTGTAGATTTTGAACACTAGCTCTGCCGGCACCTAGGGAAACCTAGCAGACCTATACATTTTTGAAAACTAGACACCCAGGGGAATCCAGGATGGGGTGACTTGTCTGGCTCTCACCAGATTCTGTTACCCAGAATCCATTGCGAACCTCAAAATCTGTCAAACAAATCACATTTCTTCAGATTTCTGTGGTGGAAAGTTCTGTAATCTGCGTGGATCCACAAAATTCCACCCACCACGCATTCCCCAAAGTCTTCCAAGAAAAATAGTACCTCACTTGTGTGGGTAGGCCTATTGCCCGCGACAGGAAACGGCCCAAAACGCAACGTGGACTCACCATAT
Source organism: Calotriton arnoldi (assembly GCA_963921515.1). Classification (NCBI taxonomy): domain Eukaryota; kingdom Metazoa; phylum Chordata; class Amphibia; order Caudata; family Salamandridae; genus Calotriton; species Calotriton arnoldi. The sequence goes on along the minus strand of CAWUFW010000493.1, from coordinate 602,304 downwards.
TTTCACAGTGAAAACGGACCCTTTTTTTGCAAAGTGCCTAGCTGTAGATTTTGAACCCTAGCTCTGCCGGCACCTAGGGAAACCTAGCAACCCTATACATTTTTGAAAACTAGACACCCAGGGGAATCCGGGATGGGGTGACTTGTCTGGCTCTCACCAGATTTTGTTACCCAGAATCCCTTGCGAACCTCAAAATCTGTCAAACAAATCACATTTTCTTCAGATTTCTGTGGTTGAAAGTTCTGGAATCTGCGTGGATCCACAAAATTCCACCCATCACGCATTCCCCAAAGTCTTCCAAGAAAAATAGTACCTCACTTGTGTGGGTAGGCCTATGGCCCGCGTCAGGAAACGGCCCAAAACGCAACGTGGACTCACCACATTTTCACAGTGAAAACGGACCCTTTTTTTGCAAAGTGCCTAGCTGTAGATTTTGAACCCTAGTTCTGCCGGCACCTAGGGAAACCTAGCAAACCTATACATTTTTGAAAACTAGACACCCAGGGGAATCCGGGATGGGGTGACTTGTCTGGCTCTCACCTGGTTCTAGTACCCAGAATCACTTGCAAACCTCAAAAGTTGTCCAAAAAAACAAATTTTCCGAACATTCCTGTGGTGGAAAGTGCTGGAATCTGCATGTATCCACAAAGTTCCACCCATCACGCATTCCCCAAAGTCTTCCAAGAAAAATAGTACCTCACTTGTGTGGGTAGGCCTATGGCCCGCGTCAGGAAACGGCCCAAAACGCAACGTGGACACACCGCATTTTCACAGTGAAAACTGACCCTTTTTTTGCAAAGTGCCTAGCCGTAGATTTTGAACCCTAGCTCTGCCGGCACCTAGGGAAATCTAGCAAAACTATACATTTTTGAAAGTTAGACACCCAGGGGAATCCAGGATGGGGTGACTTGTCTGTCTCCCACCTGGTTCTGTTACCCAGAATCCCTTGCAAACCTCAACATTTGTCAAAAAAAATCACATTTTCCTCAAATTTCTGTGGTTGAAAGTTCTGGAATCTGCGTGGATCCACAAAATTCCACCCACCCCGCATTCCCCAATGTCTTCTGAGAAAAATGGTACCTCACTTGTGTCGTTAGGCCTAGTGCCAGCGACAGGAAACGGCCCAAAACGCAACGTGGACACACCGCATTTTCACAGTAAAACTGACCCTTTTTTGCAAAGTGCCTAGGTGTAGATTTTGAACCCTAGCTCTGCTGGCACCTAGGGAAACCTAGCAAACCTATACATTTTTTAAACCTAGACACCAAGGGGAATCCAGGATGGGGTGACTTGTCTGGCTCTCACCAGGTTCTGTTACCCAGAATCCCTTGCAAACCTCAAAATTTGTCCAAAAAACCACATTTTCCTCACATTTATGTGGTGGAAAGTTCTGGAATCTGCGTGGATCCACAAAATTCCACCCACCACGCATTCTCCGAAGTCTTCAGAGAAAAATAGTACCTCACTTGTGTGGGTAGGCCTAGTGCCCGCGACAGGAAACGGTCCAAAACGCAACGTGGACACACTACATTTTCACAGTGAAAACAAACCCTTTTTTTGCAAAGTGCCTAGCTGTAGATTTTGAACACTAGCTCTGCCGGCACCTAGGGAAACCTAGCAGACCTATACATTTTTGAAAACTAGACACCCAGGGGAATCCAGGATGGGGTGACTTGTCTGGCTCTCACCAGATTATGTTACCCATAATCCATTGCGAACCTCAAAATCTGTCAAACAAATCACATTTCTTCAGATTTCTGTGGTGGAAAGTTCTGTAATCTGCGTGGATCCACAAAATTCCACCCACCACGCATTCCCCAAAGTCTTCCAAGAAAAATAGTACCTCACTTGTGTGGGTAGGCCAATTGCCCGCGACAGGAAACGGCCCAAAACGCAACATGGACTCACCATATTTTCACAGTGAAAACGGACCCTTTTTTTGCAAAGTGCCTAGCTGTAGATTTTGAACCCTGGCTCTGCCGGCACCTAGGGAAAACTAGCAAACCTATACATTTTTGAAAACTAGACACCCAGGGGAATCCGGGATGGGGTGACTTGTCTGGCTCTCACCAGGTTCTGTTACCCAGAATCCCTTGCAAACCTCAAAATTTGTCAAACCACAGCGCCAAAAACCCAGGTGACCCCCCTTGCATAACCAGGTTGTTTTGTGATAGGTAATTTTGATGTCTCCTCAATATGTTTTGGGCCCTTGCCTGTCGAGAGTACTTGACCCACCCACGCGAGTGTGGTGCCATTTTTATCGGGATACCTGGGGGAGCGCTGGGTGGTAGGAATTTTGTGGATCCACGCAGATTCCAGAACTTTCCACCACAGAAATATGAGGGAAATGTGGTTTGTTTGACAAAGTTTGAGGTTTGCAAGGGATTCTGGGTAACAGAACCTGGTGAGAGCCAGAGAAGTCACCCCATCCTGTATTCCCCTGGGTGTCTAGTTTTTGAAAATGTATAGGTTTGCTAGGTTTCCGAAGATGGGACCAAGTTGGTGGATGAATAATAGATTATGGAGTTCTCTTGTAACCTAAAAATACTAAGCTGGAAAAGTCATGGATATAACAGAATTAATAGGGTGAGGTCACTTAGATAAAATATTGAACAATCACCATATTGTGTTCTTGCAAGAAACCTGGTTATGAAAGAAGATCAAATGGCTCTGCTGCTATTTGACTAAATGGCTTTGTTGCTATTAATATTTCACGGGTCAAACGAGGTGGGGGCTGATTATTCACAGGCTTGCTCTCTTTAATCTCAATGAAAATAATCAATAGGGTTGTTGAAGTGGTTATGGACTCAGTACCAGGATAACCTCCCCTATACAAATACACATATCATAGCTCAAGTGGAATGCAAATTACAATTGTGGAGATATGGATAGCTAATAATGAAATCAAAGTGTTTATATTCGGGCATGGCTAAGCCACCACACAAGATGGCCAGCTGACATCAGGAAACAACATTCCCAATATTGTATGAACAGACCTCCTTTTGTGGGGTTTTAAGGCATGACCTCTGGCATTGTTTGAGCACATCTCAGTGCATTCAAAGATACTGTGCTCCTTTTTTTCTCTGGGAATGTCGAGTTTTCTCAGACAGGGCGCGCTACGGAGGCCAGTTTAAAGCACATCTGCGCTCGCTCCCTTTTTCTCTCCTATGCTCAGAGGGATTTACTCAGGCTTGCATTTGAACTGCCATCATTTATTTTAACAAGAGCTTCACTGCAATTCCTATTTTAATCCATGGGAAATCCTTTGGTTTACCTCAAAAACTAAGTTGCTTTTAAGTATTTGTCTGAGGCACACTACACGTTCTATTGGATGCCGTAAAGTTATTGGAGCTTCACCTCATCAATCTTTGGTCATTCTTTGGTCTTTCTTTCTCCAGTAAACCTTTACACCGTTGCATTATTACATGGGGAAATTTAGAAACCTCAAACTGCATTCTACTACTGTTCCCTCATCTAATACCTTTGACATTCTTTCATATTGCAACTACCTACTACCATGTCTAACATACTAGCTTCTAAACCAGACATTATGCCATCAGCTGTACCTAACCTGGGTTCTTCTATTAAATCTTCCAATCCTATCCCTTCCACTAAACGTCTGAAACACGATCCTCCTTCACCTGATAAAGCTTCCTCTACTATTTCTATGGAGATTTTACTTGATGAAATTCGTGCTCTCCACCCTCACATGGAAGAGATTAATAAGAAGCTTCAAATTTTGGATGATAAATGGGCCTTTCTCGACAAATGGATTTCAGAAGTGGAGCAAAATATTAGTGATCTGCAGGACTCCACAGCTAGAAATCACTCCATGCAACAAGAAATATCTGAGTTAAAAAAGATGGCAGAGTAATTGGAAAACAGGAATAGCAGAAACAAGTTAAGGATTTAAGGTCTACCGGAAAACTTTGAAGGGGTGGACTTGTTTTCATTCTTTGCCTCATTTCTTCCAAAGCTGCTGGATTTGTCATCCTCTACAAAACTCAACATTTAACGGGCACATAGTTTGGGTCCTAGGAGAGGAGTTATTCTTTTTTCCTTGAATATCTTGATCTCCTTAAGGTCCTCAATGCTGCGAGATCAAAGAAACACTTATCCTGGATGGGTCACAATATTTCTTGCCCAAGATGTGTCAATGGAAATTTGCATCCAGACATAAGGCTATTTTGGCTCTACCACCCTCTCTCCATTGGATGTATGCCCTGTATGGTTTGATCCATCTATGCTTTTTTAAAAGTAACTTTTAAAGATAAGACAACCACATGTGAGGATCCGGAGCAGCTTAAAAAATGTATTACTGACCACAGGGGAGAAAAAATGGATACCTTCAAACCATTTACTTCTCAACGATGCTCTTCTAATTTTCTTCTTCGAAAATGTTGCTTTTGTTACTAAGTTTATATTGTGGTTCATAATAGTCACTTTTGCTGTTCTTTATCATTGCAGATCTTCAGGTGCTGTCTGTGCAACCATTGCTATACCATTTGATTATGTTGTGATGTCACCGCCCCTGTTGCTCCGCCACTGTGTCATCTTTGTTCTGTGCTGTTCCCACCCTCTCCTTCGTTTTTAACTTCAGGTATGTTTTACAGTCGCTGTTTTCTTGGTATGTACTGTCTGTTTGCTTACTTCTACCTATTACTTGTTTTTTTCCTCTCAAATCCTTTCACGTGTGTCTCTCCTATTATACTTGTTCTTTTTCATGTTTCTTTCTTTCACTATGATAGTATTCTTTTTTTTTACTTGTGTGTCATTTACCAATAGACCTCTCTATTCGGTTTACTTGCAATTATACCATTTAGATTTATCTCATGGAATGTTAAAGGCCTGACCAATCCCATTAAAAGACACAGGGCCAGATGTACGACCATTAGATTTTGTGACTCGCAAATTGCGAGTCACAATTTGCGAGTCGCAAAATCGAATGTACAACAGTGTCTCAGACACTGTGATTCCCAATGGGGTCGCAAATTGCATGCCTCATGAATATTAATGAGGCTGTCGCAATTAGCAACCCCATTGGGAAAGGCTGGCACTCCTAGGGATGGTGACCAGACCAATACAAAGAAAATACACCTGCCTATATATAGGATGTATAGCGCCCTATATAGGGTCAACAGATAAAGGGCAAAAATGGGCTAGCATAGGCACATAAATCAGATTAAATCCTACAGAAAATTATTAACACAAAATTTATCTTATAAATATATATTTTTATTATCATTATTCAAATTCATTTGATTTTATCAAAGATAACAAAGAAACAGAAAGGATAAATATGACACATAAGAAAAATTACCTATAAATAAGGTCCCACACAATACATTCAATACCAACACTCATTCAAGATTCCAAAAATACATACATACACAGGCATCACTAACAGTCAAACACATTCAAATAACAATAAAAAATCCATCTATTCACAAAATATTAAAATTCCTATATAGCCGGATGATATAGGTATAGGGGGATCTCGTGTATTCTCCCAGTTGTGGATAGTAGTAGGATCCAAATACACGAGGTTAATTCGGCGCCAACGCGCGTTTCGGTGTATGGCCCAATGCGGGCTACACCTTCATCAGGGCAGCACAGATATATAGTGTGGGACATACAGGACACACCTGAGGATAGGTACAGAAAATGTATTACTGAGCACTAGTAAAAGTCGAGTTGCGGGGAGGGAAGGCCTCTATTAGAGTCAAAGGTCCAGAGGTCGATAGATTTTTCAACAGATGTTACAGGATTTCCAATAGGATCGAGATTTAACCTCGATACATGCCGTAACAGAGAATTTTCAAGCGGCAGGCGGCGCAAGTAAGTTTGCAGATATGGTAAGGATGATATAGACAAAAGACGATAAACGCCGATCAGTTAGGAAACTCCATGGGGGGATTACGGACACCTCAGATAACGAATGTCGCAATTAATATCAGATAGCGCCGCAGAAGGGGTTCCTAGGGCGGCATGCGAGGCAGTAAGCTCCCAGATTCGGAATCTGTGAATAGATGGATTTTTTATTGTTATTTGAATGTGTTTGACTGTTAGTGATGCCTGTGTATGTATGTATTTTTGGAATCTTGAATGAGTGTTGGTATTGAATGTATTGTGTGGGACCTTATTTATAGGTAATTTTTCTTATGTGTCATATTTATCCTTTCTGTTTCTTTGTTATCTTTGATAAAATCAAATGAATTTGAATAATGATAATAAAAATATATATTTATAAGATAAATTTTGTGTTAATAATTTTCTGTAGGATTTAATCTGATTTATGTGCCTATACTAGCCCATTTTTGCCCTTTATCTGTTGACCCTATATAGGGCGCTATACATCCTATATATAGGCAGGTGTATTTTCTTTGTATTGGTCTGGTTTCTCTCCCCTGCCTCACCTGCCTATTACTTACTACCAGGGGCCCCCTTCTTAGTGGTTACTCCTAGGGATGGTGGCCTGCGACTGCTTTGTCAATAAAGCAGTTTTTTTTAAAAAATGCAGCCCGTTTTCCTAAAAGGAAAAGAGGATGCATTTAAAAAATAAAAATGAAACATTTCAGTTTCATTTCTTAAGGGCGGGCAGTGATTCCTGGGACCACTGCCTGCTCTTAAAAAATATTTGCGCATCCATTCCCAAAAGGGAAGGGGTCCCCTGGGGACCCCTTCCCGTTTGCGAGTGCTTTACCACCCTTCTGAGAAGGGTGGTAAACTGCGAGTGTTTTGCGACCGCACTTGCGGTCGCAAAACATTCATACATAGGTTATGGACTCGCTATTAGGAAGGGACGCCCTTGGCACGACCCTTCCTAATAGCAAGTCGCTAACCCTATTTTGGGAGTTGCTAATTGATTAGCGACTCACAAAATAGGGTTAGTACATTGGGCTGACCTATTTTGCGGTCGCAAAGGGGCCTAAATCCCCACGCACATCTGGCCCACAGAGTTTTATCTCATCTTGCCAGATTTAAACCACACTTTGCTCTTCTTCAAGAAACCCATTTATCAGACACAAAAGCTTTCAAATTATAGAAACAATGGGTAGGAATAATTAGTTATACAGTGTAATAAATATTTAAGTGTTTCTATTAATTCACAACAGACAGATACTGATGGATGCTGGATAGCAACTGATTTATTGATCAACAATATTCCTATTACTGTATTTAATGTTTATGGTCCTACTCAACCGGATTACATATTTTGGCTGAACATAGTTAAGAAATGTTTAGAATTCTAGAATAAATATTTCTTAATGGCGGGTTACTGCAATCAGGTTATGGATCTCTTCAGAGATAGGATTTCTAAGGTCCGCTTTATTCCCAATAAGATGCATAAACAGTTTAGTTCTACCAGTGACCAGCTGTCTTTAACAGATTCTTGGGGGCTTGGTAATCCTCTTTTGAGACAATATTTCTTTTTGCCCCACCCACAATTCCCATTCCAGACTGGACTATATTTTTCTCAGCCATTCTTTACTGCAACATTTTATTAGCTCTCAGATTGGCCCAAAGTGATTTCAGACCACTCCCTCTGTGATTACAGATATTGATCTAATCCCTTATCAACATAGTCACACTTGTTGGAGATTTAACAGTGCTTTACTGGAGAATTCTCAATTTAATATCTCTTTTACAAAATATGTGAAGGAATTTTTTCATATTCATGAATCCTCTGACTCCCCAATACACATATTGTGGGGTACATTTAAAGCATCAGCACAAGATTTTATAATGGATTTTGTCTCCAAACAAAAAAGATAATGCTCTCTGGTTCTCACTAATATTTATGCAAATAAAACCATTAGAACATACATTTAACCCATCCAATTCCAAATAGGTATTAATGGATTTGGTTAAGGCAAAGTTATCTTTTAGCAAGTCCTCTACTTATAATGCCTCTGCTTACCTTCTTAAATCTAGTGCCAGGTATTATGAGGTCAAAACAGATCTGGTTAGTTTTAGTTACCTTAAGCCCAAAAAAGAATGAATGAAAGGGCAATCTTTGATAAATAGTTCTGGCTCTCCTATTTTTAAAGATTACGGAAATTGTTTGTGAAGTAGTCAAATTCTACAAACAGCTTCACTCTCCAGAATACCCTTCTAATTCTGAAGTTACACAAAGATTTTTAGACTCAATTTGGAAACCTCCCATTGACCAAGGTGATTTCTCATCCTTAGAACATTATATTTCAATAACTGATATTGTTAACTCAATTTTGATATTAAAAAAGGAAATCATTTGGTCCAGATGGTTTTTCTATTGAATTCTACTCAAATGTTTATAATATTTTGCTCCCTAAATTATTAGAACTCTATCAATTTCTTCTCACCAATGGTTCTGCTAATAGTACATTCCATGAGGCAATTATATGTCTTAGTCACAAAGATGGTAAAGACCCTTCACTTTGTAGAAATTATAGACCCATTTCACTAGTAAACTTTGACTATAAAATCTATGCAAAAATGTTGGCATTGTGATTGGATCCCCTTTTATCTAATTTCATTGGAAAAGAACCGTGGGGCTTTATTAAGGGTAGGTCGTTGTCTGACAATACACATATGTTCCTTAATTTTCTAACTAAAGCAAATATCTCAAACAAACCTATAGCGACCATTACTATTGATGCTGAAAAAGCTTTTGACAGACTTAAGTGAAATTCTCTTTTTGCATCTTTAAAATGGTATGGCTTTGGTCCTAGGTTAATTTCTATGGTTTCTTTGTAATATTATTCTCCAAGAGCCTGCATTCGTGTTAATGGACAGAACTCTCCTTACTTTTCATTACATAGAGAAGTTTTTCAAGGCTGTCCTTTGTCCCCATTCGTTATTTATCCTAGCATTAGAACCCTTTTTGCCAAGACACAGAGATAATCCTCAAATTTCTGGTTTTAAATATGGAACTACACTGTTAAAATTGTCTGCATATTCGAATGATGTTCTTTTATTTCTCTCAGATGTGGAATCCTTCTTACCTATCCGTTTGAGGGAAATCCACCACTTTTCTCTAGTCTCCTGATATAAAATGAATTCTGATAAAACAAAAGCGTTACCACTAAATAAACATTGCATCAAGAATATGTTTAATGCCTCTGATTTTTGCTGGGCTCCTTCTAAGATTATGGGCCTGATTATGACTATGGTGGTCCATTGGACTGCCGTAGTTGGGGTGGCAGTCGGTGGACCGCCAAACTGGTGGTCCACCTGCCGTATTACAACTTTGGAGGTTGGACCGCCACATGACCACTGCACCCACCGGGTCTCCTTGATCCCACAGTGATGGCGCAGCGGTCAGAGGCTGATATATGCTAATGGTGTCGCTACAGCACTGCCAAGCATATTACGAGTTGCCTCACTGCCAGAAGGCCCTTAGGTTTAGGGATTTATAAAGCGCATGGTTACCCGCAGGCATCCCAGTGCTGAAAACAGGGAGGACAGATATCATGTGTGAGATTTAAGGGAACAGCCACGTTTTGAGTTGTTTTTAAAAACACTATTCATTTTTGATTAATTGTAATTCTGGATCCATACTGTTCCACATTTTGGGGACCAGATGTGAAAAAGATCTTCCACCCCACCTTGATCTCTTGACTTTAGTTGTGTTCATCAGAAAATTCGCTCCTGACCTGAGACATCTGCAGGGGGAATAGTGGGAAATCAAGGTTCGCAACATCATGGGGCCTATCCCATGCATGGCTCTGTGAGCCAGGCAGAGGGCCTTGAATTTAATCCTGGCCTGAACTGGCAGGCAGTGTAGCTCCCTCAAGGATGATCTTACTGACTGGTGCCTGGGTATCTTGAGAAGCAGTCTGGCTGCCGCATTCTGCACCACCTGTAACCTATCAGTGACATATTTGGGAGAGCCGAGGTATAGAGAGTTGCCATAGTCAAGTCTCGAGACTACCAAGGCTTGTACCACCGTCCTTCTTGATTTCTCTGGGAGTAGACTCAGAATTTTTCGAATCATCCGAAGGATGCCAAAACAGGTCCCCGCCAATTGTTTGGCTTGCGTTTCCATGGTTAAATTCTGGTCAAGCCACATCCCCAGATTTTTTATGGAGGTTTTCAGGATGGGAGGGGGTCCCCAGTTTACTGGCCATTTAATCTCAGTGCGTGGGCTTGGACTGTGACCTAAGATCATAAGCTCAGTTTTATCCCCGTTAAGCTTGAGGCTGCAGTCGGCCATCCAAGTTACTATTTTTTCCAGGCAGTGGATTAGTTGCCGATGGTTGGAGTTGAGGGTGTCTGCCACCGAGACCACTAGTTGGGTATCATCGGCATATGATACGATGGAAAGTCCGAACTCCTGCACTATATGAGCCAATGGGCTCAGCTAAATGTTAAAGAGGGTCGGGCTCAGGGATGATCCCTGAGGTACTCCACACGGGGCCAAGAATGTATCTGAGAAGATGCCCGCCTCCATGCATTGAAAAGATCTGTCACTCAGAAACGAGGTCACCAATTGGTTGGCCATGCCTCTAATCCCAATGTCTTTAAGCCTGTGGATAAGGATCTCGTGGTCTACCGTGTCGAAGGCTGCACTAGGTCTAGTAACAAAATGGCAGCGGCTCTTCTTTGATCAAGTATGCCTTTTAATTTTTCGGTGACTACGAGTAGTGCTGACTCCGTGCTATGTTCCGGTCGGAACCCCATCTGGGTCTGGTGTAAAATGCCGTTATCTTCCAGAAATTGCGAAATAACGCTGTTCACATGTTTCTCTGCAATCTTTCCCAGAATGGGCAACAATGAAATGGGACGATAATTTCCCATGTAAGCGGGGTCTAGTTGGGGTTTTTCAACAGAGGCTTTACAATGGCGTCCCTCAATGCCCTTCTTGAGGGACAGGGAGATGAGGCTAGTAAGTTTGGCCAGGACAAAGTCCCCCCCTTGAGCGAGGATATGAGGTGGAGCGGGATCTATAGGAGTCCGTGATTTGATGTTCGTTAAAAGGGAACCGGCCTGTTCTTTGCTCAGTTTAGGATAAGTGACCAGAGCCGGGGATAGGGAAGTCTCTGACTGCTCTGCGCCAATAGGGAATTCCGGGGTGTCTATAGAATCTTTAGTTGCTACCAAAATTTGGCTTCTGTTTGAGTGAAGGGAGTTGTAGATATTTTCCACCTTACTCTTGAAAAAGGTGGCTAAACTATTACACCTCTCCTTTGATGATTGGGGAATGTGGGTGCCTGATTCAACTATTGTAAGAGACTTTACAATCTTGAACAACTCTTTCGAAGAATTGGAGGACTTCTCGATCCTTTCTTCAAAAAAGGCTGCTTGTGCTTTTCTAATATTCTTGTGATATTGCAGGATAGCTGCTTTGTATGCTGATTTGAGATCAGGAGCATACGTTTTCCTCCAACTCCTCTCTAGCTTTTTGCAATTTTTCTTTTGAGCAGCCAGTTGTGAGCTGAACCAGGTAGATCTGTTGGGATTTCTTGGCTTTATTGGACCGGTCTTCCTTACAGGGCTCTCTGTTGCCTCTGTGCATGGGGGTGCATGCTGAGGGGCACATGGTGTGCCCCACTGTATTTCTGCACGCCCTGTTCCCTCACGGGAAGAAATGCGTGTCATAGTGCGTTTCTTCCCATGTAGGAATGTGCTCCGGCGCTCCCACTGCGGTGCCTTTCTAAGTCTCCCTTTTCTAAGGCTTTGCTTTGAGCCTTAGAAAGACACCGCAGTGGGACCGCCCACCCGGATTAAACTCGTAATCCGGCAGGTGGTCTGACTACGGGTTTGGTGGTATTCCTGCAGGGCGCTTGCGTGGCAGCCCGCAGGAAGACCACCAAACTCGTTATCAGGCCCTAAATATTTAGGTCTTTGGTTTGCTAAATCAATTAAAGAAACTGTTAATATCAATTTTAAAGAAATGTTTACAAAATTAGAATTTGTAACTAACACCTGGACGGTCTTATTTCTCTACTGGTGGGTTAGGCTCAGCTCTATTAAAATGATGCTTTCTCCTCTAATTTTTTACTTTACGTCTATGCTGCCAGTTAATATTCCTTACTCCTATTTAGAAAAAATTACTATATTCTCTCAAAATGTTTATGGAATAATAAGAAACCCAGACTTGCTTTGGCAAAACGTAAGAGACCATTCTCTAGGTGGAATTACAGTTCCAAATTTCCCTCTATATAATAAAGTCTTCACTTTAAAACAAGCTCCATTTTGGCTGACGTCTGCTTGCACATCTTTTTTCCCCTTTTGGGTCGATATTGAAAAATCCTTTATTCACCTTTTACATTTAAAGAAGGTTTTACTTTTCAGTCAGACAGCCTTGCTTTTCTACTTTTATTTGAAGTTTGGCAAATCCCCCAAAGAGTTCTTCTTTCATTCATCCTCTTTGTATAACAAACAACCATAAACCAATTCACTGGCATTCCTGGAGAAATAGAGAAGTGTTGTGGGTCCATCAGTGTTTTCCGAACTCTTCTTTATGGCATTTTTTGACTTTTGTCAAAACGTTAACTGCCCTTATAATTTTCAATCACTCTATAAATCTATCACAACTGAAAAATACAATTATTGCTTATTGTTATATAACACAATCTCAAGCAACCCTCTGGAGAAAAATCTTTCACCAATAATATTATGTAATCCTAAAACTTCATTTGTTTATAAATGTGTTTTGAATAAATCTTCTATTAGACATAAATCTGACTACGCTGGGAAAGTGATCAATATCTCCTGGTCTGTTTCTCTATGGGATAAAATTTGCTCCAAATTACAAAAAACCTCCAGAACTGCAAATACTACCCAAACATTATACTTTATATATAATCATTTACTTATTACTCCAACATCCATTGCAAGAATTTATAAAAACCAATGTCTCCCTTTGCTGGCCATGTAATGTTATTGATTCTGACCTCATGAACGTGTTATTTTTCTGCTCAAATATTGTATTATTTTGGAAGCAAGCTTGGCCCTAAATTGCTAGCATTTTTCACGTGAATTTTCCCTTCAATATTGTTCATATATTTTTAGGACATTTATCTGATGTATGGTTACACTCTTCCTTTGATATTAAGATAATGGACTTGCTTTTAACAATTGTATTTAAAGTTATAACTACTAACTGGAACAGCTCTTCTAGTGTTTCTTTTAAAGCTTGGTGGTATTTGGTGTGTTATAATCACAGAATAGATACTTCATTTATACTTCCCGTTTCACTTAATTCTAGAAAATTGCTTTGGCTACTTATTACAGATTTATTTGGATACTTCTAGTTTCTCTACAAATGGCTAAAAATGATTATAAACATCCATAATTTTATACACTCTCTGTATCTTTACCTATTTCTATATTTCTCACAACATGTTCCCACATTACTCTTAATTTATATCACTTTAGGTCTATTGTTTCTCTTTACTTTTTGACTTTTCCACTTCGACTTATTTTCTGCTTTTCTTCTCTTCCCTCCTTCTCTTTTCTTTTCCCTTTCTTCATTCTCTTTCCTTTATTTCCTTATAAGCTATTCAGCTTTTAATTTCTATTTCATTGATTTCTTCTCTTATCTTAAATGAGATTGCTCTCACTCTCTTTTACTGGTTACACTTAGTACTGCTTAGCATGACGTTTTGGTCTCATGGTCCTGATTTTAAAGCTTTATTGTGTATTGTTGTATCTGTATGCTGTTTTATACATGCCAAATAAAGCCTTTTAAACAGGAAAGTGTTTATATTGATTATTATGTATATTCTCAAAGAATAGATTTTAGGATTAGGCAAATGGACGGATGGTTTTGAATATGTGGTAAATAATGCCTTACTTACATATCCTAATGTTATTCTGATTATGCAGGCGATTTCAATGCAAGACTATTCAACCCTTTGCTATACGTTTCATTCAGAGACTGACCACTTAACTGGATCCCCTTCACCTGCAACATTTAATTTCTTTTCAAGTGTCTGTATTGAAAATGTCTATGTGTCATATAAGGATAACTTGACTCTGGTATAGTGACCTGATGGAAAATGTGCTGGCTTGTATTCAAAACAATCTGAACCAGCATTTAACAACATTTAAGCATGCAGTGAGGGCTCCCTCACAGCTGTTGTATGATTCATCAAGTAAGAAATTAAAAATGATTTAGGAGAGTGTCAGAAAAATCCATATCTAATATCACTAAAGAAGAAGTCAGAGAGCTAACAAATGATTTCAAGTGGTATATCAGGGGAAAAAATAGTTTTTTTACAATTGTTGGTACAAAATGATAGTAGTTATCCAATCAGGTGAGCAATAGAAATTTTGAAAAATGGTAAATAACATCATCAATTGCTACCAAGTGGCCATCCCGTGTATGATTGCAGAAGATACATGGATAGCTTAGTTTGATAGTTTGTATGGGCTGTCTGTAATGCAAGCTCATCCTGCATAGCAGTGATGATAGCAATTTAAACTGTTTTGTATCGAAAGAAATCCAATCCACAATAGCATTTTGAAACTGAGTAGAGCTCCAGGCCCAAATAATATCCTGGCAGTAATTGCCAAACCTAATAGCTATTGGGCAAGCATATTTGCACTTTTTTCAATGTATTGTTAAGACCAGTGTATTTTTCGGATACGTGGGAGGGTTCTGTGGTAAAACCCTTTCTTAAAAAGGTGACGGAAGCCTGCCATCAAACTGCAAACTAATAAATCTGCTAGATGTTTCCGAGAAAGTTTTCGCAAACATTTAATTGAATCACCTTGAGGAATGCCCCGATTACTTACCGGTAAGCTTCATTACTCCGAGTCTTGGTCTTCCAGGATGCAGTCCTTACGCATGAGATACTTCTCCTTTCTGGCAGACCCAGTTCCCTAGCTGAAACCCCAAAAAGTTCCCCCAAGATGGACCCCATTACCCAGGAGCCACCACAAAAGGGAGGAACTAACGAAGCACTTCCTGTAACATATCACACCAAAAAGACAAAAGGAAAACAGGAAATAGTCAACCGCCATGCCCAGGCAGGAGGGTGAAACTCAGGACTGCATCCAGGAAGACCAGGACGCGGAGTAATGAATATTACCGGTAAGTAACCGGGGCATTACCTCCTCGTCTGTCTTCCTGGATGCAGTCCTTACGCGTGAGGACAATACCCAAGGAAACCAGTGACTATTTCCACACTAAGGTTGAAAACACACACCAGTGAAGCACCAAGTATGCTGAAACAAAACATATTTTATTACAACATACAAATGAAACTGCAATTCAAGATACAGAATGAGCAGAAGTACCCTCCGCTGCAGACAGGACATGATCCCCAATGGAGGAAGAAAAATGCCCACCCAATTGTTAAATGATAGTGGGGCAGAAAAGTGTGATGGGAACTCCAAGTAGCTGCAGCACACACATCACGCAAAGAGGCACCCTGAAAGACCGCCCAAGAGGTAGTAACCCCCCTAGTTGAACGACCTTTCACCTGCAGGGGAGTAGAAGACCCAGACACCTGTTAAGCCCTCATAATGGCAGACTTAATCTGGTGTGAAATGGAAGCAGTAGATGGATGCAAACCCTTATTGGGAAGACAAAATATAACAAAAAGGGAAAAGAAATTTGCAAATAAATGGACAAAGCCCTAAAAAGATCCAGGGATAGTAAGCTAGCTTCTTCAGACGAAGAAGGGTCAGAAAGGAAAACTGGAAGGACAATGTCCTCCAAACAATGAAACCAAGAAGGAACCTCAGGAAGGAAAGCCGGGCCTGGCCGAAGAACAACGTTATTCGGACAGCAACGGATAAATGGAGAAACCGACATCAATACACCAATATCATCCACCCGTCTCCCAGAACACACAGCAACCAAAAACCTCCACCTTCTCCATCAGAAAATTGAAGAAAACCGTATCCAGACGCTCAAAAGAAGGACCAGTCAGTATATGGAGCACCAAAGGCAACTTTCACGGAGGAACAGGGAGAATGGGATACCAGCCTTTGCAGAAAGAAACCCTAAAGGAGCCAAGAGGCCAAAGGCACAATATCGGAGAGATCATCCCCTCAAAAAGCCTGAAGAGGCCTAAGGGTTGAAACAGCCAAACCTAAGGTGAAGCCATCCTGCAAGAAATCCAAAATCCATAAAGGAGGACAAGGGGAGGAAACCAACCCCTTAGAATCACACCACTTAGCACAGTGCCCCCAATGGCGATCATACGACCTGCAAGTGGCGGGCTTGTGAAATAACTGGATGGAGGTGGCCACAGCCTCAGAACAACCCAGATCCAACAGAATCAACTGCTTAGCAGCCAGACCGCCAGATTGAGATGCTGCAGGGAGGAGAAGGAGAAAGAGGAAACACCCAGGGACGACCCAATGACAGCTGAAGAAGCAGAGGGAACCAAGGCCTCCTCAACCATCCCATAGCCACCAGAAGACCTGCACACGTTCAGACATCACATTCTGGGAATTAAGGGGATTGGCAGAAAATAAAACAGGAGCCCCTCCTGGCCATGGAATCGAAAGGGCCTCCGTGGCCCAGGCCCTCCGAGAGAGAATCAAGGAGTAGAAGAGGGGAAGAAGGGCATTGAACTTTGTGGCAAACAGGTCCAGCCAGCGGTGCCTGAACCTCAGACATATCTCCTGAAAGACCCTGAGGGAGAGACACAGTGCAACAGATGACGGGAACCTCCAACTGAGATGGTCCGCAGGCCCATTCTCCCTCCCTAGAAGATAGACTGCTGTCAGATAAGGAAGAATCCGCTCTTTCCTCAAGCCCCAGCTCTGGCCAAGACAAAGACGGAAGGAATCATCCCCCCTAGATGACTAACATAAGACCTCGTGACCTGATTATCCGTCTGGATACACACTCCCCGATCCCTGATGGAAGGAAGGAAATGACCAGGGCCACCCAAACTGCAGCCAGCTCCTTCCAGTTGGAAGAATGTAAAAAAGTTCCCCTTGCTCCACAGCTCCTGTGCGGGACAACTCCCCAGGACTTCACCCTACCCCCAACCGCTGGCATTGGTGGAGATGATCACAGGCGGGGGAACACTCAACTGATGACCCTTGTTGAGTTTGTCCTGGCTCAACCACCACTTCAGCAGAAGAGGAGACACCAAAACTGAGACATTTGTATCAATATAGTCCATAGTGTGTATTAAATGTTGTAACGTATCTTGATTCCTCTGCTAAGTCTAAAATGGTATTTAGACAAAATATAATCTTAAAAATATCGGGAGACAGAAACATCGGAAATTAAATATCGTGACACACAAATATCGTGATGCACAAATATTGTTGAAAAAAAGATCCTTTAAAAAAAAAAAAATGTATACTTCTTTTTATTGTAAACAGCTTAATAACTTTACCTAGTCAGTCATTGGGTATTCAAAAATTGCAGAACAGATACAGATACATTTTAGACGGCACACTTGCCATTCATTGCTTTGACAGTCAGTTTTCATCATGATCAACAACTTCAGGCTCATCAAGGGGGGGGGGAAACAGGGGGAGCACAAATATTTCCACGATAGGCATTCCATTTAGTCCATATCTGGGACCACTTTTTCGAACATCCCCTGGAGATATACACTGTTTTTTCCTGGAACATAAACCAGTCCATGTCTTGTTTCCACGAGTTGAGACCGGGAGCCTCCCTCGCTCCCCACATTCTAGCGATATTGCACTTAGCCACCATATGACCCAATGTTGGCCAGATTTTCTCCTTGCTACTCAAATCTGTCGTCCTCCATATATTAAGCAGACACATCCCAGCCTCTAGATTTATGTCTTGGCCAAGCACCTCCCCCATACACTTAAGCACACCTATCCAGTACTTACGGATGATGGCGCAGTCCCACAGAATATGTATTCCCGTCTGTTAACACGCTCCCACAGCTCGACCCAAGTTAACAAACGCCATCCCAACCTCCCACACCACGAACCCGAAAAACCCACGTCTGTCTCGTGCTGAGGAAGGTCTAACTGACCAGAGTTGTTCCTCCCACCTTATTGCTTCCCGCACCAATGCTCCTCCTCTACCTTGCCTCACCTCCTATCCGCTATCCCTGTATCGCACACTACTCATGCCAATAATGGGAGTGATGACCACCCTACCAACCCTAACAAGCAGGTAAGACTGGATAATCGCCCCATAGGCCCTGTATCATCCATTCCCAGGACCAGGAACCTTGTTGATGTCGCCTATACGTTGACCAATAACAGACACTCACCCACACTATCACTACACGCCCCTCCACCCTCTACTCCTCCCAGTTCCACTCCACCTCTCCCTATTCCCACTCCAAGCCCTAGTCCTCTGCTCGAGTTTGACCCTATCTCCCTAATTAACTGTGCCAATTGTCCTACCCAACCCTCTACTAACACTACAAAAACGGAACTTATCCTACCTGCGCGGGCTACTCTTGCGAATAAGTGCTTGAACAATCATGGCCTTGAGAAGAAGATTGATGACCTAAAGCATGATACCTCGGTAGTTAAAGACTTGGTGCAAAGCATTCTGCATTTCTCCTTGAAGATGGAGAAGCGTTGGGGTTCACAACTCACAGAAGCTGTATGCTACCAAAGACATTACCTCCTTCTGCTTCTATTTTAGCTCTAGCTGGAGCTCGAGGCCTCTACCTAACCACCACTCTCGGCCCCACAGACCCCTACCTCAGCTATCTGATGAAGACATTCTCACCCTGCTTGGGTCCTACAGACCCCTGCCTCAGTTATCTGAAGAAGACATTCTCGCCTGCTTGGGTCCTACACTGACTCTAGAACGGTCTCCCAACCCAACTCTACTCTCAAAATCCCCTAAATCATTGCAGACCCTGACAGGGAACCGAGCCTTAATCTCAGAAAGTTAAACATAAAGAACCTATGTCACATAAACACCTCGACTCAAGAAGTGGTCACTTCCAACCTACAGATTAACGCAATGCTTCTCAATTGTAGATCAGCTGTGAAACATGCTGCTGATATTTCTGATCTCATCATTGCACATAACTTGGACCTTCTGATCATCACTGAAACCTGGCTCAATGATACTTCCTCCCCAATTCTTGACTTCTTAATCCCTCCTGACTACTCTATTCTCAGAAGTGATCGACTGGATAAAACAGGAGGAGGAATTGCCTGCATTTATTGCTCCAACCTCACAGTAAAACAATCCTCATGTACTGTCTTATCCTCCTGTGAACAGCTAATCTTTGAAATCTGGAACAAAGGCTGTAGGAAGGCGGAATCTGACTACATGGTTACCCCCACTTTTTTCCTGGTGTTTTGCTGGTTATTGACTAGTCTGACTGGGATCCTGCTATTCAGGACCCCAGTCTATCTGCTTTTTCCCTAACTTTATTGCATGTACATTAGGTACACTCCAGATTGGATTCCGGGAATACCCTTATCAGTCCCTAGTATATAGTACACCATGTACCCAGGGCATAGGTACCCCAGAGGCCTCCCAGGGGCTGAAGCATGTATTGTGCCACCCCTGAGAGGCCATTCAAAATGACACCACAGGTCTGCTACTGCAGCCTGTGTAAGGAGGTGCATGCACCCCTTACTTAGATATAGGTTACCTATATCTATTCTAAATCACTACACATATAAACCTATCAGTCACCCCTATGGCAGGCCTTATCAATCCTGAAGGCAGGGTGTTGGGTTTTGTGTGAGAGGGTGCCCCTGCATGAGCAGAGCCCCTCTGCAGCCTTTGGAATCTATTCTCCGGGGTTGTCTGTGATGCAGCCAACCATATATACTTAAGTGCATTATAACCTCGCGGTAAATGCTAACTTTAAAACGGCTGCTTAGAAACATGTCGTGTTTGGTGTCAAACACCTTGGAATCATACCTCCACACCAGTATGATTCCTCCCTTGTAGAACCACTACTATGGGTCACCGGTCTACCCGGTACCAGTTTCTCGACCTGGGCAGCACAAAATGGATGCTGCCAGCCACAGACACGAGTCTGGCCTCCTGCTGCTGAGCCAAGCTCGAGCAGAGGAAGGCCTGACAATAGGTTTCCTGTCACAAGGAGGTGTGACCACCTCCCAGACAGCCTTTAGTGTATTGGGGCTGGGTGGGTGCACTCTTAGAGGGCCAGAAAGTCTGCACTGGGGGCACATTTGGTGTCCCCATACATAGTCCGGCTCAAACCAGTTACAGGAGCCATTTGCTCTTGCTCTGGCGCGAAACTGGACAAAGGACATGGGTGTAACCACCCCTCTGTCCTGACCCTCCCCTAGGAGGGACCCCAGAGTTAGTCCAACACATTCCCTGGGTATAAAGTGGGAAACCTGACTACAGGACTTTGGATTTTACCTGGACTAAACTCTGCAAGCAGAAACCAAGTACTTTGATGGTCTACACTTCGCTGGACGACAGAAGAATCTCCCTTGGAGTAAAGGAGTTACTCCCCTGCAGCAGCAGGCACTTAGACGCATCTGACCGGTTTGCATCGCCCAAGCTCCTGAGGACTCAGAAGATTTCTGCAACACAGGAGGTGGGTTCCCGAGCATCCCTGAGGTCGATCTGCTCTCTCAGCAATCCTGAGAGCAGTATCCCTCCTGGGGACCGTGCAACCTGAACCCCTGTGCACTGTGTACTTTTGCAGCAGCGTATGCTTTTTGGCAATCCCTGAGGCTGTGCTTTGGACTACATGTAGTCCCGACCCCGAGCCGCATTTCCACTGAAGATCTCTGGCCTCCACTCCACGAGTGCTCCGTGGGCTGGTACTTTGTGATTCCGCTTGAGGTCCCTTCGCGATCCCTGGTCCGTTGGCCTGTGGGTCCTGGCGAGGGTCACTTTGATTTTCCTTGGGCTTCCCTGGTTGCTCCAGATGTGCCCTGACTCCTCATAGCTTGGAGAGTCTCCTGGACCTTGCTGGTCCACACTGTAATTTGTTTCCTCTGCCCGCGTGGGTTGCCTTTGCCAAGGCTTGTTGGTGCTCAATCCGGACACTGACCCCTCAGCACTCGACATCCTTTGTGGGACAGCTCTCCTCCAGACTTTGGTTGTCGTCGACGTCACCTGGTCCCCGTGGCTGCAGAGTCAAGCATCCTATCATCACACCTGAAGCACCCGACATCGGTGGGCATTCGTCTATCGAGCCCCTGGTCACCCTGAAGTGACCCAGACTCTGTCCCCTCTGCTTTCAGGTTCTTCTCACCTTGGATCCTGGCTTGGATTGCACCGGACACTTTTCATCTTCCCGGCAGCAGCACTTCTTCGCATCACGCCATTGAAAACGACGAGGGTTTCCGACACCACTTGACCCCTATGCACCCGGCTCCTCTGGGATAGGTAACGCGGGTACCTCAGTACTCACAAGGGTGCTGGCCTTAGAACCTTCTATGTTCCAAAGGGTTTGCTTGAAGTCCTCTCCGAAGTGTCCTTAAACTGTAATTTTCCAACCACGACTTTCCCATAGAGTTGTACGGAGCTCGCGTCTGTGTTCCCACACTGCACCCGTCCTCCGTGGGCTCCCGGTGTCACTCCTTTGGGTGGTTCCTTGGGGTCCCAGCGATTCTACGTGCTCTAGGCACTGTCTAGTGAAGTCGTTGTTGTTATACCATTTTTTTAGTATATGGTTCGGTCTCCCCTGGAGCCCGCTGTGTATTGTGCTATTTACTGCCGTTCTATTGATTAAGTATTGTGTGCTTTATGTTCTAATCTCACATAGAGATTAGTAGAGAGTGTTTAGTAATAAATACATATTTTTTATATAACACTTGTGTGGTTCTCCTTTCATTTGGTCACTCAGGAGGTTCTGTTCTGGTAAAACAAGCTGCTTTACATTCCTTCAAGATTAAGCCTGAAGGCTGCTCTCCATAGCTACCACTAGGATAGCTTTCATAAAGGTTATCTTTGACCTAATCATCAATAAGGGTCGTTTGGACTGGCGCAAGGTGCCCACTTTAATTAGTGGACAGCATATACCAGGCCAACTTCTCACAAAGGCAAGAAGATTTGTGTGCTGCACTCGATCTATCACCCTCCTGGTGACAAACTAGTCTTCACAGAGCAAATCACGGAGGTCATTAGCTCGAGCTCGGATCAACTCTGCCACATATTCCTCTGAGACTTCAACCTCCATTGGAATGACACAAATGATCCAATTGTCTATTCCTTTAAGACTTTCCTCTCTGACCTCAATTTCTCACAGCTCTGTAAAGGCCCTACTCACAATAAAGGCGCCACTCTAGACCTCATCATTGCCAAAACCAACCTCATACAAATAGGAGAAATCCTACCCTGTGTCTGGTCCGATCATTTTCAAATTCCCTTCCTCATCTTAGATAAGGGACTGGGTCGACAGGGTCAACCCCTTAAAGCGAAACAAATGACTCGCAATATGAGAGACCTCGACATTAACATGATAACCTCAATCACCAAATATAAACTACAGCCCCCCCCTAATTTGACCAACCTTGACGATCTTGCTGAGCATTACATTAACACCTTTTCCAACATTCTTGACTCGGTTGCTCCGAACCAGCTCAAAAGGATCCCAGTCAAACTTTCTAAACCATGGTTTAATGGTGCCCTAAATGATGATCGGCGTAATCTAAGACTCTCTGAGAGACTCTGGAGAAACTCGCCTTCCACCACAAAACTCTCTCAACTGAGGAAAATGAGAAGCGTTTACAACAAACACATACGCTTGGCGAAAATCGAACACTTCAGATTTCAACTGGATGGAGCCAAAAATAGACCAAAAAAACTCTTTGAAATCATTAAGGAACAATATAACCAATCTTCTAACCAAAGCTCTACTCCGTTATCCGTGCTCCCTAGTGGTGATAATTTTACAGCTCACTTCGCTGAAAAAACAATGAAAATAGAGCTGGAGCTATTACCCACCACCCCATCTCTGCTATCCAAGATACAGCCCGCAGGATCAGGGGAGGCGGCAGAATCCACGACAATGCACTCACCTTTGGGACTCAAAAACAAAGCCTCTTGGAGCAGTTTTCTCCTACCAGATTGCACTGAGATACTTAGCAACATGACATCCATCTAACCCTCCAACCACTTTGGTGGTCCATCCACCCACCAAGCTATATAAAGATTTAATCTCAGCCGGTCTACCTCTCTGGTCCAGG
Source organism: Calotriton arnoldi (assembly GCA_963921515.1). Lineage (NCBI taxonomy): Eukaryota > Metazoa > Chordata > Amphibia > Caudata > Salamandridae > Calotriton > Calotriton arnoldi. The sequence continues at coordinate 579,261 of CAWUFW010000493.1, read as the reverse complement.
ATCATTAATGAATCCCTCTCACAGGGAAAGATTCCGGACTGCCTAAAAGTTGGGCAAGTTACTCCCATTCCTAAGAAGCCCAATGCGGACCTATCAGATCCAAACAACTTTTGACCTATTACCAGCAGCATGAATCTAGCGAAATTGCTTGAAAAATGCGTTCACTCGCAGCTCTGTAAACATATTGAAAATTATCAACTCCTGGATCCTCATCAGTCAGGATTCAGAGCAGGGCACAGCACTGAAGCAGCACTAACTCACATTGTTGATGACGCCGTGAGAGCGCTTGATGAAAATGTCCCTTGTCTCCTGATCCTTTTAGACCTGTCCTCAGCCTTCGATACAATCAAACACGAAAACTTGATTGATCTCCTACAGCATAGGATGGGATTGTCGGGCCCGGTCCTAAATTGGTTTGCCTCCTTCCTTCACAACCGCACGCAAAGGATCAAAGTGAATCATGCCCTGGCGTCCAGCACCCCTGTCCTGATTGGAGTCCCCCAAGGTACTGCGCTCTCGCCCACTCTCTTCAACCTATTCATGGAGCCTCTTGCGATCATTCTGAACAGAGCCAACATCCAATACCACATGTATGCGGATGACACGCAATTGTACCTGAAGATCTCCTCGCAAGAGGACATAAAAACTTTAAATGTTGCACTAGCCCAAACTCAACAATGGCTAGCTCAGAACCATCTCCTACTAAATACTCTCAAAACGGAATTTCTTTTGATCACCCCACCTAATCACTCAGCTCCTACCCTCGACTGGATTAAACACCTAACTGCTCTGAACTGCACTCCTCACGTTGTAGACTCTGCCAAATCTTTAGGTATCACCTTGGATAAACACCTAAACATGCAGGCACACATCAGTGCTACTATTAGGGGAGCCAATTTCCAACTCAACACACTGAAGAAAATCAAACCATTCCTCCCCCTGAAGATCTCAGGCCGGCGGTTCAATCCCTGACTATCCCAAGATTGGAATATGGTTTGGTGACCGTCGCAGGACTTCCCAAAGCTAGCCTAGCCCCACTCAGAGCTACCCTGAATGCATCGGCCAGGCTTTTAACGGGTTCTAGGAAATTTGATCACATTTCACCCGACCTTGTGCAGTTAAACTGGTTATCTATTGAAGCTAGAATCCGACTCAAGATAGCTTGTCTGACTCATAAAGCCATACACCACAATACCCCACACTATCTAGCAAATAAACTTGAGCTATCGGGCACCAGCAGGAATCTCAGAAGTACATCCACCCTTCTCTTGAAACCTCCAAGACTCAAAAAGAAAAGATCGTACAACCGTGCGTTCTCCGGTCTTGCTCCTAAGAATCTGGAACTCCTTGCCAACCGAGATCAGATCAAATCCTTCCACTACCTCCTTTAAAAAACTGGTCAAAAGACTACTAATGAACGAACGCTAATGCGCTGATCATGCTCGTGTGTTTTGTTAATAACTTAAAACTTGAAATATTTTTCACTGATGTTGTATGATATGTTCTCACCCTCTTTTTGTTCTAGTCCTCGATAGCTCCTTTAACTGCATCAACTGCTGATTTTTGCTATTCCGTGATGCTCATCGCACATCTTGGTTCTTTCTATGTGTATGATGTTTTACTCGGAGCGCTCTAGGGCACCGCTGATACACCCTACTCCTTATTCGTGAATGTTTTCCCACAGGTTGTAATCTCACTCACCTTCTTTATGTTCTGTATAATCGCTGATGACAACGCTGTACAGCGCTCTGATACCCCCTTGGGGTCTTGTTCGCGCTCTATAAAACTTTTCAAATAAATGTATGAATGTGCCCTCTTTACCACAGTTTCGCCTACAGCCGGGATCTGCACTATACCCCATCCGCGCCAAGGCTGACCCAGAATAGTATATTCTATGGAGAATGTTTAACTGCACTAGTTTGAGCCCCGACGAGATTGCGAAAAAATATCCTATGGTTTTTTCAGTGAATTTCTAAGGTTTTTTAAATGCTAATTCCTAACTTTAACGTCCCTGAAACCTATGGTTTTTTCAGTGAATTTCTAAGGTTTTTTAAATGATAATTTCTAACTATGCCTACATAGGTAGGACATGTGCAGAAAGAGGAAGAAAGGCGCAGAAAGAAGCAAGAGAAATGCAGAAAGAGGCAACAGAAGTCCAGAAAGAGAAAGAAAGGTGCAGAAAGAAGCAAGAGATATGCAGAAAGAACCAACAGAGGTGCAGAAAGTGGCCTTGTTGCAAAGTCATCCTGTGCCCTGGGCACCCCCCAACTTTTTGCTGACTGGTACTGGTGGTAACTGACTCTGACTGACCCTGGGTTCTGCCTAACCAGGCCTGGAGCCAGTGCTATGCTGAAAGACACTTAGAATACAGTGAAAACACCTACATACACTAGGGTATACTATGGGTTGGGTTACCCCTGTGATTGGCATGACCTCCCCTGTAAGGCCCTAGTACATAATAGGGCAGGGGGATTAAAACTACCTCTAAGTCCCTAGCATATAATAGGGCATGGCAGTTTAGAGGCCAGCAGCCCTTTTCTGCATTTGCATGTGTGCACTGCTGAGCCTGAGGTCAGTTTAAAAGTAGCCCTGTGTGTGCAGAAAGAGGCAGGAGAGGTGCAGAAAGAGGCAAGAGAGGTGCAGAAAAAGGGAAGAAGGGTGCAGAAAGAGGCAAGAGAGGTGCAGAAAGAAGCAAGTGAGGTGCAGAAAGAAGCAAGAGAAGTACAGAAAGAAGCAACAGGTGCAGAAAGAGGGAAGAGGGGTGCAGAAAGAGGCAAAAGAAGTGCAGAAAGAAGCAACAGAGGTGCAGAAAGAGGCAAGAGAAGTTCAGAAAGAGGCAGCATAGGTGCAGAAACAGGCAGAAGAGGTGCAGAAAGAGGCAAGAGGGGTGCAGAAATTTGCAAGAGAGGTGCAGAAAGAAGCAAGAGCAGTGCAGTAAGAACCAACAGAGGTGCAGAAGGAGGCAAGAGGGGTACAGAAAGAGGGAAGAGAAGTGCAGAAAGAAGCAACAGAGGTGCTGAAAGAGGCGCGAAGGGTACAGAAAGAGGAAAGGGAAGTGCAGAATGAAGCAACAGAGGTACAGAAAGAGGCAAGACAGGTGCAGGAACAGGCAGGAAAGGTACAGAAAGAGGGAACAGGGGTGCAGAAAGAGGCAAGAGAGGTGCAGAAAGAAGGAAAAGAAGTGCAGAAAGAAGCAACAGAGGTGCTGAAAGAGGCACGAAGGGTGCAGAAAGAGGCAAGAGAAGTGCAGAAAGAAGCAACAGTGGTACAGAAAGAGGCAAGAGAGGTGCAGAAACAGGCAGGAAAGGTGCAGAAAGAGGGAACAGGGGTGCAGAAAGATTTAAGTGGGGTGCAGAAAGAAGCAAGTGAGGTGCAGAAAGAGGCAACACAGGTACAGAAAGATGCAAAAGAGGTGCTGAAACAAGCAAGAGAAGTACAGAAAGAGGCAAGAGAATTGCTGAAATAAGCAACAGAGGTGTAGAAAGAAGCAAGAAAAGTGCAGAAAGAGGCAAGTGAGGTGCAGAAAGAGGCAAGAAGGGTGCAGAAAATGGCAAGAGAACTGCAGAAAGGCAAGAGAGGTGCAGAAAGAAGCAAGAGAGGTGCAGAAATAGGCAAAAGAAGTGCAGAAAGAAGCAACAGAGGTGCAGAAGGAGGCAAGAGAACTGCAGAAAGAGGCAAGAAAGTTGCAGAAACAGGCAAAAGAGGGACGCAAAAAAAGGAAGAAGGGTGCAGAAAGAAGCAAGAGAGGTGCAGAAAGATGCAAGAGAAGTGCAGAAAGAAGCAAGAGAGGTGCAGAAAGAGGCAAGAGAGGTGCAGAAAGAAGCAAGAGAGGTGCAGAAAGAGGCAACAGAGGTGCAGAAGGAGGCAAGAGAACTGCAGAAAGAGGCAAGAAAGTTGCAGAAACAGGCAAAAGAGGTACAGAAAGAGGGAAGAGGGGTGCAGAAAGAGGCAAGAGGGGTACAGAAATTTGCAAGAGAGGTGCAGAAAGAAGCAAGAGCAGTGCAAAAGAACCAACAGAAGTGCAGAAAGAGGCAAGAGGGGTGCAGAAAGAGGCAAGAGAAGTGCAGAAAGAAGGAACAGAGGTGTACAAAGAGGCAAGAGGGGTGCAGAAAGAGGGAAGAGAGATGTTGGAAGAGGCAAAAAAGTTGCACAAAGCGGGAAGAAGTGTGCAGAAAGAGGCAAAAGGAGTGCAGAAAGAAGCAACAGAGGTGCAGAAAGAAGCAAGAGAAGTGCAGAAAGAAGCAACAGAGGTGCAGAAAGAGGCAAGAGGGGTGCAGAAAGAGGCAACAGAAGTGCAGAAAGAAGCAACAGAGGTGCAGAAAGAGGCAAGAGAAGTGCAGAAAGAGGCAAGAGAGGTGCAGAAACAAGCAGGAGAGGTGTAGAAAGAGGGAACCAGGGTACAGAAGGAGGCAAAAGAGGTGCAGAAAGAGGGAAGAAGGGTGCAGAAAGAGACGAGGGGTGCAGAAAGAGGCAAGTGGGGTACAGAAAGAAGCAAGTGAGGTGCAGAAAGAGGCAACAGAGGTGCAGAAAGTGGAAGGGATGAGCAGAAAGAGGCAAAAGAAGTGCAGAAAAAGAAAGAAAGGTACAGAAAGAAGCAACAGAAATGCAGAAAGAGACAAGAGAGGCGCAGAAAGAAGCAAGAGTGGTTTGCACACCATTAGTACTAATTTAATACCCACATTTAGCAATAAGCAACAGGTGACCATTCTAGGTTTGCAAAGGGCCTCCCACCATGCTGTAACACTTGTCGCTGCACTTTTGGTAACGTTTGAACCAGAAACAAGGTTTTTTTTGTTGAAATCTGCACATTATGCAGCAGATGATGGATTATGTGGCAAGTGCGGAAAATGTTAGCTGTGCAAAAGTCGGTGCAGCCAAACAGTTGCATAATTCCAGTAAGGCCAGCTCATACCTCTGACTAGGTCCAGAAGTGCTCCTCAGTGGTTCCTTCTTTTTTTTGTTTCATTGAGTATATAGTTTAGCTTCAATGGAAACGAGAAAGACTAAACCTGAGGTTACCACTCTACAACACAGACTATCATACCACACAATTACTCTCCATAACACATAATCCCACTCTACATAATTCCTATACACTAAATACCACATACCTTCTATCCACATCAAAGTCAAAGTCTATCCACATAATTTCACTGCATATCATACCACATAATTCCACTACACACAACCTACATCCACTCCACTCCAAGAAACATTAGTAAAACACATTTACATTTACAATGCCTATAGCTCTAACTCTCACAAATGTGAAACCTATTACATTGCAAATGCTTCTTTAACTAGTAGTCGCATTTGCAGAGAGGTGGAGAAAGGGGGCTGGGCCTCCGACCAGCGCTCAGGAATTCTGCTGCGTAGGACTTACAAGAGGTACCAGGAGGGCTTCTTGGCCCCCAAAGTCCCTCTGGAGCAAAGTCCCACACAGCAGCATTGGTAAGTTCTCAAATCAGGCCACGCCCCCTTTGCCCACCAGTCTGCAAACGTGCTCCCCGGTGCACTCTTGGATGGGGAGTGAAGTCCCCTTTGCTGCTGGGGGTCCTTATGGGCCAACTAGCCTACCTGATACCTCCGGTAAGCCCCATATAGTGGGATTGCTGAGAGGTGAACACAGGCCACGCCCCCTTTCTGCACCACTCTGCAAACGCGCCTCCTGGTGCGCTCTTGGTTGGGGGATGAAGTCCCCTTGCCTCCTGAGGGTCCCTGGGGGCCAACTAGCCCTCCTGTTATCTGTAGTAAGCCCCACACAGCTGGATTGCTGAGAGTGGTCCAAAGCCACTCCCCTTTACACCACTATGCAAACGCACCTCCTGGCGCACTCCTGCTTGGTGGATGAAGTCCACTTTAGTCCTGAGGTCCTCAGGACACAAGAGGACCTCATCGCCTCACCAGCAGTGCGCCAACAGGCGCGTTTGCAGAGTGGTGTAAAACGGGGCGTGGCCTCAGACCAGCTCTCAGCAATACCACTGCGTGGGGCTTACTGGAGGTAAGAGATGGGCTAGTTGGCCCCTAAGGACCATCAGTAGGGTCGGGGACTTCATCCCCCAATATAGAACGCGCCAGGAGTTGCGTTTGCAGAGTAGTAGTGAAAGGGGGCGGGGCTTCCGCGAGTTGCGGGGCTTCTGTTATTTTTTTTATTTTAGGAAGGGGGGCCCTCTGGCCCCCCCTGACCCTTTTGGGCCCCGGGGACCCCATCCCCTGGGGCCTGGTCAGGTTTGTTTTTGATTTTTTTTGGAGGGGGGCCGCGTGGCCCCCTCCTGAGGCCAATTATGGCCCCTGGGACCCCATCCCCCGGGGCCAGCCCTTAGGTTGGGGACCGTGGGGGGAGCCCCAATGCCACCACGGTCCCTGCCGGCTCCCTGCTTCCTGCAGGAGCCGGCATTGCTTTTGGACTAGGGGAGCTGCTAACATGCAGCTCCCCTTGTCCAATAGCAATTCTGCTTAGCTTCTTGGAAGTGAGAACAGGGTTCCTGCTCTCGCTTCCATGAAGCAAAGCAGAAGTTTGTTTGCAATGACAGGGCGGGAGCTGTGCTCCCGCCCTATCATTGCAAACGGCAATGTCCTGGGGGTGGGCACCCTGTGACATTGCAGGAGCCGGCTCTGGGGGTTGGCGGTCCCCAGGGCCAAGGAGGGCTCCAGGAGGGGGGCCGCGCGGTCCCCCTCCCTACATTTGCACAGCTCCAGGGAGGTGGTGGTCTCCGTGGCTGGGGGTCCGCAACGGACCCCTGTATTTCAATAATAAGTGCCCCGGGGAGGTGGTGGTCCCTGGTGCAGTGTGGGGGGGCTTGAGCCCCCCCACACAGAGTTTTTAATTGTAGCCCCAGGGAGGTGGCGGTCCCCGGGGCTTGGGGGGCCCGCGAGGCACCCCTCCCTAAAATGTTAAATGCCCCGGGGAGGTGGCGGGCCCCGGGGCTTGGGGGGCCCGCAAGGCCCCCCGCACAAAAAAAAAAATGCCCCGGGGAGGTGGCAGGCCCCAGGGCAGCGTGGGGGGGGCAGGAGGCCCCCCACACATTTTTACCAAAAAGCCACAGGGAGGTGGCGGTCTCCGGGGCTGTGGAGGCCCCCACACCATAGTTATGAATTGCCCACAGGACCTGGCCCACCCGGGGGCTTAAAACAAATGAATAGAAACAAGGTCCTAACTATAACTACCTACTGGCGACTGCTAGTAGGTAATATATATATATTTATTTATATATATATATATATATATATAATTACCACTCCTTCGTGCTATCCACGCACATAAGAGATACGGACAACTTGATAAGCTTGTTGCCAATGTTGCGCTTTATTTTTTCAGTATATGGTGCAGTCGATCATGACGCGTTTCGGCCAACGCAGTGGCCTTGGTCACATGATCGCGTTACGTGTAAGTGATTTTTTTATAGGTTGTTTTTACTAAACATGTGACACCAATCACTGCAACTTAATAGACATAGACGACATACTATGGCTCGGGTGATTGCACCTTGTACATCCAGCTATATACACAATCGCATTTTTATAGCATAATTGTAATAGCTGTTCTACTTAGATTTAAACATATATGTTCAATATAGATTAATGACAAATTGGTATAGTTATATCGCCACATAAAATATATAAAAAATGCACGAATGCAATTATTTGAAGTGCTCCAAATGGTCGATAAAGACATTATTTGTACATATAAAACTGTTCAAATGGAATAAAACAGAGACTATTGCACTTTTATGACCGTTCTGAATTTGTGGAAACAAATGCATAAAATGTCTATGAAGTCATAAATAGTATACTTATACCACCATAAAGACAGCAAGTAATATATAGAGATGCACCAATGCAATTATTGCAAACGCCCAATCGGTAAATTCAAACAATACTAAAAAAATGCATAAAACTGTTTGAACAGGATATAAATATGTAAACAATCACCTCAAGGCCAAACAGTTATTCTAGATATATAAGTCAAATCTATAACCTGTGCAAATACTGCGATGTAAACATGATTATATATACGTCAATGACTTAAAATGAGTTTAAAATCTTTCTAATAGATGTCGCATCTAAAAAGTGCAGTGCTAACGTGTAAAGTGCAAAACCTAGTGCAAATATAATAGGTGTCTAAAGTGCATATGTGTATATTAATGAAATAAAAACTGATACGAATGGCTAACAGCTGAACCAACTAATACATAGTATATATATGTGGATGTTTATTTCTTGTATAGATCCAAACTCAAAAGTGTAAGGGAGCCCCTTATACTAAAATGCATTTATGTATCTTGATTATCTCTAAGAGATATCACCTTGGCTCTAGTAGTTAGCTGCACGGGTATATTGAGATAATACATTCAAGAGACAATACTATCAGCAGATGGTTGTAGGGCTTAGGTATCTGGTTAGGGACTATGTAAGGCTACAGGTAGTTTTATAAGTCTTCACATAAATTTAGACCCTGGGGGGACTTGGTATCGAGTTCAACTATATATTTATTTTCTAGTTGTCTTAGCTTTTTTTCCCGATTACCGCCCCGTTTGCTAGCTGGAACTGTGTCGATCACAAAATATTGGAGACAATTGAGGTTGTTGTTGTGTTCCAATTTGATGTGTCGAGCCACAGGATATGCAGGGTCCAAATTTACTATGGCTCGAAGATGTTGCAATATGCGTACATAGACTTGTAGCTTAGTGCTACCTACATAGCATAGCCCGCAGTTGCATTGTAACACATAAACCGCAAATTCTGATCGGCATGTGTAATGACCTCTCAATTTTAATGGTGTGTTGGAAAAGGCCGTGGAATACGTGGTGGTATTAATTCCAAATTTACAAGCACGGCATGTGCTGCACTTGTAAAAACCTTTTCTCGGTGACAACCAGCTAGTTGTGTTGTCACATTCTGGGCTGCTTTTCACTAGGTCGTCACGCATAGAATAAGCCTTTCGGAAAGTTAAATTGGGTCTCATGGGCAAGATTTGCTTTAATGTCACGTCAGTCAGCACAATAGGCCATTGTGTATTAATAATGGCTTTAATAGCCTTTGCTTGTTTGCTGTAAGTAGTGATGAGCCTACACTGAGTATTTTCTGAGTCCTTAGTTACACTATTCTCAGTTGGAATATAGTGTGCAGGAATTTCTGTTGTTACTTCACTAGTCTTACTGTATAGCAGTAGCTGCCTGTTTTTACTATTGGCTTTTGCTCGGGCCCTATCAAGTTTAGTTGGGTTGTAACCTCTTTCTATGAACCTCTGCTTGGCTGCGCTTTGATGGAAATCTAATGCCTCTTGTGAACTACATGCTCGGCGAATTCGTAGGTACTCTCCATAAGGTATGCTGGTGATCGTGTGCTGAGGATAGAAGATATTCGCATGTAATAATGTATTGCCAGCAGTGGGTTTCCTATACAAGCATGTCTCTATCTTGCCCTCTTTAATGTAAGCAGTAATGTCCAGGAAATTTGTAGTGCATGGGTCTATATATGCTGTAAATTTTAAGTTCATGTGATTACAGTTGATGTTATGTACAAAGTTTTCTGCCTGGATTTTAGATCCCTTCCAAATTATAAAAACATTGTCTATATATCTCCACCATTGTACTACATGGTTAGTCCAAGCTACATGATGTTGTACTCTCAAGACATGCTCCTCCCACCAGCCAACGTGCAGGCAGGCGTAGCTGGGGGAGAAGCATGCCCCCATCGCTACTCCCTGTAGCTGTTGGAAAAACTTGCCATCAAATGTAAATACATTATTGCACAGGCACCATCTAATCATTTTCAGTAACATGATATTATGGTTATACATAGATATTGGTCTCTTTAAAAAGAAATCAACTGCCTTTAGCCCGTCTTCATGCCTGATGCTAGTATAGAGGGCAGTTATGTCTAAGGTGAGGAACATATATTCGGTGGACCATGTTTGCATACTTAATTTGGAAAGGAAATCATTTGAATCACGTATATACGTAGGGAGGTTGGTGACAAATTCCTGTAAATATTAATCAACATATCTACTTGTGCATTCAAAGATACTATTTTTCGCAGAAATAATGGGTCTTCCTGGGATTGGATTCACTCCTTTATGGACCTTGGGGATGAAATAAATCGTTGGTGTTGTGGGGAATTCCTTATTTAAAAAATTGAATTCATCTTTTGTTATCAGTCCATCTCTTTTCCAGGAAGAAAGTTCATCTTTATAGTTTTTGCAGATTTTTTTAATGTCCAATGCACTTATTTTTTGATAACATTCTGGATCGTTAAGGTGCCGGTATGCCTCAGTTTTATAATCCTCTTTTCCCCACAGCACAATATTTCCACCCTTATCGGATTTATTTATGATATATATATATAGTAATTTAATAAAAATATTTATATGACATTATATTCATTTTTGAATATTTATATTTTCATAGTAACAAATGTAAAATATTAAAACATGTAATATAATTTAAAATAAATATTTGTGTTAATTATGTTACAACATTTATTTATTTATTTAAAACAAACACATTATAAGTATCTATGGTATTAAATATTAGTGTAATATATTTGATTTACATTATATTAAATTAATATATTACAATATTTAACATTCCCAACTTTAAACTCTATATTAAAGAATCAATATAATATTTTTGTATAATTTTAGACAATGTTTGTGTGAATGATATTTTTTCTGATATTTTTGTACTTACCATTATAAGTATAGGAGCACAATATTGAGGTAAAAATATTTTTGACACAATAATATTGTCAATAATATAGTTTACCAAGATATTTTGTCAGTGATCCGCTTACTGGTGAGCCCCTTCCTTTAGATCAAGACAGGAGAACACACAGACATCATTGAGTTGGTGGATCATGTTTTTGATCCAAGGTTCTAGATACCTCTCACGTTGGATGGCTTGGTTAGGGTGATGCTTGTTTATATGTATTAAATGTTTCCACCTGCTTGTCTTTTGGGTACTGGAACAATTGGTCATACTGATGCTGTTGGCCCATTTATTGTTTCAAAGATGTTTTTTTATCAAGTTTACCTGTTTTTGTATGCTAAAAGGAATACCATAGAAGTTTTTCGCTCCAGGCTTGACTATTTCATCTATGTGAAATTGGACCGGCCATTTTATTAGCTTCTCAGTGCCTTGAAATAGAGCAGGGAACAGCTTTTCTGTGTAAAATTGTTCATTGGCATTTACCATGTCAATTATCTGGCACAGGACTTGCAAAAATCCTAATTTGATTGTTGAATGGAGCTGAGAAGAAAGCAATATCCCCCTGCTGACTCTATGACGTACAATTCTGTCTTGAGTGTGTATATGAGCTGGGGACAGAACACAACCTGACATTTGAGTGGTTTCTTTGAACCATTTGAGTATATGTGCTCATTAGTTTCCTTGATATCTGGTTTATATGGTAATAGGGCAAAATCAGAATCAGTCCTTATGTTGATGGTAGCATTTGTGTCTACCAAAAAGGGAATGAGACCTCTACTCACATTTGTATTTAGAATGAGTTCTGACAATTTTTTGTCATTCTCATTTGCTGTGTTGCCTCTGATGGAGAAGACTTTGCCTTTCTGGGACTATTGAGAGTCTGTAGACGCAGATGCAAAAGATGACCAGGACCCTGATTGGGTGGCTACTTCTTGTACCTTGTGTCTAGGTCAATTAGAACATTGTGGCTTCTAATGAGTCACTGAAATGGACTTGACCATCATGGCATCATTGGATTTCATTTTGAGTTCCTTTCTACTTCTGCAGACTGTCTGAAAATGTCCAATCCCTGCAGTTATAGCAGGTGCTCTGGGCTGCTGAGCAGGCCCCTGCTTGTGGGATGTGCGATCCACTGCGGAATAAGGTGCATTTAACTTTGTTTTCAGACAAGCGTAAACCTTCAGTGTGAAGTGCGGATTCTTGTGTACCCATCTTGATTTTATGTCAGCTCATGATTTTCAGGAGCTAAGACAGTTAAATTTGCTGATCATTGTCCAGCAATGGGCATGAGTATGCACCAATGGGTTTATCATCTTCAGATGATGACGTGGCCGCGATTTGTGGTGTGGAAAAATCAACCACAAATAGCAGTTGAACCAAACAGATGCACAACACGTGTTCTGTCAGTCTTTGTTATCAGTGTTAGGTCTTCATAATGGACATTCTTCATATCAGACTCTCTTGTGCAGTCTTTCGCTCAACCTTCAATGATGAGTTGTCGTAAAGTAGATTGCAGATTCTTCTATAATTGATCAAGGCACATGTGATCTTTTCTGCAGAGCTTCAGTGATCATTGTACAAGTTGGTCCACCACATAAAGTCTCAACGTGCAGCGGAAGAAAAAGCGCACTAAACCATGTCTGCTCTCAGCGCTGCCCATCCTGGAACTGGTCTTGCCTGTTCCCCGCATACGCCTCTGAGTCCAGAGTCACAATCACATCACTGTACTAGGATGTGACACAGTAGGAAGCAGGCAGTCTTGTAAACACTACACCTACTAATAAACATTCCATCAACACCAGGAAATATCCTTCTGGAGTCTTACCTGTATTCCTAGTCCATATATACAGTGACCTCAAACGTCTACTTCAGTTTCCCTCATTTTACCAATTTAATGACTCCTCAAGGACTTTCTCTAATGCACTTTCTATCACATGTTTTCACCCCAACCACACACTCCCCTCAATCATGGATCTTGCCCAGTATTCTTGTTGTGGAAAATAAATCTTGTTTGTTTCTCTGTAGATGGCTTATAATTGACCACATAGACAACTAAAAACTAGCCCTGACCGTTACCATGACACTGAACACAACCAAATCCAAATATTTTCAAAACCTGATCACTTCTTTAAACTCCCACCTCCAATAACTTGCTACTACAATTAATTGATCCATTACCTCCAATCTTCAATACTTCACATCCATTCTTCAATTTAAGGTTTGAGACTGTCACACAACTAATTGCCGGTGCATGGTATTCATTATATTGTGCTCCAATGATCCAAGACTGAAAATTATTTATTTTCTCGGCACATTAGCACCAACATTTCTTCCTATTTCTATTCTATTTCCTTCAGACACGCTTTATCACATCATCAGCCAGACATATAATTTTGATATTTTACTCCAATCCAACCATGTAATTTGAATCTTTCTACCGTAGAACATTTGCAAAATGTGCTGTTGGATTGATTTCCAAACCACCAAACCATGGTTCTCAGCAATTGTCCATAAGAAATTATATTACTGTAGCAACCTACGTATTAGATTACTCCTTTGTCTCCATTTTTACCTTTGGACAAGGTTATCAGTTATAAAGTAGGACTCTATAACCTGTCTAAAACACACCAACCTTTCAAGAGTTTCACCAAATTGTCACGTATTCAAAGTAGTAAACGGCTTACCTCCTAACTACCTCTCCTATATGTTCTCACCAGAGTTATTGCCCAATGTAACTTTTGAGCAGCAAACCTAAACCTCATTGTCACTTTTAAATCTCCCTACACTGCCTGATGGATCCGTTCATCCCATCTATTTGGACTTCACAAATTGATCCAGCTCCATGTTGATATACACTCTTAATCGCCCACAATCTTTGAAATTTCACATATGATTTACCTCCTCAAAATGGAGAGTAATTGTAGCTGTCATATCTTGACTCTTCTTTCACATTTCCCATCCCTCCCCATGTAACAAGTATATATATGTATCCTAAATGTTTTCGTGAGTTTATTGTCTCTCAGGCACAACTTACCTGTATTAAACTCACAATTTTTCTGTTTCCAAGCAAACTCAAAAGGACTTTATGTACAATGTTTCTATTTGTTGATTTATTTTACTGTCTTTCCCCAAGGCACTAAAAAAGCAAGTAGTAAACAAATCGTACAATACAAGAAATGTGTCTCTGAACATTCAACAAGATTACCCTAACTCTACTACAGTCGGCAGCTCTCCCTTTGATAGTTTCCTGAAAACAGATAGAGTAGGAGCAGTAGGTATAGAAATAGGGAGATTATTCAAGAGGGTAGGGAGTGAAGATTGTGAGAGAACAAAAGTGTGAAGAAACACATGGATGTGAGGAAACAACGAGAAGAAACTGGAATCAGAGCAAAGAGAACAAGTTGAGATACTTAAGGAGATCAATGAACACAGATAAGATGAAGTGAGTGAGTGAAAATAATACAAAGGTAACAGAACCTAGTCTGAGATGTGATTGGAAGCTGCCCCCATACAGGGAGGCATTTAAGTGCAATACTCAAGCGAAAAGAAGAAAGTGACGCAGAAGTCAGATAGATTGGAGTGGCTTTAGAGTTTGCCAACATATAGGGAAGAACAATATTTAATAACAGAATAAAATATTAAAGAAGCAGTGTGAGTGAGAAAAAAGGTGGAACAGATTTGATTCTTCTAAGATGCTCAAAAAAGGTAAATGATGAATCAAATATGATTCCAAGACTCCTGCCTGAGTAGGAAAACAGAATAGGAATCAAAGAGAAGTGAGTCACGTAAGAGGCACTAAAAAGAGACTCTTAATTTTCTTTGGGTTGTGTTTTAAGGAAGCAACAACATCCAGTTTTCAATAGCAGAAAGATAAGCACTGATCTCATCACAGAGAGTCCCTTGATGAGAAGAATGAAAAATATATATGAGAATCATCATCATAACAGTGTGGATTAAAAATAAAAGAGAAAAACATTGACGCTATAGGAGAAACATACATGAAAAACAGTAGTGGACCAAGCACCCAGCCTTTGGAAATGCAGAAAAAAACAATATAGAATGAGGATACAGCTGTTTTTCAGGAAACTGAGAAGGTGTGATCAATGAAATAGGAACTTAACCATTTAAGAACAGCACCAGAAATCCCATTTAAAGAACAAACAATAGAATGCTCCACCATGTCTATAGCAGCAGATAGATTGAGGATAATAAAAGTAGAAGACATTCATTGTGTTGTGTTTAAGTAGAATGTTCAATACAGAAAGAAGTGCAGACTCAGTAAAAAAGCGAGAACAGAAACCAGATCAAGCAGGAGAAACAAATTATTGGCTTAAAGAAAAGAGAAAAATTGAGACAAAGCGATATGTTCTAGTATTTGATAGAAAAAAGAAGCAGAGAAATTGGTTGGAAATGAGAAAGATCATTAGGCTCAATAGTAGACTTTTTAAGTAGCAAATTTGAAGGAAAAGGGTAAGAAAACAGACATGAGAGAAAGGTTAAAAGGAAAGACCAGATAAAGCGTTAGAAAAGGATGCACTTAAGAAAATACCAAAGGAAAGGGGAATGGATCAGTTGGAGATGCAATAAAGTTTGCCCCAGATCCAGTTAGGATGTGGGGAGGGTACAGAAGAGACAAATAGAGGAGAATGGGAAATAATGAAGAAAAAAGGTAGCTGAAGGAGAAGAAGAAAAGGTAGTACAAATAGAAATTGGTGATGTAATATATATAGCGAGTTGATCAGCTATGTGAGGCAAGAGAAGAAGGGTGAGGAGGAAGAGGATAAATCCAATTACTAAATGTGATAAGTAGATCATGAGGCTCTTAAGATACGAGGGTCATGAGATTGAAGGAAAAATTGGTCTTATGTTTACAATATATGGGTTCAAAATAGAGTGTAGTTTTACTGAAAGAGGTGATGCCAGAGGATAGAAAAGGCAGAGGAGCTTTAGCAGTAGGTTTGAAGAGTTTAAAGGGAGCATGACTACTTAGACCATCAGTCAGAGCAGAGAAGAAGGGGCAATTACATTGATCTAGAACTAAAGAAGGGAATAAATCATCAGGGGACAAAGAGTACTCAGAAGGCACTGCTAAAATGTTGGGAGACAGATTGCAAAGATTACACTGAAAAAATGTAACAGATAAAGGTGCAGATGGGAGCATGGTAACAGTGTGCCTAAAAGAGGTAGATAACAGGAAGTGATCAGAAGGTGGAAGTAGAGCTAGTGAAGGGAAGGAATAGACAGAAAGCAATAGGGGTCAGATGTACAAAATTCCATTTTTGCATTTTCTAAATAGGGAATCCTAAGAAATCGCTATTTAGGTAATGCAAAATGGAATGTACCAAAAAATAGATTTCCTAATAGCGATTCCTACCGACAGAGTAGGAATCGCTATTAGGAAATCTCTATTTAGGAAATACCAAACCACTCCAGGCCCATAGGAATGAATGGTTTTGCATTTCATAGTTTGCAATTTCCTTATAGAAAATCGTAAATTAGGAAATGCTAAAGGAAGGGTGACTATCGGCCTAAGGCCCCTCTTGATGCACCCCGAAAAAAGTGGTGCACATGTAAAACGCACACATGGCCTAGGGGCATGTGTGCGCTTTATTGCAATTTTAAAAAATCATTTTGGAGTGCTCTTTTAAATTCCACATGGTAACCATCGACTTGGAGTCAATGGTAATTTCATTTACTAAATGCCCATTTAGCATTTAGGAAATGCTTTGTAAATGTGCCTCAGGAAATTGCAAATAGGAAATCCCAATTTGCAATTTCCTATTTAGGTATCGCAAAATGCAATTGCTACTGGATAGAAATCTCATTGTGTGTTTCCCAAACGGCATTTGTTCCAATGGAAAGGCCATTTAGAATTTCTAAATGATCCAAAAAAGCGATTTGGTCCATTAAGAAATGCTAAATGCTTTTGTACATCTAGCCCTAAGAGAAGAAAGTAATATCTAGTGTATCGCTAAGAATGTGCCTGGTTGGAGCCTGCTGAAATAAAAGATTTCATTAGAAAATGTAAAGAAGCATATAAATTAAGCTCTATGATTCTAACCCGTGTGGTATCTTTTTGTGTGGTGTTTTCACTGTTTTACTGTTTGAAGTATTGCCCAAGTACTTTACACATTGCTTCTTAAGTTAAGCCTGACTGCTCTGTGCCAAGCTACCAGATGGTGAGCACAGGTTAAGTTAGGATGTGTATCTGAAATACTCTGACTAGGATTGTGGTTCCTGCTTAGATAGGGTGCATAACTCTGCCAACAAGAAACCCAATTTCTAACAATGTCTAACATATTTCCCATCGGGATCAGTATCCAGCTATTCTGAATCTTCTTCAACATTAGTGTTGTAGCCAGGAGAAGGCCAGTAGGAGGAAGATTAAGAGGAAGAAGAAGAGGAGGAAGCTGAAATGCCATGAGAAGGTTTACCTATTTTCGTCTTTTTTTCAATGCAGCTTCTTCCTCTAGAAGATTCGCCTGAGTCTTCTTCATGAGAGTATTGAGATGTGTGGTAGAATGAGAGCCTCCTGTAGGAGGAATGAAGGATTGTGTTATGCCCTGCATAGTACTCTTATATCTTGCAGTTTACCAGTCCACCTGCTGCTCAACCACTGTGTGTGTTTGGAGTAGAATGTTGGGAATGCTGTGATGCGTGGAATGTTGGGTGTCTGACTGAGTGAGGTATGAGTTACAGATGGGCTGAGCAGCAGGCAGGCTGCTCCTGGTGGGGCTGCTGTGGCATACGACCAAGGGCTGACTACTGGGCTAACCTACATCATTACTACCTGTTTATCCGGTCTACCAAGCTGATGTACCTACTTACCATCTTGCTGTACAACTGGAATAAAGGTACTTAAGAACTTTACTCTGCTACCAGCGTTTATTTCTACTACAGAACATAACATATTTTGGTGACGAGGATGGGATTTGGAGACTTGCTTACTGCCCTACATGCCCCTACAGTTGGTCAAGGAACCAGAAGACGACATCTTTAACAAAGAAACGACGCAACTTTGGGCACGTTAAAGGATCCGCAAGTTATTTAAGAGATTCCATCGCAACACAAGATGCCACAAGCAACTAAAGATACAAGCACAGCACCCTCCGCAGCCCCACCAGTGTCCTATACAGCGGACAGCCCCAACAACAGCGTGCTGTACCGTGTGGTTGTGCGTACACCCACAAGTCCTGCGCATGCATGGAAAGTCTACTACTTGGAAATGTCTTACTACATGTCTACATGCTACATGGGCGCAGCATACGCAAAGATTTACTTGAACAGCTGTCCTGAGCTAAATATCTCTACTGCCAGTTGTGGGCGCTACATTGGAGGTGCCTGATGAATGTCTTCATGTGCTATGTGTTCCTACAATGTGTGCACAGATCGCTACTCATGATCTTGCACAATCAACATACAGTCAGCCGTGGATGTATTCAACTATGTATCTCCACAGGAAGGTGAGCTTTGTTCATGGCTCATAGACTCCATTTGTCTGCCTATTACAAGATGTAGGCGTTACTTGAGAGGTGCCTGCATAGTTTTTCTCACATATTTACTACACGATACGCACAGCAACGCTCACAGAAACGGTTGCTTCCATTCACGGAGCTCAAGATCTGCTTTGAACATTTTGTACGTTAGTCCTTCAAATGTAGTTGACAGCGTGTGGAGGCCGCTTTGGCAAAGATCCCGTTCCCGGCCATCCACGTTACTTGTGCTTAATTGGACTTGTGGGGGTAAGTCTTATTAAAAAAATTTCTGGGCCCCGATCGTCCCCTCAACATTTGGCAGTTCAACCGCCGCTGTCAAATTTGAAAATTCATGCCAACGAGCCAAGCAATGCGCGCGCCTACCTGTCCACTCTAATCGTCGTGTGCAGTCTCTTCAGAGTCCTGACATCCTTCTTGGAATCTCCGACTTGTACAACTCGTCACGTTCAGCTTTGGGGAACTCTGTGACGTCGTGGCACTGCCAACCTTTCATCTACGCTTGGCAGCACGCATTGACCGCAACCCACCCGGCGCGGCGTCAGTGCAGCGTGCCGCCATTTTGTTGATTGGCGTTTTTCTCATTGGATCTTGTCTTCTCTGCCAACCACGTTGCACGTCCTAGTTTCCTCAGCGGAGACACTGGCTTTTCTCCGGCACTCGTGGTCTGTTACCTCACCTCAACTCAATGCAGGTACTGTCTGTTTTTTTACCATGTCGGAGCGCTGGTGACACGTTGCCCTTAATTTTCCTTTGCCGTGTCGTCTTTGCTTAAGGACTTGTCTTGCCAGTGATGACTCACGTATGCGCATGTTGGTTCTTGCTCTTCGTTGGGTACACGACGTACCAACTCTCCATGCAGTCTGCCATGTATGCCAAGCGGTTGTTCAAGAGGACTTCTGTGATTTTACTTTGATTTACATTCTTACTTTTTGGCTTACTTTACCATGCACAGTGGTTTGGGGGCAATTGTAAGTATATACTTTTTGTCTTTTTGAATATGTTACGGTGGGTATTATCCACAGCTTTCGTTTCTTGCTCGCATTACTTACAATTTACAATTGTGGTGTTATGTATTACTGTTTACAGTGTTTCAGCTTCCACATGTTATTCTCCCTTACGTAAGGGACGTTTTGGTATTGTTTCAGTGGGTAGCTGTACTACGTTCTCCCTTACATGAGGGTAGGTCATGGGTTGGGTACGAGTCCCTATCCATAGTGCGCTTTACACCTCCCTTACATGAGGGATAGTCATGGGTTTAGGTACATTCCCTTTTCCCATAAAGCGTTACACGCGGCATAAACCCTTACACGGGGTATGTTCTCCCTTACATGAGGGATGGTCATGGTTTGGGTACGAGCCCCTTTCCATAGTGCACTACACGCAGCCCCTACACAGGGGTGGGTTCATGGGTTATATTCCCATTTACAGTTGGTTGATTTGGTAACCCTTACACGGGGTGTGTTTTTTTTGGGTACGTTCCTATCAACATTACAGTTAACCTTCACACAGGGTTGGTCAATGGGTCCTTTCCCATCTCACTACGTCACGTCCAATTCCTACACAGGGTTGGTTTGCATGGGTTGGGTCCCATCTACATTTATACAATGGACATCCATACACAGGATGTGCTTCCATGGGTGTTGGACCCATATACAGTGGCGGGTGTTTACCTTTTGCCTTACGCAACGACATATTTAGTGGCGGGGTGTTTACCTTTTGCCTTACGCAACAACTTTTCTCATTTTATCTTTTGGGAGAGGATGGGTTACTGTACTCAATTTTTCGGTTGTTGTATTTTATCCATTCTTTCTGCTTTAAATGGCTCATACCCTCTCGTGATGTTCGCTAATTGCAGTTCCCTGGGTTTTGAATCATTCCTTACATTTGTAATTTTGCAAACTCAGCAAAATTAGTAATCTGTGCATTGTGCAACAGAATGTTTTATAGTTTGGGACTAGTGTCGCGGGTGTGTTTACCCTTTGCTATGCTCCACTTATTGTCTCAATTTTTTATCTTCTTTTGGGAGGATGGGTTATATTGCACTCTGTATTGTTTCATTTCTTTCTTCTCTGGTTTTATTGCTTCTGATTCTTTCGTGGTGTTTAATACTTTTATGTATCCCTGAGTTCTGAATTATTTTTGCAAATGTACTTTTCCTTGTGTATAGTTTTCTCTTTGCATTGTTGTTTTTCTCTGGTACCAATGTCACTTTCGTTTTTCATTTTAAAAGGAGGGGGATGTGTTATGCCCTGCATAGTACTCTTATATCTTGCAGTTTACCAGTCCACCTGCTGCTCAACCACTGTGTGTGTTTGGAGTAGAATGTTGGGAATGCTGTGATGCGTGGAATGTTGGGTGTCTGACTGAGTGAGGTATGAGTTACAGATGGGCTGAGCAGCAGGCAGGCTGCTCCTGGTGGGGCTGCTGTGGCATACGACCAAGGGCTGACTACTGGGCTAACCTACATCATTACTACCTGTTTATCCGGTCTACCAAGCTGATGTACCTACTTACCATCTTGCTGTACAACTGGAATAAAGGTACTTAAGAACTTTACTCTGCTACCAACGTTTATTTCTACTACAGAACATAACAGATTGTTCCTTTCTTTTTACTATGTTTCTCCATCGTAGCAACAAAGTATTTAGTAGGGGTGACAATTAATGAAAGAGGTGGACTAAAAACCTTTCTTGCAACCAATGACAACTGGCCTTAAGCAAAAATAGAGATTTGATTTGAATAAAAGCACTATAAATATCAGAACTGCAAGTCTGGACTCACAAATAAACATGGAGCCCACTGAATTGTACACTCCCCTTTCCTCTGCAGTACATGGAAAATGACCTAGGACACACCTAGAGAACGAGCTGTCAGCATATAGGAATGCTTATGGTAACAGGCCACCATCCCCCATTCACCATAAACTTAGAAGAGAAGGGAAGTGTATTCCAGACGCTTAAAATGTGCCTGCTCATTCCAATTAGCCGAAAAGAGAGACTAACTCAGTAAAGTAACATAATTTAGGCAGGACCCCAGCATTTATATGGGCAAGCTTGGGTGGCTGCAACAGATCAGGATCCTCTTCCAAGTAGGGTTTATTTATACCTGTACCCCAACTTAATGGGGCATATGTATCACCCTTTTCCCGTTCGCAAACAGGCCGATTCTCAGAATCGGCCCGTTTACGAACGGGAAAAAGCCTTTTGGGATGTATCATCCCAAAGGGAAAGTGCAAATAGGTAATCGCAATTTTGCGATTACCCATTTGCGCATGCATTAGAGAATCGCAAATTGCGATTCTCTAAATGCAATGCAGGAAGCGCTTTTAAATTGCGAACCTGCTTTAGGAATCGTCAATTTACCACCAACTTCAAGTTGGTGTTAAATTGCAAATCATAGAAAAATGCTCAATTTTGCATTTTTCAAAGTGGCATGTGGCGCACATATATGCCCATAGGGCATGTATGTGCGCCACATGTGCACACATGCATATTTCAGGGTGCAACAGGGTGTCCTTTTGACACCCTTGCACCTTTGAATTGCATTCACAATTTGCGAGTACCTAATGGGTACTCGCAAATTGCGAATGTCTTCCCATTCATTCCTATGGGCCTCTAGGCCCATAGGAATGAATGGGAAGGTATTCCTTAATTACGAATCGCAATTTGCGAGTCGTAATTAAGGAATATGTAGGAATCGCAATTATTATTGCGAAACCTACATACATTTCGTTTGCGAGTCCTTAATAGCGAATCGCTAAAATTTGCTATTAAGGACTCGCAAAACGGGTTTTTGATACATATGCCCCGTAGACCCCTGCCCAGTGCAGGTCTGGAAAGTAAGAAGTAAAAAAGAAAAGGTGGACCACCTGATAAGTATACAGCAAGGAGCCTCACGAGAGACAGACACAAGAACAGGTGGTGGTGTTGGTGGAGAGATGACTATATTGCCTGGAAGAGGATGGTAGGTGGAGACTGCTCTCATGTACAAATTCACCACAACATGATCAAAACTTATCTCCCGCCCCTCACCTGTGACACCAAAAACTCTTCCTACGCAGACAACATTATGAAACTATATGCTTGATCACTACTGCCAGTTCATCACAACAGGTTCAGATCTCACCTTTGGTCTTCAGTCACAAAAATAAAACCTCTTCCCATATAGGCCACATTATAAACCTACACTCACCAGCCAGGCACAACAAACTGAGAATCTTCCATGCAAAAAGATGACAGCCTCATCAGGGGTATAAGACACTATACAAATTGTATAATACAAAACAACAACAAAAATGATTAATATAATGCTTAATTTAGTTTCAACCAATGGAAATCATTCACGCCACATTCCAGTCAGTCTATTTTTAAGTGTTCAGTACCACTGCAGGCCATATTGAATAGCGAGGTCATGTCTCCTATGAATGAGAACACAAGCACCTCCAGACTGGTTTCTCCTTGTAGTGCCTAATCCGTGATTTGCTGCTTGGCACAGCGAGGTGACTATCAGCGTGTGGGCATACACCTCCTACTTCAGACTAACTTAGATAGCAAAAAATAGTATGCCATCTTTCCCACAACTTTGGCCTAGCAGTTCAGATTGGACTAATCCTTATGGGGCAGGAAAGATTTGCCTTTGGTTCATCCCTGTCTGGCATGTAACAAACTAGCTAAACACAATGGACTGGAATATGCCCATAGTAGGTACCCTTGGTTGATATAATTCAGACACACAATCCAATGCTTTTTTTGCTGCCCAAATGAGTTTCCCTAAATAGGATGTGGGGCATTTGGGGTGTGTTAGACCTGGCATCATTGGCGTAGGTTTCCCCTGTATTTGTGCCTTTGCCTCCTGTATTTTTACTGTGTGTTGGACTTTGTTTTTGCTGGTCTAGATGCTTTGGGCACTTTGCCACTGCTGTTCAGTGTCAAAGTGCAAGTGCTCCCTCTATAAATTGTTGTTATGGATTGGTGTTTCCATAATTGGCTTATTTGGTTTACTGCTAAGTCCTAGTACAGTACACTGTGTGTGCCCGGGGCCTCTAAACCAAATGCTGCTAGTAGGCCTGCAGCACTGATTGTGCCACCCACATGAGCAGCCTGTAAATGTAATTCAGACCTGCCACTGCAGTGTCTGTGCGCAGTATGATACAGCCATGTCCACTTGGCAAGTGCACCCACTTGCCAGGCCCAATCCTTCCCTTTTCCTACATGTGGGTCACCCCTAAGATAGGCCCACGGTACCCCTGTGGGCAAGGTGCAGTTTCTGTGAAAGGTAGGACATGTTGTGATGTGTGTAACATGTCCTGATAGTGAAATACTGCCAATTTCGTTTTTCACTATTGAAAGGCTATCTGTCTCATAGGATAGAATGGGAGTTCATTTATAACATCTTATAAATATAACTTCCCATTGGGACAAGATAGGAAAGGAAAGTTTAGTGTGCCTGAACTCAGAATATAAAGATGCATTTTTTAGTGAGGATGATTTTTACATTCTGGGTTTAAAAATACCACTTTTAGAAAGTAGGTATTTTCTTGCTTAGTCATCCTGTGTGCCTCTGCTAGATTTGTGTATTGACTGTCTGGCTTTGGAGTGATAGGGGCTGGGGATGTGCATTCTGTTCAGACAGCCACTTGGGGGGGTGAGGTGTGTCCTGCCTTTCCGGGGTGAGTCAGGGTTGGGCTGAATAGACCTGGGCTGCATTCAGAGTAGGGGGAGGAGAATGGGCCTGGTCTGCCTTTGACAATGCTGTCTCCACCTCCTGCCAGAAAGCTGCACCAGAGAGGACAGAACTGGTTTTGGCTGGGCAAAGTGCTTCTCTGCCACCAGAGAGCAAAGGAATTTGTGCTATAAAGAGTGGGGCCCAGACCCCTGACCTTTAGATTACTTCTTGAATTCAAGAGGAACCTTTTGCCAAGGAAAAGAGCTGGAAAAACTGAGAAGTACTGCCCCTTTGCTGTGTGCTGTCTGGGGTTGGCCTGCAGTGGCTGTTTCTGCCAAGGAAAGGACAAGGACTTTGCTGTGTGCTGTGTCCCCTGCTTGAGGAAGATCTTCAAGGGCTTGAAGTAGAGCTTGCTTCCTGTTTCGAAGTCTCAGGGATACAAAGACTTCACCCCCAGCTCCCCTGAACTCTTTTGCTGAGAGTTCTGACCTGCATAGAGGTGCCTGCTGCTGTTCTGGGCCTCTGGAGGTTGTTCCTGCTGCTGGGAGCTGGAAAAGTAACGCGATGAGGAGAAGCACGACGCATCCGTACCTCTTTCTGATGCATCGCCGAAGAAATCGCCGCAACGCCTGCCCGCGGCTCAAAAAAGGCCGCACACCGCATTGAGTGCACGATCTACGAAGGCCGAGATCACTGCACTGATTCCGACGCAGGCCCTGCTGTGCGACTGCAAGAACCAACGCATCGTGGGACCGCGGCTGAAGAAATCAACCCAGCGCCATTGCCGCCACCGCATCGAGAACCGACGCATGCTCGATCCTCAGGCATCACACTGGGGCGACAAGTCTACAAGGACACTGGGGCCGCAGTAAGAAACCGACACATCACCTCCCCACGCACAAAGAAACCTGCGCATCACCTCCCCTTCAGTAAGAAACTGACGCATCACCTCCCCTGTGTGGCAGTAAGGAACCGATGCATCACCTTTCCTTGAGTAAGGATCCGACGCATCACCTTCCCTGCGCATAAGGAACCAACGCATCACCTTCCCTGCGGCTGTTCTCGCTTTTGATTTTGGCGCATCCAAGGTACTTTGTTTTGAAAGTGTTGCATCTATAGTTTGCTATAGACAGAACTGTTTCTACCTTTTAAAAGTCATATGCTTATTACTGTATTGTGGATTTTGGTCGTTTTGGTCTTGTTTGGTTTAGATAAAGATTACTTATTTTTCTAAACTGGTGTGGTGTCCATTTGTAGTGTTTTCACTGTATTACTGTGTCAAATGCTTTAGACACTGCCTCTGAGATAAGCCCGTCTGCTCATGCCAAACTACCAAGGGGGTGAGCAGGGGTTATTTTAGAAGTGTATCCCCCTTACCCTGACTAGGAAGAAAGGTCCCTACTTGGACAATGGTGCAAACCATTGCCAACCAGAAACCTTCATTTCCAACAGGGTGCCACATGCAGACAGGGGCTACAGGGCCACAATTGTGGTCATTGGGGTTGATTGCCACCAGTGTGCAGGGATCTGCCCTACTATGAGTCTGCAAATTAAGCTAAATACACTCCTCCAACACGCGACTCTCAGGCGAGTGAGAGTATGTAGCCAATGGCTTCTCAATTAGGTTGTGGGGGGATACCTTAAAATTAACAATCAGCCAACAGCTACAGTAGTTCACTGTCCCATTCAGTTCTTATCTCAGTAAAGAAAAGTACTTTAGTGTCACAGCAAAATGACATTTGTTTTTATTTATTCAAAAACAAAATCCCCCAAAAAAACAAGTTAAATGTTTGACGTACAGTACCATCATTTGGACATAACAGTTAGTTAAACCTTTTTTTTAAAACTTCTTTTTTTGTTGTTTTGTGAACTGAAAACTGTAGCACGACAGCTCATACATACACAAACAATACTAAAAGGTATACAGAGCCAAATCAAATCAAATTGGTACATATTTCCTCGTTTGTGACTCATTACAATATCACTGGACCTCATGTCCTTGTTACACTGGGTATTCATTTATCTGGGAGGTGATTCCACCATTTCCCCCAAATAGTTTTGTGTTTTCCAAGGCACTCCCTACTCTTGCACACCGATTCCTCCACTAGATCACAGTAGTCTATACCCTGCAGTCCTTTGCAATTGCCGGTGCAATGGTTGTGCGCCAATGTTTGGCAATGTCTTTCTTTGCCATGAATTATCTGATGTGCAGCAACTTCTCATCTCCTCTGGTACCATCACATTCCAGAGACATTCCCAATAAAATAGTTCTGGAATCCCACGCAATTGGAACCCCAATCTCCGTCTGCAGGGTTGCATGAATCTGGGACCGGTAGGTCTGAATCATGGGACATTCCCAAATCATCTGTAGAAAGGTGCCCAATGCCACACAACCCTTCGTGCAAACAGAGTCAGGTGCCTTCCCCATTTAATGAAGCCTTTCAGGAGAGTAATAAATCTTATGCAAATACTTAAATTGTATAAGACGTAGTGTAGATGCGAATGATGACTCTCTAGTGGTCATTGTTGCCTCCTGCCAGTCAGTGTTTTTAAGGACGCCTAGGTCTGCAGCCCACCTCTCCTTCTACTGCAAGGGTCCGGCATGTTAACCATCAAGGCCTGATATATTCAGGAGACACCCTTATTTTCTACTTGTTCCAAAGACAGCTTAAATTCCATCAGTCTAAAATCAAGTAGCAGATTTATGCCATTTTTATAGTTTTCCAGCGCATGCTTGATCTGCAAGAATTGAAAGAACTGTGAACTATGCAAATCATACTCTTCGCTAAGGTCAGTTCATGGCTGACGTGGACATTCAAATATACCCCAGATGCGAGATCTCTATTTTATCGCAAGAACCAAACCTCTCCATTTTTTCATTTTGGTTAATTTCTTCCCCACGCAATCCCTTTATACCAATAGACTATGGATACCTTTGATATTGGTGGTATGGCTTAGGAGGGTACCTTACTATATAGCAGTGTCAATAATCCTGTTTCTTCTAGGCATTGGATTTCAAGCCTGATGGTTGGGTCTCTTCACTTTCCAAACAACCAGTCAATGATGGGAAGCATTTGGGCCGCCCAGTAGTATAATTGCACATCCACAATTGTCAGACCTCTGTCATACGGTGACTTCACACATTTCGTAAAGGCCACTCTAGGTGGTCCACCCCTCAACAAGTAAGAAGCCACGTTAGACTGCAATGATTTGAAAAAGGTTGGAGGCAGCGACTGGGGATAACGTTGGAGATTTGAACAACACCTCTCTGCCCATTATGGAGATCGCAAGGCTACTCCAAGCCATCATCTGTGTTCGCATTTTATGCAGCAGTGGGACTATGCTCCACTTCCTTCTTTCCTCTTGGTGAAGTGAAATGTAAATGCTCAGGTATTTAAATGGACTTCTGGTGACCTGCAATTCAGAGTTAGCGAGAGTGGCTACTGTGTCCCACCCTGTTAGGGGCTTCAAAATTGACTTATGCCAAATAACTCTGAGTACTGAGGCTTCTCCATATATGTTAAAGATTTATATGATTTTGCGGACTGAAACATGGGAGTAGGTAGGTAGAGCAAAATGTCACCTGCATGCAAGCAATATGGTCCTCCAACCCCCTCCCCCTTTAAGGCCACTAGGTTGAGCGTCCTGACATAGCCAAATAGCTTGTGGCTCTATTACGAGGGCAAAGAGGAGAGGGACAATGAGAATCCCTGCCTTGTCCTCTGCTTTTTTGGGAAGTGTCTGGACAGTGCGCCATTAACCCGAATTCTGGCCCACAGGGAGGAGTTAAATAGGCACACATGAGAAATAAACCTTAGCCCAAATTCCATTTTTACCATAACCTGGTAAAGAAAGGACCAAGAGATACAATCAAGTGCCTTCACGAAGTCCATGGAGACCAACACTGTCGACCAACATATTTTATGGATGTTCACTAAGGCCGCATGTATTCACCTAAGGCAGTGTCTGCTCCTACAGGAGCGCATAAATCCATTTAGATCCAGTCCTATTACAGTCCTTACACTCTTGATGAGTCTGGTGGCCAGTACTTTTGGCCTCGTTTTTAATCAAAGATATCAGCCTATATGAGGTACATTCTGTGAATTTCTTTTTATGCTTAGGTATGTCCACTATGTTGGGACCATAAAGACATAAGGCCTAGTCTAAGTATATAGGGCTTCTTGAAACATTGCATCTGCTGGCAAATCTTTAAAAAAATTCAAGGGGGAAGCCGTGAGACACAGTGTTTTTCCAGATGACATGTACTTAATCTGTCTTCTAATACTTCTGGATCATAGATGGGTATATCCACTGTTTCCGTGTGGATTCTCTGTAAGGCAGGGACTGGATTATCCGGCATCAATGGGTTATCTATTTCAGCTTGAGGTGTGGCAACCTTTCCGTACAGCTGTCCATTGTAGCTTGCAAAGTTCTCAGCAATCTCCACTGCAGACCTTACTGGCCCCTTCACTGGATCTCGTATCTTTGCTATGACATGGAGCTCTATTTCCCTGGTTGCCAACCAGTATAGCAATTTGCTTGCCCCCCACCCCCCTAATTCATATAACCTATGCTGGGATGCTATCCGTCTTACCTGTGTCCAATAGTTTTTCCCTGGTTTGTCAAACTTTTAACTCATTCACAGGAATCACTATGACATTGTTTACTGTCAATAACTAGAGATGTCTACTGGGCTGGTGGACATCTCTAAACTTGGAGTACTGGTACTCTGAACTCTAAATCAGCCCCAAATCTCTTTCTTACAGGTCTCATGTTACCTGTTAGTAGAAGACGCTGCTGTAGCAGCTTCAGTCAGTGCACTTGTCTGTTTAGGGTTAGTGGCGTCTTTG
The DNA here is from genome assembly GCA_963921515.1 of Calotriton arnoldi. Taxonomy (NCBI): domain Eukaryota; kingdom Metazoa; phylum Chordata; class Amphibia; order Caudata; family Salamandridae; genus Calotriton; species Calotriton arnoldi. The sequence goes on along the minus strand of CAWUFW010000493.1, from coordinate 550,542 downwards.
GAAGTGCTGCAGTATGTAGATGGCAACCTTAATCTTTGCTGGAGCCACTCAGGTGCACCCCACAGCTGGCCTGGTAGTCGGGTACTTTGTCTTAGGAAGTTGTGGCCTCCGGGCCATGGGGGTAGATTCCTTGTTACAGTGATATTCTTCTGCACTTTGTACAGTGAAATCATAGCACTAGACCCTTTGGAACCACTACAGATATACCAGATAGCACATTCTAGTCTTGAATTGCAAGTTTTCTTCATGCACGTTGCTGCTTGAATCATGCAGATGTCATGTTTCATGCACTGGCTATGCACAAGCTTCAAGACGTTGCGCTCTCTGATTCCCCAACAGCCTTGTAAAACCCTGTGAATACTCCAGGTTTCTTATTCTGTGCCACTTTATTCACCATAATGACCATGTCCTCGAGCACTGCATGCTCTTGAATATTTGTGCTGTGAGTTTCTCATTATTGTGCATGCCCATCGAGCACTGTGATAGAGCGCTTACAGCACTCTAAATTGTAGGGGTGCACTATACTCTTGATATAAACGCACTCATATGTATTTTTGTCGTGTGCAGTGTTTTATGATTATTAAGATGCATTTATTCACGTCATATTAGTATTAAAATGAAGTGAGCACGTTTAAGTAGGATTTGCGTGTATTAGAAAACTTAATTCCTGTATGTGTAATGTGCAGGACGACATTATACTCATATAATGTAACCATGTTCAGTTTAAGTTACCCGATTTGTAGGCCCAAATTGTAGGTTGTTTTGAGTTTCGTTTCTCCTTGGTTGCTCAAGAATTAATTAAATAAATTCTGTTGTGCTCAAAGACAGTGTGTTCTCATCCTACTGCAGGTGCAGGAATTCGACCTCGTTATTCTTAGATTTAAGGAGATACCCGGAATGTCTTTGAAGAAGACTGCAAGACGAGAGGGGAGGACCTGCTTTTCGTGCCTGGCCTATCTGGGAACCAAGGCCACTGGAAGAAGAGTCGACTTAATTAAAGCTTCTGTGGAAACTTACTGAACATGACGTATTGTGGGTTGAACATTGTCTTTTTGTATGATGCGCAGGGACAGATTCGAGAGACTTCTGCCAGTTTTCGGAGGAGAAGGAGCATCTTAGAGCGAGCTCCATAGCTTTAAGCTATCAGACCCATTTGACGTGAGTACTTCTTAGGAAGTCAACACGTGCTGACACCTTTGGAATATGATACTAGGGAGATAGGTAGGATCCTCATTGAGAGCAGAGTAGGGAAAGATTTTGCTCCTTAAATGAAAAGAGAATTGGACTCCGCTTCTATTCTTTGCTGTATTTTGATTTTGGAGTTCATCATATTATGCCTTCTGTGCCGAATGACTTATATTCGTAAAATCGGCTCTGTATTGATCTTTCTGTACCTATATACTCTGATATTGAGGTGTGTTTCTATTCAATTATTTTTGGCTTTATAATAAATCCACCAAACTGAACTTCGGAGTCTGTGGTCTATTACAGCATGACAAAATCGAAAGTATAATGTTGAATTGTTTTCCTCCCTTCTACCACTTTTAGCAGGCAAATAAAAGACCATCTGCATTAAATCTAGTAGGGAAAAGTAGGAGTAAAGGTTGGCGTAATCAAATGGTAGCAGAGGATGGTTTGCCTCTAAGAGTGAGGGGAGAACGAGAGTAGGAGTAGGGTCAGAAGAACATTAAGGCCCTGGACACGGAGTAGACGACGGTGGACATTGATGGAAGTCGGCGGACGTTGATGGTGCGGCGGAAACAGTGGTGGTGTGAGTATGGAATTGTGTGGTGTGTTAGATTGCGGTGATGAAATATTTGTGTGATGTCTTGCGAAGTTGGGATGCATGTTGAGTGATTGTGGGTTTATTGGTTTACTGGTCCGGACACGTGCGGGTCAGGAAGTTTGGTTAGCGGACTCAAGAGAAGTCCAAGATCCCAGGATAGTTTTGTATTTGTAATTGTCTGATCAGAATCGTGGGTGTCGTGAAGCACTATCGACGATCCACTTGTGATAGGGAACTTTGTGTGAATGAAGGGATACGTCGCGGTAGAAAGCCTCAGGTACCGGGGGTGGACTATGGCGATTGAGTGACCGACGCAGGTCGGGGGTCACAGCGGATGAATGTTCTTTTAAGCGTGTTCTATCGATCTTTTAGCGGACAGACAATTATTTGTTTTATGTAACTGGAAGTTATTGTGATTGTGTTTGGAGCAGTTACTTGGTTTAATAGCTTTGGATATACAGTTACTTGTGGTATGAACGTGTGAGTGAAATTGTAAAGGCGGGTGAGCCGCTGCAAAGAGCGAGAAGTGACGTCAGTGTGCGCCGCGCTGGGATTGGTGGAAGTTCGTTCGAAGCTGAGTATTGAATTTGGAGGGCAACAATCGATTTTCATGATGAGATGTTTTAAGGTGCTGCGGGATTTGTGTAGAGGCGACACAGGAGTCGTGACACGGGTAGGAGAAGAAGCTCCGCCTGAGGCTACACCGGCGCATTATATGGCAACAAATGTAGGACTCCATACTATAGTCTGGCTTCAAAATTGGCATAAAATTACAGAAAAAGAAGGAGAATTGGCTTTTCCTCGTTATGGGTCATTTCGTATGGAGGTGCTGTATCAGCTAAGAGGAGTGATGTCTGTTCTGAAACCTCCGCCTAGACCAACTCAATTTGAGGCATTGGATGCTTGGATGAGAGCAGCAATGGCAAAGAGAAGGGAAGCTTCTCAGGGTAGAATGAAAAAAGCAATGAAGGCATATCAGGATGCCAGGTGGTATGCACAGCTGAAAAGATGGAGAGTAGACACCATAGGCACAGGACAGTATCCCTACTGGTCCTGAACCCATTCCCGGCAGCCTTTTCCCGCCGCTACAGCCCCGCGGCCCCGCCCACCTTCGCAGCCCCGCTCTTGCCTCCCCACCTCCAGTCCCGCCCCCCTCCCCTACTTAATGGCGGCCGCTGCGGGGGAGCGCGTGTGACACCTAGACCTCTGGTCCAGGCAAGCACTCTCCCCAGCAGCTCCGCTCACTGAGCCCCCTGCCTCTGCGTTAGAAGCCCTCGCCTCCAGGTTCGCGCCGGCTGAGCGCCGACGCCGCAACGCACTCAGCGCCTCCTGGTCTGCTCCTCTGCTAGGAGATTCGTCTCCTGTTCTCTCACTTATTTAATTTAAATTTAATTTTACTCGCACCCTGGGCACAGGACAGTATCCCTACTGGTCCTGAACCCATTCCCGGCAGCCTTTTCCCGCCGCTACAGCCCCGCGGCCCCGCCCACCTTCGCAGCCCCGCTCCCGCCTCCCCACCTCCAGTCCCGCCCCCCTCCCCTACTTAATGGCGGCCGCTGCGCAGTCGCGCCGCTGGCACGCCGAATGCGCGCCTAAGGCAAGCCCGTCTGCGCCCGTCCGCGCCTGGACCATGCCCAGTGCCTGATTCCCGCGAGCGCCAGGACACCCCGACGCCGCTACGGTGCCCCCTTCCTTCAAGGACTCAACACCGGCCGATCACCAGACTGCGTCCAGGCCAACCCAAAGCTCACCCACGGACCCTTCTCCTGCTGACACTGCAGCTTCACCAGCCGCCGAACACCTGCACGTCCCGCCCCACAAGTCAGGACAGGACGCAACCACCTCAGATGCTTTCTACTCAACACCTGCTCCGTCCACAAGCACGCCATCGAACTCTGGGACCTACTCGACTCAGCCTCCCCAGACGTCGCCTTCCTAACAGAGACCTGGTTGAACTCCTCCTCGGCACCCGACATTGCCATTGCCATCCCAGATGGCTACAAGATCACCAGGAGGGACCGCAACAACAGACCTTGAGGAGGAATTGGCATCGTCTACAGGAATACTCTCAGAATCTCGACCAGCACAGCAGACACCTCCAGCACCGCCGAACATCTCCACTTCCAGATCCACATCGACCCCAACACCACCCTCAGAGGAACACTCGTCTACAGACCCCCGGGGCCCCAGCCACAGTTCATCGACACCATCTCCGACATCATCAGCACGCACGCCCTTGCGTCCACAGACTACATCCTCCTCGGAGACCTGAATTTCCACCTCGAGAAAACCAACGACAGCAACTCCATCACCCTGCTCGACAACCTCGAACTCAAACAGCTCGTCACGGTCCCCACCCACACCGCTGGACACACGCTAGACCCTATCCTCTCCGCCAGCAAACACATCACCTTCAACCACACTGCCGAACTCCACTGGACCGACCACCACTGCGTCCACTTTACCTTCAAGAAACCCACCACGCACCACCACCCGCAACGAATTCCCCACCGCAGCTGGAACAAGATCACCGAAGACCAGCTCATCACCACCCTCGCCCGCAACCCACCAACCGACACCGCCGACACCGACATAGCCGCCCGCAACCTCAGGCAATGGATCGACGACTGCGCCAACACTCTCGCCCCGATCAAAAAACCCTCAAACAGACGTACAGACAGAAAGACCAGCTGGTTCACCACCGACCTCCAGGAGTCCAAGTGGAATTGCCGAATACTCGAGAAGAAGTGGCGCCACGAACAGACACCGGACAACCACGCTGCCCTCAAGGACGCCAGCCGCAAGCACCACCAACTCATTCGAGCCACCAAAAGGACCTCCTTCCAGGAACGCATCAACAACAACGCACACAACAGCAAAGAGCTCTTCAACGTCGTGAAGGAACTCTCCAACCCCAGCTCCAGCGCCAACGACATCCCACCATCGCAAGACCTCTGCGACTCATTAGCCACCTTCTTTCACTGCAAGATCGCAGACATCCATGACAGCTTCAACACCCAGACCCTACCAACAGCCGTTAACACCGCAGATTCACCACCCCCCAGCCTCACCAACCTCAAGGTCTCCTGGACCCGCGTCAACGACGACGATACCATCAAGACCATGAACACCATCCCCTCCGGCTCACCATCCGACCCCTGCCCTCACCACATCTTCAACAAAGCCAACCGCATCATCGCACCCCAACTCCGGAAGATCATCAACAGCTCCTTCGAGACCGCCACCTTTCCGGAAAGCTGGAAGCACGCCGAGATCAACGCACTACTCAAGAAACCCACAGCGGACCCAAAGGACCTCAAGAACTTCCGGCCATCTCCCTGCTCCCGTTCCCGGCGAAAGTCAACAGGCAACTGTCCCACTTCCTCGAGGAGAACAACATCCTGGACCCATCCCAATCAGGATTCCGCAGCAAGCACAGCACCAAAACTGCCCTCATCGCTGCCACCGATGACATCAGGACCATGCTGGACAACGGCGAAACCGCGGCCCTCATCCTCCTGGACCTCTCGGCCGCCTTCAACACCATCTGCCACCAAACCCTTCGCACACGCCTCCACCATGCAGGAATCAGCGACAAGGCCCTGGACTGGATCACCTCCTTCCTCACCGACAGAACCCAGAGGGTCCGCCTCCCCCCATTCCGCTCTGAAGCCACCAAGATCATCTGTGGCGTGCCCCAAGGATCATCCCTCAGCCCTACCCTTTTCAACATCTACATGGCTCCACTCGCCAACATCATCCGCTCGCACAACCTCAACATCGTCTCCTACGCCGACGCCACCCAGCTGATCCTCTCACTCATCAAGGACCCTGCCACAGCCAAAACGAACCTCCACGAAGGACTGAAGGCCGTCGCCGACTGGATGGAGAACAGTCGCCTGAAACTGAACTCAGACAAGACGGAGGTCCTCATCCTCGGCTCCTCCCCCTCCGCCTGGGACGACTCCTGGTGGCCGGCCACGCTGGGAGCCGCACCGCCGCCTACCGACCACGCACGCAACCTGGGGTTCATCCTGGACTCATCACTCTCAATGACCCAACAAGTCAACGCCGTCTCCTCCTCCTGCGTCACCACCCTCCGCATTCTTCGCAAAATCTACAGATGGATCCCCACCGGAACCAGAAAGACGGTCACCCACGCCCTCGTCAGCTGCAGACTGGACTACGGCAACGCCCTCTACGCTGGAACCACGGCCAAACTCCATAAAAGACTTCAACGTATACAGAACGCCTCCGCACGCCTCGTCCTCGGCATCCCCCGCCACTCCCACATCACTGCCCACCTGAAGGACCTGCACTGGCTCCCAGTCAACAAGAGGATCACCTTCAAGCTCCTCACCCACGCTCACAAAGCACTCCACAATGCCGGACCAGCATACCACAACAAGCGTCTCACCTTCTACACCCCGAATCGCCAGCTTCGCTCCGCCGACCTCGCCCTCACCACCGTCCCACGCATACACAGAGCCACCACCGGCGGCAGATCCTTCTCCTACCTCGCCGCCAAGACGTGGAACACCCTCCCCACCCATCTGCGTCAGACCCAGGACCTGCTGACCTTCAGGAGACATCTCAAGACCTGGCTGTTCGAGCAGTAGCTGCTACACCCCCCCCCTCAGCACCTTGAGACCCTCACGGGTGAGTAGTGCGCTATACAAATGGATGATTGATTGATTGATTGATAGAGGGAGAACGATTGTATCCCTTTTGGCAACTAGAAGGTGGGTCTGGAGGAAAGAGTAAGACGAAAGAGGACAGTGACACAGATGACAGTTTTCTTGATAGATTGCTAGCAGAACGTCCTCCACCTTATGACTCTAGGCCAGAGCCGGAGCAGACGCAGCAAACTGAGGACATTCTAAGAGTGGGACGAAGAGGTGCAGAGGAGCAGACTACAGAAGTAAGAGGGAGGATTTCAGTGGGAACAAAAATTCCAGGAGGGTCTGGAGGGATAGGGTACGCAACTTCGGAGTCAGGAGAGACTGCCTATAACTTCCGGCTACCAGAAGTTCTTTCGGTACCAGTTACTATTGGACCGGTGGTTTCAATATATAACCCTAGAGAGAGAACAAGGGAAAGTCAACAACAAACAGAACAAGGTGAAGAGACTATCTCTGGAGGGGAGTCTTACAATGAGTGGGACAGGTATGGCTCAGGTACCAGTGGAATCCAATACTCCACTGCCTGCTACAGCTGATCCATCAAGAATGGACAGTGGGTCAGAACGAAGGCGAACAGGAGCTTTGGCAAATTCTTGGTCAGACATCAGAATGTGGGTTCCACCGGTGAGGGAGTCACAGATATTGAGTGATGAATTGGGGTTGAGACAAGAAGCACCTAGGGTACCGTTAGGGCCACAGTATGTGTGTGAGGGTAACCATTGGAGAAGTCGAAGTTGTGAAAGAGAAAGTCGCCCAGTTGAGAGAATTGAGGAGAGTGGGGACCTAAGGAGAACACAAAGTTGTGAGAGGGAGGAATTGGGAAGTGAAAGAGGTCAGAAGGTTTTACAGGTTGCAATGAAGGCACCATTGTTAGATGTAGTAAGATTAAAAGCAGAAATAGATGAAGAGATAGAAGGGAATCTGCCATGGGAAAGGATTGACACATATGATTCAAGCGAATTGCTATTTGTAGCTAAAGCTGTTACCAGAAAGGCAAAGCGAGCTCATGATGCATTGTCACAGCTGGCACGAAGGTATGAGGTAGATCTAACAAAGACTAAAATGATGCAGGGAACTTGCAGATTGCATTATACGGATAAGGAATTGGAAGAGAAGCGAACGAAAGGATTAAAGGCACAAATTAGAGAATTGGTGATAGGGGTGCGAGTGTGGAGAGCATTAGACAGATGGGAAGAGAGGTGGGCGAAAAAGAAAAGTGCCAAGAAAGGGATAGGAGACACTCCGCCTCCGGGTGGAGGGACGGGATCAGCAGGACATTACCCTCTGAGAGAAGTGCAAAATGGGGGTACGTTCATGTGCCATGGAGCAGGGGTGATTTGGCAGCATTCACTAATGATTTTCCTCGGCTGAGGGAAAACCTGCTGACTGGTCTAAGCAAATAGACCGGTTTGTCAAGATTTTGAAGGTGCTTTGGATTGATTTGAATACCTTGTTTGATATAGTGGTTCCAGAGGATTTATGGATGGCATGTAAAGTTGCCATTGATTGGCCCGCTGTAGAACCAGCCAGAGACCCGGTGAATCATGGTCCTTCTCCCGAAGTAATGAAGAAATATGAGCAAGTGATTACATGGTTACAATCCAAGGTAGCTCTGTAAACGGTTGATTGGCTTAAAATCGATCGTACTACTCAAGATTCTAAGGAGTCGGTACATGACTATTATGAGAGACTTTTAGTGGCTTTTAAACTGCATAGTGGATTGGATACAATTGAGCAGAAAGATATGGGACAGTTTGTCTCAAAGTTTGTGCTAGGACTAAGATCTGATATTAGCTTGATGATACAGACACATTTGATATGTTGGCAGAATAAGACGGTGGACGAAATCCTGCGTTATGCAAAATACTGTAGTGATCAGGTGGAATCGGCACAAAAGAAATTGAAAGACACGTTGATGTTGGTGCAGTTGAGGAATGCCGAAAGGCCTGATCAAATGCAAGGGGTTGGAGGAGCGATGGGTCGAGGTAGAGGAAGTGGTAGATGAATGGGTCAACAGATGGTAACCCAACCTGGACAGGGAAGAGGCAGGGGAATGGATGCAGGTACAGGAGGTGATTGGGTGGCAAACCAAAAGAAGGTCACTGCTTGTCATTATTGTCACAAAATCGGGCATTGGAAGCGCGAGTGTCGATTGAATCCAGCAAATCAATTGCAGAATGAGGGACAGGGACAGATGTCAGAGACTTTGAATACTGTAACTAGACCTAGGTCTATGTATGGGGCAGGATATGAGCCGCAAATGCAGATTCCTCAGCCTCCAAGAATACATACTCATAATCAGGTGTATCATCAGATGCCCTATTTTGAAATACGAGACAGATTTGACCAACCACAAGATCTTCATGAGTGTCAGAGGGGGGTGCAGGAAGAATGCCCTTTGGATGCGATCCTGGAAGTGGATCAGAGTGGACCGTTTGTAGATGCAAAGGTGAACGGGTATCCTGTTGCCTTCTTGTTAGATACTGGAGCTGCGTGCTCCACAGTAAGAACAGAAGTGGTTCCAAATGTGTCCCTTTCGGGACAATCGATTCAAGTGGTGGGAGTTACCAATCAGAAAATGACTAACCCATTGACAAATGAGTTGCCTGTGAGGATAGGACCGTTCCGAGACAAACATCAATTTGTAGTTTGCAATTCAAGCCCAGTCTGTCTATTGGGACGAGACCTTTTGTGTAAACTAAATTGCACCATATCTTGCACTCCGAGGGGTGTGGAGTTGCAGACCTGTGATGATGGTGCTGATTTTAAAATGGCTAATATGAGCTTGTGTACGGAAATGTTCGTGGTTCTTACGATAGAGGAGTTGCCACATGATTTGAGAGATTGTTTCTCCAAAAGTGTGGGATTTCACGGGTGAGGAGATAGGATTGATTCGAGGGGTTGAACCTGTTATGATCCAGGTCAAACCAAATGCAGAATTTCCACGAACTCCCCAGTATAAATTAACTCCAGAAACTGTGGCTGGAATAAGACCTATAATTGAGTCTGATTGCACAAGGCATTCTCAAAGAAATACGAGGAAGTCCCTGCAACTCACCTATTATGGGACTGCAGAAGCCTAGCGGCAAGTACAGAATAGTACAGGATTTGCGCAGAGTTAATGAAATCGTGATTCCATGTTGTCCTGTGGTACCGAATCCAGCTGTTATTCTGTTCCAAATACCATGTGAAGCAGAATGGTTTACAGTTATAGATTTATGTCAGGCATTTTTCTCCATCCATTGCATGAAGACAGCCAATTTTTATTTGCATTTAGGATGGACGATCGTGTGTTAACGTGGTGTAGAATCCCTCAAGGGTATACAGAAAGCCCCTCTATTTTTAGTCAGAGTCTGAAGAAGAATCTTGAAGGGCTGATGATGCCCCAGAACTCAGTCCTAGTTCAATATATTGATGACCTTTTGGTCGCTTCAGAGACTGAGGATGCTTGCAGAATTGATACTGTGGCTTTGCTGAATCATTTGGCAGAGAATGGACACAAAGTGTCCCCCTAACAAACTCCAGTATTGTCTGAATGAAGTTCAGTATCTAGGTCACTGGATCGAGAAGGGGAAACGAAGGGTGTCACCAGATTGCATAGAGACGATTCTGCAAATGGGAACTCTGAAAACACAAAAAGAAGTCTGCATGTTTTTGGGAATGGTCGGCTATTGTCGACAGTGGATCCCAAATTTTTCCTTGCAAGCAAAGCCACTGTTGAGATTGACTCGAAAGGACACTAGCGATCCGGTACCATGGGATGATGACTGCCTGAGAGCCTTCCTCGAGCTGAAAGAGAGCCTATGTCGCGCTCCAGCTTTGGGAATGCCGGATTATAATAAAGCGTTTTCGCTCTTCTGCTGTGAAAGGGAAGGATGTGCGTTAGCGGTCCTTGTACAGACACATGGAGATGCTCGCAGACCAGTGGCTTACTTTTCAGCTACATTAGTTCCAGTAGCTTCTGCGTTGCCCGGATGTCTCGAATCCATTGCTGCAACAGAGAGATGTGAAGGCATAGTGATGGGTCATCCGCTTATTGTTTATGTGCCTCATTCAGTAGAGCTGTTAATGACAAGAACTAAGACACAGTATTTAACGAATAACAGACTTACAAAGTATGAGCAGGTTATATTGGCCTCTAAAAATGTTACTCTGAGACGTTGTACCACCTTGAATCCTGCTACATTGTTACCTCTTCCGCAAGAGGAGGAAGAGGATTGTGAAGAGCATGACTGCCTGGATGTTACTGAGCTATCTACCAAACCCAGACCTGACATTGTTGATGAACCTCTGTCTGAAACTGATTTGATTCTTTTTGTTGATGGTTCATGCTTAAGAGACAATGAAGGGTGTTTGAGAGCAGCGTTTGCTGTGTGCACCATCTTGGGGGTGGTGGAAGCTGCCTGTCTGAAAGGAGTATACTCTGCTCAGGTAGCCGAAATTATTGCTTTGACACGTGCCTGTATCATTTCAAATGGAGTCCGAGTAACTATATATACGGACAGCCAATATGGGTTTGGAGTGGTTCATGACTTAGGCCAGTTATGGTCACAGAGGGGATTTTTAACGTCCTCAGGATCCGCAATCCGTAATGGAGAATTTGTGCGCCAATTGTTGGAAGCTTTGCAGAAACCCAAAGAGATAGCTGTAGTAAAATGGGCAGCCCATGGAAGGGGAGAGGACTTTGTTACAAAAGGAAATAACTATGCCGATGAAGTAGCGCGTTTTTGTGCTATACATGCTTGTGTTTTCAATGGAACATATGTAGGAGAGAGCACAGAAGAGACTGAGCTCAGCATGATGTTAGCTATAGCCGATACCTGGGATGAGGTAAAGCGACTGCAGGATGAAGTCCCAGAGGAGGAAGTTGCATCATGGGTTAGAGCAGACTGCGAAAAGAGAGATGTTGGCATTTGGGTGTCGACAGATGAGAGAACATTATTACCTAATTGTTTATTGAGCCCAATGGCAAGGCAGATTCACAGAGTAGTTCATCTTGGGAGAGATGACATGGTGCGAGTGTTCAGGCAAACTTGGTTTAACCCACGATTTTGTGTGTATGCTGAAGCAGTGTGTCACAGGTCTGTTACATGTCAACAAATGAATGTTGGAAAGAGAACTGTGGTTGCAATGAGTCATATTGGAAGATCAGGAGGGCCTTTTAATAGGATACAGTTGGACTTTATCGAGATGCCTAGGTGCAATAGGATGAGATATGTTTTGGTGGTAGTGTGTATCTTTTCACATTGGGTTGAAGCCTATCCAACTAGACGATGTGACAGTCTCACAGTGGCAAAACTGTTGTTAAGGGAACTGATACCACGGTTTAGATTTCCGACCTCAGTGGAGACAGATAGAGGAACACACTTCCATAGTGAAATCATGAAATTGTTATGTACAGCTCTTAACATTGATCAGAGATTGCACTGTAGTTACAGGCCTGAGGCATCTGGCCTTGTGGAGCAGATAAACGGCACACTCAAAATGAGGGTGTCGAAGGTTTGTTCGTCAACTTCATTGAAGTGGCCAGATGCACTACCATTGGTATTGATGAGTCTGCGTAGTACTCCTGATAGGAGGACAGGACTCTCTCACCATGAGATATTGATGGGAAGAGCTATGCGCTTGCCTATGGTGCCAGCTACAGCACTGATAAACATCACAGATGATTTGGTTTTGGATTATTGTAGGGGACTGGCTGACGTGGTTAATTCTGTGTCCCATCAGGTCGAGGCTGCGACTGCATCTACCTCGAGAGACCTGCTGCATGATCTTAACCCTGGTGACTGGGTGCTTGTTCGAAAGCACGTGATGAAGAGCTGCCTTGATGCTCGCTGGCGAGGACCATACCAGGTGATCTTGGTTACAAGTACAGCTGAGAAGTGTGGAGGATTACCAAACTGGATCCACGCTTCGCACACTCACCGCGTTCCAGAACCTGAGGAGGCAACGATTCCTTTTGTTCCGAGGAGTACAGAGAACGAAGGAACAAGCCAAGTCGTAAGAATTCCTGAAGGGGCTGAACAATGAACTGAGCAAGAAAACCAAGATCAAGCTGCTCCAGAGTTGAGCTCAGATCAAGAGATAAATGAAATTGCAGAAGTGAACTTTGAACCAGATCAAAGTGAACGGCCTGAAGCAGAAGGATCAAATCAAGAGGAAGAGAGGAGACCAGGTGCAGAAGCAGAAAAATGGCCAACAAGAAAAGAAAGGCTGAACATAAGGCTTGCATCTGAGAAAAATCTCGCTCCGACTCCTGAAACGTCTGAATCAGATCAAAGTGAAACGGAAGAGAGACCGGATGGTCTAAGATGATCCAGAAGAGAGAGGGTACCGTCTCAAAAGTACGCCTCCTGAGTGGACGTACCTGGCTGTAAATGCAGAGACCGAAGAATTCCGGAAGGTTGGGGACTGGTACAGTAAGTTACGGAGGGGACACCCTGTCGATTGATATTCAGCTGTTGGTCCCTGGAGTTGAAGCCTTCGGAATCCTAACTTTGACAGTCCCCGATTCACCAAAGCTAAGTGGTTTGCGCTTTTTGATTCTTAACCAGGTTGCTTTCCCCACATTTGGTCGACAGCCCACTGCACAGGAATTGCGAGAGATTCGTGCAGAAATTCTGCAGCTTGTTCTTACCATACTTGGATCTAATATCAGAAAAAAGGAAGAACAAGCAGCTGGGTCATAAATGACTGCACCACCAGATCTAGTCACAATTTGTAAAAGATATTGCCCACCTCAAATGGTTTGCTGCTTGTAGACCATAAATATAACTATCTGCATGGGTTGGATGAGAGGCAATATATAGACACAAAACAGTCTAATACACACGGGCACATCAACAACAGTCAATTTGCAATTGTTCGTTTCTGGTCTTTTTTATTCTGTGATGTGCTTCTTAAAAATAGAACCAGCCAACGCGTTTCACCCAAACATGGGCTTCTTCAGGGCAATAAGATAGAGGAATAATGTATATCCTCAGATGCAGAGTCAGGAAAGATAAACGCGAGTCCTAGGGCGCATAGGTGAAGCTCATGGTAAAGCGATGTCCTATGAGTATAAATAATGTGAAGTATTTAAAAGGTAAAAACTCTATGTATCAAAGGAGCCGTGTCCGGAGAACGTCCTGTGACCAGCAGCTTGTTCTTACCATACTTGGATCTAATATCATTAATGATGAAGTTTGAACTTTGAAAGAAGAACTCATTAGGCTTTAGAAGGAAGATAACCTAGGCCCAAGTGGAAGAAGATTTAAATTAGGGACTTTCAATAGAAGAAGAACTGAGGGCTAGGGCTGACTACACCTCTACAATAGGCCATAGATACTGGACTGAATATTGCAATAATCAAATGGGAAAAGGAAAATAAAAAGACATCGAAAATAACAAAATAAGGCAAGAAGAGAAGAAAAGAGACTCTGATTCATTTGCGCCTCGAAACCAAAGGTGGTTCAAAATGGAATCTGGAAATTCAAGACACAAGCAGAAGTGCATAATTGGTACCCTTATTGTTGTGGTGCTTATTGTCATAACTGTGGTGATTGTTACATCTTTGGTTGAGTCACACGATGCCGAAAGGAATGGGGAACAGACGACACTTACCCCACCTACTTCAGAATTCGAAGAGGGTGCATCCGCAAAAGATAGAGAGATGATTATAGAAACTAGTCGAATGTTACATGTAGATTTGTCAAAAGGTGATTTCACGCTGAATGCATACGCTCGTTTGTTGTATGAGTATGTTGATACAATGGAAGCGAAAGATTGCTATGTGTGTATGCAACTGCCAGCATCTGTAGAAGAAGGCATTCAATACCATCACTTACCTTTGACCTATGGCATTACATACAGCATGTTATTGAGTATGTTTTATAGCAAGGCACATTTTGAGTACTACTTCTCCAATTATGATGTGGTGCTCTCAGAAGTCCCCGTTCTTAAATACAAGAATAAATATGACTACTATAAGCAGGTAGAGAGGATGTCTACGTATTTTGTGCCTACTATTACCTTAGATACATCTTATGCCCATAGACACAATTTGACCTGCATGTTAACTGACATTGAAAAGAAGTTTGTGGACCAGATAGAAGATCGACATAGGCAGACCTTATTTAGACCAGATCCGAAGCACAAAGTGATCCCATGGACACAGGAGGAATTATATCATAAGGCAAAAGGGAGTTCTGGTCCAATAGCTTTAGACTTCCAGCAAAAAGGGAGACTGTGCATTAGACACCCGTCCACATATTATCACAAAATATTTGTGGGTGAGAGTGATTGTGAACACATTTTCTTGATTGAGGAATCCATTAGAAAGGCGCTGTTGGATAAATTGACCATAGTGCCAAACGTGTACTTTGTGTGCGGTAAAATGCTTATGTGAAATTGCCCAAAAATTGGTATGGGACATGTTATTTGGCTGTGGTATTTCCAAAGATCTTCCATGTGGATGATTTATGGCCTTTGGAAGGGAAGAGATCTCATAGAGGAAAACGTGGTGCAAGTGCGGGAGAAATTATTGGGGATGTATTTGGAGCTATGATACCTAGTTTGGGTGTGATTTTGAATGATGTGAAGATTAGAAAGCTGGCAACTCTGGTAGATAAGCTCTCTGTGAATACGGCCCAAATCCTATTACTTGTTGATGGGGAGATGGTTTCAATAAGGGCTATGGTTCTTCAAAATCGTCTTGCTTTAGATGTGCTATTAGCAAAAGCTGGAGGAGTCTGTAAATTATTGAAAGTTCAACAGTGCTGTACTTAAATTCCTGACAATAGTCGGAATATAAGGAAGTACATTAGCAATATTTCAGAGATACATCAAGATTTACGTGATCTAGCTGCTGATGGACTCTGGGAACAAATTGGCAAGGGTTTTGGCAAGGTAGGAAGCTGGTTTGGAAGTTTGGGACAAGGAATAATGGGATACATCTTGAAACCTATTATAATAGCTGTCATTTGTATAACTGTACTGTTGGGAGTCATTAAGGCTTACAAATGGCAAAGGGCACGACATGCTGAGACTTCTTTGAAAAAGCGAGAGCAACAATTAGAACGACTGCAAGACAGTCATTATCTGCACTTTAAAGGGTTGGAAAGTTTTAGACAGGGACGGCAAGCTACAACCTCTGTTTAGGTCGGTCTCTTCTACAAGGAGAAACTTATGAGAGGGTAAAAAGGTTGGTGTTATGACACTAGTCATAAGAGGGGGGAACTGATAGAGCGCTTACAGCACTCTAAATTGTAGGGGTGCACTATACTCTTGATATAAACGCACTCATATGTATTTTTGTTGTGTGCAGTGTTTTATGATTATTAAGATGCATTTATTCACGTCATATTAGTATTAAAATGAAGTGAGCACGTTTAAGTAGGATTTCCGTGTATTAGAAAACTTAATTCCTGTATGTGTAATGTGCAGGACGACATTACACTCATATAATGTAACCATGTTCAGTTTAAGTTACCCGATTTGTAGGCCCAAATTGTAGGTTGTTTTGAGTTTCGTTTCTCCTTGGTTGCTCAAGAATTAATTAAATAAATTCTGTTGTGCTCAAAGACAGTGTGTTCTCATCCTACTGCAGGTGCAGGAATTCGACCTCGTTATTCTTAGATTTAAGGAGATACCCGGAATGTCTTTGAAGAAGACTGCAAGGCGAGAGGGGAGGACCTGCTCTTCGTGCCTGGCCTATCTGGGAACCAAGGCCACTGGAAGAAGAGTCGACTTAATTAAAGCTTCTGTGGAAACTTACTGAACATGACGTATTGTGGGTTGAACATTGTCTTTTTGTATGATGCGCAGGGACAGATTCTAGAGACTTCTGCCAGTTTTCGGAGGAGAAGGAGCATCTTAGAGCGAGCTCCATAGCTTTAAGCTATCAGACCCATTTGACGTGAGTACTTCTTAGGAAGTCAACACGTGCTGACACCTTTGGGATATGATACTAGGGAGATAGGTAGGATCCTCATTGAGAGCAGAGTAGGGAAAGATTTTGCTCCTTCTTAAATGAAAAGAGAATTGGACTCGGCTTCTATTCTTTGCTGTATTTTGATTTTGGAGTTCATCATATTATGCCTTCTGTGCCGAATGACTTATATTCGTAAAATCGGCTCTCTATTGATCTTTCTGTACCTATATACTCTGATATTAAGGTGTGTTTATATTAAATTATTTTTGGCTTTATAATAAATCCACCAAACTGAACTTCGGAGTCTGTGGTCTATTACAGCATGACAAAATCGAAAGTATAATCTTGAATTGTTTTCCTCCCTTCTACCACTTTTAGCAGGCAAATAAAAGACCATCTGCATTAAATCTAGTAGGGAAAAGTAGGAGTAAAGGTTGACGTAATCAACTGCATGCTCTACTCTGCTTTGGTATTTATTGTTTATTATTTATTTTTTAGTATATTATTTATGTGCCTCGAACACAAAGGAAAGGCTCTTATAATTTTTCTTTACTGTGTACATGCCCTTGCGTTTGCAGAGCATTGTGTGTGCTCCCTACTACTTTGCCGCTTTGTTACGAGACTGCTGAGATCCCGTGAGATTTCGGCATTCTCGGCAGCCATATTGGATGTGGCTAGGGTGCGACCAAACGGACAGCTATTTAAACCGCTCCCATGTTTTAGCAATTGCTTTACCTCAAGGAAAATCAACATGCATCGGAGCGCATCATCAATCTGAGCAAGCTAATGCAACATGCCAAAAGATGACTTATCTAGTTTTGGGACATTTCTCCTTGCACCGCAGAACTCGTAGTCTATCCTGTAAAGACAAAAGGACAGAGCACTGGATTGAGGTATCACGCAAGCGCACGCATGCATGTTAAAGGCTACTGCTACTAAAGAAAGCAAGCATCAAAATTCTACTGGAGTCAGTGAACCAAGTACTGTGTATTGTGGTGCTTCAAATTTTGTGTTGCAAACTAAAGTCTAACGTAATTGCCAGCAATTAACGTTACTAAGAAGGGCTACTACAACTCGATCCAGACTAACCACATTTATGCATTGCTGCAAAGTTCATTAAGCAGAAAGAAGAAAATCATTGCAAGCCAAATATGAATGTTATTAGACCAAATAAGAATGGTATATTGAGATTCATAAACCTCAGTGAGAACTATCACCGTTACCTTGAAGCGCATCATGGCGCACTACTACTCCCACAACCCTGGTGAGAAGTATCACCACCACATTGAGGCTGTGCACTACTACTGACGAGCAATTCGTTGATTGCAGGTACTTATCTTGGCATATTGTTTACCACACCCAGGGGGCGGCAGGGATATAGACCAATAAAAGAGATGAGGGATTTCATAAGTATTCTGTTGTGTTCCCTAAAAGTCCAACAACAATAAATACAGAATATTCACGCCTATGCCTTAATCCCCACGGCATGATCTCCTCCCTCAGTCCCATCTGACTTCCTTGCAGTTTCTCTTGCGCGATAGAGGTAGGGCTATGGGGTTGATCCACAGCATCAACACGGTGCAAGTTAAAACTTCCTAAGGTAGGTCCATGTCATCTCTGCTGGTGCGCACTGTGGATTATTATGGTACGTCCACATCACTTGTCAGCGGGGAGACTGGGTGAATTTTCACATCTTTGTTGGTGCCAGCTGTACTCCCACTACTAGTTAACTCCTTCTGGGTTTTCAACACACTGGGAACGTGGCTGGGCTTCTCCTTCTCGACAGTTTCTCCTACTGCTGGCAGGCAGATTTCTAGATGGTAGTCTAACCCTCAGCTTTTCTGGAAAGCTGCACAGACTTCACATGATGTCCCCTCACCTCTGGGAGTCTAACAGTCATGCATATACCAGCCATGGTCTCACAGAAGCACTGTGAGTTATTTGGGGATCACTCTCTTCCTTTATCAGTGAAGCAGCTGGGAACTGGAAGAAAGTCTGGTTTGGGTCCCACTTGTATTCTCCTTTTATCTGAGAGAGGATGTTGATCCACTGTCTAAGGTCATGGAACTGGTTTGAGTTGGTTCCCTTTCATATGTTGTATTCTGTGTAGACACAGCCTTTGTGCAAAGTGATGACTCTCTAAGCAGATAGTGATGGTGTTGGCTACAAGCTGGATTATCAGCCTTCCTGAAGTAGCAATCAGGAATAGACAAAAGGGAAGGTCCTGTCTAGAAGCTTCCCTATCTTTAACAACAGAATCTTCTGGCTCTTCTCCTTTCCCCTATTATCCACGAAAATGCATTGCTCAGGAAAATCTAGTCAGCAATCCCTTGCTAAAAGTCCTCCTAGAATTTCTGAGGGAAGCCCTGTCTCCATCCTCTTTAATTTCAGTGTCAGGGTCTCTACCCTCCAGCTTTGGGAATGTAGTGAATTTATTTCCACGGTCTGGGGAAGCTGTATCCACCTTCCATCTTGTGACATGCTAAACCAGGGGTTATCCAAAATGGATCCAACTGGTCTCAGCAAACATAAATTACACCCGGTCTCACTGTCATGTATGTGCCATACAAACACAAAATATACACACACTCAACATGCAGACAAAATGTCACACACTAGATTAACATACTAGCTGGGCCAGCAAAAAGTCAGGATATCAGCTTTGCATGTAGTCGTGTCTCCCAGGGCATGGGTACATGGCTGTACACCATGCACAGGACATGCTTGGTCATGCAATTCAAGCTGATCCTCACCTATGAGGCCAATAAGGACTAAAGTAGTCTCGGATTGCTTGCACCCTGTTCAGATGTGATGTAGACTAGCAGTCTGTGCTGGATTGTTCCTTTTCTGGTTGGGATAAAATTCATTTGCATATGGATGGTCTCTATCTGAAAAACTAAAAAACAATGGTCTCGAATAAGGCTCAAATTCATTACCAGTGTAAGATCTGGAAATGTGGTTGGACAGAGCCCTAACGATGGACCACCAAGCCAAAATATTGGCTGGAATATGCTTCAGTCTACTTAGAATGATCAGGAAGATACTAGAACTGATCCCGGAGCAAAGAAAAACAGTCATTCAAGCCCTGATAGTTTCCTGTTTCGATTATGGTTACTCTCTTTATGTGGGCTCACCAAAATATGTTATAAAAAGACTCCAGGTCATGCAAAATGCTGCAGCAAGGCTTCTCCTCAAAATCCCACATTATGAACCAGTAAGGTAGTCTCTGAAACAGCTCTACTGGCTACCTGTTGATGCAAGGACTACATTTAAATCACTTTGCATTGCACATTAGGCTATGAAGAACAAAGGCCCAACTAAACTTAGACGTCTGGTCTCCCCCTATGCCCCAGCCAGACACCTAAGATCGTCTCAAGAACACCTTCTTAGAACCACCAGAATTAAGAGAGCGAGATGTGGCGGAAGATCATTTGTACACCTGGTTCCAAAGTTATGGAATTGTCTGCCACCAGTAATAAGACTACTGGAAGATGAACTCACCTTTAGAAAAAAACTCAAAACCTGGTTATTCACCCAGTAACCTCTTATCAGGCATAGTCACCCAGTCCAGCACTCGCGAGCACGGGGAAGCCCTCGGGTAGCCATGCGCTCTACAAACCCTATACATGAACAGTGTCTAAAATTCAATCATTCCATCCATAATTCTGAGTGCTGTGTACAATATAATACAATATGCATAGTAACCAAGTATGTTGCAACATCTGGGGCGTGGACAAATTTTCTCCACACAGGGGGCCAGGATACACTGGCATGCGTGCCACAATCCACTGTTGGGACTGGATGACACTGATATACACACAACCCTCCAATCACAGGATGAAGATCAGTTGTGTAGGTCAATGGATGACGGCTAGACCCCGGCCACTTATGCCGACACCAATTAGGGTAACCCAAAATCCGAAGGCAACCGTTTTAGAAATAATTACAGATAATTGAATTGAGAATAAGAGTAAAATTGCACTCTTCTCCCTAAAAATGCACAGATAATGGGAACGAGAATTAGAATAGGACTGGCGGGCGGTTGTAACACAGACAGTGTCGGACTAGGCCATAAAATAGGTCTGAGCACCAAAATGGAGTGGCCAAAGTGCTTCAGTTGAGCCGGTAGGGGGCACCCGCACTTATTTTTGGGTACTAGCACTTATTTCACCCGCATCAGATAGTTTCCGAGTGAAAGAGAGTGAAAAACAGACTGATCGGAAAGACGGAGAAAGAGAAAGATGGGCAAACTGTTGCAAAGGGCAAACTGCTGCAAAGGACTAAACTAGGAACCTGCAAGAGCGAGAAAAAGCGGCAGGGGGTGTCTGGTCGTGGATTAAAGACCACCAGCCACGCCGACGTCTTATTGCACCCACCGCTGGCTTCTGAGCAGAGCTTCAAGTACTGGCACTCTTTCTTTCACAAATTAAGTACTGAGTGGCCCTCATTTAAAAAAAAGTGGCCCTGTACTAAAGTAAAAGTTGCCCTCATTGCTAAACCATGGCAGCGTGTAACTTTGCGACATATCTTCTTGATACTCTTTGAGGGGTGTGGGAGCACACTTTTCTGGTTGTTGATGGCATAGTTTGTGATATTAGGGAAATAAGTGAAATTAATTATGTTCCCTCCTTATCAAAAAATATAAACCCTATCCCTGTTCTTCTAGTGACACTTTGTTCTATTGCTCGATTGACTGTGTCCTCAGAGAGGAATAATCATGCATAAGGCACCCACCTCATGCCCTTAGCCTTGTTTCCTTTCATTGTCTCGCTCCTGATCCCGTATTTAAAAATCACCTTTCCACATTAGCGTTTTGAGATGACCTAAAATCCAAGGCAATATAGAACTGTTTACTTGTTGTTGCAGACCTATACATAAGTGCATTTTTGTCAATAGACTCATTCAGTACGCAGAGAGCAAAAATAAAGTGAACGAATTGTGACAATCTTTTTTGTGAAATGGAAGCTGCCCCTGGCTAAAAGGCAGCAACTAGGAATTCTTTCCAAGAGGAGTAGCCTATGTAATTAAGAATGTGGCTTAAAATATGTGAATTAAAAGGTCATGCTCCTATTAGCATTCTACCTGAACAGAATTTGGGTGCCTCTCTGCGAGATTTCTTTGATTGCATCCCGACATGCCACACAACAACGAACATATGGCTAAAACTTTTGGCTGTGACAATGCTTCTTAGCACCAGGTTAATGAGTAATAATAATTACAAATAAAGTAAAGTGAAAGACAAAAACTAATTAGCATTGGAAGAAAGTAGGGCTCTGTCCAACTTTATGGTTAAAGATTTGGATATCCCAGAGCAGGACTAAAGACTCATCTCTCCTTGTGCTGGACTTTGAAGGCTCCAGCACAGACACCATATCTTTGTGCCAAATGGTAACCTGTCATGGGTGAATTTTACTTTTTTAGAAGGCTCACGGCTTAAGGAAGGGAAATAAGGAAAGCCATTCAAACGATGCTGGCTTTAGGAGTGCCTCCAAGCTGAGGATAAAGGGAGGGCGCATTTAGAAATATCTTATGGGGTTAAAATCCCATGCTGTAGAGATCCTTCTGTGCCCAACAATTTTCAGGCAATAATAAAAATGTCAAGATAACTATGGTGATCTGAGTTTTGCCTAGTGGTAGTTTTGAATCATCATAAAATAGCACGGAGGGTTAAAATATTGCTCGGATATAAATTTACCTTAAAAAATGAAAAGATAAAAGGCATTTGGCAAAACAGGAACAAGCTGGTTTAATTAAACGCAGCAGCCAGGAGACTATCAACAGAGTAGCGTCTGAAGAAAGTCCCTCATTGTACAGAAGTTTTGGCCGACCATTTATACCGTTCATGTGGTTCTGTTAACCGATCTGGCATTCTTGGCCTAGTCATAAACAACAAGTACAACCATCTGATAAGGGGGACAGAGGTGGCTCTCAAGCTCGGGGAGAGCTAGTGTAGGTCAGTGTGTATGTGTCCAGATGTCCGGTGTGGGGAGCGCATGATCATTCCATGTGGCGTGTATGCTGTGTCCTGATTGGATGAGTGTTCCTAACTTTATGTGCCATCTATCTTTGTGGTATTTTGGGAACATGTGTCTTTGGCCAAACATGTTTTATTGAGGCTAATTTCCTCAGACCTATTTGTGGTGAAACTGCCTATCTGTGGGATCGATCAGGGTTTTCCCTGGGTGCGCGCTTGTCTTTGGGCTAAGTGTAACCCCACTTGTGACCTGTCAATCGGTAGGCTTGGATTTTGATTGCACGGCCTGTTTGACCACATATTTCTGACTCAGGGTTGATGGGGAGGTCACCTTGAGTGAATCCGACAGTAATGATGTGAGTTCATTAAATTGTGTACAGTTAACATGGCAATCATTGATATAATTTTTACATCCTCGGTATTGTGCGTATAGTTGTCATATCGTATCGTATTGTCTTTACTGAATTATTGACATTGTTATGCGTGCATAGATTATGGCATACATTGACATTGTTTATACTGGTATCGACATTGTTATGTGTGCATGGATTATGGCATACATTGAAATTGTTTCTACTGGTATAGACATTGTTAGGCAAGCACATTTTATGGCATGCATCAGAATTGCATTTATTGATATTGCTGTGGTTGGGCCTGCACATATCATGGTGTGCAATGACATCGTATTCAGTGATATTAACAAAAGTGTTTGCTGCAAAGCATGTGCAACATGCAGATCAAAGAGTAGTATTTTATATACCTAGCTCAGTGGATAACTGCTGTTGTCACAGAGATCCTTTTGTAACTTGCTTGTCATATGTTACAATCCTTCAAAATATAGCACAGTGAGCTATGAAATGGCATCAAAGAGCTGCATGCAAACTTCAAGGCATAGGTTTAGAACCTTTTTTCACCACTCTTTTGCTATTCTAAGTTTGTTAATAGGGTTTGTTTGGGTAGAAATAAATTCTTATTAGTAAAGCCAACTCCAACCACTGTATTGCATTTGAAATCCTGAGTTTGTGCTTCTCCGAGCCAAGCACTCTTAAAATATACTGCCTACCAATATGGACGACATGTGCCTCCTACACCTTGTAGTCCTCGTTGTCTTTTCTAACATTTTGTATACACTGATTTATACACTTTTATGGTTCGTAGTCTCTGTATAATGTGTGTGTGAAGTAAAGGGCTCTGACACCCTGCATTATTATGAGTAGCGCTGTAAAGAAATACAATTTATGAGAGAAGGGCTATGGGGAGATGAGGGGCACTCTTGGATAGTGGCAGAAAGGGAATCCGTGGAGAAGGAGGTCAGTTGGGGCTGATCCAGCGCGAGGCCGATACCTGATCAGGGATCAATACTCAATAATATCGCAGAACAATGGCCCATACACATTCACCCAATTCCCTGATGCGCTGGGGTCAATTTATATATGTTAAATTCCTTTCTTTCTAAAATTCATGTATGACATTTCCAAATACTTATCTAACTATTTCATCAACTTTCCTTCTACTTGGTCGATGAACCAATTAGTTGAATAGTTGATGGTAATGATACTACTACCTAGCTAGTCATTCAATCAACTAAATGAACACAGACTCTCGTTGAAGTTAATAAAGTTTTATCTCAAATTAAATGATAAATTGCTCAATGCATACGGTCACAAGTGCAAACAGTGAACTCACAAAAGGAGAGAAAAACATCAGCAATATCAGATAGAGACAAACTCATCAATCATATAATGACATTGTGCATGAAAGAGTGGATAGATGAAGAGACAAAAGTTTCAGAGACAAAAATACATTTGCAATAATTATGCAAAGTACGAGTCAGAATAATACAAACCTAAAGGGTCTGTAGAAAACCACCCCTCTGGCCAAAGTGATGGTGGGGGTCCCCTGAAATAGAGTCAGGAGACAAAGATTACAGGGACAGGAACGGGACAGGACAGGAACAACTAGGCCTCTCTGCCAACCGACGGACAGCGACGCATCTCCCCTCTCTCAGCCTCTCCGCCTAACGATCTCTCAACCACACCCCTAAAGGCACCCCAGTTATACCCTAAAACCTACATGTCCGTCCCACATCAGTTGAAACATTTTACGAAACTAAACAGATGATTGGAGGGTTTAGGAGGTGGTCTGTCACACCACGGTGACTTCACACATATTTGGGCTTATTCATTGTTTTATGCCCATTCCCATGAACTCATAATTGTTCCGTTCACACGATTTAATCCATGTTGCAATTGTATATAATTTAAAGCAATGTCCATGAAAGGAGTCCTTCTGTCCCACGGTCTGTCACATCTCTTGGCAAGCGATCATCACATTGGCCTTCAACCCTTGCACTTCTTCTGCTGTGCTCAGCGCTTCAGCGTGCCTTTGTCAGATCAATTTCACTCATTTATCAGCCCCTCCTTTATCCGGCTAAGTTAAGAGAAAATGGCGTCTCATCCAGCTCAGTATAGCAAATGGAAAATTAACATTTATTAATTATATGATAATGTAGTTTTCACTGTTACCACCCACCTTTGCACTATTCCCTGTTAACGTTTTTCCTAGCGTAGCTTTATGCGAAAACGGTATTATTTATAATTTCAAAGCAAGCTGCAACATGCAAACTACGAAATGCACATGCGGCCTAGTCATGCATTATTTCCTGTTTCTTTCAAAACATAATGTAAATACGGGTTTAGTTATTTCCTGCGTTATCCCACGTTAGTGCATGCATGCGCAAAGCAGTTTTTCCCTTGTGTTCATGTAAGGTGCACGTTAATTTTATATTACTACTTACTGTTAGTACGTATTATGGGGGTATTCATTTGAGCAGGTTTCTTTTCGCGAAATCCTGCTCTATCAATCCCCCTTTGATGGCTTTCTGGAGCCATCATAAAAATACCTACCATACCGAGTGCCATCTTCATTTATCTAAAACTCTGTATCCTTCTCTCTTTTATGGCACTTTCATCTATCTCTTTCATCATATTATAATATTCTCCTTTCATTTCTTCTAGTTCTATCTCTTCTCTTTTCCTCTTTCTCGCTCTGCGTCTATTTTCTGATTCTGTCATTTCTCTTCTTCCTCTCTTACACTTACAACATTTATATGTTGTTATTATCACTAAGACTACTACAGCTACTGAAATAATTGGCATTATTATTTTCCCTAATAAGCTACTTCCAAAAATAGAAAACCATCTACCTACAGAGGAGAAACTCTTACCAAGTTTCTCCCAAACACCGTCAACCTCCAGTTGGGTCAAATCTTCATGTAATTTCGTAATATTCTTTATATATCCCTCAATACCTTTACTTTTGTCAGGTATATAAGTACAGCAGTGTTGAATTTTCAACATACCACAGACTCTACCCTTTTTTGCCATAAGATATCAAGGGTAAGTCGATTTTGCAAAACCATTGATCTGATTGCAACCATTTCCGTGTCAATCAATAAGAAACCACCAGCCGGATCTGTCGATAAACAATCAACCACTGTGGATAACTTCTGAATTTTGTGCGAATTTAGAACGACTCCAACTGAGGGTATCAGTGCACGAAAAATATCACCTACTATTTCTGAGAAACTTGCTCTCTTGTTACGTGTTAGTCCGTGATTTATTTCCTTTAGTCTATTGCTGTTTCGTTCCATGTGATAGACCTTTGGAAAGACAATGGCAAAATAACAACTACCATACCAATGTGCAGTAAACCTAGAATAGGCTTTCTTACCACAAACATAATAAACTCCCGGAAACACAGGATCAATTCCACCCTTCAATCCCCAACCTCCAGTAATTTGGAAAGTATGCTCACATTCACTTGTACCAATGAAATAATTGTTATAGTTAGTTTTCATTCTAAGCAAACATATTTTTCCTTTCTGATGCCAGTCCAGGGACATTGCAGCGTATGTTTCGCCTTTCTCATAATTTCCTTCCCTGAAAGCCCATGGTGGAACCTGTGACTTCTGTTCAGCAGCTTTTCTCTGAAAACTTTCCCTTCTACTTTCTACCATTTCTATAAATACTTTTTCTTCAATCTGCAAACTACATATTAAATTGTTTTTATAAGCATATTCTATATCTAAAGCCTTAGTAATATGGAAGAAATCTCCCATATATTGTGCATTTTTATTACTTAAAACCTTATTCAGTTCCTTAATAACAGGTATTTCGGAAAACACTAAATCTATATTAGAATAGTGGTATTCGAGCTTCCCCATCACATAAAACAAACTGGTTAAAACACTGCAAGACACACCATATGTTAAAGGAAGGTGATGATACGTCAGCCCCTCTGAGACAGACGAGGGTAATTGCATGCACACATAACAATCACTCACATTCATTGTATCAATATATTCATACAACAATTTAGTAAACACATTTAATGAAAAATCACTAATTGATTTATCATGATGGAGAATGCTTCCATCCATTTGTTCTATGTTAGTATTAGGTGTTCCTTTAGTAACAACATTCACTCTTTCACTTGTTACGTCATTAGTATTGTTTCCATTATTAGTTACCATTAGAATGGGTACAAGGACAGTTAGTAATATCCACATGAATGTTAATAACAAGACACTACATAAGCAAGTTTTAATACATCTACGTTTTAGACTAGATTTTGGATGTCAGTCACGTTTTCATCAGCCATTTTGTATTCTACCAAAAATATATAAAAATCTATCTAAATCTATAAACACTAAACTTTTACTAAAATTTAAAATTTCTAGGAAAATAGTGTAATCCCACACTTCAGACTTTCTTCTTTACCCCTTTCTTTTAATTTTCTTTTCTTTAGGTCTTCAGAATTTTTCACTTCTTTTTCCAGCTGACAGTGTTACACCTTAGTTTTTGTCACAGTTCTTTTAAGGTGGTCTCAATTTGCTTTCATCAATATGTTCAATGTCAGAAATGTCTTTTTCTTGACTTCGATATGAGCTTTCAATTTCTTCCAAAATTACGTAAGTCCATTCTGGTGCTTTATATTTTCTGCTTGCAATTCTTACTCTTCTTGTTTTTTGTACTAATTCTTCTCCTGACTCTTCTTGTTCTGTCTGACTTGAGACCTCATTACTTTGCTCTGGTCTTTTCTTCAACTTCTTCCTTACAAGAGTATATTTCAGTCTTTTCACTCCACCTGGCCAATTGTCACCTTTTCTTGGTTTCTTAGTCTGTACTACCCTTTCACCTTCTCCATCTGGCTCACAGGTTCTTTTGTTTGGCCTTTCTTTTATCTGTTCTTCTGGATTTTCAGTAACTTCTGTTTCTGCTGATTCAACAGCAATTTCACTTTCTCCTGGTTTAACCGTGAATCCACTTTCTTCTGATTCAACCGTGAACCCACTTTCTTCTGGTTCAACAACAGTCTCACCTTCCCCTGGTTCATCAGCAGTCTCACGAGACCCAGTAACTGGTGCCCACTTTACTTGACTTGTGCTTGGCTGCTCGTTATCAGTTTGTTCTTCAGAATCTGTTACTCTAGATCAGAGGTCTTCAAACTGTGGGGCCCGACCCCCAGGGGGGTCGTGGAGTCCTAGGAAGGGGGTCGCAGATTCCCCAGCTTCACTTGTCCCTGTAAAAAGACAGCTGTTGCTAATTGAGATCGTTATCAGCTGCTTGCCTGAATGAAAGGCAAATGTGCCTTATCTGGTAATCTGCAAGTGTAAAGGATGCTTGGGAGCAGTTCTGGCTCTTTGTGAAGACAAAGATGTGTGTTTTTTTGAGTGGAAGTGCAAAGAGTTCACTACTGGGCTGGGAAGTTCTTGCTTTTCATTTTAACTGCATTTACACAGCCCTTAGTGCCCCTAAAGAGGTGTTGAAGGGACAGTTATGTAAAAAAGAAAACTGCATTACATACGCTCTGGTATTATTAAAACCTACATTTTGAAAGCACCATTTTATTGTAAAACTACATGCACGTTTTGCAGCATTCTATCTTACGCTGTGTGTAATGCAAGTATAAAAAATTGACTTACATATTCACAGTGCTTTCTGTCACAGGCTGTGACTTTGTAGCACTAAAAATACACATCACTATTCTCCACTGCACCAATCAAGATTTAATTCTGTGGTTCTCTGGTTACACACAGACCTCTGCAGTGCATTAACTAATAGAGGTTTCATAATGTACTACAGTGCATTTCCCACTGAGCAATAACTTTTTTAAATTTATTTTTCATTTACGCTGCCCATTATTTTATATGTAGATACCTGAAGGTGAAAGACCTAAAAACGTACAGAATATTTTGGGCTTATTTATGAGAGGCTTGCATCGCCAGAGCATCACTTTTTTGAAGCTCCGGTGGCGCAAGCGTCTCAACCATACCTATGAGGCAGTGCAAAGTCACCCTGCATGGCTTTGCATTGCCTCATAGATATGGAGTAAGACATAGCAGCGCAAGTCACTGCGTTGCCTTACTCTGCGCAAAGCCCATGGATTTTGATGCTGCCCCATATTTACAAAACCACATAAAACTGGGGCAGCTCTAAAAACTGACGCCTCTCCAGTGGAGGGTAACGAGGAGAAATGTTTTAATTTCTCCTCGTTTTTCCTCTTTCCACGTGTGCTGCATACTGCAGCTCTCATAGAAATAGGAAATCGCCCCTCAGGATTGTTTTGGTGAAGGAAGGTGCCTCTTCCCGCACAAAAATATTCTGCCTACGTTGGTGCTAGGCAGCAATTTGTGAAGGGAAAAGGACTGGAATGCACCGTATTTCATAATTACAGTGCATTCCTGCCCTGGGGGCTGTTAGAAATGGGGGTCTCTAGTTGGCAATGGCTTGCACCTTTTGTCCAAGTAGGGACCCTTCCTTCTAATCAGGGTAACTACTAAAATAACCCCTGCTCACCCCCTTGGTAGCTTGGCACGATCAGTCAGGCTTATTTCAGAGGCAGTGTGTAAAGGATTTGCACATAACCAACAGCAATACACTGAAAACACCACAAAAGGACACCACACCAGTTTAGAAAAATATCCAATACTTTATATATTCAAAACAAGACTAAAACGATAAAAATCCAACATACAGTACTTAAAAATCTGCACTTTGTGGGGAGCTGGCGTTGGTCGGTCCGGACTGCGGTGTGGGACGGAGCAGTGTGTCGCAAGACTTACGAGCAGTGCCCCCAAGCCACGGTGCGGTCCCGGTTGTCGAAGTCAGAGACGGCGTTGGTGAGACCAGGGCGGCGAAGTGAAGCGAGGCGTTGCGGAGTGCGGTGCCCACCGGTCCCGGTGCAAGCAGCAGCTCAGCGGCCGTCATCAGTGAGACCAGGGTTGCGGTGCGAGATGCAGCGGTGCCCTCTGCAGTGCCTTCAGGGCACGGAGCCAACGACAGAGTCAGTGACGGAGTTGGTTGCTTTCCCCCCTCTGTGTCAACTGAAACCACAGTTCCAGAGGCGGTACCCAGAGGTCAGTGAAGTCTTTACGGTCCCTGAGACTTCAGTACAGTAGGCAACAAGTAAAGAAAGTTCAGTCCAGTCCTTTCACTGCCCAAGGCAGAAGCAGCAACTGCAGGCCAAACCAACAAAGCAACAACACAGTAAAGTTGCAGTACTCCTCTTGGCAGTTCTTCCAGCTCTTCTTCTTGGCAGGTTCCTTGATTCCAGCGAGTTCTAAAGTTCTAGGGTCTGGACCCCAATATTTATACTTAGTTTCTCTTTGTGCTTTTGGGCAAAGAGTGCCTGTGCCCAGCCCAAACCAGTTATATCCTCTCTGGCCCAGCTTCCTGGCAGGAGGTGGAGACAGCATTGTCCAAGGCAGACCAGGCCCATTCAGGTGCAGGGAAATCTTCTCCCACTACTATAAATACAGCCCAGGTCTATTCAGCCCAGCCCTGACTCATCCAGGAAAGGCAGGACACCTTGACCCCCCAGTGGCTGTCTGATGAGAATGCACATCCCCAGCCCCTGTCACTCCAAAGCCAGACAGTCAATCCACAAACTCAGCAGAGGCACACAGGATGGCTAAGCAAGAAAATACCTACTTTCTAAAAGTGGTATTTTCAAACACAGAACATAAAAATCATCTTTACTAAAAGATGCATTTTTATATTCTGAAGTTCAGGCATGCTAAACCCCATTTCTCTATCTAGTCCCAATTGGAAGATATGCTTATAAGATGTTATAAGTAAACTCCCATTTTATCCTATGGGACAGATAGCCTTTCCATAATGAAAAATGAAACACACTGTAATTCACTACCAGGACATGTCACACACACCAGTACATGTCCTACCTTTAATATACACGGCACCCTGCCCACATGGGTACCTTGGGGGTACCTTGGGCCTACCTTAGGGGTGACTTACATGTAAGAAAAGTGAAGATTAGGGCTTGGCAAGTGGGTGCACTTGCCAGGTCGACATGGCAGTTATAAACCGCGCAGACACTGCAGTGGCAGGTCTGATAACACTTTTCAGGGCTGCATGGGTGAGTGGCACAATCAGTACTGCAGGCCCACCAGCAGCATTTGATTTACAGGCCCTGGCACCCTCAGTGCACTTTACTAGGAACATACTAGTAAGTCAAACATGCCAATCATGGAAACACCAATCCATAATACAATTTACAATAGGAGCACTTTAACACTGAATAGCAGTGAGAAAGTGCGCAGAGACACTGAATCAGCAAAAACAGAGTCAAAACTAGGAGTCAGAAAGGAAAAAAACAGGGGAAACATGCCAAAAGATGCCAGGTCTAATAGGGGCATTTATGGTTGTCGATACATGTTGATGATGAGGAGAACCAGTTTCTAGAAAATTTTGTCAGAAGGGGTCCTTACGCTTAAAAAGGTTTGACAAGGGGGTCCCGACATCAAAAAGTTTGAAGACCACTGCTCTAGATTCTTTAGCTTCACACACTTCAACCTCTGGTCTTTGACTTTGCTTTACCAGTTGTTGCTCTTCTTGTCTTTGAAGTGGACTTGGGACCCGTCTAGTGTGGCTTGCGTGAATCCAGTTTGGCAGACCACCACACTTCACTGCTGTCGTCGCCACCAGAATTATTTTGTAAGGACCGCTCCACCTGGGTTCTAAACACGATTTCCTCACGTGTTTCTTGATGAGAACTCACTCACCAGGACTCAGATCATGAGCTTGGTTCGGCTGTGTTGTTGTGGCATCTTCTCCAACCTGGCGAGACACAAAACGCACCAGATTTGCCAATCCTCTGCAATAATCAAGCACTAGATCATCAGATATATTCATCAGTTTGTTCGCTGGTATGTATGCTTGTCTCATTGCTCTTCCCATTAGGATTTCATGTGGACTCAAACCCTGTCTTTTTGTCAGGAATGCTTCTGTCAGAGCGAACGTTCTTCCTCAGGATCTGGACGTGAAGACACAATGGACCCACCTCTCGATACCTCCAACTCTGATTCACAGTAACAGAGTATTGGAGTGATCAAGCGGGGGGAAGGGAAATTAGGATGGGAACAGCTGGGAAGGAGATCTGCAAAGGAATAGGTTAAACAAACAAATATAACATAAAATCATATAATAAAGAAGAATCTTAAAAGTATGCTTTTGTGCAGCACGTAATTTTGTAGGTTCTATTTTTTCAGTACCAAAGTCTTTCTTTTACTAAGAAAATCACTGTAAAAGTCTATGCGAGTTAAGATCACTCACAATATCACCAATATGCGTGGCTTTACCTTATTAGCTGACTGCTTAGGCATACCAATAGCCTTTAACATGAACGAGTACTTAGTTTCATGCTTTTAACTTGCTCAACATCATGCTTTTTATTAATAAACACCCTTTTTTTACGATATGCTAATTATGAAAAGAATGCGTTCACTAAGGCATTAATATGCACAATTTGCCAAGAAAACGATGTTGCCTCTTCGTTCAACTTCTTAATAATACACAGTTCTTTCTTACCCTACAGAGTACGGCCTAGTCTGAAATAAATGCCCATGAAACTGCGATGTCGGGGAAATCTCTGCGGGAGCCGGCACGAGGCTGCGTTATCAAAGGAATTCCAGCGGGGGGCCGGCAGCGATGAAGAACTCATTGCGGCGAAGACAAGAACTCACCAGAATGGTGGGAGCCTGCCACCAGACTACCGGAATGCTGCTGAGAACCTCGAGGGTACTCACAAAGATCCGGTAAGGCTCTCACTGGAAACAGGAGCAGGACCGGAATGAAGAGCTCCTTCCACGCGAACCTCCAAAGAATAGTGAGCACGGAGAAAAGGGCGTGGCAGCCTTTTAAAGACGTTGCCACGCTCAACCTGCCTTTACCCCAGGCATGATGGGACATGTAGTCCCAAATAGGAAAACTCCCTGTAAGGCAATAGAAGAAGAGCCATAAGAAGCCCAAACACCAGGGACATAACAAGACAAATAGGCACAACATTAAAGGCAGACTATTAATTACAATAAGAGCACCAAGCCCACCACTGTGCAACAGAGGCGGCTTCATGCTCTTTGCCACATCGCGATTTGGTGCAAAGTGGCAAAGGTACACGACCCTGGCGCACTACAGGGATGCGTGGATTAAGTGGGGCGGGCCCTAGACCGCGTACTGCCCTAGTCCTGACAGACTCATTAATACAAGGGGTAAAGCGTCAGGCCATTTCAGTGTTGTGGATGCACACACCTTTCCTAACCTAGATTTTTTTATTGTGCCGTTTAACTGCTCAACCACTCCAGATGCTTCGGGTCGATAGGCACAATGCAGCTTTTGTTCAATTTGTAATGCTGCACAAATCATCCGAATTATCTCATTATTAAAATGTGTTCCTCTATCTGTTTCTAAAGTGACTGGAAATCCGAACCTAGGAATCAGCTCTCTTAGAAGTAGTTTGGCGACAGTTAGGCTGTCATTTCTTCTCGTGGGATAGGCCTCCACCCAATGAGAAAACAAGCAGACAACAACCAACACATATTTCAGCCCATTGCATGGGGGTAGCTCGATGAAGTCTAATTGGAGACGGGTTAATGGTCCTCCTGCTCTTCCAATTCGTCCCCAACTAACAACTGTCTTTCTGCCTGGATTTTGTTTCTGACAAGTAATGCACCTCTGGCAAAGGCTCTCTGCAATGACCCTGAACCTTGGGTTATACCATGACTGCTTGAAGAGTCTGATCATTGCATCTCTTCCAACATGTGCAATTCCATGATATACCCTGGCCATATGGGAGAGTAAAGAATCTGGCAAGACTGGTCTTTCGTCAAAATATACCCACACTTCGTCTTCTGCTCGCTTTCTACAACCTGTATTTTTCCAGATTTCCTTTTCCTCATCACTTGCCTCTTCCTGCATCTGCCTCACTTCATCCCAAGTTTCAAATGTGTTTGTAAACATAAGATGGCATTCGTTATTTCCCCTTTCAATTGCTCTGTTTAAGGCCATTAAATTTCGTGCACAGAAACGTGCTATTTGGTCAGCGTATCTGTTGCCCTTTGTCACATAATCATCTCCTGATTTATGTGCGGCACATTTGACCCCTGCAATTCTTTTGGGCAATTGTAAAGCATCCAATAATTCTTTTACAGTTTTGCTGTTACGGAAAGGGGAACCTGAAGAAGTCAGAAATCCCCTTTGCATCCATAGCTGTCCAAAATCAAGGACAACCCCAAACCCATATTGGCTATCCGTGAATATGGTCACCCTCAGACTTTTGGCAATTTTGCATGCTCTAATTAGAGCTATCAATTCTGCAATTTGAGCAGAGTTTACCCCTTTTAGGCAGGATGCTTCTAGAACTCCCGCTATGGTGCAAACAGCATAGGCAGTGCATAATTCACCTTTCTCATTTCTTAGGCATGACCCATCCACAAATATTTCACAGTCCGGTTCTTCCAAAGGAACATCCTCTATATCAAACCTGGGTTTGGTGCACAGTTCTGTCACATCCAAACAATCATGATCTGCTTCCTCTCTCACTTCCTCACAACGAGAATTTGGCAATAGAGTTGCCGGGTTTACAGTTGTGCACCTCACCACAGTCACATTTTCAGCACCCAGAATCACTCTCTCATACTTAGTCAGCCGACTAGAGGTCAGGTATTGAGTCCGGGATCGAGTTAAAAGGATCTCAACAGAATGTGGCACATACACTTTGACTGGATATCCCATCACAATTGCTTCACTTTGTTACAGACTCACACTAGTGGCGGCTACTACTTTTAAACAGCCTGGTAACGCTGCAGCCACTGAATCCAAAGTAACAGAAAAATATGCTACTGGACGTCGTGCCATTCCATGTTTCTGAGTTAGGACTGAAAGTGCACATCCATCTCTTTCGCAACAGTATAATGCAAAATCCTTTGCATAATCTGGCATTCCCAATGTAGGTGCTCGACAAAGACTGTTTCGCAATTTAATAAAAGCTTCCATACTTTCATCATCCAGCACAATTGGATCTTTCACATCTTTTCGTGTCAACCTCTGTGCAGGTTTTGCAATCAGTGAGAAACCACAGATCCACTGCCTACAGTATCCAACCATTCCCAAAAACATTCGCACTTCTTTCTGAGTTTTAGGTGGGCTCATTTGTTTGATCACACTAATTCTTTCTGATGTCACCTTTCTGACTCCCTTTTCTATTTTGTGTCCTAGGTACTGGACCTCTTGTTTACAAAATTGTAATTTTGCTGGTGACACTTTGTGTCCTCCTTCTGCCAAATGGTTCAGTAAGGCAATGGTAACTGTCACACATGCCTCTCGGGTCTTTGATGCCACAAGTAGGTCATCAATGTACTGAACCAAAACTCAATTTCCTGGCATGATCAAAGTCTCCAGACACCTTTTCAGAATCTGATTAAAGATTGAAGGACTCTCGGCATACCCTTGAGGAACTCGGCACCATGCCAAGACACGGTCTCCGAACCAGAACGCAAAAAGATTTTGGCTTTCCGGATGCAACAGAATCGAGAAAAATGCTTGGCACAGATCAATCACTGTGTACCATTCTGAATCGCATGGAATTTGATAAAGGATTACTGCTGGATTTGGTAAGAACTGGACAGCAAGGTACCACAATTTTATTAATCTTTCTTAAATCATGTACCACTCTATATTTTACGCTTGGTTTTTTAATTCCTATAATGGGCGAATTACAAGGACTACTCATTATTTCTTTCAAAATTCCCTGTTCAATCATTTGATCATTTGATCAATCACAGGAGTGACTCCTGCAATTACTTCTGGACTCATTTTGTACTGAGGAGTGTTTGGATACACAGCACCCTCTTTCACTGTAACCTGAATTGGATCTACATTTGTCATTAGGCCGATTTCTTTTCCTATAAAATCCCATACATCTGACCTCACTGTATTTCTTAATTCTTCAGGCAAACTTTCTTCTGTGAGAAGTGAAAACAACTCATCCTCTTCTGTCCCTTGCTTCGCTAACATCATCTTGAATTCAACATCTTCATCAGGTGTCTGAAACGCAAAACCATCTGGCGTACAGTAGATGGTACAGTTCATTTTGCACAACAAATCTCTTCCCAGGAGATTTACTGGACTTTAGTCACATACCATGAAATGATGCATGTCTCTGAAACTTCCAATATGAACTTCTATTGGATTTGTGACTGGTGGTTCTAATATGCTTATTTGAGACTCCTACAACTTGGATAGTTTCTCCCGAGAGGGGTAGGTTTGGAATTTTCTGCTGCTCTCACAGTAGAACGGGTAGCACCAGTGTCCACCAGGAATGTAATATCATTACCTTCCACCTATCCTTCGACAAATGGACCTGACTGATCTACCGCCAAAGATGCGCCAAGTATGCACTATTCCTCCCACCTCAGGCACCGTCATTGGGATAAGTCTAATTCATTCTCATTGCACTGCAACCAATATTGCGGAATCATTTGCACACTTTGATTCTTACCAATCGGGTCACCTCCGTGAAATCCAGTGTTTGCACTGTACCTCTGCACTTGAGCATTCACATTATTTGGCATAGAAGCTTGTGGCACCTGTAACTGTGGAGTAACTACCTGCTGCTGCTGCTGTTGATTCACAACCACCTCATTCTGCATCTGTGGATTTAAGTTTTGATTTACCCCATTATTCTTTTGAGCAGATCTACACTCGTTCTTCCAATGTCCAATCTTTCCGCACGCATGACAAGGAAATTTCTTCCTGGCCTCTTCTTTACTCATTTTACCTCTACCTTTACCTCCGTTGGGTACCTGACCATTTTGATTCTGACCATTCATCTGATAACCTGTTTGAGAATTATTATTAACTTCTTGTTGCTCTGCTACCTTCACTTGTGCCCACATCATTTTCTCCTTTAGTTTCTTGTGTCTTGATTCAATGTCATCACTACAATACTTCGCATACCTCAAAATGTCATCAATTGTTTTACTCTGCCAACAAATCAAATGTTGCTGAATCATATTACTAATCTCTGGTTTCAACCCAAACACAAAACGATACACAAAATGTCCCATATCCGTGTCTCCAATATTCTCAAATCCGCTATACTGTTTAAATACCTGTAACAACCTTTCATAATAAGCATGCACTGACTCTTTCGGTTCCTGGGTCGTTCTGTCTATTTTAATCCAATCTGTTTCTTTAGGGGAATTTTCCCTTTCAAGAAAGTGATTACCTGATTATATTTTTTCATCACCTCATCAGATGGTGCACCTGTTTTAGGATCTCTTGGATATTCTTCTTTTGGCCAATCAACAGTGATCTTACATTCTGTCCACAAATCTGCTGGGACAACAATCTCAAACAACCCATCTAAAACCTTTAACAAAACCTTCGATACTTTCACAAACCTTTCTACCTGTTTGTACCATTCAACTGGTTTCTCTCTTAATCTAGGGAAATCATTCGTAAAGGACAATATATCCTGTCTTGACCAAGGAACGTGAACATATCCACCACCTGGTACTTCTCTCATTGGACACGCCCTTTCAACCTGTTCTGTTTCTTTTAACGGGAATATAGACACTTCTTTATTAGCTGCTTCTTCCTTCTTTTTCACCCA
The DNA here is from genome assembly GCA_963921515.1 of Calotriton arnoldi. Lineage (NCBI taxonomy): Eukaryota > Metazoa > Chordata > Amphibia > Caudata > Salamandridae > Calotriton > Calotriton arnoldi. The sequence goes on along the minus strand of CAWUFW010000493.1, from coordinate 513,217 downwards.
TCTATTTTTCCATCTATCTACATCTCCCCATTTCTTCAGAATATTCATCAACTCTTTTATCTGCAATCTTTTTCCTGACGCATTCAAACTCTCCAGATCCTTTTCAGTAAAAGCCAATCTGTACGATTTCTGCAACACCTTTGACTTCTCTATGTCTATTCCATACTCACTAGCAGCTTTGGATATTTTCTCATGAAGATTCCTTGCTCTCCAAGTAATGCTTTTACACAAAAACAACAATTCATCATCTCTGTAAGTCCCTAATCTGTCTGGACTTATCGTACCAATAATCATCTCTTCCAAATCTACTTTCAATTGATTCACATTTATACTCTGAAGTTGAGGTTCTTTCTTTTCCATTCCTTTTATCCAATCATTCAATTCTTCTGATGAAAGACCTGCTGAACTCCCTGTCGCTGGAGTGACATTTGTCCCTATTCTCCTTGGATTTATTTGTATACCTCTTCTAGGGGTTTCCGTTATCATTTCACAAACCGGAAGATCTAACAATGTAATATTTGTGTCAGCCTGTCTATTCTCATTGACTACCGTCTCCATTCCACTCCTGACATTACTTCTTGGAACTGTTAATGTATGTACTTTAGGTATATTCTGGTTTTCTCCAAACAAAGGAACTACAGGACCTATTGTAACCGGTACCGTCAATGCTTCTGCATTTAGACTCAACTGATTTATTTTCTGACTCTGCTCTACATTTGCCTTATTCAGCATCTCAAATTCTTTTTCTCGCATTATCCTAGCCATGTCCGCAATCTGTGGAATTAATGGATTTCCCATAAAGGGTGCATTTGGAGTCACCTCAACTGAATTTTCTTGATATGTCGGAGGTCTTTTGGTCATAATATCCTCTAATAACTCATCATCAGAATCGTTTAGTAAACTTGAAGTTTCTATGTTCTTCTTTTTCTCTTTACATTTACGTCCTGTCTGTTCGTCAGAAACTAAAACTGGGTACAAACCCTCGGTTACCACATCTCTCCTCCATCGTTTCATTGTGTCTTCTCTTTTCTCAAAAGGGTACCTAGTCATTAAATTTCTGTATCTCCTACTTCCTCAATATTTCTCCCTTTCCATTGCTTCTACTTCCCATTCCTCTAACGCTTCATACTGTGTAGGTCTGGGATTTGGCTCTTAGGAATTCATTCTATTTCTCAAATTCTGCAAAATCCTCATATTAAACGAGCCATGCTGTGGAAAAGCTATAACACCATCATCATTGGTGTATTCCACCCAATTCTCTAACCAAGTACACGTATGGTATCCTCGCTCCAACATCATATAAGCAGCTGGCGTTCCTGGAGGCGGAACAAGAATTCCCTCTCTAGTCACGATTGGTTTATCTTTCTTAAAGAAATTCTTTATTTTCTTTAACAACTTCATTCTTCTGACTCTTTACGCAAATGTATCACAACAAAAACACACAAGGAATTCTTTCCGTATTTCTTCTTATTCTATTTGTTAGCTCTTGTCTAATACCAGCGCGACTCACACCAACCGTCCAATCACAGCACTCTACGTATCTGCTATCTCGACCAATGTCAGCGCGGCTCACACCAACTAACCAATCACATCTCAGTACACGCCCACTGCCTGACCAATGCCAGCGCGGCTTTTTCTGACATCAGTATTACTCGTTCTACTGACCCTCCCTTTACAAAAAGAATACGGCAATATTTTCTAAATTTTCTTAATCAAAAATGTTGTTAGTAACAACACAAAACAATGCTACCTTGTCTGCTCCGCTAAATAAAGAGATAGTCTTCACTTTTTCAAGAGGTTTTCTTCACTACGAGTCCTAATAACGTCCAGCGCTATTTTACTCTTCAAACAAGCTCCGAGTGGACCTATTACTCCTCTAGGGATAAGGCCAAAGTTTCGCAAGAGGACTTTGTGGTGTGAAAAGAGGTCTTGGTACTCCCTTGGGGATAAGGCTAGAGTTTCGGAAGTGGACTCTTCGCTATTTCAAACACTCTACTCTCATGCAAAATTTCCCTAAATATAACACCTTCAGCCCTCCGTAGCTTCGGTATTATTACAACAGACAAAGTACTTCTGCAGTGTGATTTCTTTACCACACTCTTCTACTGCCTATTTCAGGCTAAATTCCATTCCCGGGCTTCCTCAGGTATCTCTGTACCTGCACTTCTAGACAACATAGGACAGGACACTAACTTTTCATATTATGAACTTATAATCAATAATCATTACCAAACTAATCAATAATTAAACCATCATCTGCTACCAAGAAACTGATCCAGCGCTAGGCCAATACCTGATCAGGGATCAATACACAATAATATCGCAGAACAATGGCCCATACACATTCACCCAATTCCCTGATGCGCTGGGGTCAATTTATATATGTTCAATTCCTTTCTTTCTAAAATTCATGTATGACATTTCCAAATACTTATCTAACTATTTCATCAACTTTCCTTCTACTTGGTTGATGAACCAATTAGTTGAATAGTTGATGGTAATGATACTACTACCTAGCTAGTCATTCATTCAACTAAATGAACACAGACTCTCGTTGAAGTTAATAAAGTCTTATCTCAAATTAAATGATAAATTGCTCAATGCATACAGTGAACTCACAAAAGGAGAGAAAAACATCAACAATATCAGATAGAGACAAACTCATCAATCAAATAATGACATTGTGCATGAAAGAGTGGATAGATGCAGAGACAAAAGTTTCAGAGACAAAAATACATTTGCAATAATTATGCAAAGTACGAGTCAGAATAATACAAACCTAAAGGGTCTGTAGAAAACCACCCCTCTGGCCAAAGTGATGGTGGGGGTCCCCTGAAATAGAGTCAGGAGACAAAGATTACAGGGACAGGAACGGGACAGGAACGGGACAGGAACGGGAACAGCTAGGCCTCTCTGCAATCCGACGGACAGCGACGCATCTCCCCTCTCTCAGCCTCTCTGCCTAACGATCTCTCAACCACACCCCTAAAGGCACTCCAGTTATACCCTAAAACCTACATGTCCGTCCCACATCAGTTGAAACATTTTACGAAACTAAACAGATGATTGGAGGGTAGGAGGTGGTCTATCACACCCCAGTGACTTCACTCATATTTGGGCTTATTCATTGTTTTATGCCCATTCCCATGAACTCATAATTGTTCCGTTCACACGATTTAATCCATGTTACAATTGTATATAATTTTAAGCAATGTCCACGAAAGGAGTCCTTCTGTCCCACGGTCTGTCACATCTCTTGGCAAGCGATCATCACATTGGCCTTCAACCCTTGCACTTCTTCTGCTGTGCTCAGCGCTTCAGCGTGCCTTTGTCAGATCAATTTCACTCATTTATCCAGCCCCTCCTTTATCCGGCTAAGTTAAGAGAAAATGGCGTCTCATCCAGCTCAGTATAGCAAATGGAAAATGAACATTTCTTAATTATATGATAATGTAGTTTTCACTGTTACCACCCACCTTTGCACTATTCCCTGTTAACGTTTTTCCTAGCATAGCTTTATGCGAAAACGGTATTATTTATAATTTCAAAGCAAGCTGCAACATGCAAACTACAAAATGCACATGCGGCCTAGTCATGCATTATTACCTGTTTCTTTCAAAACATAATGTAAATACGGGTTTAGTTATTTCCTGCGTTATCCCACGTTAGTGCATGCATGCTCAAAGCAGTCTTTCCCTTGTGTTCATGTAAGGTGCACGTCAATTTTCTATTACTACTTACTGTTAGAACGTATTATGGGGGTATTCATTTGAGCAGGTTTCTTTTCGCGAAATCCTGCTCCATCAGGGCGCCGTCAAAAAAATTCTACTGAGCGTCGCCAATGCTATAACCTGCCATACATTCAAAACTTCATATTAGTTAACATACAAAATCTTTGCACTCACAATTTCATCTACAATATGAATTGTGGTTCAATAATTGGGATTACTTTATTTTGCTGGTCATAGCCGAGTGCGTGTGCAACCATTTCAATCCATGGCGTATTTTCTTCTTTACTTTCCAGAGAATTATCTGGAGTCTGGAACAATTAAAGTATTTTTAGTGAAAATGGAGGTGGACCACTGCACCACTGACTTGATATCCCGGGTGTGTGCGTGTCAAAATCCCTGAAGTGGTGCGGGCGACCAAGGACCCTGCGCACACAGTGCTTGCTGAAATCCACGCTTTCTTACACAACACACTCACAGACCACCCTCCCATCTGCTGAAGGAACCGGTTCCACGTTCTAGATCTGCTCTGGAACTGCAGGCCGATGGTTCTTTTTATCAGCAAGAAAGCATGGAGGGGAGAGAAATCGTTAGCCAGTCAATCATTTCAGTTCCAATTTACTACGACTCCTGAGAATCACAGACTCCCAATTAGATTTAGTTAGTTTATTACAAAGCCAAGAACAGCTGGACATACAAGCACCTCAAGATGAGGGTGTAGAAATACATAGGAACTAATACAAAGCCAAATCTACGAATGAAGTTAAGGCGGTGCAACATGCACAAGATAACCAATTTGAGAATCAGGACACAAAAGATGACTGAGCCAATATCGAGATTGCCCTTCATTGGGAGTTCATGGGAATAAAGTATTAGTCTGTCCCTACAGTAGCACTAGCGTGGCATCCGTATATAGCATTTCCCATGGCAAAATCTTTAAGGTGTCAGCGTGTGAAGCCTTCCTAAGAGGTCTCTTCACATCAGATGGGTCAAGTAGCATGAAGCTCGAGAGCTCGTTCTAAGATGTTCTCTCTCTCAAGGCAAGGCAGAAGTACCCGGACACTTTCTCTAACTGTGATACATCAATACCAAAGGTACTATCCCAAGATGCATTGCAACATCACACTGTCCAGTCAAGCCACCTCCTCGTAGGTGATTTTCCATTAGGCAGTGATGCTCCCAGGCCATGGCGAGATGACCTTGATTCCCAGGCTTGCTCCGATGAGAAAGTACAACAGTTCTCCATTATCAGTATCAATGCTCAATGTATCCTCTTCTCCCTAAGCCTAACTCTTAAAACAAAGACATTAATCTAGCTAACAAGGATGATTCTTCCACCTGCAACAGAAAGTGTGAAAGAACAAATCCAACATGCACATGAAATTCAACTATTAAATCTAATGCAAGAGCTTCCAGGGAAAATGCATTTCAGGCCTACAGAAATCGGCCAACATAAGAAATAGCACACAGGCCTTTCGAAATTACATATAAATGAAAACATTTTACTGAGCATTTCTATATTAACTCATTTCATAAGCCCATCAAATATGTTAATAATTCTCAGCAGCATACACAGTTTCTGCACGTTAATGCTTTCAACTAAACACATATGATTCAGTGTTAATTTCTTCAAGTTTATATGAAAATATCCCTAACTGTCCCATGTTAATACCACAAAGGAATATATGCGGGTGCGGACTACTCGTGATAATGATGCACCCCTACAAATGAAAGATGAAATTTGCGCCACATCAGGGGTGACCAAGGGCCCTGCGCATACAGTGCTTACTGAAATCCATGCTTTCTTACACAACACACTCACAGACCACACTCCCATCAGCCATATCCTTAACAGGTGTTTTGAAAAAGGAACACAAGCAAGTGTGGTGAGGTGCGCGCTGCAGTGTTTATGGCGGCTCGAGCGCCCTCGTGTGCAGTGAACGGTAGCCGGACCGCGGGGCTGCGTCAGACTTCTGAAACAGCTGTACACAGAAGCTGGCTCTGAGGTACGAGCGGGTCTCTGCGGGATCGAAAGGAATGTTAAAAGTATTTACATTTTACAAGCAATTGAGCTGAGTGTGAGACACTGACAGTTTTTTTTTTAGATTAGTAGGATGATTTATAATGCGTGACCCTTCTTAGTGAAAACACAGTCCCTCCACAGGACCAGGGATCAATTAGTACACTCGTTAAACGTTATCTTTGTGAAAGGAAACCTTTGCGAACCGGAGATAGGCGGCCCTATTCACTAAGCCATTTTCGCGAGCCTTGAACTTCTGAAAATGGCTGGATGAATCCGTAATGGAGGCCTGATTCACAGCATTTACTCCAACGTTTTTGCACGCCGTGATTGTACATAATTATGCAGCAGTAAACCTCAGTCAAGGACCGGGAGTGAGCAGATCAAGTTATGGTTTGGCTTTGTGTGGTTGTGGACACTCACAAAGTCGTGAGCTGCCTTGGGAGCACCACAAACGCCACACTGACCCTTTCCCATCCCGTCATCTGCACACTAACCCACTCCTCCTCTGGGGGTTTAGCCCTGCATAGCTGTACGCACTGGTGGCACCAGTGGTGGCATACACCATACACCTCCACAGGAGGAAATACTGTTAAGACCGCCAGGTATTCTTTTGTGGATTGCAAGTGTGTGTAAATTCAGACTTTTTTCCCATAAACTTGTGTTTACATTTGAAAATGGCTTTGCGACTCAATGGACAATATGTTGCAAAGACGTTCGGCAGTTGGCACGTGTTTGGCGTTCTTTGTTCGTAATCCCACGTGTTGAGGATTCGATATCATGTGTACTTTAGTTGGAAAATAGACTTAATCAGAAGCACGAGTCAGTGAATTAATTTCTCGCTGCTGAGATATGCAGTGATCTGCCGGTGGAGAATTCGACTCCCGTAACTCAGCCATCCCATTATTCGGATATCTGTAGGATGTGCAATAGTAACACGTGGCATATAAGACTCAGACTGTCAGAAGCGGTATAGGGTCAAATAAATAAAAATGTTATCAATGTCTTACCAACATGTGAAAGAATGTACTCCTTTGTGGCGCACTATTACTCGTTTATGGGTGTACACAAGCGTGACTGTACACTGGAGCTACATATGAAAGATGATTTCTCAATCAATAACTTTTTCTGTGCCAATATCGAGCTTTAAAGATTTGTTGGAGTGACATTCAGAGTGGCAGTCGCTGCTCTAGTGGCGCTTACTTTAAACAATGATTAAATGACCCGGGTCAAAGTAAAGTTTGAAGTCACACCCCTTGCTTTGGACTTTGTGTGAATTGTCGCCATGACCAATCTCTGATTTCCCCCTAAATTCGCCATGACGCCATTACGGCGCTGGTAATGAGGATTGGGCTGCCTTTTCTCTTTTATGGGAGCTAAATTACAGCTGTCCGAACAGCGAGCAGCTGGAAGTCCATTACCCATGCGGCTCCCTGCTGGCAGGGGTGGAAAGGACACAGCATGGGGGCGTGGCCTACAGGTTGGGAGGTGATTGGATGCGGCGAGTTGTCATTTTATCAATGAATGAGTTAGAACGCAGCTCCAGAAGGGCCTCGAGCGAGCTAGTAGTGGAAACAGCCACGCTGGAATGTAGATGTGATGAGAAACACATTGAATGTTTTGCTCTCTTCAAAAGGTGGCGTTAACTTGCTCATTGTAGGCAGCAAGCGGCATCCCAGAAATGTCAAATATGATAACAGAAAAGCATTTCAGTTCCCCCTGCTCCGCCAGCCTTCCACGTGCTTCATGGTGGTAACTGGCTGTGATACTGTTCTAAATGAGGGTGAAAGGGCGAGGAAACACGTGACGAAACGAGCTCCTAACTGGAAGGGGAAGGGTGAGCAATTTAAACCAGCATTGACAAAGCCAATAGTCTGTCCTTGGCAAGCTGATGGTTACATTGTGTTTAATTTTTACCTTAAACATATGCCACAAATATAAAAAGAAGAAAAAGCACATGCCCCCCCCCCCTAAATTTTGTACCCATATGCTTTCCAATAAAAAAATCCAAATTGAAAAAATAAGCATTATATATAATTTTAATAGAACAGTTCAGGTGCTTCCTAACCTGGAGGTTTCCATAGGAAAGATATAGAAGCACTTTCTAATTTTAAGGCACATGGCAGGAAATTATGACTTTTAGTGGCGCAACCAAAAGGTACTTTTGGCTTTGAATTAGTGTAGATTGACATAGTTTAAACACACAAAGATGACTAAAAAACATGATAAAATACATTGGCAAAGCAAAGTATTGGCCCACCAGCACTAGTTTTTAGGTGGATATGTACATACGATCAAGCAAAGGCATTACTGACAGTCCAAGAGAACCATGGCTGAAGTTGGCTGACCAATCGCTGCATCCTGGAAGCAACATGTAACAAGACCAACAGTCGTAGAGGGCTGACCTAAAGCCTGTCTATGAATATATATATATATATATATATATATATATATATATATATATATATATATATATATATATATATTCACTGAAAAAACCATAGGTTTTAGGGACAGTTATAGTTAGTTGGACATTGCACTCGTACAAAACCCGTGAAATTCCCCCGTTATAGTTAGTTCAGCTAACTATAACTCGCGCCCCGCAATGCACTGCTGATGACGTCACATATTACATCACTCATGACATGGTCAGTGACATCACTGATGACATCACTGATGACATCTCAAATGACATCACTGATGACATCATCCAGTGACTGTGTGTTTCTGTAAAGTTTAAATATGTTTAATATATATAGGGAAAGGCGTATTGAAGAATGAGTGGGTGTATAAGTGTCTGAATGGATGATTTAGTACGTGCGTGACTGACTCTACAAGTGAGTGATTAAACGTATCTTACTGAATGCATGGGTTAGTGACTAAACTGTGTGAATGTCTGTATCCGTCTGTTGGTGTGTAAGTGGATGCATGGATTTGCGAATAGCTACATGAGTGTCTATATGGGTTATTGATTGGTTCTATGAGTATCTGTATGGGTGCCTGAGTGTTTGTGTGGATGGGGTGTGTGCGACTGTGCATAGATGTGTCAGTGGGTGATTCACTGGGTGGATGGTTTCAAGAGTGCATCTGTGATAGACTGTATAGGTGGGTAAGTGTGTGTAAGAGTGTGTTAGTGAGTGAATGTATGTCCCAGTGGTACATGTGTGAGTAACTACATATGTGAAAGGCAGTATATATGTGTATTGGAGTATATAAATAGCTATAAGCGAGAGTGAATGATTGTGATAGTGGCTGTATGGATGAGTGTGTGCTTGTATCAGTGATTGTATAAGAGCGTAACAATGTGCTAGTATTTGTATGATTAAGTGAGCTGGTGTGTGTATAACTGTATAGGTGAGTAAATGGCAGTGTGTTTAATTATTTGCATGACTGACTAGGTGTGTGAGTACCTCTATGGATGAGTGGCGGTGTTTGAGTGTCTATATAGGAGTAAGAGTGCATATGATAGTCCTGTACTGAGTGACCATAAGTATGAGTGACTGTACGGGTGAGTGAGTGGATGTGTGTGTGTAGACCTAAGAATCAGTGAGTGGGTATGTAGTTATTGGTGTTGGAGTGTCTATGGTTTTGCGAATGGCACTCTGTAATTTAGATTGGGTGTATCAAAGGTTATATTAGGGTGTGAGGAGCTGCATCAGATTATCACGTGGATGATGTCATCAGTGATGTCATTTGAGATGTCATCAGTGATGTCATCAGTGATGTCACTGACCATGTCATGAGTGATGTAATATGTGACGTCATCAGCAGTGCATTGCGGGGCGCGAGTTATAGTTAGCTGAACTAACTATAACGGGGGAATTTCACGGGTTTTGTACGAGTGCAATGTCCAACTAACTATAACTGTCCCTAAAACCTATGGTTTTTTCAGTGAATTTCAAAGGTTTTTTAAATGCTAATTTCTAACTATAACGTGTCTGAAACCTATGGTTTTTTCAGTGAATTTCAAAGGTTTTTAAAATGCTAATTTGTAACTATAACGTGCCTGAAACCTACGGTTTTTTCAGTGAATTTCAAAGGTTTTTTAAATGACAATTTTTAAATGTATTAATTTTTATATTAATTTTTTTCATACTGATTTACTACATTTTTAGAAACAATTTCTTTTACATATTTTATTTTTTAAATTACATTGTAATTACATTATACATTACATTACAAAAAATACTTTCTCAGAATGAATTACTTTAGTTTAAATACTTTGCACATAGGCAATAGACTTTTAAGTACAGTAGTTACAGTTGTTGCAATGGGCAACACATTTTCAAACACAATGCAACATTCAGCTCAATGTGAATTTCTAGTTAAATGCAATTAGTTACTTTATGGATTACTTTTCTAACCACAGGACTGGATCCTAGATTCAGTCCTGGTACATCTCCTGTAAACAGTTGAGTAAAAGCGTTTTGGTTACAGTCGTGATTTTTAAGGAATATTATTGTATTTTAAAAGTTGACACTTAGAAACTTTTTCTCATAGAATCACCAATGTTATCCTATGGAAGGAAATTCACTTAGCAGGTAAAAACTGTTATCGTTACTTTTTCTTACTCAGTGTTGGATCCTGGATCCAGCACTGGTGCATCTCCTGTAAACAGTTGAAAGAATGCGTTTAAGTCATACAGGCGCTTTTTAAGGAATATTTGTAGTTTGTGAAAATCGACACTTTGAAACTTTTCTGCTGAAAACCAGACAATGGATTCCTATGGAAGAAAATATAAGTTACTGGTAAGTACGGTTAAAATTACTTTTCAGGACCAGTACTGGGCTGAAAGATTCAGCACTGAGGTCTCTCCTTATAACAGGTGAGTAAATCGGAATTCGTATTTCGGCTGATTTTAGAGGAATATTTGTATGTTTCAAAAATCAACACTTAGAAACTTTTTCAGCAAAAAGCAGGCAATGATATCCTATGGAAGGAAATTCAAGTTACTGGTAAGTACGGTTAAAATTACTTTTGAGGATCAGTACTGGGCTGAAAGATGCAGCACTGAGGTCTCTCCTGATAACAGATGAGTAAATCGGAATTCGTATTTCGGCTGATTTTAGATGAATATTTTAAAGTTCCAAAACTCCACACTTAGAAGAATTTCCAAGTGAAACCAGTCAATGTTAGCCTATGGAAGGAAATTCAAGTTACCGGTAAGTACGGTTAAAATTACTTTTCAGGACCAGTACTGGGCTGAAAGATACAGCACTGAGGTCTCTCCTGATAACAGGTGAGTAAATCGGAATTCATATTTCGGCTGATTTTAGATGAATATTTTAAAGTTCCAAAACTCCACACACAGAAGAATTTCCAAGTGAAACCAGTCAATGTTAGCCTATGGAAGGAAATTCAAGTTACCGGTAAGTACGGTTAAAATTACTTTTCAGGACCAGTACTGGGCTGAAAGATACAGCACTGAGGTCTCTCCTGATAACAGGTGAGTAAATCGGAATTCGTATTTCGGCTGATTTTAGAGGAATATTTTAAAGTTCCAAAACTCCACACACAGAAGAATTTCCAAGTGAAACCAGTCAATGTTAGCCTATGGAAGGAAATTCAAGTTACCGGTAAGTACGGTTAAAATTACTTTTCAGGACCAGTACTGGGCTGAAAGATACAGCACTGAGGTCTCTCCTGATAACAGGTGAGTAAATCGGAATTCGTATTTCGGCTGATTTTAGAGGAATATTTTAAAGTTCCAAAACTCCACACACAGAAGAATTTCCAAGTGAAACCAGTCAATGTTAGCCTATGAAGGAAATTCAAGTTACCGGTAAGTACGGTTAAAATTACTTTTGAGGATCAGTACTGGGCTGAAAGATGCAGCACTGAGGTCTCTCCTGATAACAGGTGAGTAAATCGGAATTCGTATTTCGGCTGATTTTAGAGGAATATTTTAAAGTTCCAAAACTCCACACTTAGAAGAATTTCCAAGTGAAACCAGTCAATGTTAGCCTATGGAAGGAAATTCAAGTTACTGGTAAGTACGGTTAAAATTACTTTTCAGGACCAGTACTGGGCTGAAAGATGCAGCACTGAGGTCTCTCCTGATAACAGGTGAGTAAATCAGAATTCGGATTTCGGCTGATTTTAGAGGAATATTTGTATGTTTCAAAAATCAACACTTAGAAACTTTTTCAGCAAAAGCAGGCAATGATATCCTATGGAAGGAAATTCAAGTTACTGGTAAGTACGGTTAAAATTACTTTTGAGGATCAGTACTGGGCTGAAAGATGCAGCACTGAGGTCTCTCCTGATAACAGGTGAGTAAATCGGAATTCGTATTTCGGCTGATTTTAGAGGAATATTTTAAAGTTCCAAAACTCCACACTTAGAAGAATTTTCAAGTGAAACCAGTCAATGTTAGCCTATGGAAGGAAATTCAAGTTACCGGTAAGTACGGTTAAAATTACTTTTCAGGATCAGTACTGGGCTGAAAGATGCAGCACTGAGGTCTCTCCTGATAACAGGTGAGTAAATCGGAGTTCGTATTTCGGCTGATTTTAGAGGAATATTTTAAAGTTCCAAAACTCCACACTTAGAAGAATTTCCAAGTGAAACCAGTCAATGTTAGCCTATGAAGGAAATTCAAGTTACCGGTAAGTACGGTTAAAATTACTTTTGAGGATCAGTACTGGGCTGAAAGATGCAGCACTGAGGTCTCTCCTGATAACAGGTGAGTAAATCGGAATTCGTATTTCGGCTGATTTTAGAGGAATATTTTAAAGTTCCAAAACTCCACACTTAGAAGAATTTCCAAGTGAAACCAGTCAATGTTAGCCTATGAAGGAAATTCAAGTTACCGGTAAGTACGGTTAAAATTACTTTTCAGGACCAGTACTGGGCTGAAAGATGCAGCACTGAGGTCTCTCCTGATAACAGGTGAGTAAATCGGAATTCGTATTTCGGCTGATTTTAGAGGAATATTTTAAAGTTCCAAAACTCCACACTTAGAAGAATTTCCAAGTGAAACCAGTCAATGTTAGCCTATGGAAGGAAATTCAAGTTACTGGTAAGTACGGTTAAAATTACTTTTCATGACCAGTACTGGGCTGAAAGATGCAGCACTGAGGTCTCTCCTGATAACAGGTGAGTAAATCAGAATTCGGATTTCGGCTGATTTTAGAGGAATATTTGTATGTTTCAAAAATCAACACTTAGAAACTTTTTCAGCAAAAAGCAGGCAATGTTAGCCTATGAAGGAAATTCAAGTTACCGGTAAGTACGGTTAAAATTACTTTTCAGGATCAGTACTGGGCTGAAAGATGCAGCACTGAGGTCTCTCCTGATAACAGGTGAGTAAATCGGAGTTCGTATTTCGGCTGATTTTAGAGGAATATTTTAAAGTTCCAAAACTCCACACTTAGAAGAATTTCCAAGTGAAACCAGTCAATGTTAGCCTATGAAGGAAATTCAAGTTACCGGTAAGTACGGTTAAAATTACTTTTGAGGATCAGTACTGGGCTGAAAGATGCAGCACTGAGGTCTCTCCTGATAACAGGTGAGTAAATCGGAATTCGTATTTCGGCTGATTTTAGAGGAATATTTTAAAGTTCCAAAACTCCACACTTAGAAGAATTTCCAAGTGAAACCAGTCAATGTTAGCCTATGAAGGAAATTCAAGTTACCGGTAAGTACGGTTAAAATTACTTTTCAGGACCAGTACTGGGCTGAAAGATGCAGCACTGAGGTCTCTCCTGATAGCAGGTGAGTAAATCGGAATTCGTATTTCGGCTGATTTTAGAGGAATATTTTAAAGTTCCAAAACTCCACACTTAGAAGAATTTCCAAGTGAAACCAGTCAATGTTAGCCTATGAAGGAAATTCAAGTTACCGGTAAGTACGGTTAAAATTACTTTTGAGGATCAGTACTGGGCTGAAAGATGCAGCACTGAGGTCTCTCCTGATAACAGGTGAGTAAATCGGAATTCGTATTTCGGCTGATTTTAGAGGAATATTTTAAAGTTCCAAAACTCCACACTTAGAAGAATTTCCAAGTGAAACCAGTCAATGTTAGCCTATGAAGGAAATTCAAGTTACCGGTAAGTACGGTTAAAATTACTTTTGAGGATCAGTACTGGGCTGAAAGATGCAGCACTGAGGTCTCTCCTGATAACAGGTGAGTAAATCGGAATTCGTATTTCGGCTGATTTTAGAGGAATATTTTAAAGTTCCAAAACTCCACACTTAGAAGAATTTCCAAGTGAAACCAGTCAATGTTAGCCTATGTAAGGAAATTCAAGTTACTGGTAAGTACGGTTAAAATTACTTTTCAGGACCAGTACTGGGCTGAAAGATGCAGCACTGAGGTCTCTCCTGATAACAGGTGAGTAAATCAGAATTCGTATTTCGGCTGATTTTAGAGGAATATTTGCACAATGGTGAAGGGAGGGGGCGGGACCTGAGGTGACATCTGTGCAAACGCGCCCCGTGGCGCGTTTTAAGTTGGGGGATTAAGTCCCCTTGAATCATGAGGGTCCCTACGGGCCAACTAGCCCACCAGGAACCTCCAGTATGCGCCAGGGGCTGCGTTGCAGAGACATGTACAGAGGCCACACCCCTTTACACCTCTCTGCAACGCAGCTCTGTGGCGCTTTCTGGACGTACCTGTTGGGCTAGTTGGCCCCCAGGGACCCTCAGGATTGAAGAGGATTTAATTCCCCATCTTAAAACGCGCCACGGGGCCTGTTTGCACACATGTCACCTGAAGCCCCGCCCCTCCCTTCACCACTGTGCTAAACGCGCCCGTGGCGCGTTTTAAGTCGGGGGATTAACTCCCCTTGAATCCTGAGGGTCCCTGGGGTGCAACTAGCCCACCATATACCTCCAAAAGCGCCATAGAGCTGCGTTGCAGAGAGGTGTAAAGGGGCGTGGCCTCTGTACACCTCTCTGCAAGGCAGCCCCCTGGCGCATACTGGAGGTTCCTGGTGGGCAAGTTGGCCCCAGGGACCCCAGTATTCAAGGGGAATTCGTTCCCCTCTGCAAACGCGCCAGGGGGCGCGTTTGCAGAGTGGTGAAGGATGGGGGCGGGGACTACGGGCCCGATCGTTTTTTTTTTTTCCTTCCTGAAGGGGGCTGTGTGGCCCCCTTCGTTTTTCCTATTTTTAGGCCCTGGGGACCCCATCCCCCAGGGCCTTACCCTTTTTTTAAATTAAAATAAAAAAACGGGAAGGGGGCCGCGTGGCCCCCTTCCCTGGGCCTGTATTGGCCCCGGGACCCCATCCCCGGGGCATGGCCTCTTTTTTTTTATTTGGAGGGGGGCTGCGTGGCCCCCCTCCTCAGGCCATTTAAGGCCCCGGGGACCCCATCCCCGGGGCCGGCCTTGCACTTTTTTCCTTTTTTTCCTTTGGGGAGGGGGCTGCGTGGCCCCCTCCGTGGCCACTTATGGCCCCGGGGACCCCATCCCCCGGGGCATGGCCTCTCGTTGGGGACTGTGGGGGTCCCCAAGCCCCCACAGTCCCGCCGGCTCCCCGTGTCCTACGGGAGCTGGCATTGCTTTTACACATGGGGAGCTGCTAAGATGCAGCTCCCCATGTGGAAAGCAATCAGCTTTGGATATTGGAAGAGAGCAGGTTTCCTGCC
The DNA here is from genome assembly GCA_963921515.1 of Calotriton arnoldi. NCBI lineage: Eukaryota > Metazoa > Chordata > Amphibia > Caudata > Salamandridae > Calotriton > Calotriton arnoldi. The sequence goes on along the minus strand of CAWUFW010000493.1, from coordinate 497,878 downwards.
TCTCTTCCAATATCCAAAGCAGTTTGCAATGACAGGACGGGAGCCGCGAGGCTCCCGTCCTGTCATTGCAAACAGCAGTGTCCCGGGGGTAGGCACCCCGGGACACTGCAGGAGCCGGCCCTGGGGGTGGCGGTCCCCAGGGCCACCACAGGCTCCAGGAGGGGGCCGCGCGGCCCCCTCCCTACATTTTGAAAGCCCCGGGAGGTGGTGGTCCCCGGGGCTTGGGGGTCCAAAACGGACCCCCATTTTAATTTTTCTTAGTGCCCCGGGGAGGTGGTGGTCCCCGGGGCATGTGGGAGGCTGGAGCCCCCCACACAGGTTTTTAATTTAAAAAAGAAGCCCCGGGAGGTGGTGGTCCCCGGGGCTGCGGAGGGCTCAGAGCCCTCCCACACCATTATACATAAAGCCCCGGGGGTGGTGGTCCCCGGGGCTTGGGGGGCCTTAGAGGCCCCCACACATAAAATTAACCCCCCAGCATGCCCCTGGGACTTGGCCCACCCGGGGGCCATTAACATCGAAGCGCGGGAGACCGCGCTTCGATTTGTACGGCAGGATTCGCGCTCCCTGAGCGCATCCTGCCGATTAAAAAATTGTTTTTTTGCCCAGGGGGTCCTTGTGGGACCCCCTGAGCAGACCTAGGGGGTCAGGGTGTTTCTACCCTGCCCCCTTTGTGCGCTTTGCGCACTTGTTTCTGTCCCTCGGTTCTACCGAGGGACAAAATGGCTGCCAACTCTTCCTGATTTGGAGTGTTGACAGCCAATTAACATAAAGCTCGTGCTCGGGAGGATCCGCGGCCCTAGATATATCTATCTTTTTACTTTTGATTTTCTCAGCAACTACTGAACGGATTTACACCATTTAACAAAAGGGTTCTTTCTGAACCAAGAACTACCTCTTTGCCAAATTTGGTGTAATTCCGTTCAGCAGTTCGGGCTGTAGCCGTGTCTAAAGTTTCCTATGGAAAATTGCATGGGGAAAACGCGTTTTGGGACCCCCCTTTTTCTCGGCCCCCGCTTGACGAATCCCCCGAGACTTTCAGGGTAGGAGCGGACCGGAGCGCCCCACAAAGTTTGAAAATTTTGCGAAGTTACGTCAACCGGCAAGAGAGTTATTTCAAATAGAATGTCGCGGATTTCCTATGGATAATAGGTTGTAACTATAACTATCTACTGGCGACCGCCAGTAGATAATATATATATATATATATATATATATATATATCAATCCACCGTACTTCCACCTCCGCCGCACCTCGCGCCTCGGGTGCCACTCGTGCGGTGGTGAGCTGCAACATTAATCATACAAACAGCGTCTCGCTGTTGCGTAACAGAGTATGAGTGCACTCCCGGGTCTTTTAGAAAATTATACATTTATTGACAGACAGCCAGCACTGACAGACGCGTCTGTTACGCAACAGCGAGACGCCGTTTGTATGATATATATATATATATATATATATGTATATATATATATATATATATATTCACTGAAAAAACCATAGGTTTCAGGCACGTTATAGTTAGAAATTAGCATTTAAAAAACCATAGAAATTAACTGAAAAAACCATAGGTTTCAGGAACGTTATAGTTAGTTGGACATTTCACTCGTACAAAACCATAGAAATTCCGGCGTTATAGTTAGTTCAGCTACCTATAACTCGCGCCCCGCAATGCACTGCTGATGACATCACATATTACATCATTCATGACATGGTCAGTGACATCACTGATGACATCACTGATGACATCTCAAATGACATCACTGATGACATCATCCAGTGACTGTGTGTTTCTGTAAAGTTTAATTTTGTTTTATATATATGCCAAGCTGTATTGAGGAATGAGTGGGTGTATAAGTGTCTGTATGGAGGATTTAGTAGGTACGTGACTGACTGTATAAGTGAATGATTAAATGTGTCTTACTGAATGCATGGGTTAGTGACTAAACTGTGTGAAAGTCTGTATCAGTCTATCTGTTGTTGTGTAAGCTGCTGCATGGGTTGGTGAGTAGCTGCATGAGTGTCTATATGGGTTATTGATTGCTTGCCTGAGTATTTGTATGGCTGCCTGAGTGTGTGTGTCGGTGGGTGGGAGGTGTGTGACTCTGTGCATAGATGTGTGAGTGGTTGATTCACTGGGTGTATGGGTTCAAGAGTGCATGTGGAAACAGCTGTATGGGTGGGTGAGTGTGTGTATGGGTGTGTTGGTGAGTGAATGGATGTCTCAGTGGTACATGTGCAAGTAGCTACATATGTAAAAGGCAGTATATGTGAGTGATGGTGTATATAAATAACTATATGTGAGAGTCAGTAATTGGGAGAGTGGCTGCATGGATGAGTGTGTATTTGTATCAGTGATTCTATAAGAGAGTAATTATGTGTTAGTATCTGTATGAATAAGTGAGGTTGTGTCTGTATAACTGTATAGGTGAGTAAATGGAAGTATGATTGATTCTTTGCATGACTGACTAAGTGTGTGAGTAACTCTGGATATGTGGCAGTGTGTGAGTGTCTGTATAGGTCTATGAGTGCATATGATAGTGTTGTATTGATGAGTGACTGCATGTATGAGTGACTGTATGGGTGAATGAGTGGATGTGTGTGTAGACCTAGGAATCAGTCAGTGTGTATTTAGTAACTGGTATTGATGTGTCTATTTTTCGAAAATGGTAGTCTGTATTTTAGAGTGGGTGTATCAAAGGTTATATTCAGGTGTGAGGAGGTGCATCAGATTTTCACGTGGATGATGTCATCAGTGATGTCATTTGAGATGTCATCAGTGATGTCATCAGTGATGTCACTGACTGTTAGAAATGGGATCTCTAGTTGGCAAGGGCTTGCACCTTTGTCCAAGTAGGGACCCTTCTTCATAGTCAGGGTAAGGGTGTTACACTCGTGAAGTAACCCCTGCTCACCCTCGTGGTAGCTTGGCACGAGCAGTCAGGCTTAATTCAGAGGCAGTGTGTAAAGCATTTGCACATAACCAACAGTAATACAGTGTAAGCACTACAAACGGACACCACACCAGTTTAGAAAAATAACCAATTTTTATATACTCAAGACAAGACCAATTACGACAAAAATCCACAATACTATACTTTAAAAATGAATACTTGATAAGGTAACTTCTTCTTTGCAGGAATAGTTCAAAAACAAAGTTCGTACGAGTCGGTAGCTCCGTCCGAGCCTACCGCGATGCTGAAAACCACAGAGTCTAACAGTTCCAGCCGACCGCGTCGATACGGGCCAGCAGAGTCGTACACAGACTCGGTCACAGTACCTTTCTCGTTGTGGCTGGTACGGAGTGTACGAGCCGGTCGGCGTTCGTCGCGGTTGCGGTGCAAGACGGAGCGATGCAAGGTGCGGTGTCCCTCGATGCGGTGCAGGCAGCGGCTCGATGAGCGTCGTGCAGACGGAGTCGGTGAGTCCAAGGCGTGCGATGCAGGGTGAGACGATGCTCGATGCGGTGCTGACAGGTTGCGATGCAGGCGACCAAGCCGGAGTGCGGGAGCTGGCGTCGGACAGCGGTGCGAGTTGGAGCGGTGCGTCGCAGACGTGCGAGCGGTGCCCCAAATGCGATGCGGTCACGACTCTTGAGCCAGTTGCAGCGTCCGCGTCGGTCGGGTCCGGCTGGTTCAGTGAAGCGATGCGATGCGAACTGCGGTGCCCACAGGTCACGGTGCAAGCAGCGGCTCGATGTGGACGCGTCGGACGTCGCCTACGGTGAGACCAGGGTTGCGATGCGAAGCGGGGCGATGCGGTCTGCGGTGCAAACAGGTCACCGGCCAGGGATGGATTCGGTTGACGGAGTCGGTTGCGGTTCCCTTCCTCTGTGGCAACTGAAACAGCGTTCCAGTAGCGGTACCCAGAGGCTTGTGAAGTCTTTGCAGTCCCTGAGACTTCTTAACAAGAGGCCAGCTCGGTTCCAGGCCCTTGGAGATACTCAGCACAAGTTTGTAGAAAGTTCAGTCCAGTCCTTTCACTGCCCAAGACAGAAGCAGCAACTGCAGGCCAACCCAACAAAGCAACAACACAGCAAAGGGGCAGTACTCCTCCTGGCAGCTCTTCCAGCTCTTCGTCTTGGCAGGTTCCTTGATTCCAGCGAGATCTAAATTCATGGGGTCAGGGCCCCCATATTTATATCCCAAATTCCTTTGTTCTCTGAAGGCAGAGAGGCCTTTGCCTAGTCCAAACCAGTTCTGGAGCACTTTGTTGACAAGTCTCCGTCCCTTCTTTCAGAGGAGTAGGCCAGGGACATCAGACGCACCACAGGAGGTGGAGCCAGCATTGTGGAGGGAAGGCACTGTCCTATTCAGGGCCCAGGTGCAACTCCTCCCACCCATCTACATGTAGATCTTGCTATTCAGCCCTGTGCTGACTCACCCTGTCTCCTGGCATCCCCTAGCCCCTGTCACTCACACTCCAGACAAGGAATACACAACCTCGCAGAGGCAGGCTTGGATGGTTAGACAAGAAAATACCCACTTTCTAAAAGTGGTATTTTCAAACACAGAATGTTAAAACCAACTTCACTAAAAGCTGCATTTTATCATTCTGAGTCCAGGCATACTAAACTCGAATTTCTACCATGTTCCCGGGGTCAGTTAGGATTATAAGCTGTAATAATCAAAACTGCCCGTTCTGGCCTATGGGGAACAGGTCGCCTTGCAATAGTGAAAAACGAACTAGGCTGTAATTCACTATCAGGACATGCCACACACACCAGGGCATGTCCTACCTTTCGCATACAACGCACCCTGCCCACAGGGGTACCTTGGGCCTACCTTAGGGGTGACTAACATGTAGAAAAGGGAAGGTTTAGGGACTTGCAAGTGTGCGCACTTGCCAGAGTCGACATGGCAGCCCCAGGCTGCGCACAGGCTCTGCGATGGCAGGCCCGAGTTACACTTTACGGGCTGTTTGCGTGGGTGGCACAATCCAGTGCTGCAGCCCACCAACAGCATTTGGTCTATAGGCCCTGGCACTCGCAGTGCACTTTACAAGGGACTGACACATAAACCAAATAGGCCAATCATGGAAACACCAATTCGTAACACATTTTATACAGGAGCACTTGCACTTTTCCACTGGACAGCAGTGAGGAAAGTGCGCAGAATCATTACACCAGCAAAAACAGAGTCAAAACCGGGAGGTCAGAAAGCAAAAAGTCAGGGAAACACGCCAAAAGATGCCAAGTCTAACACATGTCCCCTCCAGCTGAAAGTAGGGAGAACTACCCAACCCCATTGGAGTTCTCTTCACTAAGGCGGAAGAACCTGGACAGACCATCTGCGTTGGCGTGTTCTGTACCAGGACGGTGTTCCACCGTAAAGTCCATTCCCTGTAGGAGATGGACCACCTCAGCAGTTTTGGATTCTCACCCCTCATTTGCATCAACCATCTGAGGGGCCTGTGGTCTGTCTGAACCCGGAAGTGAGTCCCAAACAGGTATGGTCTCAACTTCTTCAGCGCCCAGACCACAGCAAAAGCTTCCCTTTCTATGGCACTCCACCTCTGTTCCCTGGGGAGTAGTCTCCTGCTAAGGAAGACTACAGGCTGATCCAGGCCCTCTTCGTTCAGTTGTGAGAGCACTGCTCCCACACCATGCTCTGAAGCGTCAGTCTGCACGACAAATTCCTTGGAGAAGTCAGGTGCCTTGAGCACAGGCGCCGTGCACATGGCTGCCTTCAGGGCATCAAAAGCTTTCTGGCAGGACTCAGTCCAGATCACTTTCCTGGGCTGCTTCTTAGAAGTCAGCTCTGTTAAGGGGGCAACGATGGTGCCATAGCCCTTAACAAATCTCCTATAGTAGCCGGTGAGACCTAAGAAGGCTCTCACCTCTGTCTGGAGTCTTGGGGGCTCCCAAGCCAGAATGGTGTCAATCTTGGGTTGTAGGGGCGCCACCTGGCCGCTTCCTACCTGGTGTCCCAAGTACACCACAGAACCCTGCCCGATCTGGCACTTACTGGCCTTGATCGTGAGGCCTGCACCTTGCAGAGCCCTCAACACTTTCTCAAGGTGCTGTAAATGTTCTTCCCAGCTGGAACTGAACACAGCAATGTCATCCAGGTAGGCGGCACTGAAATCCTCCAGCCCAGCCAACACCTGATTGACCAACCTCTGAAAGGTGGCAGGGGCATTCTTCAACCCAAAGGGCATCACCCGGAATTGGTAATGACCTTCTGGGGTTGAGAATGCTGATCTCTCCTTGGCCCCATCGGTTAAGGCAATCTGCCAGTACCCAGACGTCAAATCAAACGTGCTGAGGAACCGGGCAGCTCCCAACCGATCAATGAGCTCATCAGCTCTGGGGATGGGGTGCGCGTCAGTCCTGGTGACGGCATTGAGCCCACGGTAGTCCACACAAAACCGGAGTTCTGGTGTGGCACCGGGCGCAGCAGCCTTTGGGACCAAGACCACTGGGCTGGCCCAAGGACTGTGGGAGGGCTCAATCACCCCTAACGCCAGCATCTTAGAGACCTCCTCCTTGATGCTGGCTCTGACCCGGTCAGTCAACCTGTAAATCTTGTGCTTCACAGGAGGGCTGTCACCAGTGTCCACGTCATGGGTACACCAGTGAGTAACACCGGGGGTCAGAGAGAACAGTGGGGCGAACTGTCCCAACAACTGGCGACAGTCCCCCTGCTGCTCCTGAGTCAGAGTAGGGGAGAGGATCACACCCTCTACTGACCCATCATGCTCCTTGGTAGACAGGAGGTCAGGGAGAGGCTCACTCTCCTCTTCCACCCCATCATCTGTCGCCAAGAGCATACTCACTTCGGACCTCTCGAAGTGGGGCTTGAGGCGGTTCACGTGAAGGACCCTCAAAGGGTTCCTTGGAGCCTGCAAATCCACCAGGTAGGTGACGTCACTTTTGCGCTCCACCACCTCATATGGCCCAGTCCACTTGTCCTGCAAGGCACAAGGTGCCACTGGGGCCATTACCCACACTTTTTGCCCAGGTTGAAATTCGACCAGAGTGGCATTCTGGTCATACCATCTTTTCATTTCTTCCTGGCTTGCTTCTAGGTTCGCCTGAGCGAGTTTCCTGAAGCGGGCAGTTTGGTTTCTAAAGGCCAGCATGTAGCTAAATACATCCTGGGGAGTTTTCCTGGGAGCCGCCTCCCAGCCTTCCTTTACCAAACTCAGAGGTCATCTGACAGGGTGGCCATACAGGAGCTCAAAGGGGCTGTACCCAAGAGACTTCTGAGGCACCTCCCTGTATGCAAAGAGTAGGCATGGCAAGAGGAAGTCCCACTTACGCCTCATGGGTTCTGTTAGACCCTTGATCATGCCTTTCAAGGTCTGGTTGAATCTCTCCACCAGACCGTTTCCTTGTGGGTGGTAAGGAGTGGTGAACTTGTAGGTTACACCACACTCCTTCCACAGGGATGTCATATACTTGGATATGAAATTGGTCCCCCTATCAGAAACCACCTCTCTGGGGAATCCCACACGGGAAAAGATCCCCATTAACGCCCGGCCCACCACTGGCGCCGTCGTTGTCCTGAGAGGGATTGCCCCCGGGTACCGGGTGGCATGGTCCACCAAGACCAGGATGTACCTGTTGCCCATGGCTGTCTTGGGATCCAGTGGCCCCACAATATCCATCCCTACCCTTTCAAAGGGTGTACCAACAACAGGAAAAGGTTGGAGAGGAGCTTTGACCTTCCTCCCACTCTTACCACTTGCCTGGCAAGTTTGGCAAGACCTACAGTGTGCATCTGACTGCCTTCGCATTTGGGGCCAAAAGAAGTGGGTGACAAGCCTGTCAAAGGTCTTGTCCTGCCCCAAATGTCCTGCCAAAGGCACGTCATGAGCCAGACCCAGTAGGAAGGTTCTGAAGCGCTGGGGTACCACCAGCACACGGGCTGACCCAGGCTCAGCAACCTTAGGCTCACTGTATAGGAGACCACTCTCCCAGTAGATCAGATGTGACCCGGACTGATTACCAGCTGCCTGGTCTGCAGCCTGCTGCCGCAGACCCTCCAGAGTAGGGCACTCGTTCTGCTCCCTGCAGAACTCCTCCCTGGTGGGACCCCCTTCTTGCTGCCAATGGGTCAGCTCAGAGATGTCTCCCAGTTCGGCTACCTGCTCCACTGTAGGCACCGGGGCGTCCCCCTTGAGGTCCGCCTCCTCCCGGTCCGTGGGAACCTCGGGGGCCGGTTTCCCGCGCACCCTGCCCTTTCTCTTGGCAGGGACTTGGGCCACTGTTCCAGGCTCCAAGTCCTCTTGATCACCCTTTCTGGCTGCCATTGACCGAGTAGACACGCATGCCCACTCTGGCAACCCAAGCATCTCCAAGTGAGACCTGAGCTCAACCTCCTTCCATAAGGACTGCTCCAGGTCGTTTCCTAGCAGACAATCTACAGGCATGGTAGGGCTCACAACCACCCTCAAGGGACCTGAGACCCCCCCACTCAAAGGGAACCTGCGCCACCATACATTGGCGCTCTGAGTTGTCTACAGCAACTACTTGGTGGAATGCTCCGGGGACTACTTGCTTCTCAGACACCAGGTGACACCGGACTGAGGTCACACTGGCTCCAGTATCTCTGAGAGCCTCTACCCTGTTCCCATTGATGGTCACCCAGGTGCTATATTTCTTTGTGTTAGGGGGCACCTGGTTTCCTGGGACCATCTCACTGTCCCCTAGTGAGACAAGGGTCATTTCTGCGGGATCCCCACCCTCCTGTGGGCACCCCTCCTCCCCAAGCGCTACACTAGCCAACACTTTGGACTGTCCACCGGTGGGTGGCTGTGTCCCCTTTGGGCACTTGGGGTCCCCCTTAAAGTGACCTACCTGGTCACATGCATAACACTTGCGGGGGCCGGTCTCAACAGGCTTCCCTGTAGAGACCCCTTCTTATCACCGGGGAGCTGGGAACCTTTACCCTGGGTACTAGTTTGGGGACCTTTAGAGAACTCCTGTGCTTTACCCTTGTCCCCCCCACCTTTCTGCTGGGGACCCTGCCCACCTTTGGCTGAGTCTCCCCCAAACGCTTTCTTGTGGACCCTGGTACTCACCCAGCGGTCCGCCTCCATAGCAAGCTTCCTGGGGTCAGTTAGCTTACTATCCACTAGGTGCTGGCGCAGATCTGCAAAACATAGACTAGACAAGTGCTCCCATGCAATCAAGTTGTAAAGCCCCTGAAAATCTGTTACACTACTGCCCTTTTCCCAACCATCCAGCGACCTGCAGAACACATCCACACATTCCAACCAAGTGTTGGCATCAGACTTCTTACTGGACCTGAACTGATCCCTGTACTTTTCAGGAGTAAGACCATACTTTGTGAGAAGGGCATCCTTCATGTCAGCATAGGTGAGGTGATACCCTTACCCAAAGCTATCAGAGCATCCCTTGCTTCTTCAGGGAAAAGTGGCCACAATCCTGCTCCCCAATTCTCCTCAGGGACCCCATTCATGTGTATGGCTGCCTCATAACCCTGGAACCACCTTTGTATGTCATCCCCCTTCTTGAACTCCTTGCCTACATTCTTGGGAATGTGCACAATCCTGTCTGCCTTTCTGGACGAATTGCTGCCACCATCTGAGCCTGACTTACTCCTAAGTTCTAGCTCCTTCAGTTCTCTCTCATGCTCTAAGAGCATCTTCCTCTCCTCTATGGCCAATCTCTTCTCCTCCCGCTCACTCTCCAGCCTGAGCTTCTGCAGCTCAAACTGCCTTGCCTCCCGCCTGTCCTCCAGCTCCTCTGGGGACAGACTGCTGCTGCCTGACCTGGCGGGTTCCCCCTACCCAAAAGCAAATCCACCCTGGAAATAGGCTCCTCCACCTCCTCACTGAGATTACCAGGCTGCCCACTGGCATGTCTGGCTGCTACCCAGGCCCTCAGTGCCTTCTGTAGCTCCTCCTTCCTTGTGAGGCCTTTAATTTGGACTTTCAGGTTTTTACAAATTGCTCGTAGTTCCTTTACGGCGTAGGTTTCCAACCTATCCTCCTCAAAGATAATTTCCAGAGATGCAACGGATGATGCAGCTGTGTCAGGCATGACAAAAGTAGTGAGTTGAAACCTGGCAAGATCAAAAATAGGCCAAAAGAAAAAGAACCAGTATGTGGTACGTAATGGTCATGCGATATGGTAGTAGTGCACACCAATCACTGTAAGTCAAGTGCAAACACAAGTCCTATCCTCACCGCTGACAACCAATGTTAGAAATGGGATCTCTAGTTGGCAAGGGCTTGCACCTTTGTCCAAGTAGGGACCCTTCTTCCTAGTCAGGGTAAGGGTGTTACACTCGTGAAGTAACCCCTGCTCACCCTCGTGGTAGCTTGGCACGAGCAGTCAGGCTTAATTCAGAGGCAGTGTGTAAAGCATTTGCACATAACCAACAGTAATACAGTGTAAGCACTACAAACGGACACCACACCAGTTTAGAAAAATAACCAATTTTTATATACTCAAGACAAGACCAATTACGACAAAAATCCACAATACTATACTTTAAAAATGAATACTTGATGAGGTAACTTCTTCTTTGCAGGAATAGTTCAAAAACAAAGTTCGTACGAGTCGGTAGCTCCGTCCGAGCCTACCGCAATGCTGAAAACCACAGAGTCTAACAGTTCCAGCCGACCGCGTCGATACGGGCCAGCAGAGTCGTGCACAGACTCGGTCACAGTACCTTTCTCGTTGTGGCTGGTACGGAGTGTACGAGCTGGTCGGCGTTCGTCGCGGTTGCGGTGCAAGACGGAGCGATGCAAGGTGCGGTGTCCCTCGATGCGGTGCAGGCAGCGGCTCGATGAGCGTCGTGCAGACGGAGTCGGTGAGTCCAAGGCGTGCGATGCAGGGTGAGACGATGCTCGATGCGGTGCTGACAGGTTGCGATGCAGGCGACCAAGCCGGAGTGCGGGAGCTGGCGTCGGACAGCGGTGCGAGTCGGAGCGGTGTGTCGCAGACGTGCGAGCGGTGACCCAAATGCGATGCGGTCACGACTCTTGAGCCAGTTGCAGCGTCCGCGTCGGTCAGGTCCGGCTGGTTCAGTGAAGCGATGCGATGCGAACTGCGGTGCCCACAGGTCACGGTGCAAGCAGCGGCTCGATGTGGACGGCGTCGGATGTCGCCTACGGTGAGACCAGGGTTGCGATGCGAAGCGGGGCGATGCGGTCTGCGGTGCAAACAGGTCACCGGCCAGGGATGGATTCGGTTGACGGAGTCGGTTGCGGTTCCCTTTCTCGGTGGCAACTGAAACAGCGTTCCAGTAGCGGTACCCAGAGGCTTGTGAAGTCTTTGTAGTCCCTGAGACTTCTTAACAGGAGGCCAGCTCGGTTCCAGGCCCTTGGAGATACTCAGCACAAGTTTGTAGAAAGTTCAGTCCAGTCCTTTCACTGCCCAAGACAGAAGCAGCAACTGCAGGCCAACCCAACAAAGCAACAACACAGCAAAGGGGCAGTACTCCTCCTGGCAGCTCTTCCAGCTCTTCGTCTTGGCAGGTTCCTTGATTCCAGCGAGATCTAAATTCATGGGGTCAGGGCCCCAATATTTATATCCCAAATTCCTTTGTTCTCTGAAGGCAGAGAGGCCTTTGCCTAGTCCAAACCAGTTCTGGAGCACTTTGTTGACAAGTCTCCGTCCCTTCTTTCAGAGAGTAGGCCAGGGACATCAGACGCATCACAGGAGGTGGAGCCAGCATTGTGGAGGGAAGGCACTGTCCTATTCAGGGCCCAGGTGCAACTCCTCCCACCCATCTACATGTAGATCTTGCTATTCAGCCCTGTGCTGACTCACCCTGTCTCCTGGCATCCCCCAGCCCCTGTCACTCACACTCCAGACAAGGAATACACAACCTCGCAGAGGCAGGCTTGGATGGTTAGACAAGAAAATACCCACTTTCTAAAAGTGGTATTTTCAAACACAGAATGTTAAAACCAACTTCACTAAAAGCTGCATTTTATCATTCTGAGTCCAGGCATACTAAACTCGAATTTCTACCATGTTCCCGGGGTCAGTTAGGATTATAAGCTGTAATAATCAAAACTGCCCGTCCTGGCCTATGGGGAACAGGTCGCCTTGCAATAGTGAAAAACGAACTAGGCTGTAATTCACTATCAGGACATGCCACACACACCAGGGCATGTCCTACCTTTCGCATACAACGCACCCTGCCCACAGGGGTACCTTGGGCCTTCCTTAGGGGTGACTAACATGTAGAAAAGGGAAGGTTTAGGGACTTGCAAGTGTGCGCACTTGCCAAGTCGACATGGCAGCCCCAGGCTGCGCACAGGCTCTGCGATGGCAGGCCCGAGTTACACTTTACGGGCTGTTTGCGTGGGTGGCACAATCCAGTGCTGCAGCCCACCAACAGCATTTGGTCTATAGGCCCTGGCACTCGCAGTGCACTTTACAAGGGACTGACACATAAACCAAATAGGCCAATCATGGAAACACCAATCCGTAACACATTTTATACAGGAGCACTTGCACTTTCCCACTGGACAGCAGTGAGGAAAGTGCGCAGAATCATTACACCAGCAAAAACAGAGTCAAAACCGGGCGGTCAGAAAGCAAAAAGTCAGGGGAAACACGCCAAAAGATGCCAAGTCTAACACTGACCATGTCATGAATGATGTAATATGTGACGTCATCAGCAGTGCATTGCGGGGGCGTGAGTTATAGTTAGCTGAACTAACTATAACGCCGGAATTTCTATGGTTTTGTACGAGTGAAATGTCCAACTAACTATAACGTTCCTGAAACCTATGGTTTTTTCAGTTAATTTCTATGGTTTTTTAAATGCTAATTTCTAACTATAACGTGCCTGAAACCTATGGTTTTTTCAGTGAATTTCTATGGTTTTTTAAAATGCTAATTTCTAACTATAACGTGCCTGAAACCTATGGTTTTTCCAGTGAATTTCAAAGGTTTTTTAAATGAAAATTTGTAAGTCTAATGTACCTCAATCCTATGGTTTTTTATTTTCTATATATATATATATATATACATATATATATATTTTAAAAAACTGTGAATAATTTTTAGTTAGGAAAACTATATTCATTCTTTTTTTTTTTTTAAATATTATACAGAAGTCGCGCACCCTTCGCGCACCCTACACGATGGCTGCGCGCATTCCGGTAGCCATTTTGAAAAGTTGCGCTGGGGTCGCGACTTCGGCGTAATTTGTAAAGTATGAAATATCTTTAAATTAATTATAAATAAAAGTTTTCCTTTAAGTGTTTGTCTAAATTTATTAATAAAAGTATTTTTAAAGTATTATTTTCAATATAATTTCGACTAAAAATAATTCGATTATTATTGGATTCGGAGGTTAGGAGGGATGGCCAATTTGCTCGATCTGTTTTGCAAGATTTTTTGGTCTAGTCAGGTGGACACCCTCCTCCGGGTGCGGTACGGCTTGAGGATTCTATTCAAAAGGTGAGGAATCAACAGGCAGAAGCATCCATCAGAAGAGCAAGTTACTTACCTTCGGTAACGCTTTTTCTGATGGATACAGTATCTGCCTGTGGATTCCTCACTGTCCCACCCGCCTCCCCATTGTCCACCTGTTTCTACCAAAAAGATGCTTTTACTGTTTGGCATGAATGTTTTTAATATGTCTTAATCATGCTTATGTTTTAATAGTGAGAAATGCTTGATCTGTTGCTATTTCTTTATGGCTTTATTGGTTATGCATTTGTGTATATATATATATATATAAATATATATATATATATATATATATTTATATATATATATATATTCACTGAAAAAACCATAGGTTTTAGGGACAGTTATAGTTACTTGGACATTGCACTCGTACAAAACCCGTGAAATTCCCCCGTTATAGTTAGTTCAGCTAACTATAACTCGCGCCCCGCAATGCACTGCTGATGACGTCACATATTACATCACTCATGACATGGTCAGTGACATCACTGATGACATCACTGATGACATCTCAAATGACATCACTGATGACATCATCCAGTGACTGTGTGTTTCTGTAAAGTTTAAATATTTTTAAAATATATAGGAAAAGACGTATTGAAGAATGAGTGGGTGTCTAAGTGTCTGTATGGATGATTTAGTAGGTGCGTGACTGACTCTATAAGTGAGTGATTTAACGTATCTTACTGAATGCATGGGTTAGTGACTAAACTGGGTGTATGTCTGTATCCGTCTGTCTGTTGCTGTGTAAGTGGCTGCATGTGTTTGTGAATAGCTAAATGATTTTCTATATGAGTTATTGAATGCTTGTCTGAGTATCTGTATGGGTGCCTGAGTGTTTGTGTGGGAGGGGTGTGTGCAACTCTGTGCATAGATGTGTGAGTGGGTGATTCACTGGGTGGATGGTTTCAAGAGTGCATCTGTGATAGACTGTATGGGTGGGTAAGTGTGTGTAAGAGTGTGTTAGTGAGTGAATGTATGTCCCAGTGGTACATGTGTGAGTAACTACATATGTGAAAGGCAGTATATATGTGTGTTGGAGTATATAAATAGCTATAAGCAAGAGTGAGTGATTGTGATAGTGGCTGTATGGATGATTGTGTGCTTGTATCAGTGATTGTATAAGAGCGTAACAATGTGCTACTATTTGTATGAGTAAGTGAGCTGGTGTGTGTATAACTGTATAGGTGAGTAAATGGCAGTGTGTTTAATTATTTGCATGACTGACTAGGTGTGTGAGTATCTCTATGGATGAGTGGCGTTGTTTGAGTGTCTATAGAGGAGTAAGAGTGCATATGATAGTCCTGTACTGAGTGACCGTAAGTATGAGTGACTGTACGGGTGAGTGAGTGGATGTGTGTGTGTAGACCTAAGAATCAGTGAGTGGGTATGTAGTTATTGGTGTTGGAGTGTCTATGGTTTTGCGAATGGCAGTCTGTAATTTAGAGTGGGTGTATCAAAGATTATATTAGGGTGTGAGGAGGTGCATCAGATTATCACGTGGATGATGTCATCAGTGATGTCATTTGAGATGTCATCAGTGATGTCATCAGTGATGTCACTGACCATGTCATGAGTGATGTAATATGTGACGTCATCAGCAGTGCATTACGGGGCGCGAGTTATAGTTAGCTGAACTAACTATAACGGGGGAATTTCACGGGTTTTGTACGAGTGCAATGTCCAAGTAACTATAACTGTCCCTAAAACCTATGGTTTTTTCAGTGAATTTCAAAGGTTTTTTAAATGCTAATTTGTAACTATAACGTGTCTGAAACCTATGGTTTTTTCAGTGAATTTCAAAGGTTTTTTAAATGCTAATTTGTAACTATAACGTGTCTGAAACCTATGGTTTTTTCAGTGAATTTCAAAGGTTTTTTAAATGCTAATTTCTAACTATAACGTGCCTGAAACCTACGGTTTTTTCAGTGAATTTCAAAGGTTTTGTAAATGACAATTTTTAAATGTATTAATTGTTATATTAATTTTTTTCATACTGATTTACTACATTTTTAGAAACAATTTTTTTTTACATATTTTATTTGTCAAATTACATTGTAATTACATTATACATTACATTACAAAAAATACTTTCTCAGAATGAATTACTTTAGTTTAAATACTTTGCAGATAGGCAATAGACTTTTAAGTACAGTAGTTACAGTTGTTGCAATGGGCAACACATTTTCAAACACAATGCAACATTCAGCTCAATGTGAATTTCTAGTTAAATGCAATTAGTTACTTTATGGATTACTTTTGTAACCACAGGACTGGATCCTAGATTCAGTCCTGGTACATCTCCTGTAAACAGTTGAGTAAAAGCGTTTTGGTTACAGTCGTGATTTTTAAGGAATATTATTGTATTTTAAAAGTTGACACTTTGAAACTTTTTCTCATAGAATCACCAATGTTATCCTATGGAAGGAAATTCACTTAGCAGGTAAAAACTGTTATCGTTACTTTTTCTTACTCAGTGTTGGATCCTGGATCCAGCACTGGTGCATCTCCTGTAAACAGTTGAAAGAATGCGTTTAAGTCATACAGGCGATTTTTAAGGAATATTTGTAGTTTGTGAAAATCAACACTTTGAAACTTTTTTGCTGAAAACCAGTCAATGTTAGCCTATGAAGGAAATTCAAGTTACCGGTAAGTACGGTTAAAATTACTTTTGAGGATCAGTACTGGGCTGAAACATGCAGCACTGGGGTCTCTCCTGATAACAGGTGAGTAAATCGGAATTCGTATTTCGGCTGATTTTAGAGGAATATTTTAAAGTTCCAAAACTCCACACTTAGAAGAATTTCCAAGTGAAACCAGTCAATGTTAGCCTATGGAAGGAAATTCAAGTTACTGGTAAGTACGGTTAAAATTACTTTTCAGGACCAGTACTGGGCTGAAAGATGCAGCACTGAGGTCTCTCCTGATAACAGGTGAGTAAATCAGAATTCGGATTTCGGCTGATTTTAGAGGAATATTTGTATGTTTCAAAAATCAACACTTAGAAGAATTTCCAAGTGAAACCAGTCAATGTTAGCCTATGAAGGAAATTCAAGTTACCGGTAAGTACGGTTAAAATTACTTTTCAGGATCAGTACTGGGCTGAAAGATGCAGCACTGAGGTCTCTCCTGATAACAGGTGAGTAAATCGGAATTCGTATTTCGGCTGATTTTAGAGGAATATTTTAAAGTTCCAAAACTCCACACTTAGAAGAATTTCCAAGTGAAACCAGTCAATGTTAGCCTATGGAAGGAAATTCAAGTTACTGGTAAGTACGGTTAAAATTACTTTTCAGGACCAGTACTGGGCTGAAAGATGCAGCACTGAGGTCTCTCCTGATAACAGGTGAGTAAATCAGAATTCGGATTTCGGCTGATTTTAGAGGAATATTTGTATGTTTCAAAAATCAACACTTAGAAGAATTTCCAAGTGAAACCAGTCAATGTTAGCCTATGAAGGAAATTCAAGTTACCGGTAAGTACGGTTAAAATTACTTTTCAGGATCAGTACTGGGCTGAAAGATGCAGCACTGAGGTCTCTCCTGATAACAGGTGAGTAAATCGGAATTCGTATTTCGGCTGATTTTAGAGGAATATTTTAAAGTTCCAAAACTCCACACTTAGAAGAATTTCCAAGTGAAACCAGTCAATGTTAGCCTATGGAAGGAAATTCAAGTTACTGGTAAGTACGGTTAAAATTACTTTTCAGGACCAGTACTGGGCTGAAAGATGCAGCACTGAGGTCTCTCCTGATAACAGGTGAGTAAATCAGAATTCGGATTTCGGCTGATTTTAGAGGAATATTTGTATGTTTCAAAAATCAACACTTAGAAGAATTTCCAAGTGAAACCAGTCAATGTTAGCCTATGAAGGAAATTCAAGTTACCGGTAAGTACGGTTAAAATTACTTTTCAGGATCAGTACTGGGCTGAAAGATGCAGCACTGAGGTCTCTCCTGATAACAGGTGAGTAAATCGGAATTCGTATTTCGGCTGATTTTAGAGGAATATTTTAAAGTTCCAAAACTCCACACTTAGAAGAATTTCCAAGTGAAACCAGTCAATGTTAGCCTATGAAGGAAATTCAAGTTACCGGTAAGTACGGTTAAAATTACTTTTCAGGACCAGTACTGGGCTGAAAGATACAGCACTGAGGTCTCTCCTTATAACAGGTGAGTAAATCGGAATTCCTATTTCGGCTGATTTTAGAGGAATATTTGCACAATGGTGAAGGGAGGGGCGGGGCCTGAGGTGACATCTTTGCAAACGCGCCCCGTGGCGCGTTTTAAGTTGGGGGATTAAGTTCCCTTGAATCCTGAGGGTCCCTAGGGGCCAACTAGACCACCAGGAACCTCCAATATGCGCCAGAGGCTGCGTTGCAGAGATGTGTAGAGAGGCCACACCCCTTTTTACACCTCTCTGCAACGCAGCTCTGTGGCGCTTTCTGGATGTACCTGTTGGGCTAGTTGGCCCCCAGGGACCCTCAGGATTGAAGGGGATTTAATTCCCCATCTTAAAACGCGCCACGGGGCCTGTTTGCACACATGTCACCTCAAGCCCCGCCCCTCCCTTCACCACTGTGCAAACGCGCCCCGTGGCGCGTTTTAAGTTGGGGGATTAAGTCCCCTTGAATCCTGAGGGTCCCCGGAGTCCAACTAGCCCACCATATACCTCCAAAAGCGCCATAGAGCTGCGTTGCAGAGAGGTGTAAAAGGGGCGTGGCCTCTGTACACCTCTCTGCAAGGCAGCCCCTGGCGCATACTGGAGGTTCCTGGTGGGCTAGTTGGCCCTCAGGGACCCCCAGTATTCAAGGGGAATTCGTTCCCCTCTGCAAACGCGCCAGGGGCGCGTTTGCAGAGTGGTGAAGGAAGGGGCGGGGCCTGCGGGCCCGATCGTTTTTTTTTTTTTTTTTTGGGGAGGGGGGACGCGTGGCCCCCCTCCCGGGCCACTACTGCCCCGGGGACCCCATCCCCCGGGGCTGGCCCTCTCGTTGGGGACTGTGGGGGTCCCCAATCCCCCACAGTCCCGCCGGCTCCCCGTGTCCTAGGGAGCCGGCATTGCTTTTACACATGGGGAGCTGCTAAGATGCAGCTCCCCATGTGGAAAGCAATCGGCTTGGATATTGGAAGAGAGAGCAGGTTTCCTGCTCTCTCTTCCAATATCCAAAGCAAGTTTGCAATGACAGGACGGGAGCCGCGAGGCTCCCGTCCTGTCATTGCAAACAGCAGTGTCCCGGGGGTAGGCACCCGGGACACTGCAGGAGCCGGCCCTGGGGGTGGTGGTCCCCAGGGCCATCAAGGGCTCCAGGAGGGGGCCGCGCGGCCCCCTCCCATTCAGTGCACAGCCCCGGGGAGGTGGTGGTCCCCGGGGCTCTGGGGGTCCAAAACGGACCCCCATTGTAATTTTCTTAGTGCCCCGGGGAGGTGGTGGTCCCGGGGCGTGTGGGGGCTGGAGCCCCCCACACAGGTTTTTAATAAAAAAAAGAAGCCCCGGGAGGTGGTGGTCCCCGGGGCTGCGGGAGGGCTCAGAGCCCTCCCGCACCATTGTACATAAAGCCCCGGGGGGTGGTGGTCCCCGGGGCTTGGGGGCCCTTAGAGGCCCCCCACACATAAAATTAACCCCCCCAGCATGCCCCCGGGACTTGGGCCACCCGGGGCCCAATTAACATCGAAGCGCGGGAGACCGCGCTCGATTTTTTTCGGCAGGGTTCGCGCTCCCTGAGCGCATCCTGCCGATTTAAAAAAAAAAAAATTTTTTTTTTGCCCAGGGGGTCCTTGTGGGACCCCTGAGCAAACCTAGGGGGTCAGGGTGTTTCTACCCTCCCCCTTTGTGCGCTTTGCGCACTTGTTTCTGTCCCTCGGTTCTACCGAGGGACAAAATGGCTGCCAACATTTCCTGAATCGGAATGTTGACAGCCAGCTGACAGCCAATTAACATGCAGCTCGTGATCGGGAGGGTGCGCGAATCCTCCGTGCCCATAGATATATATGTACTTTTACTTTTGATTTTCTCAGCAACTACTGAACGGATTTACACCATTTAACAAAAGGGTTCTTTCTGAACCAAGAACTACCTCTTTGCCAAATTTGGTGTAATTCCGTTCAGCAGTTCGGGCTGTAGCCGTGTCTAAAGTTTCCTATGGGAAAATGCATGGGGAAAACGCGTTTTGGGACCCCCTTTTTCTCGGCCCCCGCTTGACGTATCACCCCGAGACTTTCAGGGTAGGAGCGGACCGGAGCGCCCCACGAAGTTTGAAAATTTCGCGAAGATACGTCAACCGGCAAGAGAGTTATTTCAAATAGAATGTCGCGGATTTCCTATGGATAATAGGTCCTAACTATAACTATCTACTGGCGACCGCCAGTAGATAATATATATATATATATATTTAGTATACTATGTATACATGTGAAAATGTGTCAGTCCACCTGTTTACCTCGGTGGCACGGAAAAAATGGGTGGAACTGACGTCAGCATGCCGACGAGGTCCTCTTATGGCTCCTATGACGTCATACGGTGTCGCGAGCGGAGCCGTGCTATTATGACATCGTCGTCGATGTGGGAGAGCTAGGAAAGAATTTCCGCGGAATGCTGGCGCAGGGGATATTCACCTAAGTGTTCAGGCTAGTCCTTTGGGAGCAACTGTTTATGTTGCCACTCCAGAAACCGAAACCAGTGATCCGAGGGCAGAGGCCCTGCACATGGCACATGACTTGGGGAGCCCAGTCGTGTGCACCGGCGGGGCAGCGAAGTGACAAGCACCACTACCCACAGAAAAGGTAACGAGGGCACTGAATAACACAGGATCTTCTCTTTGTATCTGGCAGGAACAACAAGGTTAAAATGCCCTAGTTCCAAAATGTAGAATTAGTGCTACAACGGTCTTCAAGAGGACCTGCCAGGTAGGTCGCTCCCCCGCCACACAGCTCCGCCTGTGGTGTCCTGCCCGCTGCTGCTGCTGGTAAGCTCGACCCTCTGCTTGTGGCCTCGGTGCCCGTTTTGCCTTCTGTTTCCCCTCGTTGCCCACATTTCTCTGTGTCCTTTTTACATTCTGTTCCCCTCGCTGCCCCCATTTCACTGTGTCCATTTTGCCTTCTGTTCCCCTCGTTGCCCCATTTCACTGTGTCCATTTTGCCTTCTGTTCCCCTCGTTGCCCCATTTCACTGTGTCCATTTTGCCTTCTGTTCCCCTCGTTGCCCCATTTCACTGTGTCCATTTTGCCTTCTGTTCCCCTCGTTGCCCCATTTCACTGTGTCCATTTTGCCTTCTGTTTCCCCTCGTTGCCCCCATTTATCTGTGTCCATTTTGCCTTCTGTTCCCCTCGCAGCCCCCATTTCTCTGTGTCCATTTTGCATTCTGTTCCCCTCGTTGCCCCCATTTCCCTGTGCCCATTTTGCCTTCTGTACCCCTCGTTGCCTCTCTCCACTCCTGCCGCTGCGTCCCCTGCGGCCCCGCCCCCTGACTGCCCATTCGCTGCCCCTGCCTCCCGCCTCCCAGCTGCTCCTCCCTCCCACCTCCCCATATATGGCGGCCGCTGCGCGGTGAGGAGAGCGACCCTTGACCTTGCCAGGTAGGTCGCTCCCCCGCCACACAGCTCCGCCTGTGGTGTCCTGCCCGCTGCTGTTGCTGGTAAGCTCGCCCCTCTGCTTGTGGCCTCGGTGCCCGTTTTGCCTTCTGTTTCCCCTCGTTGCCCACATTTCTCTGTGTCCTTTTTACATTCTGTTCCCCTCGCCGCCCCCATTTCACTGTGTCCATTTTGCCTTCTGTTCCCCTCGTTGCCCCATTTCACTGTGTCCATTTTGCCTTCTGTTCCCCTCGTTGCCCCATTTCACTGTGTCCATTTTGCCTTCTGTTCCCCTCGTTGCCCCATTTCACTGTGTCCATTTTGCCTTCTGTTTCCCCTCGTTGCCCCCATTTATCTGTGTCCATTTTGCCTTCTGTTCCCCTCGCAGCCCCCATTTCTCTGTGTCCATTTTGCATTCTGTTCCCCTCGTTGCCCCCATTTCCCTGTGCCCATTTTGCCTTTTGTACCCCTCGTTGCCTCTCTCCACTCCCGCCGCTGCGTCCCCTGCGGCCCCGCCCCCCTGACTGCCCATTCGCTGCCCCTGCCTCCCGCCTCCCAGCTGCTCCTCCCTCCCACCTCCCCATATATGGCGGCCGCTGCGCGGTGAGGAGAGCGACCCTTGACCTTGCCAGGTAGGTCGCTCCCCCGCCACACAGCTCCGCCTGTGGTGTCCTGCCCGCTGCTGCTGCTGGTAAGCTCGCCCCTCTGCTTGTGGCCTCGGTGCCCGTTTTGCCTTCTGTTTCCCCTCGTTGCCCACATTTCTCTGTGTCCTTTTTACATTCTGTTCCCCTCGCTGCCCCCATTTCTCTGTGTCCATTTTGCATTCTGTTCCCCTCGTTGCCCCCATTTCCCTGTGCCCATTTTGCCTTCTGTACCCCTCGTTGCCTCTCTCCACTCCCGCCGCTGCGTCCCCTGCGGCCCCGCCCCCCTGACTGCCCATTTGCTGCCCCTGCCTCCCGCCTCCCAGCTGCTCCTCCCTCCCACCTCCCCATATATGGCGGCCGCTGCGCGGTGAGGAGAGCGACCCTTGACCTTGCCAGGTAGGTCGCTCCCCCGCCACACAGCTCCGCCTGTGGTGTCCTGCCCGCTGCTGCTGCTGGTAAGCTCGCCCCTCTGCTTGTGGCCTCGGTGCCCGTTTTGCCTTCTGTTTCCCCTCGTTGCCCACATTTCTCTGTGTCCTTTTTACATTCTGTTCCCCTCGCTGCCCCCATTTCACTGTGTCCATTTTGCCTTCTGTTCCCCTCGTTGCCCCATTTCACTGTGTCCATTTTGCCTTCTGTTCCCCTCGTTGCCCCATTTCACTGTGTCCATTTTGCCTTCTGTTCCCCTCATTGCCCCATTTCACTGTGTCCATTTTGCCTTCTGTTTCCCCTCGCTGCCCCCATTTATCTGTGTCCATTTTGCCTTCTGTTCCCCTCGCAGCCCCCATTTCTCTGTGTCCATTTTGCATTCTGTTCCCTCGTTGCCCCCATTTCCCTGTGCCCATTTTGCCTTCTGTACCCCTCGTTGCCTCTCTCCACTCCCGCCGCTGCGTCCCTGCGGCCCCGCCCCTGACTGCCCATTCGCTGCCCCTGCCTCCCGCCTCCCAGCTGCTCCTCCCTCCCACCTCCCCATATATGGCGGCCGCTGCGCGGTGAGGAGAGCGACCCTTGACCTTGCCAGGTAGGTCGCTCCCCCGCCACACAGCTCCGCCTGTGGTGTCCTGCCCGCTGCTGCTGCTGGTAAGCTCGCCCCTCTGCTTGTGCCCTCGGTGCCCGTTTTGCCTTCTGTTTCCCCTCGTTTGCCACATTTCTCTGTGTCCTTTTTACATTCTGTTCCCCTCGCTGCCCCCATTTCTCTGTGTCCATTTTGCATTCTGTTCCCCTCGTTGCCCCCATTTCCCTGTGCCCATTTTGCCTTCTGTACCCCTCGTTGCCTCTCTCCACTCCCGCCGCTGCGTCCCCTGCGGCCCCGCCCCCCTGACTGCCCATTCGCTGCCCCTGCCTCCCGCCTCCCAGCTGCTCCTCCCTCCCACCTCCCCATATATGGCGGCCGCTGCGCGGTGAGGAGAGCGACCCTTGACCTTGCCAGGTAGGTCGCTCCCCCGCCACACAGCTCCGCCTGTGGTGTCCTGCCCGCTGCTGCTGCTGGTAAGCTCGCCCTCTGCTTGTGGCCTCGGTGCCCGTTTTGCCTTCTGTTTCCCCTCGTTGCCCACATTTCTCTGTGTCCTTTTTACATTCTGTTCCCCTCGCTGCCCCCATTTCACTGTGTCCATTTTGCCTTCTGTTCCCCTCGTTGCCCCATTTCACTGTGTCCATTTTGCCTTCTGTTCCCCTCGTTGCCCCATTTCACTGTGTCCATTTTGCCTTCTGTTCCCCTCGTTGCCCCATTTCACTGTGTCCATTTTGCCTTCTGTTCCCCTCGTTGCCCCATTTCACTGTGTCCATTTTGCCTTCTGTTTCCCCTCGTTGCCCCCATTTATCTGTGTCCATTTTGCCTTCTGTTCCCCTCGCAGCCCCCATTTCTCTGTGTCCATTTTGCATTCTGTTCCCCTCGTTGCCCCCATTTCCCTGTGCCCATTTTGCCTTCTGTACCCCTCGTTGCCTCTCTCCACTCCCACCGCTGCGTCCCCTGCGGCCCCGCCCTCCTGACTGCCCATTCGCTGCCCCTGCCTCCCGCCTCCCAGCTGCTCCTCCCTCCCACCTCCCCACATATGGCGGCCGCTGCGCGGCCGCGCCACTGGCGCGCCTAAGGCAAGCCCGTCTGCGCCCGTCCGTGCCTGGACCGCGCCCAGCGCCAGAACCCCTGGGCCGTGCGCCCCCCGCTCCAGCCTCGAGGACCGACGCCGATACGATGCCACCACACTCCACGCTCTCAACCCCGGACGGACACACAACTGCTTCAAGGCCGCCCCAAAACGCACCCATGGTCCCTTCACCTGCCGGAACTGCAGCTACACCAGCCTCAGAGCCACCAAGGCGCCCGCCAAGAAGTACCTCAACCACCTCCGATGCATCCTACTGAACACCCGCTCCGCACGCAAACACGCCGTCGAGCTCTGGGACCTGCTCGACACATCATCACCAGACGTCGCCTTCCTGACAAAGACCTGGATGAACGACTCCTCCGCCCCCGACATCACCATAGCCATCCCAGACGGCTATAAGATCACCCGTAGAGACCGCATCAACGCAGTAGGAGGAGGAATCGCCATCGTCCACAAGAACACCATCAGGGTCTCGACCAGCACCGACGACACTCTCAGCACCGCCGAACACATGCACTTCCAGATCCACACGGACCCCAACACCACCCTTAGAGGCACCCTTGTCTACAGACCCCCTGGGCCCCAACCCCAGTTCAGCGACTCCATCGCCGACTTCATCAGCACGCACGCCCTGACCTCTACCGACTACATCCTCCTCGGAGACCTGAACTTTCACCTGGAGAACAACAACGACAGCAACTCCACCACCTTGATCGACAACCTCGCCAACCTCGGTCTGAGCCAGCTCGTCACAACACCGACCCATTCCGCCGGCCACACGCTTGACCCCATCTTCTCCTCAAGCTCCCACGTCTACTTCAGCCACACCACGGAACTCCTCTGGACCGACCACCGCTGCATCCATTTCACCTTCCAGAAACCCACCACACACCACCGCACCCAACAGATCCCACGCCGCTGCTGGAGCAAAGTCACCGAAGACCAACTACGGGCAAACCTCGCTCTCAGCCCTCCCTCCGACCCATCCAACACCGACGACGCTGCCTGCAACCTCAGACGATGGATGGACGACTGTGCCAACACCCTCGCCCGCTGAAAAAACTCACCCACAGTGACACCACCAAAAGAGCCAGCTGGTTCACCTCGGAACTCCTAGCTTCCAAGCGTACCTGCCGGAAACTAGAGAAGAAATGGCACAGTGATAAGACACCGGACAGCCACGCAGCCCACAAAGACGCCATCCGTAACCACCACCACCTCATCAAGTCTGCCAAGAGAATCTCCTTCAAAGACCGCCTCGACAACAACGCACACAACAGCAAGGAGCTTTTCAACATCGTGAAGGAACTCTCCAACCCCAGCTCCAACACCAACGACATCCCGCCGTCGCAACCCCTGTGCGATTCCCTCGCCACCTTCTTCCACCGCAAGATCGCCGACATCCACGACAGCTTCAACACCCAGACAGCCGCAACTAAGATCGATGCACCAGACCCGCCGCACACCATCGACCACGACCCCCTGCCAGCCTGGGCCAGCGTGAACATCGATGACACCATCAAGACCATGAGCACAATACACTCCGGCTCCCCGTCAGACCCTTTCCCGCACCACATCTTCAACAAAGCCAGCAGCTCCATCGCACCCCACCTGTGCAACGTCATCAATCTCTCCTTCGAGGCCGCGACCTTCCCAGAGAGCTGGAAACACGCAGAGATCAACGCCCTACTCAAAAAACCCAAGGCGGACCCGAGAGACCTCAAGAACTTCCGGCCCATCTCCCTGCTTCCGTTCCCAGCCAAGGTCATCGAGAAGATCGTCAACAAACAGCTAACCCGATACCTCGAAGAAAACAGCATCCTGGACCCATCCCAATCGGGGTTCCGCAGCAACCACAGCACTGAGACTGCCCTCATCGCCGCCACCGACGACATCAGGATCCTGCTGGACAACGGTGAGACCGCAGCCCTCATCCTGCTGGACCTCTCCGCCGCCTTCGACACTGTCTGCCACCGCACTCTACGCGCACGCCTCCACGATGCAGGGATCCGAGACAAGGCCCTGGAATGGGCCACCTCCTTCCTCGCCGGCAGAACCCAGAGAGTCCGCCTCCCACCATTCCGATCCGAAGCCTCCGAGATCATCTGCGGCGTACCCCAGGGATCATCCCTCAGCCCAACACTGTTCAACATCTACATGGCCCCGCTCGCACGCATCGCCAGACAGCACGACCTCAACATAATCTCCTACGCCGACGACACTCAACTGATCCTCTCCCTCACCAAGGACCCCTCGCCGCCAAATCCAACCTCCATGAAGGAATGAAGGCCGTCGCCGATTGGATGAAGATCAGCCGACTAAAACTGAACACGGACAAGACAGAGGTCCTCATCCTCGGCTCCAACCCCTCAGCCTGGGATGACTCCTGGTGGCCAACGACACTAGGAGCAGCCCCGACACCCACCGACCACGCACGCAACCTGGGAGTCATCCTCGACTCAACGCTCTCCATGGCCAAGCAAGTCAACGCAGTCTCCTCCTCCTGCTTCAACACCCTCCGCATGCTTCGCAAGATCTACAGGTGGATCCCGACAGATACAAGAAGAACAGTCACCCAGGCCCTCGTCAGTAGCAGACTTGACTATGGGAACGCCCTCTACGCGGGAGCCCCGGCCAAGCTCATCAAGCGACTGCAACGCATACAAAACGCCTCCGCACGCCTGATCCCTCGATGTACCACGCCACAGCCACATCACCCCCCACCTGAGGAACCTGCACTGGCTCCCCGTCGACAGGAGAATCTCCTTCAAACTCCTCATCTACACACACAAGGCACTCCACAAGACTGGCCCAGCCTACCTCAATGGACGACTCCTCTTCTACGTCCCCAACCGCCAGCTCCGCTCCGCCGACCTCTCCTCGCCACCGTCCCTCGCATTCGAAGAACTACCACCGGCGGCAGATCCTTCTCCCACCTCGCCGCCAAGACCTGGAACACCCTTCCACTAAGCCTACGACAGACCCAAGACCTGCTGACCTTCAGGAGGCTACTCAAGACCTGGTTGTTCGACCAGTAGCAGCACCCCCCCTTTTTTTCTCCCCAGCGCCTTGAGACCCTCGCGGGTAAGTAGTGCGTTCTACAAATTCTGTGATTGATTGATTGATTGATTGATGCCGCTTCTGCCTTCCGTACACTGAAGGCGGCTCATGGGTCACGCGGTACGGTCATACTGCGGTGGGACGCACACTCGTTGACCTCTCATGGCACTGCTCCACACTTCGGGGACAACGCTTTCCATTAGCTGTGTTTTCTGATGACGTGTCGCGCCGGCCCCGTCCAACAGCAGAACCCCTTTAGATCCAAACAGACTCTTCCACTCTCACCGGAAGTGAAACCAGGCCACGCGGACACTTTCACAATACAACAGCCGGGAATGCACTTTTCGGTAAAAAAAACATATTCCTTCCTCCTAATTTATCAAATAAACGACTCACTGAAGAACAGGGGCCAGCTTCGATCGGTAAACAACCGTTACAATGACTTTTTTACTTCGTGATACCATTACAACGCATGCATTACCACGCATGCGTTGTACATCGCCAAGTCATTACTACGCATTTTTTTAGAACGCATGGTCATTTACCACGAATGCCTTTACAACAAATTTTGTTGTAAAGGTATGTATGGTAAATGACCATGAGTTCTAAAAAAATGTATACGATCCACGTCGTTGTAAGGAAACAGAGGCTGTTCCGTTTCCTCACAACAATGTGCACCGCCCCTCAGAGACGACATGAAGCAGGAACCACGAGGAGAGAGGAACCACGAGGAGTGAGAGGTAAGGGGGATTGGGCATGGGGTGGTGGTTACTTTTCTAGGGTTTAGGGTAGTGCAGTGGTGTTTGGGTAGTGTAGGGGGTCGTGCTGAGGGTAGTGTTTTAGGGTTTAGGGTAGTGCAGTGGTGTTTGTGTAGTGTAGGGGTCGTGCTGGTGGTAGTGTTTTAGGGTTTAGGGTAGTGCAGTGATGTTTGTGTAGTGTAGGGGTCATGCTTGGGGTAGATTTAGGGTTTAGGGTAGTGCAGTGGTGTTTGTGTAGTGTAGGGGGTCGTGCTGGGGGTAGTGTTTTAGGGTTTAGGGCAGTGCAGTGGTGTTTGTGTAGTGTAGGGGGTCGTGCTGGGGGTAGTGTTTTAGGGTTTAGGATAGTGCAGTGGTGTTTGGGTAGTGTAGGGGGTCATGCTGGGGGTAGTGTTTTAGGGTTTACGGTAGTGCAGTGGTGTTTGAGTAGTGTAGGGGGTCATGCTGGGGTAGTGTTTTAGGGTTTAGGGTAGTGCAGTGGTGTTGGTGTAGTGTAGTGGGTCATGCTGGGGGTAGTGTTTTAGGGTTTAGGGTAGTGCAGTGGTGTTTGGGTAGTGTAGGGGGTCGTGCTGAGGGTAGATCTAGGGTTTAGGGTAGTGCAGTGGTGTTTGGGTAGTGTAGGGGGTCATGCTGGGGGTAGATTTGGGGTTTAGGGTAGTGCAGTGGTGTTTGGGTAGTGTAGGGGGTACTGCTGGGGGTAGTGTTTTAGGGTTTAGGGTAGTGCAATGGTGTTTGGATAGTGTAGGGGGTACTGCTGGGGGTAGTGTTTTAGGTTGTAGGGTAGTGCAATGGTGTTTGGGTAGTGTAGGGGTACTGCTAAGGGTAGTGTTTTAGGGTTTAGGGTAGTGCAGTGGTGTTTGGGTAGTGTAGGGGGTCGTGCTGGGAGTAGTGTTTTAGGGTTTAGGGTAGTGCAGTAATGTTTGTGTAGTGTAGGGGGTAGTGTTTTAGGGTTTAGGGTAGTGCAGTGGTATTTGTGTAATGTAGGGGGTCGTGCTGGGGGTAGTGTTTTAGGGTTTAGGGTAGTGCAGCGGTGTTTGTGTAGTGTAGGGGGTCGTGTTTTAGGGTTTAGGGTAGTGCAGTGGTCTTTGGGTAGTGTAGGGGTCGTGTGGGGGTCGTGTTTTAGGGTTTAGGGTAGTGCAGTGGTCTTTGGGTAGTGTAGGGGGTCGTGCTGGGGGTAGTGTTTTAGGGCTTAGGGTAGTGCAGTGGTCTTTGGGTAGTGTAGGGGTCGTGCGGGGGTAGTGTTTTAGGGTTTAGGGTAGTGCAGTAGTGTTTGGGTAGTGTAGGGGGTTGTGCTGGGGGAGTGTTTTAGGGTTTAGGGTAGGGCATTGGTGTTTGGGTAGTGTAGGGGGTCGTGCTGGGGGGAGTGTTTTAAAGTTTAGGGCAGTGCATTGGTGTTTGGGTAGTGTAGGGGGTCGTGCTGGGGGAGTGTTTTAGGGTTTAGGGCAGTGCATTGATGTTCGGGTAGTGTAGGGGGTCGTGCTGGGGGAGTGTTTTAGGGTTTAGGGCAGTGCAGTGGTGTTCGGGTAGTGTAGGGGGTCCTGCTGGGGGGAGTGTTTTAGGGTTTAGGGCAGTGCAGTGGTGTTCGGGTAGTGCAGGGGGTCGTGCTGGGGGGAGTGTTTTTGGGTTTAGGGTAGTGCAGTGGTGTTTGGGTAGTGTAGGGGGTCATGCTGGGGGGAGTGTTTTAGGGTTTAGGGTAGTGCAGTGGTGTTCGGGTAGTGTAGGGGGTCGTGCTGGGGGGGTGTTTTACAGTTTAGGGCAGTGCAGTGGTGTTCAGGTAGTGTAGGGAGTGGTGCCTGGGGGGTGTTTTAGTGTTTATGGCAGTGCAGTGGTGTTCAGGCGGTGTAGGGGGTCGTGCTGGGGGTCGTGTTTTAGGGTTTAGGGCAGTGCAGTGGTGTTCGGGCAGTGTAGGGGGTCGTGCTGGGGTTGGTGTTTTAGGGTTTAGGGCAGTGCAGTGGTGTTTGGGCAGTGAAGTGGGTCATGCTGGGGGTGGAGTTTTAGGGTTTAGGGCAGTGCAGTGGTGTTCGGGCAGTGTAGGGGGTCGTGCAGGAGGTGGTGTTTCAGGGTTTAGGGCAGTGCAGTGGTGTTCGGGCAGTGTAAGGGGTCATGCAGGGGGTGGTGTTTCAGGGTTTAGGGCAGTGCAGTGGTGTTCGGGCAGTGTAGGGGGTCATGCTGGGGGTGGTGTTTCAGGGTTTAGGGTAGTGCAGTGATGTTTGTGTAGTGTAGGGGGTCATGCTTGGGGTAGATTTAGGGTTTAGGGTAGTGCAGTGGTGTTTGTGTAGTGTAGGGGGTCGTGCTGGGGGTAGTGTTTTAGGGTTTAGGGCAGTGCAGTGGTGTTTGTGTAGTGTAGGGGGTCATGCTGGGGGTAGTGTTTTAGGGTTTAGGGCAGTGCAGTGGTGTTTGGGTAGTGTAGAGGGTCGTGCTGGGGGTAGTGTTTTAGGGTTTAGGGTAGTGCAGTGGTGTTTGGGTAGTGTAGGGGGTCATGCTGGGGTAGTGTTTTAGGGTTTAGGGTAGTGCAGTGGTGTTGGTGTAGTGTAGTGGGTCGTGCTGGGGGTAGTGTTTTAGGGTTTAGGGTAGTGCAGTGGTGTTTGGGTAGTGTAGGGGGTCGTGCTGAGGGTAGATTTAGGGTTTAGGGTAGTACAGTGGTTTTGGGTAGTGTAGGGGGTCGTGCTGGGGGTAGATTTAGGGTTTAGGGTAGTGCAGTGGTGTGTGGGTAGTGTAGGGGGTCATGCTGGGGGTAGATTTAGGTTTTAGGGTAGTGCAGTCGTGTTCGGGCAGTGTAGGGGGTCGTGCAGGGGGTGGTGTTTCAGGGTTTAGGGCAGTGCAGTGGTGTTCGGGCAATGTAGAGGGTCGTGCTGGGGCTGGTGTTTCATTGTTTAGGGCAGTGCAGTGGTGTTCGGGCAGTGTAGGGGGTTGTGCTGGGGCTGGTGTTTCAGGGTTTAGGGCAGTGCAGTGGTGTTCGGGCAGTGTAGGGGGTCATGCTGGGGCTGGTGTTTCAGGGTTTAGGGCAGTGCAGTGGTGTTCGGGCAGTGTAGGGGTTTGCGCTGGGGCTAGTGTTTCAGAGTTTAGGGCAGTGCGGTGGTGTTCGGGCAGTGTAGGGGGTCGTGCTGGGGCTAGTGTTTCAGGGTTTTGGGCAGAGCAGTGGTGTTTGGGCAGTGTAGGGGGTCATGCTGGGTGTTGTGTTTCAGGGTTTAGGGCAGTGCTGTGGTGTTCGGGCAGTGTAGGGGGTCTTGCTGGGGGTGGTGTTTTAGGGTTTAGGGCAGTGGTGTTCAGGCAGTGTAGGGGTCTTGCTGGGGGTGATGTTTCAGGGATTAGGGCAGTGCAGTGGTGTTCGGGCAGTGTAGGGGGTCTTGCTGGGGGTAGTGTTTCAGGGTTTAGGGCAGTGCAGTGGTGTTCGGGCAGTGTAGGGGGTCGTGCTGGGGGTGGTGTTTCAGGATTTAGGGCAGTGCAGTGGTGTTCGGGCAGTGTAGGGGGTCATGCTGGGGGTAGTGTTGGGGGTAGTGTTTCAGGGTTTAGGGCAGTGCAGTGGTGTTCGGGCAGTGTAGGGGGTCGTGCTGGGGTGGTGTTTCAGGGTTTAGGGCAGGTCAGTGGTGTTCGGGCAGTGTAGGGGGTCGTGCTGGGGGTGGTGTTTCAGGGTTTAGGCAGTGCAGTGGTGTTCGGGCAGTGTAGGGGGTCGTGCTGGGGGTGGTGTTTCAGGGTTTAGGGCAGTGCAGTGGTGTTTGGGCAGTGTAGGGGTCGTGCTGGGGGTAGTGTTTTAGGGTTTAGGGCAGGGCAGTGGTGTTCGGGCAGTGTAGGGGGTCGTGCTGGGGTAGTGTTTTAGGGTTTAGGGCAGTGCAGTGGTGTTCGTGCAGTGTAGGGGGTCGTGCTGGGGTAGTGTTTTAGGGTTTAGGGCAGTGCAGTGGTGTTTGTGTAGTGAGCAGCGCATGTGCTGCGTCGCTAGGCGAGACCTAAAAAGCATTGCACCAAGATGGCTGCCAACACTTCCTGGATTGAAGTGTTGGCAGCCAATTAGAGCCAAGCTCGTGCTAGTGTAGTTAGGTCCCGCCCAGATATATAAAGATTTTTTTCCTTTAATATCTCAAAAACTACTGAACGGATTTACACCATTTAAAAAAATGGCGCTTTCTGAACCAAGCACTACCTTTATGCCAAATTTGGTGTAATTCCGTTCAGCAGTTTTGGCTGTAACCGTGTTTAAAGTTTCCTATGGGAAATAACATGGGGAAAACGCGTTTTGGGACCCCCCTTTTTTGTCGGCCCCCGCTTGATGAATCACCCCGAAACTTTCAGGATAGAAGCTGACCGGAGCGCCCCACTAGTTTTGAAAATTTCGCGAAGATTCGTCATCCGGCGCCAAAGTTATTGGGAAAAGAAAAAACGCTTTTCCTATGGAAACTAGGTCCTAACTATAACTATCTACTGACGACCGCCAGTAGATAATATATATATATATATGTATATATATATATATATATATATATATGTATGTATGTATATATATATTACCTACTGGCGATCGCCAGTAGGTAGTTATAGTTATAGTTAGGACCTAGTTTCCATAGGAAAAGCGGTTTTTGATTTGCCAATATCTTTGGCGCCGTTTGACGAATCTTCGCGAAATTTAAAAAAACTAATGGTCCGCTCAGGTCAGCTCTTGTCTTGAAAGTTTCGGGGTGATTCGCCAAGCGGATGCCGATAAAAAAAGGGGGGTCCCAAAACACGTTTTCTTCATGTTAATTTCCATAGGAAACTTTAGACAAAACTACAGCCCGAACTGCTGAACGGAATTACACCAAATTTGGCAAAAAGGTAGCTCTTTGTACAGAAAGCGCTCTTTTTTTTTAAATGGTGTAAATTCGTTCAGTAGTTTCTGAGAAATACATACATAGAAAAATATAGATATCTGGTGACCGCGGTGGATCCGCAAACCCTCCTGAGCACGAGCCTGAATCTAATTGGCTGCCAACACTTCAAACTAGGAAGTGTTGGCAGCCATCTTGTGACTCGATTGAACCGAGTCACAAGAAAAAAGGTTAAAAAACAATTAAAAATAAGAAAAGGGGGCAGGTTACAAACACCCTGACCCGTTAGGCCTTGTCAGGGGGTCCCTCAGGGATCCCCAGGGCCAAAAAAAGCATTTTTTAAAAAAAGTTCGGCAAGATTCGCGTACGTTACGTGAACCCCGCCGAAAAAAAAAAAACGAAGCACGCGCTTCGTTTGTTTTGAGCCCCCGGGTGGGCCAGGTCCTGGGGGCAATATGTAATTATGTAGCGGGGGCCCCCGCAGCCCCGGGGTCTGCCACCTCCCCAGGGCTTTTTGTTGAAAATGTGTTGGGGGGCTCCCCCCCACCGCTGCCCCGGAGACCGCCACCTCCCCGGGGCATTAAATAATTTTGGGTGGGGGGGCCTCATGGGCCCCCCCTAGCCCCAGGGACCACCACCTCCCGGGGCTTTAATTTATTTAGGGCAGGGGGGCCTCACAGGCCCCTCAAAGCCCTGGGGACCACCACCGCCCCAGGGCTACATGCTTTAAATGCGGGGGGCCATGCTCCCCCCCACAGCCCTGGGGACCGCCACCTCCCCAGGGCTACCTTTAAAATCTAAGTGTGGGGGGGCTCAAGCCCCCCACACTGCCCGGGAACCACCAGCTCCCCGGGGCACACTTTATGCAAATACGGGGGTTTGTTGCGGCCTCCTGGCCCCGGGGACCACTACCTCCCCGGGGCTGTGCAAATGCTGGGAAGGGGCCACGTGGCCCCCCTCCAGGAGCCCTTCATGGCCCTGGGGTCCGCCACCCCCCAGGGACGGCTCTAGCAATGTCCCGGGTGCCCACCCCCGGGTCATTGCAGTTTGCTATGGCAGGGCGGGAGCACGGCTCCCACCCTGACATAGCAAACACTGCTTTGCTTCATGTAAGCGACACCTGCTGTCGCTTCCATGAAGCAAAGCAGAATTGCTTTTGGGCAAAGGGAGGTGCATGTTTGCAGCTCCCTTTGGCCAAAAGCAATGCCGGCTTCCACAGCAGGCGGGGAGCTGGCTGGGACCTTGGGGGCATTGGGGCTCCCTCCGCGGTCCCCAACGTGAGGCCAGGCCCATGGCAATGGGGTCCCGGGGGCCAAAAATGGCTCCCTTTACTTAATTAAAAAAAAATGGCCGGGCCCCAGGGGATGGGGTCCCCGGGGCCGAAGTCGGCCTGGGGAGGAAGGCCGCGCAGACCCCTCCTTTGGAAAAGTAAAAAAAAAAATGGCCAAGCCCCGGGTATGGGGTCCCCGGGGCCAAAAACGGCCTCAGGAAGGGGGGGCCACGCGGCCCCCCTCCAAAATTTTTAAATAAATAAGACAGGCCAGGCCCCGGGGGATGGGGTCTCTGGGGCCAAAAGTGGCCCAGGTAAGGGGGACCACACGGCCCCCCTTCTATAAAAAAAAGGTTTTGCCGGGCCCTGGGGATGGGGTCCCCGGGGCCAAAATCGGCCTGGGCAGGGAGGCCGCACGGCCCCCCTCCCCTATAAGTAAATAAAAAAAAACAAAGGCCTAGCCCCGGGTGATGGGGTCTTCGGGCCGTAATCGGCCTGGGTAGGAGGGCGGCGCGCACCCCTCTCCCTTTTCAATGTTTTTCA
Organism: Calotriton arnoldi; assembly: GCA_963921515.1. Lineage (NCBI taxonomy): Eukaryota > Metazoa > Chordata > Amphibia > Caudata > Salamandridae > Calotriton > Calotriton arnoldi. Next base: position 463,736 of record CAWUFW010000493.1, on the reverse strand, counting down.
TTTTTTTTTTAAATGGCTAAGGCCACGGGGGATAGGGTCCCCGGGGCCCAAAAGGGTTAAGAAAGGGGGCTACACAGCCCCCTTCCTGAAATAAAAAATAAAAAGAAACCGGTAACTCGCCGAGGCCCTGCCCCCTCCCTGCACCACTATGCAAACACACCTCCTGGCGCGTTCTGGGTTGGGGGATTAAGTCCCCTTGAATCCTAAGGGTCCTTAGGGGCCAACTAGGCCACCAGGTGCCTCCAGTAAGCCCCAGACAGTGGAATTGCTGAGAGGTGGTCCGAGGCCATGCCCCTTTTTACACCACTCTGCAAACGCGCCTCTTGGCGCACTGCTGGTGGGGCGATGAGGTCCTCTTGTGTCCTGAGGACCTCAGGACTAAAGTGGACTTCATCCCCCAAGCAGCAGTGTGCCAGGAGGCGCGTTTGCAGAGTGGTGTAAAAAGGGGGCTTGGCCTCGGACCACTCTCAGCAATCCACCTGTGTGGGGCTTACTAGGGATAACAGGAGGGCTAGTTGGCCCCCAGGGACTCTCAGGAGGCAAGGGGACTTCATCCCCCAACCAAGAGCACGCCAGGAGGCACTTTTGCAGAGTGATGTAGAAAGGGGCATGGCCTGTGTCCACCTCTCAGTAATCCCACTTTATCGGGCTTACTGGAGGTAACAGGTAGGCTAGTTGGCCCCTAAGGACCCCAAGCAGCGAAGGGGACTTCAATCCCCATCGAAGAGCGCACCAGGAGAGCGTTTTCAGAGTGGTGGGGAAAGGGGGCATGGCCTGCTATGAGAACTTAGCAATCCTCCTGTGTGGGACTTACTGGAGGTAACAGGAGGGGTAGTTGGCCCCCAAGGTTGTCCTTGGGGGCCAGCTACCCCTCCTGTTACTTCTGGTAAGTCCAACACAGTGGGATGGCTGAGAGGTCTTCGTAGGCCACGCCCCCTTTCTCCACCACTCTGAAAATGCGCCTCCTGGCACACTACTGGTTGAGGAATGAAGTTCACTTTACTTCTGAGGGACTTTGGGGGCGAAGAAGCCCTCCTGGTACCTCCTGTAAGTGCTATGCAGCAGAATTCCTGAGCACTGGTCGGAGGCCCAGCCCCCTTTTTCCACCACTCTGTAAACGCGACTACTAGATAAAGAAGCATTTGCAATGTAATAGAACTCGCATTTGCGAAAGTTAGGGCTATTGGCATTGTAAATGTAAACGGTTTTTACTAAAGTAGTTTGGAGTGGAGTGGATGTACGTTGTGTGTAGTGGAATTATGTGGTATGTTGTGCAGTGAAATTATGTGGATAGAAAGTATGTGGTATTTAGTGTATAGGAATTATGTAGAGTGGGATTATGTGTTATGGAGAGTAATTAGGTGGAATGGTAGTCTGTGTTGTGGAGTGGTAACCTCAGGTTTAGTCTTGCTCTATTACTTACCGGTAATCTTCATTACTCCGGGTCCCGTTGTCCTCGTCCCATTCATCACTATGTGGAGATAACCATCTCCAGACAGAAAAAAGGATCAGAAGAATGCTGGGACACTAACCCCGCCCCTCCCACCGGGAGTACATAAGGGGTACTTACCCAGCATTCCGCCTGAACAACCAAGCCCACAACAGGAAGGCCGGCCGTCAGGGAGGGAGGGCGGGGCCTATGAATGGAACGAGGACAACGGGACCCGAAGTAATGAAGATTACCGGTAAGTAATAGAGCATTACCCCCTGGTCCCTTATGCCCTCGTCCCATTCATCACTATGTGGAGAATACCAAAGCAGAAAAGCCGGCCTACCCAAACAAAACAGAAGCCAACTAAGGAAACCACACCAAGGTAGCAACCGCAGTAAGCAAAAGGCAGAACTGGCGAAACCCTAGGCAGAGCCCCCGACAAGAGGGAGCCCCACCAAACCTGGACGCACCCAACAAAACAACGGGAGAACTTCCAGACGACCAGTCCGACAACCACAGAGGCCAACCAGCCCACAGCAGGAACACCCCACAGCCAACCAGAGAAGGGGAGAACACGGACACACAAGCCATCCGAGGCAAGAAGAAAACAACAGCGAGGAGGCTCCCCAAAGAGAAAGGCCAAAAGCCACCAGGCCAGCAAGCCAGAACCGGGCAACAGGAGCCAAACCCAGGCATAGAGAACCCATGCCAGCCGAACCCAGACCCCGGAAAGAAAAGAAACACCCAGGGGACAAGGGGGCCAGAGAAACGCGAAGCCCCAACCAAAAACAACCAAAGTCGTCCCCGGAAAAAAAAGGTCGAGAAGCCCACCAAGGGCAGGACCAAACCAGAAGAGAAGGGAAGCAAATGACCCGACCCCAGAGAGACCAGAGGACAAACCCCCGGAACCTCACAAAAGAGCATCAGGCCCCATGAGAAAAGGGCCAGCACCAGCCGACAGTCCACCAGCACCCAGCCCGGAAGGCGAGACAGAGCCCACGGACAGGGAAAGAGGAAAACCAAGGCACCGGGGAAGGAAGAACAAACCCCGGAAGCCAACCCACCAGGCCACGAGAGACTAGGAAACAAGGCACCAAGGGAACCAGCACCTCCAGGAAGCCTGAGCAGCAAGATCTGACAAGGGCAACCAACCAGGACAAAGAGACCTGGAAAAACAAAGAGGAAAAGGGAACAGGAGGAACCACAGGAACCCCAGAACACAGCTCCAGCAAAACACCCCAACTTCAAACCGGCGGAAACCGGAGCAGGAAGCCACAGCCCGAAGAAGGCACACCCCGAACACCAGAGAAGGAGTGCAACCGGACGGGCAAATGACCCAGAGAATCCAAGACCATAGCAAGGGAACCCTAAGGGAGCCAACATCAACAACAGACAAGCCCAACCAGAGACAGGCCAGGCAGGGACGACCCCAAACAGCCCAAGCAGAAGGCAGGGGCAAAAACACAGAGGCCAGCAAGACCGAGGGCCAACAACCCCTAGAGGTCCCGAAGGAGCGGGACAGGCCCAAACATCACAGCATGGAACCCCAACACACCAGGGGAGAGGAAACACAAAAACATCCCGACCACAGAAGCAACAGAAGCCAGGGCGGAACGCACAAGCAAACTAAACCCCACAGCCCGGCACGACCCAAGGTAGGGCACGCGCAGGGGATGAACCCCCAGGGCATAAAACGGCCACTGAGGACACAGCTGGGAAGCCAAAGCCGAAGCCAAGCCACCCGCACGACCAGAAGGACCCGAAGGCCCAACCCAAAACCGGGGGAAGGCCAAAGAAGGGAAGGCCCCAGCAGAGCACAGGCCAGAGAGCAAACAGCCCCGGCGTCGCCCAAACGAAACCCAAGAGGAGGCAAGCAGGGAATACAGGAGTGGGTGACAGACCCAAACAGGCACAGCCAGAACCAAGAGGCCACAACGGCAGGAACACACCACAGCTGCAAGGACCGGAACCCGATAGCAGAGGGACCAGCCACCCCACAGGCAGAAAAAACACCAGCAAAGAAGTGCCAGGCCACCCAACGAACCTCCAACACAGCCCCATCAGGCAGTCCAGGACCGCAGCAAGAGCGCAACCAGGCAACCTGAGCAGGTCGTACCAAACAGAAACCAGCAGACCAGCCAAGAACAGGAGCCAACAGGGAGGAAGGCCGAAGGCAACAGGAAACCACAAGTAGGTACTGCCGAAGGCCAAGCAGAAGAAACCGCAAGCCTGCAGACCAGGAGCGACCGAAACACGGCCCCCGGAACAACATGAGGACAGAGAAAAGCTGAGGCACAACTCCAGCAAAAAGAACCACCAGAAAGGGCAGGGACAACACCCCCCCTCCTCAGCGAACCAAGCCGGAGAAGAACACCGCAGGCCAAAAGAGACCCAGCGGAGGCTAACAGTACCCGGGGGATCCATCCAGGCATCAAACATCGTCCACCCAGCAGCACCACTGATACCAGACAAGACCAGAAGAAGCAGGGAGGAAAGGCCGAAGGAAGAAGCACAGCCAACAGGCCAAACACAAGACACCCCAGGGGAAGCCAAAATCCACCGAGGCACCAGAGCAGACGAGGCGCCCAGAACACTACGCAGCAGCGAGGATCAGAGAGGATCGAACAGGGTATCCCTAAGCACACCGGCAAGGGAGACAGACCCCGAAAGGAGGCCAGACCAGCACCACAGCGCCCGCCAAGAACCAGCAGCCCGGGGAAGCAGAAAAAGAGGAAACCAACCTCATCCAGAAAACCAAGCGGGCGACCCCACCCAGGAGAGAAGCCATCCCCAGGGAGGAAAGGCCACAGGCAAAAACCCCGGAGGCCAGGACCGCAACATCCAGGCCCAGGACACAGCCAAGGAGCTCCAGCACCAAGCCCGAATGTCAGGACTAGCAGACAAACAGGGCAAAATGCAGCACAAACAAGCGTGTCAGGAAGAACCACGCAGAAGCGCAGGCAAAGGCAACATGGAAAGGGACCATGAGAGGCAGAACAGCAGCAGGATGACAGAGACAACAACCTGGCACTGTAGCCACAGGCACATCCTCCAGGAAAATTAACTGTCAGAGACACACAGACGCACCGGTGCTCAGAGCACCACCCCAGAGACACAGGGAATGCCAAGTCCAGGCCAGGGTCGAGAAATCCCCAAAGAAAAGGACCCCCCAAAAAAAACACCAGAGAAGGACCGCAGCATACAGGAGGAGAGGTAGCCACAAACAAGCACCTCCCCCCCCACCCCCGTAAACCCGTAACGGGGAAAAAGCAGAGCACCCACCGGAACACGGAAGGTCACAGCCCCCGCAAACCCGGAGAGGAGGCCGGGACACCAGGAACAAGGCCCCCACCCCAACAGACAGCCCAAGGTAGCCACGAAGGCAATGCCAGAGCCGAGAAGAAAGAGCACAGTCCCGATGTTCAAGGAGAAGAATGCAGTGCAAATTCACCTAGCGCAAGAAACAGAACTGCAACACTGCCTGTGCCATTGGCACAACGGCGGTAGAACACAGGACCCGAGTAGAGCCCAACAACATGCCCCAGCCCTGTCTGGATGAGCCTGCCAAACGTGAGGAAAAGGCAGCAGCCCAAGGAACAGGATGCAAAAGACACTGCCTGTCCACGGCATCATCGACGGACTCCCCGCCACCAAAAATGCAGGAGAAGCAAAGCATGCTACACCGAAAGAAACGGAGAGCAGCACGCCACCTGGGAGACCAAGCGACGATCACCAAAACAAAATCAGTTAACCTTGGGAATTTGCGCTGAAAGCGTATCCCTCCAGGCCAGAACCTATGGCAGACATGAAGCACACAACCGTGTGCCATGGTGCAAAGGCGTGAGTGCAGGTCACTAGGCTGCATCCTTGTGAGCCACAAGAGTATGCACATACATCAGGGAACACACAAATACAATTCACACTACACAGTAAATGCAGTTCAGAAACATGGGAGATTAAGTGATGTGCCCAGAATCACACGATCCCGAAGCAAGTGCACTGTCCAGGATAACAAACATGGGACTCCAGGCCCCAAATCCGGCAGCACCATGAAGCACAACACCAAACGGAGCCAACGGAAACACTGCGTCACTCAAGCTGTACAGGAGGCAGTATACAGACCAGCCATGTTGCAGTCTCCCACCAACAAGAACATTGTGCAGTATATGTGACTCAGCCCCTCACAGTAAGGGTGACAGCACAACAACTTCGAGAAACGGAACAGGTGTGAAATCCGTCTATGACCCAATGCTGTACAGACGGACACACCCCACATTATGAGGCATGGGGAGACCAAGCTAAATGCCCGGAGCCCACCGCCAGACACGAACCTGGAACCCAGCATCAAAGTCGGCCGCAGTAGCCAAAAGCAGAACAAGCAGTGCGAGAGAACAAAACACCGCTACGCGGGACTCACCCGGAGTGGGGGCTGGAACACCAACAGGAACAAGCCCCCCACTCCAACATCCAGCTTCGGAAATCAACGGGACATCAAGCGCAGTGCGTCTTCCACCCGGCCAGGCCACAGAAAAGACACGCTCAGTGACCCGGAAGCAACCGGGAGGCGGCGCACCAGCCGCAAAGGGCCGGTAACCAGGATTTCCAGCCAGGAACAGCCCTGCCTCCCAGCAAGCCCGGCAGGCCGGGAGGCAGACCAATAAAAAAAAAACCCCGCCCGTGAAGCCAGGCAGCCGGGCGGGGGGAGGAGAGAAGAAGCGCACGCCACCCCAGCCCAGAAGGAGCAGGAGCAGCACCAGCATCCAAGACCATTCTGTCGACAGACAGAAAAAAAGAACAGGCGGAATGCTGGGTAAGTACCCCTTATGTACTCCCGGTGGGAGGGGCGGGGTTAGTGTCCCAGCATTCTTCTGATCCTTTTTTCTGTCGGGAGATGGTTATCTCCACATAGTGATGAATGGGACGAGGACATAAGGGACCAGGGGGTAATCCTCGTTTTCATAGAAGCTAAACTATAAACTCAATGAGACAAAAAAAGAAGGAACCACTGAAGAGCACTTCTGGACCTGGTCGGAGGTATGAGCAGGGCCACTGGAATTATGTGACTGTTCGGCTGCACCGATTTTCGCATAATTAGACATTTTCCGCATTTGCCACATAATCCATCATGTGCTGCATAATCTGCAGATTTGAACAAAAAAAACCTTGTTTCTGGCTCAAACGTTACCAAAAATGCAGCGACAAGTGTTACAGCGTGGTGGAAGGCCCTTTGCAAACTTGGAATGGTCACCTGTTACTTATTGCTAAATGTGGGTGTTAAATTGGTACTAATGGTGTGCAAACCACTCTTGCTTGTTTCTGCGCCTCTCTTGCCTCTTTCTGCACCCCTCTTCCCTCTTTCTGCACCTTTCTTGCCTGTTTCTGCATTTCTCTTGCTTCTTTCTGCACCTTTCTTCCTTTTTCTGCACTTCTCTTGCCTCTTTCTGCACCTCCCTTTCTTATGCACCTTTCTTGCCATATTCTGTACCTCTGTTGCTTCTTCCTGCACTTCTCTTGCCTCTTTCAGCCTCTCTTCCCTCTTTCTGCACTTCTCTTGCCTGCTTCTGCAACTCTCTTGCCTCTTTCTGCAGTTCTCTTGCCTCTTTCTGCACCTCTTTTGCTTCTTTCTGCACTTCTCTTGCCTCTTTCTGCACCCCTTCCCTCTTTCTGCACCTCTCTTGGTTCTTTCTGCACTGCTGATGCTTCTTTCTGCACCTGTCTTGCAAATTTCTGCACCCCTCTTGCCTCTTTCTGCACCCCTCTTCCCTTTTTCTGTACCTCTCTTGCCTCTGTCTGCACCCCTCTTGCCTCTTTCTGCACATCTTTTGCTTCTTTCTGCAATTCTCTTGCCTCTTTCTGCACCCCTCTTTCCTCTTTCTGCACCTCTGTTGCTTCTTTCTGCACTTCTCTAGCTTCTTTCTGCACCTCTGTTGCTTCTTTCTGCACCTCTGTTGGTTCTTTCTGCACTGCTCTTGCTTCTTTCTGCACCTCTTTTGCCTTTGTCTGCACCCCTCTTGCCTCTTTCTGCACATCTTTTGCTTCTTTCTGCACCCCTCTTGCTTCTTTCTGCACCTCTGTTTCTTCTTTCTGCACCTCTCTTTCTTCTTTCTGCACTTCTCTTGCCTCTTTCTGCACCTCTCTTGCTTCTTTCTGCACCTCTCTTGCTTCTTTCTGCACCCCTTTTGCCTCTTTCTGCACCCTTCATCCCTCTTTCTGTACCTCTCTTGCCTTTCTGCACCCCTCTTCCCATTTTCTGCACCAATCTTGCCTGTTTCTGCAACTCTCTTGCCTCTTTCTGCAGTTCTCTTGTCTCCTTCTGTGCCTCTGTTGCTTCTTTCTGCACTTCTCTTGCCTCTTTCTGCACCCCTCTTGCCTCTTTCTGCACCTCTGTTGGTTCGTTCTGCACTGCTCTTGCTTCTTTCTGCTCCTCTCTTGCCTCTTTCTGCACCCCTCTTCCCTATTTCTGCACCTCTCTTGCCTCTTTCTGCACCCCTGTTACTATTTCTGCACCTCTCTTGCCTGTTTCTACAACTCTCTTGCCTCTTTCTGCAGTTCTCTTGCCTCTTTCTGCACCCCTCTTGTCTGTTTCTGCACCTCTCTTGCTTCTAGCTGCAACTCTCTTGCTTCTTTCTGCACCCCTCTTGCCTCTTTCTGCACCCTTCTTCCCTCTTTATGTACCTCTCTTGCCTCTTTCTGCACCCCTGTTCCCCTTTTCTGCACCAATCTTGCCTGTTTCTGCAACTCTCTTGCCTCTCTCTGCAGTTCTCTTGTCTCTTTCTGCACTGCTCTTGCTTCTTTCTGCACCTCTCTTGCAAATTTCTGCACCCCTCTTGCCCCTTTCTGCACCCCTCTTGCCTCCTTCTGCACCTCTGTTGGTTCTTTCCACACTGCTCTTTCTTCTTTCGCACCTCTTTTGCCTGTTTCTGCAAAACTCTTGCCTCTTTCTGCACTTCTCTTGCCCCCGTATGCACCTCTGTTGCTTCTTTCTGCACTTCTCTTGCCTCTTGCTGCACCCCTTGCCTTTTTCTGCACCTCTGTTGCCTGTTTCTGCAACTCTCTTGCCTCTTTCTGCAGTTCTTGTGCCTCCTTCTGCACCTCTGTTGCTTCTTTCTGTACTTCTCTTGCCTTTTTCTGCACTCCTCTTGCCTCTTTCTGCACCTCTGTAGGTTCTTTCTGCACTGCTCTTGCTTCTTTCTGCACCTCTTGCAAATTTTTGCACCCCACTTTCCTCTTTCTGCACCCCTCTTCCCTCTTTCTGCACCTCTCTTGCCTGTCTGACCCCTGTTCCCTCTTTCTTTACCTCTTTTGCCTGTTTCTGCAACTCTCTTGATTCTTTCTGAACTTCTCTCGCCTCTTTCTGTACTCAAATGGGAAGTGCAAGCTGTCAAGTTTAAAGGTCTGCGTGCTCTCGTGACTGAGGTATATGTCTACTTGTACATGTATTTTCTTACATGGTTTATGCATCTGAAGATGGTAGCTCAAAAAGCAAGCAACCTCTCCTATAGGTGGTCAAATTTTTTCAGTTCTACTCTGTCATTCGGTTGCACAAGCAGACATGTCTTATGTATAAATGTGTTATAGAGCTCCTCAAATATACTATTGAATACCCATGTGCCCTGTATTGTGAGCAGAAAGAAATGTATACACCTTTTTGTACACACATTTACAGAGTATGCTGTTTGAAACACAGGTATTCAAGTATTTGTATGTTTATTTTTATGTAACATGTCACTAGGTAAAAGCAGAGACACGCATACATACCTTCACAAACTTGGTCTGACTTACAACAGTGATATGCTTAGGATTGCTGTTTCATATTTGGTAGGCCTAACATTCTGAGCAGTCGATTAATAGTGAACCTTCATGAGAAAAGTGAGGGTTAAGACATCTTGGGAAAAGGATTAGTGATTAGGCTACTTTGTATGAGTCTGTTGTAAGGTACAGTCAAAGTAGGCCTCTTTCTGCACCTCTGTTGTTTCTTTCTGCACTTCTCTTGCTTCTTTCTGCACCTTTCTTCCTCTTTCTGGACTTCTGTTGCCTCTTTCTGCATTTCTCTTGCTTCTTTCTGCACCTTTCTTCCTCTTTCTGTACCTCTCTTGCCTCTTTCTGCACTTCTACTGCTTCTTTCTGCGCCTGTCTTCCTCTTTCTGCACATGTTCTACCTATGTGGGCATAGTTAGAAATTAGCATTTAAAAACCTTAAAAATTCACTGAAAAAACAGAGGTTTCAGGGACGTTATAGTTAGGCTGACATTTCACTCGTACAAAACCAGAGAAATTCGTCCGTTATAGTTAGCTGAGCTAACTATAACTCGCGCCCCCGCAATGCACTGCTGATGATGTCACATATTACATCACTCATGACATGGTCATTGACATCACTGATGACATCTCAAATGACATCACGGATGACATCACTGATGACATCATCCACTTAATATCTGATGCACCTCTTCACACCCTAATGTAACCTTTGATACACCCACTCTAAAATACAGACTACCATTCTCTTAACCATAGACACACCAATACCAGTTAGTACATACCCACTCACTGATTCAGAGGTGTACACACATCCACTTACTCACCCATACAGTCACTCATCTATACAGCCACTGATATATGCAATCATATACCCATACAGACACTCACACACTGCCACTCATCCATACAGTTACTAACACACCTAGTCAGCCAGGCAAAGAATCAATCACATTGCAATTTACTCACCTATACAGTAATATGCACACCACCTCACTTATTCATACAAATACTAACACATACTTACTCTCTTATACAATCACTGACACAAGCACACACTCATCCATACAGTCGCTCTCACAATCCTCACTCTCACATATAGTCACTTATATAATCCAGCACTTACATATACTGTCTTTCACATATGTAGTTACTCACACTATACCATTGAGATATCCACTCACTCATGAACACAGCCATATGAACACTCACTCACCCATACAGCCCCTCGCACACACACTCATGAACCCATACATTCAGTGAATCACCCACTCACACACCCATGCAGGGAGTCACACACACCCCCACCCACCCACACAGACACTCAGGCACCCATACAGGTACTCAGACAACCAATCATTAACCCATATAGACACTCATGTCGCTACTCACCATCCCATGCAGCCTCTTACACACCAACTGACAGACTGATACAGACATTCACACAGATTAGTCATTCTCCCATGCATTCACTAAGACACGTTCAATCCCTCACTTATACAGTCAGTCACGCACCCACTAAATCATCCATTCAGACACTCATACGCCCACTCATTCTTCAATACACCTTGGCGTATATGTATATAACATTCTTAAACTTTTTAGAAACACTCAATCACTGCATGATGTCATCAGTGATGTCATCAGTAATGTCATAGTGATGTCATCAGGGATGTCACTGACCATGTCATGAGTGATGTAATATGTGACGTTATAAGCAGTGCTTGGGCGCGAGTTATAGCGCGAGTTGGGCAGCTCAGCTAACCTTAACGGCCAAATTTATCTGGTTTTGTACGAGTGAAATGTCAGCCTAACTATAACGTCCCTGAAACCTATGGTTTTTTCCAGTGAATATATAGTATATATGCAGATGTGAGGAGTGTAATATTCTATTTTTTGCCATTGTTAAGTGTAGGAAGGGGTATAACTCACCAGAGCTAAATCCTCAAGTTAGTCATTATGCTGCCCCCTTCCCTCCACAACAAAAATAAACAGCATATCATACTCTGCGTATTTGGTTTATGCAATTAGATTTTTGATCTGTACTTGTTTTAACAAAAGGTATTTGTTGGAACAGGAATGTTCTCTGCAAGGTGTATAGATGTGCCTCCTCTTCCCTGAATGCCTGACTGCGATTATCTGGTATTCTGGTTCTTGATTTTGGCCCCAGCCTCATACTAATCTAGTATGTGCATGAATGCCTAGGCATGTGCCTTGACACGAATGAATACGTTTATTGTGTGATTACTTAAAACCATTACAGTATACAATCTAAAATACATGTAGCGCAGAATGATAGTCGAGTTTAAGATAGGGATTAAAAACTGAGACAGTCTTTAAAATTATGCCGGCGAGTTGATATGTGAGCGGCCAGCGCTGACTATATGGTAAAAAAAAAAAATCAATACTGTCCATTAGTGACGTTGGATACCTAGGAAGGAGTTGTCCTCGGGGTGCTGTTCATTGTGTCGTGGAACTCATCAGGCTGTTAGTCACTCTCTGCCTGTGCTACTTTATCTTTCAGTAGTAGGCGGGTTTGGTATATAAATTTGCCAAAATTGGCCCTGTTTTTCACTGTGTCCAAAGTGTAGAGCTGACAAACAGCGTCCTTTGCTGTGAGAGTACCCAGTTGGAGAAGTATGGGCCTGAGATGGATTCAGCGGGCTTGTCGCAAAGCCGGGCAGCATAACAATATGTGCGCCAAGGACTCCCTTTTGTAATCGCATAAGCAGCACTCAGTGATGCCTGTAAGTGCTTTCCAAGTTAGATGTAGTTCTTTTAAAGGAAGCAGGTGTAATCTTGCAGCCAAGATCTGGTTTAGTGCCTGTCTCCCAACGGCCTGCATGACGTGGGGCTTGGTTGTTTGGAGTGTTTGCGGGAGACATAGAGTTTCGTGAAAATCCCTTGCTACAAGGGATTCCATGTCTAGACATGAGTAAGGTCCAGGACCTGTCCAGTGATGTGGAGGGGTGCACCAAACGTGCTCTCATTTGTTTGACAACCCATGTCAGATGTTTAGCGTGAAGAGCGGTGGTGGCAGCTTACTGTATTTTGTGAATCAGTAGTTGCGACCAGACCTTTTTATATCATTCACCATTGTGCAAGCAAAGAAAATAGGCCCCATTCACTGGTTGGATAGTAAAAAACAGGCACAGATTGGGTGCAGTGGGTGCATAATTTCCCTGGGTCCTGGTGCTTCTGCACCTGCTGCACTATAGATAGTTATGTCCCTGGACAGAAGAAATGGAAAAGTGAAACAAACACCGGCTTTGCCCACAGGGATCTCGTTGCCATCAACTCCCAGGCTCTCACCTGCATGGGTAGCTGTTGGCAACTGGATGGCTTGAGCTTCAAAAATAATTTAGGAATATTTTAACAACAACAGTGCACCAATAGATGCTATCCCACAGCACTTGCCCATGCCTTCCTCTTTCTCCTGTGTGCCTCCCAGCGTATCTGCCTCCCTAGAGAGTGGAATTTGTCTCGCTAAAGTTATTTTAGGAGTTATACACTCTACTCTTTTACATGTTCTACTCCTCTTCCTTTCATCTACTCTCCTCTTACCGTCACCTCTGCCAAATGGGGTTTACTATTAAGATGCAATGTTGATGAGTATTGAGTCACATACGTCTTGTTCCTGACTCATGTCCCGAGCTAGAGTTTGATGGATGGTATTCCATTTATCAGGGTGGTGGAGGACATTAGATCTGCCACCTTGACAGGCTCCCATAAGCAAGATGTTGAGATCACAGATGGCCCACCAGTAATCTCTGTGCCATGACAGCAACCCATCATGTGTGTGGGGGTCATTACTTGTTTTCTCTTTCCCTCACCACCAGGTTTTATCTGGTAGTAATGAACAATAAAAAAGATCCTCACACCCTCCACTCTAAATATGACAGGTGGTGTAAAGCCCTTTCTCTGATGGCCCTTACCCCATTTGGTCGTCAGAGGAAGCTTTCAATCGATAGAGCCAACAAAGGCTCCATCGATGGAAAAGCTGGTGGTTCTCCCAACCCTAAAAAAGATGGGCTGAGCATCAGCTTTGCAGACAGGGTAATCTGTTGTGTTTGCTAATCTTCCTGTTCTTGAATAGGAGTAGGCCATATTTTAAAATCTGTGGTAAGTGGATGCAAAACCTTTGGCAATATTTTGCTGGTTTTCCATCTGCCTTCCCACATTAAAATAATTGGAATGCTATGGAATGCCATCAGCTTAGGTATTCCTTGTTCTCCGCAGTGAAGAACCTGGGGCAAAAGGAATACCATTGAATTCCAACACTGTTAGAAACTGGGCAATATAATTAGCTTAATTGTAATTTAATTTAGTTACTATGAATGCCCAGCTACTGACATTGATTGAAAGCAAGTTTTTCATAGGTGAATTCTGTGTGTGGCATCCCCCTCTAGAGCGCCAGGAGGACCATCAGCTAGAGGCTGCACACAGGCTTCCCTGATGAGGAAGTTGCATGCAAGAACACTGTCAAGGTTTGTAAATATAGTTACATTGATGCATTATTCATTGAGGTAATTACATTAGCCAGACCTTGAAAGTACTCCTAAAAGGGAGAGGAGTTGGCCTAACGGCTAGGGCGGTCGACCTCGAATCTGGGGAACTGGGTTCGAGTCTCGGCAATGATGCTGAACATCCTGTGATTCTGGGCAAATCACTTAATCTCCCCGTGCCTAACAAAAATGAATGTGTCCTCGTATAATGCAACTGGTGCTATGTAAAGCGCTCTGATACCCGATTCAGGTCAAGTTCGTGCTATATAAAACTCTGTAAAATAAATAAAATAAAAGCAACTGTGTTAGACTTTGGTCTTAGTTTTTTTTCCACCAGTGGATTAATCATAATTCCACTTTCAAGGAAAAAAGGGTAACTTTTGCCTGTTTAGAAATTTGCCCAGAATTTTTGCCAATCCTTTTTCTTGAGGGAGGTGCCTCCTGAGACATAGGGGTCTATTCTCAAAGGTGCACTTACACGTGTAGATTTACGCAATCAAATTTACTCTTGCACTTTGTAGCAACTTTATTACTTTTGGCTATTCAACATTTCAAGTGCAAAATTACTCCAAAGTGTAGACTTGCATGTCTCATCCTCTAAGTTTAAAGGGTGGTGTCTTCATACACATAACTTACAACCATAACATTACTGCTAGTAATTTTATGATGGTATTTTAAGGTCTGCACTCTTGCAGTTCTCTGCAGCCAGGGTGGAGACCTATGTAACCCAGTGGAGACCCCAGCATACCAGAGGGAGAGCAACTCAAGAAGGGGAATAGGTGAATTATATAACCTGTTCCAAATCATACACACTCGGCACTCATTCCATCAGCATAAATACTGCCTACACCATAGGCTCTGCTTTTTTCCACTTCGTCTTTCAGCTCCTGCCGCCACAGCATTCCACCTGAAGGATTCAGACCCCACATTGAGCTACCGGCAGCACTTGTAGTGAAATATGTAGTAACATACTACAAACAAATACATGGACTGCCTCCATTCACCCTCGGGGAAATACAGAAGGCAGCCTTGTGGCAGGAGATGACAAACTTGGTAAATGCATTTGAGAGGAGGCATGCACCATGGAGGCATATTGAAATCTAGTGGCAAGAAGGGAGTAGGGAGGTGAATTAGACGTTCTCTAGGACTCAGCTGGCACAGCCACTTCCTAGCTGGTCACCTGGATCCCATCTCTGTCCCATCACCCTCAAGAAGGCTGTCCTCTCCACACTCCACCCTCATGTGTCATTTGGCTGCCTCTTTCTGACAATACTAATGTGATGATAGGTAACATTGTAAACCCTTGTCTCTCTCACTAAAAACAAGTATGCAGTCACCCACCCGTATGTCCTTCCCACGTGTCTACATTGTTAAGCACACATCACATTCACAGACCTTAAAAACACTTTCTAACAAATACCCTGTAAATACCTAGATGTTTGGATTACATTGTACTCTTTTCATACAGCACAGGTATAGAATATCTCTAATCTCCAATGTGAAGCATGCATATTAACAATGCCAACATGTTTAATATGTTGTGTGATATACAGCACATTTCAGTATTTTTTCGATTACCTATTTCTTTGTTGTACAGTCATCACTGAATATAAGCACAAGGGCATATTTTGGTATTGTCATGATACACCTGTGAAGTAAACATAAATAATCAGTGTTTGTCAACACTCATGTTGGGGTGAACATATGCCAATATCTTGAATAAATGACCTCAGAAGTTGTTATTAGTGATATCACTCCTGCAAGCTCTTTCTTCCTGAGCTTTCATTTCATTTTGAGCAACTCATTAGATTGGCAACACTTTCTGTCCAGCAAGCCATTAGAAACCAACACCTGAACATGCATGGGAAGGGACTGATGGTGGTGAGTGATTTGCCCTAGGGTTGGATCTACCTCTGCAGCAAATGCATTAGAATTTGCCTGTTGAGTCCATAACAAACATACACCTCCTGGTCTACAAAATAGGGTCCCTGCAGCCTAATTATGCTTTCCCTTCTCGTCTGCTGTGCTGGCAGATTCTCGTCCCATGCACCATGGCAACAAGCCTGCCATTTTGGATGTTTCTCGTGCATCGTTAGAGACCGTTTTGTAGTATACAAATTATTACCACTTGTTGCGAGGTAGTGTAATTATTCCCTAATTTATGTTGTTTGGTGACTATTCACAATAAGAGAGTAGGAAGAAGATTCCATTTGTGAAGCACGATTTGCAATTCTCTATATTTCGATTAGTAATTTAGATTTTGGACAATGTAAACTAAAATGTGTGATTCCATGTGCCGGTGGAAGTCTTATTACTTACATACCACACAGCACCAAAGTTTGTTTTCTTGCTCTGCATTTTCATCTGGTCGTCTTGGAATACAGGAACAGAAGTTGTAAAATCAATATTTCAGTTGAAAAAGCAGCAGCACATTTGGATACATGCGCACATTTGTAGTATATCTGAAATGAACTAATGAGTTTCACGGGGAACCGAAACATTCCATATTTCACAAGCAGCAAATGTTTGTACATATGAGCTCAAAAGCCCCTTTCAATGGATTTTCATGGCAAGAGCAGTAATGAAACCTCCTTCAGTCTGGGGTTGGTTGAGGTTTCTGATCTTCTGCGTTGTTCATACGATTTCCAAAGGCAGCCATGTTATCACATGTCTCTTTTGAGGAGTTTGATTGATATATAGTGTTTAATACCCAGGGCACCCAGTCCCACCAACATCCAGGCCATCGGTCCGACCCCCACGGTGGACCGCAGTGGTCTGGAGCAGTGCTTGAAATGGAAAAATAGAAGTGCAGACACTCTGTACCAGAGTACCTGCTTGTTTCTGAGAAGTGCAGGTACTCTCCAATTAAAAGTATTCAGTTTTTCTTGAGAAGTGCAGGTACTCTCCCTCTCAAAATAAAAAAGTGCTGATACTCAGTACCGGCCCATTTAAAGCACTGGTCCGGGGACAGACCTCCACCTCCGACAGGCTCAAGGAGCCCTTCAGGGTGGCGGTCGAACACTCATCCCTAAAAATAAGGCGGTGCCAGCACAGGCACTGCCGCCGTAGGGATTAGGATGTCCATTTCCCACAGCCTTTTCATGGCGAGCCACTGCCATGAAAAGGCTGTTGGAAAGGGACTTTGTGGGCCCAAGGCAGGGCCCCTGTCCCCCATGGGCCACAGCTAAGTGGCCAAGGAGGTACATGTGGTGTCCCCCAAAAATCCATGCACCATGTTTGAAAAGTGCCTGTTTGTACTGGGGCTTGTGCTGCGGCCCTATTCCTGGGCCACAGCGCAAGCCGCAGTACAACAAGGCACATTCCGACTGCTGTGCTGGTGGTCCTATCCTAATCGGACAGGTGGGACTGCCGACTCGTTGTCTGACGGACACCTGCCCGCAACGATGGCGGTCAGACGCTTGTCCAACCGCTATCGTACTGAGGGCCCACATGTCCATCATTTAATAATCAGTATATATTTTGACTGCTTTTAGGACATTCGTGCAGAAAAAAGTGTTTGGGTTTGGGATGCAAGCAAAGTACCAACACTCACTAACTGACGATGCAGGTAGCTAAGGTAGCATAATATGGGATGCCATGATATGGCATGACAGACATATGCTGCATTCTTAGAGAGATTTAACCATTAATGGAAATAGCTACCTAAATATAAAAAGTGTTTTATTATATCAAATAGCACCTGTTAATTTCATCTTAGTTTGAGTTGTAAAATAAATCTTAATAATGTAGATACAAACCCTAATGGCTTTGTACAGTGCTTGCGATTTTTGACTTGTAATAAAGTAGCTGGGAACTAATGTGCTGCTGTATTAAAGAATTATGCTCTGTCTTTGCTGGTGTCATGTTTCAGCTGTGTCGATTTGTGCGACTTACTCCTAAGATATTTTATCCTTCAGTATCCTTTCTTACTCTGCCTACTTTTGATATTTTTTGTAAAGAAACAAGATCACATGTCATTGTAAAACCCCCGACGGCTTTCCATAGTATTCAGACGTTTATTTACCGATAACAAATTAGCAAGCACAACCCCTTTGGGTACTATTAATGCATATCATGAGAGGCTCGAATTAACAGGTGGCTTGTGAATATTTCCCACATGAAAGAAAATTCATATACACAGCGATGAACGTGCTGGGATCCGGTTCCGACCCCATTTATGCTTTCATCGCCCTCAAGAAAAAACTCTCAAATGTGAACAAAAAACAAATCGACGCTAGAAGGTTGTACTATTTTGAGAAGACATTGAACAACTTTCCTTCTTGCAAGACCTTTTTAGTAATAGCTATAATATTTAGGTCAAACTGATGAAGAATGGCACCCTTTCAAGATAATAGCCACACATATGTCAATCTAGATCTGTATGACAAAGACAGAGAGAGAAGGATGGAGGAAGAGAAAGGAGGAGAGGGAGAGATATGTTAATTTTTTTCTGGCAGTCCTTGCAGTTGCAATGTAAGCCTAGCAGTAACAGAGGCAAGAAGGCGGGTATTCCCCACTAAGCAGGACACTGAGTGGCCAATTTGTGGCAGAAAAGTAGTCTCCCAAGCATCATTGGCCCTCCATGAGGATTGTTGGGAAGCCAAGAACTAGCTCAAAAGAGGTGATGTTTAGACTGGGTCAAAGTACAGTCCTATTGGAATTACAATAAAGATGGAAATGTCAAACCACGCTTTATCCCATTTTATACCAAAGAAGACAGCTTGAATAGCTCAAAAAATATAAATGTAAGTACAGTAAAAATAGTACCCGAATAATAAAAAAGCACGTGAACTATACGTATGTAAAAAAGAGAAGACAAAGAAATACAGTTGCAGTATATATAGATACAAACCAGCCTCTGTCACTAGCTCATTGCGAACGCTGAGCTTTTCGTAAAACAAATATGTTAAAGCTCCGTAATATTTAAAGCATTGCTCATGGTTGCTCACTGATTCTGAACATCAGAAAATGTAAGAATACAAATGAGGCGAACTGTAGGGAGGAGACTGGAGTTAATACATCAGTGGAATATTCTGCTTCAGAGTCCACAGTCTAGAGACCTGGAACTGGGTAGATATTGTTATCTGCTGGTGTAGGGTTAATGTCTATGGTCGCTTGAACATGGATTACGCGTGACCTCCTGACTCTGGTCAAAGACCCCACAGTCAGGCTTACAGATCTAGGTGATGATTGAGTAAGATCACTATATATCCTATGGGGGCAATCAGTGTTTTGGTCCACAGACACAAAGCCACACTGTAGCCATATTCAAGTAATCTTAGAGCTATCTGGATCTCTCTAGCTCTCAAACCAGCTGCATTCTGGACTTCGGCACTCCAGGGCATTATCAGGGACCCCAGAGTGTGGCTCAGGAACATTTCTTCCAACATTGAATCCTTTTAGGCACATGAACAAAAGGCAAAACATAAACTTGGCACAGAGAGAGAATGTGCTTATCAGCCAAGCTGCCACTCATCTGCTTTCTTGGGTAGCCTTCCTCTGTTCTATGGCAACGGCTAGAATGGACTTGTACTGATCCGTGTCCTCATCTCTGGAGTGATAGGACAGGCTTGGGGCTTTCACTCAAGCATAGTCATCAAGCCAGCAGCTCTACAGTGGGGCATCAGGCGTAGTCCATTGTGAACCAGGCAGAATGCAGTTCCATATCCACGAAGCACCACAACGGGGTTCACAGGTGTCAGCTGGAGTGGAGCTCCAGCATACATTTCCAGTCCTTGGCATCTCGGCATAAGCTAGCTGCCAGTTAGTGTCAGGGTATCCAACTTGACTTTTCAGTCAATCTGGTTGAGACAGAATTTCATTCTTTAGAGGAATGTAAGAGATTGGCAAGCCCTTAATTCCAGAAAGCACTGTAATGGCAAGGCTATATGAGAAATCAGGCAAGCACAATCTCCACGGACCTCCGAGTATTTACCCTTAATAGACCTAGCAACAGTGATAGAAGAGGAGAAAAGAAGTGTGTGCTAAGTGTTTCTTTGTCATTTTTCTGTGGAATCATCCAACATCTTGTACTAATCTTAATAGTCGCTTGCATCAGCTAAAGGTAATCTTAAATGACTAATACAACTATTGTGATCTCGACCAGCCTTCATTCCTCACTTGTTTAAATGTTCACTGCCATTATTGCAAATGCAATAATGTTCTTGATTATTAATAACAACCATGAAAGGGGCACCATTTTCTTTCTCAGGTCGCTGGATTGAATTTCATGCGGAGGCAAATGGTCATCACCCAGGGATGAAACTACTACACTCCCATAAGTATATCTTGCTGCTACCAGTCAAGACCTGGATAAAGTGGACAGGCTGCCTACTCAGAGAGAGAGGAAAAGTGAGGGTTCAAGATCATTCAGGCATCCCTGTCCTTTTATAATTCTTAGAAGTTGCATATCTGTCTTGTTTCAGGGGAGCCATCCACAGTATGCCCTGCAGCATCACCTTGAAGAAATCATTTTGCCCCCCTTAGCTGTTCTTTTTTCTGGCTTTGCCCCGTAACCAGTTCACATGGCTGGCCAACGGCCTCCAAATACAAGCCTATCTGGCCATTTTTTTGCTCCATGCTGTCCTCTCTGCTGCATGCAAGAGAATATGCCTGCAAATATGGTCCCTCTTCTGGTTGGCTGTGGATATGCAGTATTAATGTAATGTATTGTCTGTTTTAGGCCTTGCTTCAAACCAGTGCCACTCATTTAAGCTAGTCTGGCCTCCTAAGATGTGGCATGATACTAGGACTTTGACATGCCATTGCACTAATCTTAAAACAAGATGGAAAAGTTCCTCTCCTGTGACCTGGCCTATTGCATGAGTAGCAGGACTGCCAAGAGAGGAATAGCATTTCCCTGACTGTTAAGAGAAACCCAAGGGCCAAATAGGTTAGGCCTGCATGAAACATGGCTAAACTAGAGAGGTTGCCCATTAGTCATTGTTATGTGGCTTGCATTTAGCTTCCATTTTAGCTTCTCGTTTTAACTTAGCCTCATTTTCTAATGGTGGTTTGTACATGTTTTCCTATTGTGGCATTGTTTTATTTTACCTGCTCGTAAAGAGACAACTATTCTGCTTTGGTTTAATTAAAGCGCTGTCCTGCACTTTTTACACAGTTTGATTAGCTTGTCATTTTATTATTCAAACTGCGTCCATGCTGAAGTTGGTGAGAGGTGCACTTCCGCTGAAGTCATCATTGAACGCTGCTGTAAGATGCAGTCCCACTGTCCCTGACCTTCATCCTAAGAAGGAAGATAGCTGTACACTTGGAGGTCTATCCATGGATCCCCTGAGCCTGCCTTCTTGACATACAACACTAAGTTATGGGGTTAGGTCATTCCAACAGGCCTGGCAGATGGGTACTCCAGATATGCTCTCTTTAGCATAGAGGCTAATAATAAATCGGAGTAACTTTAGCAACGTTATGAACAATTACCGTGACTGAATTTTTCTCTGTCCTAATAACGCTCATTACAATAATGTCTCATCTTCCAATCACAGTTCATGTTTTATTTGCATAGATTAGAGCTTTTCAGTAAACGTTTGAAAATGCAATATTGTATCTTTTCTTTGTGACACTTTGGGCATACAAAAGTGACAAACAAAAGGGTTAGATCTGTTTCCAGGATTTCCTTGGGAATCTGAGAGTCATGTTCTAGGCTACTGAAAACGTCTATAACTCTGTAAGTTTAGGAGTTTGGATGCAGTTCTACTGTGAGCTTGCCCAATAGACCAACAGTTACTGATATTATAAGAAGAATCAGTCTTTGTATAATGATATTTTGTTGTTCTAAATATACGGTCGTACTAGATTAGTATGAACTGTATAACACCATGAGAATCTGCTGCTCAGCTGAGGTGCATAACCGGAGAGCAAGGTCAACTTTTGCATAGCAAGAAGACAGTGAACATGCCAGATAAACCAAAGGACTGTGTCTGTTCTGATCCTGCAAGGCTCCCCTCAACATTTGTCCATGTTGGTACCTCTCCTAGAAATGGAGATTGATTTAGTGACCTGCCATGACATTTCATTAGGTGTATGACCAGATGCTGTGTAATGTTCCACAAGTAGAGAATTTACAACTTTGCATCACATGCATGACTGTTGTTGGATAATTGAGCTTGGAACTTATGGCTTGTTTTGCCAAAATAATTTTGGCCACAGGGAGATTCTGTGCAGTAAAAACATTTCTATCACAATTTGTGTGATATTTGAACAGTCACTCATTCTCACCATATTTGAATGATTTGCAACTTTTGCTAGTGGGGCAGGAAGCACAGTAGCCACATTTATAGTGGCCAGAGATATTACTTAATCCCAATAGTTCAGCATTATTTTGAATTGTTTTCCTGCACAAATATTTATATGTGCTATAACACAAAATGGCAAGCCTTTCCTTGCTCTTTCAAAAAATGGAGGAAAAATGCTTCTCATGAAAAGTTTGGATAATTATTAATTAGCGTGCATTGCATAGACATGAGTATCACTTAAATGCTTCTGTCCTGATGATGGTCTGCCTGCATTCAGTGCACAAAGGGCCAAAATAGCGGCACTCTCTTTCTAATGCAGTTTAAAGCATCTGCATTCATTCTTTTTTCAATGAATTTAGAAAGATTTGCACTCAACTAGGCAAACATTCTTTGTATGCATAAATTCTAGCTTATTAACCATCTCACAACTGGTGTTGGGTCTTTTTCTTTGCTTTTGCTTACTTCTGACCCTCTATATGCAATGAACGAAATTGTCTTTCTATTTATGCTTATTTTGTAATTGCATCATCTAAATAAGGCGAACATGTCATTGATCGCAACAAACCTTTCCTCAATTCTAATAAAATAATTGTTTTAACAATAAGTAATAAATAGCCTGCGGCCCAGGCAGGAGAAATTTGATGTCCTTAAAGTCGCGAGAACAACCCCTGAGCTCAGTGCAGAATTTCAGCTATCCGGGTGCTACCTTTGGTTCTTTTAATTCTTGGCAACACCAGGCAAACGCATCGCACATGAAACTAGGTGGGCGGCCGGGTCCCAATTTAATCTTGTTTGGAGGGAAGGTAGGTGGAGCCTTATCTCCCCCTAAATTAAGATCGATAATCTGCAATGTGTCCACAAAGCTACTTATGGAGCGGAGGTTGGAAGTACCACAATGATTCCCCCATTCAGGTGGAAGAAAACAGGATCTGTAGGAGAATTTTGAATCTTTCGCCAAATAGTTCCCATTTGATTTTACACTCTGAACTTAATCTGGAATATGTTTCAGAAAGAGTAAAAGTGACCCCACTCCTTCTCTGGTTGATAGTGTGGTCTAATACCGAAACAAGTTTTAATAGAAAAGTTATTTCAGACTGCCTTGGTCTAGACACTGGTCTCTTAATTCCTTAGTGGAAATATGTTAGTAAGTCTTGTAATGACATTGGCCTCCTTAAATTGTTCAGCGCTCCAGCCACTATAAGTAAACATGATAAGAGGCTGGTAAAGTCCTGCCATGAAGAGTTCAGTCTCTCCCAAAGAACGGAGGAGGCTTTTAGTAAGCGCTCCGTTCGTAACCATTTTATTTTACCCACAGCAGGAGAGCTGGCATTCTATCTTTCCCTAGAGTTATCTCGGTGGGAGAGGCCGCTTCTTTTTAGATTCAGGGCAGGTACTATGTGGCGTCTTGTGTGTTTCTTTGATGGGGAGACGGCTTAGGACAGTATTTTAGTGGCTTGTCCTTGTGACGGGTCAGCCGTGCAATCTTTGTTGCATTTTATGATTTTCTGTCAATTTGACCTTTTTTTCAATACTGTGTTAAGCATATTTTGAAACCATTTGACTTCAAGTACCATAGGAACGCCTTAACGTATCTCCAGATGTTAGGCAGTCCTGATATCTGTTTCTGTGTTTGTAGTTTCCTTAAGATGTTGGTAAGAAGCAGGAAATCGATGGAGGGTTAATGGCATTGAAGGCAGCTCCTTGCCAATTTAACACACTTTATTGCAACAGCTTACATTGTATTTGAAGTCATGTTTTTAATTGATTTTGTATTTAATGTTTTTAAATCTTTTATGATGTGTTCTATTGTATTTTTTGTAATGAATTGTATTTTGCTCTTTTATGATTTTTATCATATTGATGAGGCCTACTACAATGTGCTCATAGACAAAGATGTGTAGATGGCTAGGGTTGATACATACGGTGCTGTAGCTTCTTCTGTGGAAGAATGAAAAGATAAGAGCCACCAAGAGCTATAGTAATGTTACTGTTAAGAAATATTTAGCATTGCTTTGAAAAGACAGCCCAGGGTGCTTGTTTCCGGTTCAGGGAGGACCTGGCTTGGCAGTTCGGGCTGGGTTGTTCCCATGGGGAGCAGGGTTAAGACTGATTTGCATATGGCTGGGTCCAAACTGGGGTGGCGTTGTGAGCAAAAAAACCATGGATTAAACCCAGATCGGTGACTGGTGGTAAATGTTTGATTTATTCAGCATTCCATCGATCATTTATTCTTTTTACCTGAGTACAGGCAGTCTTGATGGTCCTGCAAGAAGATTAATTGAAAATCCAGATCTTCAGCTTCTTACGGAATTTCAAGAAGTGAGGAGGAGACCCTGATGTGCTGGGGCAGGTCGTTCCAGGATTTGGGGGCTTGGTAGGAGAATGATTGAGCTCCTTTTCTGCTTCTGTAGATGCAGGATGTGTGTGAGAGTGAGAGTGATACTGAGTGAAGTTGTCTGCAGGGTTGGTGGAAGTGAAGCCGGTGATTGAGGAATGTGAGTCACGTGTTGTGTAGTGACTAGAATGCGTGTGTGAGAAGTTTGAACTAGCTGCGCTTTTGGATGGGGATCCAAAGCAGCTCTCTGAAGAGTGGTGTGGTGTGGGATCGGCGTGGGAAGTCGAGGATGAGTCTGTTGACGGCATTTTGGATGGTTTGAATTCTGTGAAGAAGATGGGTTGGGATGCCGGTTCACAGTGTGTTGACGTAGTCCAATCTGCTTGTGATTAGGACCTGCGTGATGGTACGTCTGGTGTCCAGTGGGAGCTACTTGATGATCTTTACATAATATGGGGATGATGTAGGAGCATGTGGAGGTGATGGCATTGACCTGGGGTTCATGGTGAGTTTCGTGTCCAGGATGAGGCCTAGGCTCCTAGCGTGTTATCTTGGGGTGGGTGTGCATCTGACTTCAGTGGGCCACCAGGTGGAGTCCCAAGGTGAGCTCTCATTCTTCAGCCTGAGATGGAAAAATGAGCTGGGTGTCGTCAGCTTAGGAGATGATGTTGATTCTGTGGGATCTGATGATGTTAACCAAAGGAGTCATGTATATGTTTAAAAGTGTGGGACAGAGTGATGATCCCAATGGGACTCCACAGATGATGTCCTTGTGTTCGGATGTGAGAGGTGTGAGCCTTACTTGTGTTCTTCCAGAGAGGAAGGAAGCAATCCATTTGAGTGAGAGTCCTTTTATTTCTGTAATCTGGCGATTAGTGTGTGGTGGGAGACGGTGTCGAAAGCGACAAAGAGGTCAAAGAGGATGAGGGCGATGGTCTATCCACAGTCGAGGATGGTTTGTATGTCGTCTGTGGCAACTTTGAGGGCTATTCTGTACTGTGGTTATGTTGGAATTCTGATTGCAAGTCGTCCAGGAGCTTCTGCCATTCTAGGTGGTCAGAGAGTTGTCTGTGGATGGTCTTCTCAATGACTTTGGCTGGGAAGGGGAGTAGCAATCTAAACTCAAATTTTGCAATACCTTGGGTGGCCAGCATAGATACAGCACATCCGCCTGGTTTGTAGCTACAGAGAGACCAAGGAAGTAAAAATAAACTACACGGTAACTTATACA
Source organism: Calotriton arnoldi (assembly GCA_963921515.1). Taxonomy (NCBI): domain Eukaryota; kingdom Metazoa; phylum Chordata; class Amphibia; order Caudata; family Salamandridae; genus Calotriton; species Calotriton arnoldi. The sequence continues at coordinate 438,220 of CAWUFW010000493.1, read as the reverse complement.
CAAACTGTCTCAAAGAAATGCTTGCTTGATTGAATGTAATTTGTAAATTTAAACTCACCCTTGCAAAATATAATGTAGCAAAACATTATTTTGTATTGACACTGCTCATATGTAAAATGCATTGACAGCCAATGGGTCTAGTTTGAATTATATAAAACTGCAACTAAATAATTAAATATCTAAATGAAACTAAAGCAAAGTTTGTAGTGGGCCCAAAAAATATATCTTGTAAATAGACAAATACGTGACAGAAACCTCTAGGGCAAAATATGTAATGGCATCCTTCAGATTGAGGAAAATAAGCCATGTCATGGAAGCAGAAAATTCCTTAGAAAATACAACATTTCCATCTTGAAATTATGCTAAAGAACAAAATGAATGAAGTTACAAGATTGAACATGAAACGCAGCTCGACCTTTCTATGAAGAAAGACCTATTGCTTTGGGAACAGTCATCCTGAAGAAAAGAGGGCTGTATCACTTCTACGTAAATACATCTACAATCTTCTCTTTAATAGGTTTACTTTCTTCAGTTGAAAAAGTGGGAAATCTGAACATTATATAAATAAACTAATATGTGTGGGAAACCCTGGGATCCCATGTTAGATGAGTCCTCGTATGCTGAAACAGTGCCATATATTCTATCACTTTCATAGTGGAAGAACATTGAGTTTGTGTTTTATTAATTGAGAAGTAATTGATGTTGTAATCCCCATGTTCACGACTTCTGCATACTATGATGAGGATGTGGCTTAACGGCTAGAGCAGTCGACTTAGGAGCTGGGGAACTGGGTTTGAGTCTCGGCAGGGGCGCTGAACATTCTGTGATTCTGGGCAAATCACTTAATCTCCCCGTGCCTAACAAAAATGAATGTGTCCGTCTGTAATGCAATCGGTGCTCATGTAAAGAGCTTTGATACATTTAGGTCTAGTTTGCGCTATATATATAAAAAAAAAATTGACTCCCTGACAGCATAAATCCAATCCTCCAATCTACATGGGATGTTGATCGCTTCTCCAAACCTGGAAGGTACTTATAAGTGGCCTGTAGAGTGGTTCCTGTTTCTACCAGCTTGATCAAAATCCCTAAATTAGCTTTTAATTAAGGTAGGTATTTTGGCAACTAGACAATATCCTGATTTGCTTGATACGAGGATCTACCTGTCATGAAAGAGGATGCACAAAGCAGACTAAAAAGAGTGCAATAAATCAAGTGGGATGTATATGATTTTGCTGGAGGAACGTCAGGAAGGTATTGTTCCAAAATCCCTGAAGCATGCTAACATGACTCCTGTTCTGAAGAATCCAACAAATAACCAGAGGGATTTAGCCAACTATTGCACGATCTCTAACCTACCATTCCCCTACACGATGCTGGAGAAGATGATAGCACAACTCCAGAAATATATTGCACTCAGTGGCATCTGTCATGATTCTTCTTGATCATCAGTCCAGTTTCAGACCTTCGGGCCATTAAATCAGTTGCATATAATTAAGTAAAGAATGGTTCTCATGGACAATGTAAGAATACTTAATAGTATGTGAGCACAATGGCAAAATAAAACAACACAATAAAGAGACCAAATACTTTTTTGCAAAAAAATTATGATGTCTGTATTGGAAACATGCAGACTGTGCTCGGCTTCCCATGTGAAAAAGAACCAACGTAACAGAAGTGACAAATTACAAGATAAAGCAGGGTTTCTTTATACATATAAATGACCATTTTTAAATGAAAAATGTCCTACAACAGCCTCCTTTTAATTTAGAACGGATGGATATGGTTCGTTATGGTATGAGTCGACGACGTTTCGACCCTTAAACAGTAGGGGGCCTCATCAGGACCTTGAAATGGGGGACACCTGTAATGAAATAATGAAAAACTAACGGAGGGAGGGACAGTAAGAAACCTGAGTTTTGTAAAGCTAGGGCAGTTGGAAGCGCACCTGATGACACAATGAGCAATATTGTACCAGAGTTGGTGGCGTGCACACCAAATGAGTGAGAAGGAAGTGTTAACTCACGTAGGCTGCAGCCGGGCGCTTTGGGAAAAAGAAGTCAAGGGATTAATATTATAGAATGACCGGAGGAAGAAACAGTCTCAAAAGAGTGTCTCTTGAACTTACCCTGGTGAGGGGAGAAAACCCCATTCTGGCGATAGGCTGAGCATGGCAGCCTGTAATGATGGTCCACGCTAAGGACAGGATAATCCTGATAGAATGAGGACACGTAATTCCGTGTCTGGTAGGGAAAACTTGGGCCTCTGCAGGAGGAAAAAAGGCAAACATTAGCATCTTAGAATGGGGGGGGCCAGGATATGGTAAGAGTGACAGCTTCACTTACCCTGGTTTAGGAGGCCACAATCTGGTGGTGAATATAATGCAGCTGCATCTGGTAATGAGTCCACTAAAGACATAAAAAAAACTTCCCAAAAGAGAAAGCATACCCCTATTTGAGAGAAGACAATTACTCCACAATATTTGCACAAGATAGACAGAACAGTTGGCGCAGGTTAAAATAGAATTATCCATTGACTTTCTCGAATTCTTCTGCAGGGTCGGATGAGTCTGATGTACCGGAATGGCCTAGTTGAACCGATATATACCCAGGACAGCCTTTTTTAGCAAGAGGCCAAAGAGGCAGAGGCAGGAACAAAGCATGGCACCAATATCCGGGGGAATGCCAGACTAGGAGGAAATACAATCAGTGGGGGCCACAGAGGCCTTAAATACCATCTCCACCCTGGGCCAAATTAACACTCAAGAAATTCCTATTTTTAACCTTTCACAACACACGCTTTCATCTGCTACTTAATAAGGGCTTATCCTTTGTGATTACTGAAAAGACAGACTTTTTTATCCTCAAGACTGAGCTAATTCAACGTTCTCGTAAAATTAGACTGAGAAACCTCTTTGCTGACAAGGCTGCCCCTCTGAATGACTCTGTGACTGGTCTAAGACCTCCATCCATATTTCACCCGGCTATTTCACTGAAGCCACCAGAGTTACTCACCTTTGAGAAACTCGTTCTCTGTTGGCTTGACAATCTGAAGTCCTCAAGGAGTTTTATTCCCTACAACATCTCCTTAGCCGAAAGGCAAGCCATGCTGTGTCCAAAAAACAACAAATTCATAATTTTGAAATCTGCAAAAAAAGGAGGTGGGATTGTTATTCAAGATCGCCCTGACTACGACACTGAACTTCATAGGCAGATCATGGATCCCAAACACTATAATAGTTGGCAACAAATCCCTTAACAATGATCAGAACCAAGATACAAAAGGTTACCACCAATGCCAAAGAACAGGGATACATATCCAAAAAAGAATTCAAATATCTCAATATTGACCAGTTCTGTACACCCTACCATACACAAAAACGTCACCAACTCTCCTGGCAGACAACGTGAATCTGGATGCTGCTCTATCTTAGAACCCCTAGGACGCTATATTGACATGTTTATTGAAGACTTTGTCCCCATACAGGAAAAATATGTAAGGGACAGCACCTTTATGATTAATCTCATCGAAGATATGCCCTTTGATAATGAGACTGACTGGTTAACCACTTTGGACATAGTGTCCCTTTATACAAACATTACACAGGAAGACAGTGTCAAGATAATAGAGGACCTACTTATCAAACGAGTGCAGACCCCAGACAAGATCCCACAGATGTTATTATTTCTCTTCTAAAGATTGCCCTACAGCATAATTACTTCAAATCTGATGGGAATGTTTTCCAACAATGCTCTAACACATCAATGGGAGCAGTTTTTGCTCCAAACCTGGCAAACATCTATGTGGACCACATTGAGCAAACTCTTGTGCTCTCTTATCTCAACAGATACTGCTAAACATTAAATGTTGGAAGCATTATATTGATGACATTTTCCTAATCTGGTCTGGCCTTGAACTTGAACACACCTTTCAAGATTTCTTGACATGCCTTACTGGAGCCTAAAAACATCTCACTTTCACATGCTCCGTACATAAGACTGAGATTGCCTTTCTAGACCTTACTATAAAACATCAAGAAAGGAAACTTTACACTAGGCTCTATAGAAAGCCAACGGAGAGGAACACCATCCTGGCATATAATAGCAATCACCATAGGGCTCTGTGTGATGGCCTACCATTTGGCCAATTCTTACGCCTCCGCAGAAATTGTACCCAAAAGCAAGATTACTTCTGAGAGGCTTTTATCCTACAAGATAAACTGGTGGCAAGTGGCTACCCTAAAAGAATAGTGAAAAATTATCTCAAATCAGCCTGGTATTGTCCAAGAGAGGAACTACTAACCCCACAAAACAAGACTCCTCTAGACAAAAGGGTTTGCGTAACCACTTTCTGCACCCACACAAGTAAAATTTGCACCCTGATTACAAACAATTTGCACCTCATTGTGAATATAGACCCTTCAATGCAAGCTCCCATATATGCTTTCAAGCGCAGTAAGAACATAAAAAATTACGTGGTTCATTCGTCCACCTAGTGGCCAAACACCACTAAATCAATAACTCTATAACTGGTTTGTGGTCTCCCCGAACTGAAAGGTCATTTTCGCTGTGGTAATTGTATTGCCTGTACTTTTTCCTTTGACACACGTAATGTTGTATACTGCATTTAGTACCCATGTGGATTGCCCAATATAGGCCAAACTTCACAACCTATCAAAACTAGGATCTGCCAACATCGAAGCAGAATACGATGAGCAGTACTCAATGCACCTTTGGTTGCACATTTAATGGAAAAAACTCACACAGTGGAAGATTTCAAGTGGCAAGTAATTGATGTGGCAGTTATTCCTGAAAGAGGAGGCGACATCACCCATATTCTGCAAAGAATGGAGTGCAAATGGATGGAACGTTGTCACTCCATTACCCAGGGGCTAAATATCTCAGATGAATGGCACACTTATCTGTCAACTGTCAAAAACTGACCTCATGATGGTTTGGAAAATAATGCCTCTTTCAATATCGATACACATGGATATGTGTTAAATCTCTGCTACTAATGTTTTTTAACCCTTTATAATTAGGCCATTCAATTTGCCACCTGTTCTATCTTATTGTACTGCCATTGTCACTGATGGTGCCTAATTGTTTATATTGTAGTATGCCCACTTTATGTGTCAGTCTCTATTGTACCTCTCTTTATCGCTTCCTGTGATATTATTACCATCTCTTTTGCCACCGGCACATTGAACTAGATGTTCGGCTCCAGTTAACATTGTAATTATTCTCCTTTGAATCATTAGTGTTCTCCCGATCCTATCGTGGCCCTGCGCATCACTGTGCTAGACATTGCCTAGCAACCTGAAGACACACAACGATCTGTGCCCATCTCTCTTTAGCGCTGCCTTTTCACGGCCCGCTGAGACGCTGCCCTGTGCACGTCTCACCACGCCACATATATCCAATTGCGAGTATGCCTCGTACAGCCCAGCATCCTCTCCATGAGGCTGACTTTGGTGGCCCACGTTACTTCATTCTGACACGGACTGACGTGTCCTCATGCACGTGGTACCTAGCGCATCTCATCACCAGACGCAGCCGCAATATATTTACCACCAGATTGCGGCCTTCTAAACCAGGGTAAGTGCAGCTGTCACTCCTACTGTATCCTGGTCGCCTCTCATTCTATTGCTCATTGTGTCATCAGGTATGCTTCCAACTGCCCTAGCTTTACAAAACCCAGGCTTCTTACTGTCCCTCCCTGAGTTAGTCTTTCATTATTTCATGACAGGTGTCCCCCATATCAAGGTCCTGATGAGGCCCCCTACTGTTTATGGGATCGAAACGTCGTTGACTCATACCATAACAAACCATATCCTGCCTTTCTAAATTAAAAGGAGGCTGTTGTAGGACATTGTCAATTTAAAAATGGTTGTTTATATGTATTAAGAAACCCTGCTTTATGTTGTAATTTGTCATTTCTGTTAACGTTGGCTCTTTTTCACAATAGAATCCAAGCACGGTCTGCATGTTTCCAATACAGACATCATAATGTTTTGGCAAAGCAGTATTTGGTCTATTTATTGTGTTCTGTATAAAGTTTCTCCTTCAATATCCTATTTCAGTTTTATTTTGCCATTGTGCTTACATACTATTAAGTATTCTTACATTGTCCACGAGAGCCATTGTTTTCTTAAATATATTGTATACTCTGGTTCCTGGTGAGCGGGGTCACCCTTGGTTTTTTGATACAATTAAATCAGTTGCAGCATTCAAAGCAAAAAACTCCAGCTATTTGTGTTGTAACAAAGAACCCTATCAAAAGCTTATGATATAGAGGATAGCAGTGCTCTCATGCTCGAAACAGAGGCTGGACTGTGTGGAACCAACATGAAATACATGAGATCATTCTTAACCAACTGCAGCCAACATATCCGTGTTAAAGCTTTTGAATTTTTCCCTCACATAGTACAGTGCAGAGTTCCTCAAGATTCTCCCCTGCCCTGCTTCCGGTTCAATATTTTCATTTGCCCATGGAGTAACACCTAGACCCAGCAGGTAAACCGCCTGACATACACTGATGGCACTCCAATCTACTATCATTGAAAATTGGGCCACTGATCCAGGATAGCATTGCAATATAATAGCATCACACATTTTAATGAATGAAAAAACACAGCCTGTGCATCTATGGAGCCAAGCTGCTGGTCATGTTATTTGGAATAGTTGCCTCAGGTCAGCTATCCTTCCTGGGAATTCTGAGCAGAGGTCCAGCAACTTCCATAACTCCAAAAGGGAAAACACTGTTGAACCAAAAGCTCTCTTTTGTCTCCATTTTAAACGCTATAACCAAAATAATTCTTCTTCAGCTTTCCCTGCTGCAGAAATGCCCCCTTGTCCTTCATAAAAAAACATTGAGATGACGACGTTGCTTCAGAGGTGACAGGCCTTGATTGTTGTAATATCACCTATTGCGAACTTCTTTGGGCACTCAGCAGCAAAATCTAGCTGCAACAGTATGTTTTAATTTGCGAATAAGAGACCACATCAAAATAGCTCTGAAAATGCTTCGGTGTCTTCCTGTTGAGGTGAGAATTCAGGGCCAGATGTATAAACCACTGGTAGAAAACAACTTGTCAAAATTTGCAAACAGTATTTTTGTGACAAGTGTAGTATTTTGTGACCCGGCCTATGTGTAAATAGGTCTATTCCAAAAATACTGAATCTAAGTGCGTCGCAATTCAACATACCTTATGAATGATATTGAGGTTGATTGCAAACTGAGGCCTACTATTATTCACAGCCATAACAGGGATGGTGGGCTGCTGGGGTCAGCAGACCACCATGTCTGTGATTGCTTTTAAATGAAGCATTTTTTCAACAAACAGCCTTTTTTCCTTAAAGAAAAAATTGATGCATTTAAAAATGAAGGAAAAGCTTAAGTCCAATTTTTCAAGAGAAGACAGTGGTCCATGGGACCACTGTCTGCTCTTAACAAATGTTTTTGTCAACATTCACAAAGGGAAAGGGACCCCTTCCTGTTTGCGAGTGGCATAACACTTGTCAGAACTGGGGGTCTCTAGTTGGCTGAGGTATGTACCTTAGTCCAAATAGGGACCCTTGCTTCTAGTCAGGGTAAGGAGGGACACACGCTTAGATAACCCCTGCTCACCCCCTGGTAGCTTGGCACGAGCAGCCAGGCTTATCTCCAAGGCAATGTGTAAAGTATTTGCAACCACACTCCCAGTAACACAGTGATAACACCACAAATGGACACCACACTGGTTTCATAAAAATAGCGGTATCTTTATAAAAGGAATACGATGAGACCAAACGATAGAAATCCAACATATGCGTATTCGGAATATATAGCTTTGCCGGTTATTAGGCCAGCAATCACTTGTAGGTTCTTGCGGTATTAATGAGCAATTCACGATCTCTAATGCAGTCCTAATGCAATGCTATGCAGTTCGTAATGCAGTTCGTAATGTAGTAATAAGACAGTCCTTAATGCAAGAATCAGGCAGTTCATAATGCAAGAATAATGCGGTTCGTAATGCAAGAATCAGGCAGTTCGTAATGCAAGAATAATGCGGTTCGTAATGCAAGAATCAGGCAGTTCGTAATGCAAGAATAATGCGGTTAGCCAATCTGCGCGGTCAACTCGGGCACCATTAGGCCCCAACAACAGAGACAACGGTCGTAAGCTTAAAGGGGCGGCCCCGGTACTGCTGGGCACTCCGCTCGGGGACTCAGCTCGTCTAACGCGGTGCAGCGGGAGAGAGCTCGGAGCACTCCTGTACTCCTCCTGCACGCCTCCCCAGGCCACACACGCTTGCGGCTCCCGACCGGAGTCCAAGCTTTACCTGGGGTGGTTGCGCTGCCTTGCTCTCTCTCTCCGCTCGTCGGACGTCCTGCTGGGCGATCCCGATCACGTTGCAGCTCTGTTGCGAGGCGACGCTGTAGCCGGACGGGTTACGGCGCTGCCTTCTCCTTCGTTGACGATCTTGGGCAGATTACTTTCGACGAACAATGATCACGATCCCTTTCACCTTGTAACTTCCTTAGCTTCAAGAAATCCTTTAGCACGTTGCGGCTCGGGCTGGCAGCGGCAATCTTTACTCACAGCTCAGTTACGATGACGGCTCGGGCCACAAACAGCAATGCAGCTGCGTGGATGATGTTTCGCGCTGCTGGGGCAATGCGGTCACGGGGCACCTCGTAAACAGCACCGCAGACCACACGGCAGTCTCAGGCGTGCAAAAAGCACACGCACACAGCGTCGCTGAGGCACGGTCCTTAGTTTCAAGTAAGCCTTTAGCACGTTGCCGCTCAGGCTGGCGGCGGCGATCTTTACTCACAGCCTCAGTTACGATGACGCCTCGGGCCACAAACAGCAATGCAGCAGCGTGGATGATGTTTCACGCTGCGGGGGCAATGCGGTCACGGGGCACCTCGTAAACAGCACCACGGACCACACAGCAGTCTCAGGCGTGCAAAAAGCACACGCACACAGCATCACTGAGACACACTTGGAAACATTTATGTTCCTGAGTTTCCACAACAGGGGACCAGCTCTCCTCGGGCCCTTGGAGACAAGTTACTTCAGGACACAGCACACAGCAAAGTCCTCTCAAGCAGGGGGGTACAGTCACACAGCAAAGTCCCTTGTCCTCTCCTCAGTCAAATCAGCAAACTGCAGGCCAGCCCCAGAACACACAGCAAGGGCAGTCCTTCTCTTCAGTCTCTTCAGCTGTTCTTCTTTGGCAGAGGTTCCTCTTGATCACGAAGTAGTTTCAATCCTTTTTCAGTATAGATTTCAGTCTTGAGTTCAGGGGTTTCAGCTCTTACATTTATACCCCTAAATGCCTTTGAAGTCTTTGTGTTCAGGGGGCTCTGACCCCGGTCCAAACCAGACCTGGGTCTCTTCCTGCCAGTGCACACCCTCTTCCTTTGATAGTCAGGGTCTGGTGCCCAGACGCTCAGCAGGAGGTGGAGCCATCCTCTGGGGGCAGCAACACAGCCCTCTTCACATGCAGGGGGCTACTCCTCCCCCCCACATCAAACGCAGGCCAGCCTGTTGCTGTCTCACCTACTCCTCCCTGGGGTCAGGACACTTCCCAGACCCTGTCACATCCAAACCCAGACAGGCAATACACAACCAGGCAGAGGCACACAGGATGGTTTAAGACAAGAAACCAGCCACTTCTAAAAGCGTGGTTTCTAAACACACAATTCAAAAACCATCTTCACAAAAAGATGTGTTATTAAATTCTGAGTGCAGGCACACTAAACTCCATCTCTCCATATTATGTCTATGGGAAGATATGCTGGAAACATGGGACTCAGCATTCCCCATTCTGTCCAATGGGCAAGATGGCCTTGCAACAGTGAAAAACGAATTTGGAAGTATTTCACTGTCAGGACATGGTACACACCTCAGTACATGTCCTACCTTTCACATACACTGCACCCTGCCCAGGGGGTACCTTGGGCCTACTATAGGGGTGTCTGATGTGCAAAAAAAGGGAAGGTAAGGCCTGGCAAGTGGGTGCACTTGCCAGGACAACAAGGCAGTTAACAAACTGCGCGCAGGCACTGCAGTGGCAGGCTTGAGATCTCTTCTTAGGGCTACTTGTGTGGGCGGCACAATTAGTGCTGCAGGCCCACTAGTAGCATTTGCATTACCAGCCCTGGCACACATAGTGCACTTTACTAGGGACTTTACTAGTAAGGCAAACATACCAATTATGGACAACCAATTACCATAACACTTTATACAGGGAGCACTTGCACTTTGACACTGATCAGCAGTGGCAGAGTGCCCAAAGCATGTAAGTCAGCAACATAATGTCAGAAAAAGGTCTAGGAGGAAGGCAAAAAGTTTAAGGAACTTTAGCCAAAAAGGGCCAAGTCCAACAACACTACATTTGCGTAGTCAGTAAAATACTAACGTTTTGCGAGTGGATTTTGGATGCAAAACATGAATACATCAGATTCCGAATCAGTGTTTGGAAGGGACACCCCAAACACACCCCTTCTAAATACTGAAGCATCTGTTCTGAATCGCGGACTGATTCAGAGCAAGCACGTTGTTATGCTATGCAACGTTGAGGGAGGAGATCACGCCGGAGCCGGAGAATCACTGCCGGAGCTGGAGAATTGCTGCTGCCGCCGTTGCCGTGCCGTGTCTTGCCTGTCTTGCCCCGCCGGGTCTGACTAGACCAGCCCCCCCTAGTCCATTTGAGGGGTAGGAGGCTGGCGACCGGTGGCTGGCAGGGATTGGCAGTGATTGGCATCAGTGCAGAACCGCACGGAGCTGAGCGGCGGTTCGCGATTCAGGGCTGCCCGAGGCACCCAACAGCCGCAGACTCCCTTGGCAGCCGGCAGCTGACTTGGGTGGCTCTTGGCCTCGGACCTCATAGTCTGTCCTTCCAATGCCTCCTGCCCAACAAAGATAGTGCTGCATTCATCGCAGTGCGGGAGGAGATCGACCCAGACTGCCCGGCTGCTTGGAGGTGACAGGGGTCAAGAGGAGTGGAGTGTGAGCCGAGTGCAAGCCTGGCAGCTGTACTCAGCTGCCACCAAGTGAGAGCTCCAAGAGACCCACGGAGGTGGCCCTGCTAGTTCCAGGTGCAGCTTGTGGGCTCCTGTAGTGAGCACCGCTTGTGCCCAGGCTAATGCCACTCCTCAGCCTCCCACCTCCCCCCCTCCAGACGCACACCCTGTGCACCCTGTGGGTTCTGCTCTTGCCACCGTGCCCCGCCTCCAGTTCAACCGGCAGCCAGCAACAGCCTCGAGCAGCTCTAGAGAGGTGGCGCGGTGAGGAGCCCCTTGTGAATAGTGCACCTACGGTGGAAGCAGTGACGGCAACAGTGAGTGGGGGTCTGGGGAGCGTTAGTAAAGTTAGTGAACTCCGTCGAGCGGACGGTGAGCTGAGGTCAAGAGTTGGGCAGCCTTTTGGGGGTCAGCCGCCCCAGCCTTAGCCTCACCCTTCACGTCTCAAACCCCCGCCACCCCAGTGCACTCACCTCCCATCAGCACCCAGCATTTCTCGCCCACCCCCTCTGTCTCCGGACTAATACTCCAATAATACTCCGCTAGGCTAGGCTGGCCTGGCCCACAACGACACCAAAAGAACTACAATGATGCCAAAAGAACTACTAATCCTAGCAGAAGGGTGCCAAGCACGGAGCCCCCAATCCCCCAGCACGCATTGGATCACTCAGGACCGACCTAGGCCGCAGGCCACTCGGTCTGCTTCAGGGTGCCGCAACTAAGTTCGGCATAAGGCTTAAGGCTTAAGCCCACAGGAGGGCACAGGGAACCAATGCGATGAGGTCAGGAAGGAACAGGGACCAACCCCACCCTCCCGCGGGGGCCCAAACGCAAAAGGAAGACTAGGTCAACTAAACTCGATCAGGCAACTCCTATAGAGGACGTAGTAGATGTAACCTCTCCAGGTTCAGGACCACAGGGTCCCCCGGCGGAGATACCAGGGAGCCCCGACAGCATGAACACCCACGGGTTGAGGCCCACTCCACACCTTTTTCAACCAAAAATCTACTCTAAATTTTTCTTTCTTAAGGACGCAGGCTCCTCCATATTCTCCTTAAGTGGTAAAATACAAGGCCTTCAGCAGCCCCTTTCTCCCACCCAACGAACCATCCAATCTGCTGCCCAACTACTTCCCCAACCAGTACCCCTTGAGCAACATACGGCCACCTCACAAACAATGGAGGAGCAATCTGACCTAGTCAAAATTAGCAAAACTGGACAACCAATGAGGGTAACAAAAGAAAAGGACAACCCATCCACCCAAGTTGCCCTCAACCCTCCCTCCAGGCAACCAGCCCACGGGTTGGGCACACCGGCTCATCCACCTACACAAGCAATCATCAACCAGGACTGCGAAACAGCTCATGCCCTGACATATCATCACTCAGGACTTAATGCACATAGCCCCGGAGTACACTCCGAAGCGCACCCCACTGAAAAAGTACCCGGAAATGAGAAAGGGAAAAATCACAGCACTCTTGATGATCAATACTCAACTCCCCTACTTTCAATTCTCCCTCAAAAGATTATCCTCGATTGCCTTTACAACAGCAGTCAATTTCGGCTGCAAAGGAGCACCCCAAAGCCTCGACGGAGGGGGGTGAAGCGGCCCTTGATGCTCTGGAAACAACCACTCTGATACTCAAAGTCTTAGAAGTGGGCCGACCTGGTGGCATCCTACACTCTGGACTCTCCACAAAGATCAGCCCCTTGCCCATACAGCAAACATGCAGAACAAGGCCAGGCCTGCAACGCCGTAAACAGCAAAGTGCCATCAAATCATAGGACCGCACCCCACACCCTGGTTTTGCCGAGCTGGTCAACCAACACCTGGGATACCCTACTAAACACCATGCAAAGAACAGTTGAAGCCCTTCAATACCAGTCTGACAAAACTTGTTAAAAGCAAAACGATAATCGTGAACATTACCTGCGCCATCTTGTCTGGTGGAATTCTATGTGCACATAAGTTGCAGTCATTTTAATCTATCACAGCCATTTTGTACTCTGTTGGTCACCTTTGTTTCACCCTGCCCTTACTAGCAACCCTCTGACCCTCTGACCGACCTGGTACATGTGCTGGGGGCTATAAACTCTATTTGCCGCAACAAACCTCAGCGCCACTTGCTGCCACAAACTCGTTTTTCCTCTCATCTCTGTTTTCAGGCAAACCTTTGGACACTCTACCCCTCACTGCACCTAGTTACACAAACAGGTTCCAAACACCAAAAAGACTCTTGCAACATGATTTATTGCACTGCAAACAGCAAGACTTGTTGTTACCAACAATGGGACCTGTTTTTATCAACAGAACGGACTCTTAGATCTGGCCGGTCTCACATGTTTTAGACCCTGAAGCAAGGTCCAGCTGCAAGATAAGATTGTCTGTTTGACCTGGGTGGGAAGAGAATTACTGTTGGGCTTGTGTGACAACCTGCCCGGGTGGGGACCCCAAGCTTGTGTAACCATGTTGATGAAACCAATGCATTGTGTCAAACCTGTATAAAAGGAAGAGCCAAAGGAGTTATCAGCAGAACACCTCCCTCAGACATCCCGGTGTCTGCAGTTGACGTGATCTCCTCATGAGAAATAAACCTTTTTCTTGTCTTCCAGTTTCCAGCGCTTGCCTCATTATTTTGATAGCGAACCCAAAGTGAATTAGAGGTGGAACCCTGCACCGGGCAGCATTGAGGGTCTTAGAAGACTCGCTGCCTTTCACAAATTGGCGCCCAAACGTGGGGGCCCATCAGCGACGCGTGGGTCCGGTAGAGAGGTCCTAACAACAGAGTGAACGACTAAACGATTGGGGTATACCTGCCTGAGAAGACCCTTGTCTGGCTGCCGATCGACTGAACTTCACCGGTTCCGAACGGACCTCTCTCGAGTGACCTGCGGTCCTGACTGGGACCTTAGAGGAACGCCGCATTGATTGTGGGAGTGAGAGGACAACCAGGCGCTGGAAGGGGAAGACGAAGAACCGTCCATACGGTCCGGGTAAGGTCGTGAAAAACGACTTAAATTGATTGATTGATTGAATAGTTTGATTGAAATACTAGTATTCCTTTTTTGATATTGAGTTATTTGCGACATTTCCCTGCTTGCAAACAACAAAGAATAGGAATATTCTCTCTCTTTGCAGGCAGCGAAGGACAGGTAGTGCTGACTTTTTGTCTAAATTGATTGATTGAGATATTCATTTTTGACCGATAAATACGTCATGCCTGTTTTCTCTAGATTGTTTGATTGTAATTGTTTTGGACCAGACCGTTCGTTAGAGGTCAGTCAGCCGGCACCGCCGGAAGGCACCCTAACAAGGACATGTACGTAAAGTATGGATTAGCCACCGTAGCTTATAGCAAACTATGGCATAAATACACTAGGAAGGACCGGGTAAATCAGTGGCCACTGACGGGATCTTTCGATCCCGCTAAAATAGAAACGTTAGAATTAGCTCTCCACAAAAGAAAACTAGACCAGCCATGTTTGACAGTTTTGGTTTATGGCGAAAAGAGGCAGCTCAAAGAAAGAAAAGGGACGAAGCTAGACAAGATAAAGAAACGCGAAAATCAGCTTACCAAGCCTGTAAAAGATTAGAAGCAAAAACTAAAAGAAAAGGAAATCGATAAAAGGAACAGGAATCAAAAATATCAGGTCAATGCCCTGTTAGAACGCCCTCGACTCTTTACCCCAAGTTACCAGCAAAACAAAGGGTAGATGATGATTTATTGTTAGGTCCCCCAATCATATACATGCCACCCCCTTACGCCCCTACTCATCCCGTAGTACAACGCCAGGACCACCAAAGTATAGCCGGAGATGGCACGATCGCCTCAGTCTCCACCGCCTCTGCTCCCACCGAGTCAACCACACCAAATGCCTCATCAAAGGATACAGTAGTAGAGGTAGGATCAAAAGAAAAAGGAGCGCCCAGGGTCCCGCGATTAAGTAAAAATGAGCGAGCAGGCATTGATAAAATAGTTAAATCCCTCATAGATAGGAAGGAGACAGAAGAGTATGTAACTGACATATGCAACTCCTATGTTGAAAACCGCAAACGATACTTTATTGTACGTCTCTGTTACCACACTCTTACTGCATATGAAGAGAAGTACCAAGATGTAGGGCCCGAGCGGCTAGTGGCTCTCTATAGGAAGGTAGACACCGGAGATGAAGGCGACAACGATGTTACAGAACTCTTTTCATCCACACTGGAGGTATTCCGTCACCTCGTGGAACAAGGATGGATAGATAAGGACAGGACATCTAAGATAGCAGGACCCCCGGTGGAAAAACAAGATAGCATGATGCCGATAAAAGAAGCTGCCCCTTATTGGGTACCTCCTAGAGGACAAGGGACTCATGACGATATGAACCATCAAGACGCTAGAGGAAGGGTGGTCTACAATTGGGTGTATCAACCATGGGACAGACAGGACATTTTGACGTTCCGTAAATCTTTTCCGGATTTACGAAAGAACCCCACCGCCTTTTACACCGAGCTAGGTACCGCTCTGGGATCAACAATAATGACACTTGCCGACATAGACTTGTTCTTCGGGTTATGTTTGCAGGCAGATGTGTGGAAACAGATTAGGAAAATAGACCATACCGAACTGCTTGGTCATACCTGGGAACAACTCAACACACTAGATAAACAGCGGAACCCTGGTCAAAAACCGGTTAAAGCAATATTGGACCTCCTGACAAAATAGTGCAGAAAGTGAAAACGCTGATCCCAGAGAAAAAGATAGACTGGTCCATAGTAACCGCGTGCCGCCAGAAACCACAAGAGGATGTCTCAGAGTATTTCTCCAGATTTGAAACGGTGTTCTCCGATTACAGTGGACAAGACATGTCCACCGCAACCGGACACCACTTATTTGTGCAGAACTATGTCAAAGGACTACTGCCAGATGTATCCCAGAAATTACAAGCCAGCGAAAGTAGTTGGGCAGCATCTAAACCGGCGGCCATTCTCCAAATGGCCCAGTACTATGAGCATCAGAGAAACGAAAATGACAGGGCTACAGAAAGGAAAAAGAAGGACTTGAAGGAAAGGGTAATGGTAGCACAACTCCAGGGGGCGAATACAGGAAGGGAGCAATATAGGGGAGGATACCAGCAGAATACCCCTAGAGTACAGCCACCTAGAAACAATTCATCGACATCTTATGTAGGACGCCAAGACCTAGGACAGGATCAATGTGCATTTTGCAAAGAATATGGACACTGGAAAACCCAATGCCCGGCTTTGTTAGGAGCTGGTAGGGGCAGAGGGGCGAGGGAAATAGCAAGTGGACAGAGAGGAAGAGGACGTGGGAGAGGGTACGCGAGTGAAGCAAGCGAGGAAAGGCCAGGAAGAGTGAACACATTCGACCATCCCAAACAGAATCAGTACCAACAGACAGATTATGACAATACGTACGACTTTGCATAGGACAGCCAGGGGCAAGGGAGGGATCCAGTCGAGCTCTATGTTGATCAGCAAGGCCCTTATGTTACCGCTGAGGTCCTGGGCACAAAGTCGCCATTTCTGGTAGACACGGGAGCAACACGTAGTGCACTATCCAAACGACTGATTCCAAGGGCACCCTTGTCAGGCTCACATGTGACCTCAATAGGATTTGACGGTACGCCCTCCACCAACCCTTTGTCCCGACCGATCCCTTTTAACCTTGACAACAATAGCGTCGAAACGACATTCCTCCTCTCTTCCAACACCCCAGACGCCATTATGGGTCTCGACCTTTTGAAACACTTCCATGCGACTATCAGATGCTCACCAGACAGAGTGCGTGTCGTCCTGTATGACAACCCCCAGCGCCATAGAGAAAACCCTTCTCAGCACATGTTTCCCATCTCCGAGACTGACGCATCCCTACTGGACACTTTGCCATCACACTTATGGGTTAGGGCTGATTCAGACGTAGGACGAATGATGATTGACCCAGTACACGTAACAATACGACAGGACGCAACCCTACCGAAAGTAACGCAGTACAAAATATCGCCAGAGGGTGAGAAGGCACTGACAGAGATCATACACTCTTTGGTAGAGGCAGGGGTGGTAGAGGAAGTAGTGAGAAACGTTTGTAACAGTCCCATACTACCGATTGTAAAGAGACAGGGAGAGGGAGACGGAAAAGCCTACCGCTTCATCATTGACCTGCGGGAGATAAACAAAATCGTAGTGCCACAATACCCAGTAGTTTCCGACATCACGACAATTTTGACTTTAATCCCTCCACTGCCACCACCTTCACTGTAATTGACCTCAAAACGCATTCTTTTCCATACCTATACACAAGGACAGCCGCTATCTATTTGGATTCACCCTAAACTCCCGTTGGTACAGATTTTGCAGAGCACCTCAGGGGTACACTGAGAGCCCAATCATCTATAGCCAGGTGCTTAAAAGACAGTTGCACTAATACAATATGTAGACGACATCCTTCTAGCAGCGGACACCATACCAATAGCCGTCACAGCCACCATCAAACTACTCCATTTTCTTGCTGAGAATGGTCACAAGGTCTCCCGAAAGAAATTGCAGTTCTGTAAATCACAAGTGACCTATTTGGGTCACCTTTTATCCAAAGAAGGGAGGAAACTCACGCCTGACAGGATCCAAACAATTCTAGACACCCCTGTCCCCAAAGATCAGAAACAAGTCCGCTCTTTGATAGGTCTCACTTCATTTTGCCGACAGTGGTTACCGAACTTTAGCCTTATTGTCAAACCCCTTCTCTCCCTCCTAGCTAAAGACATCCCCTCACCTCTCCCCTGGACCCCCGAATGCCAGTCAGCCTTTAAAGAACTACGCAATGCCCTTTGTTCAGTGCCTGTCCTAGGAACCCCGGATTACTCCAAACCATTCTTCCTCTACACGCACGAGAGGGAAGGATGTGCATTGTCTGTCCTAACACAATCAATTGGTCACAAACAACGCCCTTGTGCATATTTCTCTGCCACCCTCGATCCAGTAGCCAGAGCGCTGCCAGCGTGCCTGCGCGCTGTGGCAGCTGCAGCAGTATCGATACGCCAGAGCGAAGGAATAGTACTCTCCAATCCAGTCACTGTTTTAGTACCCCATGCAGTCGACACACTACTAAACCAGACCAAAACCCAACACTTGACTAGCGCCCGACTGACAGGATATGAGTTGACCATGCTAGCACCGCACATTACCCTAAAGCGATGCACCACCCTCAATCCAGCCACGCTGTTACCCCTACCCGAAAATGATCCTAGCGTGACTCCACTACACGACTGTGTGACACTAACCGATGAACAAACAAAGAGTAGAATAGATCTCAGAGACACCGCCTTTCTAGAACCAGATGGAGAACTATGGGTGGATGGTTCGTGCATCAAACTCCCCGATGGCACCACCTCAGCTGCATACGCTGTCACCACAGCCCGAACCGTTCTGGAAACAGCCCGTATTCCCCAACGTTCAGCCCAGGCTGCAGAACTCATTGCCCTCACACGAGCATGTATCTTAGCGACTGACACGACAGTTAACATATACACCGACACCCAATATGCCTTCGGGGTGGTTCACCATTTTGGGATCTTATGGAAAGAAAGAGGGTTCCTGACTTCACACGGTACACCCATCCTGCATGGAGATTTAGTCTCCGCCTTGACGCAAGCAGTCCTCCTCCCCAAGAAGTTAGCAGTGATAAAATGCCAAGCACATAGGAAAGTGACTGATCTCATTGGACAGGGAAATGCACTAGCAGACGTTACTGGCCGAGCCACGGCAGGAGACAGAACTAACGCACGAATGTATGTGACCAGGTCACAAGCTGAACGATGGACTGACGTTAGGACCACTGTAAGGGACATACAGACTACAGGCACACAAGACGAATTGACCGAGTGGGAAAAGGTGGGACTAAAAGACGAGGAAGATTGCTGGAGAACTAAAGACGGAAATAAATGGCTGTTACCCAATGCCTACCTCATCCCCATATTGACCATGGCACATTTACCAGCACACATAGGCTCCACCCCCATGATTGAACTAATCACCAGAGTATGGCATAACGTCAAGATAGCAGAATCTACAACACAACCCAGGGAAGGGGACAGTAGTACCACGGGGAGGGTTTGGAGTCCCTGACCACCCCTTTGAAATCCTTCAAATGGATTACATTCAACTAGAGAGATGCCTTGGTCTAAAATATGTCCTGGTGGTTGTGTGCGCTTTTAGCAAATGGGTGGAGGCATATCCCACCCGCGACAATACCGCCTTAGCCACTGCAAAAGTATTGCTGAAAGAATTCTTCCCCGATACGGCCTTTGCAGAATTTTATGGAGCGACAACGGCCCCCACTTCGTAGCCGAGGTGATACAGAACATACTGAGAGGGTTGGGGGTAAAACAAAAGTTCCATGCCGTCTTCCAACCCCAATCAGCGGGCCTGGTAGAGAGACACAATGCAACGTTGAAACTAAAACTAGCCAAAATAGTTGCCACGACCGGGTTGAAATGGCCCGACGCCCTCCCATTGGCATTGTTATCGATGCGCTCCACGCCAACCAAACACCGACTGACCCCGTATGAGGTGGTCTTCGGCAGGCCTATGAGCATTTGGGCGGCACCAAGACCCACCTCCATTAACGATGTCCCAAACATATTAATGTCGGATTACTTGCATAAATTGACAAACGAGCTAACAATTATCCACCAACAGGTGCAGCAAGCCTTGCCTGACGTATCCAGGGGCCCGGGACATGAAATAAAGCCAGGCGACCATGTATTGATTCGCAACTTCCAAAGAACGAAGAATCTGGAGCCTAGGTGGACGGGCCCCTGGCAAGTCCTGATCACCACCCGAACTGCCCTCCGAGTGGAAGGAAAACGAAACTGGCTGCACGCTCATCATTGCAAACGAGTCCCTCCAACCCTGGCAACCTGTGAAGGGGTGGAGGTGCAAGAGGAAGTACTCGCGAGAGACCGACCAGCTCTGAGTTGCTACCCACAAGAAGACACCCTCGAACTATCAGAATTTCCCGACCCCACGGTGCCATCCAGGAAAGGGTACAACCTAAGATCGACAAAAGGAGGGAGCTCCGACGACCAGGCCACTAACTAAGTCAAGGTCTCAGATCAGTAGCACAGTCAAACAACGCTACCAGGAAAGCGCCAGACAAAAGTCTGTGGTCCTAACAGTTGTTGAGCTCCTCAAAGATGATGGAAGAAACTGAACACCTGCAAAACCACCGCAAAGACACCAAGACTGCTAACCTGCACAGCACAAAGACAATTGCACTTGTAGCTGCATTTCTCACCTGTCTCCTGCTAATGGTCGCACTCTGGATCATTGAAGAGAATGCACCTGCATACAGAACATTGTCACCCACCATGCAACCAACCACCAAGAAAGAACACTACCTGGTATCACTACCACCACATCTCCGAGAACGACGCAAAGAATTCTGGAATCATTCTTTCATGCAGATGTTGCACCAGCACAATCTTGCCACCAATGCTACCAACTGTTGGGTCTGTGGGCTGTTACCACATGCCACTGAACATTCCATCCCTTTCATCCCTTCGCCCTTTTCTATTCACGGATCTTGCCTTGCCTGGATGATGCTCCTACAAGAAAGTTACAAAGACAATGCCACTTCCGACGGAACAATCGCCCAGTTCTACAACGAGTTCTGGCGAAACAAAACAGGAAGGACAGCCGCCCCTTCTGCCCTCACACCTTCAATGCGACATTCCAGATTAATGTCCCCTCCAAAGAACGAGTGGAAATGCAAGTGTTCAATAATCCTAACAGAGCCACATTTTCCTACCTGAAGAAAAGAACTGCTGCAACACTGACTGTGGCCCTATCTGTGGTGAACGTCTCTGGCCTTGTATGCATTGAAGGCCGTGGGACTAAGAATGTGGGTCACAGCACCTGTAGCATTGTAAGGACTTTGAACACTGCCAACCCCCAGCGCTTGTTGCATCAGCCAATATGTACTTTGTTTGTGGAACCAAAGCCTACACCTGGCTCCCAAGAAACTGGGGGGCACGTGCTACATCGCCTTTGTTTTGCCACCAACCTACACAGCCCCTGCAGAGCATCATCGAGAAAAGCGTTCTAAAGACATTGATCAAGCAGACTCTGCCTCATCACAGTTCCTCGATGCAGCAAAGGGCTCGTCCCGCTATGGGGTCCGATGGCAAACAGCCGAGCCATCAGACATCTGTCCCAAGCGGTAGAGACCGCCCTGAACGTCACTGCTGGCATCCTCATCAACAACACTGCTGAGCTCCAAGCGATCCGTCTGGTTACCCTGCAAAATCGCATGGTCCTGGACGTGGTACTAGCGGACCGTGGAGGAGCATGCCGCATCATCGGTGCCAGCTGCTGTGTATACATTCCTGATAATTCACCTTCTGTCTATGAAGCAATTGAACATCTCCATAGACTATCTTCAGAAATTCATCAAGGATCAGAGACTTGGACAATTGGAAGTTGGCTTTGGGGCATCTTGAAGGAGTGGGGTTGGAAAATATCAATGATTCTCTTGGTCCCAGTATTGACAATATGTGGTTGTTGTTTGAGTATACACTGTATACCACCTTTGTGTTCTCTTTGCATAACTACCTTGCACCCTAAGACTATGGACACTCAGCTAACAAAAACGAGAGTAATGTATGATCAAGAGATACAGGACATTATGGAGATCGAAATAGACTGACAAGCTGGCTAGTTATGTTCAAAGGGGCCACTGTTAAAAGCAAAACGACAATCGTGAACATTACCTGCGCCATCTTGTCTGGTGGAATTCTATGTGCACATAAGTTGCAGTCATTTTAATCTATCACAGCCATTTTGTACTCTGTTGGTCACCTTTGTTTCACCCTGCCCTTACTAGCATCCCTCTGACCCTCTGACCGACCTGGTACGTGTGCTGGGGGCTATAAACTCTATTTGCCGCAACAAACCTCAGCGCCACTTGCTGCCATAAACTCGTTTTTCCTCTCATCTCTGTTTTCAGGCTAACCTTTGGACACTCTACCCCTCACTGCACCTAGTTACACAAACAGGTTCCAAACACCAAAAAGACTCTTGCAACATGATTTATTGCACTGCAAACAGCAAGACTTGTTGTTACCAACAATGGGACCTGTTTTTATCAACAGAACGGACTCTTAGATCTGGCTGGTCTCACATGTTTTAGACCCTGAAGCAAGGTCCAGCTGCAAGATAAGATTGTCTGTTTGACCTGGGTGGGAAGAGAATTACTGTTGGGCTTGTGTGACAACCTGCCCGGGGCGGGGACCCCAAGCTTGTGTAACCATGTTGATGAAACCAATGCATTGTGTCAAACCTGTATAAAAGGAAGAGCCAAAGGAGTTATCAGCAGAACACCTCCCTCAGACATCCCGGTGTCTGCAGTTGACGTGATCTCCTCATGAGAAATAAACCTTTTTCTTGTCTTCCAGTTTCCAGCACTTGCCTCATTATTTTGATAGCGAACCCAAAGTGAATTTGAGGTGGAACCCTGCACCGGGCAGCATTGAGGGTCTTAGAAGACTCGCTGCCTTTCACTAATTGACCTGCAGCCTAACCATCTTTGTAGGAGGGATTGACAAAAAACTGGGGAGCTTAAACTCACTTATCAGTCGGGCCCAACAGGATGCCAATTTGATCTGCAGTTGTGGTCCTATTGTCGACAAACTATCCTCACTGCCTTCTATGCTGTTCACCCTCCTTGAGGATTTACATAAAGAACCGAAAGACAACAAAATTACTGTTAAACTGGAAAGAGCAGCACCTAAGAAGTTAACTGCAACGCAAGCCGCTGCCAAAGGCTTTATCCCTTCAACAAGCGGGAGTCACCTAGGGGGAGCACAAGACACCATGCCAACATCATCACAAGGCAAAAAAGCCACAGCACAAAATACCAAACTAAGACGCCAACTCCAGAGGAAGGGCCGCAATAAAGCGGCCAATTGAAATCATGCGGCAGCAACATACTCCCTCTTTAACTTCAAACAAAAGACCCAAGCTACAACACAACTTGAAGTAACCCACCAGTCAACTGACACACCTGGTGCTATAAGCCGGGAAGCTGACCAACCAGAAATAGCATCCTGCAAGCCCGCTATGAAGACACTGGGAGGGTCAACTTATACACCAGTCACAAAAAATACAGACTCCAAGCAGCCCCAGCGGCATAGCGGCCACTGCCCTGGCCTGTCCGTGTCAGAAGCAAGGGAGCCACCATTAACACAGGCTTTCAAACTCGAGAAAACACCAAAAAAACATCTGATGGGCTGCTGGGAACCTATACGTGACAAAGCAAGGGCCAACACAGCCCCAACACAATCACAACAGCCCCAACACAATCACAATGACAGCGGCGACCTCAGAACATGGCCTCGCGCACTCGCCAACCCCCAGGGAAGTAACAAGAGAAAACGCTGGGGCCAGCCTAGCCTCAACATCAGGACAGGTAACGCCCACTGGCACAACCACAAAGAGAGCAGCAAACTCGGACCCCAGCCTCTCGCAACATCAGAAAGTACTAATGGAAACAGAACTCGGCATAGAAGGCTCCACCGGCCATTGCCGACTAGCGAGCACAGGGCTCCAACCTGACAAAGGGACTATCCTGCAGCACCTCCTGCCCTCCGGCTGGCCAGACACATGGGAATAACCCCCCCAGAGTACGTCCTGCCAGGCAGCCAACAGAGTCCAGTATTTTACTCTTTATTCCCAAGTTTAAATCAAAAGGGAATTGTGACACTCTGAACAGAGGAAATATTCCTCAACTGTTGGCAACCATTCCAACCTTAAGAGACATCAGCACGACCGACCTCCTCTCTATAGAATTTATAAAGGCCGACTCGCTTCTGGGCAGGGAAACCACCAAGGCCACCTGGAGATCAACTCAACTAGCCAATAAAGTACTGAATGAATGGAAAACATTTGAAGCCTGGGGAATAAGCATTTCACCCTACCACATCACCGGATACTCTCTCCAGTTACTCACTACTAAGCAGTTGAAAACAAATGATGACAGAGAAACTACATCCTCTGTGCTAAAAGGAGCATTAGGCCGGTTGCCTGGAAGGGAACGGGAATACAGCAATCAAATCGGCCAAAAATAGTATCCTTCCATGCACCCAGAGACCCGGCAGATATTTAGAACCATCAATACAAACATGGTCGCCCAATGACAAATCACCCAATATAAAAGGCGGCCACAAAAGGACAAATCAACCCAGAGCCTATGCTCATGGAACATCAATGGGCTGAAAAGCAAGTTAGACGACCCTGAGTTTAAGTCATACCTCAACTCATTTGATATTGTCCTATTGCAGGAAACATGGACAACAGATCCATTCCAACTACAAGGGTTCATCTGCTTCCACACACCAGCACTTAGGAAATCACAATACGTGGTCTAGCAACCTGCGTCTCAATAACAAAAATCGACACTGTAAGGGAAATTCCCTCCCACCTAACATCGGTAAGCTCTATTAAGCTAACCCTAAACCTTAAAGGCTTCAAGGAGGAGGTGCTAATCGTCAACACCTATATAAACCCAAAACAGAAAAATCAGGAATCCAGGCATCTAGTAGACCATCTGCTGTCAATCATAAGCTCGCAGAATACTCCCAATCTTATTCTTTCTGGGGATCTAAACTTACAAAGTCTGGGTTCATCAGAAAACGAGGATGTACTAGCTCAGTCTCTGCATTGGAACATACCACCCCAAACAAGAAGCAAGCACGGCAGACCATCCAAGACGGGCAGGAAATTACTGAAAGACCTGGAGAATATAAACCTAAGGGCACTGAATGGAAGATTTCACGAAGACTCCCCACCAGCCGCCTCATTTTACTCGGAAACCGTAAATTCATCTTTAGACTACACCCTAGTCTCCCTGACACTCTTCCATCACGTAGCAGGTTTCCATTTAGGGGACAAAGGGGACCGCAATCATTGACCTCAGGAAGTGTTATTCCACATAATCTCACTCAAACCAACACTCAATCCAGGTGGCACGCATGCATGCCATACAATAAACTTAAAATGAATCAAGTCGTCACTGGTAAACTCCGGGGAGGTTCTTCAGGTTGCAAAGACTCTTTTACAGAATCAAATCGACCTCACAGACAACCCAGTTAGCAAATGGGAAATCTTCACTGCCAAACTCTCAATCAATCAATCAAGCAATCAATCAGGGAATTGTAAGCACGCTACTCACCCATGAGGGTCTCAAGGCGCTGGGGGGGGAAGTAGCTCCGCTCAGTCGAAGAGCCAGGTCTTGAGTGTCTTCCTGAAGATGTTCAGGGGGGTGCGCGTCTGATGTCAATCGGGAGCTCGTTCCAGGTCTTGGCATCGATGTAGGAGAAGGCTCTTCCACCCGTTCTGGCACTGTGGATACGCGGGGTTTCGGCGAGGGCGAGGTCGGCAGATTGGAGGTTTCTCTTGGGTGCGTGGAAGGAGATTCTCTCGTTGAGGTATCGGGCCGGTGTTGTGGAGGCATTTGTAGGTGTGGGTGAGCATCTTGAAGGTGACTCTCTTCTCGACTGGGAGCCAGTGGAGGTTACGCAGGTGTTGGGTGATGTGTTCGTGTCGATGGATGCCGAGGACGAGTCTGGCTGCGGTGTTTTGTATGGTCTGGAGTTTGTGGAGCAGAGACTTGTTGATCCCGGCGTAGAGGGCGGTTCTGTAGTCCAGTCTGCTGGTTATGACTGCGTGGGTGACGGTCTTCCTTGATTCGGGGGCGATCCATTTGAAGGACTTTCGGAGGATGCGGAGGGTGTGGAAGCAGCTGGAGGCGACGGCGTTGACCTGTTGGGTCATGGAGAGGGAGGGGTCGAGTATGATGCCGAGGTTTCGGGCATGGTTCGTGGGGGTGGGAGGGCTGTCGAGGGCGTTGGGCCACCAAGTGTTGTCCCATGCAGAGGGGGAGGGTCTGAGGACAAGGACCTCTGTCTTCTCTGAGACGAGCTTCAGGCAGCTGCTGCTCATCCAGAATGCAACGTCCTTCATTCCTTCCTGGAAGTTGAGTCTGGTGGTGACGGGGTCTTTGGTGAGGGAGAGGATGAGCTGGGTGTCGTCGGCGTAGGATACTATGTTGAGTCCATGCTGTCTGACGATGGAGGCGAGGGGGCCATGTAGATGTTGAAGAGCGTGGGGCTGAGCGCCGATCCTTGGGGTACTCGGCAGTTGATTTACGTGGGTTCGGAGAGGAAGGGTGGTAGACTGATCTTTGGGTTCTGCCGGTGAGAAAGGAGCGGATCCAGCTGAGGGCGGTTTCCTGTATGCCGGCCTCATGGAGTCTGGCAGTGGGAGACGGTGTCGAAAGCTGCGGAGAGGTCGAGTAGGATCAGGGCCACGGTGTGTCCTTGGTCAAGGAGGGAGCGGATGTCGTCTGTGGCAGTGAGTAGGGCGGTCTCGGTGCTATGGTTGCTGTGGAATCCGGATTGGGAGGGGTCGAGGATGGAATTTTCTTTGATGAATTTTGTTAGCTGGG
This sequence comes from Calotriton arnoldi, assembly GCA_963921515.1. NCBI lineage: Eukaryota > Metazoa > Chordata > Amphibia > Caudata > Salamandridae > Calotriton > Calotriton arnoldi. The sequence continues at coordinate 411,702 of CAWUFW010000493.1, read as the reverse complement.
CGTTGACGATCCTCTCTGTGACTTTGGCTGCGAAGGGGAGGAGGGAGATGGGTCGGTAGTTCTTGAGGTCCGTGGGGTCTGCCGAGGGTTTCTTGAGTAGGGGTCTGACTTCTGCGCGTTTCCAGTCATTGGGAAAGGTGCCGGTCTTGAAGGTGGTGTTGATGGTGCGTCGTAGTTCTGGAGCGATGGCGGCTCTGTGGTAGATGTGCGGTGGGCAGGGGTCCGTGGGGGCCCCCGAATGGGTGCCCTTCATGGTCGAGGTGGTGTCTTCGGTGGTAACTGGGGTCCAGGATGAGATGGTGGGCTGGCTGGAGTTGCTGGGGAGGGAAGTGGTTTCGGAGGCAAGTGTCTGGTCATTGAAGTGGTCGTAGAGGCCCTTGATTTTTAAATGGAAGTAGGATCCAAGCTTGTTGCAGAGGTCTTGGGATGGGGTGATGTCCGTGGTTTCACTGGCGGTTTTGGTGAATTCCTGGATGATGCGGAAGAGTTCCTTGGAGTTGCTGGAGTTGGCGAGGATCTTGTTTTGGATGAAGGTCTTTTTGGTGGATCGAATGCGTTGGTGGTGTTCCGTCATGGCGTTCTTGTAGGCGGTGTTATCTTCTGGCGTTTTGCTGTTTCTCCAGTTCTTCTCAAGGCATCTGCAGGTGCATCTGAATTCTTGGAGGTCGGTGGTGAACCAGGTGGCCTTTCTGGGGCACTGTCTGTCGGAGTTGCATAGCGGTGCGAGCTCATCTGCGCAGTTGGAGATCCATCTGTGGAGTTCTTTGGCTGCGAGGTTAGCATCGGTCGAGGTGGTGGGGGCGCTGCGGTCGTGGGTTGGGTTTGTTGACGTTGAAGTGTACACAGTGGTGGTCCGTCCAGGGGGTTTGCGTGGTGTTGCTGAAGTGGATGCTGTTACCTCCTGCGAAGATGGGTTTGAGGGTGTGTCCTGCCTTGTGGGTAGGGGTGGTGATGAGCTGTTTCAGTCCGATGTTGGCGAGGTTGTCCAAGAGGGTGGCAGTATTGGGGTCGCTGGGGTTGTCGAGGTGGAAGTTCAGGTCTCCGATGAGTATGTAGTCCATGGAGGCGATGGCGTGGGGAGCGATGAGGCTGGCGATGGTCGCGGTGAACGAGGAGTGAGGTCCGGGGGTCTGTAAGCGAGAGTGCCGCGGAGTGTGGTTCTTGGGCTGGTCTTGATTTGGAAGTGAAGGTGTTCGGTGGTGGAGAGGGAGTCTTCGTGGTGGAGGTGGAGAGTCGGAGGGAGCTCTTGTGTGTGATGGTGAGTCCCCCTACTGGGCGGTTGGGGCGGTCCTTCCTCTGGATCTTGTATCCGTTGGGGATGGTGGTGGCGATGTCGGGGGCGGAGGAGGCGTTGGACCAGGTTTATGTAAAGAAGGCGGCGTCTGGTGAGAGGGTGTCGAGGAGGTCCCAGATCTCGACGGCATGTCTGTGCAGGGAGCGCACGTTGAGGAGGATGCACCTCAGGGTTTCGGAGGTGTTGGCGTTCGGTGTGGGGGTGGTGGCCATGGGGGTGCTGATGGTGTTGAAGGTCTGGCGGCAGTGAAGGCAGGAGAACTGTCCATGGGTGGTGGTCGGCGTGGATAGCTGGCAGTTGTTGATCCTCCCGGGGTTGAGTGCGAGGAGGGTAGCTGAGTCGTATTGGTGGATGGTTGGAGATCCAGGGTTCCTGGCGCTGGTCGCGGTCGGGTCGCGGACGGACGCAGACGGGCTTGCCTTAGGCGCGCCTTTGGCGCGCCAGCGGCGCGGGCGCCGTTAAATAGGCGAACAGGGAGGGAAAGCTGAGCTGGGAGGTGGGAGTGTGGGCGGCAGGTGGGAGGGGCTGCGGGCAAAACAGTGAACAGAATTAACGGTATCAAGGCAACACCATACAAATTAAAACAGGAAGGATGACAACAGCAAGACAGCAATACAATTTAGGCAAGAGTATGACAAAATTACTCAATTAAACACTGGTGACACAGGAAGAGAAAAACGGGCACAACGAGGCAGAAGGTCGCAGGGGCTGGCGCGAACCCTACCAGAACAGCGGCAGCACAGCGGAGGCGCAATGATGGAGATACTGGGGGAGAGAGCAGGTCACTGACCAGAGGTCAGGGGTCTTGCTCGCTCGTCCCAGCAGCGCCCGCCATTAAATAGGGGAGGAGGGAGGGAAAGCTGAGCTGGGAGGCGGGAGCGTGGGCAGCAGGGGGGAGGGGCCAAGGGCAAAACAGTGAACAGAATTAACGGTATCAAGGCAACACCATACAAATTAAAACAGGAAGGATGACAACGGCAAGACAACAATACAATTTAGGCAAGAGTAAGACAAAATTACACAATTAAACACTAGTGACACAGGAAGAGAAAAAACAGGCACAACGAGGCAAAAGGTCGCAGGGGCAGGCGCGAACCCTATCAGAACAGTGGCAGCACAGCGGAGGCGCAACGGTGGAGCTACTGAGGGAGAGAGCAGGTCACTGACCAGAGGTCAGGGGTCTTGCTTGCTCGTCCCAGCAGCGGCTGCCAAATAAATAGGGGAGGAGGGAGGGGAAGCTGAGCTGGGAGGCGGGAGCATGGGCGGCAGGGGGAGGGGCCACGGGCGAAACAGTGAACAGAATTAACGGTATCAAGGCAACACCATACAAATTAAAACAGGAAGGATGACAACAGCAAGACAACAATACAATTTAGGCAAGAGTAAGACAAAATTACACAATCTCATCAATTGCCAGATATAAGCCACCCCACGAGCCTAGAGATGAGGAGTGGGTCCCTAGTGCACAGCAGAAAGAACTGAAATTATTTAAAAATCAATAAACAAACTGCTCAGATCATTTAGGCATTATCCTGGGGACCAGAAACTAAACTTATTATTACGCCAACAGAGAAAAAAATCAAAAAACTTAAGTGGAACATCAACAGGTCCAATGAAAATGCGTTCTGGGCAAAACTTTTCTACGACTCCAAAGCAAACAACAACACACGTTTCTGGGCCACCATCAACAAAGCTTTGCACCCTTTCTCACGGAGGAGTATCATTACACATAACAGAGGAGCCCTGGACAGCCTTCTTGGAACCATATTTCAACCTGCAAACGACTGGGTCAAGTATCATCTCGGGCCCTCAACCGATACACCTTATTCAACCCGAAGGGGACCTGGAGGAAGTGGACAACCGAACCAGCATAACAACTATCAAGAAAGAAATCTCAAAAGGAAGTAGAGAAGGGGCCCCGGGGCCAAACGGGAACCCATCAGCCCTCTTTAAACAAGATCCAGAGTTTTGGTCAGGCACCTTGGGCCTCCTCTTCCGAAGAGTCAGACAGATCGGGCACCTACCAGCTTCCTGGAAAGGTTCCATGATCTCGCCTATCCATAAGTCCGGCGACAAATCTTCTCCGAAAAATTATCGCTTGATCGTGCTGCTGGATATTCGAACACAGCACAGGTGAGATGGGGGGGGAGCAACCAACTAACCGACCCTTTTTTGGTCCAGTGCGGAGTAAGGCAGGGTTGTGTTCTTGCCCCCACTCTTTTTATTCTTTTTATTAATGATGTTATCAACCTTTTAGATAGCGATGGGTGGGATGCTCCGAAAGTCGGCAACAAGAGAGTCCCTGCTCTGCTCTTTGCTGATGATACTCTCCTAATTTGTGAGACTCTGCTGGGACTTCAGCAGCTCCTTAATGATTTTATTAAGTTCTGTGATGAGCGAGGCCTGGTCTTGAATGAAACCAAAACTAAATATATGATCTTTAGGAAAGGTAAGGCCAAATCCAATAAAAGACCTGACATAGTTGGCAATAGCTATCTGGAACGGGTTGATGTTTTTGATTACCTTGGCATCCGCCTGACCCCTACAATATATTGGGAGGCACACATTGAAAAGGTGAAGATGCAACTTATACACCAGACCGCAAACCTCAGCAAAATACATAGAAATACACTCTCAAGGCAGCTTGCACCAGCCCTCGAAATTTACAACATAAAAATCTTAGGGGGGGCTCTTTATGGGGATGAACTTTGGGGCATAGGGTCGACAAATTTTCTGTCATCTATTGAAAATCGCTTTCTTAGATCTTTGATAGATCTACCTGCAAGTACCCCATTGGTGCCTCTTTTTCTGGACTTAGCACAAAGGCAGCTGGTACACAAAATAAGTTATAAACTCCTGATGTTCTGGCACAGATTGTGGACCATGGATGAACTTTGTTCATACCGGGAGCCGCTATTAGAGCTATTAAAGCTTCCCTCGACTAGCTCAATTCCTTGGTTTAGAGCACTGAAAGTGCTATTAGGGAGGCTTGGAATGATGGGGTTTTGGTCAGACCCGGGAAGCATGTTCTCTGTATCCAGGTCGAAGCTGAAGGAAATGTTTTGGGAAACAACCCTATTGCAAGCTTCGCTTAAGGTTGAGGGCAACCTGACTATCAATTTTCTCAATTTCAAATGTGCCCCCTGTTTTGAGGGTACAATGGATGAAGTTGTCCCTCCCCTGGCTCGGAAGTTATTCTTTCAGTTTCGGTACAAAACAATACCCACCAAGTCTTTTTGTAAAAAATGGAGCAAGGATGCAGCCGATGATGGCCAATGCCCTGCTTGTAATGCGAGTCCCGCATCCATTGTTCACTTGTTATTTTTCTGCCCAAATTACAAATCTCTTAGGGAAAAATGGATAATTCCACTTAGTAAAATTGTTGGTCCCGGCCACTACCTGGAGGTGCTCAGAATTTTGAGCACGAATACTAGCAGAGTTGTGATCTTTGGGCTGTCGAGATATTGGCATGCACTGTGGCTGAAAAGGTCCAAATGTATATTAGGACGGTCTTTGATCAGCTATGGAACTACTGATATGCATTATAGACCCAGTGTTTAGCAAGCATTCTAGGTCTACCTTATCTTGTAAGCATGTGTACTTTTTTCAATGTTCTTATGTGACATGAATTGTTTTTATCTATGTTTTTATCTCAGTTCTTTGTATTGTACATTTTCTGTGCTGTGTGTACTTTTATGACCTTATGGTCGAAATAAAGTAAGAAGAAAAAAAAAATGCTGGATATTGAGCCGGCACTTTATTGACAGACCTCCAGGACTGGGCCAAGGAGAAGGAAATTATCCCCTCAAACCAAACCTGGTTTTTGCAAACACACAGGTACCTCAACCAACATACTAACCATGTCACTACTTATTGACATGGCAAAAACAACAAAACAGGTGCTCCACTTTTGTTTTATTGACTTCAAGGCAGCCTTCGATAATGTGGATCGAGCAAGACTGTGGAGGAAATTGGCACATTGGGACATCAGGACCTTGAAATGGGGGACACCTGTAATGAAATAATGAAAAACTAACTCAGGGAGGGACAGTAAGAAACCTGAGTTTTGTAAAGCTAGGGCAGTTGGAAGCGTACCTGATGACACAATGACCAATATTTTGTCAGAGTTGGTGGCGTGCACACCAAATGAGTGATAAGGAAGTGTTAACTCACGTAGGGCCCAGCCGGGTGCTTTGGGAAAAAGAAGTCAAGGGATTAATATTATAGAACGACCGGAGTAAGAAACAGTCTCAAAAGAGTGTCTCTTGAACTTACCCTGGTGAGGGGAGAAAAACCCAATCTGGCGATAGGCTGAGCATGGCAGCGTGTAATGATGGTCCACGCTAAGGGCAGGATAATCCTGATAGAATGGGGACACGTGATTCCGTGTCTGGTAGCGAAAACGTGGGCCGCTGCAGGAGGAAAGAAGGCAAACATTAGTATCTTAGAATGGGGGGACCAGGATACGGTAAGAGTGACAGCTTCACTTACCCTGGTTTAGGAGGCCACAATCTGGTGGTGAATATAATGCAGCTGCGTCTGGTGATGAGTCCACTAAAGACATAAAAAAAATTCCCAGAAGAGAAAGCATACCCCTATTTGAGAGAAGACAATTACTCCACAATATTTGCACAAGATAGACAGAACAGTTGGGGCAGGTTCAAAAAGAATTATCCATTGACTTTCTCGAATTCTCCTGCAGGGTCGGACGAGTCTGACGCACCGGAAGGGCCCAGTTGAACCGGAATACACCCAGGACAGCCTTTTTTAGCAAGAGGCCAAAGAGGCAGAGGCAGGAACAAAGCATGGCACCAATATCCGGGGGAATGCCAGACCAGGCGGAAATACAATCAGTGGGGGCCACAGGGGCCTTAAATACCATCTCCACCCTGGCCCAAATTAACACTCAAGAAATTCCTATTTTTAACCTTTCACAACACACGCTTCCATCTACAGAAATCTCACTACTTAGTAAGGGCTTATCCTTTGTGATTACTGAAAAGACAGACTTTTTTACCCTCAAGACCGAGCTAATTCAACGTTCTCGTAAAATTAAACTGAGAAACTTCTTTACTGACAAGGCTGCCCCTCTGAATGACTCTGTGACTGGTCTAAGACCTCCATCCATATTTTACCCGGCTATTTCACTGATGCCACCAGAGTTACTCACCTTTGAGAAACTCGTTCTCTGTGGGCTTGACAATCTGAAGTCCTCAAGGAGTTTTATTCCCTACAACATCTCCTTAGCCCAAAGGCAAGCCCTCCTGTGTTCAAAAAACAACAAATCCATAATTTTGAAACCTGCAAACAAAGGAGGTGGGATTGTTATTCAAGATCGCCCTGACTACGACACTAAACTCCATAGGCAGATCATGGATACCAAACACTATAAAAAGCTGGCAACAAATCTCTTAACAATGATCAGAAACAAGATACAAAAGGTCACCACCAATGCCAAAGAACAGGGATACATATCCAAAAAAGAATTCAAATATCTCAATATTGGCCGGTTCTGTACACCCTACCATACACAAAAACGTCACCAAGCCTCCTGGCAGACAAATTAAATCTGGATGTGGCTCTATCCTGGAACCCCTAGGACGCTATATTGACATATTTATTGAAGGCTTTGTCCCCATACAGGAAAAATATGTAAGGGACAGTACCTTTATGATTAATCTCATCGAAGATATGCCCTTTGATAATGAGACTGACTGGTTAGCCACTTTGGACATAGCGTTCCTTTATACAAACATAACACAGGAAGACAGTGTCAGGACAATAGAGGACCTACTTAACAAACGAGTGCAGACCCCAGACAAGTTCCCACTGATTTTATTATTTCTCTTTAAAGTTTTCCCTACAGCATTATTACTTCAAATCTGATGGGAATGTTTTCCAACAATGCTCTAGCACATCAATGGGAGCAGCTTTTGCTCCAAACCTGGCAAACATCTATGTGGACCACATTGAGCAAACTCTTGTGCTCGCTTATCCAAACATTAAATGTTGGAAGCGCTATATTGATGACATTTCCCTAATCTGGTCTGGCCTTGAACTTGAACACACCTTTCAAGATTTCTTGACATACCTTACTGGAGCCTAAAAACATCTTACTTTCACATGCTTCGTACATAAGACTGAGATTGCCTTTCTAGACCTTACTATAAAACATCAAGAAAGGAAACTTTACACTAGGCTCTACAGAAAGCCGACGGAGAGGAACACCATCCTGGCATATAATAGCAATCACCATTGAGCTCTGTGTGATGGCCTACACTTTGGCCGATACTTACGCCTCCGCAGAAATTGTACCCAAAAGCAAGATCACTTCTGAGAGGCTTTTATCCTACAAGATAAACTGGTGGCAAGGGGCTACCCTAAAAGAATAGTGAACAATTATCTCAAACCCGCCTGGTATTGTCCAAGAGAAGAACTACTAACCCCACAAAACAAGACTCCTCTAGAAAAAATGGTTTGCAGTAACCACTTTCTGCACCCACAGAAGTAAAATTTGCACCCTTATTACAAACAATGTGCACCTCATTGTGAATATAGACCCCTCATTGCAAGCTCCCATGTATGCTTTCAAGCGCAGTAGGAAAATCAAAGATTACTTGGTTCATTCCTCCACCTCATGGCCAAACACCACTAAATCAAGAACTCTATAAATGGTTTGTGGTTTCCCCCAACTGAAAGGTCATTTTCGCTGTGGTAATTACATTGCCTGTACTTTTTCCTTTGACACACGCAATGTTGTATACTGCATTTAGTGCCCCTGTGGATTGCCCTATATAGGCCAAACTTCACAACCTATCAAAACTAGGATCTGCCAACATCGAAGCAGAATACGATGCGCAGTACTCAATGCACCTTTGGTTGCACATTGCATGGAAAAAACTCACACAGTGGAAGATTTCAAGTGGCAAGTAATCGATGCGGCAGTTGTTCCTGAAAGAGGAGGCGACATCACCCATATTCTGCAAAGAATGGAGTGCAAATGGATGGAACGTTGTCACTCCATTACCCAGGGCCTAAATACCTCAGATGAATCGCACACTTATCTGTCAACTCTCAACAACTGACCTCATGATGGTTTGACAAATAATGCCTCTTTCAATATCGATACACATGGATATGTGTTAAATCTCTGCTACTAATGTTTTTTAAGCCTTTATAATTAGGCCATTCAATTTGCCACCTGTTCTATCTTATTGTACTGCCATTGTCACTGATGGTGCCTAATTGTTTATATTATAGTATGCCCACTTTATGTGTCAGTCTCTATTGTACCTCTCTTTATCGCTTCCTGTGATATTATTACCATCTCTTTGCCACCGGCACATTGAACTAGATGTTCGGCTCCAGTTAACATTGTAATTATTCTCCTTTGAATCATTAGTGTTCTCCCGATCCTATCGTGGCCCTGCGCATCACTGTGCTAGACATTGCCTAGCAACCTGAAGACGCACAACGATCTGTGCCCGTCTCTCTTTAGCGCTGCCTTTTCACGGCCCGCTGAGACGCTGCCCTGTGTACGTCTCACCACGCCACGTATATCCAATTGCGAGTATGCCTCGTACAGCCCAGCATCCTCTCCATGAGGCTGACTTCTGTGGCCCGCGTTACTTCATTCTGACACGGACTGACGTGTCCTCATGCACCTAGCACCTATCGCATCTCATCACCAGACACAGCCGCAATATATTCACCACCAGATTGCGGCCTCCTAAACCAGGGTAAGTGCAGCTGTCACTCCTACTGTATCCTGGTCGCCTCTCATTCTATTGCTCATTGTGTCATCAGGTATGCTTCCAACTGCCCTAGCTTTACAAAACCCAGGCTTCTTACTGTCCCTCCCTGAGTTAGTCTTTCATTATTTCATGACAGGTGTCCCCCATTTCAAGGTCCTGATGAGGCCCCCTACTGTTTAAGGAGTCGAAACGTCGTCGACTCATACCATAACAAACCATATCCAGCCTTTCTAAATTGAAAGGAGGCTGTTGTAGGACATTGTTCATTTAAAAATGGTTGTTTATATGTATTAAGAAACCCTGCTTTATGTTGTAATTTATCATTTCTGTTAACGTTGGCTCGTTTTCACAATGGACACCAAGCACAGTCTGCATGTTTCCAATACAGACATCATAATGTTTTGGCAAAGACGTATTTGGTCTATTTATTGTGTTCTGTATAAAGTTTTTTCTCCAATATCCTATTTCAGTTTTATTTTGCCATTGTGCTTACATACTATTAAGTATTCTTACATTGTCCACGAGAGCCATTGTTTTCTTAAATATATTGTACACTCTGGTTCCTGGTGAGAGGGTCACCCTTGCAGCATTCATAAGGAAAAAACTATTTTTGTTGTAACGAACAACCCTATCAAAAGCCTATGATATAGAGGATAGCAGTGCTCTCATGCTCGAAACAGAGGCTGGACAGTGTGGAACCAACATGAAATACATGAGATCATTCTTAACCAACTGCAGCCAGCATATCTGTGTTAAAGATTTTAAATCTTTCCCTCACATAGTACAGTGCAGAGTTCCTCAAGATTCTCCCCTGCCCTGCTTCCGGTTCAATATTTTCATTTGCCCATGGAGTAACACCTAGACCCAGCAGGTAAACCGCCTGCCATACACTGATGGCACTCCAATCTACTATCATTGAAAAATGGGCCACTGATCCAGGATAGCATTGCAATATAATAGCATCACACATTTTAATGAATGAAAAAACACAGCCTGTGCATCTATGGAGCCAAGCTGCTGGTCATGTTATTTGGAATAGTTGCCTCAGATCAGCTATCCTTCCTGGGAATTCTGAGCAGAGGTCCAGCAACTTCCATAACTCTAAAAGGGAAAACACTGTTGAACTAAAAGCTCTCTTTTGTCTGCCATTTAAATGCTATAACCAAAATAATTCTTCTTCAGCTTTCTCTGCTGCAGAAATGCCCCCTTGTCCATCATAAAAAAACATTGAGATGAGGACGTTGCTTCAGAGGTGACAGGCCTTGATTGTTGTAATATCACCTATTGCGGACTTCTTAGGGCACTCAGCAGCAAAATCTAGCAGCAACAGTATGTTTTAATTTGCGAATAAGAGACCACATCAAAATAGCTCTGAAAATGCTTCGGTGTCTTCCTGTTGAGGTGAGAATTCAGGGCCAGATGTATCAACCACTGGTAGAAAACTATTTGTCAAAATTTGCGAACAGTATTTTTGTGACTAGTGTGGTTTTTTGTGACCCGACCTATGTGCAAATAGGTCAATTCCAAAAATACTGAATCTAAGTGCGTCGCAATTCAACCTAACTTATGAATGATAACGAGGTTGATTGCAAACTGAGGCCTACTATTATTCACAGCCATAACAGGGATGGTGGGCTGCTGGGGTCAGCAGACCACCATGTCTGTGATTGCTTTTAAATAAAGCATTTTTTCAAATGCAGCCTTTTTTCCTTAAAGAAAAAATGGATGCATTTAAAAATGAAGGAAAAGCTTAAGTAACATTTTTTAAGAGCAGACAGTGGTCCATGGGACCACTGTCTGCTCTTAAAAAATGTTTTTGTCAGTATTCACAAAGGGGAAGGGACCCCTTCCTGTTTGCGAGTGACTTAACACTACATTTGCGTAGTCAGTAAAATACTAACGTTTTGCGAGTGGATTTTGGTTGCAAAACATGAACACATCCGATTCTGAATCAGTGTTTGGAAGGGACACCCCAAACACACCCCTTCTAAATACCGAAGCATCTGTTCTGAATCGCGGACTGATTCAGAGCAAGCACGTCGTTACGCTACACAACGCTGAGGGCGGAGATCACGCCGGAGCCGGAGAATCACTGCGGGAGTCAGAGAATTGCTGCCGCTGCCATTGCTGTGCTGTGTCTCGCCTGTCTTGCCTTACCGGGACTCACTAGACCAGCCCCCTAGTCCATTTGAGGGGTAGGAGGCTGGCGACCGGTGGCTGGCAGGGATTGGCAGCGATTGGCATCAGTGGAGAACCGCACGGAGCTGAGCGGCGGTTCGCGATTCAGGGCTGCCCGAGGTACCCAACAACCGCAGACTCTCCCTTGGCAGCCGGCAGCTGGCTCTTGGCCGCAGACCGCGTAGTCTGTCCTTCCGACGCCTCCCGTAACCCAACAAAGATAGTGCTGCATTTATCGCAGTGCGGGAGGAGATCGACCCAGACTGCCGGGCTGCTCAGGGGTGACAGGGGTCAAGAGGGGTGGAGTTTGAGCCCAGTGCAAGCGCGGCAGCTGTACTCAGCTGCCGCCAAGTAAGAGCTCCAGGAGACCCGCGGAGGTGGGCCGGCTAGTGCCTGGTGCAGCTTGTGGACTCCTGTAGTAAGCCCCGCTTGCTCCCAGGCTAATACCACTCTTCAGCCTCCCACCTCCCCCCCTCCAGATGCACACCCTGTGCACCCTGTGGGTTCTGCTCTTGCTACCGTGCCCCGCCCCCAGTTCAACCGGCAACCAGCAACACCCTTGAGCAGCTCCAGAGAGGTGGCACGGTGAGGAGCCCCTTGTGGAAATTGCGCACCTACAGAGGAAGCAGTGACAGCAACAGTGAGTTGGGGCCTGGGGAGCTTTAGTAAAGTTAGTGAACTCTGTCGAGCGGACGGTGAGCTGAGCCTTTTGGGGGTCAGCCACCCCAGCCTTAGCCTCACCCTTCACGTCTCAAACCCCCACCACTCCAGTGCATTCACCTCCCACCAGCACCCAGCATTTTCCGCCCACCCCCCTCTGTCTCCGGACTAATATTCCGATAATACTCCTCTAGGCTAGGCTGACCTGGCCCACAACGACGCCAAAAGAACCACAACGACGCCAAAAGAACTACAACAATGCCAAAAGAACTACTAATCTTAGCAGAAGGGTGCCAAGCACGGAGCCCCCAACCCCACCCAGCACGCATTGGATCATCCAGCACCAACCTAGCCCACAGGCCACTCGGTCTGCTTCAGGGTGCCGCAACTAAGTTCGGCATAAGGCTTATGGCTTAAGCCCACAGGAGGGCACAGGGAACCAATGCGATGAGGTCAGGAAGGAACAGGGACCAACCCCCCCCCTCCTGTGGGGGCCCAAACGCAAAAGGAAGACTAGGTTAACTAAACTCGACCTGGAAACTCCTATAGAGGACCTAGTGGATGTAACCCCTCCAGGTTCAGGACCACAGGATCCCCCGGCGGAGATACCGGGGAGCCCCGACAGCATGAACACCCACAGGATGAGGCCCACTCCACACCTTTTTCAACCAAAAATCTACCCTAAATTTTTCTTTCTTAAGGACGCAGACTCCTCCATATTCTCCTTAAGTGGTAAAATACAAGGCCTTCCGGAGCCCCTTTCTCCCACCCAATCAACCATCCAATCTGCTGCCCAACTACTTCCTCAACCAGTACCCCTTCAGCAACCTACGGCCACCCCACAAACAATGGAGGAGCAAGCTGACCTAGCTAAAATTGGCAAAACTGGACAACCAACGAGGGTAACAAAAGAAAAGGACAACGCATCAACCCAAGTTGCCCTCAACCCTCCCTCCAGGCAACCAGCCCACGGCTCACCCACCTACACAAGCAATCATCAACCAGGACTGCGAAACAGCTCATGCCCTGACATATCATCACTCAGGACTTAATGCACATAGCCCCTGAGTACACTCCGAAGTGCACCCCACTGATCAAAAAGTACCCGGAAAGGAGAAGGGGAAAAATCACAGCACTCTTGATGATCAGTACTCAACCCCGCCACTTTCAATTCTCCCTCAAAAGATTATCCTCAATTGCCTTTGCAACAGCAGTAAATTTCGGCTGCAAAGGTGCACCCCAAAACCCCGACGGAGGGGGGCGACGCGGCCCTAGATGCTCTGGAAAACGACCACTCTGATACTTAGGATCTCAGAAGTAGGCCGACCTGGTGGCATCCTACACTCTGGACTCTCCACAAAGATCAGCCCCTTGCCCATACAGCAAACACGCAGAACAAGGCCAGGCCTGCAACGCCGTAAACAGCAAAGTGCCATCAAATCATAGGACCGCACCCCACACCCTGGTTTTTTCCTGAGCCGGTCAACCAACACCTGGGATACCCTACTAAACACCATGCAAAGAAAAGTTGAAGCCCTTCAATACCAGTCTGACAAAATGGACCTGCAGCTGACACTACTCAACACCTTAACCCTCTTTGTAGGACGGATTGACGAAAAACTGGGGAGCTTAAACTCGCTTATCAGCCGGGCCCAACAGGATGCCAATCTGATCTGCAGTTGCGGTTCTATTGTCGACAAACTATCCTCACTGCCTTCTATGCTGTCCACCCTCCTCGAGGATTTACATAAAGAACCAAAAGACAACAAAATTACCATTAAACTGGAAAAAGCAGCACCTAAGAAGTTAACTGCAACGCAAGCCGCTGCCAAAATCTTAATCCCTTCAACAAACGGGAGTCACCCAGGGGAGCACAAGATACCGTGCCAACATCATCACAAGGCAAAACAGCCACAGTACAAAATGCCAAACTAAGACACCAACTCTGGAGGAAGGGCCGCAACAAAACGGCCAATTCAAATCATGCGGCAGCAGCATACTCCCTCTTTGACTTCAAACAAAAGACCCAAGCTACAACACAACTTGAAGTAACCCACCAGTCAACTGACATGCCTGGTGCTATAAGCCGGGAAGCTGACCAACCAGAAATAGCATACTGCAAGCCTGCTACGAACACACTGGGAGGGTCAACTTATACACCAGTCACTAAAAATACAGACTCCAAGCAGCCCCAGCAGCATTGCAGCCACTGCCCTGGCCTATCTGCATCTGAAGCAAGGGAGCCACCATCAACACAGGCTTTCAAATTGGAGAGAACACCAAAACAACATCTGATGGGCTGCTGGGAACCTATACGTGACAAAGCAAGGTCCAACACTGCCCCATCACAGGCACAGACGAACTGCCCCAACACATTCACAATGACAGCGGCAACCTCAGAACATGGCCTTGCGCACTCGCCAACCCCCAGGGAAGTAACAAGAGAAAACGCCGGGGCCAACCTAGCCTCAACATCGGGACAGGCAACGCCCACTGGCACAACCACAAAGACAGCAGCAAACTCGGACCCCAGCCTCTCGCAACATCAGAAAGTACTAATGGAAACAGAACCCGTCATAGATGGATCCACCGGCCATTGCCGACTAGTAAGCACAGGGCCCCAACCTGACAAAGGGACTATCCTACAGCACCTCCTGCCCTCCGGCTGGTCAGACACATGGGAATTCCCCCACAGAGTAAGTCCTGCCAGGCAGCCAACAGAGTCCAGTATTTTACTCTTTATTCCGGAGTTTAAATCAAAAGGGAATTGTGACACTCTGAACAGAGGAAATATTCCTAAGCTGTTGGCAACCATTCCAACCTTAAGAGACATCAGCACGACCAACCTCCTCTCTATAGAATTTATAAAGGACAACTCAGCTCTGGGCAGGGAAACCACCAAGGCTACCTGGAGATCAACTCAACTAGCCAATAAAGTACTGAATGAATTAAAAACCTTTAAAGCCAGGGGAATAAGCATTTCACCCTCCCACAGCACCGGATACCCTCTCCCGTTACTCACTACTAAGCAGTTGAAAACCAATGATGACAGAGAAACTACATCCTATGTGCTAAGGAGAGCATTAGGCCGGTTGCCTGGAAGGGAACGGGAATACAGCAATCAAATCGGCCAAAATAGTATCCTTCCATGTACCCAGAAACCCGGCAGATATTTAGAACCATCACTACAAACATGGTCACCCAATAACAAATCACCCAATATAAAAGGCGGCCACAACAGGACAAATCAACCCTGAGCCTATGCTCATGGAACATCAATGGGCTGAAAAGCAAGGTAGCCGACCCTGAGTTTAAGTCATACCTCAACTCCTTTGATATTGTCCTATTGCAGGAAATATGGACAACAGATACATTCCAACTACAAGGGTTCATCTGCTTCCACACACCAGCACTTAGGAAATCACAATACGGTCACCTATCAAGTGGTGTAGCAATAAGAAATCCTCTCCCCCTAACATTGGTAAACTCTATTAAGCTAACCCTAAACATTAAAGGCTTCAAGGAGGAGGTGCTAATCGTCAACACCTATATAAACCCAACACAGAAAAATCAGGAATTCAGGCATCTAGTATACCAGCTGCTGTCAATCATCAGCTCGCAGACTACTCCCAACCTTATTCTTTCTGGGGATCTAAACTTACAAATTCTAGGTTCATCAGAAAACGAGGATGTACTAGCTCAGTCTCTGCATTGGAACATACCAGCCCAAACAAGAAGCGTGCACGACAGACCGTCCAAGCTGGGCATGAAATTACCAAAAGTCCTGGAGCATATAAACCTAAGGGCACTGAATGGAAGATTTCACGAAGACTCCCCACCAGCCACCTCATTTTACTCGGAAACCGTAAATTCATCTTTAGACTACACCCTAGTCTCCCTCCCACTCTTCCATCACGTAGCAGGTTTTCATTTAGGGGACAAAGGGGACAGCGATCATCGACCTCAGGAAGTGTTACTCCACATAATCTCACTCAAATCAACACTCAATCCAGGTGGCACGCACGCATGCCATACAATAAACTTAAAATGAATCAAGTCGTCACTGGTAAACTCCGGGGAGGTTCTTCAGGTTGCAAAGACTCTGTTACAGAAACAAATCGACCTCACAGACAACCCAGTTAGCAAATGGGAAATCTTCACTGCCAAACTCTCAAGCTCCTTCTCATCAATTGCCAGATATAAGCCACCCCACGAGCCTAGAGATGAGGGGTGGGTCCCTAGTGCACAGCAGAAAGAACTGAAATTATTTAAAAATCGATAAACTGCTCAGATCATTGAGGCATTATCCTGGGGACCAGAAACTGAACGTATTATTACACCAACAGAGAAAAAAAATCAAAAAACTTAAGTGGGACATCAACAGGTCCAATGAAAATGCATTCTGGGCAAAACCTTTCTACGACTCCAAAGCAAACAACAGCACAAGTTTCTGGGCCACCATCAACAAAGCTTTGCATCCGGCTCACGGAGGGGTATCATCACACATAACAGAGGAGTCCTGGACAGCCTTCTTGGAACCCCATTTCAACCAGCAAACGACTGGGTCAAGTATCATCTCGGACCCTCAACCGATACACCTTAATCAACCCGAAAGGACCCTGGAAGAAGTAGACAACTGAACCAGCATAACAACTATCAAGAAACAAACCTCAAAAGGAAGTAGAGAAGGGGCCCCGGGGCCAAACGGGATCATACCAGCCCTCTTTAAACAAGATCCAGCGTTTTGGTCAGGCACCCTGGACCTCCTCTTCCAAAGAGTCAGACAGATCGGGCACCTACCAGCTTCATGGAAAGGTTCCATGATCTCGCCTATCCATAAGTCCGGCGACAAATCTTCTCCGAAAAATTATTGCTTGATCGCGCTGCTGGATATTGAGCCAGCACTTTATTGACAGACCTCCAGGATTGGGCCAAGGAGAAGGAAATAATCCCCTCAAACCAAACCGGTTTTTGCAAAGACACAGGTACCTCAACCAACATACTAACCATATCACTACATATTGACATGGCAAAAACAACAAAACAGTTGCTCCACATTTTTTTATTGACTTCAAGGCAGACTTCGATAATGTGGATCGAGCAAGACTGTGGAGGAAATTGGCACATTGGGGCATCCTGTCAGCACTTCTCAACCTGTGAATACATCTCCACACTGACACATGGGTGCAGATCAAACTAGGCAATGGCTCACATCTTTCAAAGCGCATCCCAACCACCAAGGGGCTCAAACAGGGCTGTGTGCTTGCTCTAACCCTGTTTAACCTTTATATGGAAGACATGACATCAACCCTAGGCTCATGTAATGCACATGCCCCGCGACTGGGCTGCAAAGCCATTTCCAGCATGTTATATTTATTTATTTGAAAGTTTTGTATAGCACGAACAAGACCCTAATGGGTATCAGAGCGCTTTCCAGGGTTGGTGTAAGTAAACAGAAAACAAAAACAAGTAGCGAGAATGTAGGAGATACTAATACAAAATATTACTAAAACAACCTAGCAGATATATTACAGGTACATATAAATAGTTCAAGTAAATTTAGCCATGAGAATAGCCTTCACTTCTTTTTTGAAGAATGCAGTAGAAGGGTTCTGTCTCGTTTCAGGGGGCAAAGCATTCCCAATACTGGGAGCCATTCCTGAGAAGGACCGGTTGTATGTTTTTTTCTTGGCAAAGCGTTTTGGTTTCAGTAGGAGATTTCTGGAGCTCCTGGTGAATCTATTACCACAGGATAGTACTAATTTCTGAGCTAGATAACTCGGAGTTTTGTGATGAAGTGCTTTGTGCGTCATGCAAGCGATTTTCAGATGAATTCTAGCCTCGAAAGGTAGCCAGTTGAGGGCTCGAAGGTCAGGGGAGATGTGACTGTTTTTTTTGGAACCGGTGATGAGTCTGGCAGCAGTGTTGATTGCAGCTCTTAAAGGGGCCGTCGTCGCTCTGGGAAGGCCGCTGAGAGTGACACTACCATATTCCACTCTGGGGATTACTAGAGCTTGCACTGCATGCTTGAAATCATTTGCGGGCAGGAATGGTTTCATTTTTCTCAAGGTGTTCATTTGAAGATTTGCTCCTTTTGTAGCGGCGCTGATGTGTTTCTGCATGTTTAGGTTTCTGTCCAGGGTCACTCCCAGTGATTTCGCTGAGTCGATAATGAGAGGTTGACATTTGAGTGCTGTTAGGTGGTTCATCCAATCGAGGATGGTGGTCGATTGGTTGGGGGGAGCGATTAAGAGGAATTCAGTTTTGAGGGTGCTTAGTTTCAGATGGTTTTCGGCTAACCAGGTCTGCGTTTTTTGAAGCGTTGAGTTGAGAGATTTGATATCCTCAAGTGAGTGGATTTTAATGTAGAGTTGAGTGTCATCTGCGTACATGTGATAATGTACATTGGATGAGCTGAGGAGATCGGTGAGTGGTTCCATGAAAAGGTTGAAAAGTGTAGGGGAAAGGCATGATCCCTGTGGTACTCCTAAAGTGACTGGGACGGTCTTGGATAGTGATTGATCGACCTTGAATCTTTGTGATCTATTTTGGAGGAAAGAGGTGAACCAGTTTAGAACAGATCCAGATAGACCCATTCTGTGTTTTAGGAGATCAATCAAAGTGTCGTGTTTGACGGTGTCAAAGGCCGAGGATAAGCCCAGCAAGATTAGTAAACAGGCATTGTTTTGGTCAAGGATTTTTAATGCGTCATCTATTATGTGGGTCATGGCTGATTCAGTGCTGTGACCAGCACGGAAGCTGGATTGGTATTGGTTAAGCAGGTTGAATTGGTGTATGTGTTTGCCAAGCTGCATGTGGACACATTTTTCTAAGAGTTTGGCCAATGTGGGGATGTGGGATATTGGGCGATAATTATTCAAGTCCGCTGGGTCCGCTGATGGCCTCTTTAAGATAGGGGATACCTGCCCTGCTTAAAGGGCTTCTGGGATGATTCCTTGAAGGAGACAGGTGTTTATATTCTTGGTCCAGAGCGGCAATAGCAGTGGAATGAAGTCTTTTATGTGGTTTGCGGGGAGCGGGTCTGTGAAGTGACTGGAGGGATTCAGGGCCGTGAGCGTTTTAAAAATAGATTCTTCACTGTAGGTGTAGAAGGATAACCAAGATGCGTTGTTTTTGAGGTCTCACTTTGCGGGACGCATCAGTGGGGCAGCAGGCGAGGGCACTGAAGTGTCCAAGTGTGGGTTGGTAAGGGATATTAGGTTATTGCGCAGGTCCGTCTTAATGTTTTCTGTCTTTATTGTAAAGAAGGAGGCAAATTCCTCGCAGTTGGGTAGTGTGTCTGGGATAGCTTGGGGGCGGTGGGGTACCTCCTTAGATTGCGATTTGATTAGTTCGAAAAGCTCTTTGGGACGGTTCTTGGATTGGTCTAATTGCTTAGTAAAGAAGTCTGCTTTTGATTGTCTGATCTTTCTGTAGTAGGAGTTTCTCGTGCTCCTTAGTAGCTTGAGGTGATCCGAAGATGGTGTCGCTCTCCATCTACGTTCGATTAGTCTTAGGGAACGCCTGTCTTCGTTTAGCCTGCCGTCATACCAGGGTTTTGAGTCTTTTATGGTTACTATTTTCAATTGTAAGGGAGCTATATTGTCTAGAACCGTGTTCATGGAATGGAAGTAATGGTTGGTCAGATCTTGTACATCAGATAGGCCTTCAGGGGGAAGCAAGATGTTAGGGCTGTAAGTTGTGATTAGGTCGGAAACATTCTTTAGATTTCTCTTCCAGATTTTTGTTCTCGTGGGTTGGGTAGAGAGTAATTTAACTGATTCGTTGATGTGGAATGTAATGATGTGGTGGTCAGACCAGTCGCAGGGGAGGATCGAATCAAGCTGAGTGGAGTCGGCTTTTGAAATTACTAGATCGAGTGTTGAGCCTTTATCATGTGTGGGGCTATTACAGATTTGGGTAAGGTTAAGGTCTGAGAGGAAGTCTTTTAGGCTGTTAACTCCTGGGTCATGGAGGTCATCCCAGTGGAGATTGAAATCACCAAGGAATATTTGGGTAATATGTTGTCCATCCTTTGTAGCTAGGATGTCCATGAGATGTTCGATGAAGGTGAGGTTATCACCAGGTGGGTGGTAGAATGCGTTTAGAGAGCATATTGATTTGTTATTACTAGTGATGTCTAGACATAGGTATTCACAGGAGGATAGTACCGGGGAGTGGGAGCGGTTCACTGAGAGATTGCTCCGATGTATACAAGCTATACCCCCACCTAGCCTATCCGTTCTGTCAAGTTTCGTTATGTAATGGTTTGGGGGTACTAGTAAGTCTAGGATGGGAGTAGATGATTCATTTAGCCAAGTTTCAGTCAGAATTAGTAGGTCAGGTTCATTCAAAAGTATGTGGTCAGCTATGTCGGTTGCATGTTTTGAGGCCGATCTATAGTTTAGAAGTATACATTTTAGCCGAGTTTTGATGGGTGTTGTGGTGGGTTCGTGTATTATGGGGACTTGCATTAGGTTGTTTTCAACTATACCTCTAGAAATGTGTCTTGTAAGTCTATGCGTATTGGGATGAATAGATTGGATAAGGGCAAGTTTAGGCACGTTGTCTGAGAGCCAGAATTAAGGGGGAGAGGCGGAAGCTCATAGGAACGGAGTAGGGAGGTTAAGTCTTTGTCTGATAGATCGTTTTTCTTTCTGATCGGACGGGATGAGGCATTAGGGTAGGGCACCGTTCTCCATCTTGGTGGCACAAGTTTCGGGGAGCTTGTGTGCAGCTGTTGGGTGCGTTTCGAATGGTTGATGTGATGGTAATTTCTGGATTCTAGTTTGGCGTGCGTGAATTTTGGTTGTTGTAAAATGAGGTCATGAAGCAATTGCAGGTCCTCTTTGACTTGTTGTAGAGATAGTAGTATCTCGTCAAGTCTGGGGTCGGGTGTCGGAGGTAACGTATTGGCTGTCTGGACTGTGGTTAGTGGCGGAGTGGATGCGCTGTGTGTGAGGTTTGGGAGTGAATCATATTCTGATTCGTAGTAATGTAATCTTTCTGTGTGATTGTCAGAGAGGGGGGAGTAGAGGCGTGATGTGAGGGGGGTGCAAATGTGGGTTGTGAGAGGGACAATGGGATTAGTAGAGGGGGAAGGGGCAGGTGGGAGGGCGGGCTGCGAGTGTGTAGGTGTGTGGGGTGAGAGTGAGATATTGTGACTATTGGTGGTGTTGGGGGCAGGGAGGGAATTGCGGGGATATGTATTAACTTGAGGATGTGAGGGGGAGTGGATGAGGGGTATGATTGGGACAAAGTTAGTGTTGGTGAGGGGAGAAGGAGCAGGAGGGAAGGGGGGATGCGAGGAGATAGGGGTGTTGGGTGTGGATGGAACAATAGGAATATTGGGAGTGCTGGGGGACGAGTGGGACTCGGAGAGCTGTGAGTTATCTTGAAGGGTGACAGTTAGTTTGGGGCTTCCAACTTTTTCCTTAATGAGAGGAAAAATATTATCTAGTAAGTTTAGGTTACGGTCTGATGCTTGCATAAGGATTATCCCGTTATAGTAGATGGGGATTGTAGCTTCGGCATTGTAGAATGGGGAGGGGCTGATAGATAACGTGAGGCCATGTGCTGATTTCCTAGTGGAGGCGATTGCTAGTAGGGCGAGAAAGGCTTTCTTCCATTGGGCTCTTCTATTAGTGTAAAAAATGATGTCATTAGTTATGTGACCTTTGTTAGAAGAGAAGTAAGGGTCGGAGATTGGTGTTTCGGGGTGAGATTTTAATAGGTTGTGTTTAAAGCTTTTAGCTGCTTTTTTTGTAAGATTCGGGGGGTATTTGATGGAATATGTGTGTAGACCAGTGAGCTCCATTGCAGAGTAGAGACCAGTAGGAGGGGGGTAGAGAAGGTTAGGTGGGTACGTGAGGGGTGAGCAAGGAGGTTTAGGTGGGGCTGGGTCGGGGTAAGAACTCTCACCTGAGAGTTAGTTGAGTGGTGAAAACGCGGAAGATTTCTGTAGTGTCTGGGTACCAAACCATTCAGAGTGAGACATTTCAAGATGACCGCTCCATTTACTACAGGGAGCTGTTCCAGAGGGGAAGTCCTTTCACACTTTCCATTACTTGTTCCTATTGGGGTGTGTTCCTGTTTCCATATTTTTGAATGTAATGTGCTCGGTAGTCCTTTCTTTGTTTTCAATGTAGTAGTTTTATCTGTAGGGCCTTTGTCTGTTTCTAATTAGTTCCGTGCAGAGGTTAGTCCTTTCTTACTTGTTAACTCTAATAATGCCATTTTGTGTGCCTTGTAGAGTCCAAAATGTATTGAATGCAGGAGATCAAAAATGGGCTCCCACTGTGAGTAGGTATAAGATAAAATAAATCATGCCGATCAATGGTCACAGTAGCCCTGATGGGCTCCCTTAATGAACCTCGAAGATTACTGTCTGTGACAGAACTGGTAAGAGCATAGTGCGGTCAGTATATTAATTAGACTGCCTGTAAATCGTTATTTGTTCTAACCGACGGCTAAACGCTTAACGTTCACTCTTACGGCTGGGCAGGCGCTTCCACCACAAACTGATTCTTTAATAGATTAGGGCCGATAGCGGGAGGGGCGGGGGAGGCGCCATACCTTATGGAAGCTTGGCCGGGCAGAGTGAGCGTCTGCAGCGCGCCGGACTCTCCCGAATCTTGTGAGGACGTTGAGCGTGTCCTCGCTGCTCTGGATCCATATGCCTCACAAGTTAGGCGAGCCCTGCTCTTCCCGCTTCCTGGGCGTCGTTGGGCTCACTTAGGGGACTAATTTTGCACCGGGAGATCCGCCCCTGTAATCATGCCGTCTATCTCACCCGGAGCATGGAATCGAGGCCGGGGGATCGCAGCATCGTGGACTGAATGTTGTGCGCGTCCAGAGCTCACGGTCCGGGACCTGGCGTGAGCAGGATCCCTTTGCGCCCGCAGATGGGCCCGGATGACACAGAACGTGTCATCCGGGCCCATCCGTGGGCGCAAAGGGATCCTGTCTGCCTGGCGAGCGTCTCCTCCTAAGTTGCAGTCCGATCTGCAGTCGCACTCGGTCCCGTGATGGAGATAGCGTGGACGGAGAACTGGCAGCGGGATTGCCCCTATGGATGTCTTCGTGCGGAGCTTTCCGGTCAGAAAGGCCATCAGTCCTGGGTGCTCGGTCTCTCTCTCCAGTCTTCTCCTTCAGCTTTACCGGTAATAAGGTGAGAGAGGTAGCCTTTAAGTTGATGCAATTAGGCGGTAATGTTGCGGGCAATGTTGTTTCTGTTCCTCATTGTGTCTGCTGCAGTTGTCGCTGGGGCTTAACTGGGATATCCTGGAAAGCGATCCCAAGCCAGCGGAGCTCTCTTAGTGAGCTCCTCACCAGTCGGCCATCTTAGGCATGCCGATGATGTGGTCCTGGCAAGCCGCACCCAAGTGGGCTTGCAACGCCTTCTCAATAAAATGTCAGAATACGTAGCGGAAAACCACCTAGAAGTGAATCATGAGAAAACAAAAACCCTGACAATAAAAAATGGCAAACAACGGAACTATACTTGGTACCTGCAAAAAATGCAAATGGCGAACACCTCTGTTTACAAATACTAAGGGGTACTCATCGATGAAGGTGGTCAATTTGCCAGCCAACTCGAGATGATCGAAAGAAAGGGAAAGGTTCATAGCAACAACATTAAGGAAGTTAAAATGAAAATTAACAGCCCCTATCTTTTTCCCCCCTCTTCCGAGTAGCACAAGCCAAAATCCTACCCACCATCACCTACAGGAGTGAAGCCCTGAGGGGAAGGGACTCAAAAATCTTGGACACCACCATGGCCAGGGCCTACAGAGTATTGTTTAACATCCCAACCTACGCTTCTCCAGCGCAGATCCGGTTAGAGTTTGGCCTAATCAAACAACTCCTGGCAAGGCAAGGGTCTTACTTAATTTACTGGCATAAAATCAGGAACGCAGCACCGAATACATTGAATCACCAGCTCTGGCAAGAGCTCTGGGTCAGAGCAACATCGGCGGGCAGACAATTCTTAAAGGACTCTTTGGCTACTACTGGTCTTTCCGACCTTTGGGAAACTCAATCTACCCATATAGTCTTCAAGCAAGCAGTCAAAAAGGCAATAAGGAAACTCTCTCTTGTGGAAGACAAAGCTGCCTTTGCTTGAAGAAGCCACGCCTGGATGACAATCAATGGATACAACTCATTCAGTACACAGGCTTACTTTAGCCTGAGATTCTCTAGGAAAACAAAAGATAAATTCCTAAAATACAGGCTAGGAATATTGCCAGCAAACCCACACCTCCCACCATGGTTGAGGGAGCAACCCGTGATCACCTGCCGATTATGCAGCAATGGCATCAAGGACATGGCACACTTAATCTGCTCCTGCACCAACCTAAAGGATGAAAGGGTTCGCTCACTGAAACCGCAATTCAGTCTCCGAGGGATCCGCACCCGGAGGCAAGCCGTGATTACATGCTTTAACTCTAAGGACCCGCAGTTAAACGGGAAACTAGTTCAATTTCTGACTCAAGTAGAACTCAAGCTAGGGAGAGCCGCACACCATTAGTCCAGCCAATAGCCACTATTGCCACCACAAGCAGCAGTAACTTCCACAATCATGACTCCATTTCTCAGCTGCAGGAGGCCCTTTGGAACAGACTTCAGCGCTGCAGACGAACAAACAAAAACGGAACATACTGATCCAGCTGCTGCAAATTTCTGAGTCTTCTATAGTTTTTTAGTAATCACACAGCCCAACATTTGAACCGACCAAGGTGGAGGCAACAATTTGAATCATGGCTGACCTCACCTCACTAGATGCAGCCCCCAAGGCTCGCCTAAACTGTTAACACCTGTGAACATATTAACTTGGACACTACTCAAGCTTATGGTCTTTTTAATACCTTCTTTTTCTTTTCCTTTTATATGAATTTTACAGTGCATTTTTGTAATGGTTTTAATTAATCATATACAATAAATAAAATTACTTGCTTACTTATCTCTGGTGCTAGAAGTTCCTAGTAGCAAACACAAGAATCACAATTTGGGTTTGTTACATACCAAAAGGTCTTTTGCGATCGCACACCGCCCAATTTTGCAAATCGGATCTTTCGCGAACGCCAAATGTCTCTGTACATCTGCCCCTAAATTCACATTCCGCCGCTCTACACATGACATTGATTGGTTCCAGGATACCTAGTGAAACCTTTACCCCACTATAGCCATACTAGGGTCTTGCAATCATTATCTGCACACCAGACCTCCCCAAAAACCTATGAACAGTTGAAACATGAAGGAATGGCCTTTAGAGTCCAGGCCCAAGGTTGTGAAATGGCCTAAGACCAGATCTGACGTCCGATCCAAAGCATATGAAGGAATTGAAAGCTATGTTTTCTGCGTCATCCATAACTGACCATGAGTTTCATGAAAGCTGCAATGAGGAATGTCAGATTGAGGCGTCTTCTTAACTAACAGGACTCTCTAGCTTGCCTCTACTGCAGTTGTACATTTGTTTGGTCCTATCTAGCACTATCTCTCCTTATGGTAATATGCAGCAATATACAAAACTTCATTCTTTTAGTAAAATATACTGTTGCTTTTGGAGAGAGAGTGAGCGTTGACATGGTTGTTGATAATCTTGCAGAGCATAGAGAGTCCCTGTCTTTTTAGACGCTGTGTTCGAACCCTATTTTGAGGTCCCTTTGATCTCCCACCCCTTTTTAGGTCTCGCCTGAGCCAGCGCATGCGCTGCTCTGGCGAGAGTTTTAGTAAGCGGGTTTTGGAAGTGCAAACAGCAGTTTGCTGGAGACCAGCTTGCATTCACGTGAGCGTGCACGCGCGATCAGGCGCCATATGGCTTCCCTCGCGATTACTTTCACTTTCGCGGCCGCGCGGCCGCACGGCCGTGTCAGTTTCGCGGCCGCGCGGCCATTGCTTATTACTTCCTTTTTTCAGGTCGAGGGTGAGACACATACTGGTCTGTAGCTGCAATACACACCACCCACAAATTATACACACAGAACGCAGCCGGTGTCGAGGAAAAGAAAGCAGTATTTTTTTAAAACATTTTCCCTCACTTCATCATTGCCTTTGTAATTTAAATATCCTGCTGTTCAAGGGTAAAGGCAGGAAGTGAGTTACACAAACCCTTACAATAACAGAGTAAGGTTACAGATAAGCAGATGTTCTCGTTTTTCCCCTGAAGGCTATGGAAGTTTTGCAACTGCGAGAAAGGGTTATGTTTTCTTGAACGGAGGGCATTTTCTCATCTTTTCAACTTTCAGCGGTAACATAAATGCTCAGATGGCTTCCAGTCAATATTGAAATGACGCGAGCCATCGGCTGTGTGCTTTAGCCATTTATTATTTGTACTCTTTTCATTAAATGAGCAGCCTATTTGAATGCACCGAGCTGTGGGCTGGGCTACTTGTGTACTCGCTGTTTTTATGCAAATGAAGTGCTTTTTAGCATAGGCGTTCGTCACGAGATAGGCGTGTGTGGCGCCCAAATCACAACTCGTTTTCTGACTGAACAGCAGCTGGCAGTAGCACTTCCTTCACTGGGGCGAGAGTATGCTCTTTGGAGAAGTGACTCATTTATTACACCCTTGCATCGACTCACACCTTTCCGTAAATGCATTTGCCATTGTTGTGATTGTAAAGCATCCGCCATTTTATTGTGTCGGCTCTATGTGTTTTTGTTCTTACTGAAATCGGGCACTACGTCCGTCGTTTGTCACTAGTGTATGATCAGCCTGGACCATTTGCAGTAGATGTCGTCAAAAATCATCCTCTTTGTAAACACAGAAAGAAAAAAACAAAACGTAGGCCTCGCCATCCTCCATTTTACTGAGTTGATATTTTGTTGTCCTTGTTGGCAACATAGTAATCTTTTAAGGGTCTCGTTGATTCAGCCTCACAACATAATTGCAGCCATGTGCAGGATGGAATGGGATCGGCGTTGGTAATGTGTATACAAAAGAGACTGATCAGAAGTGCCTTTAGTGGGATGAAATAGTGTGGGTTCTCCAATAGGGCCTGGGCCAAAGAAATGTGACTAGGAATCCTTTGCAAGAGGCATGTCCTGTATAATTAAGAATGTGGCTTAAAACATGTAAACGCAAATCTTGTGCTTCACACAGCGTGCCACCTGGCAAGTATTTGAGTGCCTCTTCATCAGGGCCGGACTGAGAGCACAAACCAGCCCTGGCAATTAAGTCGGACCAGCCGGGGGGAGGGTAGTGGAGAGGGATTGGGAGGGACCACTGCTGCTGCTTTTGTTATAGGAGTCCGATATTGCAGCACTGCTGCAAAACCGTCCGCCAGTAACAACAAGCATTGGCATAGCCAATAGGTCTCGCTTTTGGGACCTTATAAGTATTTAGTTATGCAGCATAATATCCATGGTGCAACAACATCAACTGTTGCGTAGCTAAACACTTATAAGGTCCCAAAGGCGAGACCTATTGGCTATGCCAATGCTTTTTCCTTATGTCGTATATTTGGTCCTTTATACATCTCCTCAACTTGTCTAAAGGATAGTCTGTAGGGAAAGTCCGCGATTTAGATTGATGAGGTTGATATAGTCCACTCACAAGACCTCTGTTTTCTCTTCAACTAGGATCCTCTTCCGATTTATATTTTCATTGTTCTCTATACCTAAGGAGAGTTGGAGATGCTCTCTCCGATCTTTAGTTGTGAGGTTTACCCTCTGACCCCCGCCATTGACCTTCATCAATCCAAGGATCTGCACTCGCTATTGCGGTAAGATTAATTTATCCTATGTATGCCAATGCATAGGTTCTTGTCCTTGCCGCTTACAAATTTGGATTTTCACTATTCTTTGTATTTTCTATCTCTTTTTTTAAAAAAAATTTAAATTCTTTTTTGCTCTATTTACAAATCAAGCGTCCCCTGAGCCACGAATCCAGCGTGGCTTGATTTAGACCTATGTCTATTTACCCTCATTGGTATGTATGAACTACAGGATATTAGAAGTAGCATAGAGATGCCCTTCTACACACGGTATTGGGAGATAAGGTTTGACACAATTACCATCCTCACCGACTCTTTCAAGTCGACCCTATTGATTTCCTGCATGGAATGGACTGTGTATTCACACAGGGGTATCGGTTTGACCTATACTCACCAGGCTGTTTTCTCTGTCTTTCCCTCTCTACTGTTTTTCATTTGAGCTTTATAGAACAGAGATGCATGATTTTATTTTCTGTCTTGACTTTTGGGCATTAGTTTCCTTTGTTCCAGTACGTTGTTGATCCCTGACATGTAGATTGTTCTCTTTAGCCCAGCTCTTTTTTATGTGTAGTGATTTCCTTTTTTGTCCTGTAGGACTTTCCCGGTGACCTTATGTTTGGATTGCTTCCTCCCTTGGATCCACTATTATCTGGCCAGGTTTTTCTCCCTGAAGAAGGTTGACCTCGGTCGATACCGAAACGTGCGTTGGCGTTTATGTTGTGATTGGTTAGACCAGGACACTCATAGTAATTGAGTCCCTTTGGATGGAGGAACCTTGGACTATTCTGTAGTCAACAATTTAAATATACGGATGTATATATTCAATATAAGGCTACACCATTGAATAACTTCCTATTTTCTGGTCTACCAAAAATGTTATTGTATTGTTTTTAATGAAGGATGTCACTTTTGTTTGAATGAATGATTGAAGTATGGGTATATTTGGGTATGCCTGCTTTGAGTATATGTGTGTCTGAGTGAGACATTCTCAGGGTTATTATTGTTTTCGGGTATCCAGGTACTCTGTTCTAAATTATCTTTACTGTTTGTTTATTGTGTGTGATTTATTGTTTGTCATTCCTTATAACGGATTTCACTAATTCATTTCACTAAAAAATGAGAAATAGAAAATAATAAAATTGCAAAAAGTCTCAATTTTATGAGAAAGACTAGACGAAAAGATGTGTTGTAAATTCTTGTGGTTGTGTGCTAATGTGCGACATTTCTGAGCACCATAAAGTATTATTGTATGTTGTAATTATACTTATTCACCAGGAAGGATTTGTTTTTGATACTGGTTGATAATCTCAAGACTTAGTCCAACATGAAGTTAGAATTAAACTATTTTAAAGTGCTTTGCCGTGTACATCTTGCTTTTTTGCATTTCAGAACTTCATGAGCATTTCCCACTTTATGTTTATCCGGAGGCATAGAAAGTTTAACCTTAACCTCCACTTAAAGGCAACGTAGGCCCACAAACCTTCTGTAGTATGGCTTCCTTCCCCGGGTCTAGTGCCAGTTTTTGGCATTATGAATTTTACCTTTCCATTTTTGGGCAGCCACGGTAGCATATAATCTTACTTAGCGTTTATATCACTGCCTAGTTTTTTCGTTCTGAACCAGAATAGAAGCAGGGCCCTTATTAGTTTTAAGTTATTAGTTTTTAAATTGAAAACTGATGCCTTTAATGATAAGATCTATCTGGGCAGTCATGTACGTGTTGCCATTTCAAGAAGATGCAACATTTTGTCACAGATGGTTCATTCTTAACTAAGAGGGGGAATAAAATGTTGTTATTTAGTTGTAGTCATCCCTCTGCCATCCAATAGTTGATGTTTTTGTGTATCCATCTGAAAGTCACTAGATATACAGTTTATTCTGTCTGTTCTAGAAATTAATGCAAACTGGATAGCATCCTTGCAGAAGCTTTGGTGACAGCGGAAAGCTGTTTTTATATAAGTTCATGGTCCATTGTATCAAGTTACACAACAACAGCTACCGTACATGTATGGCATATCATTCCATACTGAGCATGAGGCAGATTCTGCCCCTTGTTTGGTTGACTGTTTTGGCCTACTGGTATATAATGAGCTGGAGATACCATTTCCTAAAAGTTGTTTTAATACGTTTTTACAGTAGACATTTTCTTTTCAAAAGGGGGGGGGTTTGTATCACTCCTTCATTAAATCACCAATTTGCAAACCCAGTGATGAATGTAGGGAAAACAATATGGCAAATTGTCTTAACTGCCAAGCAAGAAATACATCTAGTGTTGGTAGGTTTGGGGGAGGTGCGGATGGAACGAATTTTGACCTATGATTCCTTACCTGGATTGCTAATTAAATTGCCATAATGCACATTATGGAAGATACCAGAATGTTGAGCCCCCCTCGTGTATCTTAAACCTTTGCTAGAGAATGGTAGGCGACATTATCACATTAAAATTTGTAGGGGCAATGGGTTTCCTTCTCTTACCATCCAACTGATTATGTCTGATGTTTAGTTATTAAAGATTTGGGAAGTAACTTTTTAGAACATCAGCCACATAACCCAGGAGTGCCATCAGGTGGGACGGCTCAATTTCCATTGAGATCATACGGGAAATTCTGTCAAACACGTCAGACCAGAATGTAGAAATTGGAGGGAAGGTCCACATCAAATGAGGGAAGTCAGCCTCAGGGGATCTACATTTGATGCACTAGGAGGATCTAGAAGGGTCAAGCTTGGCCCGTCCACTGGGGGTGGTGTAGGCCCTATGTAAGAACCGAAGGTGCAGCAATTTATGGCGGTGGCTAGGGGAAAACAGTTTCATTTGTGAACAGCAGTAGAACCATTCTTTATCGGAAAGGGGGCGGCCCAGGTTGTGTTCGCTCTGACTTTGTCATGATGTGTATGTTTAATGGCCATGCAGGCATGATAAAGTTTAGAGATCAATCGGTTCCCCTCCGCATCTGTTATTAACAGTCTCAGGGGAGTGAAATAGTGCGGGGCAAGTGGGTAAGAGGGAATAGTCTCGTGCATGCGACAGAAGATAAAATGGTCCTTATGGGTGGCGTTAGCGAGCCTGGTGTCATCAGCGTGAGTAAGAACGTGCCCATCTGGGAATAGGTCACCTATTGTGTGGAGTTTGTGCCATGTCAATGTGTGTTGAACCACTTTTTCTAGGGTCAGAGGCAGCCATGGATTCTATACAAGGGGAAGTACAGGAGAGTACAAAAGATCGCTACCCATGACACAATAGAGTTTTCTGCAGGCCTAGCTCGTGGTAGACAATGTCTGAATGTCGGAGGGGTCTAGTTTGAGGCTCTGTGGGAGTAGGGATGCCAAGGGGGTCGTCCCAGTTAGGTTTGCTTTCAGGTTTGGCATATGGTAAACGGGTGTCCAGATAAAACCATTAGTATGCAAACTGGCACTGTGCCATGAGGAAGTATATGTGGTAGTCAGAGACCGTGAACCCGCCCCGATCATAGGGTAGGACAAGAGTGTCTCACTGAATCCGGGGTCTGTGGCCGGCCCAGATAAATTTCAATAACAGGCCTTGTAACGTTTGAAAAAAGGAATTCATCAAGGGTATAGGTATATTCAGGAATAGGTATAAAAATGTTGGGGGGGACAACCATTTTAATAATGGTGATCCAGCTCGCCATGGAGAGGGGAAGACGGATCTAGCGATCAATCTGTACTGTAAGCCTGCCCATGGCAGGGCCATAGCTGAGGCAGATCACTTGTTATTTGTCTCGATGTAGGATTGTGCCCAAATATTTGGTAGAGTCTTGGCAAGAGGGTATTCACATGGTGTTGGCTTCGTGACTGCTGTGAGAGGTAACAGCTCCAATTTCGTTCAATTAACATGCAGGCCGGAGAACCCACTGAACCTGATAATTTAGCGCACAAGGAGAGCCAAATTGTCCAAAGGATGGCGAATAATTATAGTATGTCATCTGCATACATTGATAGAAGCAAGGGGCCGGTGGTAAACTGGAGGCCATGGTGCATGTCTTTGTCTTGTAAATGACGTACCAAAGGGTCCATGCCTGTTATAAACAAAAGAGGTGACAAGGGGCAGCCCTGTCTAGTATCCCTAGAAATGACAAAGGGCTCGGAGACAGAGCCGTTCACCCACAGGCGAGCCACCGGACTGGAGTACAACAGCTCAATGAGGGCAATGAAACACCTGTGGAATCCCAGCCTTCGCAATATCGCATGTAAAAAGTAGGGGTGGGCGGAATTTGCGTAGTTGCGCTACGCAAAGCTCCGCAAAACGGTAAAAAATCTCTGCGAGCACGCAAAGTTCAGCGAACACGCGGAATTGCTTGTTCCGCCCGTTCGCGATGCTTTTTTCCTGTTCGCGAACGCTGTTTGCGTGCTCGGGGGGAAATATCTTGCGAACATGCATTTTGAAAGCGCAAACAAGCAAAAAATTCCGCGAATCTGCGGATCGCCGAATTTTTGCCAATTCCGCGTTCTCCGCGGAACGCCAAATTGCCCAAATTCCGTGAGTCGAACGGAATTTACCGCCCAGGCCTAGTAAAAAGGGCCACTCCAGAGAGTCGTATGCCTTCTCAGGATGGAGAAGGGCAAAGACAGCGGTCATATCCGGGGATATCCTACTGATGACTGAGAACTTCTTGCACAAATTGAAGGAGATGGACCTACGGGGAAGGGACCTGGTTTTGACTGATGAAATGATCTGGTCCATCAAAAGGGATTGTCTATTGGAAATAACCTTGGCTAGAATTTTGTTATCGAAGTTAAGTAAGGAAAGCAGGCTATAGGAGGCTCAAGGGTGGGGGTCCTTACCGGGTTCATGGAGAAGGGTAATCACCGCTTCGCACAGCGAGGGCGGGAGGATCCCGGCATCAAGAGCCTCTGTATACATTTCCACCAAATGTGGGGCAAGGATTTGTTTGTATTCCTTATAAAAAAACACCTGTAAGGCCGTCTAGGCTGGTGGCCTTGGAGCAATCGAGGAACTCAATTGCTTGGATAATCTCTTCACTAGAGATAGGCTCGCTTTGGCAAAGGCGCTGTGTTTCAGTGAGATAGACCTGTGCTATTTCCTCTAGATATTCCTGTCGCAAGTTATCGCCTGCATCTAACCTAGAGGTGTACAATAAAAGAAATTCATGCGTAATGTCCTCATTGGAGGTAACCCGGTCGCCACCCTCCAAATGGAGCTCTGGAATACATTCCGGGCCCCGGTTAGGTTGTAGGAGATGGGATGAACGTGCAGCCCGGGCGCTCACCCTCCTCATATCTACGGGCTGTGGAGTATTTACCCAAAAAGGCATTTTCCCTGTCAGCTAGGTCTCTGAATTCGGCAAGGAGGGTGGAGCGTCGGTGCTGGTGAGTCGTCCCAGGACACTGGGCATCAGCCCTGTTGATGTCACTGAGTTCGGTTTCTATACGGGCTAAGCTGTTGCGAATATTTTCGAGGACCCCGGCATGTTTAGAGATGCAGACCCCCCATATAAAGCACCACCTGACTCTGAACGGAGCCCGCATTGAGCTCGAAGTATTCAAGAATGGAGTTGTGGAGTAGGACCGAAAGACAGCATTCAATAGTGCGGTGCCCGGGAAGCACCAATGCCTCTCACTCCCCCCCCATGAAGGGAATGGCAAGCACCATCCTCACAGGGGAATGGTCCGACAGTGTAAGTGGCACATTTTGAATGTCTGTGAGCCACAGGGTGGCCTTTGTGGATACTTGCCAATTATCCAATCATGACCACACCGTGTCAGGAGCGGAGTAAAAAGTGTATCCCGGCAGGGTAGAGAGGCAGAGAAACCATGCAGCTCTAAGGTTATAAGTGCCAATAATGTCTCTGAGAACACGTAGGGCTTGTGGTTTGCTACTGGTTTGGGTGTCTAGTGTGGGGTCAAGGACTAAATTAAAATCACCACCGATTAGAACTACGTCAGTATTGAAGTGTCCCAAGAGAGAAGAGAGTTCCTGATGAGGGATCATCCATGTTTGGGGCATAAATATTCAATAAGAGGAGACGTGCCCGACTAGTGTGCTAGCAACAAGAACATAACGTCCATTGTTATCCACAACAGTAGCATGGAGACTGAAGGGGAGGCTTTTTTGGATTACCATGCACACACCGCGAGAGTATGTGCCATAGCTGGAGAAGAATCTATAGGGGCCTCAGTGGGTTGCAAAGGCCAGGGATGGCTGAGGGGGCAGATGAGTTTCATGCAAGAATGTGATCTTTACCTAGTGTCTTCCACGTCATGAATGTGAATTCTGCCAGTCATTCCTTACCCATAGTGGTGTGCAATAGAGGGAAGGTCGTAGGTGCAAAGTTGTGTGTGTATAGCGTCAAGTGGTCTCTTCCAAGCATCCAAATGTGTAAAAAAAAAGAGCCGCAAAAAAACCCAACACACACATAAAACCACCAAATACCTCCCCACACCCACAATAGGAAAGAAATACCTAGTGAATCCCAACAAACCCCAGAAAACAAACAAAAACCCAAAGTTTGTATTGCGGTATACACCTTGGAGGGCAGACAACACTACTGCAGGCGGAGCCCTATCGATGAGTGATACCTGATGTGTGTGAGTATCATTTAAGTTACTGTATAGTGGAGCAGCGAGACGTTGAGGAGGACAAACCATAGCATGGAGCTTTCAGCTATAAAAGACACAGAGGGAGAAAGGGTGTGACACTCAGGAACAGTTCAATCTGGCGGAAACAGTTCAGTGTTGTCCTATGTGGGAAGTTCTGGTGGTGTACGCTCCGGGGTGGTACGAGAAGGAGTTTTGTGAGGGCCTTGTTGTTTGAAAAAGGTCAAAGCTTCCGCTGGTGTGTCAAAGAACCTGGCCCTGCCATTAACAACCACCCAGAATCTGGCAGGGTACAGCATGCCATATGGGAATCCCTGTTTGCGGAGAAGGGCCTTAACGTCATTGAATTTGCGTCTCACTTCCTGAACTGACAATGTGAAGTCCGTGTAGAATGAAATTGTAGAGCCCCGGTGCTGCAACAGGCCTTGTTCCCAGGCCAAGCACAGCACTGTGCCCCTGTAATTAAGCATGCGATCAACTATTGGGCACGGGGGGCACCTGGTGGGGGACGAAGGGCTAAGGTTCTGCAGGCTTGTTCCACCACAAATGAAGATGTAAAATGTTGGCTACCAAAAAGGTCTATGAGAAGCTGCTCCACAAATTGGTCAGTATGGCCCATGGCAATAGATTCAGTAATTCCCTCTATGAGGATGTTATTTTTGCACAACCTCACATTTTTGCACAACCTCAAGGACGTTCACCCATCTGGTCCAGCCTCCCCACCCGAGTGTCAAATTGGGCGCCAATGGCATGGAAACCAGCACGGAGCTCCGCAACAATAGCAGCAGTGCCATCCTGTGGGTCAGTAGCCTGTGTCGCACTCTGTCCCTCCTCCGCATCAGACAGGGAGTCCTATCTCCACGTTACCTTGGCACGATCAAAAGTAAGCTTGTATTGTTTAGGATCCGCCCTGCTCATGGTGGGCAATGTTCTGGGGTCACTAAGCCTGCAGTGGTGGCAGGGAGCAGTGACCACTTTGGGCATGGGAGAGGTGATTGCGGGGGGACAGGAATCTGCGGCGAGATCTCAGGTCCCGAGAGTTAGGTGAGAGCCAGCAGGTAGGAGATGGCAGAGGTGTGGTACACCTCAGTAAGAACCAGGGTACCAGGCGGTGCCAGAGTCTGTGAATGCCGCAGTAAGGATATCCAAGGACCACTGGATCCTTAGGTGGGGGAGAGGCCGAATGGGACTGGCGAGCCAGAGACTCCAAGGCAACAGCGGAGAGAGCTTGAGGGTCAGGAAGCACCCTAAGTGGGGGGGGGGGTAATGAGCAGTAATTCCAGGGCCCTGGGGACAGAGTGGTGGATCCTAGTCCCTCAGATAGTAACAGCCAGGGTGATCGCAATCCCAGCGTAGAGTTATGAGCAGGCAAGCGGACTGTGGGAAAGCCCAGTGGACAAACACAAAGTACTCACTGGCAATGGCTGTACTTTAATTATCCGCTGGGACGCAGGCAGCTGCTCCAAGCTGGAGGCAGGTTTGCGATGTAGCGGGAGATGGAGGGCAGGGGGTAGAGCTCCCCCCGGTAGATCAGCGCCATCTTCAGATCACGTAGATTAAGGCCGCATCCCACGTCCCCGCTGGCACCGCCCTGCCGGAGGACAAGTTTGTACAATGAGGCCAATGGGTCTAGTTGGGATGTGGTGACTCCCGAAGGGCCGTGCAGAGCAGGCGAGGCACCCGGGTCCAGGCGACCACAGATACAGAGGGATCCTCCCAGATGGGGACGATCGAAAGCCCGACCACAGACATGGATCAGTGGCCGCACAGCCCAGTGGCAATACAGTCAGGGATGGAGGGGAGCCGAGATGACATGCACCCCCGCAATGATGGTAGGGGGAGGCACATGTGGCGGGCCCAGCGAGGCTTTATAGCCTCAAGCCTCAGGCTCACCCGCAGCCCCTGTCACCGCGGGGCCTCCGAGGCTTGGCTAGGCCTCAACCGCCTGGTCCTGAGTAGGCAGTCTCAAAGGCACACCATCAGGGAAAAAACAGCTGTGATCTGCTCTGCCTGTGTCAGTGGTGATATATCAGCCACAGTTAGGGCAGGTCACTGAGAAATACAAAAAACTTGATGGGTGGAATGCTTTAATTAATCACAGCCCCAGGAAACTTCTCAGGATCATAATCTAGTTCATCCTGTTGCAAATCACAGGAGCAAATAGTGTAGACGTGCTGCTTGTGTACCTTGGAATAGAGAATAGGATGTGCTTTTATCACAATATTCACCATTTTCAGATGCCCAATTCATAATTTGGTGCAAATAGTACACCTGCTCACTAGGGCACCACACACTATTGCAAAGTAAAGATGCACAAGCTGAACTCTATTTTTTGCAGCGGAATCATGATCAGACCTTGAATGGCAGAAAATAAGAGTCTACCAGTTCCTCTCACATAATCGTCCAAACTCTGTTCATTCAGAGACTGCTCCTCAATGTGTTCGGATTGGTGTAAAGGTCATACACCTTCTCAACCCCCTTATTGCCAATGTTGGTTACCTTGTTTCTCAATTTAGATCTCTTCAACACCTTCAAACGGAGATATGCCCCAGAGATTGTGAAATCTATATTAGAAATTGGACCCTCACCAAACATAAGGTAGTGGGCCTATACGCCTCCGAGCTCCCTGCCTAACAACTATGTCTCTCCGCTTGTCACTCTATGCATGTGTTGCCCTGCTGATGCAGTACTGAAGCCCCACACTGGCGTCTGCTACAATGTGTGGCCAAGGGAGCATGTGTAGGATTATGTCCCTGGATCCAGGGTGCCAGGTGCCCAGACCCTCCATTCTCTGAGATCTGCTGCATTTGGTAAAGTTTCCAAACTGCTTCTGTGGCCCCACTAGACCTGTTACTCCTTTAAATTGTCTGTACTCCTGTGAATCTTCCCAGTCCTCCTTGCCCTCTCAGCAGCCTTTGATACTGTCAACCCCGACATCCTTCTAAACAACCTCTCACTGCGAGCAGGCATCAATGGGACAGTCCTTCAGTGGTTTGCTCCTTTCCTGAAACAACGCTCTCAGCAAATTAAAATAAACAACTCCACCTCTACAGTAACGCCAGTCTCACAAGGTGTTCCCCAAGGGTCAATCCTATCTCCTTCATTATTCAACTACTATATGGAACCCCTCACAAGATCCTGAAACAAGCCAGAACTGCCTACCATCTTCATGCAGATGACACCAAACTCTACATTAACGTTTCGTCAGCTATGGACATCCAACACTTAAACACCACTCTATCCATAGTCCAATCCAGGCTGATCCACAACCACCTCAAGCTCAACCCTAACAAAACTGAACTCCTCTTTATCCAACCAAAGTCCTATCCTATTCATATCAGGCTTGACAACCTCACTGCACTAAACTGCAAACTATCTATATCGAACTCTGTCAAATTTCTAGAAATTTCACTTGACAGAGAAATAAACATGAAAGAACATATTAATGACTCAACTAAAAGTGCCCTCTCCATTTTCTTGGGGCCACCACAGAAGGGACAGGCCTTCTTGGTTGGGTAACCGAGCCGAGCCCACCTCATGGTGAAGGTAAAAAGTGGAAGTGTGCCATAGTGAAATTGGAGGTAAAGCTTCTGGGCTGTCGTAGGTTCGATCTCATCAAGACATCGCTCCGCCCGGAAGATATTCTTCACCAAGAGGAAAGCATCAGTCAAGTACCAATGCAAGGGTTGTGCATGCAATAGGCTTTGTTTATACTGACTATGGTTCCCCTTAATGGATAACTTGTTGATAGGCAGGGCTGACGGGCTTACAGTGGCTTGTCCCACAGAATCCCATTACCTGACTTTGTAAGGGTTTCTCTGACATACCGAATCCAAGGTATATCACTGGAGCCGGGGCGGCCCTGAATTTCCTCCAACCCTTGGCGATAGGACAGGAGTTCGGGGGTAGCCCAGATCCTCCTGCAATATAGAATAGGTCACATACCT
The DNA here is from genome assembly GCA_963921515.1 of Calotriton arnoldi. Classification (NCBI taxonomy): domain Eukaryota; kingdom Metazoa; phylum Chordata; class Amphibia; order Caudata; family Salamandridae; genus Calotriton; species Calotriton arnoldi. The sequence goes on along the minus strand of CAWUFW010000493.1, from coordinate 373,580 downwards.
ATCCCTCCAGAGATTGGCCTAAGGCCAAAATCAACTCTGAAGGAGAGAAGTGGGGTGCTGACAGGGAGGCTCAGCAGTTGGCTCAGGAACTGATTTTCTGCTACAGATAGGGCGGCAGGGTGCTTGTGGCCCCCCAGAGCTCCACGCCATATAGGGCAGCACCTTGAGCCTGCTGTCTATATATTTGTAGCGCTGGCAGAATTGGGCAAAATTGGGATCTTCGGTGCATTGTGGCCAATCCCCCTTTGTGTTGCTCTAATTTGAATCTACACCTGTCAATGTAGTGACGCCAGTCCAGCTGGTCGGTGAGGATCCGTACCAGGTATTCAAAAGCATGTACCTGCGCCAAAGGAGACCCCTTGTGCTTGGGTCTGGTGGAACGGCAGGGATTGAAAACCATGTATTTTGTTTTTGCTACATTAATTTCCGACCCCCTGTCTGCAAAAGATGTCAAAGCTGTCCAGAATCCTCTGCAACCCCATAGGAGATTTAGAGAGTAGCAGAGTGTCACCCGCAAACATCAGGGTAGGAAACCTGATGCCTGCTAGACTAGGAACATCTCCCGCTCATTGATTTAGGTGTGCTACTAGCCCATTAACATAAAGGGTAAAAAGATTGGGGGTGAGAACACAACCCAGCCTAACCCCTTGGGTGGAGAGGAATTTGTCAGTCATCTCCCGCAGACGGCCACACTGCACCTGCATATAGTTGCGTTTTATCAGCCTGATTATAATGACCAGTAGATAGGTGGGGACACCCAAATCGGCCAGCACTTGGCATAGCTTAGGCCTGGGGACTAGGTCAAAAGCCGACCAAAGGTCTACAAAAACAACGTATAGCCGGCCATCCCCTAGAGTCACTGTTTTCCAGAAGAGCAGTTGGAGGTGGAAAAACTGGTTCACAGTGCTAGTGCGTTCCCGAAAGCCTGCCTGTGAGGGGGTAAGAATCTCCTCTGTGTCCATCCAATCGTGTACCCTTTCCAGGAGAATCCTGCTGTACAGCTTTTGCGAGCTGTCCAACAGGCTTATCGGTCTATAGTTGGACAGCAAGGTAGGAGGACCCTTTTTGTGTATTGGGCTAATTTCAGCCCCCTGTTATGCTAGGGAAATGGGTGACCCCTTTAAGATGGCGTTAAAAAGCAAAGAAAAGGATGGACTCCAAACGTCTACCTCACTGATTTTGTCAGGCCTCGGCTTTATTAGGGATGATCTCAAGGAACGCTGATCTTACATCTAGAGGTGTAATAGGGGGGAATCTCCTCGCATTCACTCTCTGAGTCGCTGCTGTCATTATTGGAACTACTCAGAATGGGTGTGAGAGAATTGTCTACATCACTTGCAGAGCAAAGGCTAGAAAACTGGGCAACCCACACCATAGTGGGGATATTGGTTTCAATAGAGTGGTACCCCTCGTGTGAGTCGGTACACACAAGATTCAAGAAAGTGCGCGGGTCATCCTGTCGCACTGCTTCCAATAGGCCTCCCCACTTGTCAGTCTCCCACTCTCTTTTAGCTTGGTTAACGGCTTGTTTGTAGGCCACCTGCTGATCTTTTATCACACTCCTGTTGTGTTGTCTGATGACAAGCATCAGGGATGCCCTGGCTAGCTTACAGCTTTGATTAAACCATGAAGGGGCAGTATGCCTCCCTTCAACCCTCTTGATTTCAACATAGAAGAGCTTCCTAAGCCCTTCAAGCATGGAGGTATGGATAGTTATGAGCTTATCCCATGTTTCCCTGAGATCCATGAGCCCATCAAAAGATAGAAAACCCTCCATGCTTGCTACTGAAAGTTTATATGTTTCCACAATCATCTCCTTGGAGGGGGCCATCCTACACCTCTTTACTTTGCGCAAATTACTGGTAGGCGTTAACCTCCGATCAAATGGTTCAAAGGAGCTGGTTAATTTACTGTTTGAGGGGAGAGTTACATCAAGAACTAGCGCACTATGTTCGCCGTCCTGCCTCGGCATTACCACCATGTCCACAAGATGTGGCCAGACCCTCACATTCACCAACATGTAGTCAATAAGAATAGTGCTCTGGAAGCAGTTGAAGGTGTGCTTGCCCTCTCTATCAGAGGCAGTTCTACCATTTCCTGCATGCAGGCCCTGGTTCAGGGTTAGGGCATTGATTTGTAGGGCCAGGGGGGACCACAATTTGATGCAGGGGTTAGTACCTAAAAGCATAAAGTGCCCACCGTGTCTATCTGGTCGTGCTGGACCAGATCAAATTCAAAGGTTCAGGCCAACAGCAATGAAGTGTGGGTCAGATACAGGTCCAGATTATTCCTGCTGAAGGTTTACCTTCTCAGGTTTGGTCCCAAAACTCCTGTTCACATTGGAGAGGATCACGAGCAGCAAAGTAGAGCGTTGCTGTTGGTGGTTGGCATGGCATGAAGAGCAGGCGGGGTGTTGTGGATGGGCGAGCTGGTACTTCATGTTGGCAGTCCGTCCCGGTGATGGATGCTTGCTGTGCAAAGAGACAGACTTGCGGGAGCTTGAACTGACTTTCCATGTGAGCAGCGTAGTTCTGGTGTGAACGAGCCTGTTCGTGGAAAGCCCAAAAGCTTGAATTAAGAGTCTCCTGACCCGTGACCTGTCCAGGACCCAAGAGGCACCTCTTGGGTGTCAGGAATTCATTGAAGATGGGACCAGGAGCTGTTGGGGAGCAAATCAGGCCCTTAAGCTCATATCAGGACGCCAGCAGACTAGCCCTTCGAGTCACTCTGGGATTCTGGGGTCAAGATGGGTTGCATCTCAAGTTCTTCCTCTCCAGTCAAGAGGGCAGAGTTGTCACAGTTCCAGAAGTGTACTGAAGTGGTGATGTCTGAGGTCCTTTTTATATACACAGTTGTGCCTCTGAAGTGGGGGAGAATCTTCTAGAGGCATCCCTTTGAAGTGCAGAGATGCCCTGTCTTCCTGGCCCTGGCTCCTGACTAACTACAGGGGGGCATGCAGCCCTTTGTGTGGAGGCAGGACACAGCCTATTCAGGTGTAAGTGAGGCTGAGCCCTGCTCCTCCCTCTCATCCTGCCAGTGATGGCCCATCCAGTCACACCTATGTTCCTGTTTGTTCTAGGAGGAATACACAAAGCCCAACTACATACAGTCATGTGACCAGAGACAGGCTGCAGGCACTAAATGGCTAAGGCAAGAAAAAAACATTTAGAAAAAAACTTTCTAAAAATGGCATTTTCTGAATTGCAATTTAAAATTCAACTTCACCATAAGTTTGGACTTTAAATTAGGATTCCAGAGACACCAAACATCAAGAAGATATCTCTTCCAATTGGGAAATTCCACTTTTCAAATGTAATAAGGCAACTCCAATGTTATCCTATGGGAGAGATAGGCCTTGCAGTAATGAAAAATGAATTTAAGAGTTTTTCACTACCAGGACACGTAAAACTTAAAAGTACGTATCCTACTTTTTAAATACATGCACCCTGCTCTCTGGGCTGTCCATGGCCTACCCTAGGGGTAACTTATATGTGTAAAAAGGAAGGTTTGGGCCTGGAAAAAGGTTTATTTTGCCAGGTCAAAAGGGCAGTTCAAAACAGCACACACACGGCTCTGCAATAGCAGGCCTAAGGTATGGTTGAAGGGCTACTAAAGTGGGTGGCACAATCAGTGCTGCAGGCCCACTAGCAGCATTTAATTTACAGGCCCTGGGCACATGTAGTGCACTTTACTAGGGACTTATAAGTAAATTAAATATGCCAATTGCGTATAAGCCAATGGTACCATGTTTTAAGGAGAGAGTACAAGCACTTTAGCATTGGTTAGCAGCGGTAAAGTGCACAGAGTCTTAAGGCCAACAAAAACGAATTCAGCAAAAATAGGAGGAGAAAACAAAAGGTTTGGGGATGACCCTAAAGAATGAACCATTTCTAGCTCTACCTACGTTAATGAATTGAATAAAATATGGCTCCTAGAATTTGGCAGACAGAGTAGAGTCTGTCAGGATGGTGGAGGTCATTACATCCGCAAAACTGATGGACTGCAGTCCACCAAGTTTAGAATTCACCTCTGGTCTAACTGAGATCTCCTTACCTTGATAGTTACAGCATTCAGGGTGCTTCCTGTCAAGGTACAAAAAGTTTGGTGGACAGCCACCTTTCAATTTTGATGGCTGTTCATCAAACTTTACCAACAACAAAGTTTTCGTTTTTCAAAAACAAGCTCCCAAAGTAGAAGTTTGTTATTGAAAAACAAATAACTAATTATCCCTCACTCAGGGAGACTTTTCCCTGGGTGTTGGGTCATTATTTGTTTTCTTTCTGTCCCTCACCACCTAGTTTTAGCTTGCTGTGACATACAGAAACAAGCATTGGCATAGCCAATAGGTCTCGCCTTTGAGTCCTTATGTGTTTAGCCAGAACTTTTGGCTATGTTGTAGAGCATTGTGGCTGCTGTGCCTCATGCTGAAAAGTTATAATAAAAAGTGTTAAGCATTTTTGTTACTTTTATACAAACCAAGACGACATTATATACAACTGAACCACCTGATTAAAAAATGATTTTAACATAAAAAATTTCTTCTAGTTTTTTTGTAGTTGCACTGCTGGCAAATTCTTCCTGCCTGTTCTCATGCTTGTTTGTTATAATTTTATTTGTTATAGGGGAGCGGGACATACATAACGGGGGAGTGGAGGTTGGAAAACAGTAATTTAATTAGAACACGAGCAGTGGACGGACACTAGGGGAGAATCAACAGATGCCAGATTCCAAGGGCAGACTGACGTGATGCTTAGGTGATGTTTAGGTGATGCTTAGGTGTGTGTAATTATGTGGCACTGAGTGGTAATATGTGGAGTGTATTTATGTTGCATTGAATATAGTAATTGTGACGTGTGATTATGTGGTACTGAGTCGTATTATGTGGAGTGTATTTATGTTGCATTGAGTTGAGTGTAATTACATGGTGTGTAATTATGTGGTACTAAGTGGTATTATGTGGAGTGTATTTATATTGCATTGAGTAGAGTGTAATTATGTGGCATGTTATTACGTGGCACTGAGTGGTATTATGTGGAGTGTATGTTGCATTCAGTAGAGTATAATTATGTGGCGTGTAATTATGTGGCACTGAGTGGTATTATGTGGAGTGTATGTTGCATTCAGTAGAGTATAATTATGTGGCGTGTAATTATGTGGCACTGAGTGGTATTATGTGGAGTGTATTTATGTTACATTGAGTAGAGTGTAATTATGTGGTGTGTAATTATGTGGTACTGAGTGGTATGTGGAGTGTATTCATGTTGCATTGAGTAGAGTGTAATTATGTGGTGTGTAACTATGTCACACTGAGTGGTATTTTGTGGAGTGTATTTATGTTGCATTGAGTAGAGTGTAATTATGTGGCGTGTAATTATGTGGCACAGTGGTATTATGTGGAGTGTATTTATGTTGCATTGAATAGAGTGTAATTATGTGACGTGTAATTATGTGGTACTGAGTGGTATTATGTTGATTGTATTTATGTTGCATTGAGTAGAGTGTAAATATGTGGCGTGTAATTATGTGGCACTGAGTGGTATATGGAGTGTATTTGTGTTGCATTGAGTAGAGTGTAATTATGTGGCGTGTAATTATGTGGCACTAAGTGGTATTATGTGGAGTGTATTTATGTTGCATTGAGTAGAGTGTAATTATGTGGCTTATAATTATGTGGTACTTAGTGGTATGTGGGGTGTATTTATGTTGCATTGAGTAGATAGTAAATATGTGGCGTGTAACTATGTCACACTGAGTGGTATTATGTGGAGTGTATTTATGTTGCATTGAGTAGAGTGTAATTATGTGGCGTGTAATTATGTGGCACAGTGTTATTATGTGGAGTGTATTTATGTTGCATTGAATAGAGTGTAATTATGTGACGTGTAATTATGTGGTACTGACTGGTATTATGTTGAGTGTATTTATGTTGCATTGAGTAGAGTGTAATTATGTGGTGTGTAATTATGTGGCACTGAGATGCAGTGGTCATGATGAGTGATGCTGTGGCTGCGCTGAGTGATGCTGTGGTTGCGCTGAGTGATGCTGTGGTGCTGCTGAGTGATGCTGTGGTGCTGCTGAGTGATGCTGTGGTGGCGCTGAGTGATGCTGTGGTGGTGCTGAGTGATGCTGTGGTGCTGCTGAGTGATGGTGTGGTTGCACTGAGTGATGCTGTTGTGGTGCTGAATGATGCTGTGGTGCTGCTGAGTGATACTGTGGTGCTGCTGAGTGATGCTGTGGTGCGCTGAGTGATGCTGTGGTTCCGCTGAGTGATGCTGTGGTTGTGCTGAGTGATGCTGTGGTTGCGCTGAGTGATGCTGTGGTTGTGCTGAGTGATGCTGTGGTTGCGCAGAGTGATGCTGTGGTGCTGGTGAGTGATGCTGTGGTTGCGCTAAGTGATGCTGTGGTACTGCTGAATGATGCTGTGGTGCGCTGAGTGATGCTGTGGTTGCGCTGAGTGATGTTGTGGTTGCGCTGAGTGATGCTGTGGTTGCGCTGAGTGATGCTGTGGTGCGTTGAGTGATGCTGTTGTTGCGCTGAGTGATGCTGTGGTTGTGCTGAGTGATGCTGTGGTTGCGCTGAGTGGATACTGTGGTGTGCTGAGTGATCCCCACCATGTCGTTTGCATACAGAGAGGCAGTATAGCAGTATAAACAGCTAGAAACTGAAGGAGGGCTGCTTGCATTTTATAGTACACTATGCTATGTGGACGCTATATTAAAATATAAGGAGATATCCCTGTTTGAATTTATCAACCTTTCACTCAAGCTATCTACAATTAAGACACTTTACTTCAAACCATTTTTTATGGCTGGCTTCTAGTCAGGGTCTCAAATTTCCATTCAGTGTTTCCGAATCCGGACACGTTTGTTATTAAGTGACATGCTCTGAAAACAACGAACCCCCAAGAGAAATTGCTGTACTACTTCTCTTACACGAACGAAAACTGAACAAAAACACGCACGGAGATTAACAGAATTGCACTCCCTATTTTTCTGTTTGTATTGTTAAATAACGTAAAACTGCAAAACAATTAGCATAAATGTAACTGAGCTTTCACTCAAAGCTCTCACGGAAGGAGGCATGCAATGTGCGTGTCTGCATATTAGGCTACCCCGGGCATTGACAAAAAGTGTTTGAAACCCAAACTTGCAAGACTTAATGGGAGAGAAGCTGGGAGGAGGGAGAGAGGCAGAGAGGGGAACAGGAGGAGGGACTGGGGAGAGAGGGTGCTGCGTATACCGAGGGCGGGCGGGTCCAGCGGAGACTGCAGAGAGACTGGGGAGGGCAGGGGGAGAAGGGGGAGGGAGGGCAGTGGAAGTGAGAGAGAAGAGGCAGGGCTGTAAATAATTAGCATGTGGAGTAACATATACAGCTGTCGACTTTGGAACTGTGTTCGAGTCTTAGCGTCGGCTCTCCCCTACTTACAAAAACACTCCACTGCTGGCACTGTTGGCTTTTCAATTAGTCCTTCACATATTGTATGCCCACCGTCCTTTGAGGCCCAAATCCGCTGCAATTTTTTTAGAAAACAAAATATAACGGTGGAGTGTTTTATTATGTTTTTGGGCGAGTTAACAAAAAATCCCCAACTTTAAGAGTTTGGAAAAGTTGAGAAAGTATGTGGCGTAACTGTCTATAAATAGCGGGTGAGGGGGGGTTTAAGGCAAAAACTGTCGCTGTCTGCATGTTTGCACTTCATGCAGGATTATGTTTTTATCCAGTTTTAAATAGCACAGACTCGACACGAAGGTATTGGAGCCCTTTCATAAGCACCAGTTACGTTACACAAGGATGTATTTTCACTTGCCAAGAAACACAAGATATTACACCCACTCTCAAACTCGAACCTGATTGCCCAGACAGACACACTAAAGTGGCAAAGAAACCACCCCTTCCGACCTCTTGACACGGGCGCAGTAGCATGGATTTGGGGGGAAAAAAACCGCCAACCCCGATGCATTGTGCTAATTCACCAACCCCGAAGCAAAGCAAAATGAGTAGAGTACAAATATCTAAATAAAAAAATACACAGAACACCAAAGTAAAATAAGAAAATCTAGGCAAATCTGTGACGCCTGGTGTAGTCTCCATTCTCAAACACTAAGATTTAGCCCGAGGCAATGTTTATAGCAACCAAGAGGTTAAAAAAAAAAAGCGAGCACCATCTGTTTCCAATTACCGCCAACGCGATAATTGGAAACAGATGGGGTTAAAGCACGCTCCCGCGGACCCTAGGCCATCGACCAAACAAGGCGGGACAATCACCCACCTTGCACCAATTGCGTGCTGTGTTTTTAAAAAAGACACATGCACAGGCCAATTGCGGGCTAAGAAAAAAAAAGCACACGCACGAGGTTTGTTCAGAGCTCAAAAGCCCTTACTTAATGCCTCGCAGGGCAGCGCATGCGCGCTGGCTCAGGCGAGACCTAAAAAGGACATCACACAGTAGATCATAGGGCAATGGTGCACTTCCTCCAACAGTTCTTACTCTGTCGAGCTGTTGAAGGAAGTTTTCTATGGACAGAGTCAACTGGGGCTCGTTTGACAGAAAGTGGACAGTCGCCATGACCCTAAATAGAATGGGCAGGCCACCGGTTTGGCAGACAGGATACTCCCTGAGGTTCGTGGCAGAGTAGACTGTCTGCCACACTCTAAATCTACCCCTATATCTGCTCTCAAATGTTAGCACCCCCTTTATTGCCAAGTATAGTTACCTTGCTTTTCAGCATAAGTCTCTTTGACCAGCTCAAATGGTGGGATGTCCAAAACGTTGTGAAATCTGTTTTGTAAATTGAAACCTCACCAAATTTAATGTCAGGGGCAGAAATTAGTGGACCTTTATACTTTGGAGACATCTGGCCAAATGGATTTTTCTTATCATACTTAGTCGTGATGTGCAAAGCTGATGCCCCCGGTGACATCCACATCAGTGTCTGGCACCACTTGTAGATAGGCATGCAGCAATGGAATGCTTGCAGGTTTCTATTCCAGGTTCCAGGGTGCCTACCAGATACCAGAATGTGTAATAGATCATATTTTCTGTGACCATTTAGAAAGGTTTTTAAATCCTTAAGAAAAGTTCACCCTTTGTTGACACAAAATAAAACAGGTAAGTAACAAAAGGCTTTGAATGCAGTACCCCACTGGCCCTGTGAAATAACATGATTTGAAGGGAGGCATTTTTTTAGGGGAAAAAGAGGCAATAATTTGCTCTAATGTAGACCTAGTGTTAGTTAAGAGTTTTTGTTTTACCCCCCAAAAAAGTCTTTAGAATACTTTCATATAATTATATATACACATACACACATAGGGAAGCTTTTGGTCAACCAGTCAATTGGTATGTTGTAGTGCCATCCACATATTGCTTCTTCTCACCACAGCATACAGCATAAGCAATGGGAAAGCCCACTTCAGCCATTGAGTCCCCTCATTGTGAGTGATGACATTTTTCATGTGCACAAGGTGAATATCAATGACAAAAATAGTCTCCTTAAAAGCCAGGAACTGGTGGGCTGAAGTTTACTTTTAAAAGCAAATATTTTCCACTTTAATAAACTTTCAAATTTTTTGTCTTCCGTGAGTGCTTGGTACTGTTGGGAAACAAGGAGCTTTTGTATCCACTTACAGTACATCATTTCATGCCCTGCAATTGCTAGCATCAACCATCTATAAAATGGCTTCAAAAATCATTCAAAGGTGGCTCCTCATGTGTGCACACTGACATATTTGAATGGCTTTTGTGACATTTCATTGAAAACCATTCCAAGATGGCCACTCTGTGTGCAGATGCATGATCATGCATGCATGTGTGTGACTGAACTGGCAACCAACCTTCTTTGGTGTTTGTTACTGTAGGAAAGTGGAGTATTATTTGGGGTAGACAAGTGTCAACCTCAAAGGATAATGCCACCTCCTGCTAGACGTCACACAAGTTCAATCAAATAAACCACAGGAGTACACGTCTAAGGCCCTAGGACCTCGGGGAAGCCACATAGAGACTCTCAGAGTGTCCGGCAGAGGCCAACAGGAGAGTCCAATCCAGAACCAGTTGTCACTAGTCAGCTGGGAACTTCAGGGGTAAGGCCTCATGCATCTTTTTGTGTCCCTGGAGCCACACTGGAGGTCAGCCAACTGACCCTTGTAATCCATTTCTTTATCCTGTGTGCAAGAGGGAGCAGGTCATGTCCTTCAGGACTCCTCTCAGGTCACAGACAGCAGGTTCAGCCCTCTTCTGTTTTTCTGCAGTCCAGAAAGTGCTCTGAGGATGGTGCCTTGGGGTGCCACATTTATACCTGGCAACAGCTAGTGCGTGCGGGTGACTCCTGGGCACTCCCTAATCAAAAGGGGTCAAAGTTCCCAGTGGCAGCCCTACCCACCTTTGAAGAAGTTCCTGTTGGCCTAACTGCAAACAATGCCACAATATACCTTATTCCCAGAATCCAATATGCGGAAACTCTTCTTCGCTTGTGCAGAGCCAATGTGCCCCCCCAGAGGTGTGTCCAGGCAGGGTAATAAGCAGTCCCCTCCTCTGTGGTCACTCAAAACTGGTTTCGGTGGTAGCTCTCCTCCTACGGACTTTGGTGCTAGCCTGAGTAGGAAGACAAAGGTTGAGGTCATCCCAGGTGTTACCTAACATTTTCTTGTGATAGGACAACACCCTTTGTGGTTAATTCAGTTCCTGCACCCAGCCCAACGGGTCTTGCTGCCAGGGGAAGAAAAATACTTCCCCACTCCCAGGCCATTGTTCCCGCTCTGGAGGCAGTTTTCACACCATGTCCATGCCAAGTACAGGCTGAACAGTGGCTGGAGAGCTATTGCAAATTAACCAGCAGCTGCTACAGGCAAAGTAAAGGTATATTTCTAAAAGTTCCATTTTCAGAATATTTAATAAGAATCCAACTTGACCATTAGGTTGAACTTTTATTAAATATAAAAATAAGCCTTTGAATGGAGAATGGAGGTGGTACAGGTCAAAAGTTATAGATTAACTGAGCTTTTCCCAAACTATGGGCCGGGGCCCACTGGTGGACCGCAAGCTAATTTTGGGTGGATCGCAGAAGTCCTAACCTACATGTAAGAAATATTTAAAATGAGTAGCCTTGTTTGTACACCAGGGCATAGGTGTTGCACTCAGACCTTAAGTCCAATTTTAAAACAAAGCCTTGCAATTATTTCCTAGCAATACTCCAGGTGAACCTTCCAGTTATTGTTGCTGCAGTTTTTTAACTTCATAAAGCTATTTCAACAGAGAATGTGCTCACTATATCTAAGCATACACACCCATACCACTTGTGTATGACTTTCACATATGAATTGAAAAATATGGATGTGGCCTAATGGCTGGAGCTGCCAACTTTGGATCTAGAGACCCAGGCTTGAGTCCCAGCATTGGCTCAAAATCCTATGATACTGGACAAATCACTTAATCTTCCGAGCTTTAAGAAAAATAAATATGACTTTGTGTAATGTAATGGTGTGCTCATGTAAAGCACTCCAGTGTCCTTGGACCGTGATCTCACTATATAAAACTACAAATATCTATCTATCTATCTATCTATCTATCTATCTATCTATCTATCTATCTATCTTAAACACAACTCTTGTCAAGGTAAACCACAAAGTCGCTAAATAAACCTGTGCTTAACGCTCAGGTAGCTTTGCACAAAAGCATTCAGATTTAACTTAGCTGCAATCTGTAAAGTATTTATGCAGCACTCAAACAGTAATAAAGTGAAAACTCAACACTCATCCCAAATAAACTTATAAAAACTGTACATTTTAATAAATAAAATTACACAAAAAGTTAAAAATCCAATAGGTAGAGCCAGAGTTACTTTTTCAGTTTCAGGTGAAATAGTGCCAAAAAGTATAAAATGACACTCGCGGTTATCTGGCCTTGCTGGACCGCGGTAAAGTCACAAGTTCAGGCCGACTGTTATGGAGCATGGGTTGGGTACAGGGACCATGTTCATCTCACTGGAAAGTTTACCTTCTAACTTAGACTTAGTCTGGGTTTCGCGTTGGCAGTGCAGTCTTTTCTGCGCAATGATCTGGGTGCTGGTCGGAGTTCAAATCCACATGAGGAACTGCAGGTGGAGGTTTGCATTGGTGGAGGGCCATGAGAAGCCATTGTCGGTGCAAGGAGCAGGGCAGTCGATGCCGGCTGTAGCTTCTGACATGGATTGTCGGGGCTGAGGCGAAGAGCAATCATTGCTGGAGATTTGTGTTGGCGGGCTTTGCGGACGGTCTTTGTTCAGCATGAAGAGTCCACTTTGCGGTTGGGAGGTGTGCAAAACTTCTTGATTGTCACCTGTAGTTCAGGAGAAGCACACTTTTATGCCACCCAAGGGTACAGGACCTGGGGCACCTCTTGGGGATCAAGGCTCATTCCAGCAGAGGTCATCACCAAGGCAAAGGGAGTTCCACTTGGATCTGGAATGTTGAGCAGTTGCAGGGAGGCCTCTTGAAGCTTGTAGTGTCTCTGTAGCTCACGCAGGAGGTCAGCCAATTGGCTCTTGAGGTCACTTCTACGGAGGCTGGCTTCACTGCAGGTCCAGTCTTCCTTCTCCAGACAGCAGAGCGGCCCTTCTTCTTAATCTTCCACAGGTCCAGGAGTGTTCTAATGAGAGGTTCTGAAGGTGCCAATTTTATCCTGAGTGCCAGCCTGTGGGTGGGGGATGCCCCCTTAGTCTAACCTTTCCCCTTTCCTGGGTTTGGCTCAAAACTGTCTGGGGTAACAAAGGGCAGACAGGCTTAGGTGAGAGCTGCATTTGTCAGTGACAGGACAGGCAGCCCTTATAAGTCAGGAAGAGGGTTGGCAAGACCTGAGGCTACTCTTTGAAGATCGGGAAGGGCTGAATGCAATCCTTCCAGTACATCCTGCTCAGAAAAGAAACACTCTGTCCCACATTCATGGCCCTTTTGTCCCCATGTCTGGAAGGAATCCACAAAACACCACAGGAGAGCCGAACACAGTCATATGACCCTGGACACTGGCAGAAAAGCTCATTTGGTTTAGGCAGGAAAATGCAGCTTTCTAAAAGTGGCATTTTTCGAATAATAACTTAAAATTTGACTTTACCATTAAAGATGATTTTGAATTACAATTCATTTGAGTGGAAGAAGCATTTCTTTATCTGTTCCCATACTGAAGTTATCACTTAATAAGTGTAATAAGGTATCCTAGTGTTAGTCTATGGTAGTGATAGTCTTACAACAGTGAAAAACGACTTGAGGAGTTTTCACTGTCAGGACTTGCCTGGAGTGGTTAGGGCCTACCTTAAGAGTGTCTTATAAGTCTTTAAAAAAAAGGTTTAGGTCTGGAAAAAGGTTTATTTTGCCAGGTCAAAATAGCAGTTTAAAACTGCACCACAGGCTGCAGTGGCAGGCCTAACACGTTTTGCAGTAATAAGTTAGTGGGTGGCTCAATGTGTGCTGCAGCCCACTTGTAGCAAATAAATTGTGCCAATTGTATGCATGCCAATCTTATCATGTTTAAAGTAGCAAGCACTTTGCCACTGGTTAGCATATATATATATATATATATATATATATATATAGAAGGAAAACTCCCAGCAAACACCTGCTCCTCTCCTAACGGGGTCGGTGTGAGTTCCGGGTGCCGGGTCCCGGCCAAAAATCAAAGAAATTTCGGTGAGCAGTTCCCTCAGTGAAAAAAGAGACTTGCACACCAGGGTCCGTGTAAACAAAGGATTGTTATTGGCGACGCGTTTCGACCAGACGGTCTTCTTCACAAGCCACCTTTGCAACAAACAGATCCACCATAAGAGTGTATTTACAAACATAGAAAACGGACCACTTTCCATGAAAACCACATCGACATGGAAGAAATACTTCCACACATGTCACGAGCATAATCAGCGCTGCATAACAAAAGAAAGACGTTACTTTGCGAGTGAACATGCAAATTATGGTTCATAACAGAATGCATATTTTACAGTAAAGTAACCAAATAAAATACATAATTTATACAAACAGTGCAACTTTATCAATTTGCACGAAAGTTGCAAACACACACAAGTACACTTCTTCTTTTGATTCATACCGGCTGAATTTATGTACTGCTCTGCTCGGGGTAGTGCTGGCTAAGTGGCCGAGAATGGAAATTATGTGGGTCCTACTATTTAGGTGATTTAGGGCCGGTCACCTTAAAAATTCAGGCGAGATGTCCTAAAAATTCCTGCAAAAAATTACCCAAAATACTGGACAAATCACTTAATCTTCCGAGCTTTAAGAAAAATAAATATGACTTTGTGTAATGTAATGGTGTGCTCATGTAAAGCACTCCAGTGTCCTTGGACCGTGATCTCACTATATAAAACTACAAATATCTATCTATCTATCTATCTATCTATCTATCTATCTATCTATCTATCTGAAACACAACTCTTGTCAAGGTAAACCACAAAGTCGCTAAATAAACTTGTGCTTAACGCTCAGGTAGCTTTGCACAAAAGCATTCAGATTTAACTTAGCTGCAATCTGTAAAGTATTTATGCAGCACTCAAACAGTAATAAAGTGAAAACTCAACACTCATCCCAAATAAACTTATAAAAACTGTACATTTTAATAAATAAAATTACACAAAAAAGTTAAAAATCCAATAGGTAGAGCAGAGTTACTTTTTCAGTTTCAGGTGAAATAGTGCCAAAAAGTATAAAATGACACTCGCGGTTATCTGGCCTTGCTGGACCGCGGTAAAGTCACAAGTTCAGGCCGACTGTTATGGAGCATGGGTTGGGTACAGGGACCATGTTCATCTCACTGGAAAGTTTACCTTCTAACTTAGACTTAGTCTGGGTTTCGCGTTGGCAGTGCAGTCTTTTCTGCGCAATGATCTGGGTGCTGGTCGGAGTTCAAATCCACATGAGGAACTGCAGGTGGAGGTTTGCATTGGTGGAGGGCCATGAGGAGCCATTGTCGGTGCAAGGAGCAGGGCAGTCGATGCCGGCTGTAGCTTCTGACATGGATTGTCGGGGCTGAGGCGAAGAGCAATCATTGCTGGAGATTTGTGTTGGCGGGCTTTGCGGACGGTCTTTGTTCAGCATGAAGAGTCCACTTTGCGGTTGGGAGGTGTGCAAAACTTCTTGATTGTCACCTGTAGTTCAGGAGAAGCACACTTTTATGCCACCCAAGGGTACAGGACCTGGGGCACCTCTTGGGGATCAAGGCTCATTCCAGCAGAGGTCATCACCAAGGCAAAGGGAGTTCCACTTGGATCTGGAATGTTGAGCATTTGCAGGGAGGCCTCTTGAAGCTTGTAGTGTCTCTGTAGCTCACGCAGGAGGTCAGCCAATTGGCTCTTGAGGTCACTTCTACGGAGGCTGGCTTCACTGCAGGTCCAGTCTTCCTTCTCCAGACAGCAGAGCGGCCCTTCTTCTTAATCTTCCACAGGTCCAGGAGTGTTCTAATGAGAGGTTCTGAAGGTGCCAATTTTATCCTGAGTGCCAGCCTGTGGGTGGGGGATGCCCCCTTAGTCTAACCTTTCCCCTTTCCTGGGTTTGGCTCAAAACTGTCTGGGGTAACAAAGGGCAGACAGGCTTAGGTGAGAGCTGCATTTGTCAGTGACAGGACAGGCAGCCCTTATAAGTCAGGAAGAGGGTTGGCAAGACCTGAGGCTACTCTTTGAAGATCGGGAAGGGCTGAATGCAATCCTTCCAGTACATCCTGCTCAGAAAAGAAACACTCTGTCCCACATTCATGGCCCTTTTGTCCCCATGTCTGGAAGGAATCCACAAAACACCACAGGAGAGCCGAACACAGTCATATGACCCTGGACACTGGCAGAAAAGCTCATTTGGTTTAGGCAGGAAAATGCAGCTTTCTAAAAGTGGCATTTTTCGAATAATAACTTAAAATTTGACTTTACCATTAAAGATGATTTTGAATTACAATTCATTTGAGTGGAAGAAGCATTTCTTTATCTGTTCCCATACTGAAGTTATCACTTAATAAGTGTAATAAGGTATCCTAGTGTTAGTCTATGGTAGTGATAGTCTTACAACAGTGAAAAACGACTTGAGGAGTTTTCACTGTCAGGACTTGCCTGGAGTGGTTAGGGCCTACCTTAAGAGTGTCTTATAAGTCTTTAAAAAAAAGGGTGTATACTGTATTTGCTCGTGAGTCATCTTGGCCTCTCTACCCATTACGCAAATATTCTCGCTGGCAACATTGCCGTAAATTAAATCATGTGCAATTCATTATTTAAATCATACAACAATAAAATAACGGTCGCGGAATGATATTTAAGGGAGATAGAGTATGTAATGAGGGCATACCTTACATTCATATTATTACGTATTGATCACATTATACATTCCCTCTCTCCAGTCTGTCTGGCATACATTTTTGGTGCCATTGTGTATACGGGCCGTGGTGTAATTCCTAGATGCTACGAATATGGACATAATTAATGGCAAATGCCATACAATCTCCAATCTATACTTATTACCCCTTAAAAAGGAGATAGTGATTATCCAATGAATGCCTAGTACCAATATATTTATAGTAAGTACAACAGTGTCGATGTGTCTATTGTATTTCTGACAGCTGTGAGTGAAGAGCCTTTTTCTAGTGCAATAGTGAAATGGGACTGTGAAAAGTGAATGTCCCCATAAGTGATAATAAAATGTGGCAGTATGTAGGAGTGTAATTACTGCTAGACTGATACCGACATCATTTTACAACGTCTGAATGATGAATAAAATAATACAATTATCCGCTCTAGCTGACATCCCACCAGAAGTCACTAGTGTAATACTGACTCCTGCTTCATATCCACCTTAAAATCGTGAAGTGGTAAGGACAAATTTCAAATAAGAAATATAAAATTTAATCAATAAAAATTATTAATTAAATAAATGATCATGAATTAAGCAGTTGCAGTATCTAATAATATTAGAGACCTATATGCGTAGTTAACTCCTCACCTCCATTGAGACCTTTAGGTGTCTTACAGTCTAGCTCAATAATGTATTTAGATTCAAGAATTCTAAGATTTCTTTCCCTGTCGCCTCCTCTTATATGTCTTGGAATTAGGTCTATTCCATAGAATCTAAGACTACTATTATTGCTTTTGTGTTTATCAGCATAGTGTCTGGCAACCGGATAATTAAAATCAAGGTTAGCTATGGCACGGAGATGTTGTAGGATTCTCATTTTCAGTGGGAGTTTGGTGCTGCCTACGTATCGGAGGCCACATGGACATTCCAACACGTAGACAGCAAAATCACTGTTGCAGGTGATAAGTTGATTTATCTTTTTCTGTTCCCCTACTCCCCCAAGAACTCCTTACAGTTTTTCCCATTTCTACATGCCTTGCATGACCCACAGGTGGTGAACCCATTGGGTGCTTTCAACCACTGAGATCCTGTGTTTCCCTGATCATAACTATGTACCAGACGGTCTTTCAACGATTTTGTCCTCAATCTAAGATCTTATTGTAAGGACAGCTCGGATTTCTTGCGTAGACTGCATGATGTTGAATGGGGTGAGGGTTATCGGATGATATCCCTTGATGTGTGTTCTCTCTATACATGTATAGAACAGACAAAGGGAGTAGCAGCTTGTATGTACTTCCTTAGAAGTAGACACATTGATCATTGGTGTCATAATAAGATGTTGGAGGAAATGATGTTATTCTGTCTTCAGAAAAACATCTTTTTGTTTGAGAAAACTGTGTATCGACAGCGGTCTGGGACCGCGATGGGCACTTGTTTTGCTCCCAGCCTAGCGAATTTATTCCTAGGCTGGTGGGAGGAAACAAATTGCCTGGACTGAAAAATGTGAACAATATACTGATCACATACTTGTATGGATCAGATATATTGATGATTTGTTTTTAATATGGGATGGACCAGAACCCCTAGCCAAAGAATTCATTGATAGATTAGGGGAAAATGATTTGAATTTAAAGTTTACCCACTCCATGAGTCCTAGCTACTGTGAGTTCCTGGACATAGCAGTGGAAATCCAACAAAAAAATAAAATAAAAAATAAAATAACAACTTGTCTGTTCCGTAAGAAAACAGCTGGTAATACGGTATTACATGCGGCTAGTCACCATCCAATTCCCCTGATTCAGAGCATCCCCTATGGGGAATTGTTGCGGGCACGCCGCAACTGCAGCACCAAAGACAACTTTGAGACAGAGCAAGGCCATATTTTAACCCGGTTTAAAAACAGGGGGTACACAGAGAAGACATTAATGGGCGCAAAAAGGAAAATGGAAGGCAAAACTCAGAAGGAACTACTGTTCAATTCTCTCCCCAAGAAAATCTCCAATCACCCACAGGCAGGCAAAGAAACACCTAGGATGATAACTAATTTCAGTAGGGGGGCGTGGGCCCTAAGGAAAGCCATGAGAGCACATTGGAACCTTCTCGTAGCAGATCCCGTAATAGGAAAATATGTAGGAGGGGGTCCCCAGATAACCTATAGACGTGCAAAATCGTTGAAAGACCATCTGGTACATAGTTATGATCAGGGAAACACAGGATCTCAGTGGTTGAAAGCACCCAATGGGTTCACCACCTGTGGGTCATGCAAGGCATGTAGAAATGGGAAAAACTGTAAGGAGTTCTTGGGGGGAGTAGGGGAACAGAAAAAGATAAATCAACTTATCACCTGCAACAGTGATTTTGCTGCCTACGTGTTGGAATGTCCATGTGGCCTCCGATACGTAGGCAGCACCAAACTCCCACTGAAAATGAGAATCCTACAACATCTCCGTGCCATAGCTAACCTTGATTTTGATTATCCGGTTGCCAGACACTATGCTGATAAACACAAAAGCAATAATAGTAGTCTTAGATTCTATGGAATAGACCTAATTCCAAGACATATAAGAGGAGGCGACAGGAAAGAAATCTAAGAATTCTTGAATCTAAATACATTATTGAGCTAGACTGTAAGACACCTAAAGGTCTCAATGGAGGTGAGGAGTTAGCTACGCATATAGGTCTCTAATATTATTAGATACTGCAACTGCTTAATTCATGATCATTTATTTAATTAATAATTTTTATTGATTAAATTTTATATTTCTTATTTGAAATTTGTCCTTACCACTTCACGATTTTAAGGTGGATATGAAGCAGGAGTCAGTATTACACTAGTGACTTCTGGTGGGATGTCGCTAGAGCGGATAATTGTATTATTTTATTCATCATTCAGACGTTGTAAAATGATGTCGGTATCAGTCTAGCAGTAATTACACTCCTACATACTGCCACATTTTATTATCACTTATGGGGACATTCACTTTTCACAGTCCCATTTCACTATTGCACTAGAAAAAGGCTCTTCACTCACAGCTGTCAGAAATACAATAGACACATCGACACTGTTGTACTTACTATAAATATATTGGTACTAGGCATTCATTGGATAATCACTATCTCCTTTTTAAGGGGTAATAAGTATAGATTGGAATTGTATGGCATTTGCCATTAATTATGTCCATATTCGTAGCATCTAGGAATTACACCACGGCCCGTATACACAATGGCACAAAAAATGTATGCCAGACAGACTGGAGAGAGGGAATGTATAATGTGATCAATACGTAATAATATGAATGTAAGGTATGCCCTCATTACATACTCTATCTCCCTTAAACATCATTCCGCGACCGTTATTTTATTGTTGTATGATTTAAATAATGAATTGCACATGATTTAATTTACGGCAATGTTGCCAGCGAGAATATTTGCGTAATGGGTAGAGAGGCCAAGATGACTCACGAGCAAATACAGTATACACTCTTGTAGAATTGTAAATGCGGTTCTCCTATTATCCTCTGTATAGCCAAACCAAGTATGGAATTAGTAAGAACAGTATGAGTATTAAGACATTATTATGTTTGTATCCCATTTGTGAAATTGAAATTCTAAAACTTTATTGACAGTATTCAGTCCAGACATGAATGTTGTTTAAATGAATTCCACAAGTTTATTTATTGATATGATATCAATTATGCACTTTATCATTGATGTGACACGACTAGACATGTATTAATGTATATTATGTTTAATTTTGGTGTTGCTGGAAAAACGCTAAAACGTATGGGATAACTCTTCTATGTCTATGAACTATTGGATGTATTTCTAGAGGAAGTTGGTGTGAGGCAAAACACTTGGCAAAGGCTAACGCTGAAACGCATCGTCCTTCACGTAGTGCACAATAAATTATTGTGCCTTCTCCTGGTGTGCCGCCTTCTTTGTTCGCGCCGATTGGGGCGTCTACTGGGACTTATTGTGGATATATATATATATATATATATATATATATATATATTCACTGAAAAAACCATAGGTTTTAGGGACAGTTATAGTTAGTTGGACATTGCACTCGTACAAAACCCGTGAAATTCCCCTGTTATAGTTAGTTCAGCTAACTATAACTCGCGCCCCGCAATGCACTGCTGATGACGTCACATATTACATCACTCATGACATGGTCAGTGACATCACTGATGACATCACTCATGACATCTCAAATGACATCACTGATGACATCACTGATGACATCATCCAGTGACTGTGTGTTTCTGTAAAGTTTAAATATGTTTAATATATATAGGGAAAGGCGTATTGAAGAATGAGTGGGTGTATAAGTGTCTGAATGGATGATTTAGTACGTGAGTGACTGACTCTACAAGTGAGTGATTAAACGTATCTTACTGAATGCATGGGTTAGTGACTAAACTGTGTGAATGTCTGTATCCGTCTGTTTGTTGGTGTGTAAGTGGATGCATGGATTTGCGAATAGCTACATGAGTGTCTATATGGGTTATTGATTGGTTCTCTGAGTATCTGTATGGCTGCCTGAGTGTTTGTGTGGGTGGGGTGTGTGTGACTTTATACATAGATGTGTGAGTGGGTGATTCACTGGGTGCATGATTTCAAGAGTAGCATCTGTGATGGACTGCTTGGGTGGGTGAGTGTGTGTATGGGTGTGTTAGTGAGTGAATGTATATCTCAGTGGTACATGTGTGAGTAACTACATATGTAAAAAGCAGTATATATGTGTGTTAGAGTATTTAAATGGCTATAAGTGAGAGTGTGTTATTGTGAGAGTGGCTGTATGGATGCGTGTGTGCTTGTATCAGTTATTGTATAAGAGCGTAAGAATGTGCTAGTATTTGTATGAGTAAGTGAGCTGGTGTGTGTATGAGTAAGTGAGCTGGTGTGTATAACTGTATAGGTGAGTAAATGGGTGTGTGATTAATTTTTTGCATGACTGACTAGGTGTGTGAGTACCTCTATGGATGAGTGGCGGTGTGTGAGTATTTATATAGGTGTATGAGTGCATATGATAGTCCTGTACTGAGTGACTGTAAGTATGAGTGACTGTACAGGTGAGTGAGTGGATGTGTGTGTAGACCTAAGAATCAGTGAGTGGGTATGTAGTTTTTGGTGTTGGAGTGTCTATGGTTTTGAGAATGGCAGTCTGTAATTTAGAGTGGGTGTATCAAAAGTTATATTAGGGTGTGAGAAGATGCATGAAATTATCACATGGATGATGTCATCAGTGATGTCATTTGAGATGTCATCAGTGATGTCATCAGTGATGTCACTGACCATGTCTTGAGTGATGTAATATGTGACGTCATCAGCAGTGCATTGCGGGGGCGCGAGTTATAGTTAGCTGAACTAACTATAACAGGGGAATTTCACGGGTTTTGTACGAGTGCAATGTCCAACTAACTATAACTGTCCCTAAAACCTATGGTTTTTTCAGTGAATTTCAAAGGTTTTTTAAATGCTAATTTCTAACTATAACTTGTCTGAAACCTATGGTTTTTTCAGTGAATTTCAAAGGTTTTTTAAATGCTAATTTCTAACTATAACGTGCCTGAAACCTATGGTTTTTTCAGTGAATTTCAAAGGTTTTTTAAATGCTAATTTCTAACTATAACGTGCCTGAAACCTATAGTTTTTTCAGTGAATTTCAAAGGTTTTTTAAATGCTAATTTCTAACTATAACGTGCCTGAAACCTATGATTTTTTAAGTGAATTTCAAAGGTTTTTTAAATGCTAGTTTCTAACTATGCCAACAGAGGTAGGACATGTGAAGAAAGAAGAAAAACGCACAGAAAGAAGCAAAAGATGTGCAGAAAGAACCAACAGAGGAGCAGAAAGAGGCCTTGTTGCAAAATCATCCTGTGCCCACAACTTTTTCAGACGGGTACTGGTGGTAACTGACTCTGACTAACCAGAGCCAGTGCGCGTTTGCACAGTGGTGAAGGGAGGGGCCTGAGGTGACATGTGTGCAAACGCAGCCCGTGGCGCGCTTTTAAGTTGCGGGATTAAGTCCCCTTGAATCCTGAGGGTCCCTAGGCCCAACTAGCCCCCCAGGTACCTACAGTTAGGACCACAGAGCTGAGTTGCAGAGAGGCGTTCCGAGGCCACGCACCTTTTTCACCTCTCTGCAACGCAACTCTGTTGTGCTTACTGAAGGTACCTGGTGGGCTAGTTGGCCCCCAGGATTCAAAGGGAATTAACTCCCCAACTTAAAACGCACCACAGGGCGTGTTTGCGCACATGTCACCTGAGGCCCCGCCCCTCCTTTCACCACTGTGCAAACGCGCCCCGTGGCGCGTTTTAAGTTGGGGGATTAGGTCACCTTGAATCCTGAGAGTCCCTGGGGCCCAACTAGCCCACCAGGTACTTCCAGTAAGCACCACAGGCCTGCGTTGCAACGCCTGTAACAAATTGTGCAGTTGTGTTTAGGTAGTGAAGAGGGTCGTGCTGGGGGTAGTGTTTTAGGGTTTAGGGTAGTGCAGTGGTGTTTGTGTAGTGTAGGGGGTCATGCTGGGGGTAGATTTAGGGTTTAGGGTAGTGCAGTGGTGTTTGGGTAGTGTAGGGAGTCGTGCTGGGGGAGTGTTTTAGGGTTTAGGGTAGTACAGTGGTGTTTGGGTAGTGTAGGGGGTCGTGCTGGGGTAAGTGTTTTAGGGTTTTAGGGTTTAGGGTAGTGCAGTGGTGTTTGGGTAGTGTAGGGGATACTGCTGGGGGTAGTGTTTTAGGTTTAGGGTAGTGCAATGGTGTTTGGGTAGTGTAGGGGGTACTGCTGGGGGTAGTGTTTTAGGGTTTAGGGTAGTGCAGTGGTGTTTGGGTAGCGTAGGGGGTACTGCTGGGGGTAGTGTTTTATGGTTTAGGGTAGTGCAGTGGTGTTTGGGTAGTGTAGGGGTTCGTGCTGGGGGTAGTTTTTTAGGGTTTAGGGTAGTGCAGTGGTGTTTGTGTAGTGTAGGAGGTCGTGTTTTAGGGTTTAGGGTAGTGCAGTGGTCTTTGGGTAGTGTAGGGGTTGTGCGGGGGTAGTGTTTTAGGGATTAGGTAGTGCATTGGTATTTGGGTAGTGTAGGGGTCATGCAGGGGTAGTGTTTTAGGGTTTAGGGCAGTGCAGTGGTGTTTAGGTAGTGTAGGGGGTCGTGCTGGGGGAGTGTTTTAGGGTTTAGGGCAGTGCAGTGGTGTTCGGGTAGTGTAGGGGGTCGTGCTGGGGGAGTGTTTTAGGGTTTAGGGCAGTGCAGTCGTGTTCGGGTAGTGTAGGGGTCGTGCTGGGGGAGTATTTTAGGATTTAGGGTAGTGCAGTGGTGTTCGGGTAGTGTAGGGGGTCATGCTGGGGGTAGTGTTCTAGGGTTTAGGGCAGTGCAGTGGTGTTCGGGCAGTGTAGGGGGTCGTGCTGGGGGTGGTGTTTTAGGGTTTAGGGCAGTGCAGTGGTGTTCGGGCAGTGTAGGGGGTCGTGCTGGCGGTGGTGTTTCAGGGTTTAGGGCAGTGCAGTGATGTTCGGGCAGTGTAGGGGTCGTGCAGGGGTGGTGTTTCAAGGTTTAGGGCAGTGGTGTTCGGGCAGTGTAGGGGTCATGCTGGGGGTGGTGTTTCAGGGTTTGGGGCAGTGCAGTGGTGTTCGAGCAGTAAAGGGGTCATGCTGGGGGTGGTGTTTCAGGGTTTAGGGCAGTGCAGTGGTGTTTGGGCAGTGTAGGGGGCGGTGCAGTGGGTGGTGTTTCAGGGTTTAGGGCAGTGCAGTGGTGTTCGGGCAGTGTAGGGGGTGGTGCAGGGGGTGGTGTTTCAGGGTTTAGGGCAGTGCAGTGGTGTTCGGGCAGTGTAGGGGGTCGTGCAGGGGTGGTGTTTCAGGGTTTAGGGCAGTGCAGTGGTGTTCGGGCAGTGTAGGGGGCGGTGCAGGGGGTG
The DNA here is from genome assembly GCA_963921515.1 of Calotriton arnoldi. Lineage (NCBI taxonomy): Eukaryota > Metazoa > Chordata > Amphibia > Caudata > Salamandridae > Calotriton > Calotriton arnoldi. The sequence goes on along the minus strand of CAWUFW010000493.1, from coordinate 349,376 downwards.
GTGTTTCAGGGTTTAGGGCAGTACAGTGGTGTTCGGGCATTGTAGGGGGTGGTGCTGGGGCTGGTGTTTCAGGGTTTAGGGCAGTGCAGTGGTGTTCGGGCAGTGTAGGGGGTCGTGCTGGGGCTGGTGTTTCAGGGTTTAGGGTAGTGCAGTGGTGTTCGGGCAGTGTAGGGGGTCGTGCTGGGGCTGGTGTTTCAGGGTTTAGGGCAGTGCAGTGGTGTTCGGGCAGTGTAGGGGTCATGCTGGGGCTGGTGTTTCAGGGTTTAGGGCAGTGCAGTGGTGTTCGGGCAGTGTAGGGGGTCGTGCTGGGGCTGGTGTTTCAGGGTTTTGGGCAGAGCAGTGGTGTTCGGGCAGTGTAGGGGGTCGTGCTGGGGGTGGTGTTTCAGGGTTTAGGGCAGTGCAGTGGTGTTCGGGCAGTGTAGGCGGTCGTGCTGGGGCTGGTGTTTCAGGGTTTAGGGCAGTGCAGTGGTGTTCGGGCAGTGTACGGGGTTGTGCTGGGGCTGGTGTTTCAGGGTTTAGGGCAGTGCAGTGGTGTTGCGGGCAGTGTACGGGGTTGTGCTGGGGCTGGTGTTTCAGGGTTTAGGGCAGTGCAGTGGTGTTCGGGCAGTGTAGGGGGTCGTGCTGGGGGTGGTGTTTCAGGGTTTAGGGCAGTGCAGTGGTGTTCGGGCAGTGTAGGGGTCGTGCTGGGGCTGGTGTTTCAGGGTTTAGGGCAGTGCAGTGGTGTTCGGGCAGTGTAGGGGTCGTGCTGGGGCTGGTGTTTCAGGGTTTTGGGCAGAGCAGTGGTGTTCGGGCAGTGTAGGGGTCGTGCTGGGGGTGGTGTTTCAGGGTTTAGGGCAGTGCAGTGGTGTTCGGGCAGTGTAGGGGGTCTTGCTGGGGGTGGTGTTTCAGGGTTTAGGGCAGTGCAGTGGTGTTTGGGCAGTGTAGGGGGTCTTGCTGGGGGTGGTGTTTCAGGGTTTAGGGCAGTGGTGTTCGGGCAGTGTAGGGGTCTTGCTGGGGGTGATGTTTCAGGGTTTAGGGCAGTGCAGTGGTGTTCGGGCAGTGTAGGGGGTCTTGCTGGGGGTAGAGTTTCAGGGTTTAGGGCGGTGCAGTGGTGTTCGTGCAGTGTAGGGGGTCGTGCTGGGGGTGGTGTTTCAGGGTTTAGGGCAGTGCAGTAGTGTTCGGGCAGTGTAGGGGGTCGTGCAGGGGGTGGTGTTTCAGGGTTTAGGGCAGTGCAGTGGTGTTCTGGCAGTGTAGGGGATCATGCTGGGGGTGGGGTTTCAGGGTTTAGGGCAGTACAGTGGTGTTCGGGCAGTGTAGGGGGTCGTGCAGGGGGTGGTGTTTCAGGGTTTAGGGCAGTGCAGTGGTGTTCGGGCAGTGTAGGGGGTCGTGCTGGGGCTGGTGTTTCAGGGTTTAGGGCAGTGCAGTGGTGTTCGGGCAGTGTAGGGGGTCTTGCTGGGGGTGATGTTTCAGGGTTTAGGGCAGTGCAGTGGTGTTCGAGCAGTGTAGGGGGTCTTGCTGGGGGTAGTGTTTCAGGGTTTAGGGCAGTGCAGTGGTGTTCGTGCAGTATAGGGGGTCGTGCTGGGGATGGTGTTTCTGGGTTTAGGGCAGTGCAGTAGTGTTCGAGCAGTGTAGGGGGTTGTGCAGGGGGTGGTGTTTCAGGGTTTAGGGCAGTGCAGTGGTGTTCGGGCAGTGTAGGGGGTCGCGCTGGGGGTGGTGTTTCAGGGTTTAGGGCAGTGCAGTGGTGTTCGGCCAGTGTATGGGGTCATGCACGGGGTGGTGTTTCAGGGTTTAGGGCAGTGCAGTGGTGTTCGGGCAGTGTAGGGTGTTGTGCTGGGGCTGGTGTTTCAGGGTTCAGGGCGGTGCAGTGGTGTTCAGGCAGTGTAGGGGGTCGTGCTGAGGCTGGTGTTTCACGGTTTAGGGCAGTGCAGTGGTGTTCGGGCAGTGTAGGGGGTCGTGCTGGGGCTGGTGTTTCAGGGTTTAGGGCAGTGCATTGGTGTTCGGGCAGTGTAGGGGGTCGTGCAGGGGCTGGTGTTTCAGGGTTTAGGGCAGTGCAGTGGTGTTCGGGCAGTGTAGGGGGTCGTGCTGGGGCTGGTGTTTCAGGGTTTTGGGCAGAGCAGTGGTGTTCGGGCAGTGTAGGGGGTCATGCTGGGGGTAGTGTTTCAGGGTTTAGGGCAGTGCAGTGGTGTTCGGGCAGTGTAGGGGGTCGTGCTGGGGGTGGTGTTTCAGGGTTTAGAGTCAGTGGTGTTCGGGCAGTGTAGGGGGTCTTGCTGGGGGTGATGTTTCAGGATTTAGGGCAGTGCAGTGGTGTTCGGGCAGTGTAGGGGGTCTTGCTGGGGGTAGTGTTTCAGGGTTTAGGGCAGTGCAGTGGTGTTCGGGCAGTGTAGGGGGTCATGCTGGGGGTGGTGTTTCAGGGTTTAGGGCAGTGCAGTGGTGTTCGGGCAGTGTAGGGGGTCGTGAAGGGGGTGGTGTTTCAGGGTTTAGGGCAGTGCAGTGGTGTTCGGGCAGTGTAGGGGGTCGTGCTAGGGGTGGTGTTTCAGGGTTTAGGGCAGTGCAGTGGTGTTCGGGCAGTGTAGGGGGTCATGCAGGGGCTGGTGTTTCAGGGTTTAGGGCAGTGCAGTGGTGTTCGGGCAGTGTAGGGGTCGTGCTGGGGGTAGTGTTTTAGGGTTTAGGGTAGTGCAGTGGTGCTTGTGTAGTGTAGGGGTCGTGCTGGGGGTAGTGTTTTAGGGTTTAGGGTAGTGCAGTGGTGTTTGTGTAGTGTAGGGGGTCCTGTTTTAGGGTAGTGCAGTGGTGTTTGGGTAGTGTAGGGGATCGTGCTGGGGGTAGTGTTTTAGGATTTAGGTTAGTGCAGTGGTGTTTGGGTAGTGTAGGGGTCGTGCTGGGGGTAGTGTTTTAGGGTTTAGGGTAGTGCAGTGGTGTTTGTGTAGTGTAGGGGGTCGTGCTGGGAGTAGTGTTTTAGGGTTTAGGGTAGTGCAGTGGTGCTTGTGTAGTGTAGGGGGTCGTGCTGGGGGTAGTGTTTTAGGGTTTAAGGTAGTGCAGTGGTGTTTTTGTAGTGTAGGGGGTCATGTTTTAAGATGCAATGCTCCAATACCTGACCAGTCTGCACTACATAAAACTGCAAAAACTAAAAATAAAAAGTGTTTTGCACACTTTTGTCATTGGGCTATATGTGGGCTACATCTGGGTAATATTTGTGCTACATTTGGGCTCTTTTTTCACTGGTGGCCATCTTGGAAGACTTCTTTGTTATGAAGTTTCCTAATTTCTTCATTTACTGCAGTCTCCTCAGTAGGAAATGCTTTCAGTTTTTTACTTTGATTCCATCAAGAAGGCATTCAGATGTGTCTCACATCTGCCATAAATTCAGAATGTTAGCACTCTAGTTGCTCATTAGATCACTGGAGTAAAGCTACTGCTCACCAGGGAGTTAACTGGTAGTCTGCTGCTGGTATTGAAAGTGATTGTTTCAGTCTGCATGTCAGAATTTTCTAATGAAATAGAAGAGGATTTGAGATCTCACTTAAAACATGCCCTAATTTTTCTTTCTGCAGCACTAACCATAATTTCTATTTTCAAAAAGAACCCTCATTTTGTTCCTTTTAAATTAAATGTTTTAAGTGTTACCGGTTTATTCCAATCAAGATGGCTTCAGGTGTGCCATACTTTTGTCATAAGTAAGGCTGTTAGCGCTCTAGTTGTTCTTTAGAACACTCTGGGAAGCTGCAGTAGAACACAAAGGCATCAACTGGCAGGCTGCTCCTGTTGAAATATAACAGGAAGATATTTGAGATCACACTTGAAATATGTCTTAATTTTTCTTTCTACAGCACTAACCATAATTTCTATGACAAAATGAACCCCATCATTTTGTTCCTTTTTAAATTAAATGTTTTAAGTGTTACCAGTTTATTCCAATCAAGATGGTTTCAGGTGTGCCATACTTTTGTCATAAGTAAGGCTGTTAGCACTCTAGTTGTTCTTTAGAACACTCTGGGAAGCTGCAGTAGAACACAAAGGCATCAACTGGCAGGCTGCTCCTGTTGAAATATAACAGGAAGATATTTGAGATCACACTTGAAACATGTCCTAATTTTTCTTTCTACAGCACTAACCATAATTTCTATGACAAAATGAACCCCATCATTTTGTTCCTTTTAAATTAAATTGTTTAAGTGTTACCAGTTTATTCCAATCAAGATGGCTTCAGGTGTGCCATACTTTTGTCATAAGTAAGGCTGTTAGCACTCTAGTTGTTCTTTAGAACACTCTGGGAAGCTGCAGTAGAACACAAAGGAATCAACTGACAGTCTCTGCCCTTGTTGGATGTACATGTTTTACTGAGAATGTCAGACTTCATTCTCACATGAGTGAGAAAGATAATGTGAATTTACAGAAAATATGCTCTCATTTTAGCTTCTGGAGCACCTTCCAAACCTACATGGGACAAGCATGAGAAAATAGTGTTCTCTCAAACATGATTCATGATATCCCAGCAGAAGGTTTTTCACATGGTAAAATCACCTTAGAATACACCACAATTCCTAAAATTAGTATGGTACCATCAACAAATAAATTCTAATGTAACTAAAGCCTGTTATCACCCTTTATAGTTCTCCTTTTGGTGACCCTCAAAATCTTCTATTCACTACAATGCATTTCAATGAGGTACTATCATTTATATTGGTCCCAAGATGGCTGCCAGCAATTCCAGGATGAAGTGCTGACAGCCAATCAGATCTCACGATGACATGTGTGGTTAGGCTCCGCCCAGATATATATGTGACTTTACTTTGATTTTCTCAGGAACTACTGAACGGATTTACACCATTTAAGCAAAAGGCACGACACTGAACCAAGGGCTACCTCTTTGCCAAATTTGGTGTAATTCCGTTCAGCAGTTCGGGCTGTAGCTGCGACTAAAGGTTCCTATGGAAAATGAATGGGGAAAACGCGCTTTGGGACCCCTTTTCTCGGCCCCCGCTTGACGTATCACCCCGAGACTTTCAGGATAGGAGCGGACCGGAGCGCCCCAACAAGTTGGAAACTTTCGCGAAGATTCGTCAACCGGCGCCAACGTTATTTCAAATAGAATGTCGCGGATTTCCTATGGATAATAGGTTTTAACTATAACTATCTACTGGCGACCGCCAGTAGATAATATATATATATATATATATGGCAAACCACAGTCCCGAAATCCAAATCCTTTGAACAAAACAGGTACGGACCACGATGTGCTCTTCAAAATAAAGTGCTTTATTGCATTGCAGTCAGCATGACGCGTTTCGGTCGTGTCTCCACGCCCTTGATCACATGACACGCTAGGGCACATGACAATACAATTTATAGTGACGTGAGTAAACCTTTAACCAATCAGCTTGTTTTGTGATGTCATGGGGCTAAACCACTTTAACTCTTTATATGCAGGACAGTATGTGAATTGACAATATAACATATTTAAGGTTTCATTCAGAAATAAATAAACATAAAAATATTTCCTTACATCATTGAATACCTTCAGGTTCCGAAATATTTGAATAAAATTTCCAAATTAATGAATGTAAAGAGGAACATTCTTTTGTCAATACTGCCTAAACACCGGGAACATTAAAAAACTCACCGGACTTTAAAATTATAGTTATTGCCATGACAAACTGACGTGCATGTAAACACCAGTTACGTGCTCATGTGGTTTATTAAAATTGGATAGTACGCCTTCCTATATCCTCTATTCAAATCATAATCGGATATGGATAATAAAAACAATGTGAATTCATTAAGGAGGCCGTGGCAGAACACCCTATATGCTTTAAATTATTTACTGCTGTATTATGATGATGCTCATATGGATATTGCCATTAGCCTGTACCGTTAATATTCACAAAAACTACTTTAGAGTTTTACATGTGAATAAGTTTCATTGGATACTAAATATAAAGTGCTAATGCAATAAATATTATCTATTTACCCATTTAATAACAATTATTTAGGGTAATAGATCATAGTAACATGGACATATATCTAAACGAACATGCTTAATGGATCCAATGTAAACAGTATATAGTAAAGTGCAAGTGCAATAATACATAAGGTTTAGCAGCATAAAAAACAAACAGGCAGTAGAAAATAAAGTGCAAGTGCACTAATGTATATAGTTTAGCAGCAAATCTTTTACAAGGGTTTTTTAAAAGTGCACATGTAAATTTCATATAGATTAAGAATTTATAGCTCTTTTCACCAACATAGAGAATACCGTACCAATTTCATCTTGTAACTCAAAGAACACAGGGAAATAAAACTAAGGTTTAAACATTGGATTAACCGTCTGCATGATTAAAAGTGCAACCTCTAAAACCGCCCTAAAAACCAGCATAAAAACCCTGAACCAAACCAAGTAAAAACCAAAGGTAAAACCAGGTCTAAGAACAAGGCCCCAAAACTGGCTAAAAAACGGCTAAAACGGCCACACTAAACAATCAAGCATAGAGTCAAGGTATACAATGTTAAAAATGATGGAATTCATAAAAAATTGTGTAAATCCTCCCCTGTGTTCAGGCCATTGGGCATCTTAGTATCAAGTAGCAGTATGTAATGGGACTCAAGTTGTCGTAATTTCTTTTCCCTATTGCCACCTCTGGACATCTTGGGTGTTGAGTCTATTACAAAGTATCTCAAATCATTTAAATTATTGTGATGCACTAACTTAAAATATATATATTCACTGAAAAACTAAAGGTTACAGGGGCGTTGTAGTTAGGCTCAGATTTCACTTGTAGAACTCATACAACCCTACAGCCACTCACACACTCATACGCACAAGGATACATAAGTCACATAGCCACTCACATGATATATATTAAAAGTAGTATCTCTCATTAGTAGTACACCTAGGGGCCGATTCCGATCTCGGTCGGAGGCGCACCCAATACCATTCGGTCGGGAAAAAAGCCATGCGAAAGCCTGTTTCCCGACCGATCCGTACAGCACACCGAACGAGCAAGTACGATGCGCACAACAGCAAAAAATCCGGCCGAGCCGTACTCACCCAAACCAGGTCCTGTTCTCCGACCGCGGCGAATCCGGAAACGCCGAATCGAGTCGCACGGAAGGGAAAATGCAGCCCCGTCCGGCCGGACAAGTACGATGCGCTTCCCGTACGCGCCGAACCTGCCGCTACGCACGGCACGTTAAAGCATCCGGGAGAGGCGCACATAAGCTCCGATTCGCGCCACAACACGATCCACGGCTACGAGACGAACACGGCACCGACGAGGACGACGCGAGCGACGAGGACGACGCGAGCAACGAGAAGGACGAACGACACGAACCAACCATGAATCCCTTCGTCCCGATCATACCAATATTCTACATCTACTACCGGAACAGGCACGGACGCGTACGGCGCAGAAGGTAAGCCAGACACCAACCACAAAACACATACAACACGTACACGACACATCACACACATACACGGGGATGCTGAATATACTTACACCAGCAACAGCAGCACCATAGGGGCGGGATGCCCATCACCAATGCCACATATGCACACAGGGGCCTGAATGCGCACTCACCACCCCTACCCAGGGGGCTGGATACCTACCACTACTACCACCCTCACCCAGGGGGCTGGATGCCTACCACTACTATCACCCTTAGCCAGGGGGCTGGATGCCTACCACTACTACCACCCTCACCCAGGGGGGCTGGATGCCTACCACTACTACCACCCTTAGCCAGGGGGCTGGATGCCTACCACTACTACCACCCTTAGCCAGGGGGCTGGATGCCTACCACTACTACCACCCTTAGCCAGGGGGCTGGATGCCTACCACTACTACCACCCTTAGCCAGGGGGCTGGATGCCTACCACTACTACCACCCCTCACCCAGGGGGGCTGGATGCCTACCACTACTACCACCCTTAGCCAGGGGGGCTGGATGCCTACCACTACTACCACCCTCACCCAGGGGGGCTGGATGCCTACCACTACTACCACCCTTAGCCAGGGGGCTGGATGCCTACCACTACTGCCACCCTCACCCAGGGGGGCTGGATGCCTACCACTACTACCACCCTTAGCCAGGGGGGCTGGATGCCTACCACTACTACCACCACCCTTAGCCAGGGGGCTGGATGCCTACCACTACTACCACCCTTAGCCAGGGGGCTGGATGCCTACCACTACTACCACCCTTAGCCAGGGGGCTGGATGCCTATCACTACTACCACCCTCACCCAGGGGGCTGGATGCCTACCACTACTACCACCCTTAGCCAGGGGGGCTGGATGCCTACCACTACTACCACCCTTAGCCAGGGGGCTGGATGCCTACCACTACTACCACCCTTAGCCAGGGGCTGGATGCCTACCACTACTACCACCCTCACCCAGGGGGCTGGATGCCTACCACTACTACCACCCTTAGCCAGGGGGCTGGATGCCTACCACTACTACCACCCTCACCCAGGGGGCTGGATGCCTACCACTACTACCACCCTTAGCCAGGGGGGCTGGATGCCTACCACTACTACCACCCTCACCCAGGGGGCTGGAAGCTCACCACTACTACCACCCTCACCCAGGGGGGCTGGATGCCTACCACTACTACCACCCTTAGCCAAGGGGGCTGGATGCCTACCACTACTACCACCCACACCCAGGGGGCTGGATGCCTACCACAACTACCACCCACACCCAGGGGGCTGGATGCCTACCACTACTACCACCCTTAGCCAGGGGGCTGGATGCCTACCACTACTACCACCCTCACCCAGGGGGCTGGATGCCTACCACTACTACCACCCTTAGCCAGGGGGCTGGATGCCTACCACTACTACCACCCTTAGCCAGGGGGGCAGGATGCCTACCACTACTACCACCCACACCCAGGGGGGCTGGATGCCTACCACTACTACCACCCTCACCCAGGGGGCTGGATGCCTACCACTACTACCACCCTTAGCCAGGGGGCTGGATGCCTACCACTACTACCACCCTTAGCCAGGGGGCTGGATGCCTACCACTACTACCACCCTTAGCCAGGGGGGCAGGATGCCCACCACTACTACCACCCACACCCAGGGGGCTGGATGCCTACCACTACTACCACCCTCACCCAGGGGGGCTGGATTCCTACCACTACTACCACCCTTAGCCAAGGGGGCTGGATGCTCTACCACTACTACCACCCACACCCAGGGGGCTGGATGCCTACCACAACTACCACCCACACCCAGGGGGCTGGATGCCTACCACTACTACCACCCTTAGCCAGGGGGCTGGATGCCTACCACTACTACCACCCTCACCCAGGGGGCTGGATGCCTACCACTACTACCACCCTTAGCCAGGGGGGCTGGATGCCTACCACTACTACCACCCTTAGCCAGGGGGGCTGGATGCCTACCACTACTACCACCCTCACCCAGGGGGGCTGGATGCCTACCACTACTACCACCCTTAGCCAGGGGGGCTGGATGCCTACCACTACTACCACCCTTAGCCAGGGGGGCAGGATGCCTACCACTACTACCACCCACACCCAGGGGGGCTGGATGCCTACCACTACTACCACCCACACCCAGGGGGCTGGATGCCTACCACTACTACCACCCACACCCAGGGGGAGCTGGATGCCTACCACTACTACCACCCCCACTCATAGGATGGACAATGCATGACACAACAAGCACACCACAACCTAGGGAATGCAAGATAAAGACATCCCCCACCACCATGACAAGCGTGTGTAGGCTGTGTCAAATGCCTACAACACCGAACATGACTTTGAACATACAATGTGACCCCCTAGCACATGTGCCACACATATATGTGTGTGGCACCCACAATGCAAGCAGCCCATGACCATTGTGGCAATGGGGCCTAAACCCCCATCATCACAGTGACCAAAAGGTAAGTGTGGGGTCCATAGCCGAAGCACATTTTGACCATTGTGGCAATGGGGTCTAAACCCCCATCATCACAGTGACCAAAAGGCAAGTGTGGGGTCCATAGCCGAAGCACATTTTGACCATTGTGGCAATGGGGTCTAAACCCCCATCATCACAGTGACCAAAAGGCAAGTGTGGGGTCCATAGCTGAAGCACATTTTGACCATTGTGGCAATGGGGTCTAAACCCCCATCATCACAGTGACCAAAAGGCAAGTGTGGGGTCCATAGCTGAAGCACATTTTGACCATTGTGGCAATGGGGTCTACACCCCCATCATCACAGTGACCAAAAGGTAAGTGTTGACAAAGAAAGAGCTGCAACTGCCAAACTGCATGGATCATTCCTGGTCACAGAACCAAAAACTCATCTGTGGCAAAGTAGTGTATGTGTCCCATTGCAACATAAATTGGGGGAGCCAAATACTGCAGTGCAAATGAGACATTCCTTTGGCCATGTGCAGACAAACAACACCCATGGGGGCTGAGACCGTCAACAGTCATCAATGACACAATGACAGAAGTGACCATCAGAATGCAGAACCACATATTTGCACCAATGGGCACACAAATGCAGATATCCTGTGGAGACAGCAGATGTGAGGTGAACAGATACCATACCATGGCAGCAATGGGACACACAAACCATGATCACTGTGCTGACCGATGACCTAGGAGTCCCAGGGACAGCAGGGGAAACACACCAAACAACATACAGCCAATGGCACACCCAAGATATGCCAATGCAGTGGTGCAGATGCACAAACACAAACAGGCAGACCAACACTGTCATCATACACAGCAGGTGAGGGTGGGGGTGCCAGTGTCCCCAGGCAACCACACAACACATGAGGAGAGCTGAATACCAATCATACAGATGTGCATACACTGCCACACTAAGGTAACTCATGGATCCAAATCCCCTATGTGGGCAAGCAGGCATTGTCAGATGAGAGGGAGCACAAAACACACATGTCACACAGGCACGTAGGAACAACAACTGACACAGCAAGACACAGACACACCACAGCACCACCCCCAGGGCCCCCACAATGTGGTGACCCTGGGCTGAATAAAAATCCCACTGTGATGACAAAGCTAAATGTCGTTCACACTGTGAACCACAGTCAGGTGTCCTGAGCAACAAACTACCATCACACCTACACAAGCACAAATCAATCAGCATGGCCAGTAAGCCAAGGCCAACATGGAGGCAGGGGACTAGCTGGGCAACAACTCCCATCTGCACACACTCAAGACCACACCCCTCGACCTCTAACAATGTGCAGCAGTGAAGTACACATGCACTGGTGACATTGCACATGCACCCATGACTATTCCAGGGTGGTGGGTGGGAACCAAGGTGCAGAAACACATCACACATGGCCACTCAACAAGACTCCTGAATGTCTGACACACTGCACACTACGCTGTACATGGACATGACGGCGATACCACACCAACCAATGGGATCCCAGCCACAGTCACACACCAATGAAGAAGCCAAGGTCACCCACAAAGAACACACATAGACAACAACCAACATTGCAGCCCGGACCCTGAGGAGTGCCAGCAGTCACACACACAACGTGTCACAATCACTGAAAGATAACACGAACTGAAAATCACATGACAGGGGCAAACAACAAGTGCCAAGGGGAAACCTGACTGTGACCCATCTGCGTCTGCACACAAACTCAGCCCTGACAGCAAACACACCTATGGGTGACACCCTGATGACCAGTAATGTGCCATGCACCCACATCACAGAGAACACAGGGAGAAGACTTTGGGGGAACATAGCTCAAGTCAGCAAGCATCACAAACAGGTACAACACTAGGGATCACAGCATGCGCAGATAAATGGAAGTGAACACACAGACATGCACATACAACACACACCTTGGGCGCAGGCAATGTCACACGTGTACACACTGCCATGAGGGGACTCCACTCCTGTGTGAGGAAAGCTGTGCCATATGTTGCCTCAGTAGGGCCCCATCATGTCAGCTGAGCACTTGGTCACACAATCAACAATTAGCACCAAATGAGGGCTCCCATCACATCAGCCTGGTCATGGATGTGCCAACGGAATCATCAGCACAGATCCAACACACTTGTATAGCAATGTTGCACTGACTACACGGATGAGTCCTTCCCCATTGATGCCCAAACCTGCATGTCCAGTGGAGATGGCAACACGGTCAGGGAAGTAGACAAATGCAACGATGGCAGGCACAACAGATGTGCAGGGGTGGAAGCCACAGATATGAAATTGCTAATGTAAGTAGGAAACCCATTGCCAAATACTGAACACATGACACCCTCAGATGCTGCTATTGATGACATGGATACACCACATGATAGGACACATTCCCCCTGGACCACATGGGTTCCTGCACAGTAACACTTCATAATCATGAGACCAGATATCACCATCACTGCAGCAAGGGCATGGTTAGCAGCACCAACAACATGTACATCTGAAGCATGAGCACTAGAGAAAAGAAAGTTGCTTTATTCAGCATATGTGTTGATTGAAAACGACGTCCAGAAAAAATAGAGCAAAGGCCAATGGCCAGTCCATTGTCAAAGTTCAAACAGGGTGACACTGGCAGATGTCACCCTACGCATGCCTGCACAAAACCAGGGACAATCCACTAGGAGGGGCAACCGGGGGGCAGGCCAGGCACCGCAGGGACAGGATCAGGGCTCACCAGGGGAGTCAGGGAAGGGGTGGTGGGTGCTGGAGAGCCACTGACAACTGCAGTGGAGGTGTCTGACATGGTGTGTGCCGGCACAACTGGGGGCATGACTCAGATGTCGTGGGTGCCGGCACAACTGCAGTGGACCCTGCAGATGGAGTGGACAGGTCCGCCACTGCAGTGCCCAAGTCAGACAGGGCGGTAGTGGACTCCACTGCAGTGCCTACCTCCAGGGGAGGAGAATGGGGAACAGGCAAGGTGGGTTGGACAGAGGGGGAGGACACCCTCACCACATCAGTGGCACAGACAAGCGCAGCGGGGGTGTGGTGCTGGGAGAGCAAGTGGCAGGGGGAGAAGGCCTGATCCTCTTGGGGATGGTATATCTGTGGGTGGGGGAACCTGGGGCAGGGTGTGGTGGGGGCACCTGTGCAGTGGGGGCCTGAGGGATGGAGGACGGAGACCTTGTGCCTGAGCTGCAGGGCGGTGGCGGGGTCTTGCTCTTAGGACTCCGGGGGACTTGCGGGTGGGGGCCTCAGTCCGTCTGCGCCTGGGGGAGGGTGTCCGGGGGCGAGGGGCACTCTGCTCCATGTGGGTGGGCTTCCTCTTCCCCCGGGATGCTGGAGCAGCTTCATCGGTGGGGAAGAGGCCGAGGTCACAGAGGAAGAGCTGCTGTGACTTTGGGGTTGCAGGTGAGGCAAGGGAGGGTGCTTTGGAGGGAGAGGGAACTGAGGACTGCGCAGTGCATGTGGATGCGTGTGTGTGTTCCAGGGCCCCATCCCCTGTGAGTCTGGCTTCAGTCCCCTGAATGTGCGTGCGTGTGCGTTTTGTCATTGGCGTGTGTGTCAGTGTGCTGGATGTGTGTGTGCTGGTGTGTGCCTGTGCCGGTGTGTGTGTGCTTGGGACGGGTAAGGTGCTGGGGAGTGTGGATGGAGCAGAGGCAGGAGGGGTGAGGGACCGTTTGAGGAGGGACACTGCTGCCGTCAGGGAGGAGTCCATGGACCTATTGCCCCTCTGTAGGTCAGACATGCCCGATGAGATGCCCTCCATGAACGACACCAGCTGAGTCAACAGCGCGGTGTGCGCATGGAGGACACTCAGCATGGCTGTCTGCCCTACATGGAGCTGGCGAAGGAGGTACACAGACTCCTCACTCAGGGCAGCAGGGGACACAGGGGCAGGGGGTGCGGTGCCTGGCCCAAAGGAGACACGCTCCCGGACATGGGAGCCTCCACGGACCTGGGGAATGGGAGCCGATGGGAGGGCGGTGGTGGTGCTGGTGGTGGCGGGGACAGCAACACTAGCTGGGGTGTGGTGGCTGCTGACACCCGCCTCCACAAGGGAGTCATCCTCCGAGTTGCTCTGGTCCTCAGCTGAGGTGGATGCTGCTGAGGACTCCTCGGTGTGGCTCCCCTCGCCCTCCGTGCCACTGGGTCCCTCCGACCACTCCTCGGCTGCTGACCCAGTCTGGCTCTCTGGCTCCTCCTGGTCCGTGGAGCTGTCCCCTTCCGTGGCCGTGGATGTATCTGCAAACAATGGGGATACAGACAATCATCAGTCACCTGCACATAACGCACACACCACTGTGAGCACAGCACATCACAGAGCAAGCCCTGGCATCATTAGTTGTACATTGCTAAAAGTGCCCTAATTGAACAGGAGAAGTCAATTGTCAGTCTGATGCCAAGCATGGCACTCACATCCCACATGGCCTTGCACCCATCTGTCTGGTGTCTGTTGGATTGCAACACCCCAGTGTTGACACATGCACCAAGTACACAGTAGTTGGACAGTGCAGAGGACACGGTGTGGCATGTGGACATGCACACATCACAGCTCTTGCCACTGAGTCAGTACAGGTTTCCGGATGAAAGGGATGCCCAGAGTCAAATAGGAAATGCATGTGATGCATACCAGCGACAGACACCATGATGCACCCATGTCCTGATAGCCAGCGCCACTAAGGTGTGCATGTAGCACATGTCACTCCCCTGCAGGCTCACCAATCAGTAGACACATGCCATGGCGGAGGCATGACTGCAAAGTCATACATCACTGTCTCAGTGATGTATGACTTTGCAGCCAGACAACAACACTCTGCACTGTGTCACAATAGTAGGTCATGGGGAATGCAAGTCCTGGAGCTGCACAAGTGCACATGTACATCCCCCCACAACACATCCTCTTAACCCTCATCTGTCCAGGTCATACCTATTGGACATATGGTAGACCTGTGACACTACCCTCTGAACCTGAGCCCCTCACACTCTGCTGTGCATGGGGAACAGCTGCCTGAACTTCACATTCACATGCCCCAGTCTGCATGGGCAGCTGATCAGACACCTATGTGTCACACAAGTATCGTCTCCTATGGTCACATCTCCAGTGGCATGCTGAGCCCCTACCAAGAAACTCCACAGCAGTCCTGGCGACTAATCCACAGCACACTGACACAGAGGCAGACACCTGAGGGGTCAAATCACTGCGCACAATGTGTCAGCTGATACACGGGAGTGGGAGTACAGAGTGTATTGTATGGCCTGGAGTAGGCATGACTGTCCAGCCCCACATGAATGAGGGATGAGCCCTGGACTGTAGGCAGCTGGCTAAGTATGTGTGACACACGTCATATACATACTCCTGGGGCCCAAACATTGTTCCCACCCGCAGCATGGGTGTGTGCCAGATACCCCAGCCACATGTGGTGGATCAGCTCAGCAATTGGACCACAGATCAAAGTAACACGCTGAATACATGTCAGAATACAGGCATTGTGTAAGCAATGGACCCACCCATGATGCCCACCACAGAGTCAGGGAAACAGATGCTGTCTCCCACCTTGAGTCAAGCAAACTGCAAGGACACAGTCCTAAGTGACAGAATTCCCTGCATGTAAGGGCCACACCTGGGTATCAGATGAGGAGTGGGCAGTGCACAATAGAGGGACATGGCTCCTGGACAACATGACTGCTGTACTGTGGCAGTTTAACCAGGCCCGAGGAGGGCACATAGCATGTTAGACAGAGTTCACAGTGCAGTCTTTGACTCACCCCCTCCTTGCTGCTCTCTGGCCTTCAGCTGCCCATCCAGGTCTGGAAAGACCACCGCCAGGATCCTGAGCATGTGGGGGGTCAGGGTCCGTGTTCCGCCCCTCCTGCGAGGAGGCGACAGCTTCAGCTGGACCCGTGCAATCCTCCGGGTCCAGCCCCGAAGGTCCTGCCACCTCTTTTGGCAGTTGCGGATCCGGCGCTTGTAGACCCCCACGGACCGGACAGCCCGGACGATGTCCTTCCATATCTCCTGCTTCCGATGGGCAGAAGCCTGTCAGGATGACAAAGTGATAAGGCCATTACTACACATGCAACATATCCGTGCATGACACAGTTGCATATACATGTCGCAATCACAGGGGCACATGGTGTACACAGGCAGTGCACGGCTGCCCATGGACAGTTTTCCAGAAGTCACTACATGGTATCATTGCATGGGGAGTAAAACCCTGTTCAGAAGCACTGTCACTGCACCATACCTGTCCAGTGCAAGTCACTACACACTATGGGGGTGACAACTACTCAGTGAGCCTGCTAGCCAGTGGCGTGCAGACTCTCAGCCTTGCTAGTCAGACAAAATGCACATTCAGAAAGGCAGTGCACAGGACACTCACCTGCTCCCCTGGTGTCCCATACAGCTTGCTGTACTGTGGAAGTAGGCTGTCCAGCAGGGCCTGGTTCTCCTCAAGGCTGAAGGCTGGGGCTCTCTCCACAGTACGTGCCATTGCAGGGTCCAGAGGGGCAGAGACAGCAGCAGTGCAGTGGCAGATGTCGTCCTGGAGCATGTAGTGCAGGCAAGTGGGCTCTCAGGGGAACAGCCAGCAATATATATGTGCTGGAGAGGCAGATCCTGTCCCTTGTGTCCAAAGTGATAGGTCCAAGTCGTTTGCATCTTCTGAATCTGGCCAATCCATGGAATAGCAGCACCAAAACACGCCCACAGCATCCTTCAAATCTTCAACTTCATGACATACATGATTTTGCAACATTGTTGTGGGTGACCAACTGAATTCCCAGCAACCGACTCGTTCGAAATTCGAAAACGCGTCCGTTGCCAGGCAAGCCCATTGTCAATGGGTGCGCACCGATCGGTCCATTGCGGTACAACGCGTACAGGGGTACAACGCGTACCCGCACACATTGAAGGCAATGGGCCGGCCGGAGGCACCGATCGGTCCATTGCGGTACAACGCGCACAGGGGTACAACGCGTACCCGCACACATTGAAGGCAATGGGCCGGCCGGAGGCACCGATCGGTCCATTGCGGTACAACGCGCACAGGGGTACAAGGCGTACCCGCACACATTGAAGGCAATGGGCCGGCCGGAGGCACCGATCGGTCCATTGCGGTACAACGCGCACAGGGGTACAAGGCGTACCCGCACACATTGAAAGCAATGGGCCGGCCGGAGGCACCGATCGGTCCATTGCGGTACAACACGCACAGGGGTACAACGCGTACCCGCACACATTGAAGGCAATGGGCCGGCCGGAGGCACCGATCGGTCCATTGCGGTACAACGCGCACAGGGGTACAAGGCGTACCCGCACACATTGAAGGCAATGGGCCGGCCGGAGGCACCGATCGGTCCATTGCGGTACAACGCGCACAGGGGTACAACGCGTACCCGCACACATTGAAGGCAATGGGCCGGCCGGAGGCACCGATCGGTCCATTGCGGTACAACGCGCACAGGGGTACAACGCGTACCCGCACACATTGAAGGCAATGGGCCGGCCGGAGGCACCGATCGGTCCATTGCGGTACAACGCGCACAGGGGTACAACGCGTACCCGACACATTGAAGGCAATGGGCCGGCCGGAGGCACCGATCGGTCCATTGCGGTACAACGCATCACTGTACATGTGACTGGCATAGGTCAGCATGCCTGTCTCAGATGGACATATGCCAGCCACAGATAGCTCCCAGGGAGTGAGGGGCACACCTACATCACGACAGCCTGTCCAAACCTTATCATAAGGCATGTAAGGCTGCATTTCCTATTGTGTGTATGTTGGTGTACATGTTGTCCTGTGGGTGTCACCTGTGGGCAGCCACCCCCAGGCTGTGCACGTGTTCATGGGGACAGGATCCTGGGTGTTACGTGTACGTGACCACTGTGATGTGCAACTGTTCATATCTGTGCATGTGTCATGGTCACATTTCACAGTGGTGTTTGTGTATGTCATGTCACATACCCCGTGAGTCCCATGTGGGACGGTATGTTTGAGCCAGGGTGTCCCAGTGGCACAATAGTGATGGCCCTCCACAGTCTTTGTGCATGTAGTGTTTACAATGTCTCTGATTTCATGTGCACAATGGGAGACAGTCTCCACATCCACGTTGTGTGTGCATGGACTCTGATGTTGTGCGTGTGTGTCACAGACGTCCATGTCTGTCCTGCCATGGCAAGTGTGGCCACTACCTGTGGGGGTCATGTTTGTTTTGCTGTGGTGTACACATGATACTCCAGGTGATGCCAGTGTCCATGTGGCATTACAGGGTCCCTGGGAATGTACCTGTCGTTGAGCTGTGGTGCCTGGGGCACATCTGTCCTCACATGTCACTGTGGGGGGTGACTGTGACACGGCATCATGATATCCAATGGGCCAACCTGGGACAAATTGATGCCACCTGTAGGACCGTGTTGACAGATGTTGGCCATGTATGTACCATACATGTCCTTCCGGTACTGCACACTTCATGTAGTTGTGCCTCATGATGATGTATGTTGGGATCTTGAGTGTGTTCAATGCCGCATATGTGGGGTGACTGACGATCTTGCTTACTTCTCCTCTGCACTGCAGGGCTCCTGCTGTCCATCGGCCATTCCCAGACCTGGCAACGATGGTGGAACGGGACAGCATCCGACGGTACCGCTTCACCAGGCAGCTGATTGAGGATTTGGCAGTGCAGTTGTCCCCACATTTGCAGCCTGGCCGGCCGTATCCTACAGCGCTGACCCCCAAGGTGAAGGTGATGGCAGCCCTACACTTCTTTGCCACCGGTACCTTCCAACATACTGTGGCGTCTGCTGGTGGGATGTCACAGACCATGTTCAGCCGTGTGCTCCGCGATGTTTTGGCGGCAATGTTGCTCTTCCTGAACCGGTACATCTATTTCCCTAGACTGCGACGACTCACTGACGTGAAGAGTGACTTTTATGCCCTGGGGAGGATGCCGCATGTAATTGGCTCCATTGATGGGACACATGTGGCTTTGGTACCACCACAGGCCCAGGAGCAGGCCTACAGGAACCGCAAGCACTACCACTCGGTCAATGCACTGGTGGTGTGTCTTGCAGACATGACCATCACACACGTGTGTGCCCGTTTCCCTGGTTCAGCACACGATGCCTTTGTGATGAGGAGTAGTCGCATCCCCAGGATGATGGCACAGATGCAGAACCAGCGTGCCTGGCTTGTCGGTGTGTACTGACTTTGTGCCATTGTGTGTGATCTGATCTGTAGTATTCCGCCCACTTTTCCAAGTCAGCTGATGTGCACTTGTCTGTCCGTAGGTGACTCGGGATACCCCAACATGCCGTGGTTGCTGACACCCCTCAGGAACCCTGTGACACCTGCCCAGATGCGCTACAATGAGGCACATGGTCGGACCAGGAGAGTGATTGAGCGGACCTTTGGTCTCCTGAAGAGCCGCTTCCGCTGCCTGGACAAGACCGGAGGGTCCCTCCCATATGCCCCTGCGAAAGTGTGCAAGATTATCATCGTCTGCTGCATGCTCCACAACCTGGCAGTGCGGAAGGAGTTGCCTCTCATCCAGGATGACGATGACCAACATCCGCCACCTGTGGAGGATCCTGGCCTGGACCACGATGCCAGTGACGATGATGATGATGATGGTGATGGTGATGTCCGCACACAGCTCATCACCAACTTCTTTAGCTGAATGTGAGTATCCTGAGGTGTCATGTGAATGATGTGAGTTGGCATGATGTGTGGGTGGGGCTCTGGCGCTGTTGGAGTGTGTCCATGGGCTACTTGACTGGATGTGTGTTGCGATGTGTGGTTACAGGTGGGCTGTACTCCCCAACAGTGTTGACATGCTAACTTGGTTCTGGGTGGGTATCTTGTAACATGTATTGTGCATGAGTTTTGCTGTTCTGTCCTGTACTGCATTGCTTTTGACTGTGTGTCATTTCTGTCCTTCACAGGGTACTTTCAGATTCGTTTGGTCAACTGTGTCCACCGACGACGTGATTGCACATCCAGGCTGGTAGCTGTTGTGTCCCTACAGGTGATGTGCGCCACACCCATGGACTTCCTTCCGTCTACAGTTGTTGACTGTGTGCCCGCTACCAGGTGGGGTTACCTTGCATCTGTAGTGGTTACGGCATGTTGCTACTGTGTAATAAACCTGTGCTTCACTTAGTGATGTGCGTTGTCTGTGGTCACACATTTGACTGCCATTTGCTTACTGCACCTGTGGGCTACTTGACTACAACTGGGAATGGGTGTGGTGTCTGTGCATTGCACCGTCTTCCCTGGCAACATCAGTGTAGGCAATGAGTCAGATGGCCTAGGTGTGTATGTGTTGTGTAGCCCTGGTGGTGTGTCTCCCTCATATGTGTCACGTTGCCTTTACTCACATGCCTGTGTTGACCTTGCTGTTGCAGTTCGCATACACAGTGTAATTTTGCAGTTCATCATCCCCATAACAGCACCCATGTTGGAATCACGACAGAGGCAAGTATGGTGTATTAGTGTGTTTATTGTGATACATTTGTGTTAATAGTGCATAGGATGGGTTGTGCTGTACATGAATCTTGCAATCCCAAGTTCCTAGGTGAATTGAAAGTCCGGGTAGACAGGATCCCCAGTATCGGGGCCACAGTTGTCTGACACATTGGTCCAACTTGTACTCCCCATGCAATGTGTGGGAGTAGTGTTGCCGTCAACAGGGTGAACAGTCTGTGCACAAAGGCGAACATCCAGAACAGGTTCAGGCTTCCTGGGAGTTGCGCTTGGCCATCGGCCTCTCACTTTTCCCTCCTCGGACGACCCCTCTTCTTGGGGGGGGGCCCTCAAGTGCAGGCTGCTGCGGTGCAGGGGACTCTCCGCCAGAGTCCTCCTCCCTCCCTGTGGCAGTTGCAGTTTGTTCGGCACCAGATGTTGTTGGCACACAGGGAGGTGTGGACTGGTTGCTGTTCATCTGGCGGAGGCATTGTAAAATGTCCCTGTGCACCGCCGTCATCTCATGCAGTACATCCCACTTGGACTCCACACGGGACATGTGTGAGTCCACACGGGACATGTGTGACTCCACGTGGGACATGTGGGAGTCCAAGCGGGCATGATGGGCAGCCTGCTGCTGTTTGATGTCTCTGAGGAGCCCCACTACCTGGCTGAGCTCTCCGGTGCTGGACTGGTACGCATCAGCTATGCGTACCAGTTGTGGGTCGTCATGCACACCAGCAACGTCTGCAAGCAGCGACCTCTGTCTCCCACCCCTCCCACCACCCCTGCTGACATGTGCAGTGTGTGCAGTTGCACGCACAGATAACCCTGGTCCACCTTGGGGGTTGGTGGTGGTGGTGGTGTCCATGGCCCCAGGTTGGTCCAGGGTCACTGCGCTGGTGTTGCTCCTTATTCTGTCCATGTCGGCAGGGATGGTATTCGTGGTGACAGTCGTTGTAGGGGTGGGTGCAGGGAGTGCAGCTGGTGGTCCTGCTGGTGCTGCAGCTGGTGGTCCTGCTGGTGCTGCATGTTGACTTGCACCGGATGTGCCAGGTTGTTCATCGTCCGAGGAGGACAGAGGCTGTACGACGCCAGTGAGCTCGGCATCCTCTTGAGCCTGGGACTGGGACTCCTCAGCGTCTGCTGCTGTGTCCCCATCATCACCTGTTTTTGGGAGACACAAACAATGTATGTCATGTTTCTGCAGGCATCAGTGGTTGACACACATGACAGTTGTGACTGTGCCTCTGGGTGCGGGCCTGTACATTGCATTGTCCTAAGTCGTCACAGTCAGGGGTTGATATTGGTGTGGCACATTGTCCTGCATTATTTGGGCATTTCTATGTATTTTCTGGGGTGTGAACATGGTCTGCATTGCTTGTGTTTGGTTGACAGCCAGACCTCCTTCCCACCCAGCCAGCCAGTCAGTTATCCCACCATGGAACGTGCTTGCGTTGCAGGGAGTGGAAGTTGTCTCTCAGGATGTCAGTCAGTGGTGTCCTGCTGTTTGTTGGTGCACAGTTGGCAGCAGGGCCTTGTGCTCCCCACAGCAGTAGCCAGTGTCAGCCATCTTGTGAGTCCTTCTCCACTCCCTGTGATGTGAGCATGGTTCAGGGTGGTGTTGATGGGACAGTTGTGGGGGTGAGCTATGTCTGTGACTACGACTCCCATCATGCCATTGCCTCCACCCCACTTGCCAGCATTCCCATACTTACTTGCTTTTGTGTGGAGTTCAGTGGGTGTGGGTGTGAGGGCAATGGCAAGATGGCTGACAGTGGTGTCCTGCTGTTGGTTGGTGTGCAGTACCCAGCATGCCCTTGTGCTCCCCACGACACAGCAACAGTGTCAGACATCTTTGATGGGCCTTTCCACTCTCTGTGGGATGTGCATGCGTGAGTGTGAGCTTGCTGGGCCATGTGGTGGGGGATGTAGGGCTGTGAGTACGACTCCCATCATGCTATTGCCTCCACCCCCCTTCCCAGCATGCCCATGCTTCCTTCCTTTTGACTCTGCTTCCCTGTGGGGTGGGCTGGCTGTGCTGACAGGATGGCTGGGAGTGTTGTCCTGGCAGTTGTTTGGCTAAGAGTCCCAAGAGTGTCCCTGTGCTTCACACAACATAACCCTGGGTGGTGGTGCTTTGTGGGATCTTGTGTTAGGATGGAGGGCATTGCATTCTACCAGGTGGGTACTGTGGAGTTTGTGTTGGGGGGGTGTGAGGGGAGGTGCTGGTGACTATAGTCAGTGCTGCAAGTCCCCCTTCCCACCCAGCCAGCCAGATATCCCACCATGGAACGTGCTTGCATTGCAGGGAGTGTAAGTTGTCTCTCAGGATGTCAGTCAGTGGTGTCCTGCTGTTTGTTGGTGCACAGTTGGCAGCAGGGCCTTGTGCTCCCCACAGCAGTAGCCAGTGTCAGCCATCTTGTGAGTCCTTCTCCACTCCCTGTGATGTGAGCATGGTTCAGGGTGGTGTTGATGGGCCAGTTGTGAGGCTGAGCAATGTCTGTGACTACGACTCCCATCATGCTATTGCCTCCACCCCCCTTCCCAGCATGCCCATGCTTCCTTCCTTTTGACTCTGCTTCCCTGTGGGGTGGGCTGGCTGTGCTGACAGGATGGCTGGGAGTGTTGTCCTGGCAGTTGTTTGGCTAAGAGTCCCAAGAGTGTCCATGTGCTTCACACAACATAACCCTGGGTGGTGGTGCTTTGTGGGATCTTGTGTTAGGATGGAGGGCATTGCATTCTACCAGGTGGGTACTGTGGAGTTTGTGTTGGGGGGTGTGAGGGGAGGTGCTGGTGACTATAGTCAGTGCTGCAAGTCCCCCTTCCCACCCAGCCAGCCAGATATCCCACCATGGAACGTGCTTGCATTGCAGGGAGTGTAAGTTGTCTCTCAGGATGTCAGTCAGTGGTGTCCTGCTGTTTGTTGGTGCACAGTTGGCAGCAGGGCCTTGTGCTCCCCACAGCAGTAGCCAGTGTCAGCCATCTTGTGAGTCCTTCTCCACTCCCTGTGATGTGCGCATGGTTCATGGTGGTGTTGATGGGACAGTTTTGGGGCGGGCAATATGTGTGACTGCGACTCCCATGATGCTATTGGCTACACTGACTTGGCCAGCATACACAGAATTCCTTCCTTTGAGTGGTCTTCACTGTGTGTTGTTGTTGTTGTGGTGGCTACATGTGTGGATGTGTTTGTTAGTTCTATTTGTGCCACTGCCTAGCTGTAGTTGTGGTTGTGTTTGTACATGTGTTGGCACAGTTGGATGTGACTTTTTTGATGGCATGTGTTGTGTTTATCTGACTGACATACACATTTTGGGATGATTCTGTTCTAGTTGCTGTGTAATTGCTATGAGTGCATGGTTTGACTCTCCCCTTGACAGTGATGTGTGTGTTTTGTGGCAGTTTATTGTGTACATTTGTTGTGTACTCACCAGGCTCTGGGATGTCCTCTAGTCCATATACGCTCACTGGCGGAAGGATGGCCCGCACCTTCTCCTCCCAGGGCCTGAGGTATATTGGCTTGGCAGGAGGGCCACTGCCGGTGTGTTGGCTGTTGATGTAGTCTTTCTTCAGCATGTCCCGTACCCTCCTGCGCACGTCATACCACCTGTTCTGGATGTCCGTCTTTGTGCGCCGACATGGTGATTGGGCGTTCACCCTGTTGATGATCCTCTCCCACATCTTGGTTTTCTGCGACATGGGGGTCTGTTGGACCAGAGTGCCAAACAGCTGTGGCTCCACCCTGAGGATCTCGTCTACCATGACTTCCAATTCACTATCTAGGAACTTGGGATTCTTCTTGGGGGCATGGTGATGGGTGGTGATGGTGGGTGATGTGTGTGTTGGTGTGCAGGTGAGGGTGTGTGAGTGTGTGTTTTGCTGGGTGTATGTGAGGTAGGTATTTGTTGGTGTGCTGATGGTGTGTGGCTTGTGTGAGGGATGAGCTGTGGGTGTGTGGTTGCTTTCTCTTGGGTGCTGGCAGTGGAATGGCATTTGCAAAGGCTCATGGTAGTGATTTGTGTCCTTTATATAGGTGGAGTTGTGGGTGTGTCTTTGTTCTCTGTCCCCACCCCCAGTATTTATTGGCTTGGTAATTGCTTGTTTGGCCTTTTTTGGGTGATTTTTCCTTTGTGTTGTTTGTGTATGTTGGAAACGTTCTTGTGACCGAGTCGGACCCTGCATTGGTCTCGTACGGTGTTTTCCGTTTCGTTCACGCTGTGTTTGTGCAGTTTTCTATGCTGCGTACGCGTCGGTCGCGGTGTTTTGTCTTGCTTCGGCTCGGTTTTGTATGCGTGTCGGTCGTACGGCTTGTCCTCCGTCCGACTCGGTCGTGGTTTTCGCGCCTTGCATCGTACTTTGCGGTTTGGAGTTGGCGTGTACGTTTCGGTCGGATTTGTTCCGGGTGCGTGTCGGTCGGTTGGATTCGCGTGTTTTTCCGGCCGGATTGCTATTTTCCGTGCGGCTCGGTCGGTCGACTTGGTTTCGTTACGTGTCGGTCGGATTTTTCGCGCCTTGCATCGTACTTGGCGTGTCGGGCGCCACGGGTACGTGTCGGTCGGTATTTTTTCCGGATCCGAGTCGGTCGGTGCTTTTTCCGGCCCGAATCGGAATTGACCCCCTAGTATACTACTTTAACTTTTGTAGTACCTTAGTATATATCTTTAACAATCATAAACTCATACAAAATACTTACACTCACTGGATGGTGTCATCAGTGATGCCATTTGAGATGTCATCAGTGATGTCATTAGTGATGTCACTGACCATGTCATGAGTGATGTAATATGCAAGGTCATAAGCAGTGCATTGCAGGGGCATAAGTTATAGTTAGCTCAGGTAACTATAACTGCCGAATTTCACAGGTTTTGTATGAGTGAATTCTGAGCCTACCTATAACGTCCCTATAACCTTTGTTTTTTTCAGTGAATTTCTAAGGTTTTTTAAATTTTAATTGCTAAATATAACGACCCTGTAACCTTTGTTTTTTTAAGTGACTTTATAAGGTTTTTCAAAATCTATTTCCTAACTATAACGTCCCTGTAATCTTTGTTTTTTTAAGTGAATTTCTATGGGTTTTTTAACTAGTAGTCACTTTTGCAGAGTGGTGAACAAAGGAGCTTCTAACTAGCACTCAGGAATCCTGCTGTGTCGGACTGATTGGAGGTAACAGGAGGACTTCTGGGCCACCAAGAACCCTCAGTATCCAAGAGGACTTCATTCCCCATCCAGCAGTGTGCCAGGAGGCGCATTTGCAGAGTGGTGAAGAAAGGGGGCATGTCTTCCAAAGTCCTCTCAGCAATCGTGCTCCGTGGGACTTACTGGAAGTAACAGGAGGGCTTGTTGGCCTCAAAGGACCCTCAGCATCCAAGGGGACTTCGTTCCCCCACCAGCAGTGTGCCGAGAGGCACGTTTGCAGAGCAGTGGATAAAGGGGGAGTGGCCTCAGAACAACTCTCAGCAATCCCACTGTGTAGGACTTACTGGAGGTAACAGAAGGTCTTGTTGGCCCCCAAGGACCCTCAGCAGCCAAGGGGATTTCATCCCCCCACCAGCAGTGTGCCGAGAGGTGCGTTTTCAGAGTAGTGGAGGAAGAGGGCGTGGCCTCCGAACACCTTTCAGCAATTCCACTGTGTGGGACTTACTGGAGGTAACAGGAGGGGTTGTTTGCCCCCAACAACCCTCAGCAGCTAAGGAGACTTCATCCCTCCACCAGCAATTCACAAGGAGGTGCGATTGCAGAGTGGTGGAGAAATGGGGCGTGGCTCCGAGCAGCTCTCAGCAATCCCACTGTGTGGGACTTACTGGAGATAACAGGAGGTGTTGTTGGCCACCAAGGACCCTCAGCAGCCAAGGGGACTTCATCCCCCAACCAGCAGCACAACAGGAGGCACGATTACAGAGGGGTGCAGAAAGGGGGCATAGCCTCACGCATCGTGCCTGTAGCTTTTTCTTTTTTTTTATTATAAGGGAAGGGGGGCAGTGTGGCCTCCCTTCCCTGGGCTTATTTTGGCACCGAGAACTCCATCCCCCAGGGCCAGGTATTTTTAGAATGAGGGAGCGTGCAGCCCCCCTACCCATGCCGATTACGGCCCTGGGAACTTCATCCCCCGGGGCCCTGCTTTTTTTTAAATATATTTTTTTAATAAAGGAAGGGGGGCCGCGTGGCCCCCCTTTCCTGGGCCGATTTTGCCCCGTGGGCCTGCCCTTTATTTATTTATTTTTAAAACATGGGAGGGGGCCACGTGGTCCCCCTCCCATGCCGATTTTGATTCCGGGGACTCCATCCCCCGCGGCTTTGCCACAACACTTGGTGCCC
Source organism: Calotriton arnoldi (assembly GCA_963921515.1). NCBI lineage: Eukaryota > Metazoa > Chordata > Amphibia > Caudata > Salamandridae > Calotriton > Calotriton arnoldi. Next base: position 322,681 of record CAWUFW010000493.1, on the reverse strand, counting down.
TGATCCCACCCAGGTCACCCTGTTTCTCAAGTTGGGAACCGCAGGGTGAGCTTGAAGGCCCGCGGTTCCTGTCGACTCCCAGCATCCTGCGGGAGCCGGCATTGCTCTTGGACAGAGGGAGCTGCTGAACATTCAGCTCCCTCTGTCCAATAGCAATTCTGCCCGCTTCTAGTAAGCAAGAGCATTTCTAATGCTCTTGCTTGTAAAAAGCGGAGCAGAGTTTGCTATGGCTTGACGGGAGCGGTAAAGCTCCCGCCAAGCCATAGCAAACAGCTACCTCCTGAGGGTGGGCACCTCACGAAGTAGCAGGAGCTGGCCCTGGGGGGTGGTGGTCTGCAGGGCCATGCATGGCTCCAGTAGGGGGGGCCGTATGACCCCCTCCATTGTTTGATTGAGCCCTGGGGAGGTGGAGGTCCCCGGGGCTGTGGGGGGCCATGTGCCCCCGCTTTAATTATAATCATTTGCCCCGGGGAGGTGGCGGTCCCCTGCATTAGTATTTCATTTAGCCCAGGGGAGGTACGGTACTTGGGGTTGCGGGAGCTGCGTTACCCCCCGCATTTGTCATATTTAGCCCCAGGGAGGTGGCGGTCCACAGGGCTGTGGGGGAGCTGTGCGGTCCCCCAGCATCAATATAACATTTGCGCTGGGGAGGTGGCAGTTCCCAGGGCTTGAAAGCTCCTAGGAGAGGGCCCTGTGCGCCAATTATTTTTGGCGGGAGGCGCAGATTTAGCACGACTACCACCCAAAACATTTTGAATGCTTTTTTGGCCTTGTGGGATCCCTGTGGGGCCGTTCCCAAGAGGCCTAGGGGGTCAGGGTGTTTCTACCCAGCCCCCTTTTTTTGTGTGTTTTTTCATGCGACTTGGTTCAACCGAGGCACAAGTTGGCTGCCAACACTTCCTGGTTTGAAGTGTTGGCAGGCAATCAGATCTCAGCACGAGATTGGAAGGGGTCATGGATCCTTCATGTCCCTATATATACAACTGGAAATTTCTTTAAATAATTCAGCAACTACTGAATGGATTTACACCATTTAACAACAAGGTCGCTTTCTGGTACAACAACTACCTTTCTGCCAAATTTGGTGTAATTCCGTTCAGCAGTTCGGGCTTTAGCTTTGTTTAGATTTTCCTATGGAAATTAACATGGGGAAAACGTGTTTTGGGACCTCCCTTTTTCTTGGCCCCCGCTTGACGGATCACCCCAAAAATTCCACTATATGCCACTCCACTGTATGCCATTTCAGTGTATAACACTTGCCTGTATGCTATTACAATGTAGGCCACTATACTGTACCCACTCCACTGTATGTCACTCCACTATCTGCCACTCCACTGTACGACAATCCACAGTATTCTACGGGGGGCCCAATTTATTACTATGAGGAGGTGGCACGTGGCCCCGCTCCCTGAGCCATATTCAGCCCTGCGACCCCACCCCTTGGCCTGATTTAATAAATATGGGAAGGAGGGTGCGTGCACCTCCCTCCCTGAGCCAAATTAGGCAGCGGGGACCCCATCCCCGGGGTCCAATGTATTTTTAAGGGGAGGGGGCTGGATGGCCCCCTGTCTGAGTTTTTAAAGGCCCTGGGGACGCTATCCCCCAGGGCTCTCACTTTTTGAAAAAGGGAGGGCGGGCTGCGCAGTCCCCCTCCCTGAGCCTTTAATGGCACCTGGGACCCCATCCCCGGGGCCGGCTCACTTGCTGTGTCCTAGGGAGCCCACCCGTGGGACACAGCTGGTTTCCATGCACCCACACGGGTGCAGGCAGGGAAACATGTGTTTGCTCCCACCTGGCGGGAGCATTTTTAAAACTTCTGCCAAACGGGAGCACATACAAAGTCTGCTCCCAGCAGACGTGAGCATTAAAAATGCTTCCACAAGGTGGGAGCTGACTTGTGATCAGTTTCCCTGCCCGTACTGAGGGAAACAGATCAACAGATTGCTCCCGCCTAAATAGCATAAATAGCTTCTCCCTGTGGGCGGGAGCAATGCCAGCTCACGCAGCATATGGAGAGCCCGCTGGGCTTGCGGGGCTCCCCCTACAGCCCCCAACATATATATGGTGGGTGCCCTAGGTGGACCCCGAATCACCCGTCTATTTGAAATAGAGGCAACAGGGGATGGGGTTTCCGGGGCAAAATAGACTCAGGGAGGGAGACCCTCCCCTTTAAATTAGATACAACCCTGGGGGATAAAAACTGTGGACTCTTCTTGGATAAATATACAGGCCAGGATCTATTCTGGCCCTGATGCTCATTTCACAGAAATTAAACCTCAAAGGGAAGCACTTACAAATATAGACATAGCAGGTGCCCTAGTTGAAGCTCCACTTCTGTAAAGGACAAACCATCCTAACTAACTTCAAGGCAAAACAAGTGTGTTTTCTCAACAATTCCATGTTAAAAAACGGTCTGAATTCCTTGATGGAGGTGAATGAATCGTTGATTTATTGGAGTGCAATCTCTTCTGTAGTGACTGTCCAAGACGAGTGTGTTCTTTCTTGCCATCTCTTCATCTGTGGGCAGAGTCCATTGTTCTCCCTTTAAATTCTGAGTATACAAATGCGCGAAATCACCTACATTCACCCCGCCTCATGTCCATTAATGCTAGATTGGTCGCAAAAGTTTTTGCTCTAATAATTTTGTGGTTCTAAAAAGTTTTCAAAACACTGGATTAAAGTGTATAATTATACTTTGACTTTTCCTATGTGTGAGTTACTTACAGTCTGACCAGTGACAATATCATTTTCGGCCTAGTCACTGGGGGAATATGCCATTTCTAATACCACACACTTCTAAATATTATGCATCCTACCATGTGGGCTTCAATTTGTGCTTTGGAGTGACTTATTTAGTATTTAAAATCACGTTTTCCCACCTGTCAAAAGGGTGTTTTTGACAGCTCTGTGCAGCAGGAATCAAACTGCTGCTGTCAGGCTACTCAGGCTAGGGCTTGAAACCATGTTTTCACCCCCACTGTAGTGGAAGTCACTATATGTGCTGCAGTCCTTAGGTCACATTTAACTTTGCATGCCAGGGGTGTAATTCTGCACCTTATACTATAGCCTATTTTGAAAGTTAAATGCGCCATTCAGGCTTAAAGGGGGAGTACAGGCACTTAACTGCTGTTTAGTAGGGTTAAAGTGCACAGAGTTTTAATGCCAGGAAAACAAATGGGGCAAACAATGGGGGAATACATGTGAAAACATGGGTATTTGTTATACAAGCCTATTGGCGTAGATATGCATTACACCTCTCCTACTTTTTTTATGGGGAGACCTCCACATATGTAAGTTTAATACTTAGTAGTAAATGTGGAAGGGTCCAGGGGAGTGGTGGGAAAATGGGGAATATCTGCTACAAAATTAGATGGATTTAGGGAGCAATAAGGAGGGGTTTAAAGAGGGGTAAGGATCAGTTTAAGGTGGGACATGTAGACTCAAACAGCCACCCGCAAAAGAGTAAATCCATTGCTATTCTCAAAATATACTTCTAAAGTAACTACAGCCTAAAATGTCACAAAATATTTGTAAATATACTCCAGCCCGCCTTGAATAAGTCTTGCACCACACATGGTCATTTACAGGTACTGCAGCACCGTCCCATAGCTAATAATGGAGGCAAGGACTTAAAATAGAACCCATTAGGAAATAATGTTAACATACATTAATTTATTTCAACATTTTAAATATAAATATATTAATTTAATTTAATGTTTCAAATGATATATAAATAAACATTAATTAATTATTCCATATTTAATAACATTTTGAATTAAAAATTAATGCAACTAATTTATTTAAATATAATTAAATTCAGGTAATTCTGTACATAGCCTTTAGCAATTTTTCATACAACATAAATACCTATAAAGATTTTACTTTAGATGGGCAATTGTTTTCTAATAAATCTTTAAAAACAAATGTTATTTTAATCTGATATATTTAAATTAATTCAAAATGTTATTCAAAATGTAAGTTAATGCTGTAACAATTGTTTAAAGTTTTAAAAAGTTTTTAATATTTCCCTATACTTTATGAAAGGGAAATTTCTGCCCCTGTAGCGGGGACATCCGCCTCCATGTTGAAAGTTATTAGTAGTAACTTTACACTCATATATTTGTCTCCACCCCCTGTTTCAGCAGGCGGGACACAAGTAAGTCTACCCTTTGCCTTAAATTTATGCTGAAAAATGGTGAATAGCCAAAAGTAGTAAATGTACTACAAAATGTAAAAGTAAATTTATGTCTATACTTACTCACAGGTAAACTCATCTTTTTCTGAAACCTTACTGCCTCAATGACTGTGCCTCACTAATTTCTCCAGACTTTGCCCACGGACGAATTCTCAATTGTGATCAAGCTACATGTTTTCCTCGTCTGTCAAGACCTTCTGTTATTACTTTCAGTCTCTTATTTCAGTCTGTGTTTGGCAATTCCTACTTTTGAAATTATTTAGATTTCTCTTATCTCAATGATCTGGGTGTTTTCATCTTCCAATAATGTACGGATCTGGCCCGCATTCTCTGATACATTTGGTTTGTAAAATATTTAGAATCTGATTTGAATTTACAGATTTTAACTTCTCCTTTATGTTATCTAACCGATTACTCTTGAATCTGGAAATGAAATCTCAATAAGAAATGAGAACTAACATCGTTGTTTAAACATCAAAGAATTTACTAAAGTTATAATATCCATCTTTCTCTATAGAACAAGCAGGTCTACCACTCAAAACCACATTATACTAATAGTGAATAATACTCTATTATTCACTATTAGTGTAATAAAGATTGGAGCACACTTAGGACCTATGGTGGCAGCTGTGGTAAGTAAAAAACTGGTGTATTATGTAGCAAACGTGCTTACAGATGATAGTGTGTTTAAGTGAAAGAGAGCGTGCGTATGTGAGAGAATGTTACTGTATGTGTAAGCATGTATGTGAGAGTGAAAGTGAGTGACACTCAAGTGACAGGTAGTGAGTAATATTGTGTGAGATTGAGGCCCAGAATTACTATTGTTTGACCCAAGGCAACACTGCACCAAAACTGCTGCTCTGTCTTGCGTCGAAAAGGGGGAGAAAAAAAATGTGCCATCTCAAATAAGATTTGTCACATTTTTTCTTCCATCCTGCTCTGGCACACTTTTGGCAGCCATACACCAGCTCACATCCCTTTGTGCCAGAGTACAAAGTGTGTGTGTTTTCTGAAGCATGAGTTGTGTACTGGAAGGGATACCTTCCAGTAAAAAAACTATGTTTTAGGCTTTACTCACTTCATGTGTGTGCTGTACAATGCAGCACACATGCAAAGTTGGAAGAAGAAGAAATGAAAAAAAAATCTCCTTGTTCTGCCTTTTGATTTTGGTGCAAATTCCTGTCTACCAATGTTTGTAGATGGGGATTTGTGTCAAACCCATAGGTGGTTGCATGGGAACGCCCATGCACCATCCGTAGAACGCCCCTTGATACAAAATAATGCAAGGCATCGCATAACGCAACTTTGCGTTACTTCGTGATACTATCCAACACAAATCCTTAATTGTTGAGATGGAAAGGTCGTGTGACATGCCTTCTTGGAAAATATCAGGTCTTGGTTCATATGATGTCACTTCCTTTAATGTCATTAAGGTCGACAGGTATGTGATGTCACTTCAACTAGCATTTTGGTGAATGGACGCCCATGGAGGGTGGTATAGTTCAGTTCCTTTTACCAATTAGTTCAGTGTTTCTTAAGTAGATGACATTTTTCGTTATTTATTCTTTCATAAGTCATGCAGGCTGAGCGATGGTTAGCTGAGGATAGTTAGATAACAGCCCAAGTTGATAAAATGCAGATACCAGCACAAGTTGATAAAATGCAGATACCAGCCCGAGTTGATAAAATAGTTGATAAAATGCATTTTGCAACAATTCTCTTATCTCTGTCTTATTGGGCAGACATTGTTCGAGGCGATTGTAATTTGCACTTTCATCTCAAGAGGAAAATGTTCTTGTGTAATGTAATAAACGTAGTGAAAATCTGATTAGGTAGGTTTCATTAGCTCACTTGTAATGCAACGCCTCACACAGGCTTATGTTCTAGCCCGGTGGTTCCCAAACTGTGCGCCGCGGCACCCTGGTGCGCCGTTAGAAGGAGCCAGGGGCGCCACGCACAGCTTGGGACTGTTGTGTGGGACCCATTTGGGACTGTTGTGGGGGAGTTAAGAAAGCCCCCCTGTCAGCGTCTACTCTGGAACATGGTTTGGCCCGGCCCCAGCACGTAACGTGCTTCAAAAAGCCTCCACTTTGGCAGGGTCAGGCACAATCAGGAGCGATGTCGAGCGTTATTGCTGCCCATGTTCTGCAGCGACTCGAGGCCATCGTCATTACAAGAAGGTCAAGGGAGCCGCAGGTCAAAAAAGTTTGGGAACCACTGTTCTAGCTGATTATATAGAATCTCAGCTTAGCGTTTATCAATCACATCCTCAAAGCTGCTAGGTCCAGGCCCACGGCCTAACTCTGGGAGTTACCGGGTAATTGCATACGGTGCACAGAGTACGATTTCTTCAGACCACGGTACAAGGTGCCCTTCTGCGCGCATGCGCAGACCGTACTTGTCCTACAGTGGCATCGCTTTATGTCAGCTCTGTGAATGAGGGCAGAAGTGTCCGCTTAGGAGTATCAGGAGTTTGCGTCACAGTGGGCCTTTACAGACCATGAGCATTCTGAAAACAGTCCGCGATTGTTACTCTATTAATGTGTGCTGTGGCGTTCAATACATCAATGGGTAAATTGGAAAGGAAATGTGAATTCATCATAAAAGAGTGTCGAATATATATCGCAATGGCTGAATAAAAAAGGTGTGCACGGTATCCGCCATGAGAAATAGGGTAGAATGGAAGCCGATGTCTGAAACTTCAGCTGTGGGGAAGGTTGTTATGTATTAAACGACGCGTCACTTACTATTTTTAATGGTAGGCTTCATAAGCGGGCTTCAACTGAATTATTGACGAGAACAATCAGCATTTCTATGTTCCGTGTAACTGCGCCCAGACATTCCGGCAGCAGTGCCAGCCTGCCAGCTCCCATTCGACGTTCCCACGTTCCCATGCCATTTCTGTTTATTCATCTATGCATTTCGTACTCTTAATCTTGAAATAAACGGCCCATATTCCACTTTGGAGTCAGACGAATTCCTGACGCATGAGAAAAAAAAAAATATTTCCGCCTTCCTTCAGACTGTCATTTTAATTAAACACGCACTCCAGAATTAACATAGGCTGTTACCAGTGTTTATTTGACATCCGTTCTCTTTACAACAGCAAAAATAAATCACTATTTTACCGCCGAAGCTTCCTATATTGCCGCCCCATAAACTCAAGAGGCAGATGTTGTAATTGACAAAAGCTGCAGTTTTGCTTCTGGACTGAAACAATTCTGCAAAGTCTGCAAATGCGCTGCTATGACGAATGGTCCAATCACCCTCTTCATCATAGCAGTCCCCAAGAATACACGCAAGCAGGTGATGATGTAAACCCTGTACTCTAATGAATCCTTCCAAAAGTATTTCAGATCAATATCCCCAGACACATACATATGTTGGTATGTTCGATGTATATGGAAAAAGCATGAAACCGGATGTGTGCCACAATATCCTATACAGAGGTATCATCTGACATAAAAATAGTGTCATGAATATAATTTAAAAAAATACAAAAATATTGCACCATTGGGTTTAGATTTTCTAATATTAACTGCAATGGGGCGACATTTGTTACAAGATATATGAGACCCAATATTTATATCAGAGGTTATTCTAACGAAGAATTTCTGCGTCACACTGAATAGCTTCGAGCTTTCTCTGTGAGAAATATGAAAATCGGTGACAAAAAAAAGAAAATAAAGGGTGGTAAAAGTTTTGTGTGGGTTGAAATGACGTGGTGGTGAGACAAGATGAGAAACAGTGAGGGAGTTAGATGCAGAGACAGAGATCAGAAGGTGAAGCATTTTAGAAGTTAATGTCGGTTCACCAGGTTTGAAAGTGCCAATAAAAGCTTCCTTTTGACTGCTGTGTTAATATTGGATGCAGCAAATCTACACTGTTGAAGTGTTAGCCAACCGTATTGGGCGCATTTTGCACAAGAATTGTACTTTTGCGGTTTTCATTGTGGAATTTGTCTGCAATAACTGCATGTGACCGTTTTTGGACATAGAATTACGCCTAGTGCACTGTTATGCTCTGACAATTTCCTCCATTTAGCACCTGAGGCCCTATCATGATGAGCTTTTCTGGCGTGCAGAGCCAAGAGCCAGCTTTATGTGCCTGCAGGACATAAAGTGAATTCATTAATATGATATTTCTCTGAGTTAGGGCTTTATTTTCAGAAACAGAAAGAGGCAAACCTTGCTCGCGGTTTCCGAAACTGCAATACAAAAGACTGGAAATAAACAAAACTTATGCTAATCCTGTAATGGCCGCAAAGTAAAATCCAGGTGCAAGAAATGTTTGTGAATGTGCCTCGAAATGAGCCCTATTAGAAAGAAAATGCACAGGTGGAGCAGGGAACTGCCCTAGCCACAGAACTCCCTACCAGAGCAATTGCTGCAGAACAATGGAGGGAGTTGGAGCAACAATGTTGAATTGCATAGTAATGGATAAACATTTATGAGAATATAGGGCATGTATTAATACACTATGTAGTTATAAATAAGCAACTAATATAGGTATTTATGCCTGGAAAGAAAGCTGAAGTGGAAGTAATGAGTAATGTTGAAATTAAAATCCAAGATGTCTAAAAGTAATCCATTGCAGTAGTGACTAGGAGAAAGTTCCAAGATTGAGCGGATATTTGTAATGTTCTTGAATCACTGAATCAGGGCATGCTATATCAGTGCAAATCATGGTAGACAATGCCTCATAGTAGAACTCACTGAGTAGCAACATACCAGTTGGATAATATCGAGTTAACATGCTTGATTCTAGGAAAATGTTTGAGGAGCGCAAGAACAAGCATTGGTAAAGAAAAAGGGATTCTCTGGTCTCGGTCTGCTTGTGTTCCCCTTAGGAGAGGCCTCGCCTGGAAGTTCGGGATGGACTGTTCCAATGAGAAGTAGGCTCAGTACTGATTTGGATAAGGCTGGGCTATGTGTAGAGTGGCACAGTAGAAAAAAATAATGGTTTGGAATGTTAGAAAAAGAGATTGTCAGTGGTTTAGACTGCTGGCAAGCATTCCTTCCATCACCTTTTGTGTGTTTCTAACTGTGCCAGTGCCAGTATAGGCTTTGCCAATTCTTGCATAGTGCAAACATTGGCAAAGTCACTACTTTTGGTTAGCCATCTTAGAATTCAATGTTTCTACAGTTTATTATAGTGACACAATACCATGATGGCCGCAATGTTGCACCTCCACACACTGTGGTGGCCGTCTTTGAACATTCTAACTATAATAATCTATAGAAACAAGATCTGGCAAAGACAATGGCTCTCGCCTTGGCAAGCTGGTTTAATGGTTATTTTTGATTTGCAAGTCTCTGTCACAATATAAAAAATTATTCTGCTACCTAACTGTGGTGTTTATAAGTGTTCAATCAAAATTATCTGTAGCATATAATTTTAATAGAACAACGTGGTTGCTTCCTAGCAGTCAGGTGTTCAATGAACATTACAGAGAAATATGATTCTTATTGGAGCAAGAAAAAGGAACTAATAGCTTTGAATTATGGTAACCTGAAGACATAGTTCAAATAGGCAAGGATGGCCCAAAAAAATACAAAAAGATAAATATTTGTAATGTGAAATGTTGGCCCTCTAGCTCTGAAGTGCAGTTCTTTTTAGGTAGATGTGGTCATGTGAGCAGGCAAATTGGCACCACTCCCGCACTGTATGCTGTGGATGGCAGAAGCAACATGTGAATGGTAGTTGATTAGATGATGAAGAGGACTGACCCAAAGCCCCTCTATGGATGTGTGTGTGTGTGTATATATATATATATGGACTTTTTATTGATTACATGAGACTGGCAATGCACAACTAAAGCTATCTCTAGGCCAGAGCTAATAATAGAAATCCAAGATTGCTGCCATGTTGCATAACATTGAGTCTAGACACTACCCTTTGGAATGGTGTAACTATAATAAACAATACAAAATAGAATTCCAAGTTAGTTGTCTGAAAGTATTGGCTTTGCCATGCTTGCACTGCAATTGTACAGGCATTGGAAAAGACAATTCCGTCAGTGGTGAGTTGCAGCTGCGGCTGACATCGCTGGCTGGTGGGCAGCCATATTTGCTGTGTTCAGGCTCCAGCAAGAAATTTGGACACAGAGTAAAGTGTGAGGTGTAGGAGGGCAGTAGTAGTCACATGAAGAGCAGGGTGCATAGGATAGAGGAAGAGCAAGAACCAGGGGAGCATTATAGGAGAGAGCGCTGGGAGGGGTAAGGCAAACGGCAAGAATAGTGAATGGGGAGCAGGAAAACAGATAGGACCATTCACCCCCATTGAGTACTTAAAGTGACAAGCCACCGAAACAGACTTAAGGAAAAATAGTTCCCTGAAATTAGCAGTGGAAGGATACAACTCATCCAATAAAAAACCATAATGAACCAGATATATACTCCTCGAGGGGTGGGGCAAACTTAAGGATAGGAAGACAGGCCAATCAATGAGACAGAAAGTTGAGATAGACAAGAAAGCCACAAAATAATGAGACTGGGGCCAACCCAAAGCCCACTTTGAGAATATATTAAAGTATTGGATGTAATGCTCTCTAGGACAGACAACTGAAGTTGCCCGTAGAAAAACCATAAACATAATGCACAGGTTATACTTGATTTGGAAACAAATCACTAAAATGCAAATGTAGAAATCGACTATCTACATTTAGCATTTCTCTTGATGAAATCCATTACAAAATATATGTTTACAGTTCACTTATTTAAGAAAGTCCATCTGTTGTGTGGTTTTTAAATTGTTGCCTCTTCTGCTCTGGGCTGCCTGTTCAACGGTCTCAGCTCTAAGTGCTGTACAAAAACAGGATGCTTTTGTCCTCTCAGACAGCCTCTACTGTGCCTGTCCCAACTATGTCAGGGCCTTTGGCTCACCCTGAGACCTGTCCAAAAGTTAGTAAGTCATTCCCTGTAATTCAGTAGTATTACAATAGGACAGCCTGTCCTACTTTCAAGGGCTCAGTTATGAAAACTGTTGTGAAGAATAGATACATCTCCCACGTTTCTCCCCATTTAGGCTGAGTGTATAAAACACTGAATATGTAACTACCTATTTTATTTTTGTGACGTCATGAGGCAGAGGATATTGTGCATGTATCCAATGGTAGTGGCCTGAAGAGATGACTTATCACACCATGTTAACACCTCTGCCTGGAACGCCTAATTTTGTGAATTCGAGAACACACAGTGGGCAGGTGTTTTGGCCAGAGGGTATTGGGTGGGCATCAGTTAGTAAATAGAGCTAAACCCTTATAAAGTGGATTGCAATGAACTGGCCTGCAGTGAGAGCAGTTTGGAGGTGAGGAAGAGACTCATTTGCTATACAGAGATCTGCATTCAGCTTAGTCATCTTGAATTTTGCCACAGAAAGAGCTCTGGGAGAATGTTGATGCTGCTCGGGAACAGTATATGAACTGGTTTGGTATCACACACCAATTGTATCTCAGTTCTCATTTTAACAATATGCAATTATCTCACCGGGACTCCTGAACTTGCTTGGTACCACAGAAGAAGCCATCTAGTCTGATGCAAAAAAGACTTTCTACTATCTGCCAAAGGGAGGGACATTAGAAGAGTTTGTTCCTACCCTTGACTTGAATCTCTGGGTCATGAACAGGGCTAGCCACAGAGATTTCCGAATCTGTTTCTGCTTGGAACCCTGTAACGGGAAGGTAGCTAAATTCACAAAGCTGCTCGCAGGGAAGCTGCAAATTCCTGGCCACAAGATAAGTGTGAACCAAGAGGAATGAGTGCAGAAAACCCAGTCCTAAAGACCTTTGATTTTGGATCAGAAGGGTCTTTAAAATCAGAGGAGTCCTACTGCCTTGGAAGAATTCTTTGCTCATATCTAAAATGCTGAGAAGGATAGAGCAGACACTAAAGCACAATCGATTGGGGGAGCAGAGCGTATCATATTGAGGTAACTGGCTTCCACTGGTGGTCTGGCCTGTGTGAAGCATTCCTATGGTTGGCGGATTCCGCTTCAAAGCAATATATCAGTGCACTGATGATCCATGGTGAATGTTTAAAAAAAGAGGCTGTTCTTTGTTCAATGTTGTTTTCCTATAGCCTTTGATCTCTTGAGCTAATTATTAACTATTGAAGTATCTTAGTAAAGTCACAGAGTTGTAACTAAACTGGACTTGTTGTAGTGTTGTGAATAGCACCACATGCATTTACACCTTGGACTGCCTCAGTGCTCTGGTCTATCTACAGGAAACCAGCTACAAAAAGTGAGCCAAAGAAACCTTACAGAGTTCTGTTTATGTTTGTGGTCTAGGCTATTAGATATAGTCCAACCGTCCACTTCTTATAGTTATATATTTGCATCAAGATGTCTTATGCAGTTAACTTGTAAAATACCAAAAGTGCATTTTGTATTGCTGCAGGTATTTATTTGTGTGTACTTCTAAAGCACAGACCAAACAATAGTGCAACACACTGCTGTACCAGATGTTCAAGGGATACGACAATAATAGGACAGAAGTTGGGTAACCACATCGCCAGGTAATTGTGGGCACTGTCTCCAGTCCTGACCCTCTAACCTACAAACCATTGATTTCATATGTGTTAATTCAATTAGTTCAATAAGAGTGGAACAACAACACAGCACCCAGAATACATTCTACCACACACAATTTCAGAACTGGAAACATTGTCCTAAATGATGCAGAGGCAGGTGGTCACCTAGATAGAAAAACACCTTCTTTCAGTCAATTCGGGAGATGCCATAGAAGTTGAAGATGTGTGGCATTAGCAGGATGTCAACATGGTAGCTTAGATTCTCGGTTCATAGTAGGAGAATGGCTCGTCGACTCCATATGTCTTTTCTTAAGCTCAACACTGTCAGGTTTGTTAGCACTAAGTAGGCCTCGAAGGAGCATGATTATATCTGCTAGGTGGGATGAAGTGTTGGAAGCTAAAGCTTTGTAAATGTTGCAGCAATCCAGGCACATTATATGGGATGGGTGCCACAGTCAGCATAAACAAATGGACGGTCATAAATGAAGTAGAAGTCAGGCTCCTACAGGTAAAGGGTGGTGGTATTAGGGGGATGCCACAGGTAGAGAGTAGGAGGAATTACAGGGAAGAGAGGTGCTCGGGGCACAACAAGGATGGGAAAGAGGTGCTACATTTGCCACAGGGAGCGGGTTTTTTAGTGAGAGGAGGTTAATGTTTAAGGCTGCACACGCTTCAAGCCTGTGATACTCCATTGCCTGCTGTCTACGAGTTTCCTACCTCCATCTACAAGCTCTCAGGTGTATATCAGTTGGTTAAGGTTCAACCCTTGCAGTGGCTGCTCCCGCCGCCCAGCACAATCAGCACTACCAGTGGTGGCTTAGTCAAAGGGGAGTGGGAAAGGTGGCAAGCTGCAAAAGCCTCTTCAACACTCTGGCTCACAGAGTGCAGTTCAATGCCACTTACAGAGAGGATGGACCAGAACGGAGCCAATGTGAATAAATAAAAATAAAAGGAGGGCAGCACAAATTGAAAGACATGTACGTTATCTGAGTTCCAATTAATTGAATTCTATAATGTGAGGAGTTGGCTTCCTTCTTCTTGGAAAAAACGAATAATATTGAAAGTGAACTACAATCAGCGATGGTACTACTTCCGGCTGCCTCGCACATCTTTCCACCCCACAACCCCCCCCCCAGTCCATTGAATGCAATGATCCCCCAAGGCAGGTCCCCAAAAACAACGCCTCCTGGCACACTTTCTCATCAATGAATGAAAGTGACATCTACAACATTCTTTCATCCTTAAACCCATCTAGTCACTTTATCTACCCTCTACCTCCGACGATCTTCAAAGAGATCAAAGCCGCTATTCTCCCCTTATGGTCTAAGATTGTAAATGCCTTGCTACCTCAAGGCACTATCCCTGACTGCCTAAATATAGGACAGGTAACCCCCATTGCAAAAAAACCTAATGCAGATTGCTCAGATCTCAACAACTACAGTCCTATCTTCAACATTTCCACTCTTGCGAAGCTTCTGGAAAAATGTGTCCAGATCCAACTCTGCAACCACATTGATAATTTTCAACTCCTTGACCAACACCAATCAGGCTTCCGTCAAGGTCACAGCACTGAATCAACACTTGTGCATGTTGTGGATGACATATTAAAAATGCTGGACTTAAATGAATCATGCCTTCTCATACTACTAGACTTATCTTCTGCCTATGACACTGTTAAACACGACAGTCTACTGAACCTACTTAAATGGAGGATGGGCTTATCAGGGGTCGTACTGCAATGGTTTACTTCATTCCTTCACAACAGATCCCAAAGAGTCAAGATGAATCAATCCCTTTTAAGCCCTCCCGGTCACTCTTGGTGTTCCGCAGGGATCCGCCCACTCACCCATTCTCTTCAATCTATTCTTGGAACCTCTAGCAGACTCCTTGAAATCTGCTAACATTCATTATTACATGTATGCAGATGACACTCAATTGTATCTCAAAATCTCCTTCCCAGAAGACATCATATTCCTCAACTCTACTTTATAAAACACTCAACTTTGGCTCACTGATAACCATCTTAAGCTCAACGCTGCCAAAACGGAATTCCTACTCATTACTCCTCCGAATAACATTCCCTAGATCGCCCTGTGGATGAACGATCTTACAGCCCTCAACTGTTATCCCTCTCCTTATAGATTCTGCTAGATCCTTGGGAAATTACATTAGACAAACACCTGAACATGCAGGATTATATCAGTACGGTCACCAAAGGAGCGAATTGCCAGATGAGCATTCTATGGAAACTTTATAGATCTTCTAGGCTGAGAATAGGCACACAGGAATTGTGCAAAGAGGTTATTACATTTCTTTAGTATTTGGTTTGAGAACTGCCCTAAAAAAGTATAAAAGTTTTGGGAAAACAATCATTTTTAAAACATTACATCTACCAACTAGAGTAAGGTGCAAATTATTCAGCCTGTGCAATGACCTCTTCGTCTCAATAGCTAGAGAAACTAGATTTTATTCCACAATCAAGTCAGTATTAGACAAAATGTTCACCCCGAGATATCTAGCCTTATTTACAACACTAAGGTTAGCCGATTCAATTTTTTTGTTAAAAATAATCTGTGTTTTTCCTTTATTTAAAGCAGAACCCTAGAGCTCCCCAAAACCTTGAGCCTCAAATTCAATCGCCTCAATTGACCTTGCCGGATTAGGAGTTACAAGCGCTATGTCATTGGCATAAGCCATAATATTTAGTGTCGTATCCGTGCCTATGGATTGGGTGGATACACTGGTTCATTTCTATCTTCTTGATAAACGGGTCGATATACATTGTGAAAAGCAACAGAGAGCAAGGACACCCTTGACGAGTCCCCCGTGATATTAAAAATTGCTCCGTCAGCAGCCCATTTATCAAGACACTAGTCATAGGTTTAATGTATAGTGCCTTTATAGCCTGACTATATCCAGGCCCAATCCCCATTTTCTGGATGATGGACCACAGGAAAAGCCAGAAGACCCGATCAAAAGCCTTATCAGCATCTAGCAAAATCAAACAGCGTGATGGACCTCCTTATATGATCAGTAGTACCTCTTTTAGGAATGAACCCGTGTTGCCATTTAGATACCAGTCCGTCGATTACGTGCGATATGTGAGAGGCTAGTATTTTAGAATAGATTTTGGAGTTCCCATTAATTAAAGTGATTGGGTGATACGAGCCCAGTTCCTGGAGGGGTTTTTCCTTTTTAGGGAAGATGATAATTTTTGCAGAAGACTAAGACAGTGGAAGAGCAGTGCCATTAAAAATTTGCTCAAACATAGTTTTTAAGATCTCTTTAATTTGATCGATAAAAAGTTTATAAAATTCAACCGGGATGATGTCTAAACCAGCGGCTTTCCCATCTGGCAGACTAGTCAGTGCAGTGACAATCTCCTCCCAAGATGGGGGGCCTTCCAAAAGTTCACAGTCCTCCTCACTCAATCTGGTTATCAAAATAGGGTACAGATACTTATCAATAGCATTCTGTCTGGTCATTTCATCACCGACCCCTTTCTCAGTATACAGTGCTTTATAGGACTGAAGGAAAGCTGCTCTAATTTTGTCCGACTCTGTGACCCCTCCGGCTATTGGATCCCTGATGGACCGTATCCCATTATTAGTAATTTGTTGTCTAGTTCTAAAGGTTAGATGGTAACCAATTTGTTCGCTAAATTCATAAGCAAGATGGCGCCTGAGTAGTTCACTGCGCCGCTTGCCGCCACCACCGTGTTGCTCTGTGGATCGGCCATCGGCTATGCGGCCTGAAATTCGGACTCTGCTTAGAGAGCTGCTGCGCCTCACGTTGGGAGGATGATGGTGTTCTGTTCAGGGCCCCAAACTTGGTTGCGGCAGCTCGACCTTGCTGGATTATTTGCTGGCAGCTGCCGCAGCATCACTTCTGCGCTTCCTTGCGGCTCAGGAATCCGGGCGAATCGTCACTGTGAGGGCACCTCAAAGGAGCCCTACGGCCACGAGAGGGGCAAAGGGCACCAAGACGTGACCCCCTCCACTGAATACAGGAATTGCTAGTGCGGCCCCCGCCAGACTCATCTAATGAAGCTGGTACTAGAGGTAAAAGGGACGCTGGAGGAGGTGGCAAAAAGGCAACACAGCGCAGGACTGTGGGGACTGTGCACACAGAAGGGGGAGGTTCCCAACTTTCTATTGCAAATTTGTTACCCCCCTTCTTGTATTGCCAGCTCCAAGGGGAGAAAAGTGGATGATTCTCGCTCTGCTGGGGTAGCCATTGGGATTGCCACTGAACCTTTGAGACTGCGGACGGAGGCTCGACCTATTACTGATATGCACCACCCCAGCTCCAATCATATTGATGGCCTGGAACCACCAGTGAGCCATGGTCTGGAAAGACAGATAGATCTGCCTGGGGAGGTTTCAGTGCCCCAGATACAGGAGCCCCCTAAAGCTAGTGTGACCATGCCCGACAGGGATAAGATCCCAGATTCCGCTGAGGGATCTCTGAAAGAGGCGGGTGGGAAGAAGATACCCTTTCTACCCCAATACGTGAAAGGGAGACTACCTCTGTGGGGTTGCAACTACGAGTGGCTGCCCCTCCCCTGAGTTAGCTGGAGAAAATGTATTTTCATTAACTGATGGATCAGATTCTTCCGCAGATGGGAATCTGTCTTCAAGCGATGATGCACTTACTGATTCAAACTGTAGCTGTACTACGAATGAGGCAGGCACCACGCAATGCAGGAAATCAGCCCAGAACAAGCAAAAGGTGAAACGGAGCGGCAGCCACAGCAATTTAAAATGGGATTATTCTGGCACGCAGCTTACTTTCCCCAATGGGGATGAGTCACTTAAAGAACCTGGCCAGGACAGAAGCAAGCCAAGAATGGACACGGAAGAACCCTCTCTGTCTACCATTTTTCACTCAATAAAACAGTTTCAAGAAGAAGTGTGGAGTGACAATAGTCAGGCTAAAGGTGCAGCCAAGGAACTTCAGGGGGCGATCAGGAAGTTGAACAAAACTTGCTTAGATATAGCTGAACATGTTACCATGATAGAAAATCGAACTAAGAGCCTTGAAGTAGATGTCAATGCCTTAAAAACGCAAAGTATTTCCCAGGGAGCTTGTCTGACTGACGTCATGTGGAAGCTAGAGGATCAGGAGAACAGGCAGCGCCGGAATAATCTTTGTTTCTTGGTGATCCCCGAAGGGGCTGAAGAAGATAACCCTTGTCAGTTCATGGGGAATCTCTAGAAAGGTGCATTACCCGACCACCCAAATTGGAATTGGGACAAAGAGATATAACGGGCACATCGATTCCCTTTCATAATTAAGAAACATTTATCAAATGAAGGGGAGATACCTAGAGTCATCTTAGTTTATTTTGGAAACTATTTACTAAGACAGTTGGTTTACGAACAAGCTCGCCCGAATTTAAAAAAAGTATTTGAAGGGGTGTAGTTTTTTGTTAAACCAGACTTCTCTCATGCAACAGTCGAGCGCAGATGGCGCCTCCGCCAAATGTTTGCCCCTTTTACAGCAGATTGGGGCCCAAGTCTATCTAATGAATCCGGCAAAGCTTAAAATTAATCTAAATGGCTCCTCTCATAGTTTTACTTCTGAAATCAAGGCTCAGGAATATCTCAACAAAATTAAGTCAAAACTGGGCAAGGCCAACCCCCCTAGTTGACTATAATTCTTGTCTTGTAGGCTTTATGTCCTTAAAAAGGGAAAGAGGGGAAAATGGGGGAAGCGGGGGATGGGGGATACAGGGCAAATGGAAACCGGCCTAGTTGGGTCGAAAGATTGAGTTTTTGTTTCTGTGAGTAACACGATGGGGTTGGGTGGCGGGGTCACTAGTTAGGCTTTCATCATTCAGGCGAGTCCTGATTACTCGGTTTTTGGAGGGGGAGGTGGGAGGGATGTGGGGGGGTATACTTACTATTCTGCACTACATCAGTCGCATGCCCAACTAGATTATTTTTTTGTATCTGCTTCTATGGTCCAGGATGTTAATATTGAGCTTGTTCTCCGGTTCATGTCGGATCACAGCCCTTTAATTTTAGGGATTAAAGGGATAGGCCTTAGCAAGAGGGCTTCTGCCTGGAGCTTTGAGAGAGCCTTACTATATAACAAAAAAAACTGTGACCACATGAGACAGTGAATTCTGGAGTTTTTGGAAAGAAATACGGGTTTTGCACAAATAGGGGTGGTGTGGGATGCCCTAAAAGCATGCATACGGGGTGAAACGCTTCAGTTCTCATTAAGGAAGAGCAAAGAAGATAAATATCTGCTACAAGAGCTTCAAAAGAAATTGGCGAGGTCTGAAGAAAAGCTTATTTGGGCAGTCCAACAAAAGAAAGAAGTGGACTCGGCACAGTTCGAGGTCGCGACTGCCAAGGCAGCAATTGGGGAAATCTTGGTTGAGAAAGCTGCCTCCAAGTGGGCTGCCTCCAGGGATCCTCAGGATTCCTAAGTTTAATTCAATCTCCAAGGGCATCTGTGACCTTCATTGGTTGCCGGGAACCCAACGGGTTGAATTTAAAGCCCTTTGTATCGTTCACAAGGCCTTGTACAGTGAAGGTCATGAATGTTTTCGGAAGTCTTTTTCCTGGCATGTGCCTAACCGTAATTTAAGATTTGGCACTGCAAAAGTAGTAACAGTCCCTAAAATCAAGAAAGCGAGGTGGGGAGGGAGTAGCTTTTCTTTCTTGGCCTGTGGGCTCTGGAATTCCTTGCCCTTAGGAAAACCTTAAATTTGCCCTGGATGAAGGGAAAAATGCAGTACTGATTTTGTTAGATCTATCTGCTGCATTTGATACCATCTCCCATGAGATCTTGTTACATCGCCTCAATGCATGTGGCATCTCCCATCTGGCTTTGGCCTGGTTCAAATCATTCTTAACAGGCCATCAGCAAGTAACCACGATTGGGCACTACCAGTCAGCCATGAAACCACTGCATATAGGTGTCCCACAAGGTTCTATATTAAGCCCAGTACTGTTTAACATCTACATGGCCTCACTTATAGAATTGATATCATCATTCAACATCGAAACTACCTCATATGCAGACGACACTCAGTTGATTCTAACATTAGATAAACATTCAGTCAAGGCTGAAGGAAACTTCCCACATTGTCTCACAGAGGTTTTTCGCTGGATGAAGCAGAATCACCTGAAGTGTAATTCAGAAAAAACTGAAATCATGCTCCTAGGCAAAGCCAACACCTTCACCCCCAGTCGCTGGCGGCCGCTAAATACCCCCCGCCACCCAATACGGTGGAGGTAGTAAACAACCTTGGGGTAAAATTTGGTTGTACCCTATCCTTCCGCCCGCAAGCACTAACAGTGACTGGAAAGTGTTTTCAGCTGATCAAATCCCAGAAATCTTTTTTTGACCTTCTCCCAGCCACAGCAAGGAAAACTGTTGCAGCAGCCCTAACAACCTCTAGGTTGGACTACTGCAATAGCCTCTACGCAGGTGCCAACAAAGCAATCCTAAAAAAACTTCAGACCGTTAAACACTCAGCAGCTCGCCTGGTACTTAAGCTGCCACATCGCTCCTCAGCATCCACAGCTTTAAAAGGGTTGCATTGGCTACCCATTCACAAAAGAGTGCTATTCTACTCGTCATCACTTTTAGAGCTTTCAGGACCTCAGGACCCGTGTATCTAAGATCTAGATTCACGCCCTATGTCACCACATGCTCCCCTAGATCCTCCTCAGATAACCTTTTAGAACCCACACCCTTCAAATATAAAACTTAAGGAGGTAGATCAGTAACTGTCCTCAGGGCAAAAGCATGGAATATACTTCCCAGCCATCTTCGTCTCATCCAATCTGAAGCCTGTTTCAGGAAATCTTTAAAAACCTGGATTTTTGAAGCTCCGGACTCTCTATGCTTCTCTCTTATTTAATCCTTCATTACTCTCCTAGGCAGTTTCGGACCATCCTGTACCTCCCATCTATTTCGGCACAGCGCCAAGATACTCCTGCGGAGTGATAGTCGCACTTTACAAATAACAGATACAACGCTTAGCGATAAGATGCCTTGGCAAATGCACGCTTTAAAAAATGTTACTTACACACTAGAATACAATCCTAAACACTATTATCAATAGAAAATGGTTTAGCATTTCTGGGCGCTATTCAAGAAGGTGCTGCATCTCTTTCAGCTTCATCCCTGCTCCTCCTCATCCAGGCTCTCAACCTGGTATAGACGGTGCACCCTTTCTATGGGAAATTCAGTAGTAATGTGAAAATAGCTCAGGTAAAGATCAGTCACCCCAAATATTTGTGCATAGAGTCTCAGTTAAAAGTTCTTACCGCTCTCCAGTGGAATCATTCCTTACAGGTCTGCCTTGCAGCCCGGGCTTCAATCACACCCATGCCCTCTCTGCTGGACATGCAGGCGACCAGCCTTGGGTGTTGGGGCAGCATCGGGCAGTGCACCTTCGCCCATTCCTTGCGGAGGCTGGAGTGGATGCAGCAGTCCTGGATGGATGTGATCCTGACTGGAACAGCGGTGAGTGCCTCTGGCTTCAGAATGTTGGCGCTGGCCCCATTCCACAGCCAGCAGGTGCTTGCTGTGCGCCCGATTGGGACAGGCGACATTTTATAGATGCAACCTCCTCCGGCTGCTCATGACTTTGGTGGCTGCAGACCTGCATGACCCAGTTATAATGGGCAGTTGCAGCCCATGCATGGACTGGTAACAACGGGGCAGATGCAGCCACACACAGGCTGGTTTCCTCTGGGCAGTTGCAGCCACGCAAAAGTTGGTCACCACAGGTCACCACGTTTGGCAAGCATAGCCATAATTCAGCTGGCATTTGATGCCTCACACCGGTCGATCGCAACACACAATCACAGCCCCAACTAGGTCTCAGTAATTGTGTTTGTGGAGTTCTGTTGCTACCAGGAACCGGCATGGGGAGATTGCAGGCCTGCTGATGATTGAGTCCAACAGATTGTTCTCTAACATTCTTTTTTTCTGGGTGCCCAATTGGTCCTGGACATACGCTCCTCTGTATGGTTGACAGGGTTCATCCCTCTCTAAGCACCAGGCAGGCTACGGGACAGGTATACTGCTCCTCCTGCAAGAGAAACAGACCTCAAGTGAGTTTTGTGGCCTGCCTCTTGAGGGCACATTTGGCCTTTTTTCTAGTTCTTAACACCTTCAATTTTTCAAATTGTGGAAAATCTGTTTGACCCTGAATTAAATTGGATGTTTGGGTAAGTGCACTCTGGCATGGTTTGCAACACTTATGCACAGTATTTGCAATTAGATCATTTACATTGTGACATTTTGATGATTTGTCATTATAGAAACTATGGAGATTTGTTGTGCTCAAATTATTTTGGATGATTAGGTAAGTGCCCTGTAGGATGATTTGTGGCACTTTCATATAGCTTTTGTATATTTTTCTAATTAAGGTATTGTATGCTTACAACCCCCCCCCCCCCTTCCCCTTTTGAAGAGGCTGATTTTTACCACATGTAGTCCGCTTTGTGTTGGTGGCATTCATTTCTGCTTTTACAGAGGTGAGACCATAGAATGTTTTCTCAGTTTCATAAATAGACAAAACACCACATTTTCATTTGAAATGCGTCCTGATAAAGGTCCCGTTTGAAATGTTTTCCTTTTGTTCAAAACATCAGTGATACTCATGATCCTGTACTGTGTCTGACAAAAACAGGATTACACATTGAGGCTACATAAAAAGTTTGACGACAATATCCCATATAAGTATTCTTTGCAGTCAATATCGTACTTATGTGAAGTTGTGTTATTTGTTTCACTATTTTACAACTCACATGCACGGCACCATCTCACTTATCTAGTTTATGGAGCAACTCTGACCTTTCATCTTTCTTTATTTGCCATATTGCTATTCTGATTTGTCGATTTAAGTGTAATGTTTTTGCATCGACCTTTGCTTATTGACTTTAAAAAAAAAAAACATATTTATTGGGGTTTTATGCACACACATAGTATTCAATACTTTTCCATTATAATTACAATACCATTTTCATATGACAGTCTTTTGGTTTGCTTACGCCTATTTAATAGACAATGCTATTCTGGATTTGATACATTTCCCCTTCTAAGGAGCACCCTCCCCTCACACGCCGCCCATTTCTCTAGTTCAGCTTTCCATACAGGGCCGGACTGGGAACCGAAACCGGCCCTGGCAAACTGCTCGGCCGGCCCCCAGGAGGGGGGAGGGGTGTGCGGCCGAGCTGTTTGCTATGGCCGGTTTCAGCCGATTTTGTGACAGGGGGCCGATATTGAAGGCCCCCGGTAACAAAAACGGCCCCCAGGGGGCCCATAACCGGCCCCCACCCTAGCGGCCCACCGGGGAAATGCCCGGTGCCTGCTACGGCCAATCCGGCCCTGTTTCCATACGTTGACCTTGGGCCCTGTAGGGGATTTCCAGTGTCACGTGATCTCCCACTTAGCTAAAATCAAATCTTGGAACCTACTAGTGACCCACAGTTTGGAATTGTGTGGAAACAATCCCAGGGGACAATGTGCAGGCGTATTTGGAATTGGGCGCTCTATTACTTCTCCCACCATGGCAGTAATCTCGGTCCAATAGTTCTGCAATTCAGGGCATGCCCACAACATGTGTAATAATTCTGCCCCCCTTTCCCCGCATCTCGGGCAACCCACATCATCTCTTTGAAAGAATTTATTGATTCGCCCCGGAGTGAGGTATGCTCTGTGTAATATGAAAAAATGAATAAGTCTGATGCGGGCATTTCTCGAGGTCCTGGGGATTCCTATCAGAATATTTTCCCATGGTTTGCCTTCTAGCGGAACATTCAGACCTTCTTCCCATCTATTTCGTAATTTGATCAATGGTTGGGTCAAGTCCTTACTCAGGGCTTCATATAAGCAGGAAACTGCCTTAATTATACCCCCTCCTGTGCCCATATATCTACCAGTTGTGTGCTGTGGTGGTTCGGTTGATCCCCTCCCCCAATGTCCCCGAATCACCGCCACTATCCCCGCATGGAGTAAGAAGTGCCCCTGGGGTAGTCCATAACCCTCTCTGAAGTCCTCAAATGGGATAAGTTCTCCCCCGTTACATGTCTCCTATCTTTGTTGCCCCTGCTTCCACCCAGTCCTCGATACCCACCCAGGCTGCCTCGCGTAGTAGCATCCTTAAAACGGTCATGGGAAATTCTGGTGAGTATGGGAATTTAGTGTGTGTCATTCGAAGGCAACATCTCCAGCAGCGTCTCGCTAATAATACCACGTCAGAGTTTACATCTGCAACCCTGTCTACTCTCAATAGCAGCTTCCACAATGTTTCTAGATCGGGCGAAAGCGGATCCACCTCAAGTATCTGGGACTGAAGGTCACCCATCCATCTCGCCACCCAATGTAATTGGGCGGCTAAATAATATCGCTCGCAGTCTGGGACCGCCAGTCCACCCTCTTCTGTTGAACGCTGCATCGTTCTCAGTGCCACTGGTCTACGGCCCATGCCCCATAGAAAGGACGTCATGATAGAATGCAAGTTTGTGTGCCATGCCGGGGGGATCCATATTGGGAGCACCTTGAAAAAATATAACAATCACGGTAATGCTACCATCTTTAAGAAGGCCACTCGTCCCACCAGAGACAGCGGGAGACCCTTCAAAAATTCCATGTTGGTCTTTAAGGATCTAAGAGCATTACCTAAATTCCCCTTGAATATATCCTTTTGGGAATTATATATTTTTACTCCTAGGTACTCTAGTCATCTAGGCTCCAATGTGAGAGCGCCCAACTCTATCGGAGGGGCTGTGTTAATTATCAGCGGGAACAGTTTAGATTTCTGCCAATTAATTTTTAACCCAGACATTTCTCCAAACTTCTCCATCAATGCCCTGGCTCCCGGCAGACCCTCCGCTATATTCCCTATAAAGAGCAGGAGATCATCGGCGTAGAGGGCTATGTGATGCATGTTGTTTCCCTGGCGAATCCCTTGATAATGTACCCCTAATCTGGCCAAAGAAGCCAAAGGTTCCATCGCCAGGGCAAATAACAATGGCGAGAGGGGACATCACTGGCAGGTCCCTCTCTCAATTCTGCAGCTCTCTGATATCGTCTGTTCTGTTTTGACCCTTGCCACTGGTCGCGCATTTAGTAGCCATACCCATTCAGAGAAACCCTGCCCAAGCCCCATTCTATCTAGTACGCCATATAGAAACTCTCACTCAAGGCAGTCAAAGGCCTTCTCTATGTCTACCGCGAAGACCATTTCCTCCTCCGTCCTTTCGACCCCTCCTGTCATGATGGCCATTAACCGTTGAATGTTAAGAGCTGTGTTGCGTCCCGGGATAAAGCCCGCTTGGTCCTGATGAATGAGACCTGTCATTAATGGCTGGAGCCTCGTGGCCAATATTTTACTCAGTATTTTAAAATCTAAGTTCAGCATCGATAATGGCCTGTAGGCCTCACATTTATCAGGTGCCTTACCTGACTTAAGTAGGGGAACTATCAATGCTTCCCGAGTAGAGCTTGGGAGTATACCCTCTTCCAGGGCTGCCTCGTATACCTCCGTTAGTTTGGGGGCTAATTCCTCAGCATACGCTGCATAAAATTCCACCTGCAACCCATCGCTTCCTGGTGTTTTACCCCTAGCCAAACCCTTGATGGCTACTTTTATTTCCTGTTCATCTATAGAGGCTCCTAGTGCCTCCGCCTCCTCAGCTACAAGGATGGGGAGCGGTATATCTGCCAGATAGTCCATAATGATGCAAGCTATATAGGGTAGTGTAAAAATCCAGGAACCTCCTGTTTATGTCATCCTGTCGGTATAATAAGTGTCCCTCTGTGTCCTCAATCGCCAGGATCAAGGAGCCCCTCTTGGTCGGATTAGCCAGCAAGGCCAATAATGACCCAGTTCTATCTCTCTCTCTCTCTGCATGTGTGCGCTCCATATATCTTTTATAATCATAGCTGCGCAGTCTCTCTGTTTGTTTGGACACTTCCTCCTTAGCTTCCAATAGTGCATGCCCCAGCTCCGGGTGACCCGGCCTTTGTACCTCTAGTGTGAGCAGCGCCCTGTCCGCAGTCTCAAGATCCATTTCAAGGGAGCGTCGTGCCCCTATAGAAGTTGCCATGCATTTGGCCCTAAGTACCACTTTGAATGCCTCCCATTCTATCAACCGAGAACAAGTCGTGTTTGCATTTGTGTTCAAATATGTCACAATACCTTCCCTTACTTCCTCAAGGAACACCTGATCTTCTAAAGCTTCGGGTCTAAGACGCCATGTTGGTATTCTTTGGTGAATCTGTCCCCACTTTAAATGAAGAAGGGCTGGGTTATTGTCCAATAGGGTTCGTGTGAGATATTCAACTGTCTGGATCTGTGTATGCACATCTGGGAAACACAAAAATGTATCCAGCCACACATGCAAGTCGTATACCGGGGAGAAAAAGGAGTAGTCCTTGCTCTCTGCGTTCAGGCATCTCCAGGAATCAATTAATTCCCACCTATCCTGCCAATCTTTGAATGTCTTAGCCACTCTACTAACTGTTGTTTCCCTCAGAGGTGGATGAGAACGATCCTTCCCAGGGTCAGTTATGCAATTAAAGTTACCCCCAATAATTACCGAATGTGAAAGATACGCGGCTAAAGCACCCGTGAGCTTAGTTAAAATTTTTCCCTGATCTGCATTAGGGCCATATATGCTCACGATCGCTATATCACGACCATCCAGGCGACCCTTTACTGCCACATACCGACCTTCCGGGTCTATCAGTTCCCCCGTGCACTGAAAGGGGACACACACCCTAATCCAAATCAAGACCCTTCTAGCAAAGGCAGAGTATGATGTGTGATATAATTGACCTCGCCATCTACGTCTAAGCACCTTTACCTCCTTCAGAGACAAGTGGGACTCTAAGGAGGATAACATTTTCTACCGCTTGGACATGGTGTGTGTGCCTTTGATGTTCCAGGATATTATTTTGTATGAGTGATTACCAGCCATTGATACGTGTCATGTGCAGTTGTCGGTGGGCCGGGGCATCCCGACAGCCCCCATTTTTGCGGGCGGGATCGCGGATCAGGCCCCCACTTTTTGGTGTCTGGTCTGTGAGATCTGTACCTCCCCTAAACATAACCTTAAAACACCCCCAACTCCCTTTCCCCAGGACAAGTAAGAAAACCATCCTCACCCAAACATTCACGGACAGTGCCCTATTATGAAGTATGTGGGGTAGAGTTGGCCGTCCTCGCATCAGATGGATCCGGCGTTATGGTCCCGCCACCCTCTCACCCAACCAGTGCACTGTTCAAGATGTAAGTGTTTACAACCAGGGTGGGTCCCCCCCTCTTTTTTGTTGTTGTTTACTTTTTTAAAACTTGCGGCTCATGGGACAATCAAATAAGTTCATCGGCCGTAGCAGGCGTAACCACCGGTAAGTCCTGGCTTGCTACCCCTATCGTACTGGTGCTGTGGTCCCAATCTGAGTCTCTTTGATCCTCTTTTGTAGGGTATGAAGCCCCACTGGATTCAGGTCTGCTCAGTGATGCCACCGCCGCCATAACCCTTTCTCGCTCCCGTTGCTTCTTGGCTTTGGAAGGCGCCATGGCAGATCCGGCACGCTCTCCTCATTCTTGAGTGCCCTCCTTTCTTCGCTGCTCCTGTTGGCCTCTTCCCTTACCTTGTTGGTCAATGCAGTTCCAAGCCTCCTGCGGTGAACTAAAAAAGAGGGTGACCTTGGTGGCCACCTTTCTTAGCTGGGCCTGGAAGAGCATCACATACTGGACCTCCATCTGCCGCAGTTTCTTTTTTACCCCCAGGAAGGATGATGTCTGTCTTTCGACCTCTCTGGAGAAGTCAGGAAAGAATCTGACCATTCTATTGCCAATTACCAGTTGCTCCCTCTTACGGGCTTGCGCCAGTATATGATCTCTGTCCTCATAAAATAATAGTCTGGCCATCACCAGAACCGGGGGGCCTCCAGGTGGAGGGGGACGTGCTGGAACCCTATGGGCTCTCTCCAGAGCAAAGTATGAGGATAAGCTCTCCGGCGCCACCTCTTCTCTGAACCATCTCTCCAGAAAGGCCACCATGTCTCCTCCCTCGCTTTTCTCTGGTAGGCCAGTAATTCTCACATTGTTATGACGGGATCTATTTTCTGCGTCTTCTGCCCTCATTGTCAGGATCTTCACCTGGGCTTCTACTGCCCTCAACCGATCTGTGGTTGTATTCACTATTGGCTTTAAGTCCTCCAGGACCGTTTCTGTCGTGGTCACTCTCTCCGCAACTGGCGCTGATCAGCTATTAGAAGGTCTATTTCCTCTCTGACAGTATCTATTTTATTCTCAACGGCCTGCCTTGATGCTGTTATGGCCTGCAAAATGTCTTGGAGCGTTGGCGCCGTCAGCTCATCTTCCCGTGATGCATCAGAAGGGTCCTGCGTTGCACTGTCCTCCAAGTCCATTAAATGGGTTGCAGGGGGATCCACCTCCCTTCTCCTGCTGGTGTTCCCCATCTTTCCTCCTGGCTCAGCAAGTCAATGTATGCCCCTGAGATCTTTGCCCGGTCAATCTGCTTCCTTAGTATCCTTATGGGTTCTCTTTGGTGTTGGTCTCGTTCGTCCGCTTTAAGATTTGCTCCACTGATGGTCCACCACGCCCCCAGCACCTCTCCAGTTAGTCTAAACGTAGCCTCCCGGAGCGGCGTTTCCAATTGCACCCTCCTGTCCGGGGAGCGAGCGCGATCTCTTATTGTTCTTGGACTTTCGGCTGCGCCCCCTTTATTTGTCCACAGTCAGAGCCCTATGTTGTATCCAACATTTTCCCAGCACCTCTGTCTCCATGCCGGATCCACTCCCTGCTATTGCGCCCCAACTATGCTACGGCTCCAAAAGCTCCGCTGGCCCTCTTCTGATATTCCTCTTCCCCTTTTCTGTTTGGCAAATCTTAGTCCCGCCTGGAAGGGGCCCTTCGGCAGTCTCGTTATAGGCCCTGCAGGCTCCCAGTTACCTCTAGTGGTTCTGCTCCAGCCAGATTATATCTGTTATGCCTTCTGGACTTTTCTTTCAGGTCTCTGGGAGTCCCCAGTGCCCCCTCCGCAGCACCCTCTTTAGTGGCCGTCCCCCAAGGCGCTTGTGCTTTCTTCTTGTCTCTTGCCTTTTTACCCTCACCAGGTCTCTGGGGTCTCCGGCGTCTGCTCTTTCCTCTTGCTGGGAGTCTCTTCAGTTCGGTATATATCCCCCAGGTGCGCCTTCTCTTGCCGTTCCCTGGGGTCAGCTAGGTTCAACACAGGGTGTCTGTTTTTCTGGGCCGTTCAAACGTTTCCCCTCGCCCCAAGTTCCTCCCCCGTTTCTGTACTGCGCCGGGGGGGGGGGCTTGTGAGCCGTGCACTTCAATCCGCTGCCGAGCAGCTCCCCGGGGCCTCCCAACTGCTCGTCTTCACTCCCCTTGTTTCTGTCGGGTCCGCAAAGCACTCCAGTTCGGTACCCACTCACCGCCCTCCGGCTCACTTCTCTTGCATTCCCGGTCAGCTCTGCTTCCTCCTCCGGGGCGCGTCTCCGTGATTCGCTGCACCTCTGCCGAGCCTGCCGCTATTCTCCGGAGCCTTCTCTGGATCGGTCATCCAACTGTCTGTACCTTCTCGCCATTCCTCCGCGATAGTCCCCTTCTATATGGACGCCAGGTCAGCCAGCTTAGGGGCTCAGGTTTCGTTTTGTTTCTGAGCCGGCGCCATTTTGGGCCTCAGCCTCGCTCCGTCGCACTGAGTTGAAACCAGGCTTATTTGCCCGACGCGACCCGATAAACCAGCCGCCCTGGGTCCCCCATGCACTGTAGGTTGCGTGGGGGGTGGATGGGCCCCCCAGCAGTATCTCTGTCCGCAGGATGGTACTGATTAGGGATCAGCCAGCGGTAGCCTCTCGAGGAAGGCTCCTACTCCATCAGCTGCTGGCCACGCCCCCGACCTTTGCTTATGGACTTGATTGTTCCAACCTCACTCAAATGATAAAAATTGTTTCCTTAAGTAAATCTGTAGGAACCATTGCTTGCTTTACTAAGTTGCCTGAGGGACAGGCTGTTGAGAACTCGAAATAGCAGACTGTTGCTTGGTCCAAGGTCAGTGTCCTAAAATTAAGAGGGTGGACCTTCAGAGGTCTTGGATTGCCAGGCACCGGTTCAGCCACAGGATTAGCACTGAGCTCATTCTAGTGAAAGAAGGCAGTGGGCTGACCAAAGGTAGTCTCTGTTGACCTAGTTAGGTGTATTGGTCCCTGTCTGGAAATCCTGGACAATGACCTACCTCACAGAGGAAAGTGTATGCATTTTAATAAATATTCTGAACTGTGGCATGTTATGTGCCTTAATAGCAATGCCACTAACCCAAATTCCTTGGATCGAGTAATACACCATAAATGTGCCACATCTAGTACTTTATTTGAAAGTGAAAAACAATGTAATTAAGTGGCACCAGTTTTGCATACAACTAAAAGTCTGTAAAACAATCTCCTGACAGAATATATGCAATCCCAATCTTACACAATTCTAAAGATTATGCAAAATATTTTGCTTAGTTTAAGAGAGAGTAAACAATAAATAATCAGATATTTGGCTCTCACAAAAGAAACCAGAAGAACACAACACGGAGCTGAAGATTACAATGATTACTGACTATTAATATGGACTACAAGACTCTCTGTCTACAGTGGAACTACAGCTCATCAACATGAACGCCCTCTGAAAATCCACAGTGCTCAGGTGCCAAAGCTGATCATCAAGTGTGATGACATGGTAAACTGGCTGCAAAGGTTCAACATAAATCTTTGCAAAAGGCCTAAACACAGTGAGAAAGTAATGAAAGCAGAGATGTTTTTGTCTGTCATGTTACCAAAAGGAGACTTATCCTATATGAGCCGAACTTAGAACACAAAGTTCAATCTGCTCAGGAAATCTCCTTCACGATCCATCCCAAGGCAATCACTCCACAACAAATTTTTGGCTATGCAGGCAATTTTATCCTGAAAGGAAACATCCTGGATTTATCCAGACTAAGATAGCCACATGTAATTGAAGATTTCGAATGTATTACCAGAGCAGCCATTAGACAGCTAGCTCTTTATTGCTGATGACAACTCAAATTAATTTGAATATTTTTCTTGAATTTTCTATTTCAGTGACGTATTTTGGGCATGCCCTCTTGACTCATAATTGATTTAATTTGATTCAATCAAATTGGGGTCAAAAGACCGTGAAAGTATCCTTAAAGATAATCACAAAAATGTTTATGAACTGTATGTACAGTGACATCAACAAAGGGAGCTAGAACGGGGGGGACATAGTTTTAGGCTGAGTAGTGGAATAAAAACTGTAGGATTTAAGAAAGTGGATGGGTTAAAAGATGGGTGGAGAGGAGTGTGAGGAATAGTTGTCGTATACAAGTAAGAAAAAAACAAACTGCAGAAATTGCTCATAAAATTGCTAAAGTCAACCAAATCTTGAGGATTATCTTCAGGAATGATAATGGTCTATGGGTTCCCTCCAACTCTCCAACTCTGCTATTAGTGGGGATGCTTCATCCATAAAATACTAAAATCCAATCTTTTGAGGTATGCAAACTACATTTAATTGGAGGCTATTTGTATATTTGTTGGTCATTCCATAAAGCAAACTAGCTTGTACTATTTTGTTGCCTGGTGAGCCCATCCCATGCCATATAACTCTAAAAATCAGCCAAACCAAACCGATTGTGTTATGCCTTTAGGTGGCCCATGTAGCTTTAATGATAGTTGCAGTTTAAGTAACTCAGATGTTCAGAGATATTAGGACTTTCATTTCAAAAAACTCTAGAAAAGGGTACACAATACAGAATTTCTCTACAACGTTTAACTTTATGCAAGGTCCTAAGATAAGAATGGCAGAAGGATGTTTTCACAATTAATAGTGATAGTATTTAAATTCAGTTCTTGCAATACTAAGACATGAAAACAAATTCAGTTTGGTTTTAAATACCATAAGGTTCCCAAAATAATCTTCTAAAATGTGGAGGTATGTAAGAAGCAGAAATGACCATGCTTTCCCTCTTTTGATTTTTTTTTGGCCTTTAATTTGGTTTGATACATAGCTGTGAAGTCACCAGAAGCCTTTTTTTCAGGATTTCTTTTGGGGATAACACAGCTCTAAATTGGATCATTGTTACTTGTCAAAAAAATCATCATATATGCAAAATGCGAGATGCCATATTTTCTTTTGTCAAATAGCTTCCAGGACCATGGTTATGTGATGGCCAGGGTCCTGATTATGTAAAGGGCCTGGGAGGGTGGGAACCTTTGTGTTACAGGCTATCAGAATTTGCCTAGCAAACTAGGGCAAGATAGAAACAGACATATATGTGAAATGTTCATTATTTGATGTGATGATAACGAAAAATGGGTCAAAACCAATGCCACAGGTTTTTGATAACGTAATGGCAAATATTATTGGGGTAAAACCAATAGGTTTATGGTTTATCATGTCCTATATATCGCCAAAGGCTGTAGCTATTCCTAACCAGAGCTAACCAGTCAAAGTCTATGGGTTTATTCTTTCACTGATTATCTGCAAGGTCCATTTTAGGAGGGATTTTAAAATACTGTTTCCACTGTCACTGTGGTGAAACTTTGGTATGCTTTTTGTGTATTTATTTGTGTGCATTCATTTACTTTTCCTTTTTGAAAGTAAACATTCTGACTGGAAAATTATTTATTGAGTCTTAATATACGTATTACTGAGTTCGGAGTTTCCAAACCATCTCACCCCCTAAGAAAGACTTTGACTATTCTGCCATCACTACCCTGAAGTGCTGAAGGGGTGTGATTACTTTTCATTTTGGGGTGATAATAGTATGGGGAGCCTGAGATGCCAATTGTAAATTATCTCAATGGAAACAGTTGAGGAGAAGCAACACCTGGATGCCCTTCGACCCAAGGAAAAGTACTCACTGTTCCTAGGGACCACTAATGTGAGCATTTTGATATGTGTTTCATTTGGTTCATCTAGAAGGCCACATGACACACAATTATTTTGTCTTGTACTGTTTTTTGCATACTGTTTGCTTGAGTTGACCTGTCTCTTTTTGATGTTTGTGACTCAGTGATGTAGTCTTTGCAAGGATTGTTTGTGTTCTTATACAGATGAGATGTAAGATATCAGATTTGGCTTCATTGTATTCTTTGGGTCAGGGCTATGTCTGGTCTGTGGCTCATTTGCACAGGATTGGCCTATGACTGTAGTGGCATGGTAAACATAAAGATAGTCGACTAAAATATACCAGGGTAATTACTCAGGTAGGTAACGGGGTATGGGAAAACTAAAAACCTATTTAGGAGGTATTCTCTTTGTGTTTCATCCCCATAGGCTGTAACAGTGGCTAGTAGTTTGATTTGTGTTATTGGGTATACCACAGCTCCATCATTGATAAGTGATGAGGCCAATAACTTCATCTAATGTGATAACAAGAACAGGGATGTGAAACAGTTGATGAGCAGAGGTTCTGAGCCACACTAGAGTACCTAGTTTTTTATTAAACAAAAAATATTGGAATGAAAGGAAACATGGCATATACCCAGAATGCAAATGGACTTTATTAACGAAGGCATAGCCTTTATGCTGGTTACTTTGTAAAAGCACTGTGTGCAATCCTCTGATGTGGAAGAGCTAAGGGCCTGATTAAGATTTTGGTGGACTCTGGTCAATTTGTCGGTATGGCGGAGTACTTTTCTAGGAGTCTGCAAGTCCACCAGGTAGGCTACATCAACCTTGCGCTCCTTCACCTTGTATGGGCCAGACAACTTGTCTTGTAGAGCACAGTGCTCAACTGGCTCCATTACCCACACCTTCTGATCAGGCTAAAACTCAACCAGAATAGTATTCTGGTCGAACCAAAGTTTCATGTCCTCCTGGCTTTCTTCTAGGTTCGCCTGAATGAGTTTCCTGAAGCGGGCAGTATGGTTCCGGAAGGCCAGCATGTAACTCAATACATCCTGGGGGGGCATTCCTAGGAGCTTGCTCCAAGCCCTCCTTCACCAAACTGAGAGGTCCTCTCACAGGGTGCCTATAGAGCAGCTCAAAGGGGTTAAAGCCAATCCCTTTCTGCAGAACCTCCCTGTAAGCAAAGAGAAGGCATGGCAAGTGGATATCCCACTTATACCTCATGGGTTCTGACATACCCTCAACTATGCCTTTCAGGGCACAGTTGAATCTCTAAACTAACCCATTACTCTGAGGGCGGTAAGGAGTGGTGAACTTGTAGTTCACTCCACACTCCTGTCACATGGCCTTCATGTACAGTGACATGAAGTTGGTACCCCGGTCAGAGACCACCTCCTTGGGGAAACCCACACGGGTAAAGATCCCCATCAGTTCCCATGCCTTGACAGGTGCCGTCACTGTCCTGAGAGGGATGTCTTCCAGGTACCGGATGGCATGGTGCACCAAGACCAGGATGAACCTATTGACCATGGCTGTCTTGGGATCCAGAGGCCCCACAATTTCACCCACCCGCTCAAAAGGGGTGCTCATGAAAGGCAATGGATGGAGGGGATCCTTACATCTCCCCCCACTCTTGTCACATGCCTGGCAACTCTGACAAGACCTATAAAAAGCATCTGATTGCCTTCGCATTTGGGGCCAGTAAAAGTGGATGACAAACCTGTCAAAGGTGTTGCCCTGCCCCATATGTCCTGCGAAAGGCACATCATGAGCCAAACCCAGGAGGAAGGTTCTGAAGCACTGGGGTACCACCAGCACATTGGCTGCCCCAGGCTCAGCAACCTTAGGCTCACTATAAAGGAGACTATTCTCCCAGTAGATCAAATGTGATTTAGACTCCTTGCCATCTGCCTGGTCCTCAGCCTGCTGCGTAAGACCCACAAGAGCAGGGCACTCCTTGTGTACAGAGCAGAACTCCTCCCTGGTGGGACCCCCTTCCTGCTGCCAATGGGCCAGCTCAGGCAGGTTCCCCAGTTCGGCCACTTCTTCCTCTGTAGGTCCTGGGGCGTCCACCTCAGGTTCAGCCTCCTCCAAGACCGTGGGAATTTCAGGAGTAGGCTTCCCGCGCCCCTTGCCCCTCCTCTTCTTGTCACCTGGCCCACTGTTTCAGGCTCCAGGTCCTTCTGATTACCATGGGCTGCCATGGACCGTGTGGTCAGGTACGCCCACTCAGGTAACCCCAACATCTCCAAGTGGGACCTGTATTTCACCTCCCTCCAAGCGGTATGTTCCAGGTCGTTCCCCAACAGACAATCCACAGGCATGGATGGGCTCACAGCTACTCTCAAGGAACCTGAGACCCCCCCCCCACTCAAAGGAAACCTGAAACACTTAACACAGGTGCTCACTGTTGTCTACTGCCACAACTTGGTGAAGTACATTAGGGACTACTTGCTCTTCAGACACCAGGTGACACCTGACTGTAGTCACACTGGCTCCTGTGTCTCCCCGAGCCTCTACCCTCTGTCCAATGATGGTCACCCACTGCTTGTACTTCTTAGAGTTATCAGGCATTAGGTTCCCCTGGACCATCTCACCGTCCCCTAGTGAGACAGGAGTCATCTCAGCTGGGTCCCCACACCCTCCTGAGGCCAACTCCTCCCCAAGTGCTACACTAGCCATCACACGTAACTGCCCAACGGTGGGGGGCTGTGCCCGCTTGGGGCACTTGGGTTCCCTTCTCATGTGACCCTCCTGATCACAAGCACACCCTTTCCTAGGACCCCTCTCTGCAGGTTTACCTGAAGAGATTCATGGTTTCTTATCACCTGGGGGACAGAAATCTTTACCCTGAGAACTAGATTGGGGCCCTTTAGAGAACTCCTGCAGTTTAACCTTGCCCCCCCTTCTGATTGGGACCCTGCCCACCTTTGGCAGAGTCTCTCCTATACAACCTATTTTCGACCCTGTTAATGAGTCATTGGTCCGCCTACCATAGCAACCTTCCTGGGGTCATTAAGCTTAGTGTCAAGAAAATGCAGGCGCAGCTGTGGAAAAACCAGAACAGACAAGTGCACCCATGCACTCAGATTGTAAAGCCCTTGAAAATCTGTTACTCCCCTGCTCTTCATCCAACCATCCAGTGCTCTGCAAAAAGTATCCATAGTATCCAGATACTCCAGCTGTGTCAGGGACTCAAGCTTTTTACTCTCCCTAAGCTTGACCCTATACTTCTCAGGAGTAAGGTCATATCTCTTTATCAGGGCATCTTTCATCTCTGTGTAGGCAAGTGCCTCTGGTGACGCTAGTGCCAACAAAGTACTCTGACCCTCCCCTGCAAAATGCTTCTGCAGACCTGCCCTCCAATCTCTCTCAAGAACCTGGTGCATGTGTAAGGCTGCCTCATTACCCTTAAACCACAGATCTTTGTATATATCCTTGCTGTAATCCTGTGTCAAGCTCTTAGGGATGTGCAATTTTGATCCAACTGGACCAAAATAATGCTGCCACCATCTGTGCTGGACTTAACCTGCTTTGCTTTTAAATCCAGCTCCTTTTATTCAGCTCTTGATCCAAAACCATCTTTTTCTATTCTATTTTGAGCCTAGCCAGCTCCAATTGGAGCTTCTCTTGATGCTGCATTTTCAGCCTTTCTAGCTCCATCACATGCCTCCTGGCCTCCCGCCTGTCCTCCAGATCTGGGGACAGACCTTTAAATGAGACACTGCTACCTGCCCTAGTGGGTACCTTACCCCCAGGCAGATCATGGACCATCAGTACATGCTCATACAAGTTTGGCTCCTTAATCTCCCCAACAGGATCCGCAGAGTGCCCACTGGAATTCCTGGCAGCTACCCAGGCCCTCAGTGCCTTTTGTAGCTCCTTCTTTCAGGTGAGGCCTTTGAACTGGATCTTGCGGTCCCTGCATATTTGCTTATGTTGCTGCACATTGTAGGACTCCAACCTGTCCTCTTCAAAAATCAAATCTGCAGGGGCAACTGATGACTCTCTAGACTGAGACATGCTTGTAGAAGAAAACTCAAAAAGTGTCCAAACTCAAGAAGGTAAAAAAATCAAAAGAAAAACGTGCAGCGCCACCTCCCCTGCACCCAGGCAGCAGGTGACAGGCCTGGTAGTGGCTAAGCCCTCCGGGAGCGAAAACAATGCTGGGAGAGGGTGCACCGGGCTGTTTTCTGCTGTTCGGGCCTCAAGCGCACCCATCAACAGCTGACGCACCGGTGGGCGGACATCTTGGACCGCGACCAGGACCTGCTGGGCGTGGAGGTTCCGGGGCTTGGTGAGTAATATTTATTTATTGTGTTCTATCCATGCTAATTTTTTTTCTCCCAATTAGCAAGCATGCTGCTCACACTAAGATAAGTTAAGTCAATGTTACTAATATTATATGGTCATCCTAGAGTAGACAGGCGCTCTGCGGTGCTACCTAATCCTACTTGTGTTGTTGGCGCTCGCTTGGACTGTTTATTTAAGAAGTCATGCAGAGACTCCTCTGTCCTGTCACTGAGATAGTGGTGTATTAGACAGTAAGCTAAAGCATTCTTCTTTCACTTCTCTGTGCCTTTATTTTTTGTGGCTCGTCCAGTCCCAACTCCCAACCCCAAGTGATATTTCCGGTGATGTGTTGAAAGTATTAAGTAACTAGTAACTAGGCTTGCATCAGCATGTATGCATTGAAAAACAATGCAGACTGAGGTGACCCGTCAAAGGTTTAAAGATTTAGAAGGAGATGAGAAGCAAAGATCAATGATTGCAATTTCTTAGTAGTTCCAATGTAGTTTAGGACATTTGGAATAGGGTAGGGTTAGGAAATTTAGGAATAGGTCCACGATAGTAATAGGAGAGGGAATCTGATTTATAAACGTTCAAACGAATTTTACTGCATTTGCCTCTCCCTGTCTAAACATTTTGGGGAGATTAATTGTACCACTAATCTTTTTAATTTTATTTTATTTATTTTTTACATCAGCATCCAGGGGCAGGAGGTCTACGGTCAGTATCCAGGGGCATGAGGGATACGGCAGCGAGTACCACCACTGGGGCGCAGGCGGGTGAGGGACTGGAGGTGCCTCCACAAGCACAGATGGCTCTGATGGGCCCAGTAAGTACTCCAGTCAATATTATTTATTTCCCTATCTTGATCCTTCTTTTACCGCTCCACATTTAGAATTATTTTTTTACTTTTTACTGTGCCTGTCTTCTAATTTTTTTCCAACTCCACTTTGATCTGTTTCCTAAATCCTTCTCATCCCTACATTATTCCTATTTATTACTTACGTTCTCTATATTTCAAGTTTCTGTACTTAACTTGAAAGCTATCTGTACTTGTCTGTAGCGTCCTTTTCCTTCTGCTTTGTCAGTAAGCTTTCCCTTTCCCCTTATAGACTGGTGGTACAGTAAGACTCAGAGAACCGATTTTAGGTCACGTACTCTACTGTGAAGACTGCATGCAGGTAAGGTATTCTATGCATGTTTGTGGAGAAGGTTTTCTTTTTCTTGCTTATGTTCAAACAGTACTGTAAAATGAGAGAGAGACAATGGTCATGGTGGACCCCCCAGTGTTGTGCATGTATTATTGCACTGGTATTGCGCTGGTATTGCAGGTATTGACTGTGCAGCATGACTGGAACTTGGAAGCATGATGAGGAGGAAGACCCCATTGCATTTGCCAACTAAGACATATGTCCTTCATTGACCAATTATTGAACCACTTCATTGTGCTTCAATGACTCAGATTCATTACAGATCTGCTCCTCCATAATTGCGAAAAGATTTTGTTTGGCTTGACTACCTGGCTTTTCAATGATTGCCAACCAACATAATGCCCAACGTGATGTTTTGTGGCTATATTTTGCTTAAAAAAACCAGGGGAGTTGTATCTGCTATCTCAAATTTTAAATGTGTAATGCTTTTTCTAGCTGCACAGACCACCAGCGCCAGGGACGGCGCCGCCCGCGGAGGGGATGCGGCTGCAGTGGTCAGAACTGAGGGAGGCGAACCAGCGGCAGCAGGGGCGGGCAGTGGTAAGTCACCTTGATTACTTATTGACAAATAGCAATATACTCACTGCAAGGGCATTGACTGACTTGTGAACAACACCCTGCTTTAGCAAATACAGTGGGAGTTGAGTAGTTATTATATCCTTTCCTATCTGCAACTCAGCAGACAAAGGTTCATAAATGAACTTTAAAAATGACGTGTTGATGGGAAAGATAAAACAGGATAGAAGGTGAAAGGATGGGTGACATGTATACAATATATGAGTGAAAGGATATGTGTCTGAAAGGAATGATGCTAGGTGTGTGATGATGATATGAATCAATCTGTATGGCTGGGTGAAGGATAGTTGAAACTAAGGAATACTTGGGTGGGTTAAGGCAAAGCAGGATGGGTGAATGGAATGGTTGATAGCAAGGATGCATGGCTGGGTAAATGGATGCTGGTGAAAGGTTTGTTAGGAGCTATGTTTGAATGGATGGATTGATTGGATAATGCTGACTAGTTTTTTATGGTGAAAAAGTGTATGAGAGAATGTAAAGCTTAAATGGTGCATATCAAAGCCAAGGGTGAAGATTAAGATTATTAGAAGAACAATGCAATGTTGAATGAATAATGTAATTTGATTAATTTCTGTGGATGGGATAGTCTGTGACAAAGGTGTCAAAGCTATATCCCATACCTTCATCCTTTCACTGACTGACCTGCAGTACATCACTTTTCCCACCGTCTACTTCCTCAAAAGGATTTAGGTTATAGCTGAGGCATTTAAAGATTAAATTGGACTGAGGTGATGACAAAATTAACATGCACATAGCAACACAAGGATTCCTGTCTGGCAATCCCTGTTGACAGCTTGTATGACCAGCTATTAAGATAAAATTTAAATACCTTGACCCAAGATCCAACAGGCTTCCAAGTTCCCAAACCTTGCAGAGAGTGAGACAAAGGTCCAATCACTTCGGATACTTTGTAGTGGACTGTTCTCCTTTGAAAAATATGCAAATGAAAAGGTCAGATCAGAGATGCTAAAAGAAAATTGATGTTGTCTGATCATATTAGAGTCATTATTGTAGCTAAAACAAGACCATTCATTAGTAAATGGGCCTAATTCGTGAAGCCCCAAACCATCAGAATTATTTTTAGCAGTTTTATCAAACTGGTGTGTTGCTGTGTTTATTCTGCCTTAATTCCTTTCAGACAGATAAAGCTTTTGACATTTGCTTCTAGTTTTATGAGAGCAGGTAATGGTGGCTGTGACTCTAATCACATTACATGTAATGGCCCTAAGGGACTATCAATATACTGTTACTGTGCCACCCACTACATAATTTTAAACAAGTTTTTGGCCCAGAGTGACAGCATTGTTTACAATTTGTCTTTTTTTTCTTTCTAGCTGCTCCTGGTCACCAGGGACCAGGGCTCCAGGATGCAGCAGTCTGATGTGGCAGCGGAAGCTGGAGGCAATACAGGCTAAATACCAGCGGCTGGTGGCCCAGGAGGAGGAGGAGTCAGCGGCCCAGGGCCCCAGCACCTCCAGCTTCCCAACCACATTGGTGCCGCAGTCTGCAGGCAGCTGTCCACCATCCAAGACCACACACTGCTGCACCCCTCTCAGTCTCAGACCACACTCTACTGCGAAGCGTCCTGTCAAGGCTGGCGCACATGGAGGCCTGGCAGAGAAGAATGGGCCGGCACCTCAAGGAGATCCTGCACCGTGTCTAGTTCCCTCTTCCCCTTTTCTTACTTTTGTTTTGGTGGGTGGGACTTGTTTGTGGTTGTGGGTGGGAAGGGTGGTTGATGCAGGATTTTCGATCGCGGTTTCTGGACTTTCTTTTTCACGGACAATGGTTGGGTCTGGGGATATTTCATTTGTTTGGGGAGAGGGGTGGGCCAGTTGTTGTTGGGGGTGAGTTTTTTGTTTGACTAGAAAAATAAATATTTAAGTTTTTTATTTATGCCTCTAATGTCTAATCAAGATCTCTGGGGGTGTTCTACTTTTTAAAGCTGCCTTTTAGCACAACATATTTTTAAAATTTGCTGATAGTGTGTAACAACAATTAGGTATGTGCTACGCCTATGTGGTACTTTTGGCCTACTACTCTCCTTGTCTCTGCAGTCTGCAACTATATTGACCACTAAAGGGGGCGTGTGGGTTTGCCATGGCCCTTCCCACAACATCTAACCAGAACAGCAAACTATAGTTCTCTTACCGAATAGAAGAAGCGAGGGCTCCAGGGTTTCCCAAGGTGCCGTGGTGGTAATAGAAGCAGGCTAGCGCACAAACAACAATGCAGGAATCAGAAGTCAGGATCCACTCCCACCTAGGTGAACTCCAACTGTAGGATTTTAATCAGAAGTATTATTCATCGCAGGCAACTAAATGGAAATTAAAAAAAACGAGTTAGTGTGTTATGTATTATTAGCTTTACAAACACTTGAGACCAGACTTTCACAAAACAAAGAATACCTGATGTAGCATAACAAGCAAGAAACAGTACTAAATTAGTCAGAGCAGTGGTTGGGGAGCTGGTATTTCGAGGAAACAAAAGTGACTCTTAGTCTTGCGTTATGATTCGTTAGGAGGAGGACTCCAAGTCTGGAGAACATGGTTATTGTTGGTTAAGCATTTAGCACACAATGCGTGAATGATGATATCAACGAATGATGTTCCACTATAACTAAAATCGGCCACTTTTATGTGTGGGTGGGTAAATGGGGCCAGTGTGAACTATTGTTTCAGTACTAGGAATAAAACTGAAGATCCTGCACTGAGTTGGTGTTGCTGTCACCACATCTGCCCCATCAAGTGTGTGATCCATTGATGGTGTAAATTAAGTCACACCTCAATAAATCACACAGCCCAGAGAAAGAGAGTTAGGGGTTTTTGATGAATGGATGGGAAGGGGGATTTGAGGAAAGGTTTGACAAAGACAAATACTATACAAGCACAACAAGCATCTGGGCAATGAACAGCCAAACATCATAAATCTGTTATGGGATGAAAAGGAAACAAAGGAATGAATACAGGTAGCTTAAATGCAAACCAAACCAAATTGCCTGTCTGCCCCCAGAGATACCCAAGTTACATTATATATCTAAATGTCCTGTGTTACCTAGCTTTAAAGATAGCAGATATATTTATGAGTCAAGTGAACAATACACACAGTTCTAATGATTATTAAAAGAAAAAATGATACTGTACTGCCAAATGGGAGTTGCATCTGCATTCCTATTGGACTGTTTGTCAATCTTGGGTTTCTGATGGATGCGGTTCGGTAAAGTAAGCGTGAGTGTTATTATGTTGCTTTTCCAGTTTGGTGCAGGGTAAGAGGGCCTGCGGATTGAAAAACAAAAAAGATATTGTAGAATTAAGTAGAAAGAAAGAAGTTAAACTTCATAAGGAGTGCACCAAGAAGACTCAGAGGCAGTGCAAGAGAGGAGAGAAGAATTGTCCTTTTTGCACTCATTCATTTTATGACTAGTATGTGAACAATTAGGTGAGGGCAACTTTACAACAACCAAAAATCATACAAAAGTGGCCGCATGTAACTATCGGTATCGTACTGATCAAACTTGCAACTATCATGATCATCAATTCATCATCATGAATCATAACAATAATATGTAGCCTAACAGAAAGTGCATAATGTGATGATCATTCATGACTAAACATCTGTCTCCAGTCACCTACAACAACAGGCCCCCCACCCAACCACCACTAAGATTCACATTTGAGCCAGACAGTAAGAACTGAGCACACACCCAGCAACATTGCATTTTCCAAATCAAGTAAAATCAACGCACCTCTGTCACGACTCACCACCACTCCACAGAGCTGGGTAGGCCACTTTAAAGTCATCACAAAATTGGTTGGTTTCAGTGGAGTTGAAAACTTCCTTCTTCTGGTGGCAGTTCTCGAAGTAGTCACGCTCATGCCCTGAGTCCTTCCATCATCCCTGATCCTCCTGACTCCGAGTAAGTTGTCCAACTCTGTACCGACTGTGTCCCGACTCAAATACAATTGATCGACTTGTAGTACAGTGCTGTTGATGCACAACAAGAGAAACATTGAGTCATTTTTTGTGTAGACTAGATTTGTGTTTGTGTTATATATGCTAAAAGGACTCGTCGGGTCTGACTCTT
Organism: Calotriton arnoldi; assembly: GCA_963921515.1. Lineage (NCBI taxonomy): Eukaryota > Metazoa > Chordata > Amphibia > Caudata > Salamandridae > Calotriton > Calotriton arnoldi. The sequence goes on along the minus strand of CAWUFW010000493.1, from coordinate 279,882 downwards.
TCAGTAGTATAAAGCAGAAAACAAAGCAGTGTGGAGTGGACCCGGCGTTGGTGAACAAATCTCGCTAACTCTCAAAGGAGAAGGAAAAAATCAACTTCAGGGAAACAATGATCAGCCGTTGGTAGGCCACCAACATTGTAAATCATCACAAACACATTTAAGTGTAATAGTTACAGATAAACAAATACCAAGTGTCACTGCCTGCCAACACATGACTCATCTCAACACACTCACAAACAATCACTCAGCGTGCAATGCATGCCATTTACCTGTTCTTCTAATTCAGGCGTGGTCACATAGGTACATTGCTGATCCATTGTTCACAAAACAGACATTGGCCAGTCTAAATCAAATAATGTGGGGCAGTCCGGCTAGGGGAATAATAAACTCAGAAAGGGTAGATAGTCATGGCCCAGGGTTGGAGACAGGCACACATTTGTTTGTATCTCCAATTTCCTTGAGGGAAATGGATGGGGCAGGGATTCTTCACTGCACACTGTTGCAACTCCAATCCGGCAATAAAATGTGTCTAAGAGTAAGAATGTGGGGCTGAATTAGTCAATCAGACAAAAACAAATAAAATTAAATAAAGTTCCCATATATATATATTTTGGGGCTGAAGCTCCTGTTCTTGTTGCTGATGGTGGTCTTGTTGTTGGTTTTGGCTGCTGTGAGCCAACAGCGCTGCCCTCAAGCTCTAAACTTAAAGGCTGCCCTGCAGAACTTGTGCCCTTGAGGATTGGGCCTCTAATTCCCATCCGTTCTTTTTCTAGCTCACTGGCTTGCTCAGCTATCCATGTTTTGTATTTTGCAACAACCCCGTCTGAAAAAGGAATGAAAGTGGACATTAATGGTTTGTACTGTGGATCAAGAATTGTGGCACAGATGTAATTTTTGGATGACACAATATCTCTTTGGACTCTGGCATTAACAGATAAGCGAAGGACTAATCTCTCCACCAACTCATACACATCTTTTTTTCCTCCACACCTGCGTACATTGCAGACACCTCCTTTAGCTGTTCCTGTAGCATGTGCAACAACGGGATAACTTGGCCCATGGTACTGTCCTCCTTGCTGACTTCCCCTGTGAACACCTCAACGGAAGCAGCATCTCTGTCAGACATTTGACTAGGCCTCACTGGTCCTTCTCAATGATCATGCTTTTCACAGTTGCATCCCCTCTTTGCATGACATATTCATTGATTGGTCTCTACTGCTCAAACAGGCGTTCAAGCATGTAATAAGTCGAGTTGCAACGTATTGGAGTATCGAGTATCGAGTTGCAACGTATTGGAACCTCCTTTAACTGGCATTCTAATATCACGCTGAATGACCCTCTGCAATTTCCGGGCATTAAATGAATGGCTGAAATGAGTACAGATTCTTCTGCAGGTGGACAGTAAGTTGCTTGAGAAAGTTATGTACAATGATGTTGATGCAGTACACCAAACACAGGACCCTGATATAGCCACCATTGGCCATGGCCTTAACTATATTACTGCCATTGTCCATGGCAACAAATCCAATGTTAAGACCTTGTTGTTAAAGTCTTCCAAAATGTTTGCAGCAGTATTAGATTTCTCCTTGGCGAACATGGCTACCGTTGCATGCTTCTGAGCGCCATTAAAAATCTCAGCAGTGTCAACACCTGCAGATATCTTATCTCTAACCCCCGCAAAAGAGAGCCAGTGTGCAGTGATGCACATGTAATCAGTGGCTTGGCAACTGGTCCACATGTCTGTTGTCAGTTGGATAGTGTGAACAGCACTCTGCTGCAAAGCTTGTCCAAGCAATTCCAGCATATCATGATGGAGCGCTGGAACAGCAACTCTGGCGTAATATGACCGGCTGGGAACCTTCCAATTCGTGCAGATGGCTGCCACAAATTCAAGAAAACCCACCGCTTCCACAAAATAAAAAAGGAGGATGTCCAGCGCTAACATTTTAGCCAGTTTTGCGTTGTACAAACGTGCCGTTGGGTGGTTGCGTTCATACTGCCCCTCCTGCCTAAACATGGCAGGAATAGTAGCCTCGATATTTTTTTTTCTGGTACCACTGATGCAGGTGACTTCTTGAGAGCAGACGTTGGTAGGCTCAATGTGCGTTTCAGAGGGCAGTCACTGTCCTCTCTGGCATTGGTGTCTCGACCAGAGTCTTGTGCCATTGCGATGTTGCTGATGTGGGCGATACTACTGCACTGCTGGGGAGAGAGCTGCTGTGCGTAACGAAAATGCCTTCCTCTTCTTCACCTTCCATCATGATCAGATCGGATTCCCTGCTCAGCCTTCATCCCCTTCACCAACAACACTTGCAGTTTTTTGGCCGCTAAGGTGCGCCTTCCACTGGATCTTATGGTGCTTTCTCAAATGGGTTGTTTGGCCCTTGGTACCATAGTTTGTACCAAGCTTACTCCGACTAACACTTGCTCCGCAAATGGATCATTTGGCAATGTTCACCTCCTTCTTGCTAACCGTAAAGAAGTCCCAAACTGGGGAGGTCAACTTTCTGATGCTGGTGCCAATGTCAGATGAACTGGCGGTAGGTGGGCATTTTGACGTTTGACTCTCTGCCGTACCTACTTCTGCTGAGGTGGTTGTGGATGTAGGTCACTGCCGGGACTTTGCAAATATGGCAGCTGGCGATGGTGATGGTGGTATCTGTGGTGCCACATCCCTCACAGCAAGTTGAGATGGGGTAACGTCAGTCTCCACTGGGGCTGGGCTAACATCCATGATCACTGGCTCGTCATCAGCCTCCTCTTCTGCATCTGCATCCATATCTCTAAGGCTTTCAGGAACCTTCCTTTTCCCTAGCCTCTCGTGGCGTGTCTCACTCTCAGACAGAGGTGGGATCCAAGTGGTTTCTAGATCATCAGAAGAGTGGCTTGGAGAAGAAGATTATGCACTAACTGACTTTTTCTTTCTGGAGATGTGGAAGACAATAGATTTTCTGAAAGTGCGGCTTCCTCCACTTCCTCAGCATGAAGCTCAATCTATTGAACTGCTCCTACTTGTGGAGGAACTACTATTGGTGATTGCGGCTGTTATTGTTGTCCACTTATGTGAGTTTTGTGCAAATATTGGGTACTACTTTGCGAAAGAGATAAGTCAACTTCAACGTCACTGCTCGTTGGCGTTGCCATGATTAGACGGTCTGCCTCTGTGACAGACATGGGCTTGGGCCTAAGTTGGGGTGAGTCCACTGATGTGGGGGTGCTGCTCCCAGCTTGCTCCCCGGAGGCCGGTGCGGCAGGCACAGTTTTTTTCTCCCCAAAATAGGTCTGGGTCGACATACCAGTGGTGGTAAGCTCCTTCTTCTTCTCACTGGCCACTTTCTTAGTAGCACCTTTCTTTGGGGCCATCATGAAGCTGTCAACAGGCAGTGGCACTTAGCTTCACCAGCTGAAGAGATGTCTGTGATGTGTGGGCCACGTGTCACGTTGTGCACAGGCCTTCCCTCTGGATGTACTGTGGGTGATGTTGTCTCTTGTGCACCTAAAAGAAAAGAAGCAAGAAGAACATCAGGGAAATATGGCATTGTTGCAGTTTCATTAGTAGTACAAACAAATAATATCATTTAGTGTGGTCACTGGTTACTCTTATTATAATTAACAGTACAGTGTATCCATTTGTAAAACGGAAAACCACACCAACATAAACTTTCATGGTGTACACTTAGGAATAATAAGAAAGAGCAACAACAACAACAACATACAGATGCAACTGTTTGCTTTATGTGCACCACATGGGATGTTGCACTCAGGGATGTGCAGCTGACAAATGACAATGGAATAATCCTTAGACACTGAATGCTTTGTACACCTATAGCAGACATGGGGTTGATTCATTGAGAAACGTAGGGTGGAGTAGGGAAACCACGTGACAGGAATGATTACAGGTGGGGCTGGAGACGTCAGATTTAAAAGCGGGGATTTTCCGAGATGATGGGATTTTGAAAACGGTGGTTCAGCCGGGAGTTTGAGTGGTCGAGACGACAAAGATACTGCAGGCACAGATTGGGCTGTTAAGGTTTGGATATATTGGTTATTACACATGATGGGTTGGAGTTGGTTAATTGGAGAGATTAGATTTTGAGGGAGGGTATTTGAAGAGTAGGGAAGTTTTCGAAAATATATCAAAAGAAAGTATTTAAGATTGGAAAGAGTGGTATAGAAGCAAGCTTAAAAAGTGGGTGGTAGGCCTAAATATGTACTTGTGGGTGGACGGGGTTTCTGACAGGATTTGAACTTTGTGATTATACAGGCCGAATTAACAACTTAATTAGGAAAAGCAAAAACTGGGGAGGTGGGGCATGAGTGAGATGGGCGGTATAATTGGGAGGTTGAAAACTGTAGTGTGTGGGGATTGAAACAATGGGTATTTTTGACACGGAGGAATTTTGGGTTAATATCACATTGGTAACCTCAAAAGGAAGGTGATCCTAGGGGATATATGTTCACGGATGGGTATGTTCTTTTATAAATGTTTTTTTTTATAAATGATGGTTTACATTTTGTTTTTACACAGAGTAACATAAAGTTTGCGTTTGATATTGATTTTGTTCATGAATTGTATGGGGCTGACGTGCACTTTTAATATTTATAGATACCCCTGAGGAAGGTCTGAAGTTAGACCGAAATGCATTGGGTGAAAAAAATATGCAGGAGGAATGGAGACAGATTATGTGCCTGGGAATAGGCCCGGACGGGCAATTCCAGTGTCATTTACCATGCTTAAAAATGTTGATCTTCATTTCCTTGACGTAACGGATAAAGCTGGATGAACTATGCAAATAAAATTTGGATGAACTTTGACAAAATCATTGAGTACGTGTAAATATTTCGCAAATGTACAAAAGACTGTACAACTCATTGTGACACGAAAACTAGCGTGTCACAATTCTGGGATGATTGATTCATTGATGCCAGATGTTATGGTTAAAAAAACACACAGAAAAAATAAAATAAAAATGGAAAAATGTAAAAAATAAATAAAAAAAATTACAAATTATTAAAAATTAACAAATAATTAAAAACCAAATTAAAAAATGAAAATTGAAAAAAATGAAAAAGAAAAAATTATAAATAAGTTAACTTATCGTCAAAGATATAATAATAATTTATTGAACTGCTATCTCATTGCTCAACCATCCATGCAAACAAATGGCAATGGGCCACACTGGCTGGATGCACAAAATGGCTGCCTGCCATTGCCACATGGTGAACAACAACAGCAACAACACTGAGCAAGAAGGCATTGGGAACAAAGAAAAGACTGACTAGCTGGCTACACAAAATGGCCGCCAGCCACATAGTAATTGGTCACAACAACAACAACCAGCAAGAAAGCATGGCCACAAACAAAGAAAACATGCATGCCTATGTCAAAAGCACACTGACTTTCTATGTAAACTGCCCGCCAGCCACATAGCAACAAGAAACAGGAGGCCTGGAAAACAATGAACACATGCAGGCCTATGGACACTGACTATACAAAATGGTCCCTGGCCACATGGCATGGGAAACAAAGGCAAGTGGTGGACTATGGCAAACACACACAGGAGGCATAGTTAAACAGAGAGAACACAGCATTGATCAATTCAGCAATGCCAAAAGCGTAAATCAACAGGGCTAAAATGTTTTACAACACACATCCCCCAAATGCATTTCCCCACCTATACACTGTTTATAGGGGAAAAAAAAGAAATACCAGAAAAAACACTTTTCGTATTTTAATCCAATGCCATCCATGTTCTAGATGATGTTTCAATTTAAAAGACACCACAGAAACAGTTGTTTTTCATGCTCCCATGCCTAGCACTGAGCCTACTTGCTGGAAGGCCCAGTCCATTGGCAGACAAGTCCACATAGTGCATTAAAAGAATACAGCAAATTTATTAAAAAACATGGAGAAAATGTACAAAACTGTGCAACATTTTGCCTTTACAAAAGAAGAAAAATCACATACAAAAAAACAAAAACCAACAAGAAGGCATGGCCACAAACAAAGAACAGATGCAGGCCTTTGGCAAAAGCACACTGACTGCCTACGCAAAATGGCTGCCAGGCACATGATCAGAACAACAACAACCAGCACGAAGGTATAGCCACACCAAAGAAGACATGCAGGCCTATTGCAATAGCCCACTGGCTGGCTACACAAAATGGCCGCTGGCCACATGGTCAAACAACAAGAACGCATGCAGGCCTATGGAAAAAGCACACTGGCTGTCTACACAAAATGGCCACTGACCACATGGTCAAACAGCAAGCAAGGAGGCATGGCCACAACAAGAACACATGCAGGCCTATGGCAAAAGCACACTGGCTGCCTACAAAAAATGGCCACCAGCCACATGGTCACAACAACAAGCAGGAGGCCTGGAAAACAAAGAACACATGCAGGCTTATGGCAAAAGGACAATGGCTGCCTACACAAAATGGCTACCAACCACATTGTCAAACAGCAATCAGGAGGCCTAGAAAACAAAGAACACATGCAGGCCTTTGGACACTGACTATACAAAATGGCCCCTTGCCACATGGGGAACAAAGCCTAATGGTGTTCTATAGCAAACACACACACCGACCAGACAAAGGAGGCATTGGTAACACAGGGAACACAGCATTAATTCAGCAATGCCAAAAACGAAAATTAACAGGGCTAAAAATGTTTACAAAAACACACATTCTCCAAAGGCATTATCCCACCTAAACACTGTTTGCAGGAAGAAATAAAACGTGAAATACCACCAAATAAAACACATTTTGTATTTTAATCCAAATCTATCCATGGCCTAAATTCAACTGTCACCACAGAAACAGTTGTTTCATGCACCTATGACTAGCACTGGGCCTATTTGCGGGAAGGCCCATTGGCAGACTAGGCCACAAAGTGAATTAAATCATTATCGCAAATTTATTTAAAAAAACATGGAGAAAATATAGTGAACTGTGCAACATTTTTCCTTTATAACAGAAAAAAATTACTTACAAAGAAATAACTAGGCCCCTACTGAAACTACAGGCCACCCACCACAATACATTTTAAAAATTAATTAAAAGTACACATAAATCAAGGTGCATGGCTGCAATCAAACAAACAACACCAGTTTTTCAACTTTCTTGTGAAATCTCAAAAACAAAGTCCTTAAATCCAATGGTATATTCAGCAGACACAAAGAGTGATCCTTCCAGCTCCAAATCAAAATAAATAGTGACCAGGAGATTGACAAATCACTGGGAGGAGCCTGCTGGACAGGAACTGGAAGTTGGAGACTCTGGGGCACTTCCTTCCAGTTGGAAAAAAAGTTAAAAATAAAAAAGGACTAATCACACAAAAATCCAACGCCATAGGTCCATTTGAGGAGGTTTTTGACTCCAAATCGGCATTTTGGGCAGTTTTTGATGCTTCTCAAGGAAAGAATCTTCCCCAGATTGCAGCTGCGGTAGATCCTGCGTGTTCAGGATTGCATATGACAGAAAACATCCCCCGGAAGTCGCTGGAGCCCCCGATTGACTTGTTGGCAACCGCAACACATCGTGGGAGCATGCGGCCGGCTGGCAAATCTCATGTCGCTCGTGAAAGGCTCTGAAAATCTTTTGGGTGAATATGAGCGCCCGGCAAGTTGCTCCCACGCCCGTGAAGTGCATAGTTTATCGATAACTCTGCATTCTCCATGGAACACGGAGTTGCCAATTCCGCTAACTCCTCAAGTGAAGCGGAGTATTATGCCCAGACCTATTTCTTCCTCCCAGGGGAGGTGATGTGTCGATTCCTTACTGCAGCGCAGGGGAGGTGATGCGTTGACTCTTTATTGTCAGGGGAGGTGATGAATCAATTCCTTACAGCGAGGAGAGGGGTTTCTTCAATCTCCGGAAACGCAGCCTCAGTTCCTTACTGCTGGGCAACGTCGATGAAGAACTTGACACACAGGGATGATGCGTCGAAAATCCGGACGCGCTGGGTCAATGCGGCAGAACAGGCTCAGTGTCGATTTCCCAGCTGCGAAGCAGGTGATGCGTAGTTTTCTCTGGCCGCACAGCAGGGCCTAGAGTCGGAGCCAGTGCCATTTACATCGGTGACACGGTGCTCAGACGATCTTTCAACCGCACGGCAGGTGCAATGTCGATTCTTCGGCCGCACCACAGTGATGCGTTGGTTTTTCAACCGCACTGCGGTGCTGCATCAGGAAAAACAGGCGCTCGAGGTCAATGCATGGATTTTCTTAGTTCTTTGCAGCAAAAACCACCTCCATAGGTCCAGAACTGGAATTGGCACCACTTGGCAGGTCAGAACTCCCAGCAGAGAAACCAAGGGCTGTGATTACTGTAAGAGTTGAAATTGAAACAAAACGTATAATTTGCACAGAAAACAGGGGATGGATTTTTAAGGGAAAACTGTTTTTAAATTGAATTTGGTAAATTGAAGGGGGAAGTTGAACTGGCATTTCCTGCTGCTTTTTTAGCAAACCTCTTGACGGCCGCCATTTTCGACACGTTGAAGGTGAGCGGTTTAGCTGTTCTTAGGAGAGGAACAGGAAGGGGCTATTTAGGAGGCAAGCTGGTGTGTCTGCGTGCAGCGGGCAGTCTTCAGTGTGCCAAAGGCAAGCCCGTCTGCACCTGTCAGTGTCCCGGAGGCAACCAGCGCCAGCCATGTTACCGGTTTTAAGCCAGAAATCCTGCTACATCACCCAAGATTAGCATACTCTTGTAAGGAATTAATTGAACTGAACACTAAGGCTGAGTATGCAGATAAGGGGATAACTGTAGTAAGCTATCAGAGTAAAGATTACAGATCGCAGATGAGCTCCCAGGATATCTGGACAAGGGAGAGAACCCTACAGTGCGGTCTTATCAATGCATGATCATTGGTAAACCATGCGTTTGAGCTATACCTCCTACTTGAAACTAATGAATGAGATGTGCTGTTTATAACCAAGACCTGGATCCCTAAGGATGTAGAAGTGGACCTAGGATTCACCTGCCCGCCAGGATATAAGGAGATAAATTAACCTAGAACACATATAAGAGGCAGGGGTGTAGCAATCATCTTTAAAGATAGATGGGAAATGGTAACATTTCCAGTGGAGAAAAATCCTAGGCATGGAAATATTTGGATTCTCGCTAAAAAGAAAAGGTGGAGTAGTTACATCAGGAAACTTCTGCTATAGACCTCCATGGAACCAATCAACTAATAGTATTGGGAGATTTTAACATCTGGGCAGAAATTGAGGCCCATACTCAAAATCATGACTTCCTTATCTCCTGCGAAAACCTAGGAGTAGAACAACTGGTTAAAAGGCCCACACATCAAGGAGGACATATTCTGGACTTGATAATTGCACCCCAAAATCTGGTAGCAATAGAGGACGTGACCCCGGTAAGCTGGTCGGATAACCATTTAATCACTTTTAAACTAATAGGATTGGACAAAAAAGACTACTCAGAAACTACCAAAATTAGGATACAAGGAAGAGCCTGGGGTAAATTAAGAGAGTGGAAAGGCAAGAGATTATTTAATACTCAACACAGACAATAGAAACAAATTATGACCATCTACATAGTGCAATCACAGAGACACTAGATAAACTAATACCAATCAAAATGCTAACACCAAAAGTAAAACCCTCGGCCCCATGATATAATGAAACTCTAAAGGACAGAAAAATTGAATGTCGAAAGAGGGAAAAACAATGGCGAAAAACATACTTAGATGAAGATAAGATCCTAGTAAAAAATGTGATAAAACTATATAAAATTGAAATTAAAAAGGCCAAAGAACAGTACTTCTTAAGAGTCATCACTAAGGCAACTAAGACAACAAAAAAGCCTTTGAAATTGTAAAAGAGCTTGCCCACCCAGATTGCACAAAATGTACAGTAGCACCATCACAGGAGCTGTGCAACAAGTTATCAGACTTCTTCCACAATAAAGTGGAGCTAATTCTTAATGATATTAGCAGAGAGAACTTATGCAGAGAGAATTTATGCAGAAAAGGGAAAAGCCCTATAGATCTGGCCTCACCCGGGAATTCCTCCTACAGCCCCACAGAGACACCCCAGCAATTAGAGCTCGGTGAGAAGCTGGCCAAAATTGAACTACTAAACGAAGGAGAGTTCAACATGATAGCTTGTCAATCTCTGCCGGGCCACTTCTAGACCCGATACCACAAAGGATATGGAAAGAGAGAGGGAATGAACTATTTCCAGATCTTCAAAAAATCTGCAACCAGTCACTAGTGATAGGGTCAGTACCATCAGCCTGGAAGAAGGCATTGATCACTCCCTTACTGAAGAAACTGCAAGTGGATGCTCAGGACCCTAGTTACTTTCGACCATTCTCCCAGCTTCCATATCTGGTCAAGATTGTAGAAAAACATGTAGGTAAAATACTATCGAATTTCTTAGAATCTAACAAACTTCTAGAACCCAAGCAGATGGGTTTTAGGCCAGCACATGGCACAGAACCAGCCCTAATTTTACCAACAGATGAACTGCGGTTGCGAGTTGACGGGGGACAGATGGTTATCTTAATTCTGTTAGACCTATCGGCAGCGTTCAACACCTTCAACCATCAGATCCTACTCAATAGACTAAAGGCGACAGGGGTGGAAGGGTTATTCCAAATGTGGATTAAATCCTACCTGTCAGAGAGATCTCAAGCAGTTTCCTTCCCACCTTTCAAATAAAATTTTAAAGAAATCTTGTATGGGGTGCCACAGGGCTCTGCGCTAAGCCCCATTCTATTCAACGTATATTTACACCCCCTACTAACATTGATCAAGTCATTTGGGCTGTCTTTCATCAACTATGTGGATGACACCCAATTGATAATATCAATAGATAAAGTGGACCCTGGCCAGGTGGACGAATTTCACTACTGTCTAATAGAGATGGCAAAATGGCTTAATAGTAACACATTAAAATGTAATGGAAGTAAAACAAAGTTTCTATGCTGTTCCTCCAGCAAGGTTTCAGGTCAACTTCCAAACAACTTCTGGCCATGAACGAAAGAGAAGGACCTGAGTACAGTCCATCCAGTGCGAAATTTAGGAGTAATAGTGGACGATAAACTTTCTATGGAAGGTCAGGTCAATAGGACAGTGGCTACTTGCCGTGTACTTCTGAGAAACTTGAGAAAGGTTGTACCTCTACTCCCACAGCCAGCAGGACTGCTGGTTTTTACAGAGCACTATACTGAGCAGGATTGATTATTGCCCTCCTAATGGGAATTCCAGACTACCTGTTTAAGAAATTGTATAGAATACAGGTGATGGCGTCCAAATTAGCACTCAATAAAACAAGGTTTGACTCAGCAAAAAATACCCTAAAAGAACTCCACTGGCTGCCAGTGAGGGAAAGAAGCACCTTCAAGGCTATGTTCATAGTACACAAAGAGCCTAAAATGGCATTGGGCCGAAACCCCTACAGGACAAATTCATTCACTACAAACCCGCGAGGATGCTGAGATCTGCCTTGGCTAATCTTGTCTGTATACCAAGGTTTAAGAAAGGCAGAATAGGAGGAGGAGCCTTTCAAATTAGGGCAGCACAACTTTGGAACAAGCTGTCCACCCCCCTCAGATTGGACAGCAATCTACTCAGTTTTAGGAGGAGCCTAAAAACCTGGCTCTTCCCAAAATAATTAAACGAGGTCAAGATTGACCCCCACTAGCCTAGGTTTTCTTCTGCGGTTCGTTAATAGCACCAAGATGCGTGCCAGGTGAACGCTGCGCTCTATAAATTACAAATAATAATAAGAGGAGTTCAGGGGCTGCAGGTGAAGTCTTTGAGGCTTCTTAACAGGAGGCAAGCACACAAAAGCCCTTGGTGAACCTTGGCAAGCAGGATGTAGAAAGCAAATTCTAGTCCTTTCAATGCCCAAGACAGAAGCAGCAAGCAGCAGGCCAACACAGCAAAGCACACAGCAAAGTGGTAGCCCCTCCTGGCAGCTTCTCCAGCTGTTCTTCTTGGCAGAAGGTCCTCTTAGTCCTGAAGTGTTCTGAAGGTTTGGTGTCCCAGCTCCAGTACTAATACCAGTTTCTTCCTTTGAAGTAGGCAAACTTCAAAGGAAAGTCTTTGTAGTGCACACGACCCTGCCTTTCGCTGACTTGGCTCCAGACACAATACAGGGGGGTAGAGACAGCTTTGTGTGAGTACAGGCACAGCCCTATTCAGGTATCAGTGACAACTCCTCCCACCACTCTAGCTCAGGAAGACCCATCAGCCTGGTGATGGGCCATCAAGTTAAGCAGGGCACACCTCCACTCCCTTTGTGTGACAGTCTAGAGTGAATGCACAAATAGCCCAACTGCATTCTAAACCAGACGTGGTTTCCGCAGGCAGGCAGAGGCACAGAATGGTAAGCAAGGAAATGCCCATTTTCTAAAAGTGGCATTTTCAAACACGCAATTTAAAAAACAACTTCACTAAAACATGTATTTTTAAATTGAGTTCAGGGACCACACACTCCAAATCTCTAACTCTTCCCGATTGGAAGTTACACTTGTAAGAGGTTACAAGGCAGCTCCAGTGATAACCTATGGGAGAGCTAGTTCTTGCAATAATGAAAAACGAAATTTGCATTATTTCATTATCAGGACATGTAAAACACACCAGTACATGCCCTACCTTTCACATACACTGCACGCTGACCATGGGGCTACCTTTGGCATACCTTAGGGATGCTCTACATATAGTAAAAGGGAAGGTTTGGGCTTGGCAAGTGGGTGCTCCTGCCAGGTTGACATGGTAGTTTAAAACTGCATTCACAGACACTTCAATGGCAGGCCTGAGACATGTTTGCAGGGCTACTCATGTGGGTGGCACAATCAGTGCTGCAGGCCCACTAGTACACAGTGCACCTTTCTAGGGTCTTACCAGTAACTCAAATATGCCAACCAAGCATAACCAATCACAGTTTACACAGGGATCACTTGCACTTTAGCACTGATCAATAGTGGTAAAGTGCCCAGAGTTCTAAAACCAGAAAAAACAAAATGCAGCACTCAGTTAAAAACAAGAGGCCAGAAGCAAAAAAGACAGGGGAAAAACATGTCAAGAAGGCTAGGTTTAACAGCGACCCCCTGTGATTGGCTACTATTACAGTTTTTCATTTCCTTTCCTCCCTCCCTCCACCGGATGAGTTGTGGGCACAAGGCCTTCGGACCCTTTTTCCCTGGTACACCCGGGCGTGAGTGAACTGTAAGGAATGGTGATGGGGGGCAGACAATCTAAATGTCGTGAGCCCCACCCAGACCATGTTTCATCAATATTGTACATATTATGTTTCGGCAATATGGTAAACATATATAAAGATATTTGTGAATGTGGATGAAGCTCATTGATGATGACAGAAGGAAGTCTTTTTGGGAACATAGTACCTTAGACATATAAAGATTAACTAATTTACAGAAGAAACCAATAGATTCTAAACTGGAATAGATGCCGAGCAAAGGCTAGTCTTCATACAATAGAATGAAGAGGAACACAAATGCAAGCATAAATTTGAAGTCTAGATTCCAAAAGATACTCGGGAAAAATTGCAATACAAATACCAAATCAGTCACCTTAGGAACAGAGTTAGGGCTTGTGCTCCAACTACTTCACCTCTACCATATATATTTCCCCAGATCACTGAACCACAGGAGAAGGAGAAAGAGAGCAAGGATGGAAAAGGAGGAAGATTTGTTGGACATGCTCCCCATGCCAGCCACTAGGGATAGGGTGCAGTTGGTGATGTACCCGGAAATGGAGCTCAAGGAGGTCAAACGCAAGCGAGCACTGTAATGCGACTGCCTAGCAATACAGTGACAAGGCCAGAGCATTATTGCACTTCTGTGGATCAATATATAAGTATGCTGATATTCCGCCCAGGGGTGTAGAGACTGGCATGAATGAAGCCCCATTTTTACTTCAGCTTGAGACAGACTGCAGTACGGCTGTCTAGAACGGATCCCCCTTTTCTCCATCCAAGTGACATCGATGATCTCTGATTTAATGAGCATTAAGAAACAGTTCTCCAATATTCTAGAAAATCCCACTCGGTTCCAAGAAGAACTACAGAGTGTGGCTGAGGAAAGTAGAGCCAAATGGGCAGATGTGAATCAGTTGTTGAGATTGGTGGAGAAAGCGCCCTTGCCGAGGAAGACCCCTGGGAATTATAGGGAATACCGCAAAGGATGCATTATTGAATGCGATTGCGGAGACATACCGAGTAAAAACTGATTGGACTAAGATCTCAAACTGCAAACAAAATAAGGGTGAGGCGCCAGTTGATTATTTGGACAGACTTAAGGATGTGTTTGAAAGGTATTTGGGCATAGCCTGTCTGACAGAGATGGTTCAGTAAGCTGTAGGTGTTACTTTTGTACAGGGATTATTGCTGAATTTTACCTCCATATTTATTGGATGGAAACCTAAGATGTTAGCTAAACTGGTGATGGTCAATAACCACTGCACAGTGTTGCTGCAGAAAAAAAGGAAATGCTCAATCGAAATTAATGTCTTTGAAACTGAAAAATATGAAGAGAGTAATTAAAAGGAACTGAAAAGAAGACCCTCAAGGGGGTAATGGCAAAGGATGGTAAGGAAATTAAATATTTGGGAGGGGAATTGTAAAGGGCTGAGATGTGGCCCCAGGAGCAGGAGATTTGTGTTTCAGTCATGGTCAACTGGGGCACTGGAAATGAGATTGTCCAAATACTGCTCCTAATACATCAGGACTCTCTGAACAACCTGGCTGTCATTTGGACAGTTCAAGAGGTTCAGACTGTGTTATGAATACCCTAATACCTTTAGATCAGAAAGACTATTATGTGAATTGTGTCATTGATGGTAAACACACTACTTGCCTTATTGACATGGGAGCAAGCCAATCCACTCTAAAAACATCTGAAATACTCTCTCTACCTCTCTCTGACATGCAAATAGATGCTGTTGTTATTTCCAACCTGAGAGTTCCTTACCATGGTACTGATCCTGTGTCCATTTCAGTGGGACCTATCAGTGACAAGCATTCTTCTTTACTTAGCCCAACTTTCTTTCAAACTTGTTAGAAAGGGATATATTGTATAGATTGAATTGCATTGTGCTCTGTACCCCAGAAGGGGTGTTCTTGAAAAAACCTCAATGTCAAGAGGGGAAGGTACTTGCATTGCTATGTGAGAGGTTGTGTTGTCAAGAGGAAGCAGACAAGGTTACCATATCTTCTGATTTAAAAAAATGTATAGGTACTGTCCAAATTATGGCCCACAGGAACTAACTATGTGGAATTCACCTAATCGATGGAGACGGTAAAGGTGAAGGTCATCCCTCAAATGAAGCTACCTACAATAACCCAGTACCCATTAGAACCCAAGGCAGAGGATGGGATCAGCCCTGTAATAGCAGATCTGATCAAGCAAGGGGGTTTAGGACCCATTGTTAGTAGATGTAATACCCTGATTCTCCTGATACTCAATACAGGGTAAGCCAACTAGTACAGATACATACGCAAGGCAGGGAAAGCCAAAGTGTGCATGTTCGTATAAGATCTTGGGGATATTAATAATGTGGTTATCCCAAGTTTCCCTGTGGTCCACAAAACTGACACCATTTTTTTGCATCCACGCAAATGGCAGGCGGTTTACTCTGGTTAACTTTTATTCCGCTTCTTCTCTCTTTCCATGCATGAGGAGAGTCAGTACCTCTTCTCATTCACATCCCGAGGGTCTCATCAATCTGCCCCTAAGCACTGAAGAAGGATTTGGACACTTTGGTTTCCCCTGGAGTTCTACCCTAATACAGTATGTACATGATTTACTTTTGGCATCTGTTACTCTAGATCATTGCAGGATTTAGCCTTCAACCTCACCGAATTGGCTTCTAAAGGGCAAAAAGCTTCATAGGAAACATTGCAGTTCTGCCTTCTCTGTTTGAAATACCATGGTAATGAAACCTCTGCTGGCAAGCACCACTTGTTGTCTGAATGAGTTGAAGCCATTCATAAGGTCTCCCGCCCTGTAACTGTCTCCCAGGTATGCACCTTTTTGGTAATGGCTGGGTACTGTAAACTGTGGACTCTGGGCCACACCGAAATGGCGAAACCTTTGTAAAAAGTATGTTTGAAAAGATACCCGTGAACGCTTGCCATGTTCTAGTGAAGCCAAAAACGTATTTGTAAAAACTAAACAAGTTCTAACTTTCACACATGCGCTAGGGCTCCCTGATTATGCCAAACCATCTACATTGTACTGTCATGAATGAAATGGTTTCACACGCAGAGTGTTGGTGCAAAGTTAAGGGCACCAGAAAAACCCCAAAGCATATTACTCTTCATTTCTGGACCCTCTCACAGTTGGGCTCCACCATGTTTACATTCTGTTGTGACAGTTTTAAATCTTGTTGATGCTTCTGAAACTATTGCCTTGAGTTCCCCTTGCTGCTATGCTCCATTCTTTTTTGTACTCCTCCTTGCTACAAAAACTCAGTATCTCTCCACAGCCTGACTGTTTCAGTATGAAATACTGTTTCTGCCTGCTTGCCATATTACTCTGACCCACTGTCCCACTTTGAACCCTGCTTCCTTAATGCCCACAAGTAAGCATGGAGGTCTACATGATTGTGTCATAGCCACTGCCCGTGTTACTAAACCATGCATCTATAGGACTGATATGCACAGTACTGACTGCTAGCTAACATATTTTGTTGGTGTATCATATCTCAGGAATGATGAGGGTATTCTAGTTGCTAGGTATGTTGTTTATACTGTATATCAAATTATGGAAAACTATCACTTACATTCTGTGAAGTCCGCTCAAGTTGCAGATCTCATCTTTCTCCATTGAGCCTGTATCCAAGCCAAACAAACTATTGTTACTTTGTAGATGGACTCAAAGAACGTGTTTGCCAGTGAGTGAAACATGATTTAGGCTCCTCTGGAAGCAAAGAGGTTTGCTGATCTCAGATGGTACTCCGACTAAGAATGGGTAATATGTAAAATGTTTAAATGCCTTAGAGGTACCAGAAAGGTTTAAAAGTGGTAAAGTGCTCTGCAAGTCAGCAACCTCATGATAATGTTTCAAAGGGCAGTGACCTGACTGATTCACCTGCTAAGTGTGCTGCTTTGCCTAAAACTGCTGATGTTGCTATGTTTCATAAGACCTATCCATTTGTCTCACTTGCAGGAATAAGCCTCCAAAAATGAAAAACTGTTCTGGATCAAGCAGCAATCTAAAAGAGACACTGAGGGGATGTGTAGAGACAGAATTGGGTGTGTGGTGACACCACTATTTCCACTCCCCAACCTCACCAGGTTGTATCATGGGGGTTAGCCCATGTTGGTAGGTACAGCGTGTTTCATGCCACTGGAACCCATTGGGGTGCATCCTTTCTTTCTTCCATAGCCCAGTATTATTGCAATCCTGTGCCATATGCTTGTCACACAATATCTAAAAAGGGATTAAGGCCACCCCCTACTGCTCCCACTCCCCCGTGGGGCCCTTACGTGCACATCCAAATAGACTTTTTTCAGATGCCTAAATTTGAAAATTCTTCATTTGTTCTAGTGCTTGTGTCTATGTTTTCAGGTTAAGAGGAAGTATATCCCTGTGCAGATCCACAAGTGGGTACTCAGAGATTTTATCCCTCGGTTCAGGATACCATACTGAATCAGTAGTGACTGCAGAACACACTTTGTGTCAGTAATAGTACAGGCAGTTTGCAAGGCCTTAGCAGGAAACCAGCATTTTCCTGGTGCCTATCACCCAGAGGCTGGCAGAACAACTTAGGCCCACTTCCAAGGGTCCAGGACTGGGGTGGCACCACTTTGCAGGGTAGACTCACATATGACAGAGTCCAGGTGCGAAGTTGTTGGAAGTCTGTTGTGTCCCTGAGGCGTCAGCTCAGGAGGCAAGCCAACTTGCCCTTGAAGTCTCTCTGGGGTTCTGAGTTCAAGAGATGCAGGTCCAGTCCTTCTTACCCAGGCAAGAGGGCAGCAGTCCTTCAGAGCAGCAATATAGCAGGCTGTCAGTCCTTTCAGCAGCACAGCAGTCCTTCTTCCTGGCAGAGTATCGACAGGTCCTGAAATGTACTGAAGAGTTGTTGTCTGAGGTCCAATATTTATACCTTGTTTTGCCTTTCAAGTGGGGAGAAGCTTGTAGAGGCATGCCTTTGAAGTGCACAGGTGCCCTGCCTACCTGGTTCTCGCTTCAGACGAACTATAGGGGGAATGCACACCTTTGTGTGGAAGCAAGACACAGCCTATTCAAATGTAAGTGGGGCTGAGCTCACCCACCTCCTCCCTCTCATCCTACCATCCAGGCACACCTAAGCTCTGCATTATGTGTTGCTGTCTCGGAGGAATACATAAAGCCCAACTGTCAACTACACCCAGTCATGTGACCCAGAGACAGCCTACAGCCACTAAATGGCTAAGGCAGGAAAATGGCAACTTCCTAAAAGTGGCATTTTCAAAATTGTAATTTAAAATCCGACTTCACCATAGGTTAGGATTTTTCATTACAATTCCAAAGACACCAAACCTGTTTCCATTTAATTACAGCTTATTACATGTAATGAGGTAACTTCAATGCTATCCTATGTTAGAGGCAGGCCTTGCAGAAGTGAAAAACTAATTTCAGAGTTTTTCACTACCAAGACATGTACATTTTAAAAGTACATGTCCTACCTTTTCAGTACATTCCACCCTGCCCTATGGGCTGTTTAGGGCCTACCTTAGTCGTGACTTATATGTATTAAAAGGAAGGTTCGGGCCTGGCAAAAGGTTAATGTTTCCAGGTCGAAATAGCAGTTTAAAACTGCATACACAAGCTGCAATGGTAGGCCTGAGACATGTTTAAAGTGCTGCTTGAGTGGGTGGCACAATCAGTGCTGTAGGTCTGCTAGTGGCATTTAATTTCCAGGCCCTAAGCACAGGCAGTGCCACTTTACTACGGACTTACAAGTAAATTAAATATGCCAATTGGGTATAAGCCAATCCTACCATGTTTTAAGGAGAGAGCACAAGCACTTTAACACTGGTTCACAGTAGTAAAGTGCGCAGAGTCCTAAAGCCAGTAAAAACGAGGTTAGCAAACAGGAAGAGTGAAGGCAAAATGTTAGGGCGTAAACCATGCTAAGGAAACCAGGTTTAACAGGAGGTCAGTCAGCTGACCTTTGGCATCCCTTCAGCCTGGGATGAAGGGTGTAGACCCAGTCTTCCTTCTCAGCAAGCAGGACAGGCCTCAAGCAACAGGGGAGCAGGGTGTCCTTCTTCTGTAGTACCCACAGGTCCAGGAGTGTACTGAAGAGTGGGTCTGAGGGTCCCCTTTTGTATACCTGGCGCCCACTTTAAAGTATGAGAAGTTTCTGAAGCTTCCCCCTAACAATGGTGTCTGGAGTTTCCTGCCTCCCTGACCTCAGTCTGTCAGGGGGCACAATAGGCTAGTGTGATGTCCTTTGTGTGTGAGCTGAGCCAGCGCCTTTGAAGTGTAAGTGTGGTAGGTGACAGCCCTGCCCCCCATCCTGCAACACCCAGACCCTCTATTGTGACACTATCTGGGAGAAATACACAAAAGCCATCTGACAACTACAGCTAGTCATGTGACACAGGAACAGGCTGCAGGCACCAAATGTTTAGGTCAAAAAATGCCAACTTTCTAAAGGTTTATAAACTAGCCCTTGTGTTTTATTTCACTTTTCTTCTGTATTACTGCAGTTAATAAAGAAGAAAAGTGAAATAAACACAAGAGCTAATGAAATAATACTATTGGTCCTTCTAGTTTGCAAAGATAATCAATATTTGGCAACTAGATATTTAGTTAGCTTATAAAGTTTAAGGAGGCCCAATCTAGTTTGCGGCTAAGGGCCTAACCCCTCTATATCATTGATCCAAAACTTTCTAAAAGTGGCATTTTCAGAATTGTGACTTAAAATCCGACTTTACCATCAAGGAGGATTTTAAATTATATTTCATCAGACACCAAACATGACTTCCTAATTGCTACTAATCAAAAGTTATCACTTATTAAATGTAATAAGGCAACACTTGTTATTCTTTTGGAGAGGTAGGCCTTGCAACAGTGAAAAACAAATTTGTCAGTTTTTCACTACCAGAACATATAAAACGTAAACGTGCATGTCCAAAGTTTAAAATCCAAGCACCAAGCCCTATGGGTTGCTTAGAGCCTAACCTAGGGGTGACTTATTTGTATGAAAAAGGAAGGTTTAGGCCTAGCAAAAGGTCTATTTTGCCAGATGGAAACAGCAGTTTAAAGCTGCACACACAGGCCCTAATAGGAGCCTAGGACATGTAAAGGGCTACTTAAGTCGGTAGCGCAATCAGTGCTTCAGGCCCACTAGTAGCATTAAATTTACAGGCCCTGGGTACCAGTAGTACCACTTTACTAGGGACCAACAAAGTTAAATAAATGTGGCTATTGGGTGTAAGCCAATTTTTCCATGTTTAAAGGAGAGAGCACAATCTTTTTAGCAGTGGTTAGCAGTGGTAAAGTGCACAGAGTCCTAAAAGCCATCAAAAAACAGGCTCAGAAAACAGAAGGGTGAAGGTAAAATGTTTGGGCATAGCCCTGCAGAGAGGGCCTGGTTGAACATATCATTACCATCCTCAGTAAAACGCTAGTAAACAGAGCGTACATTAGACATTGAGAATCATAAAATTAATTAATGTGTATATTTTGAAGAAAAAAGTGAGATGGGCAATTACATCTTGGAGAGAGCAAAAAGTAATGTAGCGATAGTCACAGTAAGATACACTTTAGACAGGCTTCATTATTGTCTGTGTAAGCAGAAGATTTATTTTAGTAAGGAAAATTACATTTTTGTAGAAAAAACATCTGTCATCAGATGTGAGAGACAGACAAGGATTCTTCCTTGGGTATCAGGGGGATTTGGTTTACCTGATAAATCCAGTATGACTTGGCATTCAGAGGTAACCAGATGTTTCAACATTCAGAATATGTGTGCGATCAAAGTGGAATTTTTATTTGATTGGTACCATGACATTTAATATTTGGTCTGTAGATTAATGCGTATTTCTTTACTATGTTGTTCGTTGCAGCTAATTTATTTCAGAAAACAATTCTCCAAAACCTATGATATTGTAAGCCCACTTAGATCAGTTCTCTGCAGTAAAGCAACATTACTCCTGCTAATCGTTGTCCCTCTGACTTTGGGAATAAAAAATTGGCTTACTTGCTATGCCTGTATCAGTTAAACCGTTTGATTTAAGATCTAATTTCTTTTTAGTAAGAGGAAACCCAGGGGCAATATGGTTTGTCTCATAATCAGACTGTCATGTTTCTTAATTCGAAACATTCTATTATAACTATTGGGAAACATAGATATCATACCTTATTTCCTCTGACTTTGCTAGAACATTATTTTCTCTTTATTTTGAATTAAAATAATAATGTATCTTGTTCTGTTTAAAAATGTATGTGAGTTACTGAGAAAGCATGTGCTGAACAGTTTCTGTTGGAGTCCTGCCGACGTATTTTTAAATAGGTTATTTAAGATCAATTGCTAGCTGGCATTTTTTACAATCCTAATTGATATGTCTAACAGACTTTATATGTATTTGTAAGAAAGCAAAGAAATCATAGACGTCCAATGCCTCATTTGCATTGTATTGTATTATATAATTTGTATGGTGCTTAATACCCTTATGCAAGGCACATGCTTGCCCATGCAGAGGGCACCCCACACTGTGTGGTTGAAAGATTGTTGTCTTTGCTTCGAGCCTATGTGGGAAGTATTTCCACGTCGTGTGTGATGACTACTAAGTTATGATTATCATGTTTAGGGATGCAGTGTTTAGCAGCTCGAGATAGATGCACATTTTTAGGTTACATCTGAGAAAGTTCTTTCTCTGTTTGTTGTGATACATATTGTTTACCTTACACTAGACATATTGCTTACCGTTGGTTGGCTTCATTGCCACTCTTAGCTGCTGAAGACTTTCCTTCCTTTTCTTGTGTTTGTCCCTTCCCTGGAGAATGGACTCATTAAATGCGTCCTTCCACTGCTCATTTTTCAGGTGCTAGTTTTTTATTTTTTATTTAAGTACTCTTCAAGAATGTGTGTGTTTTCCAGCTGTATCCTTCATGTACTTCTCTCTCCTCCATGTCTCTCTTTCTCATCCTCACTCAGTTGCTGTTCTGGCTACCTTCCGACACCCACCTTGCCATTATTGCATCCCCGCCACCCCTTGTCTCTTTGTTCCTTAAGCCCCAGCAGTCTCCATCTGTTGTCGATTTGCTTCCCCAGATATCTCCTACACATATACCATTGTCCATGTGTTCCCCATCCCCTCCCTCCTGCTGCTGTCTGTGTGCTTCCCCAGCCCCTTCTGCTCACCCTCCTTTGTAAGCTTGCTGCTCCAGATGCGCCAACCCATCCTCTGTTGTCAGGTCGCTGCCCCATCCCCTCCTAGCCACCCTCTGTTGCCAGCTTGCTTCCCCATCCTCTCCCACCCATCCTTGTTATGTGGTCACTTAGGCCCGGGCAAGAACAGCATCATTTTACATGCTCACGTTTAAAGTTGACATCTTTCTTGAATGTTGAAACTTGACACACATTTGCTTGCGGGCAGGTATGGAATAATATTCTCTGAAATGGCTTTGCTTGCATTTACATTTCTTCATAGGCACATTATTAGAAACTTAAATATTATGTACGAAGGCTAAGTTCACTGCGCAAAATGTTGATGTTTGTTATTGTTGGCTCGGGGACAACTCTGTAAAGATAGAATCAATAATGGCGGCCTGGCTGTGGCTTCGGCATGGTAAAAGGGGTGAAGGTTATTATTATGAAGGTTATTATATACAACATCACTCCTTTGTTTAAACAGAGTTTTATTTCATTGACACTGTTGAGGTCGTTCCATGCCGGAATACCAGCCCAGCTGAATCCTGTTTACTTCCTGAAAAGGATGGTGCCCAGCTCTACACCAAGACGGGCTCCCAGATGAAAAATGCCCACAAGTAACTGGGGAGTTAGATCACCATAAGGAATTCTGGCAGATTCACCCACCCTAGGCACACTAGGTTAGGGGGCGCTAGGTAGGAGTGTAGGTATGATTATAGATGCATGTTTGTAATCAGTGTAACAGCACAATGGTTGAATTGTTTATCTTCTTTACGATTCTGGTAATGTTCGTTACTCTATTCTGTTTCCTTCTATTGATCATTACAGTGCACATATTTTACACAAGAATCACAATGCTTCCATAAATAATTGAAATGCCAATTTGAGTATTTCTTGTGTCTCCCTTTGGGCATGCATGAGTTCCAAACGAAAGGGACTGATCTGTTTCCACAATTTCCTTGGGGAGTCGGAGTTGTCATGTTCTGAGGTTGCAATGCCCTCCAGTATACCTTGTAGGGTTTAGAGGTCCAGAGGGTGCACTGTGACCTAGCTAGGAGTAAGGCCAACATTTCCTGATGGTGTGCTTCGAGTCAGTCTCGCACAGTTTATGTTGTCCAAACACACAGTCTTACTGATAAAGCATGAACCGCACAACACTTCGTTGTCTGTTTCTTCCCCATCTCCTCCAACCCACCCTTTTTTCAGCTTGCTTCCCCATCCCCATCCGTCCATCCTCCCTTGTCAGCTTGCTTCCGCATCCCCTCCTGCTGAGCATGGGACCCACATCTGGGCATACCGATACTGGGACGGGGAGGCCCAGATATGGGTCCCTGAAACTTGTCCTATGATGCTTGTTTCTGGTCCAGGGAGGACCTGGCCTGGCTGTTCGGGCTGGACTGTACTCATGGGGAACAGGGTCAAGACTGATTTGTATATGGATGGGTCCAAACTGCGGTGGCAGGTGAGCAAAAGAATTATGGATTTAGACCCAGATCTCTGTACTGGGGGAGGAGTGTTTGACATTGTAGCGCATTCTGTCCATCAATTGTTCTTTTTGTCTCTGGCTGTAGGCAGAATTGGGAGTGGTAATTGCGCTTACGGGATAGGGAGCCCAGTTGCAGAAGGAAGATGGTGTGCATAGGTGCTAGGGTAGGGCTCAAAGATTGAGCTGCTCTGGTTGTAGCCTGAGTGGGCCGGTGGGTGTTGTCAGTACCAAAGGCCTGTATTATGGGCATAAAGGGCCCAGAAAAATAAATAATGGCATAGGAGTGGAGAGTTTAGGTTCCACTTGTGGATTTATTTCAGGGCAAACGTTGGTGGAATAGGTGTACCATACAGCACAATGAGACACCTAAGTGAGGCTTGAGGGAGAGTGGACTGATTGTTGAAACCAGTCACTCTGGGTTGGTTTGTTAGTGGTTACTAAATCCGGAGATACTAGAGCAGCAGCAGCTCCTCCATTAAGGCGGAGGAACATAGCCCCACTGCTCTCTCAGCAGTGGAAACAAGAAAAATAAAATGATAATAACACAGGTTATTATTATTTTATTTTTCCTTGCTGAGTCAATTCAAGGGCAGGGCCGGGCCATCCTGATGGACAGCATCAGTGGTAGGAGTGGTGGGCACTGCTGCAAATGCGCATGTCATTTTGGCCGGCCGTCTAAGGACGGCCAAACCGACATGGGCACTTAGATCTTTCCACCCGAGCTGTGCTGTAGCCGGGTGGAGACCAAGCATGAGAGCAGCAACTGGATTGACTTGGGGGCTGGGATCCTTGTATGGACTACCGGGAGTCAAGAGGGGAGGTGCAGAACAGCACCGAGGCGGCGGCCGGTAGGTAAGTGCTTTTTTTTTTTTTTTTTTTGTATTTTTCTCCCCCCATGCTGCCCTGCGCTGCCCCACCACTTTTGTTTCACAGCGCCCGCCGCTGTACTAGAGTTGCCCTCTGCTGGTGGAATTTGAAGATGGAAAATGTCCTCGTAGAATACATAGAGTCAGTAGCTCATCAGCCCGCTGGGGCATTGGCCAACAGAGCCATATATTTCATAGTGATGGTCCAACACCTTTGTTGTGATACAGTCAAATAAGAACAGCACATGCTACTTTTCACAGCCATTTAAAATCTGCTTCCCATTACAGCAAAGAATGATTAACATCAGTTTACCTATGCATTAGGGCTTTTTCCTCACTGCTTTAGGAATAAAGAAGCCTTGGCAAAGCTCATACATTTGACCTTTGGACAGTTTATGGTTATATGGGTACACATCGAGGAACACATTTAGTCATATCAAGGCATACTTCAAGAAATGCACACTTACAGGCAGTCGCGGCTTGCACAGGTAAGCGCGGTGGGGCGGTGAGGCAGGGTGGGGGCAGGGCGGGGAGGGGGGGTGGAATTTGACATACGACAGAATAATGAAAAGTAAATAAATAAATAAAACCACTTACTTTGCGCTTGCTGCATCGCCAACTCGGCGATGCAGCAAGCGCAAGGTAAGTGGTTTTATTTAATTATTTATTTGCTTTTCACTATCCCGTCGTATCTCAACTTCCTCCACCCACCACCCCGCCCGCCTCATCGCCCCACTGCGCTTACCTGTGCGAGCCGCAACTGCTTACAGGCAGCTATTCATAAAGATGCCACATGTGCAGACACCTTGCGTGAATGCAACACAAGTCCAGGCTTCGAAGCTCACAGGAAACACACATATAATTATCCACGTAGACAGCAATACAATGAGGCACTCATAAAGGTGCATGCATTTCGCTCACAGACCCAACTGTGCAGCTGAGTCATGTGCAAGAGACACCATGTCACGTATGAAACTTTCAGTCAGTGTGGGGGTTTTGGCCAAGTCATATTTACATGCTTGGATTTTATGCCCATAATGTAAAAAAAAATACTACAGTCCGAATATTTTGCTGGTCAAAAAGCCAGTTCTAATGATAAGTGTCACACTCGGAGTGCACCTCTTGGAAGCAATAACCATTCACAAATGCACACATGGACAGGCAATGAAAGTAAAGAATGTAGGTCTTTCATTGTAAAGGGCCAAGTTTAATTTTCTATACTAAACGTGTTTTGTGTTCATGTTGACACATTTTCTCTGTCCAAAGATTTTGATATGTCTTTGCACTTAAGTGGATAAAGAAACACAAACTTATTATATACAATGCTTTCAATTCTTTCTCTCTGCAGGACTATCAAAGTTCTCGTGAGTTTGCCTTTACATGTGCCTGTAGAGTGTTGACTGACCATGGGTCCCATGTAATAGAACTCTGTAATAGGAGATGAAGGAAACTTGCTGCTGTTACACGTGCAGGCTATTACTAAACCACATGCAGGCTATTACAACTACAGCCTGCTTTATTTACGTACTGTGAAAAAACACATGCAGGCTATTACAACTACCGCCTGCTTCATTTAATTAATGCGATGCTAAGACTTCTTTCTGAAAGTGCCAGTAATGGAAACATCCTGTGACACATTAACACAATGTTCAAGCTGAATTCTATTCCTCAAGCATGACACTTGAACACTTTTCTCGGGCAGCCAATAACAAAGATGGAAATTTCTCATCACTTACCCAGGTCCTTTAGTCTTAAAGCCTGAAACAGATTTGGCATGAATGAAATACGCAAGCGACATCTATAAATAGTAAACTAACAAAGTGCCACATGCTCTTGATACCTATGCTTTAGGGACTCCAGTATTGTATGCACTCCAACAATTTAAACTAGCTCACCTATTTTATAAATATTTCTCATCAACCTGTGGAAGAGGTTGTTTATAATGGCTGAGCACAGATTTTTGGGTCACTATCCTTCAATGTTTGCTTGTGGTGGTTGTAAAGCATGAACCCAAATAATGTAAGAGCAAAAACAATAGTCCACTGAAGTCCTCCTCAAAATGTTTAACAAGTTCTTAGTGTTGAGGAAAAGGTCAAACATTACTTAACGGGGCCTTCTAGAATAAGCATCTGGAATTCTGCTGCCAGAGCTTTAGGTCAGGCCTTTGATTGTGATTTTGCAATATGGAAAGAAAGCATCATGCATTACTTGTCTGGACAGTTTACATTTTTGGTCACAATTCTGCAAAGTAGACAGAACTATAACATTTTTGCTTTATGAAAACGAAGCCTCACTTCACAGGTCTGGATTTAACGTGCACCGCAGACGAATGAGCAATATACACAATTTATGATCAGAGAAACGCAGACATTCTGCTAACTAATGAAAATTACATACGTATTTAAAGAATAAACTCTATCAAAGTCTGATGAGAGGTTTGGTCTGCCTAGCACATAGGTTAAATTATTCGCAGAAATCACCTCCTGACTGGAAAATGTACCAAATAGGAAAACGTCCATAGCACAAAACCAAAACAGGTATTTGAATTCCATTTTAAATATTATTAGTGTTAGATAAAATTAATACTTAAGCACTGCGGGACTTATTTATCAGCCCTTTGCGCCACTGGTGCATCACTTTTTTGTGATGCTCCGGTGGCGCAGGAGCCTGCTCTATATTATCCAGGCAGCACTAAGCAACTTTTTTTGGCTTAATGCTGCCTTGTAAATATCATTCCCTTTAACGCAGTTTTCTGCGTTAAAGGGGCGTGCAATGGGTGTTGATGTGGGCGTTCACAGCAACATCCATGGCTTTTTGATACTGCCCCAGATTTATGGGAAATCGTAACTCTGTGGCACTGCCAAAAACTTACGCCTCCTCAGGGGAGGTGTAAGGGAGGCACAATGAGGAGAAATATCTTTATTTCTCCTCGTTTTCTGCAGCACACAAAGAAAGAGGAAAAAGCCTCTTGTTATTCTTTTTGTGCAGGAAGGGAGGAGCAAGGGGAGTGGCTGGAAAATGTGGACTATCTAATATGGAGTGAAAGGAGCAAAGAGAAAATCATAAAAGGGCGAAGGGAGTGGCATGCAAATAACAACCTACACCTACAAAAGAGTCAGTCTGTTTCTATTCACCAAATTTACACCCATATCTACTTAAGTAGTAGAAGAGCCCACACATGTTGGAGTAAGTCCACTCACAGCTACTGCAAGGGAATCACATACGAATTAATGGAGGTAGGGAATAGCTCTAACAGCGCAAAAGGAAAATAGGAAAAAAGAAAAACATTTTATATAGAAAACATGTATAAAAATACTGTTAACATTCTTTAAATATATTTTAAATGGAGTAGAAATGTATTTAAAAACATACACACACAAGTGCACAACACTAAATATAGGCAGAAATATTCACTTCAGACTAACAAGACAATACATATAGCAACAAGGCTACATTCCCAGTCAACAAACCTGCTAAGGCAAGGCCACTCATCTTCACCAGTCATGATTCCACCACATCCATTGGACGGTGAAACTCAGCAGACCCTCTACCAATCGTACACAGACTGCCAACGTAAGAAAACAAGCCACAGACAACTCAATATTTATACCATGTTGGTGAATGCCTTTCGCACATTGCCCCTCAATTTGAAGAACAGTTACCTGAGAAAGAGAGAGGATCTACACACACAGGTTCAGTATCTCTGGTATATCCAGGGATGCTTTAGTGAAAAAAAACTACTTGTATCCTGCTGTGATATTTAACATGCTTGTAGACTGTGAGCAGGAATTCCCTTCACCTCAGCTCACTCCCTTACCACCCCATCATATGTCAAAATACTGGTAACACTCAACTCCTTCGCAACTACATCTTCACAGGAGGTGGATAAAATGAGCATCTATAAGGCAAGGCAATCATAATGCTTGTGTCAGGTACTTAGATGCATTACCAGTAGAGTGCACCTGTATATCACCAAGCTGTGGTCAGTGACAGAAATGCAACTGATCACAAGAGATTCTTTCCCAATGTACACTTTTTTTCTAGTCTGAGGTGCCATCAGTTGCACCTATGTGGCACTTCAACCACCCAACCAGAGGGAGCAGCATTTTGGCTGACTCTCCAGCAATCAGGATTTATAAAACACGGCCAATCACCAGATGCTTGCAGGTCCCAGAGGCTTATTTGAACAGCCAGGTGTTGAGGGCCATTCGGAATTTCGGAAGTGAGGTGATGGTCTGGAGGTGCTTGGGGAGGCTGTTCCAGGTCTTTGCTGCGATGTGGGAGAAGGAGCATCCTTCACTGACCTCTGGTCTAAGACCTGCTCTCTCTCCAGCAGCTCCGCTGTCTCTGACGCCACCGCTGACCTCGTCTCACCTCCTCCTGGTAGGTGTTCGAGGCCGCTGCTGCCCAGGTCCGTCATTGTGCCCATTCTCCTGCTGCTTCCCTCCCTGACCATCTTCAGGAAGACACTCAAGACCTGGCTCTTCGACTGAACGGAGTAGCTTACCCCCGATCGCTTCGGTAGATGCGGTGAGTCTGGGCAAGTGAAAGGGAGGCGGAGTATAGTCTTCTCGGCGGTTGGTGGAAGTTTAGTTTTTGGTTAATGTAGGCGGGTCATTCGTTGTGTAGAGCCTTGTGTGCGTGGGTCAGTGAAGTAAATAGCTTGGACACAGCAGGAAACACGAAGGTAGGACTTTTATTCAGCGCCGTCGGTTACAACCCTATCTCATCCTGGCCAGCGGTTAACTGACCAGAATGGAATCCCAATTCAACTACAAAGAAATGTGGAATCTGACATTTGTCAGATTCCACATGTAGGACATAACAAGCACAAGCAAACTACAACACATCTCCTTTTCTTCAAAGAGAGAGAAAAGTTATGACTGGAAAAGAGAAATGAGAACAAGATGTGAAGGAAGAAACAGGAAGGAAAAGAAGCGAAAAGAGGAAAAGGAAAGCAGGAACAAGAGCACAAAGCAAAAATAGAGGATTACTAAACATCGTCATTTAAATACATAAGACCCTTACGCTCTAAAGAATTACTAAACATCATCATTTAAATACATAAGAGCCTTACGCTCTCAAAAAATTACTAAACATTGTCATTTAAATACATAGGACCCTTCAGCTCTCCAGACCTTTTTCCTTCACCACAACCACATCCGCCTGCACTCTGACTTTCAGGAACCACTGAATCAACAATGGCTTTTTGAGAACTCACTCCTTTCCTTTGGTCGTGATTGAAAGGAGGACCGCCAGTAAAGTCACAATCCTTCATGAACATAGAACCACGGACAACCACATCACCATCACTCCTAGTACAAACACCACCCTTCTGATATAAGGCAACCCTCCGTTAGTTCCAATGTTCACCATTCTCCAAGACAACATAATAGTCAAAAGATTGCTTAACCTTGAAAGGACCTCTAAACTTGGTCAACCCTCTTGAGACTCTACCTGACTTAACTTTCACCCAATCTCCTGGCTCAATACTCTTCTTCTTCACAATTTCCACTATGGACGCACCTTGGTCCAAGATTCCATCTTTCAACTAACCTGGAACCAACTTGTCTCCAGGAACCTGTCCTCTCATCACTTCAAAAGGGGATTCACCCAAAGAGTCCTGCACAGTGGCGTAATACGTGGGCTTAAACCTCTGCTGGGTTTCTTCGATCCTACCACCCGCCAGGTGATCATTCAGGCGGATCACTGACAGAATATAGAATGCCAAAATATCGACCTGCCAAAATATCGTGGATAAAATATAGAATGCCAAAATATCGAATTCCTATCTACAAACAGGTAAGTACAAAAATATCGAATCCAAAATATTGTTGTAAATAATATAGGGGCCCATTACGATGGCGGGCGGAAGCACAACCGCCGTGCTGGCGGATGCAAAAACCACCAGTTACCGCCGGCACGCAGCAGTCCACACGCCCGCCCAATTATGATGCGAAAATCAGGCCAAACACCGCCGGCAAGCCAGCAACACCGTCCGCCATCAAAGTGCGCCCGCACACGTAGCGGCGCAGCCCAACTGACACACACCGTCCGACGAAACACGTCCCGCCCGGCGCATAAATTACGATGCCGCAAACAAACGGCTCCCACGGCAAAGAGACACCGCACGTGAAAGAGAGGCGGAAACACGGACGCAGAGCACGGACAACGAAGAAGCGGCACCCCGGGCATGAATCCAGCACTGCAGGCCCTTCCCATGCTTCTGCTGATGCACCACCAAGGACGCAACGTACCGCGGAGACGCAGGTAGGCACACACACAACAAGTGCACGCAAACAGCGCACACAGTGCAAGGGCGGAAAAAGCGGACAACCCCCACCAGCGCGTGCACACTACACATCCACCATTGCATCCACATATGACACACAGGCCAAATCCTAACATCGCAGAACACATGTGTACACACCACCTGGGACTAGGAACCAACCACCCCGTCACGGCCCCAAAGCGCCGATGACGCCGCCACACATGCGCACAACGCAGAGGCCAACCGCAGCGCCATGCATGCGTCGCACACAGACACAGGGACACAACCAAGCAGCACACACATCAGCCCCACCCCGAACGCACATGACACGTGACAGGCCGGCCACAGACATGTCCCCAACGCCCAATTCACGGACAACACCCAACGCCACACAACCGACGCACACATGTCAGTGAAGTCACGCAACAGCAGGACACACCCCAGTGTAACAAACATGGCGAAGCACACAGCGGCGGCAACACCAACTAGGAGAAGCAGGGCCCCTTCGGGAAGAGGAACGCCAGTACCACACTGAAAAACCCATACCACCCTGCACATATGAACAAGACACATGAAACGGAACACCAAAGAGCCCGGGGACCGACAACAGGTGGCCCAAGAATTACATCCACACACAAGGCCCAACGCAGAGCGGAAAGGCAGCCTGCCGCCCACACAAGGGAGAGCAGACAGCACTGAATGACCTTCCATTCCAACACCGAAACCACAGCCCTACGACAGAAGCCGGTGAATACAGCCATTGTCCAAGAATAGACCAACACAGGCATGCCGAGGAGACCGACCACAGGGCAGATAGCGCATATCACAGAAGCACACAACGGACGGGGAAGAAAGAAGAAAACACTCCCCCATGTCGGCCACATGCAAGTTAATTGGAAGGAGTCACACAGCACTGACCTTGAACTGTCTGAGAAGCATGTGGGAAGAGGGCCCGTGTCCTCCAAACAAGCCAACAGAACACAAGTCCTGTCTCCCCACGACTACACAGAGCTCACAGCAACCCCGGAGCTTGCACATTGCAGACTGCACACACAGCCGGAGCACGCCACCTCTACGAACCGCTGCGAAATGGCAACCGCAACACACCTACCCAACTACGCCGAACAGCTCAAGCTGTACCAAACCAACACGATACATACATTGGGATGCGATCTCCTGTCCCTGCTGAACGTAAGTTACCGACTGACTTACCGCATCACATTGTTCAGCTGCGTCATGCCCGTCTTCTACTGTCGGAGGTGTCCCTACCAGCATCCCGTCGAGATATGCCTCTCCAAACCGGCATGTCTGAAGGCGGACCTGCTACCACTACTCCTCCCTCTGGACGCACACGACAGGGCCTGCTCTGCCTATGGGGGCATGGCGTATGTGGCCAACATCGCACGCGCACTGAAATGGAACCACTGTGCCTCCACACGACGGATCATCGAGAACAGCTACATCGAATGTCACCCAGCATGCCCCATCATGGTCCTCCAAGGGACAACCTACGAACAACACCTTGACAGCCACCATCCGCTTCATTGGCTGGCAAACATGTACACCACCAATGACATGGAAGCCCTGCTGGACGGCATCGCATACCTGACAACCTGTAAATACGTCGGACCACAACGCAGGTTCCCCGAGTGACCTATGAAGTCCAACCCCGCACCCATGCTCAGCTTCCGCACGGACTGGCCAGTCACCACCACAACAGCCATACCAAACGACCGGCAACTGTAACCATACCATCAACGACATCGCCATGACATCGGATATGACCGGGACATGCACACTGTTCCCCATCACATCCAGGAACACCGCATGCATCGTGGGAGGCAGTGGCATGGGCTCTGTGCATCGCACCCACATGGACGGAACTGCACGAACAACCAGGACACGACATGGATCCAGCGCACATGGACACACACACCGCTCAGTGGACATGAATAGGTCGCCTGGAGTCTGTGGGTGCTGCACCCCTCCCACCCCCGCCCGGGAATCCCATACCAGGACCTTTGCATGGACGACAAGTGCATACAACAACAACACGACCCCAGTGACTGTGACATGTCCAGTAACCACCACAGTGCAACAACAAGTGGCACGCCGCTGCATGCACGCAAGCACATGCCCTGATGTCATCTCACATGCACGCGTGCATGAGGAACAACCGCAGCAAACCTGTCACATGGAACTGAGATGGACTGTGCCCATGATGCCGAGCGGTCTGGTAGGCTACATGTATACCGTCTGTGTCAAAGTCCGCAGCTCCGCAGCTATACGTAAATGTACATTAGCACAGCCTTGGCCAAGCAGATGTAACCCCACACCCTATCCCATTTGTAATCATGCTCAGTATATCCTCAACATGTATTCCGCTGCCAGTAGTGTCCACTATACTGCATCACAGAGGACAGAAGACTCAATATAATGTTTGAAACCAAAACTGCCTCCGCTGACTCATTTCACAAGTACGAATGAGAGAGGATGAGAGTATGTGAAGTACACGGCAGTCGTGACATGACCATGTAGTCCACTGGTATTGGATGTCAACGCAAATGAGTAGCACTACTGTGGAAGACACACATGTGTCGTGTGAAGTCGTATGGACGCAGTGCTCAGGTGGGTGGGTGCGACGGGTAGATGCGCACATGCCAAGTTGGAGCACGCCGTGTTGGGAGGGGTCATGAACAGTACACCACCGCTTCCCTGGGCATTGTGAGAGGACACCTGTCGGGGGGAGTGAACACGTGTGTGCACAGCAGCCGGGCACACGTACAAGGCGGTACCAGGCGCACCTCAGCCCACCCTCTGTGGACAAGCTGGATCCTGTTGTGCGCCCGCCATGCCCCTTGACAAGGCACACACAGCCCCAGTCGACCAGGTGTAACCCCAACATAGTCAATCCGCACAGGCGATACAGGGCACGGCATGGCAGTGGAGCATGGTGTGTGAGAGGTCTCCTCGCGCTCCTCCTGCTCATATCACGCAGGCAATAGAACCTCAACGTCTAGCATGGCACAAGTCACATGGAAGTGTAGGGGGACGCACCACAGCACGAGCAGCACTGACGTCACGGGAGGTGGCTCGCACCATCCCATCCATTGCCCATCATACCAACCACGACACATGCCATTGCGACTAAGTGCAAGCGCGTGCGCCACCACCCCGAGCCCTCCCCAGAGAGGCCAAAGAGTGAATGTGTGGGCCATCAGCCACAGACGGACGCGGCCTGGCCGCAAGGGCAGCCACAGCCACTGGGTGTCGCAGGTGGCGGATCCGGAAGGCGAAGACTGTGATGCATAGTCCATGCAGGCCGGGTCTCCATTTGGGGCACCACGCAGGTGGACGGCGTCCCGCCACACATCATACCCTGAGACAGCCCACTCGTGCAACTGGACCCACACATACACTCCTTGCCCTCTCTGGTGCGAGCTTGGGGCTGCCTGTGCAAGCGCTAGCCTCGCAGGTGAGCATGCATATTGGGGGAGCGAGGGGAGGACATGAGGGCTGGGGCGAAGATGACTGTATCACTGTCAGTTAGTACAAGGGATGACCCAGATGTGGAAAGGAAGAGACGTGTCCCGTGTGCACTGCAACTAGTCGCCAATCCAACTACCCCCATGTCCGGAATGTAAGCCCGCACCTAGGCCCGCCCATCCGCCACATCGAACATACCACCAGCACAACAACCTTCCCATTCGAAACACTGACTTGGGGTGGCGACCAGTGTACAATCATGTGTAGCCTACCCACGCGTACATGTGGGCCCTCCATGATCCATGTCACCTGCGGCAAAGTCATGACATGCGCAATGAGGGAAGTGAGGAGAGCTGTCCGCCCCACGCGCAGAAGGTGCATCAGCTCCACAGACCCAGCAGCGAGTCCAGCAGGGGTCACATGTGCAGGGGCAGCTGTGCCTGGTGTGAAGGCACATGCATATAGACAGCACATCGACCAATGTGTAGTCTGCCCACATCTACAGTCCATCATCATGCGGACATAGGAATTGAACACAGGGCAACACATCTTAGCTGGTGCACCCACCGTGACCAACAATGCGCAATCATCGACGTACCCGCCCTGTGCATGGCCCCCACCCAACGGAGGCACATCCAGTGCCACCATCCCACACACACAAGCCTTCCACGGAACATGCTGTGTCCAATGGTCAGTACAGAGTCAGCGCCCATCTGGTGGATCCTGAACAGGAGACACATGCACACACATGCCAGCTCCCACTATGTACGACTGCCACCTGGCACGTGCAATGTAACCTCTCACCTGTGACGTGTGACTGCAAGCACACAGCCGTCTTGGCATGGGGCTGTCAATGTGGACACCAGTCAATGTTTCGGGAGCTGTGATCCGTACAGTGCTGTACATAGGGTGCAGTGCTGACACCTACTACTGTCTCATATCCCCTCGTGCCACAGGTCCCACTTGTATTGGCCGCTCAGCCCGTGCCCACATCGTTGTCGTCGTGTGCCATACTCATCCAGCCTCGGAAGCAGTTCCATGCTCAGCAGACACTCATGTTGACGTGGCGTTGCCGCTTGACGAATATGCAGTCAGTCCCCATCAGCACGCCCGCAAGTCATTGGGGCCTAGATCCCCATGTGCATGCACATGGCAGTGGTATGTCTCACTTGCCATTGCCATTGTTGGGAGACCTGTGTAAGTGTATTGTGGCCGTGCCGTCCCAGCTTGACAGCTGGGCTGTGGCTCATGTGCTTGCTCAGTCATGTCAGTGATGTGTATGCGAAATTGCTATGTGCCGTGTTGCTTTGACATGTGTCCTCTGCCATTTAACCCAGGCGGAGACCGAACATTGACCGCCCATACCAATTGCTGGCGGACATGGACGATACAGAGGTAATCAGGAAGTTTCGGCTGGACAGGCCAACTCTGCATCGACTGTGTGCCATGTTAGAGCCCCATCTCCGTCCCCGCAGGGTGTATCCGACTGCTGTCACCCCCACGGCTAAGGTGATGGCCGCCATGCATTTCTTCGCCACTGGGTCATTCCAGCACACAGTGGGCAGTGGAGGAGGGATGTCCCAGCCCATGTTCAGCAAGGTGCTGAGGGATGTACTGGCAGCCATGATGCTGTACCGGAACAGGTACATCAGATTCCCCAGGGCTCGTGAATTGGCGGCAGTGAAGGGTGCATTCTATGCCCTTGGCAGAATCCCACACGTCGTGGGAGCCATTGACTGCACTCATGTTGGCCTTGTTCCACCACAGGCCACTGAGCACCTGTACCGCAACAGGAAGCACACGCACTCCCTGAATGTGCAAGTGGTGTGCCTTGCGGACATGGTGATCACCCACGTGTGTGCAAAGTTTCCAGGCTCGGCCCATGACGCACACATAATGCGCAACAGCATCTTGCCACGACTGATGGCCAATCTGCAACAGGATCGTGCCTGTATTGTCGGTGAGTATGTGGAGTGGTGTAGCGTGCTGGTTGTGCGATGCTGTCCCCTGTCCAGTTGGAATAGCTACGGTTCTCTGTGTCCCTCACACCCAGGTGACTCTGCGTACCCGAATGGGGCATGGCTGCTCAGTCCATTGAGGAATCCTCGCACCCCAGCAGACGATCGATACAATGAGGCACATGGGAGGACCAGACGTGTGGTCGAGCGTACCTTTGGCCTCCTCAAGTCCAGGTTCAGGTGCCTGGACCGCACCGGGGGTGCACTGGCGTACTCCCCACAGAAGGTGTGCCAGATAGTGGTGGCGTGCTGCATGCTGCACAATCTGGCCATTCGGAAGCAGATCCCCCTCATTGTGGATGACGGAGATCAACCAGGGCCCCAGCCCGCAGACCAGGACAGCTCGAGTGAGGTGGACAGCGGAGAGGAGGAAGCTGGGAATGTGCGCCAGCAGCTCATCGCCCGCTACTTCACTTGACGGTGAGTGTCCATGTACGACGGATGATGTGTCTGTATCTGTGCAGGTGTGTGTGTGCTGTGTCAGGGTGGCCATATGTTCACTGCGTGCAGTGTGTCAACGCTCCATGGCCAGGGTAGTATGCCACTGTTGGTGACTGTGGCATTGTGCCCTATTGCTCTGTGCGATGTGTGTACATTGCTTGTAGTTGTTGACATGTACTGTGTGATGGGTGTGTGACACACTCATTGAATGTGCTCCTGTTCTGTCTCCCACCCCTAGGTCCCTACAGGCCCTCCGGATTCCATTGCCATGCCATGCATCAGGTGCCCTTCCGCCCAAGGTGGCCGTTGTATTCCGTACAAATAAAACACAGGGCACAAACAGCAGTTAGTGAATAAGGTGCATTTATTACGAACTGTGACATGTGATTGTGTGTAAGGTGATAACAAAAGTGGTGCATGCAGTGACAATGAGCTGTCGGTCATGGCTGCGTGATGATCAGGGTGTACCCACTGGTTCTATGTCCATAGTCCAACACACACATGCCATCCAGATGGCTGTGTGGAGTGGGATCGTAGAGCAAGTCAATGCAGTGGCTGGTCAAGGAAGGCTGGCGGAAGGCTGGCTGGCTGCCTCACTTGCGACTGGAGCGTGCGAAGTCCTCCCGGGAGATCTGTTTCCTCTTCGGACGGCCCCTTCCACGTTTGGGAGGGGTGTGTGGTGGCGACCTGCTGGTGGTGGGTGAGGTGTGCTCACTGGCTGTGGACGCAGGGGAAGTGGACACTGCTGGCCGACCCTGCGCCCTAGCAGGTGGTGGCGGAGGTGGTGTTGCTGGCCTTGCCTGTGACCCCACCGCCACCACCAGCTGGCCCATGAGGTCCACGAGTT
Organism: Calotriton arnoldi; assembly: GCA_963921515.1. Lineage (NCBI taxonomy): Eukaryota > Metazoa > Chordata > Amphibia > Caudata > Salamandridae > Calotriton > Calotriton arnoldi. Next base: position 242,101 of record CAWUFW010000493.1, on the reverse strand, counting down.
GGTCCATACGGGACACGAATTGGCCCATATGGGCGTCCATGGACCTCAGCACCCCCAGCACCTCCCGCGTGTCAGTAGCAGACCTGGCCCATTGTCCTTGGGCCTCTTCATAGGCCCCAAGGACTCTGGCCATTTGAGGCAGGGCATGGCTCCCAGGGGAGGCTGGCGTTTCCCTGACCCTGCTCCTCCTACCAGTCCTGCTGCCACCGGCCTGCCCACTAGCCACATTGCTCACCACGGTCCTCGCTGTGGCTCCCAGGGTGGATCCAGTCGGCCGGGCCACCACCTGCGCTGGGGCTGGTGCCAGCGAAGACGTGGTGGTGGTGGAGGCGGTGGTGGTCGGTGCGGCGATGGTGGCGGTTGCGGCAGTGGTAGTGGCCGCAACGACAGTGGCAGCAGGGGACTGGGACTGTTCAGCATCCCTGGATGATGGGTTGGTGGGTAGGAGGGGTCCTGGGGAGCGGCTGGGCCCTGCCACGCCAGATGGGCCAGCTTGGTGGTCCGTGTCCGAAGAGGTGGACAGATCCTCCAGATCCGTGTGTCCTCGTTGGGGGCTTGTAGGCTGGCTGTGCTGGCTGCTGTCTCCATCCCCAGCGTCCAGCAGTTCGTCACCTGTGGAGAAAATGAGATTTGTTATTGTGTTGCACCTGGCGAAGTATGTATTAGTCGTCTGACATTGGCAGTTCGTGCAATCTCGTACATGGGTTTCCCGGAGGCGAGTGTGTGGCTGTGGCATCTGTAGTTGTGTGTGCTAGGCAATGGGACTGTGTGCTGTGCACATGTGGCATGGGACGGATTGGCCATGCCGATGGGTGTGTTGCTTTGCCCCTACTCATTGTGACTCTGGTGTATGCGGGCTCCTGGCCCATCCTGGGTCTGGTTTGTACTTTGCTTTTGGAGTTCATATGGAACGCTTAGGAACGCATATGGCAACATGGGGGCCATGCCCCAGATTCGCATTTGGGATGGAATATGCTTTTGGGGTTCAAATGGAACGCTTAGGAACGCATATGGCAACATGGGGGCCATGCCCCAGATTCGCATTTGGGAGGGGATATGCTTTTGGGGTTCAAATGGAACGCTTAGGAACGCATATGGCAACATGGGGGCCATGCCCCAGATTCGCATTTGGGAGGGGATATGCTTTTGGGGTACATGCTGTGAGCCATGGGTGCCGAACGTGACATGTGTTGTGGCAGCATGACAGTGCATGGTCTGAGGTGTGTGCATGCCTGACATGCCCTGCATATTTGCTGTCTGTTGTGGTTACTGGACATGGCATTGGACGCATCGTTATGAGTGAGTGATAGTTGTGTGCCAGCCAACGTATTGCAGTTGTCCCATCTCCTTGGTGTGCGTGCTGCCCTGTGCCATGTGCATCACTGCAGTGCTCGGGGGGTGTGGCCCATGTTGTGTGTTGTTGCTCACAGTGTGTCGTGCGCTTAATTGACTTCTGGCACATGGTTGGTCATGGGCATGTGTCTTAGCGTGACTGCTGTATGTGTGGCAGCTGTGCGGATGACATGCCTTTCATGTGACTGGGGCTGACGGATGGGATGGATGGTATGTTGTATGTGCATGGTGTGTCTGTGAGTTTGATGGGTTCAGTGGTGTTCGTGTGCATTTCTGTTGTTCCGCTCTGTTGCGTCTAGTGTTGTTTGTCTTACATAGGCGTAGTTGTGGGGTGTGGGGTTGACAGGCAGTGGGGGCTACATGGACAGGACTTCAATGGTGTTTCGGTTGTGTGTGATGAGTTGCACAGTGGCTGCCGTGTGGGACTATATTCAGTGTGGCTTGTGCATGCAGACGTGGCTCCTTGGGTGTTGCTATGTCTGTGATGGGTCATGTGGGGTGTGAGTCTGCTGTTCATGTCCGTGTGCACATTGTTCACTTGTTCGTGACGGTGGGCGGTGCTGCGTGTCCGTGTGCTACGTGACATGTCCCATGTGTTGGTGGTGTTATGGTCCTCATGCCTCCAGTAATCCAGCCCTGTCCAGTTTCCCACCTGCAAGTTGTTCGTGCGTGCACTGTACTGGATGCCACATGGCTCTAAGCGGGGGGTGCTCCATGTTGCAGGTCTGTGGGGGTGGGGGGGTGTAGTGGGTCGTGGGGGTGGCTGTACACCCACTGACACCGATTGCTGTGGACCGTGATGTCTGCCTTTCGGCTGTCGTTGTGCACTGCGGTGGCTGACACGTGGCTGTGGGGTGTGGGGGATGCTCCTCCTTGCTGTGCTGTGGGACTGGGGCCTGGTGTGTGTTGTACTTGGGCTGTCCACCGTCCCACCCACTGCACTTTGTGTTCCTGCCACTTACCTGTTACTTGTCGGTTAGTGCAGCTGTGGCGGACACATGGGTGTGGTGGGTGCTCGTTGTGGCGCTTCTGGCATATTTGGGGACCTGTTGGTGGTTACGTGGCTGGCTTAGTGTACACATGTCCCCACGCATCTTACAGTTGTTCGGTTTGGCCTGTGTGTGGTAGTGTCTGTTGCATGTGCGTGTGATGTGTTGTGTATTGTGTGCTGGACATGGGGGTGTTTGTCCCTGGGAGCTGTGGCATGGTGGTTGGGCATGTGAGTACATAGCGGTGTGCTAGTATACATTAGTTTGTACTTACCAGCCTCCACTCCCCCTGCTAATCCGGCGAGGATCTCCGGATGGATTACGACTCGCACCTTCTCCTCCCACGCTTTGAAGGTCTTAAAGAGCGCGGGATTCCCTCCGCCAGTGACGGCAGCCAGCTCTCTGTTTTTGCCCTCCTTCTTCTTGACCAGGCTCTTTACGTCATTCCAACGTTTGTTTATCTCGACTCTGTTCCTGGGCAGGGTCCCGACTGCATTGACCTGGTCTACGATCCGGGTCCACATTCTGTTTCTGGTGGCTAGTGGTGTGTGCTGGACCATGTTCCCATAGATTTGTGGGTACACCTTGATGATCTCGTCGACCATGACCGTCAGCTCCATGGGCGTGAACTTGGGCATCCTTTGTGGTGCCATGGTGTTTGTGGTGCTGGTGCGGTGTGTGTTGTGTAATGTGCAGGGGTTTGTGGTGGTGGTGTTTGGTGGTGGTGGTGGTGGTAGTGATGTGTGCGTTTCTGTGGTGTGCTGCTGTCCTTGCTGTGTCACTGTGTCCTCTCCTCTCCTCTCTGGTTTGCAATGTAGCAAGGGGTTGTGGTCTGTGGGAGTGCTGCTTTTGTACTCACCTATGTGGGTGTGTCCTCATGGTCTGTTGTTTTCAGGTGTGTTGTGTCTGGGGTTCTGGCCTTTGTATTTTTTGTTTGTCCGGGGGGTGTTTTCGGGATGTGTACTGTGCTTGTGTATTTGTGTGTGCCTTGCTGTGTGGACTTGTTGGCCATGTTGTGTGCTATTGGTTTTGTGTGCGGATGGTTTCTGTGCAGGTACGTGGGCGCCATGGCTTCTGCCGTGTCGATTCTCATCGGCGTTGTTTGCGCTGGCGGGCGGTATATTTGTTGTTTTTCCGCGCTCATGGTGGTGCGATCGTAATTTCACGTGCGGTGTGTCGGCCGTGTGGGCGGGCGGTTTTGTGTTGTCGTGCGTGTTTCCGTCCGTGGCGGGCGGTTTGACTCCGACTCGGACGATGGCGGGCGGTATTTTGTGTGATTTTTCCGCCGATGGCGGTTTTCGGTTTGTGTACTCATAATGGCGTGGTCGGTGTTCAGGCGGTGTGTGCGGGCGGATTTTTGCCGCTTCCATGCCTGGCGGATTTTTTTACACCGGGTATCGTAATGAGCCCCATAGTTTGTTAAAATATCGAATTTTTTAAATGTCTTAAAAGTAATGTAAAATTAATGAAATAATAAATATAATAAACTAAAACATACTTAAAAATACTTAAATAACCTTAAAATTAATAATTAATTAATGTAAGTTATAAAAAAATAAACATACATTTTTATTTTTTAATACATATATATATTAACTTAATATTAATAAAAAAATATTCAATATTTTTAGCGTAGGATAGCGGGAGGGTAAAATTTACTATTATCACTCCAGAGAGTGCAACAGTAAAAAAAGCGTTGGATAGCGTAGGGGTAAAAATTACTATTCCCACTCCAGTGAGTGCAACAGTAGGGAAAGCGTTGGATAGCGTAGGGGTAAAAATTACTATTCCCACTCCAGTGAGTGCAACAGTAGGGAAAGCATTGGATAGCGTAGGGGTAAAAATTACTATTCCCACTCCAGTGAGTGCAACAGTAGGGAAAGAGTTGGATAGCGTAGGGGTAAAAATTACTTTTCCCACTCCAGAGAGTGCAACAGTAGGGAAAGCGTTGGATAGCGGGAGGGTAAAAATTACTATTCCCACTCCAGTGAGTGCAACAGTAGGGAAAGCGTTGGATAGCAGGAGGGTAAAAATTACTATTCCCACTCCAGTGAGTGCAACAGTAGGGAAAGTAATGATTTAATATTTAAATAAAAATAAATTAATTATCAATACCAATAAAAAATGTATTAAAATTAATTACCAATTACAAAATATTTAATAATTAATTAATTATAAATACCAATAAATATTATTTATTAAACATTAATTACCTATTAATAATTAACAACCAATTAATTTTCAATACCAAAAATGTAACAAGTAATAAAAAAATTACCAATTAATATTTAATTAACAATAAATTAATTATCAATACACGAAAATAATTTCATTAATTACTTAATTACAATTAAATTACTTCCCACCCTATTCCCCTATAAACCCACAACCCGCTCCGAATAATAAATTAATACAATTAACATAATTATCAATTTACCAATTAATAAAAATTAATTACCAATTAATAAAAATTAATTACCAATTAATAATTAACAATAAATTAATTATAAATACAAATAAATTAAAATAAATATTTACTTAATTACAATTAAAATACTTCCCACCCTATTCCCCTATAAACCCACAACCCGCTACAGAACTAAAACGCAAAATTAAATTAAAAATAATTAATAATTCCTAAAAATTAATATTTAATTTACTATAATTAAATTACTTCCCACCCTATTCCCCTATAAACCCACAACCCGCTACGGAATTAAATTACGCAAAAATTAAATAACATAAAATTCATTACTTTAAAAAAATTAAACATACATTACAAAAATAATATACACTTTTAACACATATACAAACATAGAAAACACTTTAAAAAATTCGATATTATTAAAAATTCGATATATTTTAATGCCTATATTATGTACTTTGATATTTTGACAGTCGATATTACTTACCTGCATTTCGATATTTTTAACCACTATATTATGTCCATTTGATATTATGTCCATTCTATATTTTGACTTCGATATTCTGTCCATTCTATATATTTTTTTCGATATTTTGTCTAGTTACCCATTCAGGCCACAGTACTCTCCAGACTGGACTATGCTAACTCCCTAAACATCGGGGCCAATAGGGCAGAGATACTGCGTCTACAAAGGGCTCATAATGCGGCAGCCTGGGCTCTCCTCGGCCTGCCAAGAATCTGCTCCACTGCCGACTCCATCCGCAAACTGCACTGGTTGCCGGTGGAGAAACGTATTCAATTTAAGACCCTCTGTATCGCCCACATAATCATGTTTCTTCAATCTCCGGCTATTCTGTCCAGTCTCATGACGCCCTACTTACCGACCCGACAGCTACGCTCCATGGACCAGCACCTGGCTGTTGTCCCTCGGTTCAAGAGAGTACGAGCCGGAGGACCCTCCTTCCACGTCTGCGCTCCTAGGCTTTGGAACTCCCTTCCCGCTCATATCAGAAACATTCAAAATCATTCTCTCTTCTGCAAAGCCATCAAAACTTACCTCTTCCCCGCATAACTGCTTTCTGCGTGTTCTCTGGTTTGCTTTGACAGTTGCATTATAGCGCTGGGACGCCCTGTTGCTGGGGCAGCTGTGCGCTTAACAAAACTTCATAACATAACATAACATATGCCCAAACCATCTCATCAACAGCTTCCTTTACCTACAGATTAGAAGCACAAGCCATTTGAATGACCTCCTTGACCAACCTATTCGCGCTTTCCATTATGCCATTTTCTTGGGGATTATACAAAGAAGTACGCTGGTGTTTGATACCATTGCTGCACAAGAATTTCTCCATGTCCCTAGAAGTGAGCTGAGTACCATAATCCATCACCAGGACAGAGGGAACACCTTCCTCAAAAAATACATCCCTCAAAGCCCGAATAGTGGCACTAATGGTAATCTCCTCCATGAATTTTACACACAATCACTAAGAATAGGAATCCACACAAACCATGGCGAACCTGAAACCACTGCAAACCTCAGACATAGGACCAATGAAATCTATGCACACAGTGTGCCAGGGCAAGCTGGGGTTAACAATGTGACCAATGGCGGAATGGCTACCAAGCTGAAGACACTTTTCACTTTCTTTGCATGTACTACACCTGACCACCCAATCCACCACCTAAGCGTCCATACCTAGCCACCAAAACTGGGCTTTAAGGCACCTCTGGGTGAGGCTTTGACCTATATGACCAGCATGTGCCATTGCTACAAGCCTTTGCCTAAGATTAAAAGGTGGCACGAACCTCTCACCCCTCATCAAAATATGAGCACCGTAAGTTGTCAGCTCTTCCAATATCTTGACAAACGGCCGCACTGAACTAGCAACACAACTCTCCCTCTGTTTGCCCGAAACAACCAAACGCATGACCTCTTTAAGAGTAAGATCTGCATCCATGGCTTGACACCAATCTTCTTTAGAGAAAGCACCTGCACACTCCAACACAACATCCTGGACCGAAGCAGCTGCACCCTCATCCTCATGATCCTCCACAGCAGGACCTTGTACCATTTGCCACTCCAAGGGTAAGCGAGAGAGGCAATCCGCCTGAACATTCCTCCATCCATGAATATGCTCTAAGACATAGCAAAACTCTTGAAGTCTGGCAGCAAACCGTGCCAAAATGGCCGAATCCTTACCAGCACCACCAGGGAGAAGGATTTTGATCAGAGGATTGTGGTCAGATCTCAAGGTAAATTGAGTACCCCAAAAATATGTACGAAAGTGCTCGACCCCCCCATGCAGCCGCTAAGGCTTCCTTTTCGATAACTGAATAGTTCCTTTCAGTATCGGTTAGGGTGCGAGATGCAAAGGCCACAGTTCACAGTCCACATGACAAGTACACCCATCAGAAACCAAGGACACTTTGTTGCAGTTGCTCACCTTGCACATTTTCGCAAATGCCCCAAACAACCACATTTTCTGCATTCCTTATTGTTAGCAAAACAAAATTTTGACTCCGATGAATGATTAGTGGTCCCACACTGATTGCATACCCTGGTACCTTGTTTACTAAACCCACCATACCTATTAAATCTGCTGTTGTACTTGGGTGTGGACGGGAAATCAACATGTTTGCTAACGGCGCCTACACCTACTTCAGATACATCTCCCTCCTGCTTCTTTTTTTCTAATTCTTGCATACAAGAGGCAGATTGCTCCAGAACCTTAGCTATGTCTATGGCCTCTCTCAAAGTGGGATTTCTCGCTGCCCATAAGCGCTCCTGAATTTTTTTAACTCTACATTGTACAATCAACTGATCCCTTATCAACTCGTCAGTCATGACACCAAATTTACATTTCATGGATAACTCATGCAACCTCGCCACAAACTCATCAGTCGACTCATCCACTATCTGAGGTTGTGTATAAAACTTATACTGTGTCAAAACTAGGTTCTCTTCTTTAGCGAATCTGACACTTAACCTGCATTTGGCTTCTTCAAAAACATCTAGTACAGGTTGGCCATTATGCTCTGTGACTTCAGGTAGAAACCGAAACACCCTTTGACCCTCACGGCCCAATACACTTAATAATAACGCCTTTTTCCTACCTTGGCCAACTCTTGGCCAACCAACGCTTCTATGTAATTGTCAAACATTATGATCCAATCCTCCCATGGAACTGGAGACGAACTTAGCTGAGATAAAAAATAAGGAGGCGGTGCTACAGACACATGGGCCATGGTGATCCCAGACAAAGTTGCACTAAATGGGCTCTCAGAAGCTTCACCCATGACCACGGGCCAAAAATGACAAGAAAAGAGTAGAGAATTTAAATGAAGAACACAGCACCCACCGCTATAATTTGAGGGGATTAAAGTGATACCCAAACATGAGAAAAGAAAAGTTGAGGGGAAATGTAGAGTGTAAGGGTGGGCAAAAGATGTTACAGTTATTGGTGTGCGTATCACCAGAACATGAGATGACACGCAATAGGTTTACGAGTCACCGAAAGCAACTCACAAATGACAGAGTGTGTGCATCACCGTTTATAAAATAACACGCATTGTGTGTGTGCCAGTGAAGGAAAGAACAAAGATAATTAGGCAGCTAAAGGTGGGCGTGTCACCGAACTAGAGATGACACGCAATGAGTGTGACACTGCGAGGTCCGCTTCATCCAGACCCGATTCTTTGCTCTTCAGACGCAGGGTCAGAACGTGCTGCACAACGCGTACCCGTTCCTCCTACAGAGGTGGAGGCACGTACGGATACGTTAGCTAGGCCGCTGACCTCTGCCAATCGCAGCTGGAACCAATTGCTGTGCTGGTAGTAAGGCACCTCCACACTCCTCCTGAAGTAACTAGAAAAGGCGGGGGAGACACCTGTAACTCGCTGAGGCAGAAGACAGGCTAGGGCAGATAGACGAGCAGCACAAATAGGACTTGGTCTCTCCGACAACTCTGGAAGAATTGCACGTCCACTGCGGGTTGACACACTGACGGTGACAACTGGTCAGATCGTCGCCAAAATGAAGTAAATAGCTTGGACACAGCAGGCTACATGAAGGTAAGACTTTTATTCAGAGCCGTCGGTTACAACCCGATCCCATCCTGGCCAGCGGTCAACTGACCAGAATGGAATACCAATAAAAGTACAAAGACATGTGGAATCTGACATCCGTCAGCATGGTGGCAAGTCATTGCATAACTGAAGTATACTTTTAAGTGTTGTTGTGTCATGTCCATGTTGTCTTTATGCCATGGTGATGCACATAAAGTGTAATTAAGATCACATGGTCAATGCCACTATTTTATAGTTTTGTCATACTTGCATAAAAACATGTATTACATGCTTGTATATCACATGTTTGTAGAACAGGAACTTCATCATGCTAGATGATAAGTTGCTTTCAAAGGACAGCCCATATCACCATGGTTGTATGTCATAATTGTATGACTCTGGCACCTTGTATTACGCTTGGAACATGTGAGCATGTGTGCTTCTTTCATGTGAGACACAAATAATATATAGTGTGAACCAGACGTTTCGTCCACTCTGACAGTGTAACACACAAAAGGCTCATTTGAAGCCATGTGCCAACAATCTACACATACAAGTATCTATCATCACATATCAAGCTAACAGCTGTGCATGCTGAACCCATCGGTAATCACCTGCTGACCTCAGAATCACACCTTCAGTCCTATTGGCCATGTTGATGGATTTTGAGGGTAACATTGTTTGAGCGAGTCAAGGCATCCTGTGTGCAAAGGTGATGTTTCTTCACATACATCTTTGACAAAGGATAATGTTTTAGGGGGAAGTCACACAGGCTACAGTGGCACATTAATTGCTCATAGTCAGCCACTTTTAAAAGTGCCTTCTGGAAAAATCTACCTCAGACACGGGAGTGGGATGCATGCAGTGCCAGCCTTTGCCATAGTGAGAGGTGTAATAGTGACATCATGTATTGTTATGTGTGGGAATCAGTGGACATATACACTCATGAGTGTTTTGTTCTTTCACCAGGCCCAACGGGCAGGCAACAAGGAAGTGGAGGACGACAATACCATGAGCGAAGAAAAGGGCCTTGGCCTCATGACGGTCACAGGAAATAAGCACTACCACTGAGGAGGAGGGAGACGAGACAAGGTAGGAGAGTGCACCAGCCCAAAGAAAAGCAAAGTTATATATTAGGAGACACAATTAGGGAATTCTCAAAAAATATTTTCAGGGTAACATTTAAAGCTCTTAATTGTGAAAGGAAATATTTGAGTACTTACATATATACAGACTGTATATAATCTAAACAGTCAGGGATGACAGCAGAAATACCTCTTATTAGATTCCAGACAGCGGTGCTCACAGAAATTAGAGTCAAAAGACGTAAAAGACTGCAAGCAAGCGAGGCCAGGAACCAACACACGTAGCACTGCAGAGCAAGGATTGCAGAAATATTTACCCAAAATGTGCCATGGCATATCCAAATGCCCATTTGCACAGCAACAGAGAAACTTACAAAACTTAATTAAAATAAAATATAAAAATGCCCCAAACACAAAAATCCCTAGGCAACAATTACACCAGCCACAAACACACAAACTCTCTCTCTCTCTCTCTCTCTCTCTCTCTCTCTCTCTCTCTCTCTCTCTCTCTCTCTCTCTCTCTCTCTCTCTCTCTCTCTCTCTCCTCTCTCTCTCTCTCTATCTCTCTAGCTATCTCCCTCTATCTCTCTCTTCCCTCCAGTGCCAAAATCCAACAAACATGGAAGGCTTCTGAGAACAGGAAGAGGAAGTTATAACTTTATGTACAGTAGGCTTGCACTCTATGGCTCTTGCCTTGTAAAAAAAATATTTTGTGTGGAAATATTTGCTTGATGGGTTCTTTTGGGTAATCATCTCAAAATAAATTTGCTTAACAAATGGTGTCCAGTGACAAACAACTGAGCACACGAGCTGTTCAGGTTCCGGAAAGCCTTCTAGTTGGGTTTCTCTGTTCCCATGATAAGATTTTACCCGAAAAAAATCTTGTTTACATGACATGGGCATTATGCACCACAAGAGAAATGCAACATGCTTGACATTATGCCACTGTAATACACATTTCAACTTTGCTTACCAATAAGGCACTAGACATGGCGACTGTACAAAAATAGCTTAAGGACATTAGAATTTATACAATCTTTTTAAAATGTAAAGGTGGTAAGCTGTATGTGAGTTACATCCGTGGGATGTGCTTCTGTATGTGAGGAGGGAATGAGTGCTGAGTGAGGACAGTTCAACATAAGTGGGGGTTATGTGTGGAAGATAAAGGTGTTTGTTCTTACCTGTCCTGAAATTGGGATTCCTTGGAAGAGGCAAGTAATATAACAGATCAGTTTGCATTGTGGAAAGATAGGTTCATTGAGGGTGAGGAGACAGAGGAGGGATCCAAGTCTGCCTCCGGGAAGAACTTTGGCTACATGTATCTTTGAAAACATCTACTTCACCTGCCTCCTCACATCCTACCATTTCATTCTTAAATCCCCCGGGTGTGTACCTTCATCCTAAGTACATTCATCCTGTCAGCGACCTCCTGCCACAAGGCCATCATCTCCACTTCAGTTAGGGTGTGTGGAGGCAGACAATGTGGTTCCCTTCGTAATCAATAACAAAAGAAAATATAAGTTCTTTCTTAGGGAAGTTACTCATGTATTGAGTGAAGTGGACTGCTTCCTGGAGGCAGTTGCAGGTCTCTGAGTTCCACGACTTCACGTTGTATACGAGCACAGAAGGCATAGCCCAGGGTGTAGGCAGTATTTATGTGCTCCGGGGTTGATTATTTGTCAGTTGTCTATGATTTCACTCAGGCCAATGGTGTTTTCTCATTCTTTTCATTTTGTAGTTCTACATAATGTAGGTGGAGATCTTTGCCTATTCTGCGTAGAACTATGCCTATATGCATATACCTAAAATACATCTGTAAGATACTTATAGTGCAGTTGTAATCGAGTAATATGTCATATAAGGGGGTGGAGACATGCACTCCTGCAGCTGGGTGGATATCTCAACCTGGAATTGGTGAATTACATCCAGGCTGAGATATCCTCCCAGGTGTCAGCGAAAATCTTTGTGTGTGGAGATCTCTACATGTAGATTTCCCAATGTGATAGTCCCATATTTGCTTGCCTTGATATGTGGTGAAGCTTTTGGAAACATAAAACATTTCTGTCTCTAAAATAATGATCTGTGCTACTGTGTTCCAAAGTCCTTCCAGTCTGGAGATATTGTTAACTTCCATTGAACTTTCAGTATTGGCTTTTAAAGGAAGGACACTTTCCCCTTAGCTGGTCCGACAATCAGATGGTACGTTTTACATCTACTTTTAACTCAGCTGACTATCAATATGAAACAGCCACAAAATAGGCCCCAAGATTAATCCAGAAGAGCTTCAATTAGCTCTTAGCTCTCCAACAAAAGAGTAGACTTTCACACAGACCACCTGGCAGAATTTGTCTCCTACTGGCTAAAGGCCTCCCTAGATAAGACAGCACCTATGAGGATCAAGAGTCCCAACAAGAGGAAAGAGTCAGGTTCTCTAATTAACTCAGAATTGGGGCAGCACTGCTGTAGACAGGAGAGGATGTGGAGCGCTAATTTAGACACGGAGGAAAAGGATAAGCATAAATCCTTACTTGCCACATATAAGGTGGTGATTTCGAAGGCTAAATCCACTTATTATACATCCATAATTAGGCTAGCCAAGAACTCTACCAGGAGCTTTTTAAAGTGATCAATGGCTTATCTAATCCCCCAAGTAAGCAACAGACCAATGCCTCCCAAGTATTCAGCCATAACTTGGCAACGTTTTTCAGGGACAAACTTCTCAACACTTACTCAGAGTTTAATTCTGTAGAGACACACAAGGAGGAATATCCTGCTTAAGATTCCTCAGGAGCCCCACTGCTGCTGACTTTCCCGCCTATGTCAGCACTCCAGGTCAAAGAGATCTTGATTTTCTTTTTAAACATATTTTATTGGGATTTCAAGTAACATAAGTGGTATCCATTTCACTACCATGATCATTTCAACAGTAGGTAACATCATATCAATCCTTGCTTGCATCCGATCTACATTTATGATTTTCACAGGTTACTGGTGCTAATACACGTCCCCTTATCTATTCTAAGGCCCAATTCTCCTTTTTCCCTCCCCGGCGGATCTCCAGCAGCCGTAAGGCTACAAGTTGATTTTAGTCCTCGCGGTCTACCCCGCGCCCCTCCCAGCAGTTAACCCTTACGTATCCCCTCAAGGGTGCAGTATGTCAATATCCCCTTGCTAGAGCCGTGTTTCCTCCTCTCTCCCCGCTCGAGGTTCCGGACTACCCTGTGGAGACTCTCTCACCGGAGTTGTCCCCCCCGATGTTAATTCAGGCTCCTTCAGACTATTGACCAAGGCCTCCCATGCCTGAGCTCGCTCCAATGCGCCAATACCTCTTTTGGCGTTTCAAAGAAGTTACCTCCCCTCACAGACCAGCCATTTCTCTAATTCCACCTTCCAGGTGAGCCTTTTTGCCCCCTGGTGATTTCCAATGCCGCGTAATCTCACGCTTAGCCAGGGCCAGGGCTAAGTCTTGAAATTGACTAGTGACCCAATTGTTAGCATTGTGTGGGAACAGCCCCAATAAACAGTGAGCAGGAGTGTGTGGGATCGGGCGCTCTATCACCCCCGATGGTGGCCCCTACTGTTGCCCAATAGTTCTGCAGCCCAGGACATGTCCACATCATGTGTAGTAGTTCCGCCCCACGCATTTCGGGCATTTCGCATCATCCCTCTGAAAAAACGTATTTATCTGCCCGGGGGTGAGGTAGGCTCTGTGCAATATGAAAAATGAATTAGCCAAAAACAGACATTTCTCGAGGATTTTTGGATCGCCATCAATACATTCTCCTAGGATTTGTCGTCTAGAGGGATATCATTCTTAAATCCCCCGGGTGTGTACCTTCATCCTAAGTACATTCATCCTGTCAGCGACCTCCTGCCACAAGGCCATCATCTCCACTTCAGTTAGGGTGTGTGGAGGCAGACAATGTGGTTCCCTTCGTAATCAATAACAAAAGAAAATATAAGTTCTTTCTTAGGGAAGTTACTCATGTATTGAGTGAAGTGGACTGCTTCCTGGAGGCAGTAGCAGGTCTCTGAGTTCCACGACTTCACGTTGTATATGAGCACAGAAGGCATAGCCCAGGGTGTAGGCAGTATTTATGTGCTCCGGGGTTGATTATTTGTCAGTTGTCTATGATTTCACTCAGGCCAATGGTGTTTTCTCATTCTTTTCATTTTGTAGTTCTACATAATGTAGGTGGAGATCTTTGCCTATTCTGCGTAGAACTATGACTATATGCATATACCTAAAATACATCTGTAAGATACTTATAGTGCAGTTGTAATTGAGTAATATGTCATATAAGGGGGTGGAGACATGCACTCCTGCAGCTGGGTGGATATCTCAACCTGGAATTGGTGAATTACATCCTGGCTGAGATATCCTCCCAGGTGTCAGCGAAAATCTTTGTGTGTGGAGATCTCTGCATGTAGATTTCCCAATGTGATAGTCCCATATTTGCTTGCCTTGATATGTGGTGAAGCTTTTGGAAACATAAAACATTTCTGTCTCTAAAATAATAATCTGTGCTACTGTGTTCCAAAGTCCTTCCAGTCTGGAGATATTGTTAACTTCCATTGAACTTTCAGTATTGGCTTTTAAAGGAAGGACACTTTCCCTCTTAGCTGGTCCGACAATCAGATGGTACGTTTTACATCTACTTTTAACTCAGCTGACTATCAATATGAAACAGCCACAAAATAGGCCCCAAGATTAATCCAGAAGAGCTTCAATTAGCTCTTAGCTCTCCAACAAAAGAGTAGACTTTCACACAGACCACCTGGCAGAATTTGTCTCCAACTGGCTAAAGGCCTCCCTAGATAAGACAGCACCTATGAGGATCAAGAGTCCCAACAAGAGGAAAGAGTCAGGTTCTCTAATTAACTCAGAATTGGGGCAGCACTGCTGTGGACAGGAGAGGATGTGGAGCGCTAATTTAGACACGGAGGAAAAGGATAAGCATAAATCCTTACTTGCCACATATAAGGTGGTGATTTCGAAGGCTAAATCCACTTATTATACATCCATAATTAGGCTAGCCAAGAACTCTACCAGGAGCTTTTTAAAGTGGTCAATGGCTTATCTAATCCCCCAAGTAAGCAACAGACCAATGCCTCCCAAGTATTCAGCCATAACTTGGCAACGTTTTTCAGGGACAAACTTCTCAACACTTACTCAGAGTTTAATTCTGTAGAGAGACACAAGGAGGAATATCCTGCTTAAGATATTTCCTCAGGAGCCCCACTGCTGCTGACTTTCCCGCCTATGTCAGCACTCCAGGTCAAAGAGATCTTGATTTTCTTTTTAAACATATTTATTGGGATTTCAAGTAACATAAGTGGTATCCATTACACTACTATGATCATTTCAACAGTAGAGTAACATCATATCAATCCTTGCTTGCATCCGATTTACATTTATGATTTTCACAGGTTACTGGTGCTAATACACGTCCCCTTATCCATTCTAAGGCCCAATTCTCCTTTTTCCCTCCCCCCCCGGCGGATCTCCAGCAGCCGTAAGGCTACAAGTTGATTTTAGTCCTCGCGGTCTACCCCCGCGCCCCTCCCAGCAGTTAACCCTTACGTATCCCCTCAAGGGTGCAGTATGTCAATATCCCCTTGCTAGAGCCGTGTTTCCTCCTCTCTCCCCGCTCGAGGTTCCGGACTACCCTGTGGAGACTCTCTCACCGGAGTTGTCCCCCCCGATGTTAATTCAGGCTCCTTCAGACTATTGACCAAGGCCTCCCATGCCTGAGTTCACTCCAATGCGCCAATACCTCTTTTGGCATTTCAAAGAAGTTCCCTCCCCTCACAGACCAGCCATTTCTCTAATTCCACCTTCCAGGTGAGCCTTTTTGCCCCCTGGTGATTTCCAATGCCGCGTAATCTCACGCTTAGCCAGGGCCAGGGCTAAGTCTTGAAATTGACTAGTGACCCAACTGTTAGCATTGTGTGGGAACAGCCCCAATAAACAGTGAGCAGGAGTGTGTGGGATCGGGCGCTCTATCACCCCCCGATGGTGGCCCCTACTGTTGCCCAATAGTTCTGCAGCCCAGGACATGTCCACATCATGTGTAGTAGTTCCGCCCCCACGCATTTCGGGCATTTCGCATCATCCCTCTGAAAAAACGTATTTATCTGCCCGGGGGTGAGGTAGGCTCTGTGCAATATGAAAAATGAATTAGCCAAAAACAGACATTTCTCGAGGATTTTTGGATCGCCATCAATACATTCTCCTAGGATTTGTCGTCTACAGGGATATTCAGGTCCTTCATCCAGCTATTACGTAGTTTAGTCAGTGGTTGTGTCATATCTCTACTTAGGGCCCTGTATATGCATGTGACTGCTTTAATTCTACCCCCCCAGTGCCCAAGTACACACAACTGGCATGCGGTGGGGGCTCAGCAGGTCCCAATCTCCAATGCACTTTAGTAGCCGCAACCAGCCCCGCATGCAGTAAAAAATGTCCCTGGGCAGGTCATATCCCTCTCTGAAGTCCTCAAATGGCATGAGTCCCCCCCCTCTATACAGATCTCCTATTCTTGTCGCCCCTGCTGCTTCCCAGTCCTCGAGTCCCAACCAAGCTGCCCCATGAGGAAGCACCCTGAGTCTGGTTATGGGGAGGTCGGGTGAGTATGGGAATCTGGTGTGCGTCGTACGGAGAACTCGTCTCCAACAACGTCTGGCCAGTATTATCACATCAGAGTCCTCGGGTGTATCTCTATCTCTACCCAATAGTAGCTTCCATAATGTTCCTAAGTCTGGAGTAAGTGGATCTACCTCTCGGGCTGGAATTGAAGGTCTCCTATCCACCTCGCCACCCACTGCAGTTGGACCACTAAGTAGTATTGCTCAAGATCAGGGACCGCTAACCCGCCCTCCTGTGTTGAGCGCTGCATCGTTCTAAGAGCAACTCGCCTCCGACCTGTGCCCCACAGGAAGGATGTAATTATAGAGTGTAAGTCTGCATGCCATTTCGGGGGTATCCATATTGGAAGTGTCGTAAAGAAGTATAACAGCCTTGGTAATGCCACCATCATCAGGAGGGCCACTCTCCCCGCCAGAGATAGTGGGAGTCCCTTCCAAAACTCCATGTTGGCCTTCAAAGACCTCAGGGCCTTACCTAGGTTTTCCTTAAATATGTCAGCTTGGGCATGGTATAGTTTCACCCCTAAATATTCTAGGCAGTGGGGTTCCCATGTAAGAGCACCCAGTTCTGCCACAGGGGTCCCAGCCACCGTCAATGGAAACAATTTGGACTTTTGCCAATTAATTTTCATCAAAGAGATCTTTATGAGTGCTAAAACAGGCTTTCCGATTGACCCAAGTCCTCCAAAAATTCTGCAGCTCATTCCTGATCTTGTAGCTGAGTTCTCTGAAAAGATTTGTAATCACATCTTGATATCTGGTGTCTTCCCCAAGAGCTGGAAGAAAGCCATTATCGCACTTCCTAAAAAGTCTAAAGTAGAACCACTTCCTACGCCTGCGAAAATCCTTGAGAAACATCTAAACAAAGAGTTGGTTAAGTTCATTACCAACCACGTTTTTCTGGACCCATCTCAAAATGGATTCAGGAGTGTTCACAGTACAGAGTCAGTTCTCATCACTATCACCGACTCGATAAGAATGCAGGTGGAGCAGGGCGGGACTGCTGTCCTTGTTCTATTGGACTTGTCAGCAGCATTTGGCACTGTGTCGCCCATACGCATGGTCAAACGGCTACAACAAGTAGTGGTGGGCGCTAATGCACTGGAACTGCTTCACTGCTTTCTGGTGGGGAGGCAGCAGATCGTAAGTTGGGGTCAGTTTAGGGCCAAGGCCTCTAGTCTTCCCTGTAGAGTTCTGCAGGGCTCCTCGCTTAGTCCCACACTTTTTAATCTGCACATCTCACTTTGGGCAGCCTTGGTGAGATCTTTTGGATTCCAGGTAATATCATATGCTGCCAACACACAAATTGTGTCCCTCATTGACAACCTACCTGAGACGGCCGAGAAATTCAAAATCTGTATGGCTGGTGTGAGTTGCTGAATGAAGGCTAATTTCCTTAAGCTTAATGCTGACAACCAAAGTTATGGTCTTTAGAGCCCAGCACTCTTTCGGGTCAGAACTATGGTGGCCAGGATCTTGTGGGCCCTTCCCTACCCGTGCGGAGTCAGCTAAGAATCTTGGAGTTCTGTTTGACACCTCCCTCAACTTCAATCTATAGTTAACCAAACCACAAGCAGTTGCTTATTCATTATTTGTTTCCTCACAAAGACTTTCCCTATTATTCCTGAGGAACTTCGCAAACCAGTGTCATTCACGTTGATCAGCTTATGGTTAGACTACTGATACATTCTGTATCTCAACATCAATAGCTACTCCTTAAACAAACTCCAGACGGTGCAAAATGCGGCCGCATGTCTCATTTTCAACACTCCAAAATGTCATTCTGTGAGAGAAGGCCTCGAAATCTGCACTGGCTTCCAGTCAGGAAACAAGTGGTCTTTAAGGCACTTAGCACAGTCCACCTAGCTCTACATGGCAAAGGCTTACTGGCCATCAAGGCATTCTTTCATCTATACAGGCTGGCCAGGCAATTAAGATCAGCCTCTAGCAGGAAAGTTACTGTTCCTAAATTTTGGAAGGAAAGATGTGGCGCATGCTCCTTCTCTGTAGCAGCTGCCAAATTATGGGACACCCTGCCAAGCTACATTGCTGAGACCGACTCCTTAGTTTCCTTTCAAAAACATTTAAGAGCCTGGCTCTTTTCTTCCTAGTTTAGACCTCCATGGTCTCTCAGATTACAGAATCTTCCTCTCTTCCTCTCCCAGTTCCAGCTAGGACTTCTTCTCTGTTTTATTTCATTCTGGGGTCGGTTTCTCCTGAAAGGATTTTGGAATTCTTAGACGTAGCGCCTTGATATCAAAATCAACATACTTCACAAGACAGATTGAAAATGCAAAACATTAGTCAAAATAACTGTTTAGAAGAGTCTCCAAACTCACCAGGGTGTCTGGTAATAACCAGGTCAAGAGCAGTCAGGAGCTATGCAACAATAGTGGAAAGTGTTTTCTAAATAAAGTGGAAAATATCTACAATGAGTTCAATTATTCCAATATCATTGGTATGGAACGTCATCCTCACCAGAAAATTGAAACTGAGATGGTTATCTTTTCAGGACCTACCTCTTTTACAGATTTTGCTCCCCTGTCGACTGAGGCAGTTCTCAGTTTAGTTCATGCAGTAAAATCTGGTTCTCCCCTGGAACCCTGCCCCCTAGCCATGATTAAAATGGTTCCAGAGCTAATAGCGGAAAACCAGACCTGTCTCTTTAACATGATGTTCAAAATCTGTAATCTTCCAAAAGATTCGAAGGTGGCCTCAATACTGCCACTAATAAAAAAGCTGCACCTTAATCCTAACGATCATAATAATTTCTGCCCCACATCG
This sequence comes from Calotriton arnoldi, assembly GCA_963921515.1. Taxonomy (NCBI): domain Eukaryota; kingdom Metazoa; phylum Chordata; class Amphibia; order Caudata; family Salamandridae; genus Calotriton; species Calotriton arnoldi. Next base: position 222,749 of record CAWUFW010000493.1, on the reverse strand, counting down.
AGGCTCCCATTTCCTGGAAAATTGGCAGAAAAGGCTATGAACATACAACTCGCTGATTTTATTCAAAATAATCAACAACTAGAAGTTACACAATATACGTTTCGTAGCGGACATAGCACAGAGTCAGCTTTGATTAAGTCCACAGAAGAAGCTAGGGAAGCTCTTGATGCAGGTGGAAATGCTGCCTTGTTATTATTAGATCTCTCTGAAGCATTTGATACGGCCCATCATGATGTGCTGATGGACTGTTTAGCTAGAATAGGGGTGTGGGGGACTGCACTGACACTGATTCGATCTTTTCTCTCAGACAGAAAACAAGTGGTTGCTTTGGACCCATTTGTCTCAAAGCCTTTTTCCCTCCCTTGCGGGGTTCCTCAGGGTTCTTCGCTCAGCCCCACACTCTTTAATGTGTACATGTCTTCCCATGCTTCTGTGATAAGATCTTTTGGCTTCTCACTTAGGGGCCTATTCGATGGCGGTCGGAAAACCTCCCTGACCGCCATGGTAGCGGGAAAATACCGCCCGCATGGACCTCGACAACACCGCCGGTCGAATTACGATGACCCGCACTCGAAATCCGACCGCGGCGGTTGCTGCTGCCTGCAGCACCGCCGCGATGCCAAAAGGAGCATGTCCTGCATTTCCCTGCACTGCGTGGCAGGCACTGCACAGTGCCTGCCACCTGGAACAGGGAAATGTAGGGGGGGACCATGGGTACCCCCCCAGTGCACCCCCCAACACATTGGGGGCAGAAGACAATCTCTGCATGCCTTTCCATGGCGGTTTGACCGCTGAGGAAAGGCTGGCTACCGCCGGCATCATAATCCTGCCGGCGGAGCCTGCTCTGCACGGCCACCATTATCCCGGTCCTGCTCCGTCCGCCAGGCAGGAGTGCGGATGGCAACCGGTGGAAAAGCGGCGGTCGGAATTTCCCACCGCCGCCGCGGTCACCACCGCCATCCTAATTTGACCAGCGGTTTTCCTGGTTGCGATCGCAGGCGGATGAACACCGCCGGTCCGGCGGGCGCCACCGCCAACCCGGCGGTGGACATCCGACCGCCATCGTAATAGACCCCTTAATTCCTATGTTGATGACATGCAAATTGTCGTATCACTCTCCAACCAGGATACTGACACAGGTAGCATATTCTGCAACTGCATGCGTTCCATCAGCACTTGGATGAACAATAATTGCTTGAAGTTAAACTCGAGCAAAACTGAAGATATCGTTTTTGGAAACTGCACATCCTTTTGGTCACCATTTTGGTGGCTGGACAAACTCGCCCCCTACCGTCACCAGTGAAAAAAGCCAAAAACGTAGGCATCCTAGTGGATAAGAAACTCTCCTTCAAAGACCAGGTAAACTTAGTCACCTCTTTTACCTTCCTCACTTTGAGGACAATTAAAAAAATTCTATGTTTTTTTCCCATATGAATTACAAAAAAACAGTAGTGACGTCACTAGTTGTATCTAAACTAGATTACTGCAACATACTTTTTTTGAATATACAACAGCAACACCTTAATAAGTTACAAATGTTAAACATAAAGGTGGTTCCGCACACAACAATACAGTTAAACTCAATACAGAGCCGAGGGCAGTCTTAATGTGCACACAGAAGAATTTCGGATTCCACGGTGTATCTTTTTCCAAGAAGAGTTCTTTATTGTGTTTTTTACAAAGATAAAATCCAGTAGCTGACACGTTTTGTCCCAAAAGGGACTTCTTCAGGGCTCCACGATATGAAAGCATCTTATCACATTCCAGATTTCTTTGAAAATGATTTCTATCAAGTTACAAAATGCTGCAGCCAGAATTCTTTCTGGCATTCCAAAATTCAAGTCCGTCGCATCTGAAATACGGAAACTGCATTGCTCCCAATCAGGCAGCATATACATTTAAGGCTTTATATACTACTGTTAAGGCACTTCATAACATAGACCCCCACTACCTCAGGCAGAAGCTCAAAAGGTACGAACCAAATAGAACACTTTGCTCCTTGGGATCAAAAACCCTAATGGTTCCCAAATTCAGAAAAACAAACTGGGGTGGCAGAAGTGTCATTTGGGGCTCAGCCAAACCATGGAATGCATTACCATTCCATCTCAGATCTGCATCTGATCTGCTCACATTCAGAAAGCAACTGAAAACTTGGCTATTTAACAACTAGGCCTTTTTTCCCTGGATCTCTTTGTACAAATCTGAGCTAGCGCCAGGACACCTTTGTAGAGTGCTCTTCAAATACGTCTAACATAACATAACAGAACATAATATAACATAACATAGCATATCTTTGGGTTTAAAGCTGTCTATAAGTTTTTTTTCTTCTACTTTTTCTCTTTTAAAAATATTTTTAAATACTGGCAGAATACCAAACTATGTGAGGTGACACTTAAACACTTCTCATCAAAGACCTGCTCTGTCTGGAAGAAATTTAAAAAGCAAGAAACACTCTTCTCCCATTATACCTTTTCTGTTTTCCTATTGCTCATAGTCTTATACACCCTACTTCATGCAAAAATGTGCTATGAAATGCCTGCTACAGTATGATTGGCGTTCACCTCCAAACCCCACACAACACCAAAGCATGCAGGAACCGCACCTCAAAAAAGACTCTTCCAATCACGCATAGCAAACAGAGTAGATACTTGGATGTGCACCCCAAGAGCACTTTGGACCTTTTAAAATGGCAATACAGTGCTATACAAATGCAGTTATAATTACTATATTATAGCAACTGTAATACAACACCATATCACTGCATGTGGAATTACCTACTGATCTAACTGTGCAAAACACCTGACCTGACACATTTCAGAAAAGTTCCACAATATTTGAAAATTCAAACCGAGTACACGAATGTAAATTTGTAATTCAAATGTTGATAATGTGTTTCAACTTAAATTTTTATCCCTCAGCAACTCCTAATGTTGACATATACCTCTGAATCAGGAGGTCAAACCAGTAGGAGCTACTCCCACAAAGTATCAATGCACGCTTATTCAGCACATATATTCTACATCCTAATGTAGAATATATGTGATATAAAATGGATTTCCCTTCCCTGTCAACATAGACCCCACTTCATCCCCTTCCTCCTTCTCTGTGGGTTTCCCTCCCAACTTTATTGCACAGACACTAAACAGTATAGAACGCAAACTCAATTCTATGGCCACTGAATTAACGCGGCTCAGAGGGGATCTCTCTATCCTTAACTCCCGGCTTGCCCCTACATCTCTGATACTTTACCCTCTATTTCTCACAACTTCTCTCAACATGCCCGATGGCCAACCATACCCCTTTGTAGACGAGCTCACAGGCCTTACCGTGCTGTTTGCTCCCTCTCCACTGCTGACCTAAATGACCTGAGCAAATCCTATCTCCCTAAGTCTCAGATGACGGATCCCCTCCCATACTCCAGTATCCCAGTAATAGTGGGCGTTAACCGAGTCCCTTCTACTCTCATCTAGCCCAGACCTCCAGCACAACTCACCACCATCCACTCCCTCAAACCTGCCAAGGATAACCCGAATCCCCTTTCTTGCATGCTTGTTAACTGCAGATCGGCAGTATTACATGCTACTGAAATTTCAGAAACCATCCTCAGTGAGGCTATTGACATTGCCTTCCTCACTGAAACCTGGCTCAATGACCACTCGATGGCCATCCTTTACCTTCTCACCCCCCCGGCTACTCCATCATTAGACAGGACAGACCCGACAGAAAAGGGGGTGGACCAGCCATAATGCATAAAAGTGAGTTACAGCTCTCCCTTCTGAAGAACACTGATCACTTGAAATTTGAATACCTTGGCATAGAACTCACTGTCAAAGGCTCTCCTTCGATTAGACTGCATAACATCTACCACCCTCCGGGTGAACCTCTCCCCTTTGCTGACGAATTATCCGACCTTCTCACTCACTTTTCCCTCTCTACCTCGAAAAATCTGTTTTTAGGAGATTTCAACATCCATTGGAATAATGCAGTTGATCCCACTGTTAGGCGCCTCATTAACCTTCTTGAGATGAATGACCTTAAGCAACTATGCAACAAACCAGCCCATATCAAAGGGGCCACTCTTGACGCAATCACCTCTAGCACTGAACTGGTCTCCCTTACCAACATCATCCCCATCGACTGGTCAGACCACCATCTCATTCTGTTCAACATCTCAACCAGTGCCTTACTCCCCCCTGCAGTAAATAACAAACCCAAGATGTGGACCAGAAACCTTAAACAAGCCCCCTAGCGAACTTGAGTCTAAATTTCAAGCTCAACTACAACTCCTCCCTCACTCCCAAAACGCAAATGAGCTCACTGAACATTTCAATAAGGCCATTTGTGATGTCCTGGATCAAGTCGCACCACGTAAACTAAAGCAACAAAGAACAATTCAATCCAAATCTTGGTTCAATCCTGAACTCAATAAAGAAAGAAGACAACTTAGACTAGCAGAAAGAACATGGAGACAACACCCCTCGCCCTCTCATCTTGCCCTCCTCAGATCTGCAAGATCAACATATAAGAAGCACATTTTCAATGAAAAAGCATCTTTCTTTCGTGCCCAACTTGATTGTGGCAAAAATAGGCCCAGAGAACTCTTTAACATTGTCAGAAGACAAACGTCATCTGCCCCTCCAGAGCTGACCGCCTCAATCGAAAAATGTGAGGAGATTGCCAACTTCTTCTCTGAAAAAATTGCTAAAATTGATCAATCCTTCCCACAAATTTTGGCCCTGCCGAGCCCCCAAATTTCTGTAGACGTACCTCCTTTTTCCGCACCGTCCCTCCCTCCTAATCCTACCACTCACCTATCGACTCCTACTAGTTCTGGTGACATCATTTCTAACTTTCAATTGAAAAATAACGCCGCCTGGTCAAATTTCAATCCTATGACTGAGCTCGAAGTCTTTAATATCATTGCGAAATTAAAGCCGACCTCGCACACCAAAGACCCGCTCCCATCTAAGCTAGTTCATACCCTTAACCGCATCATTGCCCCATGTTGGAAAAAAAATCATTAACACCTCTTTTGCCACTGGGTGCGTCCCCGACTCCCTCCAACTCGGGCAAATCACTCCTATTCTTAAAAACCTAAATGCTGACCCAAATGATCTTAACAACCTCCGTCCCATCTCCAACCTCCCACTTCTAGCTAAAACCTTGGAGAAATGTGCATTAGTTCAACTCGACAACCACGTAGGCAAATACAACTTTCTTGACTCCTTTCAATCTGGTTTCAGGAAAAGCTGTAGCACAGAAACCGCCATGCTGAACATAGCTGATGACATTCACCGCTCCCTAGAGAATGGAGAGGCTTGCCTTCTTATCCTCCATGACCTCTCAGCAGCATTCGATACAGTCAATCATTCTTCCTTACTGGAATCTCTTAGAGCTCGCTCTGGCCTTAATGGAATGGTCCTTAAATGGTTCACTTTGATCCAGCGCTAACAATAAAAATTATTCTCCTATATGCTTCGGTCATCCAGGTGCAGCTATTCCTCCAACACACAAACTATATCCATATGACGGTGGGGCCCATAACACCGCATATACATTCACTTACTCGTTTATTCCCTGGATTTCCTCCGTCCTTAACCTAGGAGAAAAACGATTCGCTGGAAGGAGACGGGATACCTCTTTTAACATGACATAATGTTCCTCATTTGCTTTAAGGTATTCCGCTCATTGGTCGATGGACCAACTAGTAGGAATCAGTTTGTGGTAATTAAGACCAGCTCAATCACAATAAACTCTTTAACATTTTACCTTAATCATTAGGCAAAAAGAATCACTGAGTCATTTGTTTAAAGAATAATAGAGTTTATATAAAGTTTGAAGCAAGAAATAAGTTTTAGCTTATTATTCAGATTATTACATTTATCATCAATATAAGAATAAATTGAAATTGCAATGCATATCTATTGGACGGAAAAATAAGGTTGTCATAGCAAGAACTCTAAAAGATCAATCTATCTGTCTTGGAAAAATCTAATAGTTCTAAATGAAAAATCTATCAGGAATAAAAAGGTTCTCCAAAAGCAGCATCTTATACTCAACTGGAAATAAAAATAGCAGCAGCAGCATCAGCTCGTCAGCATCAGCAACCGCAACTTCACCCATCTACAGCATCTCACTCTCCAGCATCTAACTCTCCAGCATCTAACCCCTCCCACCAAGAGTAGGTCTTCTTATACCCTAATTCTAGCTTACTGAATAAAAATGTTGCATCTTCATGGCGTGATTCTCTCTCATTGGTTCACTCAGGCCCATATACATTTTAATCAAACTTCCTTGTCTTAACCAGTTCCTTGTGGAATGTCCATGCTTGCATCGGTTCCCACAGTTCATGACATTGCTCATCCGTTTCGATCAGTCCAATTTGTATCTTTTTCTGCTACTTTTTAGATTCAACAGTTCCGTCCATTTATTCAGTTTGACTTCTCACGCTTCTTGCTGATCATCTTGGCACACATCTGCTCAGAAAGGTCACAATAGCCTTGACCATGCTTCCGTCTTAGCCTCTCAGCATGAACACGTGGTCATCCTTTTTCTCAGCCTCTCTCCTCTACCACACGGTTTCTTGGACATGCGTACTCTATCTTATGGCGGCCATTTTATATCGCTGCTCGACAGGCCTAAGCGCACTATTTTCAAAGATAAACAAAATAATGTTAAAATAAAGAATATAAACCCTTTCGTTTCCCTCCCGTCTTTCTACGTACCCCAATTAGGTGTTACCTAGCAAAAGCAACATATAAAGCCGTCCCTTACTTACCATCGCTTTATTTTGCCACCACACGTTTTATTTAAAAAAGCACAAATCATGCGTTTATTATTTATTAGTACGCAAATATTACGTTATGTTAGACACGTAAACAATTATAAGTTGATTAATTTGCACACAAAATAGCGTGTTACCTTTACCCTTTACATGTAACATACATTGTTGGTTATTTACTTAAACGAACATGTTTATTAATTATTTTACGAAAATTATTATGAGGTTAAAATATTTTCATTTACCCTGCTCCATCAACTCCCCTTTTTGGTGATTTTTAATATCACCACAAAACCCAAGTTATACAATTCTTTCAGACAGCATATATCTTTTATCCGTTTGCTTTTGTTAGTTTACACAACTGTATCCCTTTCAACTTGTCTCTTCGTCTTTTTGTACATGTTCTCTTTTATTTCTTCTAACTCTATTTCACCCATTTCTCTCTCTCTCTCCTTGTTTCTCATGTTTTCTTTTCTATTTTATTCTGTCTTCTTCTTCTCTTTATACATGTAATTACAAGTTTCAGCACTAAAATTATTATTATTATCATGGTTGCTATTATTATAACTTTCCCTATTATTAATCCACTCATTCTTGTTAACCAATTTATTACTGAAGAAAACCCTTTACCAAGTTTTCCAAAAGCACTTTCAACCTCCAGTGGAACAAGTTCTTTGTGCAAACTTGTAATATTTGTTATATACTTTTGTATATTTTCACTTTTATCTGGAATGTAAGTGCAACAATGTTGGACTTTCAGCATTCCACAGACTCCGCCCTCCTTTGCCAAAAGAATGTCAAGGGCAAGTCGATTTTGCATCACCATAGCTCTCATGGCAACCATCTCGGTATTTACCATCAAGAACCCTCCAGCAGTATCTGTAGATAACCGATCTACCACTGTGAATAATTTCCGAATTCTAAATGCATTCACAGATATTCCCACTGCTGGTATCAATGCACCAAAAATATCACCTACTATTTCTGAAAAACTTTCCCTTTTTCTAAGTGTAAAGGTATTTATCATTTTGTGTGTTCCTTTTTCTTTTCTATCCATATGAAAAATCTTTGGAAAGACCAGGCCTAAATATCATGACCCATACCAATGGTCCGGCAACCTATAATAAGCCCTATTACCGCAAACATAATAGATCCCTGGAAATATTGGATCTTTTCCCCTTTGAATCCCCATCCGCCTAAAATTTGATAATTGTCATGGCAAATACTGGAACCCACAAAATAATTGTCATATCTTGTCTTATTTCTTCTAATGCACAACCTTCCCTGTTGGGGCCAATCCAGAGTCATAGCTGCATTTGTCTTTTTCTTTTCATGATTGTCTTCCTCAAACGCCCAAAGAGGTGTTTTGTCTCTTCTATCACTTTTCTTTCAAATTTCACTCTTCTCTCTTCAACCATCTCTAAAAATACTTTTTCTTCCTTCTTTAACTCACAGGTAAGGTTGTATTTAATTATATTATCTAATGTTAAAATCTTATCTTCTAAAAAATATTCACCAAACGTTTTTCCCTCTTTTATTTTGTTTAGCTCGGGAACTACAGAAACTTTCGCAAAAATCTTATCTATGTCAGTGTAATAATATTCTAATCTACCTGTTTTATAAAATAAACTTGCTAAAACACTACATGTTATTCCATACGTCAAAGGAGGTGATGATAAGTCACACCCTCTGCTACAGATGAAGGCAATTGCATACAAACATAGCAATCTCTTACATCCATTGTTTCTACATACTCATATAATAATTTGGTAAAAACATTCTTAGAAAAATCTGTTATTGATTTGTCCTTGTGTAATTCTGCACTACTCTTTAATATAACTGGTTCTTGAGTGTTAGCTCCTTTTTCTTTCTCTGTTTTATTAGACGTTTCTACTACAGCTAAACTAATTGGAATAGTGATTGCTAAAACCACCCATACTGTCATTAATAATCCTGTACAAAAGCAGCACATCTTACACCATCAACTTAAAAACTCACATTTACATTTTCTATCTCTAGTATTCTCCATTTTGTTTTATAACCTTATTTATTTGTTTTCCAGAAAATTGTGTCACTACACCTCAGAAATGACTTATTTGCCACTCTGCACTCCAATGTTTTTGTCTTTGCTTGGTACTTTCTTTTAATTCTTTCCAGAATTCTTTCTTTGTCAAATCCGGTAGAAGTTCGTCAGATCCAGTGTTTTGTCAAGTCCGGTAGAAGTTGTTTAAACTTCTTCAAGTTTGTTGCACCTCACCTTCACCCATTAGGTTTCTGTGTTCTGGGTTCTCGTGAGTGTTCTTTTCTTCTTTGTAATTAGTCAAAGCAAGATACAACCATTCAGGCGATCTATACTTCGGATTTACCTTCTTTACTCTTTTTGTTTTCTGCAAGTGTTTTCCACCTTGTTTTTCTTGCTCTTTCTGACTTGTTATTTCATTCACTTGTTCAGCACTTTTTCCATCTAACCTTATTATTCTGTATCTTAACTTTCTTACTTCGTTGGGCCAATTGTCTCCTTTTCTTGGCCTTTTTGCCTCACTTCCTTTTTCCTCTCTTTCTGTTTTCCAATTGCTTTTTCTTGACAATTTTTGGTTTCTTTCTCTCCACTTTCTTCAGACTCTGTTTCAGTTTTTTCGTTATTGTCTCTTATTTTGAATTTTATAATTTCTTCTTCCTCTACTTGTGGTTCTTTTCTTATCTTCCTTCGTTCACCTATTTCTGTCCCTCCTCGAGGTTCTTCCGAATTTGTGTCAGTCTCTCTATCTGTTTCTAAATTTCCCTGTTCTTTTGTTTGACTATCTGTCCCTATTGCTCCTCGGGGATCTTCCGATTTTTCTAACTTTCTGTTTGAAACTCTCCCTTCTTCATCTATTAATATTATTTCCGAAGGATTTTTACCACAACTTGTACTTGGTTGCTCACTGTTACTATCTTCTGGCTCAGTTTCTTCTCTTATGCTTTCAAATTTCCAATTTCTTTTCAGAGTTTCTTCACAATCCGAATGATCTGTATCAGATTCTGAACTGGTATCTGATATTTCCAGATGTCGACTTACAGGTCGATCTTCAGGTTCTGGCACCCTGTTTGTTTCTTCATCCCCTTCTGATGCTGAACTGTTATCCAATATTTCCAGATGTTGACTCACATGTCGATCTTCAGGTTCTGGAACTCTGATGGTGTGACTGGCATGCACCCAGTGTTTCACTCCTGCACATTTGACTGCAGTGGTTGTCACCAGGATCACTTCTCGTGGGTCGTACCAGCGAGGAACCAAACAGTTTCTTCTTCTGTGGACTTTTATGCTGACCCAATCTCCTGGATTCAAGTCGAGCTGGTTTTCTTTCAAGAGTGGTCGCATCCGGTCCAACCTGATGAAACACAGAACGCACCACATCAGCCAATCCTTTGCAATAATCCAGCACCAGATCATCAGTTATAGTCAGTAGTTTGTTGACAGGTACATATGCTTGTCTCATTGCTCGTCCCATAATTATCTCATGGGGACTGAGTCCAGTTTTCCTTTCCGGAATACTTCTGATTGTCATTAAAACTAATGGCAAGGCATCTGGCCGTTTGAGTCCTGTAGCTTGACACATTTTTCCTAACCTGTTCTTAATTGTTCCATTCACTTGCTCTACTATTCCAGAAGCCTCTGGTCTGTATGCACAATGCAGTTTCTGTTTTATACTAAGTGCTTCACAAATCAGTTTAACTAATTCATTTTGAAAATGTGTTCCTCTATCTGTCTCAATCGTGACTGGAAAAACATACCTCAGAATGAATTCTCGCAGCATAAGTTTTGCTACCGTGATTCCATCATTCCTTCTGGTCGGGTATGCTTCCACCCAACGGGAAAACAAACAGACGATCACAAGGACATACCTTAGTCTGTTGCACGGGGGCATTTCAATAAAATCCATTTGCATTCTGGTGAAAGGACCTCCTTCTCGTCCTATTGTTCCTAGACTCACTACTGTCTTCCTTCCTGGATTTAACTGTTGACAAATAAGACATCTTTGACAAAGACTTTCAGCTATGGCTCTGAATTTTGGATTATACCATGTTTGTCTAAACAGTCTGATCATTGAATCTCTCCCAATATGGGCTTGTCCATGGAACATCCGTGCCATGTCAGAAATCATACTATCAGGCATAACTGGTCTTTCATCTCTATAAACCCAAACATCATTTTCTTCATGTTTTCTACATCCTGCTTTTATCCATGTATCTTTTTCCTCATCATCTGCTGCTTCCTGTAACTGTCTCACCTCATCCCATGTCTCAACAGGGTTAGTAAAAGCAAAGGACAAGAAATATGCTCTCTTTCTCGACTTTTGTTTAAAGAAACCACATTCTTTGCACAGTACTGGGCAATCTCGTCAGCATATTTATTGCCAACAGTTATGTAGTCTTCCCCATTTTTATGTGCATTGCACTTCACAACAGCAATCTCTTTAGGCAGCTGTATCGCCTCAAGCAACCTTTTCACAAAATCTCCATTTCTAATTGGCGTTCCTGCAGACGTCAAGAAACCTCTTTGTGACCAAATCTGACCAAAATCATGCACCACCCCAAAGCCGTACTGGCTATCTGTCACAATCGTAATCCGTACATTTCTTCCCAACTTGCATGCTTGAATCAGAGCTACTAGTTCTGCGACTTGGGCAGACCGTATCCCTTTCAGACAAGATGCTTCCATTACAGTTGCTACTGTGCAAACCGCATACGCTGCACTTAGAACTCCATCACTCGCTCTCAAACATGAGCCATCCACAAACAGAATATAATCTGATTCCTTTAAGGGTACATCTCGTATGTCTGAACTCGGTTTCGTACAATATTCAAGCACATTCAGACAATCGTGATCTACTTCATCCATTTCAATTACACTCTCTTCATCTGGCAATGATGTCGAAGGATTCACATTCATACATCTGTCAATGGTCACATTATCTGCACTCAAAATTACTTTTTCATACCTAGTCAGCCGACTATGTGTCATGTATTGGGTTTTCGTTCTTGTCAAGAGAATTTCCACAGAATGGGGAACATATACTCTCAGTGGATATCCCATCACTATGCCTTCACTCTGTTCCAGACTCACACAAGTAGCAGCAACTGCTTTCAAACATCCAGGCAACGCTTTCGCTACAGGGTCTAAAACATCTCAAAAATATGCAATGGGTCTTTTCATAGTTCCATGTCTCTGTACCAAGACTGAAAATGCACATCCATCTCTTTCACTGCAATACAACTCAAAATCTTTCTCATAGTCAGGCATTCCTAATGCTGGAGCCTCACATAATTTCTTTTTCAGCTCTCTGAATGCTTTCATTTCTTCATCATTCATTTCAAAAGGATCTTTAACATCCTTCTTTGTCAGTTTTTGCAACGGTTTAGCAATCAGCGAAAAACCGCTTATCCATTGTCGACAATATCCAACCATTCCCAGAAACATTCTTACCTCTCTTTGTGTCATTGGAGCTCTCATTCCTTGAATCATTTTTATTCTTTCAGTCGTTACCTTTTGCACTCCTTTCTCAATTTTATGCCCTAAATACTGGACTTCTTGTTGACAAAACTGCAATTTTGATGGGGACACTTTATGTCCTCTTTTGGCTAAATGATTCAGCAAAGCAATTGTATCATTGACACATGCTTCCTTCGTTTTTGATGCCACAAGTAGGTCATCAATATACTGAACCATCACTGACTTTTCTGGCATTTTTAAATCTTCCAACGATTTCTTTAGAATCTGATTAAAGATTGAGGGACTTTCTGTGTACCCTTGAGGAATTCGGCACCATGCCAAAATACGCTCTCCGAACCTGAACACAAATAATGGCTGGCTATCTGGATGCAATGGAATAGAGAAAAATGCATGGCATAAATCAATTACTGTGTACCATTCTGCTTCACGTGGAATCTGGTATAGAATCACAGCAGGGTTCGGTACTATTGGGCAACAAGGTACTACAATTTTGTTTACCTTCCTCAAATCCTGTACAATTCTATATGTTCCGTTTGGCTTTTTCAGTCCCATTATTGGCGAATTACATGGACTGCTCATGATTTCTTTTAGAATTCCTTGTCTAACCATTTTGTTTATTACTGGCGTTATCCCTTCAATTATTTCTGGTGTCAATTTATACTGAGGCGTATTTGGGTAACTCGTTCCTTCTTTTACGGTTATTTTAACGGGATCTACTTCTTTCATTAATCCTATATCTTCTCCTGTAAAATCCCATACTTCTTCTGTCACTGTTTTTTTTAATTCAATTGGGATTTTCTCTGCATCAAATACAGGAAACAAATCATTTACTTCTGGTTCCAAATTTACCATTGTCATTTTATACAGCACATCTTCATCTGGGGTCTGAAATGCAATTCCATCTGGAGTACAATAGATAGTGCAATTCATTTTGCACAATAGATCGCGTCCTAATAGGTTCACGGGACTACAATCGCATACCACAAATCGGTGCATTTCACTAAATGGACCAATCTTTACCTCCACTAATTTAGTAAGAGGCGTTTTAATTTGCTGATTTGAAACTCCAACTACTTGGATATGTTCACCTGAGAGAGGAAGGTTTGGAATTTCCACTGACCTAACAGTAGAACGGGTAGCTCCAGTGTCTACAAGGAATGTTACATTTGCACCATTCACTTCTCCATCCACAAATGGACCAGACTGATCTACCTCTAGAGTTGCGCCAAGCACGCACTCTTCCCCCTCTCCTAGGCACCGTCAGAAACTTTCATCCGTGTCATCCTCACTCTGTCGTAACCAATATTGAGAAATTGCAGCTGCACGCGGCAACTGTGTTACCTGTTCTCCTCCGTAGAATCCTGTTTCTGCACTGTATTTCTGTTGGTTAACACTCTTGGGAAGTGGTGGTTGTGGCACCTGACTCTGTTGAGTAACTACCTCACTCTGCACCTGTGAATTTAATGATTGATTTTCCACATTAAGTTTTGGAGGAAATTTACACTCGTTTCTCCAATGCCCTAGCTTTCCGCAGTTGTGGCATGGCCACTTTTTCTTTGCCTCATCTATGCTCATTTGTCTTTTTCCTTTACCTATATTTGGTCGAGATCTAACCTGTCCTGCTTCATTACTGGTATTACTCAATTGAGCTTCTTGCTTCTCTGCAACTTTCACCTGTGCCCACATGGCTTTTTCTTTCAATTTACGCTGTCTACTCTCAATATCATCACTACAATACTTAGCATATCTCAAAACTTCATCAACTGTGCTGTTTTGCCAGCAGATCATATGCTGTTTAATCATTTCACTTATCTCTGGTTTCAATCCATACACAAATCTATACACAAAATGACTCATATCCTTCTCATTTAGTGTCTCATAACCACTGTACTGTTTGAAAACCAACAACAGCCTTTCGTAATAAGCATGCACTGATTCTTTACTTTCCTGCGTTGTTCTGTCTATTTATTACCCAATCTGTTTCTTTAGGTGGAATCTTATTCTTCAAAAAGGTAATTACTTGGTCATACTTCCTCATCAATTCTGGTCCTGGCGCTCCTGTTTTAGCATCCCTTGGATATTCTACAGTTGGCCAATCAATAGTAATCTTACATTCTGTCCACAAATCAGCTGGCACTACTATATCAAACAATCCATCCAAGTCTATCCACAACACTTTTGAAACCTTAACAAATCTTTCCACTTGTCTGTACCATTCTACTGGCTTCTCTCTCAATTTTGGAAAGTCATTTGTAAATGACAGTATATCCTGTCTAGTCCATGGAACATGCACATAACTACCACCTGGAGTTTCTCTCATCGGGTACTCCCTTACAACTGGTTCCTTATATGTCACTGCAAAAGCCAAAGATGCTTTATCTGTTGTTTTCTCGTTCTTTTTCGTCCATCTATTTCTCCATCTATCCACATCACCCCACTTTCTCAGTAAAACAATTAATTCTTTTATTTGGGTCAGTCTTCCTGATGTGTTCAAATTCTCTATATCTTTCTCACAAAAATCTACTCTGTATGGTTTCTGCAACGTTCTTACTTTTACAAACTCTACTCCTAGTTCACTCGCTGTCTCTTCCAATATGTCATGTAAATTCCTAGCTCTCCATGTAAGACTTTTGCACAAAAACATGATTTCATCATCCTGATAATTTTTTAATTTTTCTGTACCAATCGTTCCTAAAATCAATTCTTCCATGTCTATTTTCAACCTGATTACATCTAATGGTTTTACTTCTGTTTCTTTCGTTTTATCGTTTTCATCCATTCATTTAACTCATCTGGAGTCGGACCTACAGGTGTACTATTTAATTCTATCCAATTGCTACTTCTTTCTGGTGTCCCTGATGCAGACTCCGTTACCATAGGTATTCTCCTAATTTCATTCTCATTTATCGTCAAATTAGTAGGTGGGCTTGGTCTATAGGTACTAGCCAAATGGTGTGCACCTTCATTATTCAGTTCCATCCCTTCTCTTTTTCTTTGCAAATGTGAATTCATGGGAATCACTAAAGAACGTTCATCAATTTTCTGATTCTCAAAAATAGGCATTACTGGACCTATCGTTACTGGTACAGTTACAGCTTCCATATTCTTTGTCAATGCTCTTATTTTCTCAGTCAATTCTCTTGTTGTTTTTGCTAATTCAGTTGCATTGTCACTTTCTATCTCTTCATTTTGTGAAGTTTTTAATTGATCTTGTGACCTATTTATCTCATCTCTTCGTTCGGGATTTTTATTCCTCCCAGTTTCCATTGGCGGTGCATTAGGTGTCACCACCGCAGAAGTCTGTTGGTATGGAGGTGGGTTTCTTTTTAAAATATCTTCCAGCAATTCGTCATCCGTTTCACTACCACCATACACATACTTTTCTATAGCTACATGTTTCTTTTTCTCCGTACACTTTCTCTTTGCTTCTTCCTCAACTGTAAAAGCTGGAAACAAACGTCCTGTCATATTAGCACATCTCCAACGCTTTATTCTGTCCTCATGATTTACTCCCCATAACCTTCCAGGCACAAACTCATGATTCTTTAATCCTCTGAATCTCTCTCGTTCATACATCTCATCTTCCCATTCAGTTAAAGCTTCAAACTGTGTTGGTCTAGGTCTAGGTTCTAACATTGCCATCTTTTCTCTCAAATTCCGTAGTACAGCTACATTAAATGAACCATTCTCAGGGAAAGCCAAAGCTCCATCATTCTTGGTATATTTTGTCCAATTTTCTAACCATATGCATGTATGATATCCATATTTCAGCATCATATGTGAAGCTGGTGATTTCGGCGGAGGAATTATTTGTCCCTCTCTAGTCACTACCCTTTTGTCTTTCTTAAAGAAGTTCTTAACTTTTGACATCCACAACGTTTTCTCTCTACCATATTCATAATACGACATGATTCACAATCGCTTTTCTCCTCAAATGATCCGCAATTCAACACTGTTCTCTATGTGTTATTCCAACCAATACTAGCGCGACTCACACTAACACTCCAATCACAAACTTCCACATCACTAGGCTATTCGACCAATCCTAGCGCGACTCACACCAAAGCTCCAATCAGAGTGATTTCTGTCTACGGCGCACTGTCCAATCCCAGCGTGGCTTTTGTCTACGTCAGTTCTGCTCTTAACCCCTCCTTTACAAAATTTATCGGTAATTTCTTTTTCAACAATTCTTCGTTAATTACAACATTTAAAACATATTTCCATTGTCTGATTCGCTAAACAAAAGAGATAGCTTTGTCCATTTACACAAGAACTCTGTATTTTCCAGTAGGCAGCGCTTACCTCTACCCTACCACAGAATTTTCTGTTTCGCCGATAAAGTAGCACTTCCCTCTACCTTACCCTTCTTTCAAGCAAGCGGTAAACCCGTTTCTCTGGGGATAAGACACATGTGGAGACTATACTGCTCCTGAGAATTAAGGCCAGAGTTTCACAAGAAAACCGGTCACTATTTCTCTTACACACCTTTTATGCGGAAAATGTCCCTATCATAACACAACCTATGTTATCACCAATATGAACTCAGACAATGCACTATTCCATGTGACTTCTCTTGCCACACGTGTTCCACTTCCTACTTCCCGGAAGCGTGAAAACTTACATATAACATAACACGACTCAACATAAAGTGTTAGACATGAACTTATCAATAATCAATAATCAATAATCACCAAACTAATCTATAGTAACCATCCTCTGCTACCAAGAAATCTGATCCAGCGCTAACAATAAAAATTATTCTCCTATATGCTTCGGTCATCCAGGTGCAGCTATTCCTCCAACACACAAACTATATCCATATGACGGTGGGGCCCATAACACCGCATATACATTCACTTACTCATTTATTCCCTGGATTTCCTCCGTCCTTAACCTAGGAGAAAAACGATTCGCTGGAAGGAGATGGGATACCTCTTTTAACATGACATAATGTTCCTCATTTGCTTTAAGGTATTCCGCTCATTGGTCAATGGACCAACTAGTAGGAATCAGTTCGTGGTAATTAAGACCAGCTCAATCACAATAAACTCTTTAACATTTTACCTTAATCATTAGGTAAAAAGAATCACTGAGTCATTTGTTTAAAGAATAATAGAGTTTATATAAAGTTTGAAGCAAGAAATAAGTTTTAGCTTATTATTCAGATTATTACATTTATCATCAATATAAGAATAAATTGAAATTGCAATGCATATCTATTGGACGGAAAAATAAGGTTGTCATAGCAAGAACTCTAAAAGATCAATCTATCTGTCTTGGAAAAATCTAATAGTTCTAAATGAAACATCTATCAGGAATAAAAAGGTTCTCCAAAAGCAGCATCTTATACTCAACTGGAAATAAAAATAGCAGCAGCAGCATCAGCTCGTCAGCATCAGCAACCGCAACTTCACCCATCTACAGCATCTCACTCTCCAGCATCTAACTCTCCAGCATCTAACCCCTCCCACCAAGAGTAGGTCTTCTTATACCCTAATTCTAGCTTACTGAATAAAAATGTTGCATCTTCATGGCGAGATTCTCTCTCATTGGTTCACTCAGGCCCATATACATTTTAATCAAACTTCCTTGTCTTAACCAGTTCCTTGTGGAATGTCCATGCTTGCATCGGTTCCCACAGTTCATGACATTGCTCATCCGTTTCGATCAGTCCAATTTGTATCTTTTTCTGCTACTTTTTAGATTCAACAGTTCCGTCCATTTATTAAGTTTGACTTCTCACGCTTCTTGCTGATCATCTTGGCACACATCTGCTCAGAAAGGTCACAATAGCCTTGACCATACTTCCGTCTTAGCCTCTCAGCATGAACACGTGGTCATCCTTTTTCTCAGCCTCTCTCCTCTACCACACGGTTTCTTGGACATGCGTACTCTATCTTATGGCGGCCATTTTATATAGCTGCTCGACAGGCCTAAGCGCACTATTTTCAAAGATAAACAAAATAATGTTAAAATAAAGAATATAAACCCTTTCGTTTCCCTCCCGTCTTTCTACGTACCCCAATTAGGTGTTACCTAGCAAAAAGCAACATATAAAGCCGTCCCTTACTTACCATCGCTTTATTTTGCCACCACACGTTTTATTTAAAAAAGCACAAATCATGCGTTTATTATTTATTAGTACGCAAATATTACGTTATGTTAGACACGTAAACAATTATAAGTTGATTAATTTGCACCCAAAATAGCGTGTTACCTTTACCCTTTACATGTAACATACATTGTTGGTTATTTACTTAAACGAACATGTTTATTAATTATTTTACGAAAATTATTAGGAGGTTAACATTTTTTCATTTACCCTGCTCCATCAACTTCCTACCTCCAGCACCGAACACATCAAATAAAAATCAACTCCTGCCTCTCCAATCCTACCCCTGTCTCCCTGGGTGTCCCTCAGGGCTCAATTATCTTCCCCTCTCTCTTCAACCTCTTCATGGAACCCCTTACTCTCATTTTGAAACAAGCCGGGATCAACTATCACCTCTATGCTGACGACACACAACTCTACTATAAAATCAAATCACATTCTGATATACTTAATTTAAACAACACTCTGAGCAAGATTCAATCCTGGATTTACTCCAACCATCTTAAACTGAACCCTAACAAAACGGAAATTATTCTTTTCTCTCCAAAAAGCAACCGTCTCCCCATCCAAAGCCGGATCTCTGACCTCAATGCCCTCAGCTGTCTGCTCACCCTAACTCGGCAAAATCCCTAGGTTTCATTCTTGACAAACATTTGGCACTGAAGGAACATATAAATAACACGGCCAAAGTAGCACGTTTCACTCTCAGACACCTCAAGAACATCAAACCCTTCATCCCTCAAGATGATTTCAAATGGGTTGTCCAATCACTAGTCCAAACTCGACTACGGCAATGCTATTCTCACTGGAACCCCTAAAGTCCACCTGGCCCCCCTCAGAGCTGTGCTCAACTTGGCTGCCAGGTTCATTACCGACTGCAAAAGATATGACCACTTCACGCCTGCCCTCAAATCCCTTAATTGGCTGCCCCTTGAAGGAAGATGCCTCTATAAGACTGCCTGCATCACTCACAAAGCTCTTCACTCTCAATCTCCGGCGTACCTAACAAACAAACTCAAAAAAGCGGGCTGCTCCAGACTGATGAGAAGCTCCACGGCTCTCCTCCCCGTTCCCCCATTACTAAAAAAGAAATCCACCCAGACTCGCTCCTTCTCTGGAAATGCACCGAGCATCTGGAATGCCCTCCCGAGGAACATGCACTGCAACCCCTCCTAACTCGGCTTTAAAAGAGACCTAAAATGTCACCTCCTCAACAAATATTGGAGTGCATAATTCTCTCAGACCCTGCTATCCTTTAATCTCCTGTATTGGTTATCTTTCTGCTAACCTGTTTTACCTTTCACTCTCCCCTTACTCCTCTTCTTATGTACCCTGGACTTTACTCTCCCTGGTCCCTCATGTATCCTATCAGCTCTAACTTCTGTGCTGTTAAGCTGCTTGTTGGCATTCTCCCCTGTTTTTGTCCATTTGTTATTGACCCCTCCTCACCTACCTTTGGCCCCCTTCCACTACAATTTGTTCTCCCTGTTTATATTTCTTTGTGTGCTCGGAGTCGTTACCTCCATTTTATTATTTAAATGTAAATAATCTGTGATTCATTCAGAATTCTGCCTTCTCCTGACTTAATGGTGAGATGTGCTTGTTCCGAATTGTAGATTGTTTTGCTCTGAATATTTTGCCTGCTCCTGCTCCTGTAAAGCGTTCTGATACCTCTGGGTCTAGCCAGCACTATATAAAACCTTACAAATAAATAAATAAATTATGTTTAAATATGGTGGCTAACATCACACGCACACCACATAATGTAATGTATTGTATTGTATTGTAGAATGTGTTCAATTGATTGTCATATATATCCTGAAAACCGATTAACTAAATGTATAACCCATATTAGTCAAGCAAGCAAATGTCTAGTGCACCTAGTACAGATTTATCCCTCCATAGTTCATTAATGCTCAACGATAAGTGAGCATATGGCACTCCTGCACCTAGAAACAACTTTAAAGTATTCTCTTTGACAAACTCTGTGGTAAATTCACAGTGAAAAATTCAAGAAGTCAATTTTTCAGTCCAGGCATCTCTGCTGTGCGCCAGACATCTACCCAATTGGAGGAGAGAACCACACCCCATGAGATTCTACAAGGCAGTGAAGATGTTAATATTGTTATTTAGCTTGTTTGATTGAGGCCATGCTTCAATTGGGGAGCTCAGTTAAAAGTAAAAAGGTATGTATCCTGGTGCTAACACAAATTTGCAACAAGGCCACGGAATGGCAATAGACTCAGAAGGTGGTGACAAAAAGCCACTTTGTGAAAACCTAGCTGATTAGAAGTGGCCCTGAGGAGGAGGGCCGTGAATTCTAAATCTGGGTAGTTAGATAAGAACAATATATATATCATCGCTCCTAAGCTTTCAAGTGTGAGGAATACCGTCCAGAAAATCATATGTAGATTGGAGTTTCCAAGTAGAAGCGTACCAGGAAAAACAGATATGGAGAAAGAGCGGGCCTCAATGAGGCAGGAGTTGATGACAAATACATAAACCCATACTTTCGAGATGTGTTCCAGTGAGGCGTCCCAAGAACAAGCATGTCAATGCATCTTGAAGTAGTTGAAGTCACTGAAAGGTGTGTTTAGAAAACCCCACATAGAAAGCAAGATGCTTGCCCACTCAGGAAACGATGACTGCCTCAGTGACCATTGTCCTGGCAAAGTAAAGCATAAGAAATCTCTTCTGCAAAGTTTGAAGATAGAGAAAGCAGGAAAAAGAATATTTGGCCACCTGTGGTTGAAAGAATAATGCTTGGCCAAATGCAACAATGATAGTTCTTACTTGTTGTAAAGGGCTCCATCGAGTTTGTCCCCCAAGCTTCTTCCTACGTGTTAGAAATAGGGTTCGTGGTTGGCTAGTGTATACACTTAAGCCAGGCAGAACCCACCACTCTAGTCAGGGTAAGCGAGTTACACATCCAAGATAACCCCTGCTGACCCCCTTGGTAGCTTGGCAGAGCAGTCAGGCTATCCCAGAGGCAATGTGTAAAGCATTTGTGCAACACACACACACATCAGTGACACATTTGGCACACCACAAAAGAGACCACACGCTAGGTTATATAAAAAATATATCCATTGTATTACTCATATAAATCAATCTTTGCTTTGCATACACATTACTTTCTAGTGAAGTTAGGAAATCAGGTCATTGGTTATGCACACATTTCACCTTGGTAATGACTTTAGGCAATTACATCATGGGTCAAAAATTAGGTTACTGTGAATAAATTGTAGGCGGTTTGCCTCGGAATGGACCTTAACCTGCTGGTCGGCTCGCTTTTTACCTGGGTATGCGGGAATTAGGGGCTCGGGACACTTGACGTGCACCCCAGTGATCTATGCCCTCGACTCGGCCTGGGCTATGCCGTTAAGATGGTGCCCGGACTGCAGGTTCACGCCGTCACCCATGGAGTGGAGGCTCGTACCTTCTTGGTCCAACTACCTTGGACGGCTGCTTGCTCCTCCGGCGGCACTGCAAGGGTTGGGGACAGACTCAGGGACAGAGGCAAGAAACAGCAGTTGCGGCCCCGATCCAGGGGCCGAGGCCGGGAATTCTTTTGACGCTGACTGCACAGAGAGGGGAAGCGGGACAGCTCCTTCCAAGCTAGAGCGCTTCCCCGCTACCCTGAGTCTCGACGCGGTGTCCTGATGGGCGGGGCTGTGTCGGCTACGGTTCTCTCTCTCGCTCTGTGTGGTTCTGGTTGCTAGGCGACGCCTAGTATCCGGCTGGCCTGCAGGAGCTCCCCGTCTGCGTCACGAAATCCAAATAGCGAATTCAGCCCGGGACTCGGCCACGGGTGGTGACCTTGCCGTACTGTTTCCTGCCACCAGTAGGGTCAGGGAGAGCCCTCTGGTGAATGGAGAGGGACGAGCTGCAGCGCGATGGGGGCACAGCACTCACCACACTTATAAGCAGCAGTCAGAGCTCCAGTGGGCAGTCTGGAGCGAAAGTGATCTCACTATCCTTGCGAGCAGAATTGCCCCCAGAGCCCTAGCATAACCAAACTCACGAGGCTCTGCGGAGGTGTCGCACACAGGAGGTCAGGGGTCACAGTTCAGCAGAGTCCTGCACCAAGGCAGCACACAGAGAAAAGAGAGTACCTGGAAACTTTGATGTCCCTGAGTTTCCTAGTACAGGAGGCCAGCACACACAGGCCCTTGGAGATCCTCCTTCAAGTAGGTTCAGAGCAAAGTTCCAGTCTTTGTCCTTTCCTTGGCAGTAACCGCAACTGCAGGCCAACCCCACACAGCACACAGCAAAGGGGGCAGTACTCCTTCTCACAGCTCTTCAGCTCTTCTCCTTGGCAAAGATTCCTCTTGAGTTGAGAAGTGATCTAAAGTTCTGGGGTTTTAGGTCTAATACTTATACTCCAAAATGTCTTTGTTCTCTTCGTGCAAGGGTCTCTGAGCCCAGTCCAAACCAGTTCTGTCCTCACTGGTACATTATGAGAAGGGGGTGGAGATAGCATTGTTCACGGGAGACAGGCCCTATTCAGGTGCAAGGAAATCTCCTCCCGCTATGCTAAATGCAGCCAAGCCCCATTCAGCTCAACTCTGAGTCATCCAGGAAGGGCCAGGCACACCTCAATCCCCCAGTGGCTGTCTACAGTGAATGCACATCCCCAGCCCTTGTCACCACAAAACCAGACAGTCAATACAGAAACAGGCAGAGGCACACAGAATGGTTAAACAAGAAAATGCCTACTTTCTAAAAGTGGCATTTTCAAACACACAATTTTAAAACCATATTTGCTAACAGATGTGCTATTTAATTCTGAGTTCAGAGAGCATCAACTTTATTTCTCTATGTTGTCCCAGTGGGTAGTTATACTTTGAAGATGTTACAAAGCATTTTCCATTATATCCTATGGCGCAAGATAGCCTTTCAATAGTGAAAAAAGAAATTGGCAGTATTTCACTATCAGGATATGTCACACACACCAGTAAATGTCCTACTGTTATGTGCTGGATTGAGGCCCTAACATAGGTGCGCCGTTTCAGAGGCACAAATCCTTCGTGCCACAAAGACAGGCAGGCCCTTTCACCCACTAAAGGCCCTTTCACCTACATTAGCCCTCCCTTCACAATAACGAGCAACAGAGGCTGTCCCTTATCTGACGTGTGCTCTGGGTGCAGAAGACGGTCCATCCTAAATACATCATCTCCATGTCCAACAGTGACTAACCTACGTCACAACGAGTTCTTAGAAACAGACCCTTAAACTCTTGGGATTTTCCCTAGCACAGGATTATTGATTTCTCCAAGAACTCATTAAATATGCATGAACCACTATTCCCTAAGGGTTCATTCCTGACGTCTTACTCTGACCGACTTTACGTCAATACTAACATTCCAAGGCACCTATCAGGTATACATATACCTCCCTTTGCCCAAGCAAACCAGAGGGGACCGAGACTTCCATGCCGACACTCTGACCTGAGACGCTGCAACCTGCATCATGCCACAGCTCCAGCTGGCAGAGGTCCATCCACCCATCCTGGGGTGTCCAGCTCGAGATCAGGATGAAGTCCCACTAAGGTAATGGGGTAAGACTAAATCCTAGGGGGATTCTTGGCTCTCTAAGACCTACACACATGCTAGGTACACTTAGGTACATCTAGTTAGGCATCATAGGGGTATAGGCTTTATCTTAAATGCATTCTGTATTTCATGTATGTGTTCATTACTATTGCACAATGGTAAAACTGTACCATGCATTTTTATTTAACTGCACTGCTGGCCATATTTCTCTGCTACTGTCCAACAGTTGTTGCAGCACATATTACCAGTACTAGAATAACAACTGTGCAATAAATTTTATTGTAAACACACGCAACTGTTTCTTCTATGTACTTCTCTGAGATGAGTGACTGAATGAAAAGTAGTATATTGTTTCCACGATCCTGAGGGATCAGGGTTTTATGTTATGTGGTTGCCAGAAGCAATTCCCTTCTTGTTGTCAAGAAGTTTCTAGTGGCCTCTGAGCTAGCTGGTACACAGTAATTAAGTTTAATATACACGATAGGGGCATACCGACCTCTGTCCTATGCCAAGCCTATAGTGTATGTTATTCCAATGCGCAGAACCTATCAGGGAAATAGGAACTACACTACATGGCGCCCAACGTGAATTTGGCACTTATTTAACAGTAGAATCTGAGTAGTTCAGTCATGCTTATTCTCAGAGACCCCTACTCACAAAACGCCAGAGACGTCTGGAATGGGTAGGCACAAAACTCCGCCACAGCTGAGTAGGCAAACTTCCTATGTATTGGCTGTTGGTTAATCAAGCTTGAAGGAAATAGTTCCCAAACAATTTTGCCTTTTAAAATCCTTATCTTAAAACCCTTTTTTAGGACATTTTGTTTTCACAACACAATGTCTGTCGAGGCAGCTGCTCCTGTCACTGGGACACAGGTCTCAAACAACGAAGAGGAAGCAAATGCAATACATTTTGCACCCAATATCAGGCATACACTCACACAAAACTCCTCAGACATGGTTTAACAGACCGAGGAGGTACAGTGATATTAATAGAGGCACACGAAGATTATCAAACAGATGTGTTCTATTCTTGGGTTACAATCCCAGCAGTAAATGCAACGACTCAGACTTTTCATTCTTACATACATGAAAAAGTCCCAGCGGTCTACACTCCGTTCGAGGAGATTAAGATTCCGCTCACTGACCAGGACCACAATTTCTGGTTTAATGGCGCCCTACAACAAATAAATAAAACCAGGTTCGGTCCACTAGGTAGACCAGGAGCTAGATGGCCAATATTAGCCGGCTACACACCACATCCTGACATTGACATAATGCCACAAGATGTACTGCTCTTACAACACAAAGAGTTGGTAAAACTCTTACAGAGCCATGACGCAACTCGTCATGAGGACACTTGGTGTCCAGCCCACAGTAGCTACAACTAACACAGCTCCAACACAGAGCACCGCTACTAAAATCACTCCACAAACATTACACACAGTAATGGGTAAACTGCCCACAAAATGTGAACAGATTCCTTTCTGGGTAGCTCAGAAAATTACCCAGTTAGAAGCAGTATTTCCAAATACCACACCATTTGAAAGCATATAATGCTAACACTCTGCTTGCCCATGGGGATCACACCACAGTTAGAGGACTGCACCACTTGGTGTACAGTCTTTGCTGCCATATATACCAGGACTCATGGTATTCCTTCCTTAGCGGTAATTCCAGATGTCTTACGACAGATACAGAACAAGTATGGAGCTGAACCAGCTCTGACCTTAGGTATGAAATTACTAGGTAATTACGGCCAGGTATCAACAATAATACTAGCTAACATTAAAGGGGAAGCAGCTTCAGTGGCGATCCGCCAACACCTAAGAGAGGTCAGTCTTATAGACCAACCACAAGAACTTCCCAAAATAATTGAAACTGCATATGCAGAACTGGGAAGGGACAGTTTGGGTGGGAAAGCTTTTAAAACCACAGCTAATGGGCAGTCCCGAGAAGGACAATTCTAAGCAGACACCTACTTCTTCTAAAAAGAAGTGGGATAATAATAAAAAACAACATTTTTCAGAAGAGATTCTCAGTCCCGAGGTAGGTCTCCTCAACAGGAGCCCTCTGCAAAGAGGTATAACCTTAGGATTAGGGATAATATTAGGAAACCTGACATGTATCAGGATACTGATACACATTCCTCTCGACAAACAACACAGGGAGAGAAGGAAAGTCAGCACACAAAGAAGAGCGCAAGAAGTCCAGGGACAAGCACGCTCAGGACTCTTCTAAAACAGAAGACAAGCCACAATCCAAACCTCAATTTAAAAAGAAGAAAGTTGCAGGTCTCAAAGTTAGACATGCACAGAATCCTAAGGACTCAACTTCTGAACGGGGAATGGGCTCAGACAATGCAGGACAGCGCGGCAGTAGTAACAATAGCTCGCCTGAACCTGAAGGAATTTCTGGACAGCAAAATTGAATGATTACATCACGGTGGGAATACCAGACAAAAGGGTGAGCGTCCCACACAAGTTATATGAAATAACACTCCGCATGGAGGAGGACAAACACAGGAAAGTAAAAGGTCTCTTTGCGAAGAACCTATTGTCTGGTTTTGACATACTGTTAGCAGAACAAGATTAGCCTCCAGCATAAGTCAGGGAGCGCCCAAAGGGAGAAAGTATATTTTTCCTGCATTTTCCAACCATGTTCCCGTTCACCTTAAACATACATATGCATGGGAGTGGGCAGTAGCCCAAGCTCCAGCATTGTATAAAAGTCACGCTGGATGGGATGATGCCTCAACCCACCACGTGATCCAGTTAATAGTTTCACCACATGCTCAAAGACAATATCCTATTAAGCAAGAAGCTAAAAACACAGGTCAGGGAGATCTTAGATCAACTTGAATACCAGGAGATCATTGAAAAATGCACTTCACAAAAGAACAATCCCTTGTTTCACTTATCAAAACATGATAATACATTTCGTCTAGTTTTCATTTACAGACACTTGAACACTTGCACAAAGACATATGCTGTCCAACATGCAGATAATGCCGCATTAATGAATAACATTATGCGGGAAAAATACAAAACGACACTTGTTGTCTCAAATGGATTTTTCTGTCAAACTATAGCACCTGAAAACAGGTACCTAACAGCATTTAGTATATTAGAGTCCCAGCGACAATTTTTTGTCATCTCCCCCGTGGGTATAAGAACAGCTCTGGGGTATTTTCTGAAAGAGTTACTGATTGGCTAAAGCACTTTGATGAAGAAGCGTTGTCCTATATGGATGATATTTATCTAACGGACGACCTATTGGGGAAACACTTGACCAGGGTGAGCACCATTATTATGGGATTCGCCTCTGAGGGCTAAAAATTTAATTTTGAGAAATCAAAAATTGCCCACCTCTGTGTCCTATTTTTGGGATACTAGTTTTCAAGTGAAGGGAAAAGCCTGGCAGCTAACTTTTTAGAAAAGTGTGCGCTGCTCCAGCCTCCAAAGACATTAAAACAACTTCCAATCAGTACTGGGATTCCTAGATTTTGGCAGAACATACGTTTTGGATTTCGCAGAGAGAGTAAAACCTTTCTACGACCTTTTTCAAACGTGACTTTTCAGTCAAACACTGGGCACAAGAACACACCAATATTCTTTGTTCACTCCAGGAAGATATTATTGCTTCCAAACACATACACACACGTGTAAACTTGCACCACTTGGTACTCAGTATCATTTTGGGTCAATGCGGGTACACTTATTAAACCTTTAATGAAGGTGAAACTGTACCAATCGCATACAAATCTCATCTGTACACAAACACAGAAATGAGTTTTAATTCAACAGAAAAAAATTCTGACAACCATTCAGACTGCTGTAGCAAAAGAAAGAGCACTGGCTCATGGGAAGATGCATTATTGTCGTCACCCCAGTACCGGGGCTAGCATTCCTAATGCCAAAGCCTTACAACCAGAATAGATACAAAGGGCTAATTCTTTTTCTGCATCAGACTTTGAATCCAGATTTGATCCAAGTTTAAAAACACAGGCATTCCTGCAATATGAAAAAGAACATCATCTACCAAATTAAATCTTGCCTCTAGATCAGTATGAAGTTTTAAAATTTACACTGATGGGTCTGCCCCATCGGCCGCCTTTGTTAAAGATCAGATGCTGGATGGCAAGTTCTGTCCTCATTGCACAAAAAAACTACCTCTAGGTAATAGCACGGCTTGGTTGGCAGCTTTAAAAGCCCTGATACTTGCACTTGTAAACACGGATCGAGAATTCCCCACACTCATTGTGTGTGATTCCTTTTACTGTGTGCAATCATATAATAAATATTTACACCATTGGGAACAAAATGGGTTTAAAGATGAAAAAGGTGGCATAATTAAACACAAAAATTATGGGAACAGGTAGCGGAGTTGAAAAACGACCTACCAAAAACTCACGTGATTAACACGCTGAGTCATCAACGTGATGGCGTGCACGTTGAAGGGAATTCATTGGCTGTTGAAGCCACACAGGGGGCTGTTCACACAGCTTCCGTAGCTGCGCACACTCGTTCAACAACGAGAATAGACGGTTAGAATATGGTGGCTGTAATTGCTTCACGCAAAGGCAGCACAGCAGTGCCTAAGAAATTTCCACTCATATACTCCTACATGTTAGGTGCAAACAACATTCCATATGCTCAGATTCCTGGAGTGGGGGATAGAGTATTTCCAAATATGGATAGTAGGCAGGAATTAATAATTTAAAGCACACAAGGGCTTGGGCTCGGCACATTCAGGGGTAATAGCTACTATTTCTTCATTGCAACAGTGCTATTGGTGGCCAGGGTTCAGAAGTCAGACTATTGACTTTGTCTTGAACTGCAACATCTGTAAACAAATGCCAGGCTACGCCATCACAAGACCCGCGCAGGTCCCATTGCTAGACAGCATCAGACTGTCCACTTGATCGTGTCATGTAACAGGACCACTGTGGCCCCTCAAATTTTGAGGTGGCTTAAAAATATATCTTGGTGGCAGTGGATCCGTGCTCAAGTTTCCTATAGGTATGGCTTCAGCACTCGGCTGACGCTCAAAACTGTTATAGAAAGATTTGCGAGTCCATAACAGGAGATACGCAATCAACGTTACATCCTGACTGTGGCTCCACGCTTAGCTCTCGGGCTGACAAAGAGGCCATGGAAGGGATGGACGTAGTATTGCAGTACTCCTCTCCAATGCCATCCTGAGGGAATTTAGGTAGAGGAGAGGAAGGACTGGGGCATAGAGCAATCCTTAACAGCTAGGGTATTAGGCGGGGCGTTAGTGAGGTCAAACACTTATATGGATTCAGGGGGCAATACACACCCAGCCAAGAAGCTCTCTAGGAGGTCTGACTCCATTTACGAATGTGGGAACCTGATCATAAATGTGAAGGCTCAGTGGCGGATGAAAACCATTCTGTATCTATGATCGTTTGGCTGTTTTACAGGAACAAAAGGAAACAAAGAAACAAACAAAGATTCTGTCAAAGTGAAACAGGCCGCCACTGGGAAGTCGAGGTAATCACGGCAAGACCTGTCTGAATCCCAAAAGTCGGGGATCTGGGCAGAGAGAGATAAAGATCGTGGACACAAAGGAATTTGGCCCCTCATACAGGAAAACCTGTGCCATTCCTTGAAGTGAAAGGAACAAGAACTGTACTTTTGCTGCATCTTGCCGTGAAAAAGGAAAACAGATTCATTTCAAATGAAAGAATCAACCAAAAACTATGTGGCCAATACTGAGCAGTAGGCCTCGTGAACTCCACAGTAGTAGACGTCCCTCTCACTACAATTCAAGAAATTCAAACTGAAAAGCTCATCACGTTTGAGAAATCAAATCCATGGAGTGGGGGACTATGCAACAATGCAATGGAACTAGTTCTCCTTGAACCAACCTTTCAAATTCAAAATAAAAGTCAAGACAACACTCAAGTTGCAATTTGGCCAAAAACAAATCTGTACACCAACGTTTTTCAACAAAAACATCAAATAATAAAAGCTTCAACGTTTTTTCACAAAAGCATCAAATAATAAATGCATCAATGTTTTTTCAACAAAAACATCAAATAATAAAAGCTTCAACGTTTTTTCACAAAAGCATCAACTAATAAACGCATCAATGTTTTTCAACAAAAAACATAAAATATTAACTTCACCATCTGAACGTTTTTCAGCAAAGACATCAACTATTAACTTCAACATTTCAACGTTTTTCAACAAAAACAGCAGAAATAACTTCAGCTAAACACGATGCAATTTCAACAATTGATCATACAGCTACTGGCTATTTCATTAACTTTGATACGTTTTCCATGGCTCCATGTGAACAGGAAGCGACACCAGCCCAACAACAAACAACGAACATGCAAGTACAAACTTTTGAACCTTTTCTTTTTCCAAAAGATACATATCTGGTTTCACCATGGGTAGAACTATGGAGTATTTCTGGGTTCATCTTTTTCTGTTCTAGCTTTGCTTAGAGCTAGCTTTTAGTATGACTCTTAGTGGACACTTTCTACAACACAGGATCAACATAAAACTGAAGCCACGTCCATTTTCAATTCAAATGCAAAAGAGACTTATAAATGTATTCGGCCTGAACAAGCCTTTGTCTGATTAATGTATTTTGAACTTTCATTCATTTTCATTCGTTTTATCATTCATTCAGTGATGTCATTACCTGCAGTACATTTTTCTGAAAATTGGTTTACTGATACAGTGAATAATATGCTGTCTATTTTAGGAATAATTGCTACATTTTCAGATCATGAAATGTTAGAGATTTATTCTTAGTGGAGAGGTGTGGTGCAGCGGTCAGGGCAGCTGACTTCAGAGCACAGGGTTCATGGTTCAATTCCTGCCTCCGGCGGCAGCTCAGCTCAGCACCATGTGACTCTGGGCAATAGCTCACTTAATTTCCACTCCGGCCCCCAGCGCCTTGAGACCCGTAAGGGTGAGTAGCTGCGCTATATAAAAATGGACTTACATTTACATTTATTGTGACGCTTTATACCTGTTACCTTCATTAAGGTTATCAACTCCTACACAATTGTAATGCATCTAGAAATGTGGTTGTTTAAACACTAGTAGGAACGTTGCCAAACACTACCAAACACCATCGCACAGGGGTGGAATAGTTGACATACATCAGCAGGGGCAACATTAGATGCCATTTACAAAACAACAGGACAGACCCAGTTAGGAATGTATGGGTGGTTTGGCCTTTTGACACAAATACCTGTCACAAAAATGATTCCTGAACATCACCAAGGGACTCAGTATACATAGGCCAGACCTACGTTATGTACAGATAACATCCAGAGGTAGTGAAATCCTACAGTGTAGGGAAGTTGTGCCTTTTTTGGCTAGAAGCCCCAACACTGACAGTAGTGAAACGAAAGTTTCCTTTGTAAAATTCAATGCTTTAGGCAATCTGCAAACCATGCTTGTGCAGCACTTTTATTTTTCATTTCACTTCAGCTAAAGAAATATTTTTTCTTTTTTGCAAAATAGCACTCTTAAATACAGACTGCCCCTCTTTCCTTTTTGATAAATTTTATCTTTCACATACAAGCAGTGTGATACGCCTTGGGAATACCTCGTGAACAGGAACTATGCTTCTCATGGTTTCTAATATTTAAAAGACCAGTCTGAAAAGACTGCAACTGCAACATACCTGTTCTCTGATGCCAGTTTTTTGCAGTGAAGAATGCGTGGTCATCATCTATCTGACACTTCCAAAGGAAACACCAGCGGCATTTACCACCAGGCTGGAACTGCTGAAGTCCCATGCTTGGCTGTGTCCCAAGCGTATTCCCATCAAACCAAAGCATTCCTTGCAAATCCAGTGGGTGCCTTTTTGCTTCCTTTAGCAGCACCAAGGTATAGATTACAGCACCGGCTGCCTCAGAACCAGCAACTGGCTGCACTATTCTGTGCTCCCACAACGATTCTGCGAGGTATTACAAAGGTCCGTCCACTGCAGTAACTAGCAACAGAAATGTTGTGTCTCCCAGCCAGCACTTTTTATCTCTATTTTGCTAAAACATGTCCTGAAACACATTTTTTCTCTTATTGTTTCAACTCTCACCGAGTGCTTGGAGCTTTCCCTCTAAATTGACCTTTTTTTTCTTTTTCTTTTTCTAAAGAAAGCATGGTCTTCTGAACAGCTTGTAAGAGTTTTCAATTTTATAAACAGGAACTTTGATAAGTAACTACTGACTCTAAGAGAGTATTTTTTAATGACACTATAGATTTTTCCTGTCTCCACAGAGTCTATAGTAATTTTACATATTTTAACAGCAGCTATTTTTTCAGCTCATAAACCACTCTCATGCAACTACTTGCCAATTATATGCAAATGCCTATTTTAGTCACGTAATTTGCTTTTAATGGGTTATTCACGATTTCCAAAGTGAGATCTGGTGGTATAAGTGATAGGGTACAGGCGCCACTAGGTGGTTTCACTCGTTATTTATAAGAAAATGCTCCAAGTACTGGCGGTGCTGAAGGGTTAAGGAGAACCACCCACCTCCCTAGATTCTTTTGAGGCCAAAAAGCAACAAAACACAGTGATTTGTATACCCCAGCACACGCAAATCATTAGAAATTAGTTCTTTTCAGTCGTCAATCATATACATAAGAAGTCGAAGAATTTCGTTGGTTTTCTCCTTCTTTAATCAGTTCTCAGAATAAGTAACGCGTTCTCAAGCCAACACGTGTTTCGTCGCCTCAGTAAGTTTGTACATGCGACTTGTTCACGGCTGAACGGTTCCACTATATTTCAGTTCTAAAAGTGACGATAATTCCAGGTCACATTAACCTTTGGCGTGAAGTGAAATGCAAGGTTTCCAATAAAATCGCTGGGCGGTGAAACGTAGCTATGTATGCCCCGTAAAAGCGTTTCCTGAATTTGAGAAAAGAGCCGCCGTTCCGCGTACTTGTGCCCCACGCCGGTCTCCTCAAGTGCGAGTCAAGGAGACCGGCGTGGGGCACGAGACGGTCCATCCTAAATACGTCATCCCCATGTCCAACAGTGACTAACCTACGTCACAACGAGTTCTTAGAAACAGACCCTTAAGCTCTTGGGATTTTCCCTAGCACAGGATTATTGATTTCTCCAAGAACTCATTAAATATGCATGAACCACTATTCCCTAAGGGTTCATTCCTGACGTCTTCCTCTGACCGACTTTACGTCAATACTAACATTCCAAGGCACCTATCAGGCATAAATATACCTCCCTTTGCCCAAGCATACCAGAGGGGACCGAGACTTCCATGCCGACACTCTGACCTGAGACGCTGCAACCTGCGTCATGCCACAGCTCCAGATGGCAGAGGTCCATCCACCCATCCTGGGGTGTCCAGCTCGAGATCAGGATGATGTCCCACTAAGGTAATGGGGTTAGACTAAATCCTAGGGGGATTCTTGGCTCTCTAAGACCTACACACATGCTAGGTACACTTAGGTACATCTAGTTAGGCATCATAGGGGTATAGGCTTTATCTTAAATGCATTCTGTATTTCATGTATGTGTTCATTACTATTGCACAATGGTAAAACTGTATCATGCATTTTTATTTAACTGCACTGGTGGCCATATTTCTCTGCTACTGTCCAACAGTTGTTGCAGCACATATTACCAGTACTAGAATAACAACTGTGCAATACATTTTATTGTAAACACACCCGACTGTTTCTTCTATGTACTTCTCTGAGATGAGTGACTGAATGAAAAGTAGTATATTGTTTCCACGATCCTGAGGGATCAGGGTTTTATGTTATGTGGTTGCCAGAAGCTATTCCCTTCTTGTTGTCAAGAAGTTTCTAGTGGCCTCTGAGCTAGCTGGTACACAGTAATTAAGTTTAATATACGCGATAGGGGCATACCGACCTCAGTCCTATGCCAAGCCTATAGTGTATGTTATTCCAATGCGCAGAACCTATCAGGGAAATAGGAACTACACTACACTACCTTTCACATACACTGAACCCTGCCCATGGGGGTACCCTGGCCCTACCATAGGGGTGTCTTATATGTAAGAAAAGGGAAGGTTAGGGCCTGGCAAGTGGGGCACTTGCCATGTCGACATGGCAGTTTACAAACTGCGCACATACACTGCAGTGGCAGGTCTGATATACCTTTTCAGGGCTACTCATGTGGGTGGCACAATCAGTGCTGCAGGCCCACTAGTAGCATTTGATTTACAGGCCCTGGCACACTTCAGTGCACTTTACTAGAGACTTACCAGTAAATCACATATGCCAATCAGGGAGAACCAATTGTAATCACAATTTACCCAGGGAGCACTTTCATTTTGACACTGATCAGCAGTGGCAAAGTGCCCAAAGCATCTAAGCCAGCAAAATGAAATCCAGCACAGCATACAAAATACAGGAGGTAGAGGCAAAAAGTCTGGGAAAACCACGCCAAAGATGCCAAGTCTAACACGTGTTCCCTCCAGCTGAAAGATGTGGAAAACTACCCACCCTCTTGGGAGTTCTCATCACTAAGGCGGAAGAATCTAAACAGACCATCAGCATTGGCGTGTTCTGTACCAGGGCGGTGTTCCACCGTAAAGTCCATTACCTGTAGGGAGATGGACCACCTCAACAGTTTTGGATTCTCACCCCTCATCTGCATCAACCATCTGAGGGGCCTGTGGTCTGTCTGAACCCGGAAGTGAGTCCCAAACAAGTAGAGTCTTAGCTTCTTCAGTGCCCAGACCACAGCAAAAGCTTCTCTTTCAATTGCACTCCACCTCTGTTCCCTAGGAAGTAGCCTCCTACTAATGAAGGCTGCGGGTTGGTCCAAGCCGTCACCATTCAATTATGAGAGTACTGTTCCCACACCATGCTCTGAAGCATCTGTCTGCACAACAAATTCTTGGGAGAAGTTGGGTGCCTTGAGCACGGGCGCCGTGCACATGGCAGATTTCAGGGCATCAAAAGTGGTCTGACAGGCATCGGTCCAGATCATTTTCCTTGGCTGCTTCCATCCACAGATCCCTGCCATATCTGGCACTTACTGGACTTGAAAGTGAGGCCTGCCTTCTGCAGAGCCTTCAACACTTCACAGAGGTGTTGCAGGTTTTCCTCCCAGCTGGAGCTGAACACAGCAATGTCATCCAGGTAGGCGGTGCTGAATTCCTCCAGCACGGACAGTGCCTGGTTGACCAGTCTCTGGAATGTGGCATGGGCGTTTTTCAACCCAAAGGGCATGACTCGGAACTGGTAGTGCCCTCTCGCGTTGAAAATGCAGACCTCTCTCTTGCCCCATAAGTCAAGGCAATCTGCCAGTATCCAGATGTTAGATCAAACGTAGTAAGGTACCAGGCAGCTCACAGCCGATCAATGAGCTCATCAGCTCTGGGGATGGGGTGTGCGTCAGTCCTGGTGAAGGCATTGATCCCACGGTAGTCCGCGCAGAACCGGAGTTCAGGAGTGGCACCAGGTGCAGCAGCTTTTGGAACCAAGACCACTAGGCTATCCTAGGGGCTGCTGGAGGGCTCTATCACCCATAATGCCAACATTTTGGAAACCTCTTCCTTAATGCTGGCCCTGACTTTGTCAGTTACTCTGTACATTTTATATTTCACAGGTAAACTGTCCCCAGTGTCCACGTCATGGACACACCAGTTGGTGATTCCTGGAGTCAGGGAGAACAGGGAGGCAAACTGTCCCAGCACTTGGCGACAGTCCCTCTGCTGCTCTGGGGTCAGGGTGGGAGAGAGGTTCACTCCATCCACTGACCCATCATCTTCCTTGGCTGACAGGAGGTCAGGAAGAGGCTCACTTTCCTCTTCCATTCATCACCTGTAGCTAGGAGCATTGTGACTTCAGACCTCTCAAAGTGTAGTTTGACGCGGTTCACGTGCAGGAATGTCAAAGGGTTCCTGGGAGTCTGCAAGTTAACCAGGTAGGTTACATCACTCTTGCACTCCACCGCCTCATATAGACCAGTCAACTTGTCTTGGAGCACACAAGGCTCCACTGGTGCCATCACCCACACTTTTTGGCCAGGCTGAAACTCAACCAGAGTGGTATTCTGCTCGTACCATCATTTCATCTCTTCCTGGCTGGCTTCCAGGTTCGCCTGAGCGATTTTCCTGAAGCACAGTGTCTGCTTCTGAAGGCCAGCATGTAGCTGAACACATCTTGGGGGGGTCTTACCAGGTGTTTTCTCCCAGCCCTCTTTCACCAGACTCAGAGGTCCTCTCACAAGGTGCCCATACAGCAATTCAAAGGGACTGAACCCTAATGATTTCTGCGGTACCTCCCTGTAGGCAAACAACAGGCATGGTAGGAAGATGTCCCACTTATGTCTCATGGGTTCTGCAAGACCCTTTCTCATGCCTTTCAGGGTTCGGTTGAATCTCTCAACCAACCCACTCTCTTGGGGATGGTAAGGAGTGGTGAATTTGTACATTACACTGCACTCCTCCCACAATGACTTCATATACGTGGAAATGAAGTTTGTACCATGGTCAGAGACCACCTTTCTGGGGAACCCCACATGGGAAAAGATCCCCATGAATGCACGGCTCACCACCTGCTTAGGTTTCCCACATACCCCACATACCCCTTGTGGACCCTGGTACTTGTCCAGCGGTCCACCTCCTGAGCAAGCTTCCTGGGGTCAGTCAGCTTACTATCCATCAGATGCTGGCGCAGCTCTGGAACACAAAGACTACTCAACTGCTCCCAACCAATCAGATTGTACAACCCCTGGTAATCAGTTACCTTGCTGCCCTTTATCCAACCATCCAGTGCTCTGCAATAAAGATTCACACACTCAAACCACATATTGGATTCAAGCTTCTTGAAAGACCTAAACTTTTCCATGTACTGCTCAGGTGTGAGCCCATACCTGAGGCATAAAGCCTCCTTCATATTGGGATAGGTCAGAGCACCCGCCTCCTCCAAAGGTGCCAGGGTGTTTCTCCCATTGGCCTCAAAGTGTCTCCACAAGCCCGCCCCCCAATTCTTCTCAGGGACCTCATTCATATGCAGTGCTGCCTCATAAGATGCAAACCATGCATAAATATCCTCCCCCTCCTGGAAATTCTGTACTAAGTCCTTGGGAATGTAAACCTTACCCCCTTGCACTGGCTGTACGCTGCCACCATTTGTACTGGACTCTGCTTGTTTAGCCTTGAGGTCCAGCTCTCTAATGCTCAATTCATGTGCCAAAACTTCCTTGCCTCCAAGGCACGAGCATTCTTGCTCTCCTTTGCCTTTAGTCTCAGGACCTCCAATTTATGATACCTTGCCCTTTGATTCTCCTCCATTTCCTCTGGAGACAAATTCCTGGAAGAATGATTGCTGCCAGCCCTATCGGCTGCTCTCCCAAACGGCACATCTTGGGACCTGAAACTGCCCACTGGCATACCCCCATCCACATCTGCATTATCTGTCTCCCCAGCTTGTCTGGCCTCCCACCAAGCCCCTAAGCCCTTCTGTAGCTCCTCTTTCTTAGAGTTGCTCCTCATGTGACTTCCAAAGCTCCTGCAGAACTGCTTGAGTTGATCTACTTTGTAACTACTTAACATTTCAATGTCAAACTCCAATTCTGCAGCCTCCCTTGCTGGTTTACCATTTAAAGACATGGTGTGCGGATACTCCAAGGGCCAGATAAAAAAAACAACAACAACAAAAAACACAGTATGTGATTGCGTAGTGGTCTAAGTGCAATAATGAATCACTTTGGTACTACGCAAACGCAAGTCCTATCCTCACCACTGACAACCAATGTTAGAAATGGGGTTTCTGGTTGGCTAGGGTACACACCTAAGCCAGGCAGAACCCACCACTCTAGTCAGGGTAAGGGAGTAAAACACCAAAGATAACCCCTGCTCACCCCCTTGGTAGCTTGGCAGAGCAGTCAGGCTTATCCCAGAGGCAATGTGTAAAGCATCTACGCAACACACACACACACCAGTGACACACTAGGCACACCACAAAAGAGACCACACGCTAGGTTATATAAAAAATATATCCTTTGTATTACTCATATAAATCAATCTTTGCTTTGCATACACATTACTTCGTAGTGAAGTTAGGAACTAAGGTAATTGGTTATGATCACTTTTCACCTTGGTAATGACTTTAGGCAATTACATCATGGGATAAAAATCACATTACTGTGAATAAATCGTAGGTCGTTTGCCTTGGAATAGACCTTAATTTGATGGTTGGCCTGCTTGTTACCTAGGTATGTGGGAATTGGGGGCTTGCGACACTTGCCGTGCACCCCATTGATCTCTGCCCTCGGCGCAGCCCAGGGCTATGCTGTTAAGATGGTGCCCTGACTGCAGGTTCAAGGGGTCACCCGCCGTGGAGTGGTGGCTCGTACGTACCCCCTTGGTCCAACTCCCTTGGACGGCTGATCGCTCCTCCGGCGGCACCGCGAGGGTTGGGGGCAGACTCAGGGACAGAGGCAAGAAACAGCAGTTGTGGCCCCGATCCTCAGGCCGAGTCGGGGAGTTCTTTCCACGCTGCTGTACAGGGAGAGGAAGCAGGACAGCTCCTTCCGGGCTAGAGCGTGTCCCCACTACCCCGAGGCTCGACGCAGCATCCTGCTGGGCGGGGCTGTGTCAGCCGCGGTCCTCTCTCTCTCTCTCTCTCTCTGTGATTCTCGTTGCTAGGCGACGACTAGTATCCGGCTGGGCTGCAGGGGCTCCCCGTCTGCGTCACAAAAACCAAATGGCGAATTCAGCCCGGGACTCGGTCGCGGGCGGTGACCTTGCCGTACTGTTTCCCCCCAACGGAAGGGTCAGGGAGAGCCCTCCGATGAACGGAGAGGGACGAGCTGCAGTGCGGTGGGGGCACAGCACTCACCACACTTATAAGCGGCAGTCAGAGCTCCAGCGGGCAGTCTGGAGCAAAAGTGATCTCACTGTCCTTGCAAACAGAAATGCCCCCAGAGCTCTAGCAGAACCAAACACACGGGGCTCTGTGAACGCATCGCACACAGGAGGTAAGGGGTCACTGTTCATCAGAGTCCTGCACCAAGGCAGCACACAGAGAAAAGAGAGTACCTGGAAACTTTGATGTCCCTGAGTTTCCTAGTACAGGAGGCCAGCACACAGAGGCCCTTGGAGATCCTCCTTCAAGTAGGTTCAGAGCAAAGTTTCAGTCTTTGTCCTTTCCTTGGCAGAAACCGCAACTGCAGGCCAACCCCACACAGCACACAGCAAAGGGGGCAGTACTCCTCCTCACAGCTCTTCAGCTCTTCTCCTTGGCAAAGGTTCCTCTTGATTCCGGAAGTGATCTAAAGTTCTGGGGTTTTAGGTCCAATACTTATACCCCAAAATGTCTTTGTTCTCTTTCTGCAAGGGTCTCTGAGGCCAGTCCAAACCAGTTCTGGCCTCACTGGTGCTGTATGACCCCAGGGGGTGGAGACAGCATTCTGCAAGGGAGACAGGCCCTATTCATTCACCTATGGGTGTAATGACCTGTTAGGTCATTACACCCATGAATTTTGAGACATGGCATGCAAGATCTTACCAGAAGTCCTGGAAGATCTGATGCAAAATGGACAAGACATAGCCAAATTTGTTATCCGTGCAGGTTTGGATACCTCAGATTGCCTTGGCAGGGCATTTGGTTCTAGTATGGCCTTTTATCAACATGCCTAGTTGAGGTCTAGTGGGTTCTCTGCCATGTGCAATCTTCACTGATGGACATATCCTTTGATGAGTCCCGCCTCTTTAGTGACAAGGTGGACTCTGCTTTGGAATGCTTTAAAGATTGTAGAGCTACAGCACGTTACTTGCCGCTGTTGGCTCCTGCAAAACTACTTTGAAAATTTAGGGGCAACTCCAGGAGGTAGGTATGCAAGCAAAGATAGCCTTCTTCAATAGGGCTGCAGCAGCCAACCCAGTCCTTTCGGGGCAGCAGACATGGATCCAGCAGATAACCTGCAGGCCAGCAGGAGCACTAGTCTTCCAAACCCTCCTCCCCTGCTACATGGGCCAACTGCTTTAGTTTGCCCTCAGCAGTTCATGCCCACCCAGCAAGAGGAAGGGTGCAACATTTCTTCCTAGATTGGCAATCCATTACATCCATAATATATGTCATGCAAGTTATTCAAAATTGCTATGCCTTACCTTTTCTTTCCTCCACCCTATAACATATTTCATAGGCGCACCTGTTTATATTCATTACAAATAAGGATGGGGACCTCTGGCCTATCTTAGACCACCACCCTCTCAATGCCTTCCTATGTTGGCCCTGATCCTCTCTGCTTTAGATCCAGGTGACTGGATGGTGTCCCTGGAC
Organism: Calotriton arnoldi; assembly: GCA_963921515.1. Lineage (NCBI taxonomy): Eukaryota > Metazoa > Chordata > Amphibia > Caudata > Salamandridae > Calotriton > Calotriton arnoldi. The sequence goes on along the minus strand of CAWUFW010000493.1, from coordinate 182,525 downwards.
TTGCTGGACACATTTTCATATACCCGTCCTGCCATCCTACAGGAGTTACCTGAGGCTGAAGGTGCACCATGAGCATTTTGAGTTTACAGTGCTCCCCTTCTGCCTCATCCGTGCCCCTCGTGTGTCCACAGAAGTGATGGTGGAGGGAGTTGCCCATCTATGGAAGTCAGGAATCACTGTATTGATCTAACTTCATAACTGGCTACTGAAGGCGGGATTGCCACAGTCAGCTATGGAACACCTCAGGACTACAGCGGAATCATTGATGTTCATCATAACCGAGCTAAAGTTCCACCTGATTCCCTCTCAAAGTCATTCATTCATTGAGATGATCCTGCATGTTGTGGGGTTAAGGGCTTTCCCTCTGCAACAATGAGTTCAGGACATTAGGGATATAATCCTGGTACTTTAGGCGTGGACCTGGATTCAGGTGAGAGTGGTTCTGAGGATTCTTGATCTCTTAGCCTTGTGAATCCTCCTTGTCAAACATTTCAGGATAAACATTGGGGGCCCTACAGTGTAACTTGAAGTCTCACTGGGCCCAGAACTAAGGCCACTTTTACGAACACCATCCTTGTCTCGAAGGTGGTTGAACGACCGCAGTTTGCCCTGGGGCAGGTCACTCTCCTTTTCACACCCGGTACTGACAGCGGTGGGTGCACCAATTCTGGACTGGGCTTGGGGGTTATCGAGGGGCCAAGGAGATCAGAGTACTCTAGTCTCCAGTGGAGATTTGGCTCTAAATTAGTCTTTAGGTGCTGTGAAGACAATATAGGAATGACAGAAAATAGAAATAGAAAACTGAGGAAACCATACATTGTCCATAACAAAGATCGCTGCTGTATCTGGCAATCCTCAGTCCTCTTTCTGTTTCAAGTATTCTTTCTTTGGAATCTGGTGCTGGTGTAACGTTGGTCTCTGCTGCCTCTACTCCATGTCTCCTCTCTCCTCTTGCCCCCTGCCCCACTTTTAGTCTGTCCCGCTCTACTGATTGTTATCAGTCTGTGCATGTGTTGCTGATTTTGCCTCTTGAGGATTGGGGATAGCACGTCTGGATGACAGACAGTGGCAGTCTTTCCTTGATACTGGTGGCAGTGGGCACATTCCGCACCATTGCTCCTCACCTTTAGTAGCAGTCAAGACTTGGCCTACGCTCCTCACAGGCATCCCAGCAAACAGCACCTATCTTGCCCCCTCTAGGATAATCAGTTGTCTTCTCGCCAGGTGAGTCTTATCTTTCTGAGCCCTCTGACCTTTATTTTATGTGCTCCAGTTCCACAGTAGTTGGTTTGGGACAGGAAGATCTAGAGAGTTGTGGCCATATTCCTCAGCACCAGCCCCACTTTTTGTAATTGATGCTCTTATTCACAGAGGTATTCGTTTTTTGAATTTATAATAGTTCACACAGTAATACAGACTGAGCTTTTTGCTCCTTTAATGCTACCAAAACCAGCTCTATAATAGGTTAAAGGTAGTTTGCAACACCACTTCTGTTAGATAGAATTACAATTCAGAGAGTTAGAGCTACCTTAAATTGATCACAAATAATATGTTCCACATTGTGTGCCAAGCTACCAGAGGGTTAAGCATGGGTTAATTTAGTGACCTTTTTGGTCTACTCTGGCAAGGATTGTCGTTGTTTCCTGAGTGGGGCTTCCACCCATCTCACCCAGTAGCCACAATTTCTTACAGAGACAATCCACTTTGGTGCTGAGTAGAATATTTCACATTGTTCAAGCAGAGGGAGACATTTTCTATAAAAATGACTTTGTGGGCTCCCAACCAAACCATACATAGAGTAGATACACCTGTCAAGTTCAATGATAGAAGTTATTCTACAAAACCACTGACCTGGTTTACATGTCAAATTCTTAGTGTTTGGTAAATCAACACAATCAGCTGCAAAAGAATATTTAAGTAAGTTGAAAATAACAAGGAATGTACTTATTCCACCGCAGCAATCTTACTCGTCCTTGCTTCACCAAACAAATTCTCCTTGCCTTCAACAAACTAATTCCTCTCAATTTTATAATCCATAGAACATGGTAAAGTTTGTGCAATCAACTTCATCAACAGAAACGCTCTGTGCAACCCCCAGTTTCACTCCTTTTTTCCCTCAAACTGATAGACTTCGGATAGGCTCTAGCACAGGTTATGAATTCACAATCTGCTACCACCAAGGTACTGCTAGAAGCTTCATGGAGGATTTCTCCACCCTTCTACAACCTTATTATACAACTCACTCCTATCTTCAGCTACTTCCTGATTACTGGCAATTACAGTGTCTTGCTGGAAGACACCTCCATTCAAGAGTTGAAAAGGTGTCATTAGCATTAACCCATAATTCCTAACTTACAATCTATTCTTGCAGCAAGGGGTCCTAAATTGACAACTTTGCCCAATACGGAATTGAACCACTCACTGACTCATCAACTTCTAAGATCACTAAGCCATTAACAAATATTCAAACCTTGACAGAAGTGTGCACAATTAAATGACACATCAGACTTACACTACCAACCTCCCCCTGAATGCATCAATACTCAGACCAAGTGACACACTTAATTCACTTAATTGGTTTGCTGACTTTATTTTTGATAACTTTAGGACTCTGGGGACTTTACCACTGCTAACCAGTGCTAAAGTGTGTGTGTGTTCTCCACTTAAAATATAGTAACATTGACTTATACACAATTGGCATATTTAATTTAGTTATGAATCCCTAGTAAAGTGCACTACATGTGCCCAAGGCCTGTAAATTAAATGCTACTATTGTGCCTGTAGCACTGATTGTCCCACCCACTTCAGTAGCCCTTTTAAAATGTCTCAGGCATGCCATTGCAGAGCCTGTGAGTGCAGTTTTAAACTGCCATGTCGACCTGGCAAGTTAACCCTCTTGCCAGGCCCAAACCTTCCTTTTTAATACATATAAGCCACCACTAATGTAGGAGGCCCTTGGCAGCTTAAAGGGCAGGGTGCAGTGCATTTAAAAGTTGGACATGTACTTTTAAGTTTTACATTTCCGACTGCAAGGCCTTTCTCTCACATAGGCTAACATTTTATAAGTGTAATATACAATTGGGAAAATATAGATATTTCAAGTGTGATGTCTCTGGACTCACAATTTAAAATCACAATTTATGGGAAAGTTGGATTTTAAGTTTTAAGTCTGAAAATGCCAATTTCAAAAAGTTGGCATTTTTTATCTTAACCATACTGTGCCTTCTGCTAGTTTCTGAATACATGTCTGGGGTGGGTGACAGCTGGGCTTTGTGCGTTCCCTTCAGACAGCCACACACAAAGGGAGGTTAGGTGTGACTGATGGGCCATCAACATCCTGATGGGTTATCCTGGGCAGGATGGGAGGGAGGAGCTGACATTTACACCTGAATAGGCTTTGCCTGTTCCCACACAAAGAGCTGCGTACACCCCTGTAGTGAAAATGGAGCCAGGACAGGAAAGGCAGGACCTTCTGCACGTCAAAGGCCTCTCTTTGAAGTCTACCCCACTTCAATGGCACAACTGGGTATAAGTACTGGACCCCTGACACCACCAACTCAGTACACTTCTGGACCTGAGGACATTCTGCCAGGAAGAAGGACTGATGTGCTGCTGAAAGGACTGTCACTCTGCTGGACTCTGCTGGACTTTTCTGAACTCCTTCCTTGCTGTGCCAGCCCTGCTGCCTGATGCCCTCTTGCCTGGGAGTGAGAAGGACTGGGCCTGCATCTCTACATCCCCAGAACCATAATGTTTCCAACGGCTTGCTGGCTTACCTCCTGTTCTGAAGTCTCAGGGAAGTCAAGACTTCCAACAACCCTGCTACAGTCTCTGCACTCTGCCATCCGTGAGTCCTGCACTGCCAAGTGGAGCCAATGCAGGTCTGATCCATTACCATAATTGCTGGTTGGAACCCATGCATCTCCTTCGACGCATCACTGCCAAAAACAAAGATATGGCATCACCGCTGCTCAGCTCGACAATTATGCATTGCCTACATCCAGTGCTGCTCGATGATGACGCATTTCTGAGTGCGTGACTCGACAACGAAGCATCGCCTATGAATCCTAAGGATTGGAACCGACGCATCACCTCCCTGCAACTCGCTTCTCATTCTCGACGCACCCTCCAACCAAAGGTACTGTTTCAGCAGGCCAAGGCTGGTCCCTCTATCTGACTAGTGCTCCATCGAGGACGGCCTGAACGTTTGGATTTGACCCGGTCAAGCACGACTAGGTGTGGATTATTTTTGTGTGCTGTTTTCACTGTTTCTGTTTTAAGTGTTGCACAAATACTTTACACATTTCCTCTTAAGTTAAGCCTGACTGCTCTGTGCTAAGCTACCAGAGGGTGAGCACAGGTTATCTTAGGATGTGTATCTGACTTACCCTGACTAGAATTGGGGATCCTTCTTGGACAGGGTCAACCAGAAACCCAATTTCTAACATTGGTAATCAACGGTGAGGATAGGACTAGTATTTGTGCAGTGCCTTACAGTAATTTGGTGTACACTACTACTCCATATTTAAGACCAATTTGAGTCAATTGTCTATGATCTTCATTGGAATTGTTTTTTCTGTCATATTTGATTGGCATTTTTAATTTTTCTATTCTCCCTGGTTTGTATTTTTAATTTTTCATAAAATCATGTTTTTGGCTAGAGGTTCTACATCTGTATCTTCACCTGCAAAAATGGACTTTGAGCTGGCCAACCTGGAGAGTTACACTGTGGCCTAGCTCAGGGATTTCTGCAAGGACTTTGGGCTTCCTGTAAAGAGCTCCACCAGGAAGGTGGAGCTGCAAAAAAACTGAGGGCGTGGTCAGAAGCCCATGCTGCATTGAATGCGATCCCAGAGCAGGATGAGGAGCTGGATGAGGAGGATGATTTTGGCCAGGACCCAGTGGAGGGTCTTGGACTGCTGGCTGTGGAGAAAGGGGGCAGCATCTTACCAGGATTGGAGATTCCCCCCGGCAGGGAGCAGTGTGTCATCCAGAGGCCTGTCCCCAGAGGAGTTGGAGGACAGGAGGGAGTAGAAAAAGCTAAAATTGGAGCTTGCCAGATTAAAAGTAGAGGCAGAGCAACATAAATTGGCAATGGAGGAGAGAATTGCTTTGAAGCATTTGGCTCATGAGAGGAGCATTAAGGAGTTGGACCTCAAGGCCAGGCAGGCAGAGGCCAGCAGTGATGGTGGCAGTGTTTCTTCAGTGCCCTCTGGAGACAGATGGGTCCACATACCTAAGGAGTTGGTGCCTGACTTTGTGGTGGGACACAACATTGATAAGTGGTTTGAGGCCTATGAGATTGCCCTGCAGATGTGCAAGATCCCCGAGGGAGATTGGGGCTAGTCTGTGGAGGCATATCCCTAGGGAGGGGAGGGACACTCTACTGGCCCTAGAGAAGGAGGACAGGATAAGTTATCCCCCCATGAAGGAAGCCTAGGGCTTTGAGTAGACTGGGTCCTGCCAGTGCTTAGCACCTGCAGTTCTAAAATCAGGTGCTGAGACGGGTCCCTATCGGGCTCTCCATTTTCGCCCTCACCCTCAGGGTGGAAAAAAATCTTAACTCTGCAGTCATACCAACCTTCACTGCCTTTGAGATAACTTCAAAGAGACTCATTATAGTTCTTTCACAGCCTCATAATTTCATAATTGAAGCAAGCATTTTCAATATTCTATACAACAAAGCCATAGGTGTTGCTTATTTATCTTACGCTGTCACGTGGCCCATAGAGACATTGTCGTCATCACTAAGTTAACATGAGCACATTGCAGCTTGCCTGCTGCTTTGCGCACGTTACTACATGTCTTTATTTTTTGCAATAATTTCTATGGCTGTTTTTACATGGGAACCTATTGTTGTGTTTACTCTCTGCATGTTCCTGGGATTTTGACTGAACATTATGTGCAAGGTCGAACAACAATGCCCTTTGTTATTTTGTTCTGGCCAGACCTTAGCCCTTAGACAAAACATACTGATGCAGCTGTTGTTTGGACAAACATACTTTGGTTTTATTAGAATACATGAATAGGTAACACACACTTGGAGAGGGACCTTTCCAGGGAGAAGAGCAAGACAGCACCTATGATGTAGATCTACCATCTATAGGCTAAGGTATGGGGTTTGCTGACAAAGCCCAGAGATCTTCTAATATATAATAATACTGCTTCTTAGCAAGGGGAGGGAGGTTAGGATCTATGGTCTTTCTATGATGACATCTCCCTTCATGATTTATGGACTAGCTGCTATGCTAACTGTATTTGTACTATGCATTTTCCTGCTTGTTGTGGAACGTATAGTGCATGTTAGGGCACGTTAGTTAAAATAAATATTTTAAACTGTTTCATGCCTCTGTCAGATCTTATTGTGGACAAGTACAAGAGTGCGAGTGAAAGGGTGTGTCTTGTTACCACGATTCCTGAGAGATCTGGGAGAGTTGTGTTCTGGGGTGTTTAATCATTTGTTTCTCTGTGAGTGAGTAGGAGAGCAAGTGAGACACTATAGCTAGTCGGTCCTGGGCTTGTGGGTACCAAGGTGGTAGGACGACTCAGTCCCTATACACCAAGGACCGATAATCCTGTGCATAGTTCTGTGTTTGTGCAGAATCCCTGCAACAACGCAACTAATAACCATTGACAAAGCCAATAGTCCTGGCTTGTTCTTAGTGTAATATTACTTGTATTATACATCTGGATGCAATGACAGAAGCAGCACAATACCAGCTAAGCATAGATTTTTAGCTTATGTGTTTTTAAGCCATGCCCTTAATTATATCGGCCACGCCTCTTTGGGAGACCCCTCAGTTTCTTTATTCCACTTAAAGCCCTGAGGAAGCCCTTATCGGGAAGTATGGTCTGACCCTAGAGAGGTATAGGCTGAAGTTCAGGGGCAGTCAGAAACTGCCCCAACAGTCCAGGGTGAATTTTGTGGATTCCTTTTGCAAGTCACTGGAAGGTTGGGTGAAGAGCAGTGAGGTGAATGATTAGAAAGGGCTGTATGATCTATTTGCTAGAGAGCACATGTTCAGTAATTGTTTTTCAGATTTGCGCCAATGCTTGATTGATAGTAAGCTCATTAGCCCCACGGAGCTTGCTTAGGAGGCATACTGCACCAGGTTCCATAAGAAGGTATCTAGGGGGGATCACCCCAAGGGTGGGCAGGGTCCTCACCAGAAGAAGGGGGGTGGGCAAACATAAAAGCAAGGAGTTGTCTAAAGGGCCCCAAGATAGTTTTTCGTGTTAGGACTCCCATCTCCCTACTGAGAAGAAAGAGAGATGGTTCCCTGACAGTCGGTCTGCAGGGAAGGCACCCCTAAAGTACTTTGATTGTCAGCAGGAAGTGCACTTCAAGGGAGATTCCAGGTGTCCCAAGCGGGTACAGTCCCCCACCAGTGGGCAGTCACTGGGGTTGATTAGTGTAGCGCTTGGGGAAGAGATTGCCCCAGATAGTTTTGGTGAGAGAGTAAAGTTTACTCTAGTGTCCCTGGGTGACAGAGTGATGGTGCACAGAGCCTACATGCCTGACAATACTAGGAAGTAAAGTCAGTGGGTCACCATCAATGGGCAGAGGGTGGAGGCTCTGAGAGACACAGGAGCCAGCATGACAACCGGCAGGTGTCATCTGGTGTCTTTAGAGCAGGTAGTCCCTAATGTGTTCCACCAAGTTGCTGCAGCTGACAACCATGAGAGCCACTGGTCTCAGGTTCCTTGAGGGTAGCTGTAAGTCCATCCATGCCTGTGGATTGTCTGCTTAGCAGTAACCTGGAGCATACCGGCTGGAAGGAGGTGGAGCTCAGGTCCCACTTGGAGATGTTAGGGTTGCCTGAGTAGGTGTGCCTGACCACACGGTTCATGGCAGCCCGTGACGGTAGCCAAGAGGACCTGGAGCCTAAAAAAATGGCCCAGGGGGGTGCCAAAAAAAGAGGAATGGCAAAGGGTGCGGGAAACCCACTCCTGAGACTCCGCAGTCCGGGGTAGGCTAAGCCATAGGGGCACACCCTTGTACCTACATGGAAGGATGTGGCGGAACTGGGAAACCTGCCTGAGCTATCCAACTGGCATCAGGAAGTGGGTTCCAGCAGGGAAGAGTTCTGCAAGGCACAGAGGGAATGCCCTTCTCTTATGGGTCTGCGACAGCATGCTGAGACCCAGGCAGCTGGTGACGCCTCTGGCAAAGACCTGGTTTACTGGGAGAATGCTCTCCTGTATAGTGAGCATAAGGCTCCTGAGCGTAGTGCAACCAGTGTGCCAGTGGTTTCCCAGTGCTACAGGACTTTCCTGCTGGTTCTGTCTCATGATTTGCTACTTACAGGTCATTTGGGACAAGGCAAGATCTTTTTTTTTCCAAACAAATTTTTTTGATTTTCAGCGTTACGAAACAATATGCTTTCATGTCATAATATGTAAATTCTCTTCCCAACAATTATCAAAGACATAAAATTAGCATTATTAACTATACCTCCCTCAACATCCAACACCTGCCCGCGGATGTGCCATAAACTTCTCTAGACCCTGTAAGTATCTGAAAGGACATTATTGTTGTGTGAGTGTTCCCATGTATTATTGGTTTTGATCACAGGCCTCAGTGGTGCCGCGTCGTTGTATATGTCTCTTTTTTTTATTTTTATTTTTTATTGAAAGTACAAAAGTCAAATACAAAAGAGCCATTTCGAACAAGTGCCTCCCCCCTACCCTCACTCCACCCCCCCACCCCGATGCTAAAAACATCAGGATAGGCACGTAGTAATGAGTGACCTAATACAGGTATTCAGTGTCTAATGCTTTGAGAGTCGATAAAACAATAGATAAAGGGAAAAGGAAAGGGTAAAAGTAGAAGTGCATTAATTTTGTATATGTCTCTTCTGCATTCCCCTTGGGGTGGGCTAGTCCCCAGCCTTGGAGTCATTTCTAGTGGGTACCAGGCATCTCCTCTGGCGTCGAAGAGCAAATCCCACTTACTCCTCATGGGTTCAGGTAGACCCATAATCATGCCTTTGAGGGTTTGGTTGAATCTTTCAACCAAACCATTGGTTTGAGGGTGGTAAGGCATGGAGAACCCCACACTCCTTCCACATGGCCTCCATGTACCCTGACATGAAGTTGATACCCTGGTCAGATACCACTCCTTGGGGATACCCACATGAGTGAACGTCACATTCAGTGCCCTGGCCACAGCGGGTGCAGTCACTGTCCTTGGAGAAATAGCTTCCAGGTACTGGGTGGCATGGTCCATCAAAACTAGAACAAATCTGTTGCCCATGGCTGTCTTAGGGCCCAGAGGTCCAACAATATCAATGCACACCCTCTTTAAGGGGGTGCTAATGATAGGAAAAGGTGGCATGGGGGCCTTGCACTTCCCCCCTGACTTTCCACTCACCTGGCAGGTAGAACAGGACATACAGTACGCATCTGAGGCCTTATTTATTTCAGGTCAATAGAAGTGGGTGACAAGCCTATCAAAGGTCTGGTCTTGCTACGCCAGATGTGAGATGTGGGCAAGGATCCCTAGAAATATCCAGGACCTGGGAAACATTACTGGATTCCTTGAAAACTCTGACCCTGCCATGTCTTTAGTTTGCATACAGGGAGGTCTCAAAGAAGGAGGTTGGCTTCAGCTCCTTTGAACTTCTGTATGGGCACACTGTGAGAGGGCTTCTCAGTTTGGTGAAGGGGGGCTGGGAGCAAGCAACCGGGAGAACATCCCAGGATATGGTCAGCTACATTATGGCCCTCAGCAAACAAACAGCCCACTTCTGGAAACTTGCCCAGGAGAATGTGGAAGCCAGACAGGAGGACATGAAACGTTGGTATGACTAGAATGCCACTCTGGTTGAGTTTCAGCCTGGACAAAAAGTGTGGGTGGTGGAGCCCAGGGACCTGCAAGACCACTGGTCTGGGCTTTATGAAGTGAAGAAGCGCAAGAGTGATGTCACCTACTTGGTGGACCTCAAGACTTCTAGGAACCCTTTAAGGGTCCTGCATGGTAAACGCCTCAAGCCCCAGTTTGAGAGGTCTGAACTTACCATGTGCCTGGTTACTGATGATGGGGTGGAAGAGGAGAGTGACCCCCTACCTGACCTACTTTCTTCCAAGGAGCAGGATGGGTCAGTGGAAGATGTAAGCCCCTCCCCTACACTGACCCTAGACCAACAGAGAGACTGTCACCAGTTGCTGGGTCAGTTTGCCTCTATGTTCTCCCTTACCACACGACTCACGAGTCGTGGTGTACCCATGATATTGATACTGGAGACAGCACACCTGTGAAGAACATAATTTACAGGATGCCTGATAAGGTAAGAGCCAGTATCAAGAAGGAGGTCTCCAAGATGCTGGTGTTAGAGGTAATTGAGCTCTCAAACAGCCCTTGGCCCAGCCCAGTGGTGTTGTTCCCCAAGGCTACCCCTCCTGGCGTCACACCTGAACTTATGTTCTATGTGGACTGCCATGGGGTCAATGCGGTCACCAAGACAGACACACACTCCATCCCCAGAGCTGAGGAGCTCATAGATTGGCTTGGAACTGCCAAGTTTCTCAGTACGTTTGACTTAATGTCTGGGTACTGGCAGATTAAGGCGGCAAAAGAGAGGTCTGCGTTCTCTATACCAGAAAGGCACTTCCAGTTCCGGGTCATGCCCTTTGGATTTAATAATGCCCCTGTCACCTTTCAGAGGTTGGTCAACCAGATCCTGGCTGGGTTGGAGAACTTCAGTGCTGCCTACCTAGATGACACTGCGGTCTTCTGCCCTAGCTGGGAAGACCACCTGTGCCACCTGACGGAAGTGCTTCAGGCTCTGCAGAGTACAGGCCTGACTATCATGGACAGTAAGTGCCAGATAGGGCAGGGTTCTGTGGCCTACTTGGTTCACCAAGCGGGAGGTGGCAAGGTGCAGCCCCTCCAGGCCAAAATTGAGACAATTCTGGCTTGAGAACGCCCCAAGACTAAGACAGAAGTGAGAGCCTTCTTAGGCCTCACTGGATACTACAGGAGATTCGTCAAGGAATATGGCACCATTGTTGCCCCCTTGACAGAGCTGACTTCCAGGAAGCAGCCATGTCAGGTAATCTGGACAGAGGGGTGCCAGAAAGCTTTTGACACCCCGAAGGCCCCTGACTTCTCCCAAGAATTCATTATCCAAACAGATGCCTCAGAGCGTGGTGTATGGGCTGTGCTCTCACAGCTAAATGAAGAGGGCCTGGATCAGCCTGTAGTCTTCATAAGCAGGAGTCTACTTCCCAGGGAACACAGGTGGAGAACAATAGAAAGGGAAGCCTTTGCTGTGGTCTGGGCTCTGAAGAAGCTAAGACCATACCCGTTTGGTTCTCACTTCAGGGTACAGACAGACCACAGGCCCTTCAGATGGTTAATGCAGATGCGGGGTGAGAATCCCAAACTGTTGAGGTGGTCCATCTCCCTTTAGGGAATGGACTTTAAGGTGGAATACTGTCCTGGAACAGACCACACCAATGCTGGTCTCTCAGGTTCTTCCACCTTAGTGAAGGGCACTCCCAGGGGGTTGGGTAGACCTCCCCAATTTCAGCTGGGGGAGACATGTGTTAGACCTGGCAACCTTGGTGTGGTTTCTCCAGTCTTTTTGCCTTCTGACCTCCTGCTTTGTTGACTTTATTTTTGCTGGCTTTAGGACTCTGGGCACTTTACCACTGCTAACCCGTTCTAAAGTGTATGTGCTCTGTACTTAAAATATGGTAACAGTGGCTTAACCACAATTCGCATATTCAATTTATTTATAAATCCCTGGTAAAGTGCATTAAATGTGCCCAGGGCCTGAAAATTAAAAGCTACTAGTTGGCCTTCAGCACTGGTTGTGCCACCCACTTCAGTAGCCCTTTAAATATGTCTTAGGCCTGCCATTGCAGAGCCTATGTGTGCAGTTTTAAACTGCAGTGTCAACCTGGCAAGTTAATCCTCTTGCCAGGCCCAAGCCTTCCTTTTTTAATACATATAAGCCACCCCCAAGGTAGGCCCTAGGCAGCCCTAGGGGCAGTGCATTTAAAAAGTGAGACATGTACTTTTAAGTTTTACATGTCCAGGTAGTGAAGAACTACTAAATTCGTTTTTCACCACCGCAAGGCCTATCTCTTCCATAGGTTAACATTGGGATTACCTTAATACATTTTATAAGTGTAAATTCCAATTGGGAAAATATAGATATTTCGAGTTTGCTGTCACTGGACTCACAATTTAAAATCACAACTTATGGTAACGCTGGATTTTAAGTTGAAGGTTTGAAAATGCTACATTTAGAAAGTTGTAATTTTCTTACCTTAACCATTCTGTGCCTTCTGCCCATCTCTGAATACACGTCTGGGGTGGGCAGCAGCTAGGCTTTGTGCATTCCCTCCAGACAGCCACCCACAAAGGGAGCTTAGGTCTTGCTGATGGGCCATTAACATCCTGATGGGTCATCCTGGGCAGGATGAGAGGGGGAAGCAGAATGGGCTGTGCCTGGCCCCAAACAAAGAGCTGTACACCTCCCTGTGGTGAGTCTAAAGCCAGGGTAGGAAGGGGACCTTGTGCACTTCAAAGGACTTTCTTTGAAGTATCCCCCACTTCAAAGCACAACTGGGTATAAGTTCTTGACTCCTGACACAACAACTCAGTACACTTCTGGACCTGAAGCCATTCTGTCAGGAAGAAGGACTGCTGTACTGCTGAAAGAACTGTCACTCTGCTGGACTTTGTTGGACTCCTCCTTTGCTGTGCCTGCCCTGCTGCCTGCTGCCCTCCTTGACTTGGAGTGAGAAGGACTGGACCTGCATCTCTACATCCCTAGAACCAAAGTGACTCCAAGGGCTTACTGACTTGACTCCTTTTCTGAAGTCTCAGGGACAACAAAGACTTCCAACAACCATGCCACAGCCTCTGTACTCTGCCAACTGTGAGTCCTATCCTGCCAAGTGGTGCCAGTCCAGTTCTGTACCTTTGAAAGTGGGTTTTCTGGCTGTTTTCTGCAAAATTAAAAGAAATGTTCCCTTTGGATGGGACCTAAATTCAACCATTTATACTCCTACCATACTCATACTCCACACATCTCATATTTCTCAATAATTAAGGCACTTATAAATCGAGTCCTCTAGTTAGTCCAATAATTAATATATTTTATTTAGCAAAAAGGATATTTTTGTACAAATTCATATAACACACAAAATTTAAAAACACAAATATTAAAAACGCAATGATAAAAATATCGCAAAACAGGAGAAAATACAAAGACACTACACTATGTCTTCTACGTGTTAATTCGACCAAACATGTAGACAGCATAGAGCATGGATACAAATTCCCTGTCTGCAATGTGATGCTGACTCTTGCCAAATTTAACACAACTTTTATTGTGGGCGTCGACGCGTTTCAGTGGTACATTCGTAATAGGACCACCTTCTTCAGGACATTTATTTTTTCTTTTCTCCTCTTATATTAAAAATGATCAACTTTATCACAAACCTATGAACACAAATAAAAACAAAAACATGTGTGTCATAACATGAACATTAATCAGTTTTTAAGATATACAACATTTTTAGACAGCCTCAACAAGATCAATATAATTCATTACCAATATGATCTCTTTTCAATACGTCCAATCTGCTTTAACCCTCTCGGTTTATAAGTGCTTCAATCATCCATACAGAAAATCATTCATTAGAGCCGTTTTTACCCAAAAATCACTCTAAGTGACATAATAGAGGCTAAATTACAAAATATTGCTAACAAATATTCTGAGCTTCCTCACCTTAGTGAAGTTCACTCTGATTCTCAATCAGTCGCGTTTCTTATTAGCGGGTATCTAAGTTTTCCCGTAGGTCTTCACGAAAGGTTACCTCATTCGTGGCTGCATATAATGACAAGAAAATACCGTATTACCCCCAAAAGGATAAAGAGTCATTATATATTTTCATAAATACCGTTCTACCCCGGTGTTAAAATAGGACATACATCGAGTCTCAATAACAAAAGACCACCTTCTGTTTAAGCAAAGTGTTCTGACATCACGGATTCCACCATTATTAAACCTTAAGTCAGAACCTCCTAGAGGGCACCCCTGGTCTCATGCATCCACCCTTTCTTACCTCTTACTTCCGACGAACCCGCGTTGCCTTCGTGTTGAATCTCGATCGTGGTTCGTGATTCAACTACCAGCATTGAGTTTTCCCTTTTTAAAGGTCAAGCCACTTCCGTACGTCCAATCGAAGTTACGCTCTCCTCACCTGTTCCGGCTGCTCTATTTTTTTTTTAAAGATATCAACCGTAAAACAAAAACTTTATTTGTGTTACCCGCGCGCGGTCGCCATCTTAGAGTGCCCTAATTCTATGGTTATTCAATACGTTTACCTTATGGCTATACGTGTTCCTCATAAATAAATATCCTCTATAAGAACGGGATACTTAAAAACAGTACACCTTATCATGTGATTCTTTAGCAACATTTTCTTGTTTTACACGCAACCCGATCATACTCGGTACCTCAATTGTCAGTATCCCTCACGTAGTGGCCCTCTTAGAGTGCCCTTATTTTATTGCTAATGGGTGCATAAATTGTTTCATAAATTTTATCATAAATTATTTTTATTTTATATGAAGCTACATCTCCTAATACCCTTGAACCCTGTTTAAACTAAACCAAATTCTAACATGGAGTCCCAAAAGTATCTATACATTAGTTACTCTGTTACATACAACAATGTATAACAGGAAGAATTGCCCCTTCACTAATCCTACTGTTCTCAAGGATCTAACTGCTCATTATTGTATAAACTACACTACATTACCTCAGCAAGTGTTTTCAGGAAGCAATCCTCATCCAGTCCTCTTTAGTGTTCAGTCCTTTCTCTATCGTATCTAGTGTTGATATATACCATTGTTCTCTATTTTTTCGTTTTATCCCCATGTCACCCCCTCTTCTACTCATAGTTATTTTTTCAGCTATAAACCATTCAAACTCTGTGGGTCCATGTTTCAAATTTTTATAATGATCTACTAGGGGAGCATTTTGTTTTCCTGTTTTTAAAGCTGATTTGTGTTCCAACAAACGCAGCCTCAGTTCACGCCCTGTCTCTCCTACATATGCCAGTCCACAAGGACAACGCAAAATATAGACCACGTTACTGCTTCTGCAATTATTAAGACTTCTGGCTTTAATCGTATAACCGTTATAGGTAATCGATTTTGCCACAATACAATTATTACATATCGAGTAGTTACTGCATTTATTATTCCCATGGGCCTTATCACCATTCAGCGTGATTTGTCTCATGGAACTGTTGTCTCTGTAGGTATGGACTATATTTTTGCGTATGTTATCGTTACGCTTGAATGCAAAGAGGGGTTTGGGCAGTTTTACCTCATTGCCCTCATTTAAAATACTCCAATTCGAGTTAATGACATTTTTCAACCTATTACTCACATTCGAGAACTGGCTGACAAATACTAGTTTGTTTTTTGAAATTTCTTTTTTATTTTGTCTCTCCACGGGATCCGGATTCAACATAATCTCCCGATTATAGAAACGAGCACGCTTAAACGAATGTTTAATAAGTTTTTTGGGGTAACCTCTATCCGCTAATTTCTTTTTCAAAATTTCTGAATGTTTATAGAAATCCTCAATGTTAGAGCAGTTCCTCCGTAACTGGAGGAACTGTCCAAAGGGTATATTGTCTCTCTGGGATTGAGGATGATAACTCCTAATATGGAGTAATGTGTTCTTATCAGTAGGTTTTGTAAATAACTCTACTGTAAGGGATCCCTCAAC
This sequence comes from Calotriton arnoldi, assembly GCA_963921515.1. NCBI lineage: Eukaryota > Metazoa > Chordata > Amphibia > Caudata > Salamandridae > Calotriton > Calotriton arnoldi. The sequence goes on along the minus strand of CAWUFW010000493.1, from coordinate 166,761 downwards.
ATTCTTGATGGTTACATCCAAGAAGTTTACCGCAGAGTTATTATACACTGCAGTAAATTTCAAGTTCGGATCACCTAAATTCAACCATTCCAAAAATTGTATTAGAATGGATTCTTCTCCCTCCCAGATGAAGAAAATGTCATCAATGAAGCGGCGCCACATCAAGATATTCTCAGAAAATGGCGCCGCCTCATTGAAGACATGCCTGTTCTCAAATTCCCCCACATACAGGCATGCCAGACTGGGAGCACATGTGGCTCCCATACTGGTCCCCTTACATTGAAGATACAGATCTTCCTTGAATAGGAACATGTTGTTTTTAAGTACCAAGGAAATACACTCCATTACAAATTCTTTATTAGCCCCTCTTAAGTCATCTTCTATAAGGGTGTCCCGGATGACTTTAATTGTATCTTCTTGAGGTATGTTGGTGTATAACGCCTCTATGTCGAGGGTCACAAGTACCTGAGTACAGTCATTAAAAGTGACACCCTCGATCATAGAGATGATATGGGCTGTATCCCGAACATACGATCTCTGTTTTTGAACTAGTGGCTTTAAAAAGGTATCAGCGTATTGACTGAGGGGTTCCAAACGGGACCCTATGCAGCTGACAATAGGCCTCATAGGCGGATTGGACACATTCTTATGTATCTTTGGGAGGCCATATATTGCTGGAATCATGGCATTTTGATTATTTAAAAATTTATATTCTCCCTGACATATACAACCTTCCTCCATTGCCCTAGTAGTGACTATTTTTACCTCATTGTCAAGCCTCTCTAGTTTTGTATAGGGGACTCTAATATAGTGTTCCTTAACTTCCAATAATGATAGCATTCTATTATTGTAATCCTCAGTATCTAAGATAACCAACCCGCCGGCTTTGTCAGCGGGTTTAATAGTCAGACTCAAGTCATTCCTCAATGTTAACATCGCTGTTCTCTGATCTCGGGACATATTATTCATCTCTGGGTAAGCTTCTCTAACAATTTTTTTCACTCTGGTTTCCACTGTACGCTCAAATATCTCCACATTTTTACATACCTGAGTGATAGCTGGTGTAAAAGTAGATTTATCCTTTAGGCCAGAAATATTTTCTGGCCCAATATATTCCTTATCTTCGAAAAATCTAGTAAGTCTAACTTTGCGAAAGAAAGTTTTTAGGTCCTTTTCTAAAGTGAATTTATTTACACTAGCTGTAGGTGCAAACGTAAGTCCCTTCTCTAAAACCTCTAACTCCAATTTGGTAAGCACCCGTGTGGATAGATTTATTATGGGGAATTTATTATCTCTATGTTCCCCTACCTCCAATATCTCTTGTTCCTCGTGTTGAGGTATTCCTGAGGTTGGGTCCAATGTTTTCTGCAAAATCCACGCATTGCCGTTGTTGTGCCAGTCATACCCGATGCATCTCCGTCGGCGCCTACGCTTCAACGCTGCTGACGAGGACAAAGACATCATGGCACCGGCTGCATGGCTCGACAATGACACATCACCTACATACAATGCTGCTCAATGACAACACGTCTCTGAGTTCGCGATGTGATGACAACGCATCACATATGATTCCTAAGGATCGGAACTGATGCATTCAATTATTCAATCAAGGATTTATAAAGTGCTGCAAATCACCCTTAAGGATCTCAAGGCAATGGAGTTGCTAACCGCTTCGTGGTGATCTGTTAAATTGAACAGCCAGGTTTTGAGTCCTGTATTGAATTTCTGGAGTGATGAGGCAGTCCTGAGTGCAGGGGACGGTCGTGGCACGCTTTGGCGGCCTGGTGCAAGAAGCAGCGTCCTTCGCTGTTGCTTCGGTGGATCTGAGGTGTGTCTGTGAGGAAGAGGAAGGCGGACACTAGGTGTCTAGTTGGTTGGTGGAAGGTCATGTGTTTTTTGATGTATGCTTGTCCTTTGTTGTGCAGGGCTTTGTATGCGTGGGTCAACATCTTGAACTTGCATCTCTTCTGGATCAGGAGCCAGTGTAGCTTTTTGAAGCAGGGTGTGATGTGGGTTTGTCTGGGGAGGTCGAGGATGAGTCTTGCCGCTGAGTTTTGAATTGTCTGTAGTCTCTTCAGGTGGCATGAGGTGATTCCTATGTAGAGTGTGTTCTTGTAGTCCAGCCTGCTGGTGCTTAGGGCCTGCATGATGGTCCTTCTGGTGTTGACTGAGAGCAGGAGCGGTAAGGATTGCAGCGGTTGCTGCCTCCTTCATGCTAATTTAAATACTATTTTATCTTTACCAGCTTTTAAAATTGGGTTTTAACTTGTTGTTTTACTGTGTTATAAATCTCTGTACTGTATGGTGATCAGCTGCGCAGTCTCAGCACATTGCACAGCTTATTGCATTTGGAACCTTTTGATAGGGGGCTCGTGTGATCACTCGCATTCTGTACTCCTAGCCGTTACCTGGGTTACAGCCGGGATCTGCTGTCCTGGGTGATCGGTAGCCTTGCTCTCCCGATTCCTCCATTTCCTGCCCCGGTCTGACGCGACAAGTGCCGTTTGTGCGGAGGGCGTACCCTAGGCCCCTGACTTTCCCTCACTTCCGGGCAGACAGGCACTTCCAGGCAGTGAGCGGGCTAGTCTTCCCGCTGCACACCCTAAATAACTGATGCCTGAGCGGGCGCGCAGCTAGGAGCGGTAAGGATTGCCGCGGTTGCTGCTTCCTTCATGCTAATTTAAATACTATTTTATCTTTACCAGCTTTTAAAATTGGGTTTTAACTTGTTGTTGTACTGTTTTATAAATCTCTGTAAAGTATGGTGATCAGCTGCGCAGTCTCAGCACATTGCATAGCTTATTGCATTTGGAATATTTTGATAGGGGGCTCGTGTGATCACTCGCATTCTGTACTCCTAGCCGTTACCTGGTTTACAGCTGGGATCTGCTGTCCTGTGTGATCGGTAGCCTTGCTCTCCCGATTCCTCCATTCCCCGCCCCGGTCCGACGCAGCAAGTGCCGTTTGTGCGGAGGGCATTCCCTAGGCCTCTGACTTTCCCTCACTTCCGGGCAGACAGGCACTTCTGGGCAGTGAGCGGGCTAGTCTTCCTGCTGCACACCCTACGTAACCTGATGCCTGAGCGGACGCACAGCGGACGCGCGCAGCGGGTGCGCCTCCGGCGCACCGAAGGCAAGCCCGTCTGCGCCCGTCCGCACACGGTCCGTGCACAGTGCCAGTCACTATGCCAATTTTAACCCAGGTAAGCCTGGTGGTTCTGGCCTGCAATATTCCAGGGAAGCCTTATTGTCTCTTAAACCCACAGGCAATCTCTGCCCAGGCACCATCTTTGATCCTCACTTCATCTACCAAAAAAAATACTGCCCCCACTGTTCCCTGGTGGTTCACAGTCTGCCGCTTACCCTAGCGAGACGTTGGAAATTCACGGGAAGAAAGGCGGACCAAAGGACGAATATAACGCGCTGCGTTCTCCTTAATACCAGATCCCTGATTAAAAATGCTCTACCGTTTCACGACCCCCTGATGAGCAGACAATTGGCTTAGCTTTCGTGACAGAAACCTGGGCTGATTCCTCATCTGAACCTAACCTCCTAGGGGCGCTCCCTGAGGGCTATAAATTTTTTAGGAAGGATAGAATTGGAAAAAGGGGAGGAGGACTAGCACTCATAGCCAGAAAGGGTTATAACATATGGTTTAAACCAATTTTAGATCACACAGAGAGTGAGGCAGCTACTTTTAAAATCGGGCTCGACAGCCACAACACCTTCAATGGCACACTAATTTATCGCCCTCCCACAGCTAAATCCAGCTTCTTAAATACTATTGGTCAGCTTTTGGAGATTAAGGCAAAACTGTCCAACTTTACGATACTGGGTGACTTTAATTTTCACCTTGAAAACACGGCCGACACAGACACCGAAACTCTTATAGACCACATGGTCAGTACAGGTCTTACTCAGGGGGTCAAGGAGACCACACATTCAGCAGGACACTGTCTGGACGGGATTTTTTCAGACCATCCCAATTTAGTATGGAAAAAAGCATTGCCACTCATCTGGTCTGATCATAAGGCAATCATATTTGAGGTTGCCCTGCCACCTAAAAGGCCTAACAGCATATATCCAAGCAAGTCTTTAGCTCCCAACCTTGGAATAAGGTAAAGGGTGAAGAGATAAATAAGATGCTCACCTCCTCCTGTCCCCCCCTCCGCAGACCTGAATGAGGCAGTGAAGAACTATCACTTCTGGATTGTCACAGCTGGGCAGCAGCTGGCTCCCCTGACCACGCGGAGAACAGTCAGACAGTCACCCTCTGAACCATGGTTCAATGAGCCACTGAAGGCACAGAAACAAATATGTAGAAGACTAGAAAGAAAATGGAGGTTAAAAAACGACGCCCACATTAAATCAGACTATAGACTAGCCATCCAAACTTACAAAAATCTTATTTTAAAGGCAAAGTCTACCTACTTCAAAGGAAAAATTGAGGCAGCCCAGGGCTTCGCCAAAAGGCTATTTTCCACAGTCAAACAACTATCCAAGCTCCCTGAATCCTCAAATCACGAAAGTAGCCAGCAATTTTGCAATAAATTAGCAGACTTCTTTCAGCAAAAAGTGAAACAAGTCTTCGATGCATTTGTACCTCAATCAAATTTTTCTGCATCAACTTACAAGCCCCAGAGCGACAGCCCAGTGCCTCCCGCCAAGGCGGATAGATCCACATCTCTTACACTCTCTATTTTCCCGCCCATTACGTTGGAAAGTACCACCAAATTAATTTTGTTGGCTAAATCTGGTTCTCCGTCAGACCCATGCCCGCCAAAAATTCTCCATCTGGTCCCCGAGACCATTGCATCCATACTTTGGCTCATCTTTAATCTCATGATCTCCTCGGGGCATTTTCCCACGGAATGGAAAAAAGCTTCCATCCTGCCTCTTTTGAAGGAACCCAATCTCGACTCTGAGGATCCCTCCAGCTATAGACCCATATCAAGGCTGCCGTTCACAGCTAAGGTTATGGAAAAATATCTTAATGAAGAACTTTCCGCTGTCCCAGCGGAGGGTGACATCCTGGACCATTCGCAATATGGGTTTCGGGCCAATCACAGTACTGAATTGGCACTATTCACGGCCACTGAAGAGTTGAGACAAACATTGGACAGAGGGGGGAGTGCTGCTCTTATCCTGTTAGACCTCTCAGCAGCATTTTACACGGTCAACCATAACGTATTGGTTGAGCGTCTCGCTTCGCTGGGAATTAGGGATAAAGCACTCCTCCTTCTTAGCTCTTTTCTGTCTAACAGGTCTCAATCGGTGACACATGAGGCTTTCATTTCCCCAGCTTTCTCACTGCCCTGCGGAGTCCCGCAGGGCTCATCGTTAAGCCCCACTATTTTTAACTTGTACATCACCCCCCTGGCCAGGATCATAAGAAGATTTAGCTTCACACTAGTGTCTTACGCGGACGATACACAAATAATAGTATCCATCAACAGCTCGTCCACTGACACTGGAGCTCAATTCAAAGAATGCATGAGCCAAATAGGGAAGTGGATGCAAGACAATTGTCTAAAGCTTAATACATCTAAAACAGAGGTCATGCTCTTCGGCAATACGCCAGTCAACTGGTCAGACAGATGGTGGCCGAATTATATGGGCTCTCCTCCGAAACCCGCGAACAATGTGAAAAATCTTGGAGTTTTCTTCGACACCAAATTATCCTTTGAAACCCAGATCAACCACACCACATCTGCCTGTTTTTTCTTTCTCAAAATCCTGAAAAAAGTTCTCCCACTCATCCCTTTTGAGCTAAGGAAAACAGTAGTCACAGCACTCATTGCCTCCAGGCTGGACTACTGCAACGCCTTGCTCACAAGTGCAAGTAAGCGCAGCATTCATAAGCTACAGATGACGCAGAATGCTGCAGCTAGAGTTCTGCTTGGGCTCACACGCTATGACTCGACATCTAAGGCCCTCACAGACCTACACTGGTTACCCATCACCAAACGCATTCAGTTCAAAGCATTGTGTATTGCTTTCAAGGCTACACATGGACTGGGTCCTTGGCAATTGTCACAACATTTCATTCCTTACATCCCGGCAAGATCACTGAGATCATCAGACAGTGGCAACCTGATCATCCCCAAGGTACACAAAGTTAAATGGGGAGGAAAAAGCTTCGCATACACCACCTCCAAATTTTGGAATTCCCTGCCGAGATCTCTAAAAAAAGAATCCAATCTGCTCAAATTTAGAAAGCACCTAAAACATGGCTTTACTATCAACTCTCCATCCTCACCTTTGCCTGCCTTTTTATGCTAAAGCGCCTAGACACCTCCGGGTACATGTAGCGCTATATAAATTCTTCATTTCATTTCATTGGAGCCTGGACTTCATTATGCTGAACAGTCCATTCTAATGTCCTCTTCTTTGATACAGAGCACAGGCATTTCAAGAGAATATAGGGGTCAGCTTCACCCCTCCTCCTCAACACCTGGGAACTCTTTATTTTTTTGTAGTGAAAATGAAATGTGGATCAATATATCAGGATGGCAAGGGACTTATCACAGATGGCCAGCGCCCTCCCAAACCTCAATTACCAATGAGCACAGTAGATGGGAGTAGTGGGCATTCATTTGTAGTTACAAAAGTAAGGTACCCATTGGCTGACATCTACCAAGATCTGTCTATATCACACTTGCTGTGGAAGAACAGCATTCCATGGCACATAAGATGTTTTGATGAGTGGTTAACCATCCAGTAACCAAAGCAAGTTTGCAAAACCTTGAAAATTTACCTTAAAATAGCTGTTATAGTTAGTTTTGTTTTAGCATGAGAAGTGCAAGGTCACATGTGATGTAGAAGCACTGGCATTTATAAATCAAGCATCAGTAGTGACTCGGACAACAAAAAAAAACAAGAGGAAAGAAACTGAATAGACATCAAAGGTATGCTCATGAGAAAGGCACCCATATGGATTTAGCGCCTTCTTGTGTATTGACAGTGTGGCACCATTGTTTTAGACAATATTACAAAATGCACACCAAAGTGAATGCAGCTTCTACGGCTACATCCACAGCAGGTAATGGGTTTTAAATGAGTGCATCTACAGACACATAAGATGAATACTGCATACTATATGCTTTAGAAACCACTTGCTTGAGATTTAACGAATGATGTTGCATATACACAGCTCTGTTATGACCATGTGGGCGGCTCTTAAAAAAACCTTTGTGTTGGTGTTTTTTAATATTTGCCTCCCTGCTCCTCACATCTCGTCCTTGACGTCAACGCATTCTCCAACCAAAGGTACTGTTTCAGCGGGCCAAGGCTGGTCCCTGTATCTGACCCATGCTCCATCGTGGTCGGACTGAACTTTTGGATTTGACCCAGTCAAACGCGACCAGATAGCCCCGGTTGGTGCTTTATGTTTCTAAGCACTATATTTCAAGATATTCGTTAAAAATTCAAAACTCTGGTTCTACTTATTGACTTTTCACCATTTTGGTCTTGTTTTGTTCATTAAATTAAGCACCATTTTCCTAACGTGTGGATTATTTTTGGGTGGTGTTTTCACTGGTTTACTGTTTTTAAGTGTTGCACAAATACTGCACACATTGCCTCTTAAGTTAAGCCTGACTTCTCTGTGCCAAGCTACCAGAGGGTGAGCACAGGTTAATTTAGGGTGTGTATCTGACTTACCCTGACAAGGATTGTGGTTCCTGCTTGGACAGGGTGCATACCTCTGCCAACCAGAAACCCAAATACTAACACATCCCATCTATATCCGACTCACGACTGTTCAGTGCTCCATTGCTTTAAAACTAGGTTGGCACTTTGAAAACTGTATATATACATAGATATGATAATGAAAATGTAAGCATATTACTACTGATTTGCGTCCTATGGTGACCTTTGTTACAACCCTAAATGCTAAAGCATGTTCATTCAGTTGAAACAACATCGTCCCTCTAATGAAATGTCGGTGCCAGTATGTGACTACAGCAACAGCATTGTAATTTGTAGCACCACTGATGCTCTAAAGCGTCTTGCAATAAACCTGCACAAGCTGGATCAATTGTAATGCACTTACCTTTCGTTTATAACTCCGCTGTTAGAGAGGTCCCTCGCTGTGATGCCCCCAACAAACACTGCTGGTTATTAGAAGCGAGGAACAGCACACCATGTGCTAAATGATGAGTCTTCAGTCAGAGCCTTCTCTCCCACACATCATCAAATAACTGCTTGAGTCAAAATCGTAGCAGGTCTATATGGGTTTCTTTATTGATATGGCCCGTTTTGCTATTACTTTTCTGTTATCGTGTTGCTTGCCTGAACATTGCTTGGTGTGTTATTCTAGAATACATGTGTAACCGTACATGCCGGGCACTTGCTCAGATGATCCTGTGTCCATGGGAGAAGTGCCACAAAGTGCAGTCCTGAATACCACTGATGAGTTTGACCCGCAGTTTCCTATGTCCACTTCTGAGTCTGCGCTTGTATGTGTAATGTGTGTGGAAAAGAACCCGTGTCCATAAATATACTCACTACTGGCTGGCCCTTACACGCTACCTGTACATTTTAAATGAGAGCAAACTGATATGGTGGAATACTGGAGTCGAAACGAACTCATTTACATTTATTGACAGTTATCTCTGGTAAACTAATGTAACGTACATCCAGCTTTCTCAAAGCAGGTCAATTTGTATGTCTGTCTACGTGACTTGCTTGTTTTCCTCTGCTTTTTGTTGGTCTATAATTTACTTATGTTCTGCAAGCACATTGAATCCAATTATTTAAATGTGTGCATGATGTCGTTTTTGATGTCACCAGACCCATTTTATGGCTCCTACACAGGCATACTATGACACGCACACGCACACACACACTCACACACACACACACACACACACACACACACACACACACACACACACACTTTCTTTCTCTCTCTCTCTCTCTCTCTCCCTCCCCCCCTCTGCTTTTATTGCACAAAGTACTGTGGTATAGCAACCCATATTTTATGACGAACTGTGAAATATGGGGAATGGTTCACAGTTCACTGATCTTCCCAGTTTTATTTCATAACCATAACTGCACTAGAACTGTGTTCTCGAACATACATAGGAACAGAATGGTAAATGTATAATATCGCCCAGTATTACCAATGAGAAGTTCTGGTGACATCATAACTCACAAGGAGTTAAGATCAAGTTACTGTAAATCCCACCAGGACAAATTACCTAATATGTATGATTCACATATGTGTGATTCACATTACATGTTTATTAGGTCGCGCATTTGAGACCTCTTGTATATACTTTAGTATATACTTATATGTGTATGTACTTTGTGGGCTCTGGAGATCAGCCCTAGGACTTGTCTGCTTCCGCTTAGGGACTTTTTTTCTATTCAACTGCCTCTATTTAACTGTCTTGATAGAAAACGACCAGTAGAGGTCAGTAAAATACCAGAATTGCTTTCTGCTTGTTCAACTGCCTCTATTTAACTGTCTTGATAGAAGGCTACCAGTAGAGGTCAGTAAAATACCAGAATTGCTTTCTGCTTAGGGACTTTCTTTTTTTGATTTTTCTGGCAACTGCCTCTATTTAACTTTCTTGATAGAAAACGACCAGCAGAGGTCAGTAAAATACCAGAATCCCTTTAGCATACTCTAGATTCCAGTCCATAGAAATAGTCTTCCATGAGCACCCGTAGACAATAATATTTTTTTCAAATCTTGCATTTTCAGTGATATGACCACTGAAGGCCCTGATTTTATGGTTTCAATCTTTTTATTGATTTTAACGATGCATAGGATAACATTAGACGCCACCTAGATCCCATGGCCGGTGCGGAAGAATCGAGAGATTATATAGAATAGAGTGATAGGAAAAGCAGGAAGCAAAAGTATAATAAGAGAGAGGAGAGTTATGGTGCCTGATGTGGGTGTCTTCTTACACATGTCTAATAGGCAGCCACAGGTGGGACTATGCCGCTTAGTGGGAGTGTTCTCCTGAGTGGGAGAGCGTGTTGGAGAGTCGGAGCACTCGTAGGTATCTCGGGCAGGTAAGCTCCATAAATTCGGAGGAGAGGAATTCAATGGTGGTACCCCATGTTTTGTCGAACCTGGGTAAGGTACGGGACAGGCAAGCTGTGATCTTCTCCATTCCCAATATTTCCCATACCTTATATAGCCAGTCTAGTTTAGTTGGGACCTCTTCCGTTCCCCAGCAGGCCAGCAACGCTTGCTTGGCAGCTCCTAGTGTCAAGGTGATGGCTCGTCCCCGACATGACCTGAGAGGATAGGTGATAGGGTTTGGCAATCCCAGTAGTGTGTAACTGAGAAATCTGGGTATTTCAGTGTTGTGAATGAAATCTACCTCCTGCAGGACTGTGTTCCAATAGGCCTATATATTCGGGCAGTGCCAGAGGATATGTGTAAGGGTGCCTGTCTGCCCACAGTTGCGCCAGCACAAGTCGCTGCCCCCGGGTTTCCATTTTGCAGGTCTAGCTGGGATATAGTACCAATAATGTGCGATCTTTAAGAACATTTCTTTCCCTGCGGTACTACAAGATGAGGCTCTGGCCCTGTGTATTATGTCCTGCCACTCCCTCGGGGAAAATTCCCGCTCGAGCTCCGATTCCCATCTATGCTGTGCTGGGGTCTTACATATGAGTTTAGGTTTATTCAAAAAGGAGTAGATATCGGACAACAATCGCTTATCTGAGGAGCGTGTGATGAACCACAGCTCAAATTTAGTAAGGGGCCAGCACGCATGCGGTTGCACCATGGGTTGTGTTACCCAATGTCTGAGCGCCAGGTACTGCCAATAGGCATCTTGGGGATCCCAAAACCTGAAACCAATCCGGGAAAGTCTATTATCCCTTTCTCATCGAATAAGTCCCCTATCCTTTTACAGTTGGCTTCTTGCCAATTCAGATACCCAGACCCATCACGTGCTGGGGGAAATCTGGGTTGCCTATGAAAGGTGTTAGTGGAGAGACGGGGGCTGAAAGGCCAAAGGGTTCCTGCACTCTGTCCTACGCCCCTATAGTTGCCCTCAGTACCGGCGAGAGATAGGCACCAGCCGGTCTGTGACGTTTAGGGAGCCAGGGAACTTTCCATATATGCATTTCAGCAATTGCGCGATCAATAAAATCAATAAACCACCAATGTTTTTCTGACTCTAACTTGTACCATTCGATCATGTATCTTAATTGCGCTGCTTGAAAGTATTTCTCTAAATGCGGGACCCCAAGACCCCCATCGGCTTGCTTCAGGAATGTTTGATGTCGTGCCATGCGGGCTCTTTTCCCTTCCCATATAAAGTTCCCGATAAGATGTTGCAGTTGCGCCAGTACTCGTGAGAAGGGACATAAGGGTGATCCAGCGCGGCTAGTATAAATTTCTCCTCAGGACACGAATCCAGGTAAATCATTCACAATCTATTAACCCAATATGACGGTGGGGCCCATAACACCGCATATCATCCATTCATCCATTCACTGGATTACACACCAAGGAGAAATGTGTTGCTGGAGGAACGGGATACCTTGTTAAATTAGACAGAATAAAGCCTCAGACATCATATACATTAGCCTTTGATCCTGTCGGTTTCAAACATCAAGGTATTCCGCTCTTTGGTCGATGGACCAACTAGTAGAATAAGTTGATGGTGATTAAGACCAGCTCAATCACTGTAAAACCTGTTAAACTTTAAATTTATTAATGAACTAAAGAACCACAGACTCATTGTTAATTAGAATAACATTTTATCTAAATTTTCATTTGCACAGGTGAGATTCTTAATTTATTAATCACTTTAATACATTAATAACATTTATATGAAAAGTTCTAATAAAGAATTTTAAACTTATGCATTACCCATTTAGATGCAGATAGGAATAGTTCACCAAAAGAAGATAAACCGTAGATTACAGAATAGACTCCCAAACTGACTGACTGTCCTGCTAATGGCCTCCTCGACCGGACCTCCCGTACAGATTTCCCGCAACGGTCTCGTTCCTTCCCCAGTCAAGTTCGAAGTTCAAAAATGACAAAGTCCTTTAGTTATATTGTGGTGGAAAATAAAATGGAAAATAGAAAAAAATGGTATGGCAGGAAATACCAATGGCAGCAGTAGTATCAATAGCAGTGGCCACAGCAGCAGCAAAAAGGCAACCCAAAGAAGTAACCTATAGAAGCAGCCCCTCCCACATAAGAGCAGTCCCTTTTATACCCTACTTCTAGCTTACTACACAAAAAGTTGCAATCCTTAGGGGCAGGAATCACGCTAATTGGTCCATTTGAGGGGTGGTGATAGTCACCTCATCGCCTTCCTTGTTCAAACTGGTTTCGGGGATGGTTAAGAGTATAACGGTTTCTCATGACCTTTGGGTAAAAGCAGTCCAATTTGTCCATTCATTTTGTTGCAATCCCGATGGTCACAATTAGGTTAGTCCTTTGTTGCTCATGTACTTTTCTCATTTATTCCCACGAATACACGCTGAGTCTTTCTTGGCACCCTTCTTATGGCAGGTCAACGCGACCTTGACATCTCTCACTCCGTGCACGGGCCGTACCCACGTGGTTCAGCTCCTTTATTTCTTCTGCTTAGAGGCCATTTTTAACTTGTCACGTGACCTCATCTGTCTCGGCAGCCATTTTCACAGCATGGCCTAACAGGCCCGAACGAACTATCATAAGAACAAACACAATCAAAATTAAAACAAAGAAAATAAGCCTTTCTGTTTACCACCCGTCATTCTAAAAACTCATGTTAGGTGTTACCTAGCAGAAGCGACATTTAAAGCTATTTTACTTACCATCCGCATTCTTTGCCACAAATACAATTCTACCATATAGCATAAATCATGCGATTTTACTCTAATTAGTACGCAAATCACAATATTAGTGTCGACCTACTTTACAATTGTAAATAAATTAGATTTTGCACAAATTGCGGTTACCCTTTATGTAGTGTTTACTAAAGGTGCATTTGTTGGTTAATTCATGCTCCATCAAACAATTAGTATCGTTAATTCATTAAAACTCATTAATCTTCCAAAGAGGGGGTACAAATTATTTTTGTTTACCCTGCTCCATCAATTCCCCACTTTGGTGATTTTTAATATCACCACAAAACCCTGTTCTACAATTTATCAGATAAATGTTTCTTGTCCACTTGCTTTTGTTAGTTCATACAACGGTGTTTTCCTCATTTTGTCTTTTAGACCTTTTGTATATGTTCTCCTTCAATTCTTCCAATTCTATTTCTCCCATTTCCCGTTCTCTTTCTTTATTTTTCTCATTTTCTCTTTTTATTCTATTTTCTCTTTTTCTCCTTTTAATACATGCATATGCTTACTTTGCTGACAACATTACTAATATTATCACTGTTACTGATATTAATATTTTCCCAATAAGAGAACCACCTATCTCTGCGAACCATTTTTACATTGAGGAAAAACTCTTACCAAGTCTCTCCCAAACACCTTCAACCTCCAGTGGAGCAATTTCTTTGTGCAAATCAGTAATATTTTTTATATACTTCTGTATATTCTCACTTTTATCTGGAATGTATGTTCAACAATGTTGGACTTTCAGCATTCCACAGACTCCACCCTCTTTTGCCAAAAGAATGTCAAGGGCAAGTCGATTTTGCATTACCATAGCTCTCATGGCAACCATTTCGGTATTTACCATCAAGAACCCTCCAGCAGTATTCGTTGATAAACGATCTACTACTGTGGACAATTTCCGAATCTTGAATGCATTCAAAGATATACCCACTGCTGGTATCAATGCTCCAAAAATGTCACCTACTATTTCTGAAAAACTTTCCCTCCTCCTACGTGATAATATTGTACCTATCTCGTGTATTCCTTTTGTTCCTCTCTCCACATGAAAAATCTTTGGAAGGACCAGGCCTAAATAACACGTTCCGTACCAATGGTCCGGCAACCTATAATAAGCTCTATTTCCACAAATATAATAGATTCCTTCAAATACTGGATCTTTTCCACCTTTAAATCCCCATCCTCCTAAAATTTTATATGTATCTCGGCATTCACTGGAACCCACGAAATAGTTATCATATATAGTCTTATTTCTACTAATACACAATTTTCCCTGTTGGGGCCAATCCAGAATCATAGCTGCATTTGTTTCTCCTTTGTCATGATTTTTCTCTTCAAATGCCCAAATGGGTGTTTTTGTCCTTTCTTCTACTACCTTTCTCTGAAACTTAACTCTTCTATTTTCTACCATATCCAAGAAAATCTTTTCCTCTTTCTTTAATTGACAGGTAAGATTGTGTCTAACTATATATTCTAACGTTAACTCTTTATTTTCTAAGAAAAATTCTCCAAACATTTTTGCATTTTTCACCTTATTTAGTTCAGGGATTACGGGAACTTTCGCAAAAACAGTGTCTATGTCAGTGTAATAATATTCTAATCTACCTGTTTTATAAAATAAAACAGGAACTTTGCAAAAACAGTGTCTATGTCAGTGTAATAATATTCTAATCTACCTGTTTTATAAAATAAACTAGCTAAAACGCTACAAGTTATCCCATACTTCAAAGTGATGATAAGTCACACCTTCTGTGACAGACGCAGGTAACTGCATACAAACATAGCAATCCCTCACATCCATTGTCTCCACATATTCATACAGCAGTTTCGTGAAGACATTCTTGGAGAAATCAGTTATAGACTTATCCTTATGTAAATCAGTACTATCTACTAATGCTGCAGTGTTTTGTATGATAGCTTCTTTATCCTTTTTCGTGTTATCCCCTATTACAGATGTCTCTTCTACAATTAACCTAAGTGGTATTACTATTGCTAAAATAAGTCAAATAAACATCAGCAATCCTGTACAAAAGAAACACATTCTACACCATCTAAGTAGAAACTCACATCTAGATCTTCTATTCTCAGTGTCTACCATGTTGTACTATTATCTAGCTATATATATATATATATATATATATATATATATATATATATATATATATATATGTACAGAAAATGTGTCACCACACTCAGAATGACTTTTTGGCCACTCTACCCTTTACTTTGTCTCGTTTTGGTGCTTTCTTCAGCTCTTTCCAGAACTCCTTCTTGTCTTGTTCAGTTTTTATGTCCAGTCCGGTTTTCGTGCTTTGTCTTTTCAGTTTTGGTGCAATTCACTTTCACACATTGGTTTACTGCTTTCGTGACTGTTATCTTCTTCTTTAATGTCGGTCAATGCGATGTATAGCCACTCGGGTGACTTATATTTCAGGTTAGGTCTCTTCACTCTTTTTGTTTTCTGTAATTGTTTTCCACTTTGTTTTCCTTGTCCCTTTTGACTGGTTATTTCATTTACTTGTTCCGCATCATCTCTATTCAAATTTATTATCTTATATCTCAGACTTTTAACTTCGTGGGGCCAATTGCCTCCTTTTCTTGGCCTTTTTAGTTCGCTTTCTTCTTCCTCTCGTTCAGCTCTCCAAGTTCTCTTTCTTGGTCCTAGTCTTTGCTTTCTTTCTTCTTCACTTTCTTCTGATTCCGTTTCAGACCTTACTTCACTTCCTCTAACCTTGAACCTTATGATCTCTGTTTCGTTATCTGAATCTGAACCTTCTTGTGTCTCTTCTATTGGGACATTTGATTCTATCTCTCCTCGATTGTCTTCCGCATTTATATTAATCTTTCTGTCTGAATCTAAATTTCCCTGTGTTTCTTCTATTTGTTGGTCTGTCCCTACTACTCCTCGGGTTTCTTCCGCTTCCTCCCCTATCTCTCTGTCTGAATCAAAGTCTCCCTCAGTTAGCTCCACTATTTCTGGAGGAATTCTTCCATAACTTGTACTTGGTTGTTCGCTATCACTGTCTCTTGGTTCAGTTTCTTCTTTTATAATGTCAGTTCTTGTTTTTCTCTTTTGTCTCTCATCAGATTCAGGTTGGTCTGTTTCAGATGCTGAACTTGTGTCCGATATTTCCAGATGTCGACTTACAGGTCGAGCTTCAAGATCTGGACTTTGATCGTTTCAGGTTCTTCTTCAGTTGTCAAACTTGTACCTGGTTCTTCCAGATGTCGACTTTCAGGTCGAGCTTCCGGATCTGGAACTCTGCTTGTCTCAGGTTCTGCTTCGGATGCTGAACTGGTATCAGATATCTCCAGATGTCGACTTACAGGTCGAGCTTCAGGATCTGGAACTCTGATGGTATGACTGGCATGAACCCAATTTTTCACTCCTGCACATTTTACAGCAGTCGTTGTCACCAGGATCACTTGACGTGGCTTATCCCAGCGAGGAACCAAACAGTTTCTTCTTCTGTGGACTTTTATGCGGACCCAGTCTCCTGGACTCAAATCATGAGCTGGTTTTCTTTCAAGAGTGGTCGCATCCGGTCCAACCTGATGAAACACAGAATGTACCACATCAGCCAATCCTTTGCAATAGTCCAATACGAGATCATCAGTTATAGTCAGCAGTTTGTTGACAGGTACATGTGCTTGTCTCATTGCTCATCCCATGATTATTTCATGAGGACTTAGACCTGTTTTTCTGTCAGGTATGCTTCTGATAGTCATCAGCACCAATGGCAGGGCATCTGGCCATTTGAGTCCTGTGGCTTGACACATTTTCCCTAGCCTATTCTTTATTGTTCCATTTACTTGCTCTACCACTCCAGAAGCCTCTGGTCTGTAGGCACAGTGCAATTTCTGTTGAATGTCAAGAGCTTCACATATCAATTGGATCAGTTCATTTTGGAAATGTGTCCCTCTATCTGTTTCGATCGTTACTGGAAAACCATATCTCGTAATGAATTCTCTCAGTAGAAGCTTAGCCACAGTAACTCCATCATTCCTTCTTGTCGGATAGGCTTCCACCCAACGAGAAAACAAACAAACGACCTCAAGAACATATTTCAATCTATTGCTCGGGGGCATTTCAAGTAAATCTAATTGCATTCTGGTAAAAGGACCTCCCTCATGTCCTATTGTTCCTAAACTTACTACTGTTTTCCTTCCTGGATTTATCTGTTGGCATGTAAGACATCTTTGACAGAGACTTTCAGCTATAGCTCTAAATTTTGGGTTGTACCAAGTCTGTCTGAAAAGTCTGATCATGGCATCCCTACCAATGTGAGCTTGTCCATGGTACATCCGTGCCATATTAGAAATCATGCTATCAGGCATAACTGGTCTTTCATCTCTATAAACCCAAACGTCAACTTCCTCTCTTTGTCTGCAACCTGCTTTTATCCAACCATCTTTCTCCTCTTCATTTGCTTCTTCCTGCAATTGCCTTACTTCATTCCAGGTTTCGACCAGGTTAGTAAACAGCAAAGGACATGAAACATTCTCTTTTTCTCTTCTCCTATTCAGTGAGACAATATTTCTTGCACAATATTGGGCTATTTCATCTGCATATTTATTTCCCACTGTAATATAGTCAGTTCCATTTTTGTGTGCAGCGCACTTCACCACTGCAATCTGTTTAGGCAGCTGTATCGCCTCAAGCAATTTCTTCACAAATTCACCGTTCCTTATAGGAGTTCCTGCAGACGTCAAGAAACCTCTCTGGGACCAGATCTGTCCAAAATCGTGGACCACTCCGAAGCCATACTGGCTATCCGTGATCACCGTAATTCGGACGTTCTTTCCCAGTTTGCACGCCTGAATCAGAGCAATCAGCTCAGCCACTTGGGCTGACCGTATCCCTCTTAAACAAGATGCTTCCATTATAGCTGCTACTGTACACACAGCGTATGCAGCACTTAAAACTCCTTCACTCGTTCTCAGACATGACCCGTCCACAAACATCACATAATCTGATTCTTTCAAGGGCTCATCTTTAATATCTGGGCGAGGTTTTGTGCAAAATTCAAGCACATCCAGACACTTATGATCAACTTCATCCTTGACTCCTACATTTTCTTCATCTGGCAGTGAAATTGAAGGATTCACACTTGTGCATCTATCAATGGTTACATTGTCTGCACTCAAAATCACCTTTTCGTACCTAGTCAGCCGACTCTGCGTCATGAATTGGGATTTGGTTCTAGTCAGAAGAATTTCAACAGAGTGTGGAAATATACTCTCAGTGGATATCCCATCACAATGCCTTCACTCTGTTCCAGACTCACACAAGTAGCAGCTACTGCTTTCAGACATCCAGGCAATGCCTTTGCTACTGGGTCTAAAACAGCTGAAAAATAAGCAATTGGTCTTTTCATTTTTCCATGCCTTTGCACTAATACTGAAAATGCACATCCATCTCTCTCACTACAATACAGCTCAAATTCTTTCTCATAATCAGGCATTCCCAATGCCGGTGCCTCACACAACTTTGTTTTCAGTTCTTTGAATGCCTTCATTTCCTCCTCATTCAACTCAATCGGATCTCTGACATCTCTTTTTGTCAATCGCTGTAAAGGTTTTGCAATTAATGAAAATCCACTTATCCACTGTCGGCAATATCCAACCATTCCAAGGAACATTCTCACCTCTCTCTGTGTCATCGGAGCTCTCATTCCTCGGATAATCCTTATTCTTTCTGTCGTTACTTTTCGCATCCCTTTCTCAATCTTATGACCTAGGCATTGTACCTCCTGTTGACAAAATTGCAGTTTTGACGGAGACACTTTGTGCCCTCCTTTTGCCAAATGATTCAGTAAAGCAATTGTGTCGGTAACACATGCTTCTTTAGTCTTTGATGCCACTAATAGGTCATCAATGTATTGGACCATCACAGATTTTTCAGGCATTTTCAAATCTTCCAATGATTTCTTTAGGATCTGATTAAAGATTGAGGGACTTTCTGTATACCCTTGAGGAATTCGGCACCATGCCAAAATACGCTCTCCGAACCGGAACGCAAATAATGGCTGGCTATCTGGGTGTAACGGTATAGAGAAAAATGCATGGCACAAATCAATAACCGTGTACCATTCTGCATCATGTGTAATCTGATACAATATTACAGCGGGGTTTGGCACAATTGGACAACAAGGAATAACGATTTTATTTACCTTCCTCAAATCCTGCACTATCCTATATGTCCCATTCGGCTTTTTCAGCCCCATTAAAGGGGAATTACATGGGCTACTCATTAATTCTTTCAGAATTCCTTGTTCGATCATTTTATTAACTACAGGTGTTATTCCTTCAATAATTTCTGGCGTTAACTTATACTGTGGAGTATTTGGGTAATTTGTTCCTTCCCTTACAGTGATTTTGACAGGGTCTACTCCTCTCATTAACCCAATGTCTTCACCGGTGAGATCCCATACATCAGATCTGACTGTTTCTTTCAATTCAATTGGGATTTTCTCTGCGTCAAACACAGGAAACATGTCAATTACTCCTGGTTCCAATTCTGCCATTGTCATTTTATACAGAACATCTACATCTGGGGTCTGGAAAGCAATACCATCCGGGGTACAATAGATGGTGCAATTCATTTTACAAAGCAGATCGCGTCCTAGCAAGTTTACAGGACTGCAATCACATACCACAAACCGATGCATCTCTTTGAATGGTCCAACTTTCACCTCTACTGGTTTGGTAAGTGGCGCTTTAATCTGTTGATTTGAAACACCTACAACTTGGATATATTCTCCTGAGAGAGGAAGGTTTGGAATTTCCTCTGATCTAACAGTAGAACGGGTAGCTCCAGTGTCCACAAGGAATGTAACATTTACACCATTCACTTCTCCATCCACAAATGGACCTGACTGATCTACCTCTAGAGTTGCGCCAAGCACGCACTCTTCTTCCTCTCCTAGGTACCGTCAAAAACTTTCATCCGATTCATTTCCATCCTGCCGTAACCAATACTGCGACACTGCAGCTGCGCGCGACAATTTTGTTACCTGCTCTCCTCCGTAGAATCCTGTCTCTGCACTGTATCTCTGGGGGTTTACACTCTTGGGAAGAGGTGGTTGTGGCACCTGACTCTGTTGAGTAACTACCTGCGGTTGTTGCAGCTGTTGGTAACTCACCTCACTCTGCACCTGTGGGTTTAATGGTTGATTTTCCGTATTAGCTTTGGGAGGAAATTTACACTCGTTTCTCCAATGCCCTAACTTTCCGCAATTATGGCATGGCCATTTCTTTACTCTTCTATACTCATTTGACCTTTTCCCTTACCTATATTCGGTTTGGATTTAGTTTGTCCTGCATCACCAGACTGATTATTCATTTGAGCCTCTTGCTTTTCTGCAACCTTTACTTGTGCCCACATCGCTTTTTCCTTTAGTTTACGCTGTCTACACTCGATGTCATCACTACAATATTTGGCATACCTTAATACCTCATCTACAGTGCTATTCTGCCAACACAACATATGCTGCTTAATCATTTCACTTATTTCTGGTTTCAATCCATATACAAATCTATATACGAAATGACTCATGTCCTTTTCACTCAAAGTCTCATAACCGCTATACTGTTTGAAAACCAAAAGCAACCTTTCATAATAGGTGTGTACAGATTCCTTACTCTCCTGAGTTGTTCTATCAATCTTTACCCAATCTGTCTCTTTCGGTGGAATCTTATTTTTCAAAAACGTTATAGCTTGTTCATACTTTCTCATCACTTCTGGACCTGGCGCTCCAGTCTTTGCATCTCTAGGATATTCTTCCTTCGGCCAGTCAATTGTAATCTTACATTCTGTCCATAAATCTGCTGGCACTACAATTTCAAACAATCCATCCAGATCTTCCCACAACACCTTTGAAACTTTGACAAATCTTTCCACTTGTCTATACCATTCTACAGGTTTTTCTCTCAATCTTGGGAAGTCATTTGTAAATGACAATATATCTTGTCTGGACCATGGAACATGTACATAGCTTCCTCCTGGAGTTTCCCTCATTGGATATTCCAGTACTATTGGTTCCTTTTCTTTCACCGGAAAAGCCAATGATGCTTTATCGGTCATTCCTTCCTTTCTTCTTATCCACCTGCTCCTCCATCTGTCTACATCTCCCCATTTTCTCAATAACACAATCAGTTCCTTTATCTGAGTTAATCGTCCTGATGTGTTCAGATTTTCTATATCCTTTTCACTAAAATCTACCCTATACGGTTTCTGCAGTCCTCTGATTTTTCCAAACTCTACTCCTAGTTCATTTGCTGTTTCTTCCAATTTTTCATGCAAATTCCTAGCTTTCCAAGTAACACTCTTACACATAAACATAAGTTCGTCATCCTGATAGGATTTCAATCTATCTGTACCAATTAGTCCCTAAAATCAACTCTTCCATGTCTATCTTTAATCTGATTACATCCAACGGTTGTGGTTCTGCATCTTTCTTCTGTAAATTCCTCATCCACTCATTTAATTCTTCTGGAGTCGGACCTACAGGGGTACTATTTATTTCTATCCAATTTGTACTTCTCTCTGGGGTCTCAGTTGCTGACTCAGTTCCCATAGGAATCCTATTTATCTGACTCTCATTAACCGTCAAATTTGTAGGTGGACTCAATCTATATGAGCCAACCAGATCTCTTGTCTCTCTAGTTTCTGGAATTATCCCTTCTCTCATTCTTTGCATATTCGAGTTCATTGGAATTGTCAAGGAATGCTCATCTATTCTTTGGTTTTCAAATACCGGTATTACTGGTCCTATTGTCACTGGCACAGTCACGGCTTCCATGTTCATAGTTAATTCTCTTATTTTCTCAGTCAATTCTCTTGTGGTTCTTGCTAACTCTGCTGTATTACCATTATCAGGCTTCGCACTCTGTGGAGTTTCTGATTTTTCATAAGACCTATTTATTTCATAATTTTGTTCAGGGCTTTTATTCCTCACAGTTTCCATTGGTGGTGCATTTGGTGTCACCACCGCAGAATTCTGTTGATATGGAGGTGGTTTTCTGTTTAAAATGTCTTCCAGCAACTCATCCTCTGTGTCGCTACCTCCGTACCCATACCTCTCTGTTACTGCATGTTTCTTTTTCTCCGTACACTTTCTCCCTGTTACTTCTTCAACCGTTCTGACAGGAAACAAACCATCCGTCATATTAGCATACCTCCATCGTCTCATCCTGTCTTCATGATTCACTCCCCATACTCTTCCATGGACTAAGCTATAATTCTTTGCACCTCTGTGTCTTTCTCTTTCATACATCTCATCTTCCCATTCACCTAACGCTTCAAAGTGTGTTGGTCTAGGTCTCGGTTCAAGTTTCATCATTTTCTCTCTCAAATTTCGTAGTACAGCCGTGCTAAACGAACCATTTTCTGGGAACGCCAATACTCCATCGTTCTGAGTATATTTTGTCCAATTCTCCAACCAAATGCAAGTATGATAACCATATTTCAACATCATATGAGAAGCTGGCGTTTTCGGCGGAGGAAGTACTTTTCCTTCCCTAGTCACTATCTTTTTGTCCTTTTTGAAAAAGTTTTTAATCTTCGCCATCCATGACGGTTTCTCTCTACAATACTCATAGTAAGCCATATTGCACGATTCTTTCTCTCCAACAAACTCACGATTCCGTTCTTTCTACTGTTTGGCTATTCGGACCTATCCCTGCGCGTCTCACACCAACGCACCAATCCGACAACTCTACGTCACTCTCAACTCACCTATCCCAGCGCGTCTTTACACTAACACGCCAATCAGAAAGCTCTTCGTTTTCCCACAACTGGCCAATACCAGCGCGGTCTTTGTTGACGTCAGTACTACTCCTGTCTTTTCTGACCCCTCCTTTACAATAATTATCAGCAGTTTTCTTACCTTCTTTTCTCGACTGAATTTATTAGTTACAACGTAAAATACATTACCATTGTCTGTTTTCGCTAAACAAAAGAAATAGTTTGCTCTATCTTGCAAGAATACTGTTTTGTTCGATAAGCTTAGCACTTCTCTCTACCTTACCCTTCTCTCAAGCAAGGTATAAACCCGTTTCTCTGGGGATAAAACACATGCGGAGACTACACTGCTCCTGAGAATTAAGGCCAGAGTTTCACAAGAAAACCGGTTGCTATTTCACTCATACGCGTTTTATTCATGAAATGTCCCTATCATAACACAATCCTGTGTTATCACCAATTTTGAAAAATCAGACAATGCACAATTCCATGTGACTTCTCTTGCCACACGTGTCCACTTCCTACTTCCCGGAAGCTTCAAAATTTCGACTTACACATAACATAATACAATTCGACACGAAGTGTTAGACATCAATAATCAATAATCACTAAACTAATCTATAGTAACCATAACTCTGCTACCAATAAATCTGATCCAGCGCGGCTAGTATAAATTTCTCCTCAGGACACGAATCCAGGTAAATCATTCACAATCTATTAACCCAATATGACGGTGGGGCCCATAACACCGCATATCATACATTCATCCATTCACTGGATTACACACCAAGGAGAAATGTGTTGCTGGAGGAACGGGATACCTTGTTAAATTAGACAGAATAAAGCCTCAGACATCATATACATTAGCCTTTGATCCTGTCGGTTCCAAACATCAAGGTATTCCGCTCTTTGGTCGATGGACCAACTAGTAGAATAAGTTGATGGTGATTAAGACCAGCTCAATCACTGTAAAACCTGTTAAACTTTAAACTTATTAATGAACTAAAGAACCACAGACTCATTGTTAATCAGAATAACATTTTATCTAAATTTTCATTTGCACGGGTGAGATTCTTAATTTATTAATCACTTTAATACATTAATAACATTTATATGAAAAGTTCTAATAAAGAATTTTAAACCTATGCATTACCCATTTAGATGCAGATAGGAATAGTTCAC
Organism: Calotriton arnoldi; assembly: GCA_963921515.1. Taxonomy (NCBI): domain Eukaryota; kingdom Metazoa; phylum Chordata; class Amphibia; order Caudata; family Salamandridae; genus Calotriton; species Calotriton arnoldi. Next base: position 143,013 of record CAWUFW010000493.1, on the reverse strand, counting down.
CAAAAAGAAGATAAACCGTAGATCACAGAATAGACTCCCAAACTGACTGACTGTCCCGCTAATGGCCTCCTCGACCGGACCTCCCGTACAGATTTCCCGCAACGATCTCGTTCCTTTCCCAGTCAAGTTCGAAGTTCAAAAATGACAAAGTCCTTTAGTTATATTGTGGTGGAAAATAAAATGGAAAATAGAAAAAAATGGTATGGCAGGAAATACCAATGGCGGCAGTAGCATCAATAGCAGTGGCCACAGCAGCAGCAAAAAGGCAACCCAAAGAAGTAACCTATAGAAGCCGCCCCTCCCACATAAGAGCAGTCCCTTTTATACTTTTATACCCTACTTCTAGCTTGACAAACACAAAAAGTTGCAATCCTTAGGGGCAAGAATCACGCTAATTGGTCCATTTGAGGGGTGGTGATAGTCACCTCATCGCCTTCCTTGTTCAAACTGGTTTCGGGGATGGTTAAGAGTATAACGGTTTCTCATGACCTTTGGGTAAAAGCAGTCCAATTTGTCCATTCATTTTGTTGCAATCCCGATGGTCACAATTTGGTTAGTACTTTGTTGCTCATTTACTTTTCTCATTTATTCCCACGAATACACGCTGAGTCTTTCTTGGCACCCTCCTTATGGCAGGTCAACGCGACCTTGACATCTCTCACTCCGTGCACGGGCCGTACCGTGGTTCAGCTCCTTTATTTCTTCCGCTTAGAGGCCATTTTTAACTTGTCACGTGACCTCATCTGTCTCGGCAGCCATTTTCACAGCATGGCCTAACAGGCCCGAACAAACTATCATAAGAACAAACACAATCAAAATTAAAACAAAGAAAATAAGCCTTTCTGTTTACCACCCGTCATTCTAAAAACTCATGTTAGGTGTTACCTAGCAGAAGTGACATTTAAAGCTATTTTACTTACCATCCGCATTCTTTGCCACAAATACAATTCTACCATATAGCATAAATCATGCGATTTTACTCTAATTAGTACGCAAATCACAATATTAGTGTCGACCTACTTTACAATTGTAAATAAATTAGATTTTGCACAAATTGCGGTTACTCTTTATGTAGTGTTTACTAAAGGTGCATTTGTTGGTTAATTCATGCTCCATCAAACAATTAGTATCGTTAATTCATTAAAACTCAAGGCAAAAGTGTCATTTTGATGGCTGCCAGTCTGCCCAGCCAGGACATGGTGTGTTTCTTCCAATTTAAGAGTTCGCGTCTGGTCTGACCCAGCAAAGCCGAGTAGTTAGCCTTAGCCGTTCTTTCCGTCGTGGGGTATATCTGCAGCCCTAGGTAGGAGATGCCACAGTGGGCCCACGCGAACGGGAATGTTTGACCCAGATGTTCCAGTTGTTCCTGCTCAGGTCGGGGCAGGGTCAGGCCAAGCGCCAAAAGAAGAGGGTATCTGTAGAGTCCGCCCTCAGGCGTTAGGGTTGTCCCCAGCTCCTTCACACCTCTGGAGCTGTCGAAGCAACGCCTCTCTTTCTTTCTGGCTTTCGGTGGCGGAGGGTTTGGAAGGTTTCCCACACCTGTTCCCTCCTCCAGATTTTTGCGAGTCACATGTGGCATAGTCATCCGCGGTGGATCCCGGGATGTCACCCTCCTCCAACTCCAGGCCAAGCACCTCCTGTGCATCCTTCAGCGAATGTACTGAGCGTGTCTCTTTGTCCCAAACAAAGGAGAGTCTGAAGGGGTGCCCCCATCGATAGCAAATTCCTTTGTCCCACAAGAAGGATGTGGCTGGCTTCAGGGCTTTACGTCTTTGAAGAGTGAGCGGGGACAGGTCCTGATAAATTCCAACCTGGAGACCCTCGTAGGCAATAGTCGCTTTATCTTTAGTGGCCGCCATAATCGTCTCCTTCTGCTGGAACGAATGGAGGCATGTGAGAATATCCTGCTGTTGTCCCGGGTCTCTGGCCGGACGCCCTGCACGGTGTGTGCAGTCCAGGACAATTTCTTTATCTCCCAGTGTCGGTGCAACATGCCTGAAGAATCTGATCACCCATTCCTCCAGCTTACCACCGTGTGCGTGAAGAGGTACTCCCTTAATGCGTATGTTTTATCTCCGAGAGTGGTTTTCTAGGTCTTCGAGGCAAAGGTACAACTCCTCGTTTCGGTCCTTGAGCTCCAACAACTCCCGGGTTTGTTCAGTGATCTCCTCCTTCCGTCAGGCTCCATTCCTTTCCAGGGAGTCCACTCGGTCCCCAAGCTCCTGCATCTCAACTCTAATCTGCTTGATGTCCGAGGTGACATCGTGTCTCAGGCCAGCGAAATCCTCTCTGAGGGTCCCGAATAGCTGCTCCAAAAATCCACGTTAGTATAAAATAAACAAATTTGAACAAAGAACATTGTCTATAACTCACACGGATTAAAGTAATAGTGCTAGGAAATGTGTTGCATGATGCTGCCTATTATGCCTTCTCTTGCCACATAATATAGATAACCCTGCTGCATAATCTTAGTGGCCCTCACAATGGCAAAGGGTATGGCACACACAGTAGCCTGGCCTAACATTAAAGCATTTAGGTGTTTACGTGTTTAAAACCAGCCCTGGCAAATATGCAAATCAGTCTTGATCCTGCTCCTCATGGGAACAGTTCAGCCCGAACTGCCAAGCTGGGTCCTCCCTGGACGGGAAACAAGCATCCCGGGATCGGTTTGGGGATATTACCCCTCATCAGCCAGGCTAGCTTGAATCCAGTGGCACAGTGAGCAAGGTACCCCTGTCTGGGCATAACCATCCCCACTTAGGATGAAAAGTGCAGCAGCAACAAATGATGGACGGAATGATGAATGAATAAAACATTCACCCCCAGTCAAGAGATCTGGGTTAAATCCATTGTTCTTTTGCTCACTACGCCACCCCAGTTTGGATCCAGCCATATGCAAATCAGTCTTGACCCTGCTCCTCATGGGAACAGTCCAGCCCGAATTGCTAAGCTGGATCCTTCCTGGACCGGAAACAAGCACCCTGGGACCTGTTTCGGGATATTACCCTTCATCAGCCAGGCTAGCTTGAATCCAGTGGCACAGTGGGCAAGGGGCTGTTCAGCATTCTGTCCATCAATTGTTCTTTTTGCATTTGTCACCCCGAGTGGGACAGGTATGCCCAGACATGGGTCTCGTGCTCTCCATGGCACTAGAGACCACTGCCTGCTCTTGAAAAATGTTGGTGCCCACATTCACCAATGGCAAAGGGTCCCTTGGGGACCCCTTCCCATTTGCGAATGGGTCCTTCACGGAGTCGGTAAAGTATGAATGTTTTGCAACCACATTCCGGCCTGAAACATTCATAAATGCCCCTGTGACTCGCTATTAGGAAGGGACGCCCTTCGGCACAGTCCTGCATAACTGCGACTCGCAAACCCTATTTTGCGAGTCGGTAATAGGTTACTGACTTGCAAAATAGGGTTAGTACATGCCAGAAGCCATGTTAACAGTCGCAAACTGCCAGATTCTCCATTTGTGACCACTAAAAATGGTTGTACATCTGGCCCCTAGATTCTTGATATAGGATCTTAAAGCCAGGTAATAATTTAAAACTCTCCAAGTCCACTGTTAAGTAAATTGTGGTATTCAGATACTAGACATTATGTACCAAACAGTATGCAGGTGGAGTCCAACAAATAAGCTAAAATATTTAAAGTAGTCACCTTTGCTTGTTGTAGAGATGAGTGGAAAATATTAATATATTTGCTCATACATCAAGCAAAGCACTCCGTGTTATGTAGGATGAACTACACAATGAGCCAATACAATTAAAAGTGGTCACCATAGTCCTGTGTTGATATGAACGAACATTAGAAATGGATTGGGCAGATCTCTTTGGATGACATAACATGCATTGTGTTCGGAGAACTCCGTTTCTATAATGTTTAGATGTCTTGGAAGTCACAGAAAAGTCAGAGTACCTGCCACGGAACATGTACGCTCTCATAGCAGCACTAAGCAGCAGAATGTTCTATGGCGTAATCTGCTGCACGGAAGGTGTAGAGTCTTGTGGATTCACTAGAGATTCTAGTGGAAGGGTTTACTGCCTGCCCTCAGGTCCTTGAAGCTAAAATTCAGTTACAGCAGATGCCTTTCTTTAATGGCAATCGAGGGTGGGCAAATGGTGGTCCTTTGTTCCCTGACCACTTGTCACCAGTGATTTCAGTGAAGAAGGAGTGGGTCTGGAAGAATAAATCCAACAAGCAGGTTATTCATCTGTACAACAGTTTTGGGTGACATCAACTGCTGAATGACTAACCTCGGTAGATTCTTGAGCGGCGACGCTTGTTCCTTGTGATACTGGATTAATGTCAGGGAGATGGGTCAGTATAGGTAGGTATCCACCCAGAAGCTCACGCTCCTCAAATAAACGTGCTCAGGCTATGCCAGTGTTCTACCAGTGGCAAGACTTGCAAAGTCATGTGACCAAAAGCAACTTTGCGGCAACAGCGAGGTAGAATATGGTTTCACTGAAATCAGTGCACATTTCTAAAATGTTTCTTAATCATTAATATTTTATGTCTCCCTATGTTTTTTATGTTTGTATGTTTTCATAGTGTGTGTGTGTTTCCCCTTTCTGTTTGTGCTAGAAATGCAAGGTTTGTAAAGCATCTTTGGTTTTGAAGACATTCTCTCCTCATCGCTTCTATTTTTAATACTTCCCAATAAGAATAGACAGAAGGGGATTACAATGCAAACAGATAATTGGGAAATCCAAGGGGCTGGAGGATGCTCGTACTGGGGCGGAAGGGGGAGAGCTCGTTGAAGGCCATGCATTTCCATGGAGCGCTAAAAGCAAAATAAACAAAATAGTTCCCTGTTGTCAGTAGTGGTCGTCCAATCAGAAGCAATGTGAAACAGAAATGCTCTTGGCTGTTATGAGCACAGGAATAAAGAAAGCCATTGCATAATGAGCAGGGAAATTAGATGGACAAGAACGACATCCAATCATGAGCAAAGGACTTTAACTGTCGACCGCAAAAAACATGGTGGAATGGAAAAACACCAAATCTGGAATCACACAAAGGCCAGTTTATTCAGCGTACGTTTTCAGGTTTATTGTATTTTCAGACCGAACTTTTTCCAAAGCTTTAAATTCAAAATTAATATTTATGTGGAGAGGAAAATGCCGAAACCCACGGACAATGATGAACTCACAAAGTTAGGAATGTATGCGAATCCGGCTTGCCTGACAGGAGTTAATGACGCTGCATCATTTGCCCTACAAGAAGAAATTAAAAAATTCTGCTGTACAAATATCACTCTGCATACAGATGTAGCAGTTTTTCATGATATCCTATTTCTTAGACTAAGTCATTTTGTAGCTTAATATTTAAGAACATTCCGGTGTTTATGGTGATATTGTCAAAATAAGCAGCTAAACTATAAAATTAAAATTAAAGTATCACTAAACAGAGTCAGTGAACTGGGCATTTGCAGTAAAATGCATTCAGTTATTTCAATAAATTCTAATTATTTTGTTTGCATGGCTCTTGCCTTCAACGCTATAAAATACTTCGTACAGATGAAAATATACCCACAAACACAATTAATTCCAAGTTAGCTTACAATCGTTATCTGTAGCTTAATTTACATTGAGTATACTTCTAATATAAAAGACTTAAATAATATGTAGCTGCCCGATCCCTAGTTGAAGACTGGAGGCTATCATGATGCATCAAAACCTTTTATTACTCCCCACAGCAATTAAAGGCTTAGACATTCCAGAACAATGAACAGCAGTCTACATAAACATCCCAATATTTTAGATCTTTCTAGTTAGTTTGCTGCTCCCAGACAACTAGGTATTATTTCTTTTTCACTTATGATGCTTCTGCTTGTGTGGGAGGCGTATGATTCATTACTTGTGAGTGTCGTATTCCAATTTATGGAAACAGGGCTTGGATGTGTTTAGCTTTAAAAGGAAAAACTTGGATTCTCAGACTTTGGTAGAATCGGTTTTATCAATGATTAGAATTTTTTTCGAGGCTGACTGTCAGGTATTCAAGTAACTGGATTGAGCGTGATTGGGGTTTCTGTTTGCCTGCATGCGCTGCTTTAGTGTGTCCTTTATTTTTAGGTCGAGCATCAGCATACATGCGCTGTCTGCAAGACCTGTTGTAGTTACTAAAAGGATTGTGATCCCGCCTACTACTTAACATAGGTTGACTCCAGCATCGCTCCTCTTTGCTGCCTCCCAGGGCACGAGTCGGGGGTACACGCGGGTGGACGGCGTCCCCCCACTTTCTTCACAGGGTGGACGCCGTCCAGCCTGCCAAGAAGTGTAACCCCACTGTAAAATATGCTGAATTCGTCCCGGTGTAATTTACAAACACCGGGACACATCCTGCAGCGCCGGCACGTTGTTATCTGCTTTCTATCTGCAACAACGTGCAGGCGGGGACGGGGCTCTCTTAGTTCTGACTCCTGCTGGGCCCATAACAAAGGCTGAATCGGAGGGGTCATCAGGCCTCCTTTTGTTGGAGTCTCCTGGCTGGGAGCAGTCAGGATCCTCACACCTGATGCAAATGCAGTGGAGGGGAAAAAAAGGCTCACACCTTGTTAGCACTTCACACATACTGAAGAGGGGCAGCTTTTAACTTTGTTCCGGCTCTGTTTAGGAGATATGCATGCCTGTAAGAACGTCAGATGTGTTGATCTTTCCCAGTATTTGAACAAAATAAATAGCATTTATATAAGCGCTTATACCCCTGAGGAGGCCTTGTAATAATTTAAATATCACTATTTCTTTTAAAGCACTATGGCTAGAAAAAAGTTAACGCTGATAAAAGGTAACATTGTTTTATGTGTAGCGTACAAAAGTGTGAATGTTCTGCCTAAATCAGGAGGGTTTGCAAGTATGCTAGAAATGTGCTCAAATGTACTCATGATAGACATGCTAAACATATATGTGAGGGCTTAAGATCTGATGTCACTTCTTGTGATGCCAGTTCCTGTGATGTCACGTGCTGTGATGTCACCCCACTTCTTTTTTTAGCACTCTTGCCCTGCTGCCTCCTAATTGGTTCGGGGACCCGATATGTCATTTCCATTTCTAGTTCGAGAGCACCGCTCAGGTACAGATTAGTTTGACTTGATTAGTGCCTCTCCACTGATGCAGGTACTATTTATTCCTCCGCTGAAGCAGGTACTGTTTATTCCACTGCATGTTGCATTTTACCCATCTGTCCCTTCAGCCCCATCGCTTGTTTTCTCCCGACGATTTCAGTAAGTGCTTTTTCCTTTTATGCACACTCCGTTGTAGTTTTATATTTATTTAATTATATCTGAGCGGCCGCGCTTCAATGTAATTAGTGGCACACACTTCACAAACGTGCGGTTCGCGCGATGTTCTTTAATTATTAATTACATTGAGCACTTTTAAAAAGTGCCTGCTCCTTTAAACCCTAGCTTGCGTGTAGTTGCTGTACTTTCACCCCTCCCTCTTCCCCTTTCCCATGCTGGATTTGTCCTGGCCCCCGGAAGCAGAAGCTCCTCGTCTCTCCCTGTGGCCGATGAACATGTGGGACTCCTGTGACCCACAGCAACCCTACAGAGTAAGTATTTGCACCAGGTTTCCTAACCCTCTACAGTTTAAAAAGCAGAACACGCTGTGTTACTGGCACCCCTTTCTATTAAAAAAAACATGTGCTTCTGTATTTTTTTGGGATGGGGGAATCTTGCAGATTGTTTTAATACGTGATTGTTTATTTTTAAATGGCTTCCTGAAAGTGCACAGGCCGCTAGTTTACAGGCTCAGTGTGGAGGAGATCAGCCACCCCATGACCAGACCAGGAATCCGGGGTATGTTCAAGCTTGCTCACGGGTGTCTCCCCTTATTTGTGCTAAGTTCTGGATATGCCACCGTTTATAAAAGGTTTATCATTTTAACAAGTGCCATTGTTCAACCCACCTTTTCAGTGCTCAAGATAAAGAGATTAATAACTTCCTGAAAATCTTCCGGTTCCGGGTTTAACTAGTAAAATAAGTTTGGACGGTTTACAATCAAACAGCTGTCTTATTGTCCATCATTTGTATGATGGAAAGTACCTGTGCATATAAAAAGAAAAAAACTTGAACACGTTTCCACCTTTTGTTCTAAATTGAGGACAAATGCATGATACCGGCCCTTCTAGGAGTTTCAGGTTTTGGTGCAAATTTATGGTGAAGTTGAGTTCTCATTTATTTAATATATGTAGAATGATACCAAACAGGTAACCAAATTTGGGGCGACATTTCATAAGACACAATGTCAAGATATAGCTAAATTGCCAAACACTAAGAAAACCTGATGGGTTTTATCCAACGAACGAAGATGCTGAAGCAAAGGCTGACCAAAATGCCTTGGAAAGGTAGCAGACAGCGCAGCGTTTCTTCATAGCTTCAGGCACTATAACTGAAGCACTTGTGGTCACAAGCTCACCTCTGTGATATAATCAGCTTTTTGTAACAAGGCACATACTCTCCAGGGCTGTGCCCTGTATAGCTCAAGAGAGGGTGATATTTTGATTTCAAGCATGTTTTATTTCTTAAAGTTGAGGATGGCTGCTCCAAAGTTATAAACTAAAATATGTACACACACACCCACACACTGTTCTGTCCACAAGCGTCTATACCTCTTGACACATATTGTGAATAATTCATTTAAGACAACTATCTATTATAATAAAAATGCATTCTCTTTGACAAAGGTGCATAAGCGAGCGATCAGCTCTAAATTTCTAAACATCAATAATGTACGTTTTGTCAAACTTGTCAAAAAAGTACACACTTGAAAAATTGCAAACAAAATCGCAACAAATATGCTTTTATAAGGAAAATTGGAATTCAGTGTTTGAAAAATAGTTTTTTTTCTCCCCATAACAATGTACAATTTGCTGCTGCCGCAGGTAGCATTCAGGGTGACAATAGGGAGGCTACAATTGAACGTTACTCCGATACCAAGGAGGCATTCTCAATGATCAAGGTGGAGCCAAAGCCAGAGAAGAGACCAGAACTCAACTCAACTCATCCCCTGGGTGGGAATGTATCACTTCTAGCGAGGACACTGGAGGAAAAGGGGCCTCATCATCACACAGCACCACCTCAGCACCAGTGCAGCATCTCCTCAGCATCACTCAACAATACCACAGCACCATCTCAGCACAGCACCACCACTGCATCAGTGCACCACCAGCGCAGCACCAACGTAGCCCCAATACAGCTTCAGCAAAGCCCCACCTCATCAAAAGTGCAGCACCACCTCAGCAGCGACTCAGCATCAATGCAGCACCACATCAGCATTAGCCCAGCACCATCTCAGCAGCAACTCAGCACCACCTAAGCACAGCACCACCTGAGCACTACCAAAGCATCACTCAGCACCACCTCAGTATCACTCAGCACCAAATTCGCACAAGTATACCACCTCCTCAGTAACACTCCGCACCACCTCAGATCCAGTGCAGCACCACCTCAGCACCAATGCACTACAAAATTCCATTACACTTAATACCATTTAATTACTATTCACATAATTCTACAGCACACCATGCCACATATTTCCACAACACAACTCCATGCCACACAATTCCACAACAAACAATCCCAATACAGCCCATCACTCCCTCCCACTTCACCAACTCTGTCATCTCTCCACAACACACCCACTGCCCCTCTCATCTCTCCCTCTCCCTCACACTCCCACTACCTCCTTTCATCTTGCAATCCCTCTGCCCCCTCTCATTCCTCCCTCACACTCCCTATCTCCTCCCTATAATACCTGCGCACAAATGCTACCTTCCGGTACCTCCTCGCGCTGTGCACTAGTCCACCTCTCGCTTCCCCCTCTCCGGGGGCCCCTCCCACTCATCCCTGTCTCTCGTACCATCTCTCACCCCTCTCACTCGCTCACGTACTCTTCTTGCCTCTCTCACATGGTTCACTTCAGGTCTTTCAGCACAATATCTTTCCAGTGCCTTTTCAAAGTTTCAGTCCCTCAAACCCATGCTCTCCTTCTCTTCTTCATGTGTCTTCTGCATACACAAACAGTCTCTCTTTATACGTCTGTGGCATCCTGTCTACTTCTTTCCCTCTTTCTCACACACTCTTTCTGCTTCTCTGTCTTGAGTTCATTCAAGACTTCGTGCACAAACTACCTATTCCTCTCTATCTTCCTTTCTATCTATTCTCTGCAGCTCTCACCCCTATCTATTCACGATGCCACATAATTCCACTACACAACTACACTACACACCACACAACACCACCGCACATAATTCCATGAATAACAATTCCAATCCAACCCACATACACCCACAACACTACAAACAAAAACACAGGGGTAAAAGACATTACCATTTACACCCCCAATAGCTCTAACTCTCACAAATGCAAGACCTATTGCAATGAAAATGCTTGTTTTTCTGGAGGTGAATCCAAATGCTTCTCTGTTTTCCATGAGGGCGGCGTATGTGGGTCCTTGTGTATGCAATCCAGGTGGGGCTTGAGGAGAGTTCAGGAGATTAAGTGTTCTCATCCTAGGGAGGGAGTGGACATAAAAGTAGGTCTACAGTATTTTTAGCATTCCCCAGATGTAGGTGGCCATTTTATGATGGCATGTTACATTGGCCATAGTGAGAATATTGTAAATGAGGATGTGGAATTACGCAATGGTGTCACTTTCACCTGTCAGTGGGAGGCGGATTTGAGAGTTGACATGAATGATTTCATTGTGCGTCATTTTTGATCGGAAGGATATTGATAAGTGCAAAAATATTACTTTTTAGATATACATAAGAGTTTAAAGCTAAATAGGATAAAATGGCTAAGAGTCAGGAGGAGATGCCTCCTTTTTGGAGATGCCTCCTTTTGGAGATGCCTCCTTTTTGGAGATGCCTCCTTTTTCAAGTGAGTATGTGAGAGTTGATATTCTGAGGAGAATCATTACAAGGAGGTAGAGAATATGATCAGAGAGCCAGTTAAACTTGCCCTTTGAGGGAAAAGGAAGATAGATCAGAGTTCAGGTGAGGAGTTTTACTCCAGCAGACTTGGCTAAAAAAGAGACAGGTGAAAATCCGAAGGGCCTTTTGTTCGGTGATTGTTTTGTTAAAGGCACTGGAAAGTATGTAAACACTTTCACTGCTCTAGATAAGGCCTAAAGCTCTATGTGTTGAGTTTTTAGGGGCAGTAGTGTTTTTGCAGATCAGGGTGAATGGGATGTTTCCTCGGCCGAGCATTTACAATGTCCCAATACCAGCCACAGGGCCAGAGCAATTTTCTAGGATTTCAATCAGCAACCGGATTCTTCATGTATAGGAGAAGATCAGGTAGAGGAGGACAACCTAGAGATAGAGCACATCAGTCTTCTGGACAACATGATAGGTATGAGAATTCATACTGGCTCTACCAATAGGTATGTGGAAGTTCGAGTTTATGCAAGCTGGAGTAGAAAACTTTGATGAGTGAAATTTGGGTGTTGTACACCATTCAGGGTTATATGTTGGAATTTATGTCAGAGGCTGCCCAAGACAGGGAATCAACAGAGTTTAATTTCTTGGTGGAAGAAAGATGCCTGGTGGAGACAGTTGGATCCCATGTTGCAGAAAAGTGTAATTGTGCATGTAAGTGAAGAAGAAAAATTATTTATAACGATTTGTAAGTACTACTTTTCTAGTGGAGAAGGGGGGCAAAGGTTGAAGGCCAGAAATACATTTGTGGGAGATGAATCAGTAGAACATTTTCAAGATGCAGGGAATCCATTTGCTAAGAGACATTTTGCTGAAGGGGCATTGGTTAGTGACACTGGACTTGAAAGATGTTTACTTCACAGTCCCCCTAGCAATGGAGAGCCAGCGGTTTCTTCAGTTTTACTGGGAAGGTTGCCTTTGTCAATGTCAAAGCAACCCACTTTCAGAATGGTGTCAGCCCTTGTTGTTTCAGGAAGGTGCTGTGCCCTGTGGTGGGTTACCTTAAACCGAGGAGGGGATGGCTAATAGTTTATTTAGCCAATTTGTGTTTAGTGTTCCAGGCACGGGAAGAGCAGCAAGCTGATTTGGCAGTGAGCAGTAATAAAAAAGAAGAAGTCAATACTGACTGAATTAATTAATTAAATAATTAATGGCTTGTGCATAGCATTCAGCTACTCAAAGAGTGTCCTGGCGCTTGGCATCCATAGTTGGTGAAGGGGTGGCAGGTTCCGTCAGATATCCCACAATCCCTACAGTTTGAATAGATACCTTATCAGCACTTTTTTGAATCTTGCTTCATCAGTGATTGTCCTCAGATGGCCAGGCATCTGATTCTACATGATTGCTGCCCTGACCATGAATGAGGAACCCCCTCTTCTTTGTTTTGTTTTTTTAAACAGGGGACTGTTAGCAAGCCAGCGTTACTGGAACGCAGCGACCTCTCTGGTCTGTACTCCTTGATCCTCTCATTCAAGTAGGAGGGACCATTGTTGTGTAGAGCTTGATCGGTCAGTGTCAGCGGTTTGAACATGATGCACTTACGGACCAGTAGCCAGTGTAGTTTTTCCTTGCAGGATTTTTGAGTTCCTGGGTTTCCAGGTGGATACAGTAGAGGCAGTTTTGTGGTTACTACCTCAGAAAGTGAAGAAGATAAGAACAGAGATAAAGTTTCTTTTGAAGAAGGGGATGGTTTCTTTGAGGGCTTGTGCCAGCGTGGCTCCTCTATTAGAGCAGAGGAGCATCACCCCCCCTGCTGCCAGCGCCACAACAAAGGTGAAAAATAAAATGGTAATAAAATTAATTTATTAGCATTTTATTTTTCCCTTTCCCCAGCCAAGCTGTGTTTGTGGGTGGGGCTACTGCTGCTGACTGCGACGGCTAGCCTGACATGCGCACTTTAAACCTCTCCACCTAGCTGTCCTAGACAGCTGGCTGGAAAACAGGCACAGGCCCCCAGTGCCTGCAGGAGGGTCAAGGCAGTCCGAGCCAGCCAATCCTGGCACTGCTGTTATGCTGCTTAACATTATCAGCAGCATGAGGGCAGCATCTGGATTGGTGTGTAGAATTGCTGCAGACCAGTGCCTATGGACTGAAGCATGAGGACCGGAAGAGGCAAGTCAGTGCGTGCAGTGGGTAAGTACATTTAATTAATTTTATTTCCTACTTTGTAACATGCACATAATATGCCAGTGTACGCTAGCCCTTTATTTATCATATTGTGTTGTAGGACAAAGATCTGCACTTCCTTACTAGCTGCAGCTTGTGACGAGGCATTGCTAAATCAGATTACGGTCACCGTGTACATGCTGTTTTCATCCATGCCTCCGCACCTGGATCACGCCCAGCGCCAGGAACTCTGGCCCCCCGGCCCCCCCCAGCCACCCACAGTTACACCTACATTGAGCTCAGGGTCCTGGACCCCGAATGCCACAACAACAATGCTGCATCACCTCCCCCAATCAACAGAGAAACCCTTCACCTGCTGCACCCACCCAGAAGACCACAAACACCCTGGAACTGCTCTGGTGCATTCTGCTCAACACCCGGTCCCTCTGCAAACAGGCCACAGAAATCCTCGCTTACAGACCTCCGGGACCACGACCGTTATTCTGCGATGCCATCTCTGAATTCACCGCCCCGCTAGCTATCGACTCTAAGCACTACATCCTACTCTGCAACCTCAACTTCCACCTCGATGTCCCCAATTACGCCAACTCCACCAATCTTCTGGAAATCATGAGCAACATTGGCCTCACCCAACTGGTCACTGACCCCACACACAGTGGAGGACATGCGCTGGACCCGATCTTCACACCCAGCAACAGAGTCAAATAAAGCCATGTCACCGAACTCACCTGGACCAACCATTACCTCATTAACTTCACCATAACAGGTGCCCAGGCCGCCACTACCAAGCCTCCGAGCTCCTCTCACTACAGCTAAAACAAAGTGACTGAGACCCAGTGGACGGAGGCCCTCAACACCACCCAGCCCGACGCCGCAGCAAACCTGGAACAGGCCATCCACAACTTCTCCGACTGGATCACCAAATGCGCTTACACAGTCGCCCCCATGAAACCAGCCGAAACCTAGCAGATTCTCAAGACAAGCCAGCTGGTACACACCAGACCTTAGAACTATCAAGCGCAACTGCAAATGACTAAAGAAACAATGGAGCACCACCAAAAACCACATCGACCGAACCACCTTCAAATCAGCTCTCAACAAGTACTAGCAACGCATCAAGGACACAAAAAGAAAAACCTTCACAGACCACATCCAAATAAGTGCCAACAGCATGAAGGAACTCTGCAACATCATCAGAGAGTTTTCCTGTCCATCAGCCGCTGAAAACACAGTTCACTCTTCCCAAGAATTCTGCGACACCCTGTCGGACTACTTCCACAACAAGATAGCCACCATCTACAACAACTGCGACCCCCAGCCCACCGACTTCGACTTCAACAACCTACACCCACCCACGAACACCAGCCACACAATCACTACATGGAATCCACTCACCACACAGAGCACCACAGTCATCATGTCTACCATCCACTCAGGAGCACCCTCGGACCCCTGCCCCCTCCATTTCTTCAACCTCTGAGCCAAAGAAATCATTGCAGAACTCACGAACATCATCATTGCCTCCATCACCATGGCAGACTTCCCTGATAGATCGAAACACGGTGAGGTGAGACCCCGCCTGAAGAAACCATCAGCTGACCCAAACAAACTTAAAAATTACTGTCCCATCAAACTGCTTCCGTTCCCCACCAAAGTCCTCAAGAAGGCCATCAACCACCAGCTCACTGATTACCTAGAAAAAACACTACCGGCTTGGGTGCCCACCACAACACCGAAACTGCCCTGATCGCAGCCATCGACGACATCAGATTCCTCCTTGCCCACGGTGAAACAGCAGCCCTGATCCTCCTTAACCTCTCAGCGGCATTCAACACCGTATCCCACTACACCCTCATCAATAGACTCAACCGCATTGGCGTCCAGGGGAACACCCTCAAATGGATCGCATCCTTCCTTACAGGATGAACTCAGAGAATCCGCCTGCTGCCCTTCACCTCAGAACCCAAGAACATCATCTGTAGTGTACCCAAAGGATCATCCCTCAGCCCCACCCTGTTCAACATCTACATGATACCCCTCTCCGACATCGTCAGAACCCACGGACTCAACGTCATATCCTACGCAGATGACATCCAACTCATCCTCTTGCTCACCGGAGGTCCCACCACCCCACCAACAAACTTCCACAATGCCATGACCAGAGCCACCGACTGAATGAAGACCAACTGCCTGAAGCTCAACACAGACAAGACGGAAGTGCTGATCTTTGGGAAGAACACCTCACCGTGGGACAACAGCTGGTGGCCCTCTGAGCTTGGACCGACAATAACAGACTACGCCCGCAACCTCGGCATGATCCTTGACAATAAACTCACCATGAAGTGCCAAATCAGCACAGTCACCTCCTCCTGCTTCCACACCCACCGCATGCTCTGAAAAATATCCCCATCAACACCAAAAAGACCATCACCCAGGCCCTCATCACCAGCTGGCTAGACTACGGAAAAGCGCTCTACTCCGGGATCAACACTAAACTCCTCAAGAGACTTCAGACCATACAGAACACAGCAGCCAGACTCATCCCTAACCTTCCCAAACAAACCTGCATCATTCCCACCTCAAGAACCTCTATTGGCTCCCCATCCAGAAAAGATGCCAATTCAAGCTACTGACAAACGCCTACAAAGCCCATCACAACCAGGGACCAGCATACATCAACCACTGCCTGAACTTCCACCAATCCAACAGAAACCTGCGCTCCACCTCTCCGGCCCTCGCACATATGCCCCACGCATCTGTCACAGCCACAGGGGAGGTCGTTCTTTCTTCTGCCTTGCCGCTAAGGCATGGAACGACCTGCCCCCACCTACAAACAGCACCATCCCTGGCAGACTTCAGAAGGGGACTTAAGACCTAGCTTTTTGACTGAGACCAGCGGAACCTCAGCACCCGGATACCCTCAGGGGTGAAGAGCAGCGCTCTACAAATAATTGATTGATTGATTAATATCAGATTACATTTTTGAGCCTTGCTTTGACAAGTAGCGCTGATGGTTTACTGCGTGGTGTGAAATTTGCTTATTGTACAACGAGCCCCCTTTGTGCACGCCAGATATGCAAAAAGCAAGTGATTGATGCTGTCACCTGGAACTGATGTAATCATGGAACTGGGTGGGAAGCCGCCTCTGCTGCAGATCCTGTGCATTGTGGGCCAGTGATGGATAGGCCCTGCAGGCGCGTGCTGCACGGGGCAATGACATGCAGCTAGTGCTTGGTAGACACACAGCCTCTCCACTCAGATGTCAATACAAAAGCTTTAACATGTTTATTTTACGATGAGGTTCTGTATGTCAGGACATCTAAACCCTGTGAACTCAAATTCTTGAGCGCTTCAACTCCTAATAGGGGTAATAAAGCGCTACATAAATACAATTACAATCTAAAGGGCTACTCATTGCTTGCACATCTCTGTTCTTAATATATGATCTACAAGAGATGAAGGACGTTTTTTAATATATGATTTACAAGAGATGAAGGACAAACAGTCACCAGAAGCTGTGTACTTGTTCTTAATTGTGCAATCTTTGTTTGTGAGCCCCAGAATTGCTACCACCTTTCAATTCATGGGCTTTGTTGTTAAAATTTTCATGAGATCTTCTTTGGAATGTGCCAAATTAGTGAGTATCTCAAATTCAATTAACTGTGTCTACTTCTTGGAAGCATTTTATTTTTCAGACTGATTGATATTCTCAAGTCTATTTAATTCTTAATTATTTAAAAGGCTTGCTCTGTGAAGCAATGGTGGCAGTTAAAGGCAGGACCAATATACATTATTTTTATATCTTCAATTCACTCCCCTGCTTCAGTTTTGCAACAGGGACTCAACAAGGATGGATGGGAAAGTAATATTTTACTTGGAATGTTCAATATTAAGAGGAATCCCTGTACACTGAGCACAGATAAGCGGGGTCGGCTATTATGATTGTTCCTCTGCTGAACAGTGTCTATATATACATTTATGGAGAGAAAGAGAGAGATAGATAGTGCTTTATGTTGCAGTTCTTCCATTTCCAGGTGCTGTAATTAACAGGTCATTGGCAAATAAAACGGGATGCATAGTTCTACCATTTCAAACACCTTTCTCCCACCTTGGCCCCTTGGCATTGCTGGTCAGTGGTTGTCCCATCAAATATTTAGGGTACCAGCCACCACTGGCTCGCTCACTTGATAGAACTTTTATCGTCTTCGATTCAGGCTATTTTTCCAGGCCTACTTCACTACAGGACACTATAGCATTTGAAGGCAGCGAGTTTGCATGAAAGTTTGTGGTGTGGCGATCAAGTGCTGTTGATTAAAGAGAATGAAGAGGATTCAATTGGTGGTACCAAAATATGGAAGCTTGGATTGGTCGAGCAATTTTTGGGATGAGCCCTGATTTCATTTTAGAAACAGATGAGAGACTTTATAGTTGGGGGCTCATTTGAAGCAGTTGAAGACAGAAAGCCAGTGGTTCAGAAAGGAAAAGGGTTACACATAAATTGTCTGAAAACAGGCATTTTTGCATTACAGAGTTTCAGGAGCACTTTAGGTGGTAGTTTTGGCTTAGCCAGGCATGGTTGGAGAATATTACAGCTTCTTGTGAATTCACAGGACTTTCGAAGAGGCTTCTGCTTTACCTAGGGATCTTGGGCACCAGGGAAGAGAGTGTGGTGAAGTTGGAGTTATTTGTGCTTGGAGATGGATTTGGAGCCCTTGGAGGCATGTGCACTGATGTTAGACAACTTTTTTATCAGAGCTTTTTCAAAAGTGTTTATACTGTAGTGCGATTTTTCGACCATGCATCCTAAACACGATATTCCTATAAACATTTTGCCTTCACTCCCCCTGTTTTGCTGAATTTGGCTTTGGGACCCCTGTTGGCTTCGGGACTTTGTGCATTTTAAAAGTGCTAAAGTGCTTGTGCTCTGCCTTTTAAACATGGGAAAATTAGACTACACTTAATTGGCCCATTTAATTTACTTGTGCAACCTTAGTAGAAGGGCCAATTATATGCAGTCCAATTTTGCAACTGCAGCCTGTAGTGCAGTTTTAAGCTTCCATTTTGACCAGGCAAAATAAACCTTTTGCCAGGCCTAAACCTCCTTTTTTAGAATGTATAAGTTGCCCTCTAAGCTAGGCCCTAGCCACCCAGAGGGAGGGTGCATGGTATTTAAAAAGAAGGACACATGGGTTAAAGTTTTACATATCCTGGCAGTGAAAAACTCCTAAAGTAATTTTTCACTGTTGTAAGCCCTATCTCTCCCATTGACTAACACAGGTTACCTTATTTTATTTGATAAGTGCTAACTTTGGATTGTGAGGGGATAGAGATGTGTTGTTTGCATTCACATTAATTGTTATTTAATATCCTCTTAAATTATAAAACCAGATTTGAAGTAACAATTCTGAAAATGGCACTTTTAGAAAGTTGGCATGTTCTTGTCCCAATCATTTGTGCCTTCTGCCAGTGTCCTGGGTCGCATGACTGTGAATTGCTCTGCTGCTGGGGTTTGTGTATTGCTTTCAGCCAGTAACACAAAAGAGAATTAATTGGGTCATCCTGGTAGGATGATTGGGGAGGGGCTGTACCCAGCCTCACTTACACTTCAAAGGGCTTTGGCTCCGGCACACACAAAGGAACCTGCCTCAAAGGAACCATGCCTTTTACCACCTAGACAGTTTGGAGCATTGATAGGGGAAGAACTTTCCAGATTCAGATGTGAGGGTAGTAAAGGAAACCCCCCCCACACAAAGGCTGGCACCAGGTATAAATATTGGACCCTTAGATCCATCTGTGTGAGCTACAGGGACACAACAAGCTTTAGAGCCTTCCCTGCAACTGCTCAACTGACCAGCTGCACATAGACCTGCCTGGACCTGCAACTAGACCTGCCTGAGCCCTGATGGCCTCTGCTGGAGTGAGTCCCTGATCTCCAAGAGGTCCCTCCTCATGTCTTGGAACCTTGGCTAGCATCAAAGTGTACTCCTCCTAAAGAAAAGGTGAAATTTATGATGTTTGGGCTGTGAATGGGCCCGTGCACACTACGACTCTGCCGCCTGTGATGACTGCCATTGTGAAGTTCCAGTAAGACCTACTCTTCGTACCGTCAGCAACGAGCGGCAATGGAGACCTGCACTTCGCGTTACAGCAATGACCGTCTGCGATGCTTGACCGGCCCCTCACGCTACAATAATGACCATCCACAATGCCAGACCTGCTCTTTGCCCTACAGCGATGAGTGTCTGCAATGCTCAGCCTCCCCCTTGCAGGCTCCTCCAACGTGAACGGAACTCTTCACGCCGGACTTATAAGGTAACTTTTCAGCAGAACTAACCTGGTCCCTGTATCCAGGCCATGATCCAATGCGGTCAGCCTGAACCTGTGACTTTCCCCTAGTCTAGTGCAACCAAATGATAGCGATGGGCATTGTGTTCTTTCAACTGGTATTTTCACTAAAAACTCTAAAACTGAATATCTCAGGTTTTTCTGATTGGATTTTTGTTGTGATGGTAACTTTATATTGATTAAACTTTACTTTTTTTTAAAATAAATTGGGTTGAGATTTTTCTCGTATTGTGTAAATTGGGTTGAGATTTTTCTCGTATTATGTATTCTTTTTATTACTGTATGTGTGCTGCATAAATACTTTACACATTGCATCTAAATTAAGCCTGACTGCTTTGTGCCAAGCTACCAGAGAGTTAGGCACAGTCTAATTTAGGGATGTTTGTGGTTCACAATGACAAGGACTGTGGGTGTTCCAGTGGTCGAAGTGGGGAAAGAAAAGTTGGGGAACTGTGGGCGGAGAATCAGAGGGTGGGAATAACCCGAGGATTGGATCAGTGGGCGGAGTCAGAGGTGTGGCCAGAATGTGCAAAACATTCCAATGTTTTGTATTTGTTTGGCTTTTCACTGACCAGTTACAGCTTATTATGTTATTTAATTCAACCAATGGATACACGATTATTTAAGGTTTAATATGAGTTATTGACATTTAAATACATTCACAAAGTGGGATATGTTTCCAATCACAGAATGCCCCAAATACGCTTAAAAGTGGAAGCACAAGCTATTTGTCTGAGCCATGCAGTTTCTGTCATTAGCACTTCTCCTTCCTTTTCCACAAGAGCAGTTCAAACATGAATGGCAAAATATCCTAGTTTGTAAATGTTTTCTATATAATTATGGCTCTGCCATATTTGCTACATAATACATCATCCGCTGCATAATCTTAACAGTTTTAACTAATAAATTGTTTGTAGCTCAAATGGATAAAAAGTTGCTAAAAATATGACTTGTGTTGCTGTAAAGTGGACGGCCCTTTGCAAAGGTTGACTGATCACCTTTCTCACTGCTGCATTTGTATGTTACACTGGTACTAATGAGGCAAAATCTTTGCAGAGTCTGATAGCATGTGTAAAAATGTTAAAATAATAAAGTATCAGAAAATATATTGCATTACGCTGCAGCCTTTTGTTTCTGCATCCTTTAGTCAACACTGCTGCATAATGGTGTCCCCCATTGCTGCATAATTCCAGTGGCCCCACAGCAGACAGCACATGTTAAAAGTGCTTGTGCATGATGCAGAGAGGCTGTGAAGTTTGCGAACTTAGTTTGGTGTGCGTGCAAATCCTGCATTGCCGATCCCTGGTGAGTTGCAGCTACTGCTGCTGAAACAAGGCCAATGGAGGTACCAATGGGTGAGGCGGACTGGCCTCAAGGGCAGGGCAGGTTTTAGCGCTAGTGGCGCCCTATGCAACAATGTTTGTTGGTGGCCCCCAAAGACCACCTCCGCCACAGACTACCTCACTAAGGGGCACATGCATCAAGGCAAAAACCGGTCGCAAACGGGCAGATTCTCAGAATCTGCCCCTTTGCAACCGGTATTTTTGCATTTGAGATGCATCATCCCAAATGCAAAAATCGCAAATTGCGATTGCATTTAAGGAATCGCAAATTGCGATGCCTTAAATTCAATGCAAGATTGCATTTAAAATAGTGATTTTGCTGTTAGGGTCCGCTAAATACCGATAATTTAAACCTGATGGTATTTAGCGAAAGTGCATTTTTCAAAGTTCCAGGTTACGCACACACATGCCCTTTGGGCATGTGTGTGCGCAACATGGGTGCACATATCAATTTCAGGGGTGCAACAGGGTGTCCTTTTGGCACCCTTGAAATTGCATGCGCAATTTGCGAGTACCTATTGGGTACTCGCAAATTGCGCATGCAATTTCCCATTCATTCCTATGGACCCGTAGGCCCATAGGAATGAATGGGAAGCCATTCCTTAATTGCGACTCGCAATTTGCGGGTCGCAATTAAGGAATGGTTGGGAATCGCAATTTTTTTAGCGTTTCCTACATGCATAGGCTTTTGCGATTCCTTAATTGCGATTCCTTAATAAGCAATTAAGGAATCGCAAAAGCCTACTTTGATGCATGTGCCCCTAAATCCTTTAACAGTTCCCCTCCATAACCACACTCTCTCTCAGATGCATTTAATTTGATTTACAGCGCCACTCTTACCACTGTACGGTGTCAGAGCACTTTACATCACACACATTACACAGAGACAATCAATCATGCATGTGTAATCACTGTATAGGAAATGTTACATAAGACAAAGGACTACAAGATGTAGGAGTCTTATGACAACCATACTAGGAGGCAGTATAGTTTAATAGTGATTGGTCTAGAGAAACACAAACTCAGGGGCAGATTTACAAGAAACTGGCGCATCTCTGCATTAGAGCAGAGATGCATCAGTTTCCCTGCGCGCAAAACCCTTGCCCCACCATTGATGCGTCGTATTTACAATGCGGCGCACCATGGCGCAAGGATTGACAGATGCGTCAGAAATTCTGATGCATCTGTTGGCGCAAAAGTCGCACATTGCTGGAGTTGTGTCGCAAGCACGACACAACTCCAGCAATGCATAGGGAGGCCTATACTTATTGTGCTGCGTCACTCCTTACACCTGCTCCAAGCAGGCGTAAGGTTTTGGCACAGTGGCATCCTAGAAGTGCACAGTGAAATCTTGTAGATTTCACTGCGTCACTTCTACGAGGCTTTCCTACATGGGAACGCCCACCCTGCATACTTTATACCCGACGCAGGTATAATGTGGAGCAGGGCTTTACAACGTGAGGCATTTCCCTAGATGCATCACGTTGTAAATGGGCAGCAACGTGGCGCATTGTTTAAGCCGCCGTAGCGTCACAAAAAGTGACGCAACGGCGCACCTGGTGCAGTGACACCTTTCACACCACACTAACCTGCTCCAGGGTTCTGTGACCTGAGTGACAGAGTCACAGTGACAGAGTCACTGTTGCTATAGGGTGTGCTGCTTCATAGGCCTGCCCGCAAGGCTGGAGGTGAACTTCAGTATGGATTGTAGTGGACAGGTCTTCAAGGTTAACCCACACTTGCCACCGCTAAGGTCCACCTGCCTGTGCTAAGACACTAAGGCTTCTAAGGTCTTGCGGGGCCTTCTAAGGTCTAGCATGGGAATGTGCTCCATCAAAACAGTGGTCTGGGGGACTGGTCATGAAGGTGGTTCCCCAGTTCCAAATTTGGCAGCTCTGACCATAGTGCCACATCCTCTCCCCCACTGAATACCATACTGTCCCACTTAAAACTCACGCTGCCTTCAGCTACAACCCAATTGTGCCCTGGTATAAACACCTGGATGCGACTCAATTCAAATTACGCACAAGAGTAATATGTTGTCTGAAATCAAAAATTAACAACATGCTGGAAAAAGCAAACACTCATACGGAATGCAAGATTAAGTAAAGCATGTGAAATGTAAGCAGGAACAACATGGTTACCTTAACGCTTTTACACTCACTATTCAGAAATTAGTGAGTGCTTTTGCCTGAAAAGTTAAGGACTTGACTACAGGGCACAGAAAGGACCCGTTTAAATGTCCATTGGTTATATCCTTACAAAACATAAGCAGAATGGTTTAAAAAGACCACATCCATAAACACAGAGAAGTGGTACACATTTTGTTTTCCAATCCACCCATTAACTAGGTATTACAGTACCTCCAGGAATCGTGCACTTTCCCACCCAGGGAAAACAATGCTGTTCAAAGAAAGACGGGAAAACAAAAGTAGTGCTTCACTGGCAAACTCTGTAAAGTGGCGCTAATGTGTTTGGGTGTGAATAAAATCAGTCTGGTCACTTTGCAACCACTCTGTCTTGCTTTGTTTAGTTATGTATTTATTTTTCATATTTTGAACCTTTTATTTCTCTTTGTCCGGAGGCTGCACTTTGGAATAGAAAAATGTCAAAAACAGACGACATTTCCAGTTAAGTGTTTTTCTTTTTTGGATCCATTTTACAGGGGAACAAATAAACGAAAGAAGGAAAGAGAAGGTGAGAGTCGTTTCTTCAAGTGACGGTTTTCAGTAAGTGAGGAGGATCTAGACAGAAAGAGAGGGAATAAGGAAAAAAAGAAAGGGGGCAGCTGCCAGCGGCAGAGCAGAGTGGGCACTGTCCTTGTCTTCTCTGGGCAGGAAGGAAGAAACAGAGTCCTTTTCGTTCTCTGCCCGCCCCCGGTCTCCTAACCGCCACGAACACCAAGGCTACTCTGCAGACCATGGCTATTTCTGCCGTCCTGGGACGTAGGTTTAAAAAAAAAAGTAGGGGAACAGAATCTATTGAATAAAAGAAATAGGGGCATGCCATGCCCTGCGGATCCCGCCCACTTCGACCACTGGGTTGTTCCCTGGGTGGGGCTTCCACCACCCTCAACCAAAAACCACATTTCTTACATCGATAAATTCTTATAGATCAGTTACCAAAGTTAGACCCAGCTTTGTGAATGGAAGATCGATTGGTAAGGATTCCCTGGTTTGCAGAGTGATGAAGAGCATTAAGTTGAGAAAATTTCCAGTTTCAATATATAATTCTTTGGGATGTTAACTTGATTTTTTAATTTTTTGATAGATGCGCTGAGAATTTGTCTTACACTTTGCATCAATTGGGTTGTAAGTTGACAACTTTGCTTTGCTACGACTTTGCTTTGTTTTGTGTTCCTAGAGGGCCAGTGCGATCAATTCATATATTTTTTATCATCTATGTATATGTTTCAGGTTACTAACTCATGGGCTCCCTAGTATTGTACCATATGTAAATTAGAGCCATGCAATTACTAGCAATTACTAGTAATTGTTGCGTGACACAATGTTTTGACAATTTGCCCACCTTCAATGAGGGCTTTTGCAATAATTGTTCTCAGATGTGATATGTTTTTATAATAATAACTCATTGTTCTACTAACATTATGCCTGTGTTTGTGTATGTACAATGTGACAGCTATGATATGCTTTTAGTACATGTCTGTATCATTCTTGATGAAACAGAGTATACCTGCGTATTTCTCAGTGATTAGGCCATACCATACAAGGGAATAGGAGTTTGATGTGTTTCCCCTTTTTTCTGTCTCTATGTTTATTTAATTCTATTATGCCCATTGTACATAAATTGGAAGCATGCGTTCTGTATAGAACTATTCTTATATTAACAAATTTGCTTGCTTGCTGACCTAAAACATCTCTACTGACTAACATCATTGAAAAGATCCGTTCATACTTGGAAGAAAGGTGGGTTAAATGTTTCTTTTTTTGTGTGAATTCCTCAGCAACAAAGTGGGAGCTCCCGGCCATTCAACAACCACTCCCTTCTCCTCTTGAGCCCCTGAGAATGCTCAACAACATCCCCTGGAGAATGTTGAACTGCACTCCCTCAAAAGATAATGCAACACATCTCCCTTCTTCAAAAGAAAATAATGAGATTTGCCATAACATATAAATACAACAAAACAATATAAGTAGACTTCCAAAGCAAAACAATAGGTTATACAAACATTTCTAAATTATTAATCCATAACGAAATCACTGAACCACCTAGGAGCATGTCTAGTCCTTTCTTGACTTGGACCAACACGCTGAAAGATACTTCCCTCTTCAGCCTCCCTGTCACCACCAACCTTACCATCTTTCAATAAACAATCTGCCACTTTCACCACCTTCTTGCAATTCCATAATTTCCATTACTCAACAATACAGTATACAGATTCACCTTTCTGATTAGTAGGGGCTTAGAAAACCTAGATAGTGCCTTACTTTCTCTCCATCCCTTTCTTGCTCATACCCAATTGCCCACTAAAAATCTTTCCATAACATCACCTTGCGTCCTCCCAGATTCACCGCAGCTTTTTTTTCTCCTTTCCATATCCTTTGAAAATAATGTTCTAACCCTTCTCACTCTCATGATCTCAAAAAAGCACCTTGCCGGTTGCACTATTGAGTGTGTTGTAATAAGCCCACACCAATTTTCTCACAGCATTTCTCCACTGTTCAGCCTGACTCAATGACAACTGTAATCATTCTTTTAGAGTTTCTATTCCACCTCTCAACAAGGCCATTGCTCTGGGGATAATAAAAAGATGATCTTATTTGTTCCACTCCATTCCTTCTTAAAAAATCTATCATGGCCTGAGACACAAACTGTACTCCATTGTTCATCACTATGGTTTCCGGTATACTCTCTCTTTCTCATAGCTCCTTCAAAAACGTTATCACATCTTGAGCGGTTACCTGATCTGTGAACGTAACCTCAGGCCACCTTGAATGGTAGTCAACAACCACAATAGCGTGCTTAGGGTGGAAACCCAAAACATTCAGACATGTCTAAACCAATTTTCTTCCATGGGGCATCCATTTTCTCACTTTCTATAGGTGGATATGCAACTGTTATCTGCAATTTATCGCTCCACGCACATGACAAGTAATCTCTCACTACTCTTTCAACATCCAGATCCAACCCTAGCCACCAGTATTCAACACTTACTCTCTGCTCATTCCACTATGTCCCTCATATGCCAACAATAAAGTGTGACTCCTCAATGCCTCCAGCACCACCAACAACTCTCCCCTGAACAATACGTCACCCTCTGACAACTTTGTGCTTACATTCCAAAACAACTCAACTTTATTTATTTGAAGTCTTTCCCTTAGCTGGCCACCCATCAGACATATACTTTATGACTTCTTGCAATACTTCATCATCTTTTACTGCCTGCACCCATTCCTCTTCTGAGATGCGTCCTTCAGTGAGAATGCACAAGTTTATGGCAAGCTCTTCACCATCATCTCCAACTTCTTGGTTATTCACAGGTAACCTCGATAAACAGTCAGCCACCACATTTTTTCTTCCCAGAACATACTCCATTTTATAAGAACATTCCAGCATTCTGAGACCCCAAAGTAAAATTCTAGATGAAGCTTGGTAGGTACCCTTATTGGTGAAAAACTCCACCGAAGGACAATGGTCAGTACGAATCACAAAATCATTTCACCAGACAATTTTTTTAATGATTCACTTGCTCTCTCAATTGTGGGATATATACATTTCGCACCCGTCAATGGTTTTGATACACAAGCAATAGTGACATCCTTACCCTTATAAAGTTGTAACAGTATCACATCCAAACCCACAGCACCAGCATCTGTGCACACTACGCTCTTATCACACATGTCAAATGGTTTAAAAGCCAGGGCAGAAGCTATATCCTTCTTCAGTTGCACATTTCCTGCTCACATTCCATGCACCAGTCAAACTTAGCATTTTTCAATGTTAACTTACACATGTTTTCTGTTCTGTCTGCAAATATATGAATGAATCATGAATAATACTCAGTCAATCCGAAAAAGGATCTCAACTGATCCTTGTCCTGTGGTGATGGAGCATCCTCAATGGCCTTTACTAACTTTAGCTTTGGCAATACTTCTTTTTCATCTAGCCAATGCACAAGATACTCAACTTCCTTCACACCAATCTTACACTTCTCCAATTTAATCGTCAACACTCTCTCCTGTAAAATTTTCAACACTTTGGGTAAAACTTCATTGTGTTTCTCCTCACTCTCCCCATTAGCCAAAATATCTTCCTGGAAATAAGTCATGTTGCTTTACTCCCTGAATATTTGGAGCATTGCTCTCTGAAATACAGCCGAAGCTGAAGCCAGTCCAAATGGCATATGTTGGAACATGAAACCCCTTCAGGGGTGATAAAAGATGTAGATGGCTGGAGTCAGGATTTAAGGCAATTTGATGACATGCTGATGTTAAATTCAAAGTCGGAAAAAGTTTAGCTCCTTTGATCGTAGTCAGCATATCACTTATGTTGGGAAGTGGATGTCTGTCCACCCTTGAAGCTTTGCTAAGGTTGTGTAGATCAACATACACCCTCAAATCTCCATTGGGTTTCTATGCTAAAAACACTAGGGCCAACCATTCGTAAGCCTTGATTTCTTCAATAATATCATCCTCACACAATTTCTATACTTCCTTCCTTTCTTAGAAGCTCCCTCATGACCAAACGCCCACTACGTGGTTTGTGCACCTTTCAACAAATGACTTCCTTCCACACAATTTTGCATGCAAATCCCAAGTCATTTTTGAACACACTAGGAAAGTTCTCTTGACACACAGTATTACATAGCAGGTATAAGTTAGCTAATGCTCCTAACACCTGATCAGGATGACTAGGGTCTACATTTTTAGCAAATCTTTGTTGTGGCCACCCTCGCAAATTCGACCCATCCTTGGCAATGTATACTTTGGAACTAGTTCTAATGCCTTGGAATTCTAATGACCATCCCTCAAAGTACCCTACCTACTCAATCGTTTTTTTCCCGTAGGCCACAAGTTTGAAGCCAGGCTCACTCAATTTATGACCCAGAAATTTAGCAAGATACTTTTCTCCTATCAAGGTGTAATGAACCCCCGAATCAGCCATCACTGGCTGCTCAACCCCATCAATCATGATGGTGCAACATGGGTGGTTTTTATAGCCGGAAACCTCAACATCACTGATTTGTAGTAAAAATTCCTCAATAGGACTCTCTGTATCACCCCACCAATCACTTTGACAGAACCTCTTGACTTTGGCTTTGAAAAATGTTCACCCTTCCCTTTACAGATTCTAGCAAAGTGTCCTTTCATTTTGAACTCTCTGCACAATTGACCAATGGCAGGGCAA
This sequence comes from Calotriton arnoldi, assembly GCA_963921515.1. Taxonomy (NCBI): domain Eukaryota; kingdom Metazoa; phylum Chordata; class Amphibia; order Caudata; family Salamandridae; genus Calotriton; species Calotriton arnoldi. The sequence continues at coordinate 114,883 of CAWUFW010000493.1, read as the reverse complement.
CTGGGGTCAGTGGCTATGTGCTCTTTTAACCCACATTTATAACACAAGAAATTCCTCTCATTTCCAAAATGAGTTTTGAATGGTGGTGGTAAGAACTAATAACTCCTAATTTATTCAGTATTTCATTAGTTCAGTTTCCTTCCATGACGCCCATTTGACAGCATCATCAGTGAAATAAAGAGGGGTGGCTAGGCTACAGCATCTGTTTGGCATCCATACCAAAATCGTCAGTTTCTCCACTATGGCCTCTAGACCTGAAACCATTATATCAAAGTCAGGTCCCTTTGTATTCCTCCACTGTGTACAAATGAAAAAGTTAAGTACGGCTGCCCGTCAACTTTCTTGCACTGCATGCTGCAGTTGTGTATATATTAGAGGAGTTGCTAGGCAACGCGTCTCTGTTGGTCGCTCCTAGTTCAAGTGACATGTCACGCGACTCCTTTGCGCCCACTAAGAAGCCTCACGTTGGGTTAAGAGCAACTGCACACGTACCCACCCAAAACTGTATTTGCCAGAATGGTGTTTCAGTGAGGTGACGGCATCCTTGTTGAGTGGAGGCCCGTGCTGCACAGTCACTCCAAAACACAGAAGGCAGCAGCAAACAGAAGTGGCAATGCGCCCCCTCTCATCAGCGATACAGTTCCTTCCACACCACGGCTGCCCGGTACCACAGATGCTCTCCTCTTTGCCTCCTCTTCGTCACCAGTGAAAAGATCCACTCGTACATGGAACAAAGGTGGGTAAAGTTTTTTTTTTTTTTTTAGTGAAGTCCTGAGCAATAAAGACGGAGCTGCCGGTCAGTCACCAACCCTCTCGAGCCCATGAGAATGCTCAACAACATTTCCTGGAGAACGTTGAACAGCATTCCCTCACAGGACAATGCGACAGTCGTGGTTTTCTTTAGCCTACCTTGCTGACATTTAACTTTGTCTTTTGTTTTCTGGTGATAAAAGACATACTATTACAATATGGCAGCAATGTTTTTTACTGCAAGCACACCCTTGCGCCATGATCTCCTACTTTTCCCCTCCTCCATAACGTCTACTTTCAAATATCTTTAAGGCCGTTTTAAGCGGGTAGCCATGGTGGTGCTATTGTTTGTTACTGCAACTATATCGCTCGGTTTGGCTGTTGAATCTTACAACCTCTGGTAAGCGTTCAGCAGTTTTGACAGGCAGTACAAATGCCTTTCAACTGTGAACAAGACACACACATAGGGGGTGTGTCGTCTTTTTATTGTGAAAATATGGCTTGGTCCAGATGCAGTCTCAAGTATGTTGCACCTTCCTAGTCACAGCATGTATACGTATGTCCATGAATGAAATGCATGGATACAGGAGGATTGTCTTCTTATCTCACTGGTTTGGAATATCACCTTAGTATTTGCATGCTGTATTGTTCTTTGTGTTTTCATTCAGACGGAGTTGCTTACCTTATCAGTATCCTTCGAGGACTGTCTACTATATATGTAATCTAAACAACAATTGGTTGTCTACTTTCATGACTTAATATAATAAATCAAAAGACACACAGATGATGGACGGAATGCAGAGCAAATCAAACATTCACCCCAGTCAATAGAGCTGGGTTAAATCCATTGTTCTTTTGCTCACCATGCCACCCCAGTTTAGACCCAACCATATGCAAATCAGTCTTGACCATGTGCCTCATGGGAACAGTCCAGCCTGAACGGCCAGGCCAGGTCCTCCCTGGACCAGAAACAAGCATCCTGGGACTGGTTTCAGGGCATCATCCCTCATCAGCCAGGCTAGCTTGAATCCAGTGACACAGTGTGCCCGGGACCCACGTCTGGGCATACCCGGCGCACTTAGGGCAAGAAAGCAAAAGACACACAGCTGATGGACGGAATGCAAAGCAAATCAAACATTCACCCCCAGTCAATAGATCTGGGTTAAATCCATCGTTCTTTTGCTCAACATGCCACCCCAGTTTAGGCCCAGCCATATGCAAAACAGTCTTGACCCTGTGCCTCATGGGAACAGTCAGGCACGAACTGCTAAGCCAGGTCTTCCCTGACCAGAAACAAGCATCCTGGGACCGGTTTCGGGGCATCACCCCTCATCAGCCAGGCTAGGTTGAATCCAGTGACACAGTGAGTCCGGGACCCCCGTCTGGGCATACCCAGCGCACTTAGGGTGAGAAAGCAAAAGACACACAGATGATGGATGGAATGCACAGCAAATCAAACATTCATCCCAGTCAATAGATCTGGGTTTAATCGATCAATCTTTTGCTCACTATGCCACCCCAGTTTAGACCTAGCCATATGCAAATCAGTCTTGACCCAGTCCCTCATGGGAACAGTCCAGCCCAAACTGCCAAGCCAGGTCCTCCCTGGACCGGAAACAAGCATTCTGGGACTGGTTTCGGGGCATCTCCCCTCATCGGCCAGGCTAGCTTGAATCCAGTGACACAGTGAGCCTGGGACCCACATCTGTTCATACCTGGCGTACTTAGGGCGAGAAAGCCAAAGACACACAGATGATGAACGGAATGTAGAGCAAAACAAACATTCACCCCCAGTCAATAGATCTGTGTTAAATCCATCGTTCTTTTGCTCGCATGCCACCTAGTTTAGACCCAACCATATACAAATCAGTCTTGACCCTGTGCCTCATGGCAACAGTCCAGCCCGAACTGTCAAGCCAGGTCCTCCCTGGACCGGAAACAAGCTTCCTTGGACTGGTTTAGGGGCATAACCCCTCATCAGCCAGGCTAGCTTGAATCCAGTGACACAGTGAGCCCGGGACCCATGTCTGGGCATACCCTGTGCACTTAGGGTGAGAAAGCAAAAGACACACAGATAATGGACGGAATGCAGAGCAAATCAAATATTCACCCCCAGTCAATAGATCTGGGTTAAATCCATTGTTCTTTTGCTCACCATGCCCCCCCAGTTTAGACCCAGCCATATGCAAATCAGTCTTGACCCTGCGCCTCATGGGAACAGTCCAGCCCGAACTGCCAAGCCAGGTCCTCCCTGGACAAGAAACAAGCATCCTTGGACCCTTTTTGGGGCATCACCCCTCAACAGACAGGCTAGCTTGAATACAGTGACACAGTGAGCCTGGGACCCATGTCTGGGCATACCCGGCGCACTTAGGAGGAGAAAGCAAAAGGCACACAGATGATGGACAGAATGCAGAGCAAATCAAACATTCTCCCTCAGTCAAAAGATCGGGGTTAAATCCATTGTTCTTTTGCTCACCATGCCACCCCAGTTTAGACCCAGGGAGGACCTGGTCTGGCAGTTCGGACTGGACTGTTGCCATTGGGAACAGGGTCAAGACTGATTTGCATATGGCTGGGTCTGAACTGGACATGCATGGGGAGCGAAACAACGATGGATTAATGCCAAGATCTCTGTACTGGGGTGAATGTTCGACATTGTGCAGCATTCTGTCCATCAATTGTTCTTTAACCAGTCCCAGGATGCTTGCTTTCAGTCCAGGGAGCTCCTGGCCTGGCAGTTCCGGCTGGGGTCAAGACTGATTTGCATATGGCTGGGTCTGAACTGGAAAGGCACGGGGAGCAAAAAAACGATGGATTTAGGCCTAGATCTCCGTACTGGGGTGAATGTTTGACATTGTGCAGCATTCTGTCCATCAATTGTTTTTTTGAATATAATAAATAGTACACTTCAGTACTTTATGGATGTGAGTAGTCTTTCTCTTATGTGCTCTATATAATATGGGTGTTGCATGTGCCCCCCGCTTTAAGTTTAGTGATTTTAGGATTTTCTCCCAGAATAGAGTAACTTGAAAATAGCAATTTTGTCTCTGGCCCTTTGGTAATTTCTAATCTGCAACCTGTTGGTCGCTATCAAGTATAGTTTTTAACCTTTTAAGCTCATGGATTTCTTACACATTAACTGTACACTGTTTTCTTTTATAAGGAACAGTGTACCAGACTAAGGGTGTTCTATGCCTTCTCCTTCTTTCTTGCGCACTGTTCACCTTGCAATGTATGGGGGCCACAGACTATAGTGTCCCATAGGGTTTTGGCCCAAATGATGTTTCCTGCCATCATATGTTGTTGATGCTTATCCCTCCATTTTTCTTTTCTTTTGGTCTAACTAAGGGTATCCAGTTCCAATTACTTCATGCATAAGGCGATTTCTCTTCATATCACATCCTTTTGCCACAAATAAGGGTGTCACTTAGTTTTGGGGTGCATCCACGTCTATGACTTCAATGTGGTTGTAAACTTACTACCTTTTTAAGTACCATACATGGGTGTTCCTACAGCACTAAAGAAGCCTAGCAGGTGATACAAGTGTTGGCTGTTTCTATCATATGTATTAGGCATGGATGAATCTCTGGACCCCAATTTCCATTCTTTGATTAGGTAGAAAATGTATCAAACGAGTTTGGAAGACCTTTGTACTTTTCATATTTGGGTTGTGATATTTGGTGGGAAAATTAATAATTCCCCAAGTATTTTAAGAAGGGGTTGAAAAGTAGCAATTTTACATTGTGGAAAGTGCTGCCCTGAGGGCCAAGCCCCAATTAAAAACTAGGGGCCAGATGTACAACCCTTTTTTGCGTTCGCAAACGGGAGATCAGCCCATTTGCGACCACAAAAAAGGGTAATGGCATGTTCAAACTCTATTTTGCGAGTCACTGACTCGCAAAATAGCATTTGCGACTCGCGCTATTGGGAAGGGGCGTCCCTTCCTAATATCGAGACTCACTGCCATGTACTATTGTTTTGCGACTGCATTTGTGGCCGTAAAACACTCGCAGTTTACCACAACCACTCGCAAACGGGAAGGGGTCCCCAGGGGACCAACCCCTTCCCCTTTGTCAGTGTGTGAGAAAATATTTTTAAGAGCAGGCAGTGGTCCCAGGGACCACTCCCTGCCCTTAAAAAATGAAACTGAAAAGTTTCTTTTTTAAATGCATCCCGTTTTCCTTTAAGGGAAACAGGCTACATTTAAAAAAAAAAAAATGCTTTATTTAAAAAGCAGTCCCAGACATGGTGATCTGCTGACCCCAGCAGGCCACCATCCCTGGGAGTGCTAGCCATTCCCAATGGGGGAGCAAATTGCGCTTGCCTCATGAATATTGATGAGGCATGCAATTTGCGACCCCATTGGGAATCGCTAACAGTGTCTGTGACACTGTTGTACATTGCATTTTGCGAGTCGCAAAGCGACACAATTTGCGAGTCGCAAAATGTAATCTGGCCCTAGGAATACTACAGAGATATACCATTGTTAACACATATGCCCATAATGTATACATGCATGAATGCATTATGTAGGGGATCAAGCAATGTGTTGTTCAAACTCGAAGAATAGATACATCTTATCTAATAAATGATCACATCATTACCTTTCTAAAGCCTAAATCTTTGGCCTCTTGCTCCTTTTTGTTAATGCGTATAGTTGCAATTATTTAGAATGAATGTGAGAAATTAAAGACATGCCACTATACAATTACTAAGTTATTGGAAGAATAGCCAACATTCAGTGTATTCTTTTTTTATTTGGCCGTATGCTTAAGTATACATCTGAAAATACGATCGTAAATAAGGCCAATTTTGTATTTTCTGTGTGGTGCATAGTACAGGTGCTGTGTGACGGAAGGTCAGTTTGATTTTACACAGTTTTTCAATAATTAAGATATTTATCTTTAGCTTTTGATTATCCAGTACAGACACTAATATACATAGATTCAGCATTCAATGACAATGATCTATATCTCAACATAAAACGTTGTTCATGTCAAGAGAAAGATACGAGATAGGTGTATGATAAAATCAACCTTTATTGTTGAGATATTTTTTGTGGAAAAAGTGTTTTGACTGGTTCCAAAAGTGCTCAATTACTGTGGCTGAATTAAAATATGAAGGCGAATTATCTATTTCACAAGCTCATCTGGCATGCGATTCAGGTGTTGTCCCTTTATAACCTTGGTGATAGCCAGACTGCATAAGTCCATGCTTTAGAGATGCCTCATACAACACGGATGGTAAGGGGTTTTGTCAAATAACCTTAAATATTGTGTTTTTCATCTTTGTGGGTTATCTAGGCTTTTTTAAATACGAACCAGACTTCGAAGTTGAGTCAGAGGAAAGAAGTTAGGAAAGGTGCTATTTACTAATAACAACATGTCCCCAATACAGTTTGTGCCTATTATATGATATGTGGTGTACATCATAGCAAGTTCCAGCATGCAATACTCCCAAACTTAGACGAATTCCATAATTTAGCAATACGCAAATGCCCAAGTGCGTTTGTTCATTTCTATACGTTCAACAACTAGAGATGACCAAGATAGGCTTGTGGATATGAAGGGAAAGGACAACTTCACAATATAATAAAAAAATTAGGCAAAATTAGAAAGCTTAAAAGAGTTAGCCCAGAGCAGAGATTATATGTTTACAAGAAACTTGGCTATGCGACAAAACCCCAATAATTGAAGGATTTGTCCAACTCCATAGGCCAGCGTAGAAAAAAGTGTTTGGACGTCCAGCGGTGGGATTATGACATTAATATCAACCAGGATTGCGAAAAAGGTGATGCCCCTAAATGTAAAATGCAAATGGTTGCTTGCTTGCAGGGTATCCTTGTTGGTCTCAGATAGGATGTATGAAAATTTGGTAATTATGAATGTCTACGTGCAGTGGGGGTGCTATGAGGAATATAGGATAGAGATGGGGATTTTTAAGGAAGACGTGGACACTCTGTGTGAAAAGCATGGTAATGATATGCTTATAGTAATGGGAGATTTTAATCACAAACTGAATCCTAAAAGGTTAGATCCCTGGTTTATAGAAATATTGCGTTCATATAATATATTGTTAGCCAACTTTCCTGACTGTATTTCTTCCAGACGAGATATAGCATTAGGGAAGCATTGGGGACAAAGGGGTTATTCTGTTTGAATGGCAGGATAGGAACCACATGCCCAGCTAAGCAAACTTTTCAGATAGGCACACAACATTGCCCTATTGATTACGTCTTTCTTCATGCATGGAATTTCGCAAAAATAAAAGGGTTTCGGGTAACTCGAAGAGAAGGTAGTGATCACAATCCCTTGCTACTTGAATTAATTAGAGGTGCTATGAGCACCCATGATATAGTAATTCCCCAACAACTAGAATACCCCAAGCGCTTGACAATGAGATTATCAGATGAATACTTGGTAAAATTGGTTAACTTTCAAAACAAGTTAAATGTGGAAATTGTCAGGGGTCAGAAATTGGAATGGTTTTGCAATCAAGTGATGGATCCCTTCACAGATCGCAGTTCACTAGTTCCTTTTAAACCTCATAAAGCTCATAAATTATTAATTCAAACTATTCAGCAATATAAACTCATTGATGCCTGGAGAATTTGTAACCCTACCACCAGAGAATTTACGTTTTTCCCCCAGCCCATCAAACTCAATCCAGATTAGATTATTTTTTTGTTTCACATAATATATCCCAAACTTTAAGAAGCACTGATATTGGCTCTATTCTGATATCGGACCATGCTCCTATCTCCATTCAATTGGATACAGTTTTAAAATCTAACTTACCTAGAAGATGGAGATTTAATAACTCACTTCTTCTTGACAAAAATGTTCACTCCTCTTTTGTTTCCTTTTTAATTAATATTTTTCTTTTAATCAAACAGATAACCTTCATTTTTCCGTTGTTTGGGATGCATTCAAAGCAGCTGCTAGAGACTTCATTATTGGTTTTGTTTCCAAGAAACGTAGAACCGCCCGTAAGGTCTCCAATGATCTTTTGGCTGAGATAAAGAGGCTAGAACACTCCTATTATTCCTCAAAATCCAAGAATTGTCTCTCACAACTTATTAAGGCTAAGCTACAATTTAATAAGGAATCAACCGACAATGCCTCGTTATATTTGTTGAAGTCAAGCGCAAAGTACTATGGGGGTCAAAAAAAGGCTGGTAAACTCTTGGCAAATTACTTAAAAGTTAAGCATAACAAATTTGATATTGATGCTATTTTTGATGAACACATTATGAACCAAAGACCCAGAAATATTAAACAAATTCCTTCTTTTCTATAAATCACTATACTCTCCTAAGACTACACCCTCTGATTCTGATATTACACAATTTCTCTCAGGTATCCACAAATCCTTTAGCCCTCAAATAGATTTTACCTCCTTAGAAGCTGACTTATCACAACAAGAACTTCTTGCTGCTTTACAATCACTTAAGAAGGACAAAGCTCCGGGACCTGATGGTTTTACAGTTGAATTTTTTACTCACTTCGCTCCTATCCTTCTTCCCAAACTACTCAATCTTTTAAATCTTTTCACACAGTCCAGAGAATCTTCTGGTTCCTTTTTAGAAGCTCTTATATGTCTAATACCCAAAGATGGGAAAGATTTGAATTATTGCAAAAATTTTAGACCCATTTCTCTTGTCAATATTGATTATAAAATATTTTCAAAAGCCTTGGCTATTCGTCTTGAATCATTCCTACCCCAATTATTAGGTGCAGAACAGTCTGGTTTTGTTAAAGGCCGTCTCCTCTCTGATAATACCCGATTGTTCTTTGATATTTTATCAAAAGCCCCATGCCTGCCCCATTCTTTAGCTGCAATAGCATTGGATGCAGAGAAGGCGTTTGACCGAGTGAATTGGTCATACCTCTTTCACACATTGAAATGGTTCGGTTTTGGCTCCAAAAGAATTTCTTTAATTTCTATCCTATATTCTAATCCAAGAGCAGCTGTTCTTGTGAATGGTACTTCATCTCCTTACTTTGATTTAAAAAGAGGGGTACGCCAGGGCTGTCCATTATCTCCGTTCCTTTTTAATCTAGCCCTGGAACCTTTTTTGTCCATAATTCGTCAAAATGTTGACATAAAGGGTTTTGAAACTAAAGACACTCACTTTAAATTAGCAGCTTATGCTGATGATATCTTGCTATTTCTCTCTGATCCTCAATCTTCCGTCCCTGCTTTCTTACAAGAAGTGGAACTTTTTGCCTCTATCTCTGGCTATAAACTCAATCGCGATAAATGCGAAATATTGCCTCTCACTAAATATACATTCAAGGATGATTTTAGCTCCTCTAACTTTGCTTGGAACTCACATCACATTAAATATTTGGGTCTTTACTTTACTCCTCTAATTTCAACGGCACTATCTCTCTGCATGGAGAAATGTTTACACAAAATCTCCTCTCTAACCACTAAATGGCACCCGCTATATCTCTCTTGGTGGGGGCGCCTGGATACCATCAAGATGATGCTGGCTCCACTTGTTTTATTCACCATTTCCAATATTCCTGTCCCCATCCCTTCAAAATTCTTCACAAAAATTAACTCTATCTTATCTTTTCTGTGGAACAAAAAACCACCTCTCATGTCCTTGTTGCGTTTAACAAAAACTAAAGCAGAGGGTGGAGTTAATTATCCTGATTTTCCCACTTATCATAGATCTTTTCTACTTCGCCAAGCTTCGAGGTGGCTCTCTGATTCATCATTGGACTGTCCTTTGTGGGTAGTACTCGAACGTTCCTTTCTCTCTCCTTTCTCTTTTAAGGAATTTCTCTCCTTTACCCGTAGACCATCATCTTTATCCACTCCTATTCTTAAATATACTTGTAAACTTCTGGGATTTTCCCCTTCCCCTTCTTCGACCGATCGAGATTCCTTTCTTAACTCTTCTTTATGGCATAACACATCTATTTTAATCAATGGGAAACCTATTTATTGGAAATCCTGGAGAAACAGAGGTTTGATTTGGACACATCAATTGTTTTCTCAAAATAGGCCTTTGCCTTTTTCTGAGGCTAGTCGTCTTTTTCATTTGCCCTCCTCTTTCCAGTTCAAATATAACTTAATCTCTCAGGCCCTCTTAACTGCATATACTCAAATTCAAACACACTCAACAACTCCCACGGCTAATAATTTATTGACCTTTCTTCTTTCATCTCCCAAAGCTTCCACTATTTATACCCATATACGATCTTCGCAGATCGTTAGATCAAAGACCAAAGTTGAACTGTCTTGGGAAGAAGATCTTGGAATTGACTGGCCTTCTTCTCTATGGAACAAAGTATGGTCAAAAATTAGGAAAACTTCTAAAGCGGCAAATGTTACGCAAACGTTATTTTTGATCTATAACAGGCTTTTGATACACCCGGTTGTATTGCATAAATGGCATGCTACAGTACCTGACACTTGTTGGTCCTGCTCCTCTCCACTAGCTGATTTAAAACACCTGCTTTTCACTTGCCCTCACCTACTTATCTTCTGGACATCTGTTTGGGATCAAATTAACTCTATTTTCAACTCCAATTTCCCTTTCTCTATTATACATCTATTTTTATGTAGTTTATCTCCTATCTGGGAGAATCATACCTCCAGCACAAAGATTGTAGACGTATTGTTGGCAATTGCCTTTCAACAGATCACTAAAAACTGGAAAGATTTTACAAATTTATCTTTCCAAGCTTGGTGGTATGCAGTGTGTTATCACCACAGATTGGATACAGCTTGTGTTCATCCCATTCATCTAGCCATGAAGCGCTCTATTGTATGGTCACCTATTACTTCGTTCATTGATTGTAGCGCTAAACGCTCTTTTTCTTTAACTCCTGTTCAGCAAGAGGTTGCTCGGCCTCCATGAAATTCCATTTCTTAGATATTAATATTTTATAATATGTTCTATTACTGCGGTTAATGTTATGTTCTATATGGCTGTTACATGCAATGTAATGTTTTATGGTTATGTTGATGTTTCTATTGCATTTTCATTCCAACCTTGATATGTTTACATGATATTTTTAACTTTTATGTTTCCCCTTTTTGTTTCCTTTACTCCCATATTGTACTGTATTTTATCACTTGTTTTCTTAATAAACTTAATTTTTGAACTCAAAAAGAAATTGGAATGGTTTGAAGAAATAATTGAACAAGTAGTACAATGCCTCAGAGTAAAATTAAAAAATAATGAATTAAGCTCTATGGAGAACCAAACAACCCAAGGAAGGAGAAAGAAGTGGTTCACTGAGGAATGTATAAAAAAGTAAAGGTTGATAAGGAGAGAAGAGAGAAACCTTAGAGCTAGATATGACCAGGGTAGATTTACTAAACTTGACAAGTTGCGGAAGGATTATAAAATGTTAGTAAGGAATCAGAAAAGGATTCACAAGAAGAAATGCTGGAAAAATCTGCTGGAAGCCATTGAAGCAAAAAATGTACTGAAGTTTTGGAAGTTGATACAGGAAGCTTCAGGACAGCCCCAAGGGGCTATGAGTTGTGTGATGGAAGAAGCAGCATGGGAAGAGTACTTGGGTGAACTGTATGGTACAAGTAAAACGCCTGTAGAAAGCGAAATATTATCTTGGGGAGGGGTAGTTGAGGATATAGAAATGTACTTCATAGTAGATAATGTAAAGCATACTATAAGGAAGCTAAAGTTAACTCGAGCATCAGGACCTGATAACGTTCCCGCTGTTATAATAAAGACACAGCTGAATTGGTGGGCCGAAATCTTATCACAAATGTTTTTGGCTATATTAGATTCGGGCCAAATCCCCAATAATTGGAGGGGAGCTATAATTAGACCGGTACACAAGAAAGGAGATATGAAAGCCCCGAAAAATTATAGACTGATCAATCTTCTGGATGTTAGAGAAAGTATTTGCCAAAATAATTCTGGCAAGACTGAAGGATTGGGTGGAGCAGTGGTCGATTGTGCCTGTGGAACAGGGTGGCTTTAAGGAAGGCCACTCCACGATTGACCACTGTTTTGCCCTATGGGCGGTTGCGCAGGAGTCTATTGAGCACAGAGGGAAGTTGTACTGTTGCTTTGTAGACTTCCATGCAGCGTTTGACCTGGTAGATCGGAATTGCCTATGGGAAACCCTGAAAAAATATGATAGCTCAGAGGGACTATTGATCGTAATACAGGAGTTACATAGATTGAGCTGGGCCCAGATTATAAAGAATACGGAGGGGACATTGACCCCGAAAATAGCAATTAATAATGGTCTAAGACAGGGCTGTGTGCTGGCCCCCCAACTCTTTACCATATTTTTAGCAGATCTGCCATCTGTGCTGGAGGTAGATAGAAGTGCAAGCCCGAAAATGAACGAAAAACAATTATCGTGTCTACTCTATGCAAATGATTTAGTAATCCTAGACCAGACAGAGTTGGGCCTACAAAGGAAGTTAAATGCATTTAGAGAATTTTGTGTGGCAAAGCATTTAATAAAACCAAAGTTTTATGCTTTGGAAAAAGAGATCCTAAGTGTAACTGGTATTTGGGCCCAATAAAACTGGAAATAGTGAATGAATACAAATATCAATCAATCAATGGACATTTATTCAGCGCACAGCTACCTCCAGCGGAGGTGTCCCGGCGCTAGCAGCGGACTCAACAGTAAGAGAGGGGGACCTTAAGGTCGGCTAAAAAGCTCTGGTTTGACAGGTCCCTAAAGTGGCATACGCACTTGAAGGCCCTGAAAGCTAAGGCCCATATATCAGTGTGTGGATTGAAAAAATGTAATCGTGCTTATGGAGAAATGTCCCATAGACCGCTGATAAAGGCCTACAGTGCGATGATACCCCCTCAACTACAATATGGGGCAGAATTACTCTGCCTAAGTGGTAAAAGTGGATAGGATATTGAGGAAAGGAAGTGTATAAAATTCCTAATGTCGTTACCGGGCTCATCTATGATCCAGGCAATTAGAATAGAGCTGGGGATGACATCATGGAATGTACAGGCTCAAGTGGCCCTATTAGGATTTTGGAAAAGACTGGGTCCGGGAGAGGACCAGAAAGTTTTGCAATGGTGTAAAAATGAGATCCAGTATAGCGATTTAAAATGGGCCAAAGGGGTTAGAAAGAAATAGTATTCAGTATGTGGGAACTTGAAGGTGAGAATATGTCAACAGACACTACAAGAGTAAACTCAGAACTCTAGGGAAGGAACTGTCTAGGAAGGAAGACGGGGAGTATCTGAGAAAGAAAAAATCGGTGCAATGTATGTTAAATAGTTGGCAGAAGGAAGCCTGGTTCCCATACCTGGATACATTACCAAATCGTTGGCTCCGAGGTGAAGTATTAAGATTAAGAATTGGTATTAACCCCTGGATGATAAGTGAGAAAATAAAAATAGAAATGCTGCAACTCGATGGCAAATGTACATGTGTGATAGGCACAAAATGAGATATTTTGCATATATTAGTGAATTGCTCAAAAGCATTAGCTCTGTGGAAACTGTTTTTACGTCCCATCTTTTTTAAAATATGGTATTGTATCCCATACACAAGCTGTAGAACTTCTTGTAGATATGCCAAACCATGACATTGCAATAGGTATTGGGAGATATATGAATGCTGTAAAAAGGTTTTTTATAAAGAAATGAATCTGAAGATTGAAAGCCATGATGTAATTGGGATTTATAGCTTTATCTGATAAAAGATTTTAGAAAGGATAATTTTTATTAGGAATTCTTATCATTATTTTTAAAAGTATTTATCTATTTTATACACGGGTGTGACTATGATCTATATATAGGGTAATTGTGTAATTGTGTAAAGAAGTGTATGGAAATCCATTCTGTTTTTTTCTTCTTCTAACAGGATATCTATTTTAATGGTAACTGTTGATGAAATTTGTTATGATATTAGAATATATATAAAAAGTTATGTTTTTATGTTGTTTAAAGACCTGTGGTCTAAATAAACATTACGTTGACTGACTGACTGACAATATAATACATAATAGACAGTTCACACATGTTAACATATTGACATATTTACATCAGAACATTACTTAGGAGATGTGAAGTCACTATTGAATCTAAGAAATAGAACAGAGATTTACTCTTCATAGTTTGAAAAGATGTTTTTTGTGGTCTTGAAGATAGTTTTGTAACCAATACTTCATCATATACGTAGGCCCTCACTACAAGTTATGGGCTAAATTCCAATCCCTCTACAAACAAGAGTTTGCACAGAGATTGGAATTATAAGTTGTGTGATAATTATCACACCCCTACAGTTTTCCCCCAATACGTTCTGTAGGTCAAACCTGCCAACTTTTATATGGGGAAAAGGCTGGAGGAAGGGCAAAAAATGCAGAATTTGATGCATTAAAAATTGATGCTGCATGTTATGCTATATTTAATTTTCAAAACTGAGAATATGAGGTATTTACATGTGGTGCAGCCCTCACCCTTGCCTTCCTAGTCATTGCTCATGCAGCCGGGTGTCTCTGTTTCTCTCATCGGGCAACACCCCATCATTACTCATGCTGCTATCTCTCTTTCTTCACACTTCCCTTGTCTCCACTCCTCTCTTTTCCTCAGTTATTCTTCAGCTCGGTATCTATTCCACCTCTCATTTTCCCCCCATCTCTCCACACCTTCTGATTGGTGTCTTCCCAAAAGTTTGTTCCCTAACAAAGTTTCTGTTAGACATGGGGGTCTCTACTTGGCAGAGGTAGGTACCTTTGTCCAAATAGGGACTCTTGCTTCTAGTCAGGGTAAGGGGGATACGCACTTTAGATAACCCCTGTTTACCCCCTGGGTAGCTTGGCACAAGCAGACAGGCCTATCCCAAAGGCAATGTGTACAGTATTTGTACTCAAAACACACAGTAATACAGTGATAACACCACAAATGGACACCACACCAGTTCAGAAAAATAAAGTATCTTTATCTAAACTCAACAAGACCAAAACAACAAAAATCCAATACTATGACTAAAGACTATGACTTTAAAAAGGTTTCAAACAACTTGGTCCATAGAAAACGATGGATGTGTGACTTCTCTCAAATTACCTGCATTTGCGACAAAATTCACAAGGCCAAACAGAATTGGGAAGTGTCGAAAAACAAAAATGAGTCAGTTCCTGAGACCATGGGGAGGCGAAGGGACAGTTCTGCTGCACGCAGGAGAAGTGATGCGTCGAATCCGGCCTGTAGGGGGAAGTGATGCATGGATTACCGAGGCGGTTCTGGTGTGCGGGTGATGTGTTGGGAAAACTTGCTGCACAGGTACGATGCATGGAAATCTGGGATGCATCGGTGATCAGTGCAGCGGGAACAGGAGCTGCGTCGGTTTCGGCATTCTTCTCGCACAGGGGTGCTGTGTCGGAAAAACAGCCGCAAGAAGAGCGATGCGTCGATTTTCTTGTAGTTGCGTTGCATTTCCTGCTCCCAACAGCAGGAACAACCTCCAGAGGCCCAACACAGTCACAGGCACCTCTTGGCAGGTCAGAACTCCCAGGAAGGAAGTTCAGGGGAGCTGGGGATGAAATCTTTGTGTCCCTGAGACTTCAGAACAGAAGGCAAGCTCTACTCAAGCCCTTGGAGATCTTCCTCAAACAGGGGGACACAGCACAAACCAAAGTCCTTGTCCTTTCCTTGGCAGAAACAGCTACTGCAGGCCAACCCCAGACAGCACACAGCAAAGGGGCAGTACTCCTCCTCCAGTTTCTCCAGCTCTTCTCCTTGGTAAAGGTTCCTCTTGATTCCAGAAGTAGTCTAAAGTTCTGGGGTTTCAGGTGTAATACTTATACCCCAAAATGTCTTTGTTCTCTTTGTGCAAGGGTCTCTGAGCCCAGTCCAAACCAGTTCTGTCCTCACTGGTGTAGTATGACCACAGGGGGTGGAGACAGCATTGTGCAAGTGAGATAGGCCCTATTCAGGTGCAAGGAAATCTTCAACCACTACTCTAAATTCAGCCAAGCCCCATTCAGGTCAGCTCTGAGTCATCCAGGAAGAGCCAGGCACACCTCAAGCCCCCCCACCCCCCAGTGGCCTCTACAGTGAATGCACATCCCCAGCCCCTGTCACTCCAAAACCAGACAGTCAATACACCAACAGGCAGAGGCACACAGAATGGTTAGACAAGAAAATACCTACTTTCTAAAAGTGGCATTTTCAAACACACAATTTTAAAACCATCTTTACTAAAAGATGTTATTAAATTTGGAGTTCAGAGAGCCTAAACTTAATTTCTCTATCTTGTCCCAATGGGAAGTTATGCTTGTACGATGTTACAAAGTATTTCCTATGGGGCAAGATAGCCTTTCAATAGTGAAAAACGAAATTGGCAGTATTTCACTATCAGGACATGTCACACACACCGTACATGTTCTACCTTTCACATACACTGCACCCTGCCCAGGGGGGTACCTTGGGCCTACCATAGGGTTGCCTTACATGTAAGAAAGGGAAGGTTAGGGCCTGGTTAGTGGGTGCACTTGCCAAGTCGACATGGCAGTACAAAACTGCGCGCAGACACAGCAGTGGCAGGTCTGAGATACATTTACATTTACAGGCTACTCATGTGGGTGGCACAATCAGTGCTGCAATCAGTGCTGCAAGCGCACTAGTAGCATTTGATTTACAGGCCCCGGCACCCTTCAGGGTACTTTACTAGGGACTTTTTTTTTTAATATTATTTTTATTGGTATTTTTAATTACATACAATGTACGTTTTGATGCAACAAACCAATATGCCAGGTATACATTTTCTAGTCTTACAATATCGCAGTATACACACAATCATCTGCCATCTACATATGTCTTCCAAAACGTTGCGCTTCAGTGCCACCAGGACCATTAGCCATGAAATCTAAAACCAGGAGAGATAGTAATACAATAATATAATAGCAGATGTCAGTCACCATCTGGCAGCGTCTATCATTGAGACATTTCATAAAATCATTCCACCTTTATCCCACACCCGCAGTACGGGCATCGTCTGGCGCAACATCCTCCTCCCCATTTGTCTGCTTCCTAGCCCATTCCACAAACGGTTCCCATATTTCCCTTGGTCTGGAGGTGGGAGGCATCAATTCCCAAAAAGTAGTGAGCTGGGAGTGGCCGTATGTAACCTCTCTAAGCCATTCCATGGTCGTAGGCCTCCCCCCCCTCCCCCAGTGAACTGCAACTTGACGTTTGGCAAATAGCAATAGGAGTGCATGTAGTTTACGCTTCTTAACATGTGTGTCCTTTACAAAACCTAGCAGGCCCAACACTGGGGATGGGGAAAGAGACAGACTCAGGATCTGATTAATTTGCTGAAATATCTTGGACCAGTAGTCAGCCAGTGCAGAGCACTCCCATGCCATATGTATGAAAGAAGCGGGGGTTACCCCACACCGCCAGCAGCACTCATCATCTCTCAGTCCCATGCGGTGCAAACTTATAGGTGTTCTGTAATATCTGTGGAGGAATTTGAAATGAATCAACCGAAGTCTGTAGTTAGGGGAGAGCTCAGTGAGTTGACTGCAACAATATTGCCATTGATCTTCAGTCAGTGGGCGTGGGAGCTCCTCATTCCACCTCTGCAATGCATTAGGTCTTGTCACAGGGGCCGTGCTTTGCATTTGTGTATAGAGTCTGGTGATAAGTTTTCGTGGTGATGGCGATGTCAATAAGTTTTCTAGTGCCAACAAAGGGATCGGGGGGGCTGGGAATTCGCTATTTAATGCCCGGCAGGCAGTTCGAATCTTGTGGTAAAGGAACAATTCTCCGAATGGTACCCTCTGACCCTCTTCTGCAGCTGGGGGGTCCCTAAATGTGTTATCTGGGTATAGATCCGCAAACGTATGGAGCTTCATTGTCTGCGCTACCTTTTTACTTATCTCATCCTTTATATTTGGCAACATTGGGTTTTGCGCCAAGGGAATCGATGGGGCATACAAGATCTGGGCTCCTGCACGCTTCCCCATCCCATCCCAAGCCCATCGCAGGGTTTCGGAGGTGTCAATGCCGTATGTGGGTCGTCTATATTTTTGATACAGGGCTACTTGGAGAGGAACCGGTGCCACCGCGTCCGACTCCACCACCACATGTGGCTGAAATGGTGTTGGGTGGACCCAATAGTGCAAAAATTGTGCTTGCGCACAGAGTGCGTATAGTTGCATATCCGGGGCGCCCAGACCTCCCTGTTTTAACGGCAGAGACAACAACTCCCACGATACTCGAGCCTGTCCACCCGCCCAAACTAAAGATGTTAACAGTGAATGTAGTGTTCGGAAAAAAGGCTGTGTTAGTATGAGCGGCAAATTTACAAAAAGGTATAAAAATTTAGGTAATATAACCATTTTCGTCAGCGCGATCTTCCCTGCCAGGGATAGCGGAAGTTTAGCCCAGAGAGCAACTTTCTCTTCCAGCCAATGCCTAGTGCGGCCAAAATTCAGGTTCCACACCTCTTGCAGGTCCCGACTTATCCAGACCCCAAATACTTTACTAGGGACTTAACAGTAAATCAAATATGCCAATCATGGAAACACAAATCCATAAACACAATTTATACAGCGAGCGTATGCACTTTAGCACTGATTGGCAGTGGTAAAGTGCCCAGAGTCCTATAGCCAACAACAACAGGTCAGCAACAAATAGGAGGAAGAAGCTAAAAGTTTGGGGATAACCCTGCAAAAAGGGCCAAGTCCAACAGTTTTCATTGCCTCCTGCCTGCTCTCACTCACTCCACGTTCATCTCCAAGCTCGTGGCCCTAGCTTCAGTTTCTCCCACTGCTTTGCACTTTTTCTGTACTTCCCTCTTTCCCCTTTTCTCTCCCCCAGCAAAGCTCTACTTGTGCCCATTACCCATCCTATCCTCTCCTGATTCATCTCCACTTCTTCCTTGCTCCATTCATCGTTCAGAAGCTGTTTGTTATTGTTTCTTCTATTGATCCTGCACCTTTTGAACACGTGCCTTCCATGGGTGCAGTGAGCTAGTGAAAGATTGAGAGTCTGTCTGAAGAATCACTTTGTCTTTTACTGTGCAGGTGGCACCTGCCTGCACTTCAGGGGGGGGGGGGCAGAGATTTCCCTGCAGGTGAGTGCAAAGAGTGACTACACCTGCCTGTAATGGGATGTGGTTGGTGGGGCCATGGGACCCCACCCCTCTTCAGAGGGCTTCCCTCATGGGGCGTAGTGACAGTGCACCACTGCTTTATGGTGCACTGTCAGTGCACCTTCTGAAGGTCTCTTTGCCACTGCATCGAGGACCATAATATAGCGCAGGTCTAAGTGTATCCCTCAATAGGATGAGGCCACGCCTCCATGAGAATAACAGACCACCCCCTTAAAATGATGCTGGCACAATCTTCTGCATCCCCTGCTGTAATACTGCAGTGTCCAAAGGGCAAAGAAAATAAGCGCACATCTCTGTTGCAGCCTGGATGCACTGTATGTCATATGGCCCCAGGTAAACTTCAATTTTGGAAACATTAAACCGGGGAAGGGTAAGGGTGGCTATGTTGAGATTTGCAGTGCATTGCAGTCTAGATGTAAAGGAAGAGCAGTGCACAAATGGCACACTATATTAGATACCCTAACAAACATGCTCTACAGCATACTAAGTGCATAAACAGTACTTAATTCAGGAGGCCCTTGTACAGTGCAATGCACGACATTTCACATGCATAAGCAAAACTCTCTTCCAAATATGCACACAAAAGCTATTCCAGTGCACAGTATCACAGAGGTACGAGAAGAACAACAAACACAAATGCAGGTGTAAAAATCGTGAGAGGCATAGGTATGGATGAAAAGTTGTATATTTGTACAAACGTGGACCAGGGAGCATCCTTGCTCAAACGTATGCAAAAGGCTGGATCTCAGAACACCCAGGTAGTCATTCAAATCTCCAAATGAGGAGATGTGCCTCTGTAAAAAAGAATGTGGTTGGGTACTGCACCCCCTAAAAACAATGTAGAGAAGTGCCTGTCCACAAAGGAATGCAGAGATCTCCCTCTGTACAAAGGAATGTGGCTGGGTACTGTGCCATTGATAAGTTCTCTTGGGGCATTTCCTAGAGTCTCAAGGGTTTTTTTTTCTCACCCCTGGCACCAAGGACATACTCAATGTGACAGCCCAAATCAGAAATCCAGTTGGACTGCAACCCATACACAACCCACTGAGCAATGTTGAGCAGGAAGTGTTTACTGGTAATGATCAGCCTATAAGATACATTTAGGAACAGCCATGTAACTTCAAACCCTCTTTTGTAAATGAGTAACACGCTCAAAAAAACACTATGAAACAGGATATATGTTTTAAAATTATTATTTTAAAATTGTAGCCAAGTCGATAAAATGTGAAAGGAAACCACATAGAATATGAACAGTAAGGAAGCAAAGCAGGTTATGGATACTGAGTATAACAGAAAGAATTATAACATGTTTATTGAAATACATAGTCCTAACACCCTAATTGTGCTACTTCCAGACGCTATGCTAGCCTTACATTAATAAGTAAATAATAAGCCTACCTCTGAGGTGCGTATAGTATGCCTGTTTTTAAAAATGCAAAGAGCTATTGTGCCAATCTGAAATAGCAAAGTAGCTATTTCCTATCACATTTGTGGAGCTCTGGAGCACAAACAGCAACCAATAAAGGCCACTCTGCTTGTCGTTTTCGGCAAAAGCGGGTGCTGCAAGCAGTCATGATCTCGCCTTTGAAATCCCGGGCGAAGTTCTTCTCTAACCTGGGGCCTCATTTAGAGTTCAGCGGACAGGTTACTCTGTCACTAAAGATATCTCATCCGCCATATTACAAGTGCCATTGGATATAATGCACTAGTAATACAGCGGATGGGATGTCTGTCTGTTTTGATCATGATCTAATCAAGAGATTTGTTGAAAAATACCCTATATTTGTTAATATTTTACTTCACATAATGAAAGCCATCATAAAGCTTGCAGACACCTATGTTATGATTAACTTAGAAAGAGGACAAACAATCATGGATGCAAATGTGTCAGATCAATTATCAGGTGCACGTGATGCAAACATTTCTATGGATGTCTAACTATTCACGCTTTCTATGAAGAGAAATAGTTTAAAAGCAAAGTATGAAGGAAATAGAAGAGTCAGAATTCATAGTGTTTACAACACCCTCCCAAAAGAATGCTGAGATATGTCTCTGCACAAAAGATTGCAGACAGCTAACTAGACAAAGAGATTCAGAGGTGTGCCCCTCTCCAATGGCGACCACACACTAGTATGTTAACCTATTCGTCCTTTTCATGACATCTTCTGCAAAGGTTTGAAACATTGTATGAGAAATTGTTCTAAAGTATTTTTGTCTGGCTTTGTTATTCATGATGCTATGATGTCATTCTTTGAACATTCAAAGCAGTGTAAACAAGTTGTGATGTTTTGATGTGTTTAGAAAGATGCAGGATTAAACCTATTGCGCAGACAGAGAAGAACTTGTTTAGGACAAAACGAAGAAGTGAGTTTATGTCCTTGAAGAGTAGTGTGATCTACTATGGGCAGTGGAGTGAGTTGTTGGGCAGTAGGAGTCAGGGGAGGCTTCACCTGCTGCTTTTGCACCTTCTGCAGCCTGCTACAAATATCAACTCGTAACAGCCTAAGGTACTGCACCTGCATTGTGAAAGTCCAGAATGAAGCTTACAAGGACATCGACACGCCAATGTTTCAAAGGGAAACTAAATGGCTTTGCCATTGCTTTTCAATATGTATCTCAAAACTGACCTGTCGTGATGGTGATTGGCAGTACTCATTTCCTGCTCGCAGAACGTAATATTAAACCCTATAATATATAGATGTCTGCCGTTGCAATCAACACAAATTAAAGTCCTATATAGGCAAAAAAACTTTAGATTCTTTAAAAGGTAAATAAAAACATTTCAATTCACTCACTTGTAAATCTACTCCTCTATCAAAGTGTAAATCTACATTTTTTTGCGATTCACCATTTTAAGGTAAAATAGAATTGTCAAATAATTTCAAGTAATAATTTTTTAACCTAGAAACAACAAAAGAAAAGTTTATTACATGATTGAAATATATCAATTTATGGTTGGGTCGTTTGAGTCATTACACACCGATCAGTAATATCCCCAATTTGCCGGAAATCTTTAAAGGCCCTATTATTAAAAGATGGTGTGATGCCGGACTATCTAAGCTCGGCGATTTCTACTCTTTAACCGATATAGTCAGCTTTGATAATCTTAAAGAGACATATAATCTAGACTGGAGAGATTTTTATAAATATCTTCAAATTCGAGATTTTCTATCTAAAAAGGAGGAGGCCCAAGTGGTTTTACTAATAACTATATGATAGATAGATTAAGGAGAAATGGATTGCTCTCTATCGGGGATGTGTATAGCTTTTTTAACTCATTAATGCCAGATGATATGGAGGCATGAGCAGCAAAATGGAAAATAGAAATAGGCATACAGGAAAACTTATTTTTTCATTCAGCTGAACTGGCGCAGAAAATCTTAATTCCAGCTCGGCTTCAGGCACAATATTATAAATCCTGCTTCTCACTTTATTATACCCCCCAAAAAATTTCTAAGTGGGGGACAGGTAAAGGAACTCTGTCCTAGATGTGCACTATATCAGGCGGATTTAGATCATATGTTTTGCTCGTGTAATTCATTAATTAGCTTGAAACAGGAATACTCTAATTTTTTTAAAGAAGTATTAGGGGTTGGCTATCTTCTCTCCCCGTCTCTGATTGGACTGGGTGTAGACTCACAAATACAAGGACAGCAAGGAGAAGAACTTATGTTCATCGGTATGGCGATACTACGTTTATGCCTGGCTTCGGCGTGGCTGGACCCAAACCCCCCTGTTTATCATCAATGGTTTTCTCGGTTGCTGGCAAATTATAATTTTGAGAGGGCTATATATGCAAAAAGGGGAGTGCGGGCCAGATCTAAAGGTTTAAAAATCTGGGCACCACTAACTACATGGCTTGAGAAATCATTAGCTAAATGAATGAGTCCAACTCCTTATGGGTGGGATGGGAGGGGTGAAGAGCTGAAGGGGTGGGGGGTGGGTGGACTAAATGGATAAAATGTGCATAATTCTTATACTTTATTTTTCTTTTCATTTTTTGACATGTGTGATGATTTCTTGACAATGATCTATAATGATTGTTTGTATATATATGATTGTTTATTATGCACAAATAAAAAAAAAAAAAAAAAAATGAAATATAGCAATTTATTTGATAAATATTAATTTGTAAACAAAATGAAAAAAACGTTTCTCACATTAGCATTTTTATTTTTAATAATTATGAGTACATATATTGAAACACATCCGAGGGTGTATGTGTGTATATGTATATATTTCCTATAGTATGTCATTTTAAGTCCATATTTCCATTACTTTCTATGGGACTGTGTTGTAGTACATGTGAGTGGCCATGTGTAATACTAGTCTTATTCCAGAGCTGGAGTACATTTATGCCTGTTTATGATCTTTAGGGCTGTAGTAACTTTTGAAGTGAAGTTTTGCAATAACAATGCTCTTGCTCTTTTGTGTGTGTGTGTATGAATTCACATGTCCCTTCTTAAAACCCTTCCATTTTTAAATATCCCTAATTTTCCTAACACTCCCCCGGTCCTCCCAAATTTATGCTAAAATTATATGATTATATATGCGGAGATATAGGCATAGAAATTATAAGAGAAGTGGAGATATCCACACATGGGTTTGTGAATAACATTTTATAGTACAAACGTAGTATTAATGTAGTCTTACTTCAAATAATCCAGAATTGAGTTAATGAATAAGCCCCTAAAAAAGTAATGATGCTTGATATCAAAGTGGTCGGAAATTATTATTACACAACAACCTCATCCACTGTAGAATTTGTTGCATCACTGGCAATATCACCTGCCTGTTCCATACATTAATCACACAGCCTAGGGTGACTGTAAAGGCCATTTGTAATGTAATCATATACTTCATGGTCTATGGAGTGATCCTGACCCTCTCTATGTGTATTTGAAGCATTCTCCCAAAAGGAAACTTTCAAAAATTCTTGAGTAAAAATAGAGAATTTTACTGCACATTTTTGCTAGGTAAATAATTGAAAAGCCGAAGGCTTTCCAGGCATTCAAATAATCCATGTACTTCTTCCTTACCTTGTCTTTCATTTCTATCCTGCTACATTCAAATAGATCAACCATCATATAATATCAGTGTGAATGTGTTTGCAAACAGCAGAGTGGGAAAATAAAAATGTAGACAAATTTCAAAATATCAGGCCCTCGCATCATACATGGCAATTTGGCTTGATAAATCTTACAGGTTCAGACAGAAAAGTAAAATTTTCATGCCTCAATTTGGTCACGAACATCAGTGTCTCATATTCTTGATTGTTCCCACACTCATAACTGTTTTTCATATTTTAATAAATACGTATTAGACCTGACCTCCTTGGTGTGGTTTCCTCCTAACATTTTGCATTCAGAGCTCTTGTTTTTGATGACTTTGTTTTGGCTGGCTTTAGGACTCTGAGCACTTTACCACTGCTAACCAGTGATAAACTGCATGTGCTCTCTGCTTAAAACATGGTAACATTGGCTTATACCCAGTTAGAATATTTAATTTACTTATTAGTCCCCAGTAAAGTGCACTACATGTGCCCAGGGCCTGTATATTAAATTCTGCTAGTGGGCCTGCTAATACTTTGTATGCCCTGGTTCAATGTGAATAGGGATGCCCTTGACTTTCGGATATTATACTAGTGGGCCTGCAGCACTGATTGTGTCACCCACTTAAGCAGCCCTTTAAACATGTTGGCAGGCCTGTGTGTGCAGTTCTAAACTTCCATCTCAACAGGGTCCAAACCTTCCTTTTTAATATACATGTCACCCTTAGGGTATGCCCTGTACAGCCCAGAAGACAGGGTGCAATGTATCTAAAAAGGAGGTCACAAACTTTTAAGTTTTACATTTCGTGGTAGTGAAAAACTCTTAAATTCGTTTTTCACTACTGCCACCCCATCTCTACCATTGGATAACATTGGAGCTACCTATTTACATTTTACAAGTGTAGTTTCCCAATGACAAGAGATAACCTCTTTACGTTTGGTGTCTCTGGGCTCAATATGTAAAATCCTAACTTATGGTGAAGTCAGATTTTAAATTGCAATTCTGAAAATGCCACTTTTAGAAAGTTGGCATTTTCTTGCCTTAGCTCATTTGGTGCCTGCAGCATGTCTCTGCTCACATGACTGGGTGTAGTTGGTGGTTGGGCTTTGTGTATTCCTCCTAGACTTCTGAACACAATGGCAGCTTAGGTGTGACTGGATGGGCCATCACTGGCAGGATGTGAGGAAGGAGCTAGGCCCAGCCTCACTTACACCTGAATAGGCTGTGTCCTGTCTACAGACAAATGGCTTAAAACCCTGCCTTGTCACTTCAGCCAGCTTGGAGCCATAGATGGGGAGACATGGAATTCCTTGCACTTCAAAGACACTGTCTAGAAGCTCCTCCCAGCTTCCTGAACCAGGGCACCAGTGTATAAAAGAGGGACCTCAGACACCACCACTTCAGTACACTTTTGGACCTGTGGATACTCTTCCAGAAAGAAGGACTGCTGTGCTGCTGCAAGGACTGCCACTTTGCTGGACTACTACTCTAAAGGAGCTGCTGCCTTGCTGTGCTGACTTGCTGCCTGCTGCCCTCTTGCCTGGGGAAAAAGAACTGGACCTGCAACTCAATCTTGAACCCAGGATCCCAGAATGAGTCAAAGGGCTAGTCTGCTGGTCTCCTGATCTGAGCCTCAGAGACATAACAGGCTCCCCACAGTCCCTGGAGCCATCTTCAATGAGTTCCTGACCCCCAAGAGGTGCTTCTCAGGTCCTTGACTCTTGGTGTGGCTCTTGAGCTCTTTAATTCAACCTTTGGACCCTTTGCAACCGGGCAAGTTCACACTGGAACTGCGCCGCTCACACCAAAGATCAGCACAAACCGCCGCTAGCCCTTTTCTTCACACAGCAGCATCCCCAGGGGGACCTCCAAAGCGAAGCTCCAGCCTGCAGAGCCGCGACACCTGGCCTGCTCTTCGCGCTACGCCTGTCACCGCCTACAATGCTTTCCTTGCTCCTCCAATGCGAATGTTTCTCTTGGCACAAAACTTGAGAAGGAAAACCCTCAGCAGGACTATCAGTTATTAATCTAACCATATACTCATCCAGCGCGGCCCCACATCCTACCTGTGCTAATGCTCTCCCAGAATGGTACAAGACATAGCATAATTACTGTCCATCTTGACCCCAACATGCTTTTACATGCTTAATGTGTTTAAAGAGTCCCGCAAACAAGCCTCCTCAGTGACACCGTTCACTAGATTACAAGAGTCCCACATTGTCTCTGCATATGCACATAGCAAAACTGTACATATGTATACTTTTGCCAAGACACAAGCTAAAGCAAGGCATGTATATGTAGATATAATTATCCAAAGGTGCAGGCTAATTCTAACAAACAACTCTTCTCACAAACAATTCCAAATGTCTCTCTAGTCTATGGCGTTCCCTATTCACATCTCAAGTATTCAAAACGGTCTAACAATTGCCATTAACCAGCCTCCTTCCTTTTATGTTCATACCGCGACTTGCACATGCGTAATACCTCCTAAAGCTGCTACCGAAACTACCATACTGCAACCCACACATCTTCCAAAGCTACTACCAAGACGTGCACCATCTTAACGTGTGTATATTTCCCCAGGAATGCAGGTCAGTAAACAACAGTCTATACCTCTCCCCAATCATGGATATTTTAAACACCTTCGCTAAACTCTAACGCTCCCCTTTCACATCTCAGATATTCACATGATTAGACAAAGGGTTTCAAACATTCTCTTTTGTCTCAACTATTCTCTTTCATTCATTCCCGCAAACATGAAAACCCATTGACACGATTCACTAAATCACAAGATAACCACAGTAATCCCTTATTATTGACTGTAAATCCAGATAGAATGCATTTATCTCAAGGACTAATCGTATATAAATACTGTATCGCAGTATTGATAACATTTTGAATGGACTGATGTGGCATGAAAACCTATATATAGGTCTTGATGCTGCTGTATTGATTTGTTCTAAAGTTTGTGGTGTTACATATTTTTTGTGTTATGTGTGAAGTATGACTTATCAACATGTAAGATGGTCAAGGGTGAATAATCATGAACTGAAATCGAGCATTCTTTCTCATTGATGAGTGAATTGCATGTTATAAACAGCAATAATGAATGGTCAAGTATTATAAGTCAATTTCACCTTCATTGATTATGTTGTGATTGTATATTTTTTGTACAATGAGTTGTATTTGTAAATATAACATTTATGCATTTTAGAAAAAAGTTATAAAACCCCAAACTTATTTTTAATACATTTTTGTAGCCCTGATGAAGCTCTGTGTGGGGGAGCGAAATGCGTTGGGTGCTTGCTGCTGTTCTCAAAGAAGATAAATAAAGAATTTTCAAAAGCACAATGAGTTGGGTATTTCTGGAAGATTGTCTTATTGAATTTATGAATGGACTAACTATTACCAATTAGTGCACAGTGATGTTGCCTCTCCATTAGTTAAAATTGTATGATTTTTTTAAAATATTGTTCCTACATATCTGCTAGTCCTTTTCATTACACTGTCCCAGTTGTCACCATCCTATCTGTTTGGCTAGAAATATCTACCTGCAGTCTCAAATGTATCTGGCTTTATATATACATATAAACAAATCCATAGAGAAGCATTACTGAAGAAGCGCTAGATCCCAAAGGGTGATTACCCGCAACAGGGGCAGCTGCCAATGTCAGTGTTTCGGGTAACCCACATCTATATACACACAAAAGGCTGTGAGGAGAAGACTACCAAGTAACAGATACCGCAGTCAAAGGTGATTTAATACTGCTTACATGAAACTGGGAAGAGACAATGCATTTCGACCTCAAGATCCTTGTTCATGTTGGTTGCCATATTGAATAAAGTGTATTTTATACCTACAAAATCGAAATACTATGCATCGGCATAGGAGAAATACATTGAAACATAAGGAAGCAAAGGTGTGACTTCTAAAATCATACCAATGTCTTGTATATAATAGTTTCCAGGCAAAATAATTACATAATACACCAATCATAATATTGTAACTGACAATACAGTCCCAGTGGGTAGAACCAGTTTCTCAAATCACAATACAAATACATTTGTAAAAAAACCAAGGGAAAATTTAAATATATCGCCCTTGCCAGCAAAAAAAATCACATTTCATTGGTGACAGAAAGTCCCAGCAACAAGTATACTTACTCCATTCAACATTCCTTAATGCAGGGCTTCTAAAATTCTGGTGCAAGATCATCATCTAAAAAACATTAAGAAATAGAAAAAAGAGGATTGTAGACTGGGTGATATTCGGGTTTGTGTTATGTGTTTTAGAGAAAATGAGAACTGTTCTTTGGAACAGTGTGCTGTTTGCCGGGTTTAATCCGTGGAGTATAACAGAAAAGCTGATTTCTTTCAGAAGCAGGATGGGGATGGGTTCTAGTAAATTATACAAAGACATTTTCATGTACTTCATGAAAATATGAAAATTTAATATATGCATGTCAGTTTACTTGGCCTAAAATCATAAAATCATAAACTGTTTCAATATATCCAACATACACGTGTGAACAATCAATACTGACACATTGCACTCATGTGTTGCAGAAATTCCATCCACCAGCCCAGGGAACATGGTGAATGATACATGAAAGACTGTACAAACCACATCCTTATCTAGAAACCATGCAGTGCAGACTGAACTGAGACAACATTGAATCATTAGCATTATAATTTTAATCTGAACTGTTCCTAGACATAGGATTTCAGACTGCCATCGAACCTACTAGGAAGATTATGGCAGTGGTACATTTCTGTGCTACTGGCTCCTTCCAGTACACAGTTAGCCACTCACTCCAATGGGATGTCAAAGCCAGCATTTTCATCTGTCATGCATCAAGTCCATGACATTATGCTCAGATATATGAATGGCTTCATCCAATTTTCAATGGACAATGCTCCACTCAACAACATCAAGGTCAAGTTTGGTGGCTTCGAAGGCATACCATATTTTGTTGGTGCCATAGATGGAACCCTCATTACATTGGTGCCTCCTCATGCTGAGAGCAAGTGTACCACAATACAAAGCATTACCACACCATCATGGTGCAGTGATTTCCATATCAGATCTTTACATCACCAGTGTG
The DNA here is from genome assembly GCA_963921515.1 of Calotriton arnoldi. Classification (NCBI taxonomy): domain Eukaryota; kingdom Metazoa; phylum Chordata; class Amphibia; order Caudata; family Salamandridae; genus Calotriton; species Calotriton arnoldi. Next base: position 85,876 of record CAWUFW010000493.1, on the reverse strand, counting down.
TGTGCAAGATTTACAGGCTCCACTCATGACTCACTAGTTCTACTCCACAGCTCTATACGGCAGCAGATGGTAGACCTTGCACCAAGGACGGCCTGGATTTTTGTTAAGCGGTAAAGTTTGCGTAGTTGGGATAATCCACTATAAAGCTGGGGACTTCACCCATAATTTCACTTATGCTTTTGACATGACTGGGAAGTACACTACAGTGAGGCCATGTGTAAACGTTGTGGCCTAAAGAGGAGGCCTTTGAGCAACTGAAGGCACCGTTCTGGTGCCTAGACACAACAGGAAGGGCCATCCACTGAACTCCTAGCAAGTCTGCAAGGTTCTTGTGTTATTTTGTACGCTTCACAGCATTGACCTGCGGAGAAATATCCCCTTCATCCCTGATGATGATTGATGATAGTGATGAGGATGAAGGCAGTAGCCAACGGCCTAAACTCATTGCAAACATCTTTGCCTAATAGTAAGTGACTTAAATGAAAATGTAAATATAAAAATACAATGTGGACAACTTATGTTTTAGAAGGTATGCCACTATTCAGCTAATTATTTTTCAGGTTTATTTAGACCATTATATTCATAGTGTAGATACAGAGATGAAAGAATTTTTTTTTATTTTGTTGAAATGTGTATTATGTGTATCAAATACAAGTATGTTTAATTTGCTACTTTATTACGTAGTATGTATGTTATCATAACACAACACTGCTTCATTTATTGTGTTTAATTAATAATGTTGCAACACAGATTTTTTTTTATAGGATCAAATTCACATTTTACATTCTCTGAAAATGAAAATAAGTTAACTTATATGTTGTTTGAGGAATTAAAAATGAGGCAATAATTGCTTAGAGTTCTTTTCCAGGTGGCAGTCCATGAGTGGATTGCAAATGTGTGGACGGAAGGTGGATAATGTGAATAGTCCAGATGCTCTCATTAGAACATCACTTTTTATGCCTCTTACTAATGTCTTGTGTGGTCTTGCCCTCTACTGGGACAGATGGCGAGCCCTCTTAGGGGACACTGAATTGTCCTGAGTATCAACAGTGGAGTTGGTGACAGGTGGCTCCTTGGACAACAGTGTTATGCTTTCCGTTGAGTTGCCAACTGTGAATGTTTCTGGTACTGAGCTGACAGCAGATGGGGCTTGACCACAGAAAGCTGCAGCTAAATTATACACTGCTGCCAAACATGCTCTGAAACCATTTTGCACCACTCCCTAATGTAAAGTGTCCACATACAGGTGAAGCTCCAGGCAATCATTTTGGGCCCTCTGGATCTCATTCTGCGCCCTCATGAGATTATTCTGGATCCTTATAAGTTCAGTAAACTGGCCCAGCTGTCCCTCCTGCATGCAGCTTCACACATCAGATTTCAGATTCGCAGAACCTTGAGGTCATCTTCACTGCATCTGGCTGCTATCCCCAAGATTTTCCGCACCCGTACATGAGGTCGCTCTTTCCAAGTGCAGGTTGCACGCGCCTGGAACCTCCTGCCGGTGACACTCAGACAGGTGACGGACTTCTTTACCTTTAGGAAGATGATTAAAACCTGGCTCTTCCGACACTTACCTTAAGTTTCCCCCACCCTCTAGGGACAGCAGCAGACTAGTTCTGAGGTTCTCTAGTGCCGGGACACTCTTTCTGAGTAGCTGTGCGCTTTATAAATACCTCTCATTCATTCAAGTAGTTATATTGGTGGCTGTACTCTATGGCCCACCCCTCCGCAGGTCCTTTAGCAAACTGTCATGTGACCTGGACTTAGTGGTGACAGGTGTATTCTTTCGTGGCCGCACTTCATATGTTATGGCTGTGGTGGTCACAAGAGCTAGGACAGGGGTGGCCACAGCTGTTGGGGGTGTTGGGACACACAGGAGTCTTGAGGGCACTACTGCAATGAATAGGGACAGAGATATGTTAAATGTAGTAGATGTAGTGTCCTGACTGAGAGGGAGAGTTGCACGGCACTGGCCACACAAATCTGATGGGCCTGGCTACTCTTGAAGATGCACCTCTTTGGCAGAAGTGGTGCTCCCACTGAAGGATTCTGATTCTGATCTTCTTTCTGTGGCCATCAGAGTTGATGCTGATAGTTCAGTTCTTGCTGCTTGACCTTGGAAAACTTACAAATATCTTTTTTTTTACAAGAATAGTGTATATTAATTGTAAATATATTAGCTCATATATCATTTGGGTATGACAGAGTTGGGGGGGTGGTTAGCCTATCACGAACATGATGTATATGCTACTACTGATCCAATTAAGGGTGCTAACACATTTTGTCATTCATATTAATAGTCAACATTTTGAAAAGGGATATTAATAAATGAAGTTAACTTAATTGTGGTTTCACACTTTAGGCCTCCAATATTATATGTGAGCTGTCAAACGTAGGGTTGACTCTCCTGTCCCAGGGCCCATCGTAATATACCTTAGCAACAGTCTGTGAAGCAGAGAACCTAAAACAGTTATGTGATTATTATAAATTTTGATCCTAGCCTTGTTATGGAGTTTATGGAGGAGATAGAACACAATTTGATTATGTATTTGAATTCATAGTCAATTTAATATATGAACTTTCACAATGTGTCATTTTGAATTGAAGGTCAAATGACAGTGATATATTATTCAGATTGAAAGCATGATTGTTATTAAATATCTGACAGGCAACATGCATGTGTGACTCAAAGATATTTCTGTTAGCTGATTCTATGTCACTCCACCATTCTCCTTTTCTAAAATAGGTTCTTTTAGCTAGATACACAGTGGATGTGCAGCACTAACCCTATTTTAATACATTGATAATTGTATTTTCCCAAAAGAATGTGAGACTTGACTGAGAGAGTTTTTCTTTAAGAGAGATTTATATAGCGTGAACTAGACCCGAGACATCGGGTATCAGAGCGCTTTACATGAGCACCAGTTTCATTACAGAAGGACACATTAATTTTTGTTAGGCACGGGGAGATTAAGTGATTTGCCCAGAATCACAGGATGTTGAGTGTCGTTGCTGAGACTCGAACCCGGTTCCCCAGGTTCAAAGTCGACCGCTCTAGCCGTAAGGCTACATCCTCTCCCCAAGAGTTGAAGCACTCTAGTCAGCACACACAGGCCACTTTGCATTGCTTTTGAGAGAGGTATCATTTAAAATACTTATAAATACAGCACTGATGTTAAACTTCTTTGTAGATGAGGACATGCACACATGTTTGTTGTTTTAATCAAAATGAGTAGTCCCTGAAATTGTGAATGAATAAGTGAATCATTGTTATGCATGTAGAGAATGTGTTTGAAAGTAGTGTTATATATTATACAAAATGGAAAAACATAATTCTGATTTCACTTTGCCATGCCTTAACCTTTAGTTATTATTAAAAATATAGATATTTTAACAGTATGCATAACAACGAATACCAATACCAGTAGGGGCTGTGACCGGACGGGAGTGGCGTGGTGGAAAGGGCGGGGGTATGTGGGGAATGAAAAACCCCCCAAAAAAAGCACTTACCTGGGTATGGCCGGCTGCCGCCTCTCCTCTCTCCTCTTCATCTTCTTCCTGCCTCGAGTCCCAGCTGTAGGAAGCACCGGGCTCCCCTAATCCAATCACAATGCTGCTGTCATGATTGGTCTGAGCGCCATGGTTCGGCGCTCCGAGGGGGACTGGGAGCCTGTGCATGTTCCACACCAGGCTGTGCATTACAGCCTAGTGGTGAAAATGCTAAGTGCGCATGACTGTTAGGCCGGCCCTAAACGGCCGGCCAAACCGTCATGCACAGTTAGAGAGTGCCACCACTCCTCCCCCCTGCTCGGGCAAGCCCCGCCCGCATGAAACTGAGCCACTGCAGTAGGAATAATAAAATGATAATAACTTTGCGTTATTATCATTTTCTTTTTCTTTTTGAACTGCTCGGAGAACAGTGGGGCGACGCTCCTCCGCCTTAGCGGAGGAACCGTCACTGCTCATAACTTACTACGATGCAGTGATATGCAATTTCAAGAACTGGAACATGATAGTCCTAGTATCATGGATTAATCTGTTCTAAATTCTACCACCACAAATGGCTTGTTCTTTATTTACTAATAACAGGAAAGATAGAATGTGGTATGTGAAATAGATGATAGTGGGCAGAGATTACAATGGTATGAGTAAATTGTTAGATGTAGGTGTTACAAAGAACATGGTGTGACTTGTGCTCAAAATGTGAAGTTACAACTTGGTTTATAATATGATTTGTGTCTTGGAAAATTGTGTAACAGAGTAAGGATACAGTAGATTTTGATTAGATAGTAGATGTAGTGAGTTGTGACAGACATCATTTAGCATGATTGTGTGAATAGGTTGTCATTAGTGAAGAGATTTGGGTTAGGGAATGGGGTGCCAAAGGGGAGAGGGTGAATCTGTTGGTGATAGAGACGTAGGGGCAGATTTACAAGCCCCTTGCAACACTTTTGCGCCACTGTTGCGTCACTTTTGTGATGCAGCGACGGCATAAAAAATGTGGCTAATTTACAACGTGACGCATCTAGGGAGATGTGTCACGTTGTAAAGCCCTGCGTCACATTATTCCTGCGTCAGGTATAATGTATGCAGGGTGGGCGTTCCCACGCAGGAAAGCCTCGTAAAAGTGATGCAGGGAAATCTACAACATTTTACTGCGTCACTTCTAGGACGCCACTGCGTCAAAACCTTGAGCCTGCTTGAAGCAGGCGTAAAGAGTGACGCAGTGTAGTGGGAATAGGCCTCAAAAATGCTTGCGACACGTCTCCAGCAATGCGTGACTTTTGCCCCAACAGATGCGTCAGAATTTCTGACGCATCTGTCAATCCTTGCGCCATGGTGCGCCGTACTGTAAATACGGCGCATCCATGGTGGCGCAAGGATTTCTCAGGGTGGCGCAGGGAAAGTGACGCATCTCTACAAATGTGTCACTTTCTTGTAAATCTGCCCCATAGAGCTTTTACTTACCAGTCTCCACTCCGCCTGTAATTTCCATGATACCTTCAGTGTGTAATATCGTCATCATCTTCTCCTCCCAGGGCATGAGGTTGAGGGGCCTGTGTGACCCCACCACTAGTTGCCAGGGCCTCTTGGTGTGACCTGGAAGAGAGGTAGTTGACTCTCCCCCTCCGATCGATCCACCAATTGCGGATGTCCTCCTGTGAGTGTCTGCTGTTGGGGACATCATTCATTGTATTAACTAATCTGGCCCACATTTCCCTTCTCTGGCACATAGTTGTTCTTATCTGGCCCAAGGCTCCAAAAAACTGGGACTCAACCCAAATTTTCTCATTCATCATAACAGTTAACACATTTCCAGAGAATCTGGGGGCTCTTCTTCCAGCCATTTTGTTTATAAAAATGAAAACCAGGAGCTGTGCTGCTGTTGTTGTGACGTGAGTGTTAATAGTTTGTGTTGTTTGAGGAGTGTCTTTTTAGTGAGAGCTGCATGTGTTGTTGTTGAGCAGATGTATATTCACAGATGCATCCATCAACATTGACGGAACATGTCTGCTGTCGGAAACCCCATCCACTTTTGCTGTCCTATATCATGAGGGTCCCACTGTCCCACTCTGATGGGAGACAACTCTAAATATGGCATATTGATGTCCACAATGGCTACAATGATGGAGATTTTTCTGCTGATGGTGGATGGGAGACTGCCTACGGAGGATTGATTATCAGCAGGTGGACCGTTTTCCGTCATGACAGACAACAGTCAGTTAGGCTAAACCTTAAATAGGCAGATGGAAATTCATCAGACTGACTGATGAATCAGTCCCTCCATGACATAGCACATTGGCTCATCTGCCAAATTCCAAATCAGGCCCTTAGTCTCAAATTGCTGCATAGGTTTCTTCTGGTCAGTCCTGCAGACCCTTGTTCCCTTAGGGCAGGCTACTGGGTACCACTTTTCTCTTCAGCCAGATAGCCTGCAGGCTCTAGTCCTCTTAGAATCAGGAGTACTTTTGCTTTTTGTGACAGAGGCAAACAGGAGGCCAACCACTTGAAACCTGGACAGCAGTTCCAGTACCTGGAGGCCAGCAGAAGTCAGGAATCCTGGAATCCTTATGGGTGGTCTCTTCCTCCATCAGGAGTCAGGATTCTTCTTTAAGCAAATCCTTCTTCTTCAGATGGAGTATTCCCAGGTAGAGAAATGTTCTGAGGAGGTGGGGGTTGACGTGACATTTTTATTCTGTGCACTAGCCAGTGATTTGAGAACTTTTACCACCCAGTCCTAACTATTTGCAGTCCCTCTACCTTGTTTTGAAGCACTTCTTTTTGCGTTACTGTCAGATTACCTGATAGCTCCTGTTTTAAGACGACAGAACCCTGGTTCCACCAGGTATACCCGTCTTCAGCTCCTTATTTGCTCTCTTGTTGAGATAAGTTCTCCTCTCATCTAACAGGGCAAGACTGACTTTCTGGGGGGGTCATGTGATTGAATAGCAGAAGCCCTCCTTGGCACGACCAAGTCAAAAGAGGTAATACTAAAGTTGCCCTCTGTTCTTCCACCTGTTCTTGCCTATTCACAGATTGCTAATCCCTGCTACATGATCAACAGTTCACCCCCAGTTGCTCTTCCTCAGATATAAGCCTGCAGATTGTCATCTTATTCATAGTTGTTAACTCTGCCAGCCAAGGATGTATATCCCACTCTGGAGGTGCAATGAATGGCAGAACTGGCTTTAAGTCAGTTCTGGCCCAGGCAACCTAAAAACTTTTTTACAAAGGTAGATTTCCACGTAAGTTATCAAAACTCTGACTCCTCCATTAAATTAGACTTTGAAAATTACGTAGGAAAAAACAGAAGCATTTTCTAGCAAGTGGAGCTAGGGAATACCCTCTGGACCTGCTCAGGGACAATTCTAGGAAGGCTTATACAGTGAAATATTTTTTTCTCCTTTTCACTGTGAGAGCACACTAAGCTCAATAAGTAGTGTGCCCAGTTTCAATATATAAGCTACCTGCTGTGGAGCTTGCAATGGATACACTTTAGGGGTGACCTATGAATGTATAAAAATAGGCTTTTCCTACATGGTAAAGACACTTTTCCGCCATGCATCACTTTAGCACATTTAAAGTGAAGCCCAGCCAGAGCATAGTGGTGCTCCTGCAGTGATGTATATTTTCTAATATGTGAGGGGTGTAATATACAGTGCCACCTACATATGATGTTTAACCATTCATACCATAAGTGTATTTTGTGCACCATCTATAATGGCCTTATTGGAAGGTTAAGTATGTCACAAAGGGAGTTCCAAAGTACAGGACATGTTTTGGCAGAGCGCATGCGCTGCACTACTGTTTACCAGTGAAAAAGCGTACAGAGTCCTAACACAAGTAAAATCAAACAGGAAAAAGGTGGGGGGACCAAGAAAAAAATTGGATCTTTTTTCACAGTCAACTTCTGCTACCTAAGCAAGATACCGCTCCAATCATGCGTTGACTGGATCGTTGCCTTTGGCAGAGTACAGGGCTATGCTGCCTTTTGTCTAGGGTCTCTATACAAATGACACAGACCTAAATATATACAAACATTTATAGCAGCCTTCGTGTCTCCGAGTACTTCTCTGAAATGTAAATGTTAGATGTAACATTACCCTCATTGTTATATTCAATTTCCTGTGTGGAGGAATATGTATGAACTAATTTTGTGGACTACGACCTCCATTTTAAGTCCTGAACATTCACCAGGACAAATTGCATACTAGTTAAATTTGGCTATACAGGTTATGGTATTTAGTGGGTGTGGACTTTAAGCACTATTCCGAGTTTCAGACATCTAAATGGAGGGTAGGCAGGGCCGGACTGGGAACCGAAACTGGCCCTGGCAAACTGCTCGGCCGCCCGCCAGGGGGGTGGGGGGATTGCGGCCAAGCTGTTTCCTAAGGCCGGTTTGGGCCAATTTTGTTACAGGGGGCCGATATTGCAGGCCCCCGGTAACAAAAACGCCCCCCCCAGAAGCCCAAAACCGGCCCCCACCCAGGCGGCCCACCGGGGAAATGCCCGGTGGCCGCTACGGCCAGTCCAGCCCTGAGGGTAGGTTGCTAATCATGCGTGTGTGTTCCCCATTCAGAGGTGCACAAACTAAAAATGTGTGCCTTGAGAATTCTGCTTGGTTTTTCATGGTAAAAATTATGCAGGAAAAAACTCTGTTGCGCCGAATTTGCGCCTGGGTTATAATCGCGCTTCAGGCGCAACAAGAAGTGTGGGATCACTATCGACACAGAATGAGGGTCTTTGTGTTTAGACTGAAATGAGTGTTGTGTTGCTAAGTATGAGAAAGTTGATAAATTCAAGACCAGTACAGATTAATGTTTTTCTAACACACATATGCAGCGTTTCAGCACAACATATTTGAGCCACTTTTATGTAAACAAAACAAAATGAATTATTCAATATCATTTACATAGTATGTTTTCTCAGTGATTTGTGGACAGAAGAACAAAGTGAGCTACAGCTCTGTCCTCCACATATAACAACTGTGCTTTAAGATAGCAGTTTCTCGTTCACAACCAAGGTCGTGGGCCTATTCTTGACACTAAATCACTGCTTTGCTTATATTCAGTACGATTTTTTTGTTTGCGACACATGATTGATTTGATTTACATGACTGCTATAAGTCAAGCAATGGAAACTTTATTGAGTGGGCCCAGACTTTACTGTGCTCCATACTTTCTAAATAGATTTATTTTCTTCATTGTCCACTGAGCCTCTAGGTCAATTGATTCCGTGATTAGAGGACTTTGCTCCAGTCACTTTATATTAGCTGTGTTTAGATGTTTCTTCATTATATAGCATTTACAGTACATTTCAATCACAAAATCAGTAATATAAACAGTATTTCATATTAGATTTTTTAATAAGTCGCAGAGGGAACCCGTAGCAGAATCATTGCCATCTTGGTAGTGTCATATTAAATGTTCACATTTTGCAAATCATACAAATTAAGGGATTTTCCTTCATTCATTCAGATCTTATGGTTACTATGGACCTCATTTATGGCATTTTGGCGAAGGGCAGCGCAGAATGTCACCTTGCTGCGCTGTCCCACGCCAAAGTGAAAGGTATTTAAGCAATACGGGGCATTCCTGTCCTTTCTGCCTATGCTGGCGTGGTTTAGGCAGCCTAGCGCCAATGTAGGCACCCTTTCATCATGGTGCAAGGGTGCCTCCATTGCAGGCAGGATGTTTTTGTGCAGGAAGGGCACCTTCCTGCACAAAAACAACCCAAAGAGATGTTTCCTCTTCCACATGGAAAGAGGAAATAACGAGGAGAAATATGCATATTTCTTCTCGTTACGCATCACCTCGAGAGGCATACAGTTGTGGTGCTTCCCCAGGTTTACATCACTTTGTAAATCTGGGGCAGTGTCAAATTCCATTGGTGTTGCATGGGAAAACCCACCGCAATGCACATGGAACGTCTCCCGAGCGCAGAGTAAGGCGATGCAGCGATTTGCGCTGCATAGCCTTACTCGTGATTTATAAGGACACTCAAAGCCACACAGGGTGGCTTTGTGTGGCTTCATAAATCTTTATGGGAGCTCTGGGTCATGCATGCACCACTTTACGTGGTGCAAAAGTGACGCAGTGCCCTCATAAATAATCCCCAAAGTTTGCAATTTACTCAGATACATTATTTTAAAACTTTGTTCCCACATGGCCTTTTACATATAACAATTTGAGCTGGGCACAAAGTGCAAGGATTATTATAACATTTTTTACTGTCCCTATTTTCTATTATGTTCTGCATCATATTGCCATGTTAATGTGTAGAACACCTGCATTAATAGTAAAAACAAGAGGTCGAGATTTTGTATTGAATATTAGGTAATCTTAAACTGATTAAAATGTTGGTCTCATTTGTGATAACTTTGTGATAACATAAACAACATTGGTATACCAGAGTTTCAAAGGCAGAACCCACTAAAGTAAGGTAGTTCCCCTTATAGGTTATTAGGTGTCATTTTAATTATCTGGGCCTGAGCTGCAAGGTCACTAAAGAAAATCAGCTTGAAGTGTTGTTCCTAACAAGCCAGCCAAACAAAAATTTAGAAATAAAACATTTAACGAATCTATGTAGGTTAAGATACAAAGATAAAAAATATAACCTTAAAAGAACTAAATAAGATGATCAAAAGCTATTGTGGGAAAAACAACCTCGCTAACATCAATATGGAGAAAGCACTAATTGATAGTCAATGGAAAAATCAATACATTCCAAACATTGTAATGTGCTCTCATGGAAATCTTACCGCAAGCCATTTAACCTATATAACAAGAGGAAGCCTTCCGTGAAAGATAGAAATGTTGAGTGAAATGTTTGAAACAGAAAAGGCTTTCATCTAGGGTGACCAACCGTCCATAAATTTCACGGACCGTCCGTTAATTGGAAGTCACGTCACGTCCGTTGTCCGTAACAAAATGTAACAAATTAGATGGAAGTTACTCTTAAAAAACAAGCATATGCATTCGGCCACGCATTTGTACACGTTAGAGCTTTTGTTTACCTAATACCTAATATAAATTATTTAGACTTGCACTTATGTTGGTTGTCTATTTACTTATATATTATTGCGCAATCTCCTCTGATGTGTCTTTAAAACGTACCTTTTGTCCCAAAGTTTTGTCCTGAATTTTGACCTACTGTCCTGAATTTTTGTCCTGAATTTTGACCTTTTGTCCTGAATTTTTACACTCACCGTCCTTAATTTGCACCCATGCTAGTTGGTCACCCTACTTCCATCGTCCCCTACTCAGTGTGATGCCATCACGTGGAATATACATTTTTGCTCATTTGGCGTTTTTCATGCCTCTGTCATGATTGCAGGGGATTAAGATGACCAGCCATAATCAGCAAGGTGCGCTCTATGATGGATAGGCTTGACTTGGTGTCTTTGTCAGTAGCGTTTTCAGAAATGAATCAGCACTAAGTGGGACAAATTGCATGAGAGTGTCACATCACTTTCAGAAGAATACACTCAGGTTCTGCTTCATGCAACAAAAATATAAAACTCCAGTTTAATTGGTCTTTCAAGGCAATGCTTTTCTAAGAAGTCTTTTGTCCAATTTGGAATTTATTGGGGCACAATACAATCTTTTGGGTACCTCATCAGCCAACGTGGGATTCTTGAAATCCTAAACAGGCTGTCTGTGGTTCCACAACTTCACAGTTTCCTTGCATCTCTGGCCTCAGAAGGTAGTCTCCCCAGCAGATTACAAGCTGCCCTCAGCTAAGAAAGACTCTAGAAACCAATGAGTTCTGTTTTAGAGGTGTCTTCCTAAAAACTGGGGCGGGTTTTATTAGTCAAAGAGATTCTGCAGGAGGGAGAACAAGAAGTCTTCTTTTAAGCACAGAAATTAAGTCTTACTCTTCTCCAATGTTCCAGTCTTGTTTTGAGAGCAGAGAGCTCCTTATGGGCCTCTGAAAGTCTAAGCTACTTTCTCCTTGGATGGTCCCATAAATGCTTCAATTCCATTTTCTTTGCAGTATGATGGAGTAGTAATCCAGCGAGTCTTGACATCTGGCAACTGAAGTCTTGCAGGAAAATCTGGGAAAGCTGACAATGGTCGAAGTCTCTCTTTGCAAAGCAGATCTTTCCCATAACCTCAGATCCACTCTTGCTTGTCAAGTCAGAGCATTCCTCAACAAAGTCTTTCTTGGACCTTCCAGTAATGCCAAAGGTAGGAATCCCTCAGAAAGTTGAGAGAAGAGATGAATACAGAAAAGTGATGGGTGTCACAAATGAACAGTGCAGAATGGCTAAATAAAACAAATAGATTTGCTGCCTAGAACAGAAGGGAAAATATTTATTAATTCTCCTCAAATAAAATAGAAACTCTTCTATCTCTCATAGCTCAAAAATTCAAATATGGACTATAATCTTCTGATTCACTGTATTTTCCAAAATTACATAAACCTTCAGAGTGTGACCTTTGTAAATTTTACCAACTTTGATGAATTAATTTAATTTCACGCTGTATATCTTCTTAGCTTTGGAGAGATGAGGCTGCAGGCTATGGCATTTCAGTACCATTTGGTGTACACAAGGTTACTCAAAATATTTCTAGAAATGGGCAAAACAATTGTTCTCCAATGCCTCATAGCTTAACACAGAGATAACAGGAATGTTTGGCTTTTTTCTGCCTTTCTTTCATAAAGCTAAATTATGAAATGCCATTTTTAATATTTGTCACCTCACAGTGCAAGCCTTGTGATTCGACACAATGGAAGGACCATTCCTGTTGTGAGAGGAGCTGAAATGAGACTACAGAGAACAGCACGTGGGCAGAGTACCATGAGAGCCTATGTAAGTCAGCACAGCACAAAGGTAGCAGGCAACAGGCCAGCACAACAAGGCAGGTCGCAGGATGGCAGTCCCTCCTGCTGCAGCACAGCACTCTTATACAAGAAGAAATGGTATGAAGGAAAAGATACAAGAAAATTTATGAGTAGAGCACATTTAATTACCCTCTCCGAAGTTTTGTTATTCTTAATGAATGTATCACAATGTATTTACAACACACATAAACAATGGCACCTAATCAATGAAGAAGACAGGGAATAACATACACCACAACATTCTATACATCAACATAAACACAGTTATACATTACAAAAAACCCTAGAATATTATTCTCACTAGTGTCCACCCATGGATTCTGGGCAAAACACTCAGAGGTAGTCCAGGTGAAACACTTAAGGCCTAGGGACTTATTTTCCTAGCTCTAGTGTGTCACTACACAATTCCAAGGATAACTGTGGTTCCAAGGACTCCTTAGAAGTGTCGACGTGACCACGTTTCAGCCTTTTCTTCTTTGGCCTCCTCAGGACAAGGGTGATAAGACATTACTAAACAAATATAAACACATAAAAAACAACATTACTCCAACCTTATAATTTGTGTGGAGCAAGCTGTCTGATTTAGGAGACTGCCCAAAAGGAAAGAAGTGCTACCAAAATCTTACAGACACAAAAGATACCAAACAAATGTGTTGGCCCTCTACTGAGTGGTGACAAAGGAAAGGGAAATAAAATGGTATGGAAAGCCAATAATTCCATACTATATCCAAATGTGAAAAACAATACCAGGTACCAGGACCCAATAGCTAGTGAGCAGGGCTGACCACCAAAGCATGCTGGGGGATCACGCCGAATACTTACATCATTCTTATGAGACCGAGAAACTAGGCTTGTAGCGCCACAATGGCGTCTCAAGGCTCGAGGCACAACTACCTTGAAAACCAATGTAAAAAAATCCATGTATATAAATATTCTCCAAACATCAGCAAATTAAACACAGTTCTCATAACTGAAAACGGGCGGGCGCTTACCTCCCTCTCCGTGTAGTGGAAAACCATCCACACTCTATCTTGGGTGAGCGCAGTCTATCGTAATCGAACCCAGTCTCCCTACAATGTACTAACACATAACACACATGCAGTTTACATCTAATCACTAAAAAAACGGATAACACGATCCCATCACCACCAACCCCATAAAGGAGGAGTCCCATAGCTTACTTGTCTTCTTATCTAAGTTGCAAGGGATATAATCTCCTCACTTCGCACGAAAAGCTTTCTCCTTAGTTCGCCGCGGTCGCCAGAGTGCATCAGCTTCAACATATAGCCGCGCAAGATAATACATGAGAAATCTCTCCTCTTCGCAACGTCACCGCCTCGACCAGACCGGTGACATAAGGAAAGGACTCGAATCCAAAGCAACCACTAGACCGGGGTCACCACTATCTTTTACTCGTGCATAGACCTCAAAGGTAGAATAAAGGAGCCACAATGCACACCGTAGACCTCTAAAGGGAAACATCAAAAAAGGACTCATATAAGAAACGAAAAAACCCAAATCGTCAATGCACATACCCCTGCTATAACGTTAACGGCGAACTCTAGAGGTCTAATACCCTGCCAATGGAGGGAAGGCCAATGAACCTAACATTCCAAACAATATTTCGTGTATAGTAAAAAAGGACACTCTCAATAACACAAATCCAATAGAAATCTATGGCAAAAAAGGGGTCGGGCAGTCTAAACCACATTATACATCATGCCAGCTTACTAGACACAAAAAAGGGGGTTTAACAACCTAAAAACACCCCAAATGAACATATATTCTATATACATATGCACACATATTGGATGTATTTTATACATGGTGATTAAAAACAAGATAAATATAAACAGAAAAAACATATATACTATCACACTTGGATATTGAGTCAATCTCAGCTCTCTCCTCATACCATAGTATAATAGTATAGCTATATGTATCCTGTTATCGAGCAAATCTGATAGTATTAGATTAACGCCCAAATTTCATCGCGGTCATTTAGTCCTTCAGTTGACATATGATATCTTTCTATCATTCGTGCCTCTAAGCGATTCAGGTTAGTTTCAATCAATCAATCAGGGAATTGTAAGCGCGCTACTCACCCGTGAGGGTCTCAAGGCGCTGAGAGGGGGGGGGTCCGCAGAACTGTTTAGCCGAAGAGCCAGGTCTTGAGGGTCTTCCTGAAGGTGTTCAGGGAGGGGGCGCGTCTGATGTCTGCAGGTAGCTCGTTCCAGGTCTTGGCTGCAATGTGAGAGAAGGATCTTCCGCCTGCTCTGGCTCTGTGGATGCACGGGGTTTCGGCCAGTGCGAGGTTGGAAGATCGGAGGTTTCTTTCGGTACGTGGAAGTTGATTCTGTCGTTGAGGTATTTGGGTCCGTTGTTGTGTAGGCATTTGTAGGCGTGAGTGAGGATTTTGAAAGTGACTCTTTTCTCCACGGGGAGCCAGTGGAGACTTCGTAGGTGTTGGCTGATGTGTTCGTGTCGGGGGATGCCGAGGTGTTTTGTACTGTCTGGAGTTTGCGGAGTAGGGACTTGTTGATGCCGGCGTAGAGTGCGTTTCCATAGTCCAGTCTGCTGGTGATGAGTGCGTGGGTGACTGTCTTCCTTGACTCAGTGGGGATCCACTTGAAGGTCTTGCGGAGGGTGTTGAAGCAGCTGGAGGTGACGGCGTTGACCTGTCGGTTCATGGAGAGTGATGAGTCGAGTACGATGCCGAGGTTCTTGCCGTGGTCTGAGGGGGTAGGTGGGCTTCCGAGGGCGGTCGGCCACCAGGTGTTGTCCCATGCAGAAGGGGTGGTACCGAGGACGAGGACTTCTGTCTTCTCGGCGTTGAGCTTCAGGCAGCTGTTGGTCATCCAGACTGCGATGTCTTGCATTCCTTTCTGGAAGTTGAGTTTGGCAGTGGTGGGGTCTTTGGTGAGGGAGAGGATGAGCTGGGTGTCATCAGCATAGGATACAATGTTGAGGCTGTGTTGTCGGACGATGGCTGCGAGGGGGGCCATGTAAATGTTGAAGAGGGTGGGGCTCAGTGATGAACCCTGTGGGACTCCGCAGGTGATTTTCGTGGGGTCGGAGAGGAAGGGTGGGTGTCTGATCCTTTGGCTTCTTCCGGTGAGGAATGATCGGATCCAGTCCAGGGCTGTTCCTTGTATGCCTGCGTCGTGTAGTCTGACGACTAGTGTGCGATGGGAGACGGTGTCGAAGGCCGCTGATAGGTCGAGTAGAATGAGGGCTGCGGAGAGGCCTTGGTCCAGGAGGGTGCAGATGTCGTCTGTGGCGGCGAGTAGGGCGGTCTCTGTGCTGTGGTTGCTTCGGAATCCGGATTGGGACGGGTCGAGGACGGCGTTCTCTTCAATGAATCGTGTCAGTGTCCTGTTGACTGTTTTCTCTGCAACTTTGGCTGCGAAGGGGAGGAGAGATGGGCCGATAGTTCTTGAGGTCGGTGGGGTCAGCTGTTGGCTTCTTGAGCAGGGGTCTGACTTCTGCGCGCTTCCAGTCGTCTGGGAAGGGGCCTGTTTTGAAGGTGGTGTTGATGGTGCGTTGTAGTTTGGGTGCGATGGCAGCCACGGCTCTGTGGTAGATGTGAGGGGGGCAGGGGTCGGTGGGGGCCTTCGAGTGGATGCTTTTCATGGTCGAGGCGGTGTCTTCGGCCGTGATCGGTGTCCAGTTGGAGATGGTGGGCTGACTGGTGTTTCTAGGGGGCGGGGGCCGTCTGTGGCGCCTGGTGGATGGTCGATGAAGTTGTCATAGAGGTTTTTGATCTTGAGGTGGAAATAGGTTCCAAGCTTGTCGCAGAGGTCTTGGGAAGGGGTGATGTCTGTGGCTTCGCTGCGTGGGTTGGTGAATTCTTGAATGACACTGAAAAGTTCCTTGGAGTTGGTGGAGTTGGCCAGGATTTTGTTGTGGATGAAGTTCCTTTTGGTGGCTCTGATCTGGTTGTGGTAGTCCGTCATGGCGTCCTTGTAGGTGATGTGGTTTTCGGTTGTCTTGGTGTTTCTCCAGTTCTTCTCCAGGCGTCTGCAGGTGCGTCTGGCTTCTTGGAGAGCGGTTGTGAACAAGGCGGCTTTCCTGGGGCGTTGTCTGTCGGGGTTGCGTAGCGGGTTGCGGGGTTGCGTAGCGGGGCGAGCTCATTTGCAATGCTGTTTTATTTTGTGCTTTAACCACCACCAAAATCGACCATTTCAATTCATTCTCATCGTGCCCATATTCCGTATAGTGTTGGACCAGAGGGGCTCCTTGTGTCTTACAACGTATACGTGACTTATGCTGTAGTATTCTCATCTTGACAGCTTGCGTCGTCTGACCAATGTATGTCTTGCCACAAGGGCAGGTCACAAAGTAAACTACATTCTTTGTATTGCAGTTAGAGAAACTCAATTGTTTATGTTGCTTATTATTTATCTCTACAGATTTCGAGTCACTTGTCTGAGGGCATACGGTGCAACTATTGCACCTGTAGTGCCCTATTACCGCTGGCAACCCCAGTAGACCTCTCAGGTCTGTTGCTGTAGATTGATGGCACGTTGCTTTAACCAAATAGTTTCTCAAGTTCCTCCCCCGTCGGAAAGCGAACAAGGGCTTAGGAATATTCAGATGTTCTATTAGCCGCAAGTTCCTTAGAATGATTTGTTTCACTTTATTCGCTTTGGGGTTAAAAGTGAGTACACATGTCAATTGTTCTGATTCTTGTTTGGTTTTTGGAGTAAGTAGGTTTTCCCGTGGATTGTACCACGCTCTTTTTAATGCTCCCCGCACCAATTTTTTCGGGTACTCAGCAAGTATCAGGCCAACACAGCAAAGCCGTTAGCAGAGTGGCAGCACAGCAGTCCTTTTGGCAATGTGCAGGTATAGTGCCAGCAGTGTCTGGTTCCAAGTCCAATGCAGTGTCTGATTTTAGGGGCAGAGACCCGGTACTTATACCCAAAAGTGCGTTTGAAGTGGAGGTGACATCAAAGGCTGGACTTTGAAGTGTGCAGGTCCACTTTCAGCCCACTCCTGTCTACCAGAAACCTGGGGGGTTGATCAGTGCTTTGTGCGAGGGCAGGACACTACCTATTGAAGTGTGTCAGTCCCTCCCCTTCCCTTGGGCCAGGAAGAATCATCAGTATGTAAATGAGTGCAGATGCATCCTGTGCTTGTGGCTGTCTAGAGGCAATGCACAAAGTGTAGCTGTCATCCAAACCTAGACGGCGATTGGAGACAGGCGGAAGGCACAAAGAGTAGTAAGTACAGAGAACTGTTCACTTTCTAAAAGTGGCATTTCTAAAACAGTAATGTTAAATCCAGCTTCACCAGTATGGAGGATTTATCATTACTGTTCCAACCATATGAAACATGGAAAAAACGCTTCTCTTGGATCAGGAATTAGAGCTTAAAAGTGTATTAAGGATTTCCCAATGCTGGCCTATGAGAGAGTTAGGCCTCACAGTAGTGAAAAACGAAACAGGCTGTTTGTCACTAACAGGACATGCAAAACATACAAGTACATGTCCTGCCTTTTACTTACATGGCACCCTGCTCTTAGGGTTACTTTGGGCCTACCTTAGGGGTGGCCTATATGTAATAAAGGGGGTGTTTAAGGCCTGGCAATTAGTTTTAAATGCCAAGTCGAAGCGGCAGTAAACTGCACACACAGGCACTGCAGTGGCAGGCCTGAGACCTGTTTGAAAGGCTACTTGCGTGGGGTACACAATTAGAGCTGTAACCCACTAGTAGCATTTAACTTCCAGAACCTGGGTATATGGTATACCACCTTCCAAGGAGCTTACAAGTAAATTAAATATGTCAATCCAATCAAGTATACCCCAATTACACACATGTTTAGGGAAGAAGCACATGCACTTTAGCACTGATTAACAGTGCACAGAGTACTAAAGCCAACAAAAAGGGTTCAGCTAAAAGAGGAGGAGGAAGGCAAAAAGTTTGGGACGACCCCTCAGAGAGGGCCATTTTCCAACAGGAATCTTACACCTTTTGAGGAGGATGTTGCTACTAATTGCATCAGTGCTCTGGAGAACTCATCAAAAAGGTTCATGAGAGGGCCTGCTTATCATCATCTCCCAACATTGGAGAAAGGGAATGTTGGGGCTCCACATTAGAAAATCCCTCCCCCGTTACTGCCGTTCATCTCTCCCCTCCACCAGTTAATGGGGATGAAAGTTTACCTGGAGCAAATTCAATGGCAAGTTCCTTGCTCTCTGACCCTGCGGATTTATGTGTGGTAAACAAACTATCAATATGAAATATGCTATTTCTGATGCAATCAACATTTTAGGGGATGCTTAAGGCTCTAGTCCTCTCCATCATCCTGCAAGCTACGCAAATAGTATATCTGGAGAGGATAAACTCTGGGATTTCAGGAATTTCAAACGAGTTTGTGAAGCGTCCGTGGAATCACCCTCTAGTGCAAATGATGCTGTGAACACTCACTGTCACCCTGCGCTTCATCAAGTGTTTTTGCGTCTTATGTTTCCTCACTGGTCTACAAGGAAGGGGGACGTCACGGAGAGCAAGCAGGGGCAGCTGCTGTCAATCCGAGGTGTGGTGGGGGAAAAAATAAATAGAAACTTACCTTTCCTGCCGGCCACTGCAATCTTCTCCTCCCGTGGCGCTTTGCTCCACTGCTCCGGTCCTGACAAAACTACATTTCCCATGGGCACCGGCTCCCAAACCCCACCCAATCCCAGTGCTTCTCCCAGCATGAGGGAAACAGGATTGGGCGGAGCAGGCCCGTTTTGTGCTCCAGCAGGGTTTGGAGCCTGTGAACCTGAGCACTAGGATATCTCCAGGGGAACAGCCTGGAGATAACCAAGAGGGCATGTGGGTTTGGCCAACCGTGGACGGCCAGCCAAATCCACATGTGCACTTTTAGTGCCTGCCTACCACCACACCCCCTGCTGTGGGACACTACTGCATGGTCCTGCCCAGTCCCCGACGCGGCGGGCTGGAAGTAAAAATGAAATGACAATAAAATAATTTGATTGTCGTTTTATTTTTCTTCTTACTACTGCGTTTTAGCAGTGTTGCGATGCTCCTCAGCCATAGCAGAAGAGCTGCGCCTGAGAGCAAGGTTCTTATCGTGATAAAAAAATATAGTGAAAAAACCTTTGAGAAGACCAATGGCCTGCTAGAATCCTCATCTTAGAAACAAACTAAAGAAATAAATCAGGGCAATATGTGATGGAGCAGGGTTTGCGTCATGTAAACCTGCTCGGATCAACGCCCCAAGATAACATTTATTAATTATGTGTTTTGTACTAATATGCATTAATACACACAAACACGGGGAAATGCTTTGCGCACGCGTGCATTGCAATTAATATTAATACATGAAATGCTTAGGCCGCATATCGCTTTTTTGCATATTAAAACCAACAAAGTGGAATAATGCTATTGCAAATAATAATGCTTTGCACATTAATGCTCATATACATTAACATGGGGTTAGTGCAATGGTGGGAGGGAAACAGTGTAATTTTCATTTTTGTGTTATTAATATTCTTTATATTTCTCTTTCATCATAGTTTTTAAAATGGGCCTACGATGAGCAGTTAGTTGGGTGTTTAAAGTTGACATAAGGCCGAAGAAAGGCCGTGAAAATGTAACCTGTACGTGAACTTTGGTGGGTGTCAGCGGCGGATGAAGGAAACCTTGAAGAGTGAAAGAAAGACATGCAATATTTGAGGACGTCGAGATGCCTGGGAAAGCTCAAACTGATGAACATTTTATGTCTAGCCGATACATTGTTTGAAATAAAGTGCTAATACAGGGACAAGCCATTCATCAGAGAATGTGACGTGATGGGGTATAAAGAATCGATTCATAAGCAGTGAAGTAAATCGTGAGAATGAGTTAAGAACAAAGAAAGTATGTAAAGCCAAATGAAGTAATGGAGGTGTGGTGTAACACCCCACAAATTGACCAATGAAAAGTTGAGATTTTCCCGAATGTTGCAGATTAGTGGGATGGTCAGGTGAGTTAGGGTATAATTGGGATGCTCTTAGGGGGTGTGGTTGAGGCAGCTTTCGTAGGTCCAGAGAGGCAGAGGGTGATCGTCGCTGTCCGTCGGTTAGAGGCCTACCTGTTTCCTGATCTTATCCTATCCCGGTTTCCTTTATCGGGTCCCTTTTCACTATCCTCGTAGCCAGGGGGTGGTGGTTTCCCTGATCTTTAATCGATTTGTATGTATCAATAGGGAAATTTGCAATGTCTGTAAATGTTTTCTTTTCATGACTCTTATGTCTCTTCATCTATCCACTCCATAATATTCACTGTGATTCAGATGTTTGTGATCTTGTCTGCATATTTTATGATATTTTTCCTATAATGTGTATTTTCTTTCCCTGTAACTTTGTACCTGAGATTTTTTCTTATAATTACTGAAGATAAACAGACTAACGATATTTTTGAGTTTGTGATTATTTCCTCATGAAAATTTGTTAAGATTTTGGTTAATTAGTCATGTCAATAATTTACACTACTCAATCAATATGATTCATCGCCCAAGAGGAAAGTGGTTGACGATATAAGTTAAAGGGCTAAAATAGAGAAGAAACGATTAGATAATCTGTTTTTCCCCTTTAGATGAGTAAAGACAAAATCAACGTCACACAAACCGCATCCCAGCGTCATTCTCGTAGGGTCTGTTAAATGGTAAGAAATTGTTTATTGTATGTTTGGGGCCCGTTGTCTGCTGTGTCATTCAGAGACCCCCGGTTTGGTGCTGGATCAGTTTTTGGTAGCAGTATGATGGTTTATTATTGATTAGTTGATTATTGATTTGATTATATGTGTTCTAACCCAAAAAGTTAATGTCGTGTTTTTATGTCGTCCTGAATATACGGGCGAGAAGGTTTCCCGGGGTAAAGTCATAGCCTGAAGTAGGCTGGGAATTAGTGTGGATAGACGTATCCCACTACGGAAGTACTTTGTCTGTAAGTCATAACACTGAACAGTGAAACCTGTAGGTGTTGCATTAGGGAAAATTCCTATGAGAGTAGATTTGGAGTGCTATAGCGAAGGGTCCACCTGTGAAACTTTGGCCTTATCCCCAGAGAAGTACCAAGACTCCTTTTCATACCAAAAAGTCAGCTTGAGAAACTTTGGCCTTATCCCTAGAGAAGTAACAGGTCCTCCCGGAGCTTGATTGAAGGGTGAGATAGCGTTGGGTCGTTATTCTTGCTCGTAGAGAAAATCCTTTTTGGAAAAGTGAAAACTATCTCTTTATTTAGAAAACAGACAAGGTAGCATTGTTTTTATGTCGTTATTAAGATTTCTTTGAGAGAAAAGCTTAAGAATTTTTTTTTTGCCGAGTGATTTTGTAAAGGGAGGGTCAGTAGAAGGAGTAATACTGACTTTAGAAAATGCCGCGCTGACATTGGTCAGGCAGCGGGAGCTTTTAGAGCTGTGATTGGATGAGCTATTGTAAGCTGCATCTCTATTGGTTGAGACATTGCTGACGTAGGAGTGTTCTGATTGGTTGGTTGGTGTGAGTCGCGCTGGTATTGGACGACAGTTGCCTAATAGAGACTACAGAAGTACGAAGGGTTTGTTGACATTTTTTAGTCACATTCTGAAGGGACAGTTGAGAAAAAATGAAGTTTATTAATAAAATCAGGAATTCTTCAAAAAGGACAGACCGATAGTGACAAAGGAGGGAATTCTTATTCCGCCTCCAGGAACACCCGCATCCTATATGATGCTAGAATGTGGATATCATACGTGCACTTGGTTGGAGAATTGGGTGAAGTATACTGAGAGCGATGGAGTTCTGGCTTTTCCGGAACATGGAACATTTAATGTGAGAATTTTACAAAATTTAAGAGATCGGATGAATGTGTTGGATCCTAGACCTAGACCGACTCAGTATGAGGCACTAGAGGAATTGGAATATGAGGCTTTTGAGCGAGAGAAATACAGGGGTGGAAGAAAATACAGAAATATCATGACCAGATATCCCTTTGAGAGTAGGCAAGAGAGAGTGAAAAGATGGAGAAGAGCTGTAGTAACGGAAGGACTGTATCCTGTCCTGGTCAATGATGAGTCAATAGGAGGCAAAAGTAAGGAGAAAAAGAATAATATTGGAATGCAAAGAGGGAGTTGTAACATGAATGATTCAGATGACGAGTTATTGGAGGATATTATAACAAAAAGACCTCCACCATATCAGGAAAGTCCAAGAGGAGTAGTTCCAAATGCCCCGATAATGGGATCTCCACTGATTCCGCAAGTTCCCCAAATTCCAGTGATTACGAGAGTAGTACCGGATAGAGAGACAGAGTTACAAAACCGAGCAAGAGAAGAATTAATTCAGAAAGTTAAACAGTTAAATCTGAATGCAGAAGCATTATCAGTACCCATAACAATAGGTCCTATAGTTCCGTTGTATGGGAATAAACAGAGTATATCAGGAGTACATGCTTTGACAGTACCGACAAGGAGTATGAGGAGTGAGACAATAACTATACCTAGTCCAGTTGAACGAATGGAAGAAAATGTTACCTTAATTGATCTTCCCGAAGGAGAAGTAGTACATGAAACTCCAAGAAGAAATGTTCAAATAGATCCTAGGAGAATAGCACAGAGTGGTGATTCTGCATCTGAGAGTTCAGTAGGTCCCACACCAGAAGAGCTGAATGAGTGGATAAAGGGAATGGAAAAGCGAAAACCCCTACCACAAAGTATAGATATGTGTAGATTGAAGGTGGATTTGGAGGAAATGATAATTGGTACGATCAGTCCAGATAGATTAAGTATTTACAGAGATGAGGAATTATTGTTTTTGTGTAAGAATATTACCTGGAAAGCAAGGAATTTGCATGAGAAGATAGCAGAAGCTGCTGTTGATTATGGAATAGATATTGAGAGATCGAAGGTATTGCAGAAAACATACAGGATGGATTTCACTGACAGGGATTTGGAAAGTTTGAATGTGTCTGGTACAAGTTTACAGATAAAGGAATTGATGCTGATTCTGAGGAAGTGGGGAGATGTTGATCGTTGGAAAGGTAGATGGTCGAAAAGAAAATGAATTAAACCCTATAGAAGGAACTTCGATGTATCCATTAAAAACAAATGGACAGGTTGAAATGGTGTGTCCAATGAGGGAAGTTCCAGGTGGTGGATATGTTCAAGTTCCCTGGAGTAGACAGGACATCTTGTCCTTTACGAATGATTTCCCCAGATTGAGAGAAAAACCCGTGGAATGGTATAAACAGGTAGAAAGGTTTGTGAAGGTTTCAAAGGTATTGCTGAAGGACTTAGATGGTCTATTCGAGACTGTAGTTCCGGCTGATTTGTGGACAGAGTGTAAGATAACTGTCGTTTGGCCTAAAGAAGAATATCCAAGAGACCCTAAAACTGGTGCACCTTCAGATGAGGTGATGAAAAAGTACAATCAGGTGATTACTTTCTTGAAAGGAAAGATTTCCCCGAAGGAAACTGATTGGGTAAAAATGGACAGGACAACACAGGAGCCGAAAGAGTCGGTGCATGCATACTATGAGCGATTGTTACAGGTGTTTAAGCAGTATAGCGGATTTGAGAATATAGGTGACAAGGATATGAGACATTTTGTGTATCGTTTTGTGTTAGGACTGAAACCAGAGATTAGCAATATGATTCAACAGCATCTGATTTGCTGGCAGAATAAAATGGTAGATGAAATTCTGAGATATGCAAAGTACTGTAGCGACAACATTGATTCAAGACACAAAAAGCTTAAGGAAAAAATGATGTGGGCGCAAGTTAAGGTAGCAGAGCAACAGGAAGTAAATAGTGTCGAGCAGACGAATAATCAGAATCAAAATGTTCAGGTACCAGGTGTTGGAAAGGGTAAAGGAAAATTTGTTAAAGATGATTTGAAATGAAAATGTCCTTGTCATGCGTGCGGTAAGCTTGGACATTGGAAGAACGAGTGTAGAAGCACTGTAAAAATTAATGGGACAACCCAAAATTTAAATTCACAGGTGCAGAATGAAGTGGTTGTGACCCAACAACAGCAACAGCAGGTAGTTACACCACAGATACAGGTGCCCCAAGCTCATATGCAGAGTAATGTAGGTGCTCAGGTACAGAGATACAGTGTGAATACTGGATTTACTCCTATGGAACAACATGGTAAGAACCCAAATGTGCAGATGATTCCACAATATTGGTTGCAGTGTAATGGGAGTGATTCGGAGAGTAGCCAATGACGGTGCCTGAGGGGGGAGGAAGAGTGCGTGCTTGTCGCAACTCTGGAGGTAGATCAGTCAGGTCCATTTGTTGATGGCAAGGTGGAAGGTAATAATATTACATTCTTAGTGGACACTGGTGCTACTTGTGAGAAGTTGGCCTGGCATATGCTGTCCACTAATTATAGTGGGCACCTTGCACCAGTCCAAATCGACTCTTATGGTAGGTAGGTTAAAGACAACCTTATTGAAAGCTATCCTAGTGGTAGCTGTGGAGAGCAGCCTTCAGGCTAAGTCTTGAAGGAATGTAAAGCAGCTTGTTTTACCAGTCTATAATCTCTTGAGTGACCAAATGAAAGAGCACCACACCAGGTATATATTCAAAATATATGTATTTATTACTAAACACACCCCTCTAGTCTCTTTATGAGGCTAGAGTTCGAAGTACATAGGTTATAAGATCTTAAATCACAGTAATAGCACAAATACACGTTTGGGCCCTAGGGGCGTACTCAAACCATATACCAATAAAGTGGTATGCGAACCACGACTGAACTAGACACTAGGCCTAGAGCCTCTAGAAGTGCTTGGACCACAAGGAACCACCCAAGGTAGTGACACAGGGGACCCACGGGAGACGCGTGCAGTGTAAATACACAACCGCGATACGCCGTTAACTTCTATGGAGAAAGTCGGGATCGGAAAAATAGAGGAAAGGGACACTTAAAAGAGGACTAGGACAAAACCCTTTGAGATCTAGGACTTTGAAGAGTCTCTACCCACGGGAGCACCGGAGTACTCGTGTTACCTCACCCAGGGAAGCCGGGTGCATAGGTGCCTTTCGGGGTCGGGTTTCGTCGTCGGTTCTTATGGCGATCTGCTGCAAAGTGCTGCTGGCGACCAGGAGAAAAGTGTCCGGGTGGATCCAAGAGTGGATCGGAGTTCTGAAGAACCTGAAAGCAGAGGGGACAGAGTCTGGGTCACTAGCCAGTGACCAGGAGGCGATGGACAGATGCCCACCGATGTCGAGTGCTTCAGGTGCGTTGACGGTCGTCTCGTTTCTGCAGCCACGAGGTCCAGGAGGCGTTGTCGGTGACCAGGAGCAGGATTCGGGCTGGTACACGATGTCTGTCGAGTGCTGCGGTGTCGGCGACCAGATTGGACCCAACAAGCCTTGGCAACGGCAAGTCTCGATGTAGCTGAAGATCGTCGATGGTGCAGACCAGCAAGGTCTGGGGAACTCACCCAGCAAGGGTAAGTGAGGGCAGGCCTGGAGCAACCAGACTGCCAAGTAAAGAAAAGATTGGCCTTCGGTAAGGGCTACTAGCCAACGGGCTAGCGACCGCGAAGGAGCCTCGTGACGCCGCACGTGGAGCTGGCTTACAGGACACTCGTGGAGTGGGGGCCAGTGATCTTCGGTGCAGGTGGTGCTGGAGGCTAGGGCTACTCGGAGCCCAAAGCACGACTTCTTGGGAGACCCAGAAGATGGTGCACTTGCAAGTGTGCTCGGTGTCCAGGGGTCACGGTCTCACGTTACCCACGATAGCCACGGGCCTCAGCTTTGCTGGGGACTCAGGGTA
Source organism: Calotriton arnoldi (assembly GCA_963921515.1). Taxonomy (NCBI): domain Eukaryota; kingdom Metazoa; phylum Chordata; class Amphibia; order Caudata; family Salamandridae; genus Calotriton; species Calotriton arnoldi. The sequence goes on along the minus strand of CAWUFW010000493.1, from coordinate 59,772 downwards.
GCCTCGGGAAGTCTGAGAATCCACCTCTGGTGATGCGATGACTTCGGCGTCCGACGGGAGCTTCAGTGATGCGAACCGGACAGATGCTTCTTTGGTGCCTGCCAAGCAGGGGAGTCACTCCTTGACCCCAAGGGAGATTCTTCAGTCCTCTAATCGTGAGTAGAGCGTCGAAGGTCCAGGATTCTGTGTCAGAGTTTCGTCCAGGTATAATCTAAAGTCCTAAGGACTGGGTTCCTACCTTTATTCCAAAAATAGGGGATGGACTACTCTGTGGCCCCACCTATGGGTGGGTCAGGGCAGAGGGGTGGCTACACCCCTTTCCTTTGTCCAGTTCGCGCCAAAGCAGGGGCTGCAAGCCCCTGATCCGGTTTGAACTGGGGTATGCACAGGGACACCAAATGTGCCCCCAGTGCAGGACTTCAAAGCACCCGAAAGTGCTCCCGCCCAGCCCCAATACACATTGTCCTGTCTGGGGGAGGTGGTCACACCTCCCTGGGACAGGAAACCTATTGTCCAGGCCTCCCCTGCCGGAGTTTCGTCCAGCAGCAGGAGGCCAGACTCGTGTCTGTGGCAGCAGCATCCATTTTGTGATGCCAGGGCTCTGGAAAGAAGTTACCGGACTCGTCAGAGTTAACATGCCTTTCCCTCTAGAAGGGTGGAATGCTACCCCCGCCGCCAGAATTGGCGGGGGGTAGTATTCCAAGATGTTTGACACCAAACACGACATGTTTCGGTGCAGCCATTCCATAGTTAGCATTTTACCGCGAGGATATAATGCGTTTAAGAGTATATGGTCAGGCTGCACTACAAACAGCATCAGAGATGGTCTCCGAACGCTGCAGAGGGGCCCTGCTCATGCAGGGGCACCCTCTCACATAGGAACCATGCACTCTGCCTTCAGGATTGATAAGGCCTGCCTTAGGAGTGACTTATAGGTTTATATGTGTGTATGCATTTAGTGATATAGGTAACCTATACCACAGCAAGGGGTGCATGCACCACCTTACCCAGGCTGCAGTAGCAGACCTGTGGTGTCAGTTTGGATGGCCTACCAGGGGTGGCATAATATATGCTGCAGCCCCTGGCAGGCCTCTGAGGTACCTATGCCCTTGGTACATAGTATACCATATACTAGGGACTTACAAGGGCACTCCAGATCCCAATCAGAGATGTGCCTAAGGCACATGGAGACCCTTTTAAAGAGGAAACAGCTAGGCTGGGGTTCTGAATAGCAGGGCCCCAGCCAGACTAATGTCGAAAACCAGTGAAGTATCAGCAAAAGTGGGGGTACCCCTGTGAAGCAGATCCTACTCTCCTACACAACCCCCCCAAACGTAGGGACATTAAACTAACCTTGCCCAGTTAAGTCTTCATGTTCTAAGTGGAAATACCTAGAGAGTCCATCTGCATTCGCATGGTTACTCCCAGGCCTATGTTCCACTGTAAAGTCCATCCCCTGTAGGGAAATGGACCACCTAAGCAGTTTGGGGTTTTCACCCTTCATTTGTTTTAGCCATAAGAGGGGCTTATGGTCTGTCTGAACCAGGAAGTGTGTACCAAACAAGTATGGCCTCAACTTCTTCAGAGCCCAGACCACAGCAAAGGCCTCCCTCTCTATGGCTGACCAACGTTTCTCTCTAGGGGTCAGCCTTCTGCTAATAAAAGCTACTGGCTGATCCTGACCTTCTTCATTCAATTGTGACAGTACAGCCCCTACCCCCAATTCAGATGCATCAGTTTGAACAATGAACTTCTTGGAGTAATCAGGACTCTGCAGAATTGGAGCAGTGCACATGGCCTGCTTGAGGTCATCAAATGCCTTTTGACAGCTAACTGTCCACTGAACCTTTTGGGCATTTTCTTAGAAGTTAAGTCATTCAAGGGTGTCACTATTGATCCATACCCCTTGACAAATCTCCTATAGTACCCAGTCAGGCCTAAGAAGGCTCTCACCTGAGTCTGGGTAGTGGGAGCAGTCCAGTCCATGATGGTCTGGATCTTGCTCTGCAAAGGTTGAACCTGGCCTCCACCCACAAGGTGGCCCAGGTACACAACCTGACTCTGCCCTATCTGGCACTTAGTGGCCTTGATAGTCAGGCCTGCCTTTTGCAGGGCCTGTAAAACATTCCTGAGGTGGACCAGGTGATCCTCCCAGGTGGAGCTAAAGACAGCAATATCATCTAGATAAGCTGCACTATAGGCCTCCAGTCCTGTGAGAACTGTGTTCACCAACCTCTGGAAAGTGGCAGGTGCATTTTTCAGACCAAAGGGCATCACCACAAATTGATAATGCCCACTAGGGGTTGAAAATGCTGTTTTGGGCTTTGCAGCATCAGCTAGTCTGATCTGCCAGTAGCCAGCTGTTAGGTCAAATGTGCTGAGATATTTGGCAGAGGCCAAAGTATCTATGAGCTCATCTGCCCTGGGTATTGGATGGGCATCAGTCCTAGTGACTGCATTGAGGCCCCTGTAGTCTACACAAAACCTCATCTCTCTTTTCCCACCACTGGTGTGAGGTTTAGGTACTAGGACTACTGGACTAGCCCAAGGGCTATCTGAGGGCTCAATCACTCCCAATTCCAACATCTTCTGGACTTCAGTCCTGATACAGTCCCTGACATGGTCAGGTTGCCTATAAATCTTGTTTTTAATAGGCAGACTGTCCCCAGTGTCCACTTCATGAGTGCACCAGGTGGTCTGACTGGGTGTCAGAGAAAACATATGTCTAAACTGATTGAGGACTTGCCTGCAATCAGTTTGTTGCTGGGTAGTGAGGCTGCCTGCCAAGGCTACACCATCAACTGACCCATCGTCAGGGTTCTGTGAGAGCAGGTCAGGGAGTGGGTCACTCTCTTCCTCCTGCCCTTCATCAGTAGCCATGAGCAAGCCCATGTCTGCCCTGTCCACATATGGCTTAAGTCTGTTGACATGGAGAACCCTGTGGGGACTCCTGGGTGTTCCCAGGTCTACTAAGTAAGTGACCTCACCCTTCTGCTCAACAACAGTGTGGGGTCCACTCCATTTGTCTTGGAGAGCTGCTGGGGCCACTGGCTCCAACACCCACACCTTCTGTCCTGGCTGGTAAACAGTTAGGACAGCTCTTTGGTCATGCCAGGCCTTTTGAAGTTCCTGGCTAGCCTCAAGGTTTTTGGTTGCCTTTTTCATGTACTCAGCCATCCTGGAGCGGAGACCAAGTACATAGTCCACTATATCTTGCTTTGGGGGCTTGAGAGGTAACTCCCATCCTTCCTTCACCAAGCACAGTGGACCCCTCACAGGGTGGCCAAACAGAAGTTCAAAAGGGCTGTAACCAACCCCTTCTGAGGCACCTCCCTATATGCGAATAAAAGGCAGGGCAAGAGTATGTCCCATCTACGCCTAAGCTTTTCTGGGAGCCCTTTAATCATGCCCTTCAAGGTTTTGTTGAATCTCTCAACTAAACCATTGCATTGTGGGTGATAGGGTGTGGTGAACTTATAAGTAACTCCACACTCCTTCCACATTGCCTTTAAGTACCCAGACATGAAGTTTGCACCCCTGTCTGATACCACCTCCTTAGGAAAGCCCACTCTTGAGAAAATTCCCAGGAGGGCCCTTGCCACCACAGGTGCTGTAGTGGTCCTAAGGGGTATAGCCTCTGGATACCTGGTGGCATGATCCACTACCACCAGTATAAATCTGTGCCCAGATGCTGTTTGGGGATCCATGGGACCAACAATGTCAATCCCTACCCTCTCAAAGGGCACCCCCACCACAGGTAGTGGTATCAGGGGGCCTTTGTAGTGCCACCTGCTTTGCCACTGGCTTGGCAGGTTACACAGGAGCGACAAAACTCCTTACTGTCTTCAGACATGTGGGGCCAGTGAAAGTGAGGGACAATTCTGTCCCAAGTCTTGTTCTGGCCCAGGTGTCCTGCTAAGGGAATATCATGGGCTAGGGTCAATAGGAAGCCCCTGAACTTCAAAGGTATTACCAACCTCCTGGTAGCACCAGGCTTGGGGTCTCTACTCTCTGAGTACAGGAGTCCATCATCCCAATACACTGTATGGGGACCACTAGCTTTCCCAGCAGCCTCAGCAGCAGCTTGCTGTCTGAGGGGTTCAAGGGAGGGGCAGCTCTGCTGCTCCTGGCTCAGATCTGCCCTAGAAGGTCCCCCTGTCCCCAAGAACTCAACCTGGTCAGGCTCAAGTTCCTCTGGGACAGTTCCTTCTTCAGGGCTGAGATCATCCCCCTCAAGGGACTGATCTTCCTCCTGAGCCAAGGGGGAAGGCACTGCCTTAACCCTACTACTCCTCCTCTTGGAAGGCACTTGGTCCATTCTTTCAGAATCCAAGGCCTGTTCAGTTTTAGACAGTTTAGCTTGTGACCTGGTCACAGCAAACACATCTGCAGGGATCCCCAGCATTTCTGCATGGGTCCTGAGCTCCACTTCTGCCCAAGCAGAAGTCTCTAAGTCATTGCCAAGCAAGCATTCGACTGGTAGGTTTGCACTCACCACAACCTTCTTAAGGCCAGTTACCCCTCCCCAGGAGAAGTTAACAACTGCCAGAGTATGGTCTGTTCTGACATTGCTAGCATTGGTCACTTGGTACATTTCACCAAGTATAACTTGCCCAGGTAGCACAAGGTCTTGTGTCACCATTGTGACACTTGCCCCTGTGTCCCTAAATGCCAAAGCCTCTCGTCCATTGATTAAAGGCTGTTGTCTGTACTTGCCCAGATTACTGGGACTCACAGTGGAGGTCACATCCATGCCTCCATCACAGACTAACACAGCCTGAGTCAGCTCCCTGACTAAGTCAGAGCCCAACTCAGTTCCCAGGGTGAACCCTACTAAACCCTTGGCTGGAGCACTTCCACCAACTGTACTAGGGGGAACAGGTGCCTTAGGGGCATTGGTGGAGGCTGGACTGGAGTCTTTGGACTTGGTGCAATCACTGGTCCAGTGGGTCTTTTGCTTACAGACCTTGCACCATGGTTTTCTTTGGCCTTTACCCTTGGTAGACTGGGAATCCCCACCAGAAGAAGATTTTGGGGGCCTGATGAAGACTTTTGATCTTTACCCTTCTCCCCACCCTTGTCAGAGATCTTAGCATCTTGCTTCTTGGTTTCCCCACCTTGGTTCTGTACCTTCTGCTTCACCCTGGTTCTGACCCATTTGTCTGCCTTCTTTCCCAATTCTTGGGGAGAGGTCAGATCAGAGTCAACCAGGTACTGATGCAACAGCTGGTTTTGACAGTTATTAAGAATCTGCTCCCTCATTATCAGATTATACAATCCTGAGAAGTCACACACCTTACTGCCCATCAACCAGCCTTCCAGAGCCTTGGCAGAACAATCCACATAGTCTACCCAGTCTTGAGTCTGTGCTTTTTGGGTGTCTCTGAACTTCAACCTGTACTGTTCAGTGGTTAGGCCAAACCCATCAATAAGAGCACTCTTCAAGACCTTGTAATTGTCAGCATCCTCCTCTCTAACAGTGAGGAGCTTGTCTCTACCTTTGTCAGCAAAGGAGAGCCACAAGATTGCTGCCCACTGCTCCTGAGGGACCTTCTGTACTTTACAGGCCCTCTCTAAAGCAGTTATCCATTTGTGGATATCATCCCCACTCTGGTAGGGAGGGACAATCTTGCTCAGGTTCCTATGGTCATAGGACCTTTCCCTATCTCTAGGGATATGGCTGCCACCATGGGACTCTAGTCCCAACTTTCTTCTCTCTTTAAGGAGATCTAGGGATTCTCTATCTAAAGCCAATTGCTTCTTCCTGATCTCCAGTTGAGTTTCCTCATACTGGACCAGTCTCTTTCTTCTCTCATGAGAGGATTCTCTCCTGTGAGAAGAAACAGAGCTCCCTATTGAGGTGCCAGAGTGGTTAGACTCCTGAGAAGGAGACCTAGACTTTCTGAGCACACTCATAATCCTTCCTGGGGGACAAAGGTGTGGTTCTCCAGATCCTCATCTTCATCTTCCCCAGAAGGGATTGGGTTTTCCAGGTCAGGGTCATTGTCACCCTCCTGGTCAGTTTCAGAGGGGGGCTGGGGGTAGTAGTACCCCTGGCCCCTTCCTCATCTGCTGGCCCACCCTCTGCTCCTACCCCTTCAGTCTCTGAGGACTTACTAAGATCATAAGCCACCAACATCTCCTGGAGGTGTTGGGTGGTGGGACTTTGGCCTGTCCTTAATTTCCTCACGTTACACAAAGCTCTCAGTTCCAAGAATGGGAGTGTGTCATACTTGGAGGGGGAAGCTCCATGGCTTCCTGCAGGGTATCTCTAGATCCTGCTTTTAAAGACATTACTAGTGTGGTGTGGTGTATGCACTACCTACTCTAGTGTGGCCTACTAAACTCTCTTGAGTTGTAGAAAGGGTTGTGCTATCCCTTAACACACAACTCTAAGTTCAGTAGAACTTACTGATATTCTAAGCTTAAATTATATGTACCTTAGGTACCTTTAGTGGTTTTCAGTTGATCAATTCAATTGAGATTATCTGGTAAAACAATAGCAAGCTGGAATCCCACACGCTGCACACCAATGTGAGAAGTTGGCCTGGCATATGCTGTCCACTAATTATAGTGGGCACCTTGCACCAGTCCAAATCGACTCTTATGGTAGGTAGGTTAAAGACAACCTTATTGAAAGCTATCCTAGTGGTAGCTGTGGAGAGCAGCCTTCAGGCTAAGTCTTGAAGGAATGTAAAGCAGCTTGTTTTACCAGTCTATAATCTCTTGAGTGACCAAATGAAAGAGCACCACACCAGGTATATATTCAAAATATATGTATTTATTACTAAACACACCCCTCTAGTCTCTTTATGAGGCTAGAGTTCGAAGTACATAGGTTATAAGATCTTAAATCACAGTAATAGCACAAATACACGTTTGGGCCCTAGGGGCGTACTCAAACCATATACCAATAAAGTGGTATGCGAACCACGACTGAACTAGACACTAGGCCTAGAGCCTCTAGAAGTGCTTGGACCACAAGGAACCACCCAAGGTAGTGACACAGGGGACCCACGGGAGACGCGTGCAGTGTAAATACACAACCGCGATACGCCGTTAACTTCTATGGAGAAAGTCGGGATCGGAAAAATAGAGGAAAGGGACACTTAAAAGAGGACTAGGACAAAACCCTTTGAGATCTAGGACTTTGAAGAGTCTCTACCCACGGGAGCACCGGAGTACTCGTGTTACCTCACCCAGGGAAGCCGGGTGCATAGGTGCCTTTCGGGGTCGGGTTTCGCTCGTCGGTTCTTATGGCGATCTGCTGCAAAGTGCTGCTGGCGACCAGGAGAAAAGTGTCCGGGTGGATCCAAGAGTGGATCGGAGTTCTGAAGAACCTGAAAGCAGAGGGGACAGAGTCTGGGTCACTAGCCAGTGACCAGGGAGGCGATGGACAGATGCCCACCGATGTCGAGTGCTTCAGGTGCGTTGACGGTCGTCTCGTTTCTGCAGCCACGAGGTCCAGGAGGCGTTGTCGGTGACCAGGAGCAGGATTCGGGCTGGTACACGATGTCTGTCGAGTGCTGCGGTGTCGGCGACCAGATTGGACCCAACAAGCCTTGGCAACGGCAAGTCTCGATGTAGCTGAAGATCGTCGATGGTGCAGACCAGCAAGGTCTGGGGAACTCACCCAGCAAGGGTAAGTGAGGGCAGGCCTGGAGCAACCAGACTGCCAAGTAAAGAAAAGATTGGCCTTCGGTAAGGGCTACTAGCCAACGGGCTAGCGACCGCGAAGGAGCCTCGTGACGCCGCACGTGGAGCTGGCTTACAGGACACTCGTGGAGTGGGGGCCAGTGATCTTCGGTGCAGGTGGTGCTGGAGGCTAGGGCTACTCGGAGCCCAAAGCACGACTTCTTGGGAGACCCAGAAGATGGTGCACTTGCAAGTGTGCTCGGTGTCCAGGGGTCACGGTCTCACGTTACCCACGATAGCCACGGGCCTCAGCTTTGCTGGGGACTCAGGGTAGCCTCGGGAAGTCTGAGAATCCACCTCTGGTGATGCGATGACTTCGGCGTCCGACGGGAGCTTCAGTGATGCGAACCGGACAGATGCTTCTTTGGTGCCTGCCAAGCAGGGGAGTCACTCCTTGACCCCAAGGGAGATTCTTCAGTCCTCTAATCGTGAGTAGAGCGTCGAAGGTCCAGGATTCTGTGTCAGAGTTTCGTCCAGGTATAATCTAAAGTCCTAAGGACTGGGAGACGCGTGCAGTGTAAATACACAACCGCGATACGCCGTTAACTTCTATGGAGAAAGTCGGGATCGGAAAAATAGAGGAAAGGGACACTTAAAAGAGGACTAGGACAAAACCCTTTGAGATCTAGGACTTTGAAGAGTCTCTACCCACGGGAGCACCGGAGTACTCGTGTTACCTCACCCAGGGAAGCCGGGTGCATAGGTGCCTTTCGGGGTCGGGTTTCGTCGTCGGTTCTTATGGCGATCTGCTGCAAAGTGCTGCTGGCGACCAGGAGAAAAGTGTCCGGGTGGATCCAAGAGTGGATCGGAGTTCTGAAGAACCTGAAAGCAGAGGGGACAGAGTCTGGGTCACTAGCCAGTGACCAGGGAGGCGATGGACAGATGCCCACCGATGTCGAGTGCTTCAGGTGCGTTGACGGTCGTCTCGTTTCTGCAGCCACGAGGTCCAGGAGGCGTTGTCGGCGACCAGGAGCAGGATTCGGGCTGGTACACGATGTCTGTCGAGTGCTGCGGTGTCGGCGACCAGATTGGACCCAACAAGCCTTGGCAACGGCAAGTCTCGATGTAGCTGAAGATCGTCGATGGTGCAGACCAGCAAGGTCTGGGGAACTCACCCAGCAAGGGTAAGTGAGGGCAGGCCTGGAGCAACCAGACTGCCAAGTAAAGAAAAGATTGGCCTTCGGTAAGGGCTACTAGCCAACGGGCTAGCGACCGCGAAGGAGCCTCGTGACGCCGCACGTGGAGCTGGCTTACAGGACACTCGTGGAGTGGGGGCCAGTGATCTTCGGTGCAGGTGGTGCTGGAGGCTAGGGCTACTCGGAGCCCAAAGCACGACTTCTTGGGAGACCCAGAAGATGGTGCACTTGCAAGTGTGCTCGGTGTCCAGGGGTCACGGTCTCACGTTACCCACGATAGCCACGGGCCTCAGCTTTGCTGGGGACTCAGGGTAGCCTCGGGAAGTCTGAGAATCCACCTCTGGTGATGCGATGACTTCGGCGTCCGACGGGAGCTTCAGTGATGCGAACCGGACAGATGCTTCTTTGGTGCCTGCCAAGCAGGGGAGTCACTCCTTGACCCCAAGGGAGATTCTTCAGTCCTCTAATCGTGAGTAGAGCGTCGAAGGTCCAGGATTCTGTGTCAGAGTTTCGTCCAGGTATAATCTAAAGTCCTAAGGACTGGGTTCCTACCTTTATTCCAAAAATAGGGGATGGACTACTCTGTGGCCCCACCTATGGGTGGGTCAGGGCAGAGGGGTGGCTACACCCTTTCCCTTTGTCCAGTTCGCGCCAAAGCAGGGGCTGCAAGCCCCTGATCCGGTTTGAACTGGGGTATGCACAGGGACACCAAATGTGCCCCCAGTGCAGGACTTCAAAGCACCCGAAAGTGCTCCCGCCCAGCCCCAATACACATTGTCCTGTCTGGGGGAGGTGGTCACACCTCCCTGGGACAGGAAACCTATTGTCCAGGCCTCCCCTGCCGGAGTTTCGTCCAGCAGCAGGAGGCCAGACTCGTGTCTGTGGCAGCAGCATCCATTTTGTGATGCCAGGGCTCTGGAAAGAAGTTACCGGACTCGTCAGAGTTAACATGCCTTTCCCTCTAGAAGGGTGGAATGCTACCCCCGCCGCCAGAATTGGCGGGGGGTAGTATTCCAAGATGTTTGACACCAAACACGACATGTTTCGGTGCAGCCATTCCATAGTTAGCATTTTACCGCGAGGATATAATGCGTTTAAGAGTATATGGTCAGGCTGCACTACAAACAGCATCAGAGATGGTCTCCGAACGCTGCAGAGGGGCCCTGCTCATGCAGGGGCACCCTCTCACATAGGAACCATGCACTCTGCCTTCAGGATTGATAAGGCCTGCCTTAGGAGTGACTTATAGGTTTATATGTGTGTATGCATTTAGTGATATAGGTAACCTATACCACAGCAAGGGGTGCATGCACCACCTTACCCAGGCTGCAGTAGCAGACCTGTGGTGTCAGTTTGGATGGCCTACCAGGGGTGGCATAATATATGCTGCAGCCCCTGGCAGGCCTCTGAGGTACCTATGCCCTTGGTACATAGTATACCATATACTAGGGACTTACAAGGGCACTCCAGATCCCAATCAGAGATGTGCCTAAGGCACATGGAGACCCTTTTAAAGAGGAAACAGCTAGGCTGGGGTTCTGAATAGCAGGGCCCCAGCCAGACTAATGTCGAAAACCAGTGAAGTATCAGCAAAAAGTGGGGGTACCCCTGTGAAGCAGATCCTACTCTCCTACACTACTCGTTCTACTGTGAGAGCAGCAGAAATTCCTAACCTACCCCTCTCGGGAGAAACTATCCAAGTTGTGGGAGTGTCAAATAAGCAGATTAAAACTCCAAGTATAGAACCAATTGAGGTTTACATTGGAAGGTTCAAAGTCATGCATCGATTTGTGGTATGCGATTCGAGCCCAGTGAATCTATTGGGACGAGATCTACTATGCAAAATGAATTGTACCATCTTTTGTACGCCTGATGGTATTGCATTTCAGACACCTGATGAGGATGTCGAATTTAAGTTGATGTTAGCAAAGCAAGGGACGGAAGTGGATGAACTATATTCACTTTTAACAACAGAATTTGCCTGATGAACTGAGACAGTAAGATCAGATGTATGGGATTTTACAGGAAAGGAAATAGGATTAATGAAAAATGTGGATCCTATTCAGGTTATAGTGAAACCTGGTGCTCATTACCCAAACACTCCTCCATATAAAATGAGTCCAGAGACAATGGCAGGAGTTGCTCCTGTGATCGATCAAATGATCGAACAAGGCATTCTAAGAGAGATACTGAGCAGTCCTTGTAACTCACCTATTATGGGGATTAAAAAGCCAAGTGGAAAATACAGAATAGTGCAAGATTTGAGAAAATCAATAAGATAGTGATACCTTGCTGTCCAATCGTGCCAAACCCAGCAGTGATCCTTTACCAGATTCCATGTAATGCCAACTGGTACACAGTAATTGATTTGTGCCAAGCATTTTTCTCAATTCCTCTACACCCAGACAGTCAGTTTTTATTTTCATTTTGGTTTGGAAACCGTGTCTTTGCATGGTGCCGAGTTCCTCAAGGGTACACAGAAAGCCCCTCGATTTTAAATCAAATTCTGAAAAAATGTCTGGAGACATTGGTAATGCCAGAAGATTCGGTTTTGGTTCAATACATTGATGACCTACAGTTGGCATCAAAAACTCGAAAGGCATGTGTGACAGATACTATTGCCTTATTGAACCATCTGGCAGAAGGGGGACATAAAGTGTCACCTGCGAAATTGCAGTTCTGTAAACCAGAAGTACAATACCTAGGACACAGGATTGAGAAAGGAGTTAGGAAAGTGACACCAGAAAGAATTGAGGCAATTCAACAGGTGAAACCTCCAAGAACCCAGAAAGAAGTGCAAATGTTTTTGGGAATGGTTGGTTACTGCAGACAATGGATAAATGGATTTTCAGTGATTGCAAAACCCTTACAGAGGTTGACGCATAAAGATGTGACTGATCCAATTGAATTGGATGATGAGAGTATGGAAGCCTTTATAAATTTGCGAGACAGTTTGTGCCAAGCACCAGCATTGGGAATGCCTGATTATACAAAAGAATTTGCATTGTTCTGTTGTGAGCGAGATGGATGTGCGTTAGCAGTGTTAACTCAAAGGCATGGATTGACTAGACGTCCAGTGGCATACTTTTCTGCTACATTAGATTCTGTGGCAGCAGCATTACCAGGATGTTTGAAAGCCGTTGCTGCTACATGTGTGAGTTTGGAACAAAGTGAAGCAATTGTGATGGGTTATCCAGTCAAAGTGTATGTTCCACATTCTGTTGAGATTCTTTTAACCAAAACACGAACTCAGCACATGACTCCCAGTCGGCTGACTAGGTACGAGAGAGTGATTTTGGGTGCTGAAAATGTGACAGTTGTGAGGTGTACCACCTTAAATCCAGCAACATTACTACCAAATCCTTACGGGGAGGAGGTAAAAGAAGAAGCAGATCATGATTGTTTGGATGTGACAGAATTCTGAACAAAACCTAGGGCCGACATCCAAGATGTGCCTTTGGAAGAATCTGGCAATGTTTTGTTTGTTGATGGATCATGTTTGAGGAATAAAAAGGAGAATTGAGCGCTGCTTATGCAGTATGCACGGTAACTGGAACTGTGGAAGCATCCTGCCTATTTGGGGTAAAATCAGCACAAATTGCAGAATTATACGCTCTGATCAGAGCATGTAAAGTTTCCCGAAATTTGAGGGTAACCATATTTACGGACAGTCAATATGGTTTCGGGGTGGTGCATGATTTCGGGCAATTATGGATGCAAAGGGGATTCATGACTTCATCAGGTTCCCCTATTAAAAATGGGAAAATTGTGAGAGATTTATTGGATGCCCTGCAATTGCCAAAACAAATTGCAGTGGTAAAATGCTCTGCGCATAAATCAGGAAATGATTATGTGACCAGTGGCAACAGATACGCAGATCAGTTAGCGCATTTCTGTGCAGAAAATTCAGCTGCACTTAACAGGAAAACAGAAAGAAAAATCACTGATTGCCATTTAATGTTTACATTAATAAACAATTGGGATGAAATTAAGCAGTTGCAGGAAGAAGCTAGTGAAGTGGAAAAGGAGCTTTGGAGAAAAGCAGGATGTACAAAAACACCAGAGGATGAAATTTGGGTATATATAGATGACAGACCAGTTATGCCCGATTGCATGCTTTCTCATATGGCAAGAGTCTATTATGGGATCACTCATGTTGGAAGGGATGCAATGATTAGACTCTTTAAGCAGACCTGGTTTAATCTCAAGTTCAGGTACATTGCAGAGAGTTTGTGCCAAAGGTGCGTTGTTTGCCAGCAGCAGAATCCAGGGAGAAGGACAGTTGTGGGTACAGGAACTATCGGAAAGGCTGCAGGATCATTTACACGTTTGCAACTTGATTTTATTGAGTTGCCTCCGTGTAATGGTTTGAAATTCTTACTTGTCATTGTGTGTCTCTTTTCTCGTTGAGTAGAGGCTTATCCTACAAGGAGGAATGACAGCCTTACCGTGACTAAATTGCTTTTGAGAGAATTAATACCAAGGTACGGATTTCCAGTCACTCTAGAATCAGATAGAGGAACACATTTTAATAATGAAATAATTCGAATAATTTGCGCAGCATTGAAAATTGAACAAAAACTGCACTGTGCCTACTGACCAGAGGCTTCTGGAATTGTGGAGCAGATCAATGGCACTATAAAATCTAGATTAGGAAAAGTTTGTGCATCCACAACGCTGAAATAGCCTGATTCTTTGCCCTTGGTCTTAATGAGTCTCAGAAGCATTCCTGACAGAAAAACTGGATTGAGTCCACACGAGGTTCTCATGGGAAGAGTCATGAGACAAGCAATTGTACCAGCAAACAAACTGATGAGCATTTCTGATGATCTGATTCTTGAATATTGCAAAGGACTGGCTGATATGGTGCATTCTGTGTCTTATCAGGTTGGAGCAGATGCAAATGAAATACAGCTGAATCCAGTGCATGATCTAAGTCCAGGAGAGTGGGTTCTTGTCAAGAAACACGTGAGGAAGTCGTGTTTAGAACCCAGGTGGCATGGACCATACCAGATCATATTGATAACAACAACTGCAGTAAAGTGTGGTGGCCTACCAAATTGGATACACGCCAGCCATACCAGAAGAGTCCCAAGTCCACTTGAAGAAGCTGAACGGCAACTGGAAAAAGAAAAAGAGAGACCAGAAGCCAGAGGTTGTGAGCCTGAGAAATCCAGAGAGGCAGTTGTCACTGAGCCTGTGGATGATGAACAACCAAGTACCAGCCGAGTAGAGTGGGCACCAGATACTGGGACTGAAAAGACTGCTGTTGGAGAGAGTGAGGAAGAAGCTTCCGAAAATCAAGAAGGAAGCCAACATACAGAGGAACAGATTGAGAGTGATATCCAGACAGAAGAAGTGGTTGCTGGAAGCCTAGAACAAGGCCAACAAGAAAAAGAGTTCATTGAGGAAGACAATCAGCTGACAGAAGAAGCTATCAAAAGCCAAGAACAAAGTCAACAAAGAGAAGAAGTAAAAAAGGGTATTAGTCAACCTGAAATCGAAAGGGACTTTGAAAGTGGAAAGGAAAAACAGCCAAGAAAGAGGTTGAGCAAAAGAATTGTAGAATCAGAAGAACAGGGTGAAGAAGAAGTTCAAACAAAAGACTGAGATATAATGATAACTGGCATAATGGAGCAAAAAGACTGAGATATATTCTAGAAAAAAAGAGGGCCAGAGCAAATAAATGAAATTTCAAGTCAGTTAGATCAAGAAGATTCTCAAAAGAAAATAGTACGAAGAACAACAAGACAAAGAGCTGCAAGTCGAAAGTATACCAGACCTGAGTGGATTTACGGTATCTTAAAGAAAATTGAAAGCCCTGATCAAACAGAAGGAGAAGTTACAGATGATACAGAACGAATTGATGAGAGCAAATTGAAACCACCTTAAAAGAGACTGTAAGAAAAATTAAGGTGCATCATAATCCAGTCAAATTAAGTTGATACGTCAAGAAGATTTGAAAAAGACTCGAGAAAGACCTTAAAAGGGGGATAAAAAAAAAAAGGCTGAGAAAATATCAAAGTGTGTGGTTGTACAAAAGAAGATTGATTTTACATATTTTTTTATAAGAAATTAATAGTAAAGTTAGATTTTTTCTTTTTCTTTTTAACCAGGAAAAATGGTAGAATCTACAGTGACTGAACGTCCGAAACCTAGTCTAAAACGTAAATGTAGTAGAGCTTGCTTATGTGGTGTCTTATTAACTATGTCAATATGGTTAATACTATCAATTGTTCCCTCCAAGAGCTGGGAATCTGACCCGTCGGACTATACACTGAATTAAACAGGGTACAGAGTGCCGGAGCTAATTCGTCCGATAAAAGTTTATAGACTTCATTCGGGAGCGCATCCATACCTGCAGCTTTATTATTTTTACATTTATTTATTTGGTTTTTAATTTCTTCTAGGGTGATGGGAGCATCTAGACTGTCTCTACTGTCATCCGTTAAGGTTGACAGAGATTTCTCTCTCAGCCAACTTTGTATACTTTCAGGGGAAGGAACCAAATCCTCTTTATAGCGCTCCGAGAAGAGGGAGAGAAGGCAGGCTTGCATGTCCTCCAAACTACTTGACTTTTCTCCGTGATTATTAATGATCAATTCATTGATATTATTCTTTGAACGATCCACTCTAGCTTTCCATGCCAATAGAGCACCTGCCTTCTCCCCATACTCAAAATTTTGCATATTTTTTGTGAGCCATTGGGCCTTGCACTTCTGATCCAATCTAGCCCTGTAGTCCTGCCGGGCGCCTTCTAGTTCTTCTTGTACTTGTGGCAGCCTACCTAGACTCCTGTGGCTGAGTCGATTTCTCTCCGCCTCTAGCTGAAGGATTTTCCCTCAATGGTGTGTAGCTCCCGGGCCTCGGCCCTGTTCTTCGAGCATATTAAACTATGTAGCCTCCCCCTCAGGTTGGCCTTAAAGGCATCCCAGACAAAATCCATGGTCGTCGAACCGATATTTAATAAAAAATAGTCTAGAGAGGATAATTTAATGGCCTGGATAATCTCAGGGTCCGACAACATAGTTCTATTAAGCGTCCATCTGGGTTGTAATATATGTCTATTCCTTAAATAGGAGAATAACACCGGCGCATGGTCAGAAAGATGACTTGGTAATACCGAAATCGCTTTCAGACCATCCAGGCTAGACCTGTCAATTAAGATATAGTCAATCCTGGATGAGTGGCGATGCTTCTTACTATAAAACGTGAACCCCTGAAAGTCCCCCTTCTTTACCCTCCAAGCATCCGCCAAGTCCAGGTCATGCAGCAGATTCTTCATAGCTCGACGGACTCGAGGGGCCCCTAAGTAATGGCTCTGATTTGACCTGTCTTTAAGTGGATCAAGGAGGACATTAAAATCACCTCCAATAATCAGGGGGGCTGCAACTGTCAATTTAGATTGTAGCTTACATATATAAGTTGGATCGTCCACATTAGGACCATAAAATGAGACACATGTTAACTCAAAACCTCCAAAATCCAACTGTGTCACTATCCACCTCCCTGTCTGGTCGGTCAACACAGATTTAATAGAGCAAGAGGCCCCCTGCTTAAACAAAATTGCTACGTCTCTACTGTTAATTGTTTGCTGGGAGGAACAATAACATTTTATCCAGGGGATTCTGGAAAATATTATGCGGCACTCTGCAGAACTTAGGTGCGTCTCCTGAATGAGACAAATTTGGGCCGAGGAAAGTTCTAGATATTTCAGTACCAGCCTTTGTCTGCGGGGACATCTCAATCCGTTCACGTTCCATGAGATGAAGTTTACCACACTATCCCTTAGGGGGTTCCTGCCATCACCTTGTAAACACTCAGTACCTATCAGACGAACAATTCTTAGATTAGAGATGAGGTATTTTTTTTTATTTTTACCCACTGCTCCCCACCCGGTGCATCCCACCCCTCTCCCCCCCTCTCCCCCCCTCTCCCACCCTGTGACCCCCTTCCCCATGGGGAACCCACCCTTCCATTAGGCAATGCCTATTCGATCTCCACTCCCTCGGGCAATATAGAATAAACAACTACTAACTTTTAAGTCTGAGGTCTTGCTGGCTAAGGGTCCACAAAACTTCAACGCCCTCCCTCCCTACCCTCCATTTCTGATTTGATCTTAACAATTAAAGCATCCACCTCCTCAGTCGTACGAAGCTGATACATATGGTTATTCCACATAACACGTAATGACGCAGGGAACCTCAGCTGTGCCCTGGCCCCTAGACCATTTAACTCCTCTAACCTCATCCCAACTCCCACTGCATCCTGGGTTGGGAAACATGGCGGCCGCTAGCTAAACGGCCGCGGTCCCACTCCCTCGGGCTCTTTGATGGTTCTAGCTGGCAGGGGTCTTGCCGCTTGATGCCGAGTTGAGTGCCCCTCCTTTCACCCCCTACTCCTACCTCGATGTGTTGTTTTGGGTGGTGAGCCCCCCCTCCAGGCTTAGCGTGGCTGAAGGCTCCGGACCTCTGCGGCGGCTCGTTGGTGCTCGGGGCTTGGCGTTGGAAAGGTGCAGCGCGTGAGTGGCAGCGCCGTGACACCGCCTGTTTCCTGCTCCGGATCACCGGAGGCAGGGTCAGCACCAGCACCGGCGCCTACACGAGCCTTAGGACTGGAACAGAAGGGGTGATAGAGCTTGGTCCTCAGGTAGGGTGTTCGGGTTCCAACCCAAACGAGGAGGCTAATGCTGCTGCCTGGAAGAGAGGTAAGGAGGGGCATGCTTTATCCTCGGATTGTTTTACCGGCAGTGGCACTCTGTTTCATCAAAGGAGGACTTTTGTAATCTCCCGGCTTCCTGAGAGAGAAGAGTTTTTTTAGTGCATGGAGACAAACGAAGCTCGAAAGTGGGTATCTCACCGCCAAAAGTCAGCAGATATACCCTGCGAGCCAGAGCAGCCCATTCCTCTTCTAACATAGACATTACCCAACCTATCTTTCCCTCCCGAGTTTCCTCCCCCCGTCTTAGGGGTTAGAGTGTCAGCAAAACAGAGTAGGCGGAAAGGGGGAATACTGAACTCGTAATCTGCCATCAAGGGAAAAGAGGTGGGTAGTGGTAGGGGTAGGGGTAAGAAAGCGTTGCCTTTAAAAGTGAAAATAACCCCCTCACTAAAAACATACTATAAGGTTATGTCTTCCTCAACTACCCGCGACCCCAAAAGGATGTTGAACAGGATACTGAACAAGATAGTCCATATAGCTCACATAGCCCTCGTAGGTTGGATTTAGGGGACCCTCTGGATACCCCCATAAGTAATCCCCCGTTGAGACAATTCCAGTGCCAAGTGTTATGCCGGCAACCTTGCAAAGCAATATGAAGGGGTCAAGTCCATCAGACTCCTCGAAGGTTCTAGCCGAGAGCTCTGAGGGTCCACCTCCTTTCATCCACCCGGAAGTTAGTCTTTCAAATAGATTTACTGTTTTGGCCTCTCAAGACAACCAGGAATCTCAGCCGAGTGTTCTCAATGACTGTGCAGCATCAGATCCTATGACTCATTCACTGGCTGATATATTACTGGCTCTTAAAGCCGAGTTGTCAAGTAGGTTCACTGTGTCGGAGATGAACCAGGCTGAGATGACAAGTAGATTCACGGTCTCAGAGGCGAATCAGGCTGCCATTCAAGCATCTTGCGAGGTTTTGGCTCAGAAATTGGAGGAAGTCACACTAAGAACCGATGCAATAGAGATGGAGATCCCTAAAATCAAGGAAGCTATGCATACTACCTCTGTGGATTTGGCAAAGTTAACGGCCCAGAATAGAGAACTAAAGACGACCTTGAACGGTTGGAAAACCATTCGAGGAAAAATAACCTGAGAATTTTAAACATTCCTGAAGCCCTTGAGGGGACCGATATAAAAGGCTTTGTGATATCTCTGCTACAGGAAACAGTCTTGAAGAACTCGCCTAGTATAGCCCTTGCGCACGAGATACAAAGGGTACATCGTGATCCTTTCAAGAGGAACCTAGCTAAACAAAAGCCCAGGAAGATTTTGGTTAACTTTTTGTCATATGCTGTTAAGGAACTAATTTTAACCTCAGCTCTTAGGGAAGGCACTATAACATCCACCGGTCTAAATCCCTTCTCTTTCTCCATAAGATCTGATATCTCCCATATTACGGCAACAAAACTGCATTTTATCTTTTAATTTTTTTATGAATATATATGCATTTTAAATTGGTAAATGTATATTTAATGTAATGTGCATCTTTTTTATTAACAATGTCATATCTGTATAGAACCATACAAACGTATATATTTGTGTGTATGCTTATGTAAGTGTGTATTTATATGTATTATAAAATGTTACTTAAATGTATGCATTTTACATTATAGTAATGAAACATCAAAATATTTACTATTTTAACCCATACATTTTTAAAAATCGAAATTTTTGTACTTTGCTTTATATGTATAGGAAAATTATATTTTTGTGCGATATTTATGTATCACAATATTTGTGTTCTCTGTCTCTGATCCCATCTAATAGCAACCTGGAGCTCTTTGACCATCTTTTCTCCAACATTAAAAATATGATGGGCAATAATATAACCCCTACACCCTCCATGACTAACCACTACCCCTCCGAATGATCCCCCATTCACTCCTTTCTTCACCATTTTCCTGTGCCCTCTACCCTCCCTACAACCCATGGCCCCACGACAACCCAGACTGCTTTCGCCCTCCTCGAGACTATGACCATAACTCAAGTCGCCACAGTACAGAATATCACCTCCCCTCCTAAGAGGGATGGCCCCTCCACAAGCCAACATTCCCCTAACAACTCCCCTACCCAATCAAAAAGCGAACTCAATCAATCAATCAGGCGTTTGTTGAGCGCGACTACTCACCTGTAAGGGTCTCAAGGCGCTGGGGGTGGGAGGGTGCAGGTTCCAGTCCATCAAGGAGGGGGTCTGTCGAAGAGCCAGGTTTTGAGGTTTCTTGCGAAGATGGGGAGCGATGTTGTCTGTCTGAGGTGGAGCAGAAGGGCGTTCCAGGCTCTGGCCGCGAGGAAGGAGAAGGAGCGGCCACCCGATCTGGTCTTTCTGGTGCGGGGGACCACTGCGTAGGAGAGCTGGGCTGATCATAGGGTCCTTTGGGGTGCGTGGAATTTGAGTCGGATGTTCAGGTATGCTGGTCCGGTGTCGTGGAGGGCCTTGTGTGCGTGGGTGAGCATCTTGAAAGTGACTCTAGCCTCGATGGGGAGCCAGTGGAGTGGAACTGAATATTAACTCTGATCACTGGAGTAATAGCAGCAACTCCTCTCACAATCAACTATCTGACATTGTGAAGCCATTCGCCATGCCTACCAATCATAAACCTCCCACCTCTTCAGATAATACACTTTCCCTCCACAACAATGCTCCCCCTCCATTCAGAATCTAAATCCGACCCACTACACTTCCTCCAACTCCCATATCCTCCCTCTTTCCACCCTCAAGCCATGAACAGTTTCACGGGCATTGACCCATCCCCATATCCTGAGGCTGCCCCAAACCAATAATATCCCTACTCACCCCCAAAAACTCTCATTCATCTAATTAACCAGGCAGCACCTCCACTCTGGGCAATGCTTGACCTAAAAAAGAATTATGTCTGAGGGCTGACATCCCAAAACTACTACACATTACCTCTAAACTGTATCATAAAAGTACGAATCAAAAAGCACTACTGGAACCAGAATGCCCTATTGCCACCTGCACTGCAGACACAAGGTCCCCTCAAAACAAATGGAACTGCAAACCAAATCTAGACCTCTCCTTCCGACCCCAATGTGTAGCAAGCCACTTATCCAACAGCGATATCCTCTCCCTCTTGCTTCCTACAACCACGCACCCATCAAACATACTATGCCCATGGGAAAAACCCAGACAATTATCACTCATCTACATTGGGATCATCTCATTTTAAAGCCCATTACTAAATCCAACCTTAAACCAGTCCCCAGATCGCATCCACCCACAACTGTAAACAAAATTACCATTAAATGCGTGTTACTCAACTGCAGATCCCTGTGCACTTGTACTGGCAGTAATTGAACTGGACAGCTCGGGGCACATCTGCTCATGCTGATAGGTCCTCACATGGAATATAATGCACCCTGCCTTAGGTCTGTAAGGCATGCTGTAGTGGCGTCTTACAAATATTACCATTCAGCATTAGGGGATATGGCACACATGATATCATTTTGGAGTGCACCATTTCACACGGCATGCAATGACAGTCTGTGTGGGTGTGGTGCTGGCTAACCTTGGAGGGGCACAATACATGCTGCCCTAGGTACCAGGGGGTACAACTTACTAGGGACTTACAGAGGTGCTAAGGGCCTTGCCAATTGTGGAAGAATTAGGCATTTCTTTGTTTTTGAGAAATAACACTGGCACTAGGGACCTGGTTAGCAGGAACCAGTGCTCTAAAGCCCAAGTTGCATCAGATACCAGGCAAATCACGGGGCCAACCATGTCCAAAAGAGACACTTTCCTACTGGCATTTTTAAAAACCTTCTAAACATAACTAAGGGGTCATTACGATGGCGGAGAGACCGCCACGACATGCTCACAGTGGCGGTCTCCCCGCCATCGGAATGCCATTCCCCGCCCGCCCCATTAGGATGGCAGGCAGTTCCATTTCCGACCGCCACGCATCCGACGGGCTCCCTTGAGCCCGCCGGTGCGGCGGAGGGCGTCCCAATCCCTAAAATGGCGGCGGTGCCTACCAGGCGCCACCGTAGGGATTATGATGTCCCTTTCCACCTGCCTGTTTATGGCGGCTAACCCGCCATGAACATGTAGTCAGAAAGGTACTTTGGGGACCCGTAGCGGCCCCCCCTTACCCCTTGGCCCCCCAAACACGGGACCTGGGGGAGCACCTATGGTGCCCACCCTACATATCCCTGCACCATGTGGCAGGCACCGCATGGTGCCTGCCACGTAGTACAGGGAAATGTAAATTGTCCCTTCTTTGCATTGTGACTGCAGCACCCGCCACAAAGCAAAACATAGGCAATGCGACTGCCTCGGTGGCGGTCGCGTTGTGGCTCGTACTGTGGGACTGCCGCCTTGTAGGTGGGTGGTCCCACATACGATACGATGGCGGACGAACTGAAGTCTGTCTGTCATCGTAATGACCCCCTTAGTTAGCAAAGCTGAACCTATTGTTGGGCATAATAAGCAAACTGACTAACAAATGTTTTTTGTTTCCTTTTCCAATAGGTACTATGTAATGAATTCTTCAGATGGATACATTTACAATGCATTCAAACATAAGAGGCAACCTTACTAGAGCAATAAGGTTTTCAATGTAGTTATCAATAAAATTTTGAGAATTAAATGCAGAGGTATAATCCCATTAGGCTCTCAGTGGACTGAATAGGATTATTATGATACATAGGATCTAGTATCTTAATGTGTTTACAACAATATAAATATTTGTGGTGCTCATTGTTCTGGTTTCATTAGTAGAAGTTTTATTTCATATTTATCTACCAATTGTAGCACACTCTTTCTACAGTGAAAAGATTACAGTAAACATTTGAAAGGTGAATTATTGTGGTTTTCTGTCTTGTGTGTATCATTATTAATTTTGCAAGGACAAGGTCAATTTCCTCGTCATCACTGAGAGAGAGAGAGGTCTGGCATTTCATACCAATGGAAAAAAGAACAGTTTTCACCATTGAAAAAATGTGAAAGCATGGGAAACAACTTTCAACAATTTTTATAGAAAATATTATTTATTGCAATAAATGTTTTCCTAAAAAAGTATATTTATTTCCATATATGCAAATTGTCAATTTTTCAACTATTTGTAAATAAATGCTAAAATGATAAAGCATGGTGTTTTTGTTTCCTGCAGCTTACTCTAAAATAAAGTGTATCACTGTAATTATTTATTCATAATTGTGGTTTAAATTTGAAATATGTCTCTTTAAATGTCACTGTATTTATTTTTCTATTTTAAAATAAAATTCAGTTAGTTTGTAAACATTAATACTCGGGTATTAAAAGTAGTACCTGAGTATAAATACTCTTCCCCTCCCCTCCTGTTACCCTTATATTCCCTGCATTCCATCCCTGAAGATATTACAGTAGGGTTTGAAAAAAATTATGTTTAATAATTATTTTAAATTGAAAACAGTTAAAAGCCTATTAGTTAGTACACAATTATTAAAATTAATACTTGTGTATTAATACACTTCCCCACGACATACACCTATTCCTTTGTTTCATGTCCCTAAAGGTGAGTGTTAAATTATTTCAATAATATATTTAAGTTCAAAGGTAAAATTAAATTTAAATACATTTCAGCACCTAGTAATAAATAATCGGGTACTAAAATCAGTGCCTCGGTATTAATGCACTATCCCATCCATTACCCCTGTATCCCTTACATTCTAAATAAAGGTGAGTGTAGCAGTACTTAAAAAAATTATTTAAGTTTACTGATACAATTAAATTTTACACCTACTAAAAATAATCAGGTGTTAAGAATAATTTCTGGCATTAAATACACTACCCCACCCACCACCCCTGTATGCCTTATATCACATCCCTGAAGGGGAGGTTGTCCTAAGTTCAAAAATGTTTCCATTTAATGTTAAATATATTTGAATTACAAAAATGAATACATGGGCATTACAGCATGGGTATTACTGCACTTCCCCATCCATTACCCTGTATGCCTTACATTCCGATTTAAGTAGATTTTAATTTCCAAAAATAAATACATTTATTAAAATTAATACTGGGGTATTAATACACTCCCGCCTGACCCATTGACCCTACATCCCTTGCAGCCTGTCATAAAGGAGTGTAGCAGCTCTTTTAATAACTAAGGGGTCTATTACGATGGCGGGCGGACATAGTCCGCCCGCCACCACAACGGAGCACGGGACCGACAGCCGATGTTGCGGCGGTCCCGCAATGCAAATTATGATGCGCCCACCACACTGGCGGGCGCATCCTGGGCCTTTTACATTGCGGGTGGATCTGCTGGCTGCAGCCCCGCTCGCAATGTAAAAGGATTGTGCACAGCATTGCCACGCACACATGGCAGGCACCACGTGGGGCCTGCCACGTAGTGCATTGCAATGAGGGGGGGTACCATAGGTACCCCCCCTTGTGCACCCCCCACCCCCTAACACCCTCAACATCAAGGACCGCATGCCTTTCCATGGCGGCATCGCCGCCATGGAAAGGACACTTTCCGCTCACATCATAATATGAATGGTGGTGTCTTGCAGACACCGCCACCATATTGTGTCCCTTTTCCGCCCGGTCGACAATTCGAGCGGCGGACGGTCTTCCCGTCCACCGCGGTGCCCCCGCATACTAATATGGCGGGGTGAGAACCAGGGACATTTGGCGGGCGGATCGCCACCGCTGGCCCGGCGGTGGCAATCCGCCCCGCCATGTTAATAGGCCCCTAAGTTCAATGCTAAAAGTATATTTAAATATATTTAAACAACTAGTAATTCATACTCTGGTATTAAAATAAGTACCTGTGTATTAATACTGTCCCACCCATTACTGAGATATACCATACATCCCATTCCTAAAGGAGATTGTTTGAACAGGTTTCAAGAATATCTACAGTTATATATTACATTTAAATATTTTTTATATCCAAAAAACGAATACACTGGAATTAAAATTAATACCTGCTTATTAATCCACTTACCCATCCATTACCCCTTTATACCTTGCATCCCATCCCTAAAAGTGAGTGCTACCATTGTTTTTAATTTGTTTTTAAGTTTAATGATAAATTAAATGTAAGTAAATGTTAACACCTACTAATAAATTCCTGGTATTTAAATTAATAGCTGGGTATTAATACATTTCACCGTCCATTACCCCTATATACCTTACATCCCATCCCTAAAGGTGAGTTTTGGATTTCAAACAAAATGTATATATAATTAATTTAGATATATCCCAACAATTAATACACTGGTATTAAAATTAATGCCTGGGTATCAGTACACTACCCCACCCATTACCCCTATATCCCTTGCATCCAGTTCCTAAAGGTGAGTGTAGAAGTACTTTTGTAAAATTATTTAAGTTAAATGATAAAAGCTAATTTAAATATATTTAAACACCTAGTACAATTTATACTCATTACTACACTGTTCCATCCACAATCCCTATTTTCCTTGCATTCCGTCCCTAATGGTGAGTGTTGCAGTACTTTAAAAAAATATTTAAATTGAAAAATACAGTTTAAAGCCTAATAATGCACAGGTAGTAAAATTAATACCCTGCTATTAATAAAGTTCATGACTCATATTTCCTAGTTCACTTGCATCCTGTTCCTAAACGTGAGTTTTGCAAGACCCAAATATTTTGACGTTTAAGTATAAAATTACATTATAATATATTTAACTTCCTAGTAGTCAATACCCATGTATTTAAATTAATACCTGGGTATTGATACACTTCCCACTTATTACCCCTAGTTCTCTTGCATCCCGTTCCTAAATGTGTTTAAGTACTTTAAAAAATATTAAAGTTAAATTATAAAATGTATTTATATTAAAACACATAGGGGCGGATTACGATCTGCCCCGTAAATGCTCCGACCTGCGGTCGGAGCCTATAGGGCCGCTTCATGCTGGGCTGGTCAGTTTACTTTCCATCCGCCTCATTATGTTGGAGGAGGTCGAAAAGTAAACCGGCCGGTCATTCCGGCTGGCTTCGGACGGGCTAGGAGAGCCCGTCCGCCAGTCTTAAGCTGGCAAGTAATCTCAAGGCGGGTCTTTCCACCCTTGAGATCACAATCGTGGTTTCTGACATGGTCTCCATGCCGTTCTGTCCGACATGGAAACCATGTTGGAAAGCGTGTTTGGGGGCCCCCCAGCAGGGCTTCCTTTGGTGCACGGCCTCCGATTGGAGGCCGAGGGGGCACTGTTGATCCATGCACCTTGTGGCAGGCACCTTGAGGTGCCTGTGACGGGTTGCAGGGATGTACTGCACCTCCCTTACCTCAATGGAAGCTGGTGTTATGGCTGGTTTACGGCCGTATCACCAACTCCCATTGAGGAAAGGGGAAAATGCGAACGAACTGTGTTCGATCGCATTGAAATCAGTCAGGACTGCCGACCGGGTGTTGGTCGGTCCCATGACCGAGTCGGTGTCAGGTGGAAGTGAATCCGCCCGACATCATAAACCCCCTAGTAATTATTACACAGGTATTACAATTAAAGGTAAATGTAGCAGTAATTAAAAAATGTTTGTTTAGTGATAATTTTATATTTACAAATAAAGCGTAAAGCCTATATTATGCCTAGGTCTAAAAATGTATTCTTGCACATTAATACACTACCCCACCCATTACACCTATATCCCTTGCATCCTGTCCCTAAACGGGAGTGTAGGATTACTTTTAAAAATTGTTTAAGTGTAATGATAAAAGTATATTTAAATATCTTTAAACATCTAATTTATACCTGGGTATTAATACAGGACCCTACTTTCACTTTTGTCTGCACTAAGATGCGCAGCCTGCAATGACAGACTTGCATATGTTAAGTGAGGGGTCCCTTAGGGTGGCACAATTCGTGCTGCAGCCCTTAGGGACCCTCTTTAGTACCGCAGACCCTAGGTACCAGGGGTAAAACTTACTACGGACTTAGAGGGTGCTAAGGTTTTGCCAATTAGGGAAGCCATTGTGCATTTTTAGGGAAAGAACACTGGCACTAGGGACCTGATTAGCAGGAAACCAGTACACTTCAGTCAAAGTTCCATTAAATACCAGGCGAAAAGGGTGGGGGCTACTGCATCAAAAACCCAGTTTTCAATGGTTTTCCATTGTTGCGCCAGCACCTAGTTAACAGTAAATTGACTGACCCCGGAAAGCTTGCTGGAGGCGGGCCGCTGGGCTACCATGAGAGTGTCCAAGAAGGTATATGGGGTGACACCCACATAGGTGCCCAGGGTTGCCAACAAAAGAAAGAGGGAGGAGTAAAACCTAAAAGCAAGGATTACTCAAAAGGCCCCAAAAATAATTCCCATGGGAGTAGTGGTAACCAGTCCCAGACTGATCTTAAAAATGGGTTCCTTAACCATAAGACAGGGATGGTTGAACCCCAATATACAGAGTGCTACAAATATGGGCACAACAAGGGCCACTCCAAATGTCCCATAAGGGCACATCCCTCTACCTGTGGGCAGACACCTGGGTTGTCAATTGTAGTGCTCGGGAAGGAGGCAGCCCCAGTTACTTTTGGGGGACAGGCAGAGGTGACCCGTTTCCTTGGGTGGAGAAATAGCGCCAAAAGCCCACATGCCGTCAAATGCTTCCAGATATAGGCAGTGGGTCACCATTAATGGGCAACTGGGTGGAGGCTCTGTGAGACACAGAAGCCAGCATGAAAACTGTCAAGTGAGTGGGGGAGGGTCTTCTGTTCACAGGTCAATGTTGTCAACATACAGTTGCACAGTATGAGCAAAGTCGTGAGATAGTGCATGTAGGGGTGACGCTTATGGGCGGATGGGGGACATGGGCTTGCTATTAAAGCTAAGCATCGATGAAAGGTTATTAAAAAGCTGAAATGCCCTGAGCTTTGCTGGGTTGAAGCAGGTGTACTCCAAGCAGGTGAGATAGCGGATCAGAGGTAGCCAAACGATGAAATTTAGCTTACGTGCGAGGTTAGTTGTGGGAAAATTGTTGCATCGCCATCACATCCCACGGGCGAGTGAAACATAAAGCTATGGTGCCCTTAATGTGTTACAGGATCACTTTCCAATATGTGGTAATGAGGCTGCAGGAGCACCGGATGTGGCAAGTATATCCCACTACTAGTACGCACTGATGGCAGAGGGAAGATGTGGAGGGGTATATGCTGGACAAGTAAGCTGGTGTATAATACTATGGGACCATGATCTTATAAGCCATTTCCTTGTAGGATAAGCTGCTGTAAGTTTTAGGTGTCTCACCAAAGAGTTTGCCATTGCTTAGACAAAATGCCCTCGGTAGTGGTAGTCTGCCAGAAAGTTTGAAATGTGTGGGTTTGAGGGGTGTGGAGTGTTGAATGGTCTGGTATATATTGGCAATTAGACCCTTAGAACCGTCATATGCTCCCACCAATTTTTCTAATTGAGTATTCAATCTGGTAGCCCCATAATAAATAGAGGGGTGCAAAACCCAATGATACAGCTGGCAGTACTGAAGCCTCATCGTTTCAGGGAGATGAGAATCAGCCTTACATTGCTTGAAGGATTTTATGGAGGCTCCCACAAAGATCGGGTTTGCATGCAATTAGAGTGTGGAGGAGGAGAAGGTAGTAAGCCCCTTCATGATTCCCAATCTGTCACATATGTCGAGGACTGTCCTAGTGGGCGTAGCTAGACAGACTGTATAGGTGCTACACACACCTACACCCCCATGTCCCCCTCCCCGGGTGCTGTGCGGTCAAGCGTGCTTGCATAGCCAGCTAGAACCTGGAGGGGCCAGCAGGCCACTGCCAGATCCATTTAGAACCCATTTTTCACACTCTAGCGGACCACCCGCTCAGAAATGTAAGTAGGCGGCCCAATAGTGCTCAAGAATATTAGGGCAGGCCAGTCCACCACTTTCTCTAGGCTGCATCAGGGAAGAGTTACAGATCCTTGGCTGCTTCCCATTCTTGATAAAGGAGCGAACGTCCCGCTGTAAGCGAAGTGATATAAACTTGGTGGATAGGAGAAGGCAGGGACAGGAAAAAGGTATATGGCCCATGGGAAGACATTTATTTTTATGACATTGATGCGACCCAGTTAAGAGACAATCAGGGGTTTCCAGTGTCTGAGATCTGCTAGGATGGACCTTCAGAGTTGCGGCCATTTGGCCTGTGTCCAAGAGGACAGAGTAGGGTTAGGCTATCACCTAAATCCTAATCGTGTTGGGGGCCCATTGTAACGGTGCTAGGGCTTGCAGAGCAGGGATGTCCTTTCTGGGTATAGTTAGATGGAGCGTGCAAGTGATGGTGATCTTGAGACCGATACCGTCTCAAATGTGGCACGTCTGTCAACTATAGCCAGTAGGGAGGTAGTGGGTCGATAGAAAGTAAGCAAGAGATGATCCGCAAGCAAGCTAATCATATGATCTCAGCCACCAAAGGGGATGCCAACAATAGCAGGATTGCAGGAGATGGAGATGACCAATGGTTGAACTGCTAGGGCTTTAGAGAAGGGGTGATAACCGAGAAAGAACACACCTTGTTCACCCCTTGTCAGCTTTACCTCTAAGGTGGGAGCGATCAGCTCCAATAGTTCTATGTGCTCCCAGTTGACGGTGCAGTATAGCTATTTACTACCAGCCACTGGGGTGCTGACTGGCTGTTTTTCACCAGCCTGCCACCATAGAAGAGTTTCTGACCCCTTTCCTCTCAGGAGGCCAGACACCAGGCCTGCTTGGGCTGAGGGTGTTTCCACCCCCTCCCACAGGATGGCCTGCAGATTAATTTTCCCAAGCGGGGGGCCTCCAAAGAGCCCACCGCCTTTGGTATGTGAATTTGGCTTCTCACACAGGAGAGGAAGCCGACCCACTTTGTCCAGAGCCCTTTGGGACACGGAGAGGTGGGAAAATTAGCAAGTCAGAGAGGCGTGTGCACCCTAAGGCTATTGCCACCTCTAAGTTGGGGTACCTGAAGTGGAGGGGATTTTTTAAAGTTAGCCATCTTGGTGATGGCAAACTTAGGAATTCTGGTACGAGGTTATGCCCACTTCCCACAGGAACTGGTCATATCTGGGGCGTAGTGATCGAAAGGTTAGGTGGTCCATTGCTTATTACCCAACACTCACCTAACGCCCTTAATTCAGTATTTAGGGAAGCGCTTGGCACCAGAATATCAGATCCTGCAGACCAAAAGAAGGACCAAAAAGCCGCGAGAGCAAGAACTGCCAAAAAAATCAATGACTGTGCACCAGCCCTGCTGGCCTGTACACCTATTCTCGACAATTGCACCAAAGTCGTCTCACCCTGCAAGCTGCTGATCCTCCAAAGCTTGGGACGACTGCCAGCGCTTCTCCAACAACTCAGGAACTCCTGTGGAGCAGCGGAGCTGTTCCCCTGCATCTTGCAGGTACCAAAGACTGAGCTATGAGACTCCAAGACAGCAAAAAGAAGGTGTCGGAAAGCACCACTTCACCCAAGCCACCTAGCCCGAGCTGCAGTGGGCCAATGGTGCCAACGTAGTCCCCACATCCTCCAGACTCAAAGGGTTTACTGGCATAATATGGTCACTACTAATATCGACCTACAAAATATCGTCAACCTATATTGAATTAAAAAAATACATAAATATCAACGAAAAAGTACAGTCATAAAAACATCGATATCACCAATATCGAACACACAAATATCGTTTACAAAAATATCATCAACATTAAGGGCCTGATTACATTGTCGGTCGGAGTTGCCTCTGACTGACATCGCTGCAGATTGGGAAGTTGCCTCAGACTGACATCACTGCGGATTGGGAGACGACCGACCTCAGGTCGGTGGTTCCAACTGCATTATTTGGATTTGGATGCGACCGCACCATGTGCAGTCGCAAACCCCCAATTCTCAGTGGGAGCTTGTGCGGCGGGCGGAAACCGCTTGCAACACAAGCTCCCATTGAGAAATGGGAGTTTGTGAACATCCCTCCTGCACAAACACATACTTTGCAATACTGTATATTTCACACAACACCTGCTACTACACTTAACATACTCAAATACACATAACTCATAAACTACAACACAATATATCGTTAAAAAAACACTAACGAATCCATATACTACACTACAAACCCTATATAACACCCAACTACCTCCCCTGATCAAACGCAGCTCCTATCCGCAACCTTGCTTCTCCAATAATGACCAAAAGACAACAGCAATAGAATACAAAATACAGTTAGTGCCACAAAAAGTGGCAGCGGAATTACATTGGAAAAATTTTTTTCCCCATTCAACTCAATATAAAAATAAAGTAAAAGAGAAATAGGACTAATAAAATTTAACAAAAATGTTAAATATTGGAAAATGTATTACAAAAATTGTGCAATACATTTAAAAAAAAATAATAAAATATAGATTTTGTTTACTATATATTAAAATGTATATTATTAATAACAAATGAAAAATTATCTACAACAGTGTAAAAAAGCTATTCAAATAATCCACACCATACAAAATGAAACAAAATATTATATATATAAAATATTGTAGTAAAAATTGAATAAAATATTAAATGTTATATAAAATATATATTATTTAATATATAAAAAGGTTATACATACAGAAAGATACAGTATTATGTATGCAAATATTTGTAAAATATATATTAAATAATAACATATATAAAATTAAGTAATCTACATCAAAAATATATTACTTAAATAGTAATTTTTTTATTACAAAACATGTTAAAATAAATGTATGTTACCATAAAATATTACCAAATATGTTTCTCTAAAAATACAAAATTTATGTTCTGTATACAACTAAATAATGTAACCAAAAACAAAAAATTAATTATAAAAGATATTTAATAAATGTTATTAAAATACATGTGGCTTAGAAAAACTATAAATATGTTAATGTTTATTTCAAATATAGACTACTTATATGTACTGTTTATTAAGAATATAGGAAACTATTTTCTATAAAAAAATGTAAACAAATATAAAAAATAAATGCATCCAGTAAATTAAAAAATATGTACAATTTGATGTATGTCTTAATAAATAACTGTTTTCTCATTCAAATTTTTTCTTCAAAATATAAATACTTGCATTAATACTTATATGTCAAATAAAAAATATTATGAAATGTAAATGTCTTTTCATTACTATATAACTAAGTGTATAACTATAATGCAAAAGTAAATAAAGTACAATACCAAATATAGGGGCCTATTACGATGTCGGTCTGTGTTTCCTCCGACTGACACCATGGCGGAAACGGGACCAACCAACCTCTGGTTGGCGGTCCCGACCGCCTAATTACGATGCGACCGTACTCATCCCATTTCTCTATTGAAAAATGGGATATTGTGTTAATCCTTACACCCACAAGGTGCCTGCCACAAGGTGCAGGGATAACAGGGGGCACCATAGGTGCCTCTAACCCCAAACCGGAGGCCACAAAGGAAAGAGCGCCCTGCTAGGGGCCCCAAACTCGCTTTAAACAGGCTTTCCATGTCGTGAAAGCCCAGCATGGAAAGCCTGCCAGAAACTGTGCATTGTAATCCGGATGGCGTAAAAGTTACGTTTTGGGCGGACTTCAGTCCCCCAACACCGTTTCCGTATGGGAACTGACCGACCATAGGTCGGCGGTTCCAACACAGTAAGCTCCCATTTCTCTATGGGAGCTTGTGCTGCGGGCAGTTTCCGCCCGCAGTACAAACTCCCATAGAGAAATGGGAGTTAGTGAACATACCTGCACCGTGTGGCAGGCACCTCAAGATTTACAGGGGGCACAATAGGTGCCCCCAGGCCCCTAACCAGAGGGTACAGAGGCATGGGAACCCTGCTAGGGGCCCCCATAGTCGCTTTCCGACAGGCTTTTCATGTCGGAAAGCCGACATGAAAAGCCTGTCATAAACCGACATCATAATCCTGACTGCGGAAACGCCTTCCGTAGGGGATTATGTACGGTCTCCAACTGGTCGACGGACTACTTGAGCCCGTCAGAAGCCCGTCGGTTCAACCGGCCATTTAAACTCTGACCGCCTACATTGTAATTAGGCGGTCAGACTTTAAACCATGGATGTTGGTCAGAAAGCCTCCGACCTGTGGTTGGAGGCTTTCCGACCAACATCCTAATAAGCCCCAAAATGTATTTTCAATCAATCAATCAAATAGCTTTATTTCGATAACAAGTATCTTAAAAGCATTTACATTCTTACATCCATCAATAAAAATATACAAGTTATCTAAAGCATCATTTAAAAGTATAAAAATCCATCAATTCATTAAATTCTTGATACCCAGAGAATAACAGGAGCAAACTGTAGCAAATGAGAGCTTAATACATTGGTAAAATGAATTCGGTTCCAGCCCTCTTCATCTAAAAAAGGCATTTATTTTATTTTTATTTTTTCCTTTTTTGGGGGGAAAAGGGCTATAATGTAAAGTGGCAGTGCAATATGAACTGTGCAAACCATTTGAGCTAAAAATGGCATAAAAACATAATAATTCATCGGGATGCCCCACGCAGGAATTTGTGCCTTACTATCCAAACACGACCAAGGTACTTGTCCACACCACAGGCAAAAGTGTCCGTGCATCTGATTTTAAAATACGCAGAGCAGTACAATGTTCGTATGTCCCCAATTGTCTGCAGATAGGTTTAAGCCATCTCGTTCTAGCGCTTTTATAGACAGGGCAGGCAAACATGAGATGGGCTACGCTCTCGGTCGGCGCCTTACAGCAGGGACACTCCACTGGTGTCTGGTATGGGGCGCTCCATTTTGCAGTTAATAATTACAAATATTTTTTTATTTAGAAACCATTCCAAAAATGTTATAATACCAACATTTCTTATGTATAAACATAACACCCACATACCAAAACAACTTTGTAATTTTTCTACAAATTATATTTTGTTACAAAATAAAATACAATTTAAAAAACATTGAAATAATTTTGTTATAATTTACAAATAAAAACATACATTTACTGACACAAGTATCCCAAAACATTTACAAAAGATTTTGAAAAAATAAATTTGAAAACAAAATTTTAATTTAATATACCTCAATATCTTCCATTAAAACAATACCTATCACTACTTAATTATTTTAAACAAATATATAATAAATCTCCTTAAAAACAATCAGTTATTTTTTTAAGTATACCCCATATTTGCCCACTCTTTGGGGCTTATTACGATGTCGGGTGGACCATCACGGATACGGGTCCAACCGACCTCCGGTTGGCGGTCCTGACTAATTTTGATGCGACCACACATGGGGGTCATTAGGATGGCGGACGGACTTGAGTCCGTCCGCCATCCTGTGGTAAACCGGGACCGTCCGCAATACATGTGGCGTTCCACATACCAAATCGGCGGTCGCATTTTGGTTTTTAACATTGCGGCGGATGCTGCTCACTGCAGCACCCGCCGCGAAGTGAAAAACCATGTTGTGCATTTCACAGCACTACGTGGCAGGCACCACATGGTGCCTGCCAAGTAGTGCTGTGAAATGGTACCCCCAAGTGCACCCTCACCTCCCCCAACACATGGGGCCCACAACAGGCCCCCTAAGTAATCCTACATGCCTTTCCATGGCGGCATCGCCATGCAGAAAGGCCTGAAATTCCCTCATCATAATTTGGTGGACGGTGCCTGCTAGGCACCGCCACCATTTTTTGGTCCCTGGACCGTCCGCCAGGCAGTCTGAATGATTGCTTCTGGCGGACAAGTGGCGGACGGTCTTTCCGTCCGCCGCGGTCAGGAAACGATTCCCCCCCGCCATCCTAATTTGGCGGTGGGAAACTCGTGGACGGAAGGACCGCCACCTCTTGGCTGGCGGTGGCGGTCCTTCCACCATCCTAATCGACCCCATGGTGTGGTCGTAAGCTACCTTTTCTGTATGGGAGCTTGTGCTGGGTCGGAAACCGGCCGCGGTACAAGCTCCCACACAGAAAGGAATTTGTGTTTGTCCCTGCACTGTGTGACAGGGATAAACACTCGGACCTTAACCGGAGGCCGCAGGAAGAAGGGGGCCCCCAAACTCACTTTCCGACAGGCTTTTCATGTCAGAAAGCCCGACATAGAAAGCCTGTCGGAAACCAAGCTATCGTAATCCGGATGGCGTAAAACCCCATCCATATGGATTATATGCCGGTTCCGACTGGCAGACGTGATCCTTGAGCCCGTTGGAAGCCAGCCGAAATGTCCGGCTGGTTTCAAAACCTACAGTCTACATTGTAATGAGGGTGTCGGTTTTGAAACCACCGATCTCGGTCGGAAAGCCTCGGACCTTAGGTCGGAGGCTTTCCGACCGAGATCGTAATCGGCCACGTAATATATAACCCACATCATTTTTATTTTTAAATATTTTTTTAATTAATTTAAATATTATAATGATACCTCACTATTTGCCCTATAATCCCACAACCTAATTTTCCCACACTTTTTAATGTTAAAAAAATCAAAACAAATTTTTATATCTAATATTGCTCACCATCATAACAATAATTAAATTCATAACTATCCTAAAAATAATTCAAAAATTTAAATATTTAAATA
This sequence comes from Calotriton arnoldi, assembly GCA_963921515.1. Lineage (NCBI taxonomy): Eukaryota > Metazoa > Chordata > Amphibia > Caudata > Salamandridae > Calotriton > Calotriton arnoldi. The sequence continues at coordinate 24,720 of CAWUFW010000493.1, read as the reverse complement.
CTTCCCACCCTTACAGATACATATGTATATATATATATTTACATATCTCTAAGTAAAAAATATTATTAAACTAATATTAATTTATATGCTAATGTAATAGTTTGTTCAACTGTAATAATATATATATCTAAAATCATAAAACATTTAAAAAACAAATCATTTGAATTACTAATAAAAAATTCAACAAAATAAAAATTACAATTTTGTAAAAATATATTACATATTTAAAAATGAATAATTATAAATATATTCTTAAATAAACCAAAACATAATAATAACAATGTAAGCATTATAAACTAGTCTATAAAATGTTACAATTAATACATACACTATTCCAACAACAATTTACACAAAAGTAGGCAAACTGTTATACTTAGGAGGGGTAAAATGTACTGTACACACTCCAGACAATGCAACAGTCTTAAAAGTGTTTGATTGTGGAGGGGTAAAATTTACAATTTCCACTCCAGTCAGCCCAACAGTAGGGAAAGTGTTGGATGGCAGAGGAGTAAAATGTGCTATTCCCACTCCAGTCAGCGCAATAGTAGGGAAAGTGTTGGATTGCAGAGGGATAAAATGTACTATTTCCACTCCAGTCAGTGCAACATTAGAAACAGACTAACTTGAAAAAATAAAATAATTTCAAAAACATACTAAATAAATAAAAAATATAAATATGTAAATATAAAAATATAAATGCATTTGATTAAAAAAATGAAATACAGTAAATATTTACTACAATGTTTAATACATATAAATAACTACTACTATAATTCAATATAAAACTATGGGGCTGATTACGATGGCGGTGAACCCGCCACCGGCAGGCTGCCGGTGGTGGGTTCAACGCCATTGTAAGGCCAATTCCCGCCCGCCAGATTGTGATGGCGGGCGGTGTGCCTGGCAGACGGAAAGCCGACAGCAGCAATCGTAACGATTGCCTGTCGGACCTGCCCGCATCCTCAGAATGGTGGCGGTGCCTAGCAGGCACCGTCCGCCAGATTTGGATGCTGGATCCCCACTAGCCTTTACATGACGGTTCAACGGCCATGGAAAGGCTGGCGTGGATGAACTTTGGGGGCCCGTTGCAGGCCCCCCTTGTGCAGGGGCAGGTAGATTTTGCACTTGGGGGGCCATTTCCCTGCACCAGGTGGCAGGCCCCGCGTGGTGCCTGCCACGTAGTGCAGGGAAAAGCAAAACCTGCATTTTTACCATTCGGTGGGTGCTGCGCCGCAATGTTAACACTGCCTTTTGCGGCCGCCGTGGTGGCGGCCGCATTGTAATATCAGGTGCGGGACCGCCACCTTATAGGTGGCCGGTCCCAATCCCCGGGACGATGGCGGACGGACTGAAGTCCGTCCGCCATCGTAATGAGCCCCTATATTCTCAAATTAATTTTAACCAACAAGAACTCTAGGCCTGATTATGATGTTGGGCGGACTTATGTCTGCTCGACACCGACACGCGGGCAGGACCACCACTGGCCACATTACGTTACGACCACCTTCATGGCGGTCACAATGTGTATATTTTGCATTGCGGCGTGTGCTGCGGGCTGCAGCACACGCCGCAATTAAAAACACATTTCAAACATCCTCTGCACTATGTGGCAGGCATCATCCGGTGCCTGCCACATGGTGCAAGGATGTTTAGGGGCACATATGGCGGAGGGCCAAGAGGAGAGGGGGCCCGCTAGGGGCCCCAAAGTCACTTTGCCGCATTTTCATGTTGGGTTAACTGCCATGAAACGGCCGGCGGAAGGGGACATTGTAATCCCTACGAGGCACCGCCACCATTGTAGGTGACTGCAGTCCGTCCAACAGGCTCCTTGAGCCCGTCGGATGCGTGGCGGGCTGTCTCTCTGCCCACCGACCATCCACCCACCATCCTAATGCGGCAAGCGGTCCTGCATGGGCCGATGGTGGTGGGACCCCCACCAGTTTCCTGACGGTGGGGGCTCCACCATCATCATAATTGGGCCCAATGTTATTTGCACTTAATAAGCACAACAGGATTAACACATAAAATAATAAAATATATATAAAACATTAATTAACTATTTTTAAATGAATTATCACTTAAATAACTTTCTACCCTAGTTTTCTTCAAAATACAGAAAACTTCTCTATAATTAAATCTTTAAATTATATTATTTGCATATGATACATAATTAAACATTTATTAAATTATTTATAATAATTAACTATTACTAGAATAATTATATTTAATTTACCTCTCCAACCTTTATCCTTACAAGACAAAGAACCCAAACTTAATATATAAAAAAATATATATTCTTTGCATCATTTTCATAATTTCAATTACACAATAATTAATAATAATTAACTATAAAAATAATTATATTTAATTAACTTCACTTCCTTTAATCCTAAATATGCCACAACTTACACCTAGGAGCTCATTACGATCTTGGGCGGAAAGCCTCCTCCCGACAGTCGTAATCTTCCTAAACCCGTCGAAGTCCTTCCAACCAACTCGGTCGGATTACATTCCGACCACCTGATTAAGATGTTCGCGGTCGGAACGTAAACCGTCCGCTCATTCCGACTCGGTTCCGACCAACTCGCAGAGTATATCTATCACTCGGAACCGCATCGTACATCCCTATGGACAGCGTTTCCGACCTCGGGATTACGATGTCGATTTCCAACAGCCTTTCCGCGTTGGCCTGTCTGACACAGAGTGACTTTGAGGGCTCCTGGCAGAGCCTCCTAGTCCACGCGGCCTACAGTTGATGGCCGAGGGGGTACCTAAGGGACCCCCCCTGTAAAACCCTGCTCTGTGTGGCAGGCACCTTGGGGCGCCTGCGACAGGGTGCAGTATTTTACACTCACACCCTTTTCCCCATAGGAGCCTGTGTTACGGCCGGTTCTCGGGCTTAACACGAGCTCCCATAGGAAACAATGGGAATTTGACCGAACAGTGTTCGGTCGCATCGTAATCCGGCAGTCAGAAACACCGACCGCAGGTCGGTCGGTCCCGAATCTTATATATATTTTGCAAAATTATATATCATTTAATTAATTATAAATTATATTGTATTGCACAAATGACATAATTGTCAAATTAATAATATTAATTAACAATTCATTCTTTATTAATTAAAAATAATTTACTCCCCACCACATACCCCTACAAAACACACAACCTTCCTCTGAAACGTAATTAAAAGAAATTAATTATACAGTTAATATAATTATTTATCAATTAAATAATTAATGTTGAAAACTATTAATTAATTAGAAATATATACCCCTACTAAACTCACACCCTGCATCTCAAACTAAGGGGCCCATTAGGATGTAGGGCGGATCGCCACCGCCCGCATGGCGGAGGCGATCCGCCCTACATCCTTCCCCGCACGCCACCCATTTACCCCCGCCATATTAGTATGGCGGGGGTACAGTGGCGGACGGGAAGACCGATCCGCGCTTTCCGCCTGGTCGACAAGTCGACCGGGCGGAAAAGGGTTTAATATGGTGGCGGTGTCTGCTAGGCACCGGCATCCATATTAGCATGGAGTGCGGAAACATGCCTTTCCGTGGCGGCGTTGCCGCCACGGAAAGGCATGCGGAACTCTCTTCCGGGGGCCCCTTGCGGGCCCTCAAGATGTTGGGGGTGGGGGTGCACATGGGGGGTACCTATGGTACCCCTGCATTGTCATGGACATGGTGGCAGGCACCTCGCGGTGCCTGTCACCTTGTGCATGACAATGCACGCAGTGACATTCCCAGCATTGTGGCGGGCGGTGCTGTGAGCACCGCCCGCCACAATGCTGGGAATGGAGGATGCCACGGTGGCATCCTAATCGCCGGTGCGGGACCGCCGCACCACTGGCGGCCGGTCCCAGCACCGCTAGGGTGGCGGTAGCATGGGTGCGGAAACATGCCTTTCCGTGGCGGCGTTGCCGCCACGGAAAGGCATGCGGAATTCTCTTCCGGGGGCCCCTTGCGGGCCCTCAAGATGTTGGGGGGTGGGGGTGCACATGGGGGTACCTATGGTACCCCCTGCATTGTCATGGACATGGTGGCAGGCACCTCGCGGTGCCTGTCACCTGTGCATGACAATGCACGCAGTGCATTCCCAGCATTGTGGCGGGCGGTGCTGTGAGCACCGCCCGCACAATGCTGGAATGGAGGATGCCACGGTGGCATCCTAATCGCCGGTGCGGGACCGCCGCACCACTGGCGGCCGGTCCCAGCACCGCTAGGAGGTGGCGGTTGGACGGAAGTCCGCCCGCCATCCTAATGGGCCTCTAAATTTTAAAAAATGTATACAATTAACAAATACTTATTAATTAAATAAAAAATACAAATTAATTATTAATTACTCCTAATTAATTTACTTCCCATCCTATAGTTCTATAGACCCCACAGCCCGCTACAGTACTTAAAATGAAAAAAATATGTTAAAATACCCTTAAAAAATACTAACAATTTGAAAACTATGTTGAAAAACATTAACAAAATTAAACAAACATTTTATTAAAATATACAATTAAACTGCATACTATTAAACAATTTTTAAAAAAAACAATATTCTCAACAACGATATTTCTGTCAACTATACTAATAATTTTGATATTATTGAAATCGATATTACTTACCTTAAAATCGATATTCTTGACAACGATATTCTTGCACACAATATTTCTTTGTGACGATATTTCAGACTCAATATTTCTGACGATATTTTATTTTTGATATTTTGTCTGAACACCGTAATCTAGTGGCTGCCTCGTTTCTCACGAACAGTCCATCTGACACCGACCGTGTGTTGCTCGACCTTGACCTCTGTCTCCTGCAACCCCACCAGGCACACTGGCGTATAAAGGCCATGCGGTACAAAGCCCCTGAGGATAAGCGTTGGTTGTGCAACTACATGAGCTGCTATTTGGAGGAGATTGCTAGATCTGTCTCCTCTGCACAGGTACTCTGGGCGGCCGGAAAGGCCTCCCTGAGACGTGATTTGATGAGCTACTCAGCAGCCTTCAAGCACTGTTGTGAGGCAAAATGCAAGAGGTTGACGGACATAACTCTTTCCCTGACTCCGGCATATAACGCTTCGCCAACCCCCGCTGTTCATCAAGAACTGCTCGACATCTAGATCAATATAAACCCTCATTACACTGCAGAAGCAGAGTCGACGGTTTTTGAGCTTACGGCAGCAGCATTAAAGAGAGGAGAATAAGGATGGATGGTATTTGCTGCACAGTTGCGTCCAGGCGCAGTCACACGCAACAATACAAACCATCGGATCCGCATGTGATGTGCTCCTCAATGGACTGCATGACACATTGCAGAAATATGCTAATTTTTACAAGGCCCTCGACTCCTTAGCCAGTCAGTAGAACAGGCGTTTCTAGCGGGCCTTACCCTACCCACCGTGTCACAAGATCAGGATAAGCCACTAGGTACTGACATTAGCAACGAAGAAATTGCACAGTCCATTGACAAGTGACAACTGTGAAGGCACCGGGAGACAATTGTTTTCCGATTGAATTTGACAAAATCACTAAACACATCGTAGTGCCTTTTTTTGTGCAAACATTCAAGGGATATCGCTACCATCACAGCGCCTCTTGCGGAATTCAATAGGGGGCTTATTTCCTTAATTCACCAAACCTGGCTGAGAACCACTTCAATGAGCCAACTATGAACCGATATCCTCGTAAATGCAGATATGAAAATCATAGCGAAGGTTTTGGCCAATAAACTCAAGGTCTATAGTCCAATACTGATTCACCCCCACAGGTTGGGTTTGTGCATGGTCACACTTCGGCTAATCATCTGAGGACGCACTCCCATCTGCTGCAGACGCGGCACGATGAGGATAAGAAGGTTGTTGTCTCTCTTGAAGGCGAGAAAGCGTTCGACTGTATGAAGTGTCCAGACCTGTTCTGGGTGATGGAGGTCATGGGCCTAGGGGACATGTACTTTGCTAAAAAAAAAAGTGACTATAGTGCTCATATGGCCTGAGTGACCTGTGGGGGCTTCTCATCCATCTTTTTTGCTCTCCCTCAAGGCAGGGGTGCCCACTCTCCCCACTGTTATTTTTACTTTTTATTTTGCAAAAAATAAAAAAATAAAAACTTGGGAAATACAAATGTCCAAAAATTAAATCCACAGATATAATCCTCCATAGTGTCTAACCATAAAAAATATGAATTTAAAAAAAAAAAAGAAACGCTTCAGGAAAGCTGAAGAAAAAGGAAATGTAAAATATTTATTACTTTATAATAACCTAATACACATTTCCTAAAAAAAACATAACATCTCTGGAACTCCAAATCAGGAACAATTCCACCTGTTAAAAATAAAAAACAACACAAATCCCTTCCGCTTATACTTATATTAATAACACTATAGGCCTTATTACGATGCCAGGCGAATTTGCATCCGCCCAACACCGTCGCTGAAACGGGACTAACTGACCTCGTGCTGGTGATCCCGACAGCCTAATTACGATGCGACCGCACATGGTACGGTGCAGTCGCTTTCTCACATTTCCCTATGGAAGCATGTGCTACGGCCGTAAACCAGCCGTAGCACAAGCTCCCATAGGGAAGTGGAGGTAGTGTTCATCCCTGCACAGCGTGGCAGGCACCTCAGGGTGCCTGCCTCGCGGTGCAGGGATCAACAAGGGGCACCCTAGGTGCCTCCTCGGCCACCAACCGTAGGCTGCTGGGTGAATGAGGCCCTGCTAGGGGCCCCAAAGCCTCTTTACAACAAGCTTTCCATGCCGTCCATATGGATTATGTGCTGGTTCTCACTGGCCAATGGGGTCCTTGAGCCCGTCGGAAACCAGCCAGAATGGCCGGCCGGTTTCACTTCCGACTAACTGTATTGTAATCAGCCGGTCAGAAGTGATACAGACAGTCTCGGTCGGAAAGCCTCTGACCTAAGGTCGGAGACTTTCCGATCCGGAGGCTTTCCGACCGAGATCATAATCAGGCCCTATATGTTACACTTAAAAACAACTACAATAACTCTACACATACTAATCTACACATAACTAATATACCACATATCACTAAACCTTCAACTTTTTCATGAAACTACACATATAACTACCTATGCACTACACCACATATCAAGATCCACAAAAAGACAATACAAACCATATACAATACGTAACTACATCCCTTCTACTCTTAAATTACATTAAAAATAATTTAAAATAAACTTACCTTAACTGATGAGATGCAGCTCCCAAACGCAAGCTCCTCTCTTCAAAAGCACTCAAACAATAACAGGGATAGATGAAAAAATCAACTTACAAACAAATAAAAATGTCCGCCTAATTAAAATAGAAAAAAATGTGTACCATTGAAGTCAATATAAAACAGTATTATTATAAAAATGTGTAAAAAATGTATTTCATTGTAAAAATTATTTAAAATGTTATACAAATGTTTGAAAAAATTGGTATATAATAATTAATATAATGTATATTATTTTTTACTATATATTCAAATTATTTTGGTTCATTTGCTGTAAAAATATACACTGTTTCAAAATAATGCAAAATGAATGGAAAATATCACAAAAATATAATTATGTATAAAAAATTATTTCTAAATTATTCTTTATAAAACTGTTTTCTGTTTAGTTATATATTAAATAATAATATTTAAAAATATAATATTTAATGTTAAAATTATTGTTAGAAATAAAAATAAATACAAACTAATGCACTATAATGTTTGTCAAATATATATTAAATTGTAATATATACTATATATAATTATTGAATATATTTTAAGAATAATGTAAAACATGTTTTAAGAAATAAACAATATGATATATTTCAAAAATAGACACATGGAGCCTGATTTGGATGTCGGTCAGTAAGCCTCCGACCACTCATCGTAGGCTTACTGACCGACATCCTTGGTTTGAACTCCGACTGCTGTATTTCAATGACAGCAGTCGGAGTGCTAACATGCCGGTCAATGCGACTGGCTTCGGATGGGCTCAAGCAGCCCGTCGGCCAGTTGGAACGGCCTCATAACCCCTAACAGACGGCATTTCCGCCGTCGGGATTATGATAGCACTTTCCGACAGCAGTTCCATGTCGGCCTTTCCGACATGGAACTGCTGTCGGAAAGTGTCTTTGGAGGCCCCAGCAGGGCCCTCATCCCTCCGCAGCCTCTTTCTGTTGCTCTGCCCCATGAAAATCTCTGCACTGCGTGGAGGGCGCCGTGAGGTGCCGGACACACGTTCCAGAGATTTACACAAACTCCCATTTCTCTATGGGAGCTTGTGCAGTGGCCGCTTTCTGACCGGCGCACAAGCTACCATCGAGAAATTGGAGTTTGCAACCGCACCATGTGTGGTCGCATCCTAATAAAGGGTGAGGAATTGCAGACCTATGGTCGGTCGGTTCCCACTCCGCATGTTCACTCGATATCCGAATGAGGGCCTTAATGTATATTTACATGCAAAACTGTTTTTTTCATTTTACTATACTACTTAAAAATGTATATGTTTATATTAAATATAACAATATATTGTTAAAGATGTAAATTAAACAATATTAGCAAAAACAATATTACTTAATAAATATGATTTCAAAAGATCTTTCATTACAAATAGTAATAAATGTATATTTATATTGTATTCTTAAAATTGCAATTAATCTACTGGCTATACATTAAAATGATATATTATTCTATTTATTTGTGTTACAATAATAATTAAAAAACAATGCAAACTATTAATGTAAAAACCTGATCTATGTTTATAAAATAAATCTCCATTTTTGTTACATTTAAAATTACATCTATATTTAAAAAACTGAGTTTAATGTCTTATCTATATAAATAAAAGTGAGGTTTCCAAAAATATGTTTGTGTTTATTAATTGAAAATACCAAACACTACACATATATAACTTACTATTCACAGCTCCAAACCACCTTAAGTCAGGGAAGGTGCTGGACAGTAAACATATATATTTACTATTACCACTCCAACCTACCTTAAGTTTGAGAAGGTGTTGGATGCTAAACATATATAATTTCCTATTCCCACTCCAAACTACCTTAAGTTAGAAAAGATGATGGACACAAAGAGGGTCATTAGGATGGCGGTCGGAAAATCACCCCGACCGCCATGGAAGCGGAAAACAACCGCCCGCCGGCACCGTGGAGAAACCGGCAGCCAAATTAGGATCAACCGCCAAAAACACCGACCGTGGCGGTACGGGGGGAACAAAACCGCCCGTAGCGTGCGGAGATGGCCAAAACACGTCCGTGGCAGACGGATCCGCTGCGGAAAAACACCAACCCGCCGCAAGGATAGCGGAGACACCGCACGGCAAATTAGGATATCCCCGCTGGTCCCACGGCACGTTCCGCTCTTTCCGACCGCCGCGATCGCTAACAGTGATGAATGGGAGAGCATGCGGAAGAGCTGCAGCAAAGCTCACCGCCGCGGACGCTCCGTGACAAATTTGGCGGACGAATCAAAAATCACACAATAAGGCCACAAAGTGCCCACACCAAAGTAGCCATGCCACCCAAAAACAGAAAACACACCCCAATGACACAACATTGCACACCCAAAAAAATTACAAGGACAACCCACACAACACACCTGAGAGCACTCCCACATGTGGACACACCCACATAGCAGAGCATAAAACCAGCCCCTTCCTTGACCACAATCCTCTGCACTAACCCACAACTGAAGGGCCCAACCCCTGAGAACAAAGGATAGGCAAAGCTACACACCATCACCACTCACACCACAAACAGCACCACCACCACTTCCACACCTGCACCCCAACCCCTTTGCACATCACACACCATACACATCACCACCACCACCACCACTTACACCCCTGCACCTACAACACCTCTGCACATCACACACCATGTCAACACATAAAATGCCCAAATTCACAGAGAGTGAGTTGAAGGTAATGGTAGATGAGATAGTCAGAGTGGAACCACAACTGTTTGGTAGCCTGGTCCAACAGACACCATTAGCCACAAGGACTCAAATGTGGGCAAGGATAGTCCAGAAGGTCAATGCAGTAGGGACCATCCCAAGATCCAGAAAGGAAATCATGAAGCGGTGGCATGACTTGAAGAGGGATTGTCAAAGAGAGGAGGACCAAGAACCGTCAGCTGGCTGACAAGACTGGCGGTGGCACTCCCATACCACCAAAACCATTCACCCCATGGGAGGAGAAGGGGCTTGCCATACTGCATCCAGAGAGTCTCACAGGAGTACCCGGGGAGTGGAGGCTGGTAAGTACAAACAAATGACTACCACCACACTGCTATGTACTGCCTTGCACAACTACAAAGATACACCTCCTAGGAACAATTCCATTCATCTGCACCACACACTCACTAAAACATGTCTCACAGATCCAACATCCACCCCCTCCCAAACACCCCCAATGTACCTAGCAACATTACCATGGGTGCATGTGCACAGGCAGCCTGCACTGCAACTCCCACCGTGCCCCCTTGTCCCACACCTCAGCAGGATGGAGCACTCCCCCACCCAGAAGCATGTGTCAGCCATTACATCCCCAACAAACAAACTTACAGGTAGGTAGCCATCTTGTCATGGAGGGCTGTTTGGGGTGGAGGCCTGTAATACTACTCCCACCATGCCCCCTCACATCTTCCCTCGCCATTATTAGTGCGACTCCCTTGTAATTCCCCCTTTACATATTCCTAGGTATAATTGCCGCCTTAATTGATGTCTGCAGCGCCTTCCTAACGGACTTCGAATCCATTGTGATTGGTCTCAAGTGAAGCCTAATTAGATGCCATCGGCACTCTACCATACGGACCGCTAATCTAAATCCTTGTGAACAACCATTCTACAACGTGGCTGCAGACCGCTCCCGGCCATTCATGGAAGCTCATCCCCCATCCCGCCTGGCTCTGTTCTCAGCTCTCACTTCCAGTTAATTGCAGGCAAAATGTTTTCAGGCACTAATTTGCAAGTCCTGATGATGATCCGTTAATTGTGTTATGGATCGAAACGCCTGTCGACATAATTGTTAACCTTATACACTGTTATCTATTAGTTATATTATGTGTAAAGGTGATTTTCTCCTATTATTGTTTGCTCCATTATATTGAATTGACGCAGACAAGTACATGCTGCCTGAGCCTTCTTTTGTTTCCTTTGTGATGTGAGTTTTTGGATACAGGCTTGTGTCCTACTGTTATTTAATTTTATGTTGCGTATTTTTATAATTGCATATTAAAATTGCCTTGTTCCGGATGGAACAATGGTTACAATATAGTACTGATTGGGGCTATATTTATTTGTTTTCAATCAATTTTCTTTACAGGGACCTCTGTCTCTTAAAATAAACCATTACATCCCCAACACACAAACTTACAGGTAGGTAGCCATCTTGTCATGGAGGGCTGTATGTGGGAGGCAGGCCTGTACTACTACTCCCACCATGCCCCCTTTCCCACACCTCCAGCAGGATGGGGCACTCCCCACCCCACCCAGAAGCATGTGTCAGCCATTATATCCCCAACAAACAAACTTACAGGTAGGTAGCCATCTTGTCATGGAGGGCTGTATGGGGGAGGGAGGCCTGTACTACTACTCCCACCATGCCCCCTGTCCCACACCTCAGCAGGATGGGGCACTCCCCCACCCAGAAGCATGTGTCAGCCATTACATCCCCAACAAACAAACTTACAGGTAGGTAGCCATCTTGTCTTGGAGGGCTGTATGTGGGAGGGAGGCCTGTACTACTACTCCCACCATGCCCCCTGTCCCACACCTCAGCAGGATGGGGCACTCCCCCACCCCACCCAGAAGCATGTGTCACCATTACATCCCCAACAAATAAACTTACAGGTAGGTAGCCATCTTGCCATGGAGGGCTGTATGTGGGAGGAGGCCTGTACTACTACTCCCACCATGCCCCCTGTCCCACACCTCAGCAGGATGGAGCACTCCCCCACCCAGAAGCATGTGTCAGCCATTACATCCCCAACAAACAAACTTACAGGTAGGTAGCCATCTTGCCATGGAGGGCTGTATGTGGGAGGGAGGCCTGTACTACTACTCCCACCATGCCCCCTGTCCCACACCTCAGCAGGATGTGGCACTCCCCCACCCAGAAGCATGTGTCAGCCATTACATCCCCAACAAACAAACTTACAGGTAGGTAGCCATCTTGCCATGGAGGGCTGTATGTGGGAGGGAGGCCTGTACTACTACTCCCACCATGCCCCCTGTCCCACACCTCAGCAGATGGAGAACTCCCCCACCCAGAAGCATGTGTCAGCCATTACATCCCCAACAAACAAACTTACAGGTAGGTAGCCATCTTGTCATGGAGGGCTGTTTGGGGTGGAGGCCTGTACTACTACTCCCACCATGCCCCCTGTCCCACACCTCAGCAGGATGGAGCACTCCCCCACCCAGAAGCATGTGTCAGCCATTACATCCCCAACAAACAAACTTACAGGTAGGTAGCCATCTTGTCATGGAGGGCTGTTTGGGGTGGAGAGCCTGTACTACTACTCCCACCATGCCCCCTGTCCCACACCTCAGCAGGATGGGGCACTACCCCACCCCACCCAGATGCATGTGGCATATAATGGATCACTCCAAATAAACAAACAGCTAGCCAGACATATTATTCTGTCTTGTGCCACCACTGAGCAGGATGCAAGCCTCCACCACGCACACACAGATGTGTCACAAAACAAACACAAATGCTAACACACAACAGGCAAGTAGGCAGTACGTGCACCTAGCCATTTGACACAAAAAGAATGGTGCCATATGACAACACCAGTCCTCTCAATGTACAAATATGCACACCGATCATATTGCCACGCACAGTGTGCACACAGCTAAGCAAAGGAAACTGTCACAGCAACGAAAGTGTGACACACCAATGCACATGTAGAGGAAAGACTGGGAACAATCATGCACAGCAATGAATGACAGGTTCAGTGCCATGGGGCCAGAGTAACAACGACCATATGAACAGTAAGAAAGCATGTTATGTGGTACCAATCCAGATATGCACATGACAAGACAAAGGTATGCAGGAGATGACAATGGCCAGGACATGCCCAGATGTGACGGCTGACAGGTCATAAAAATCCACATACAGTCCGCACAAAAATCATATTTAGCGCAAGGCCCTAGATGTCAACATGTCCCTGTAATCACAAATCATGCATGTGGCGCATGGTACATATTGACACCTCACACCATGGACAAGAAATGCATGTACCACCGCAGCATGTCAGGAGGCACAGTAGTGCACCCAGGAAACAATGTGATGATCAGTCAACTGTGTAGTGTACTAACAGTGAATGACACACAGCTAACACAAATCTTACGTGCTGCACCCCAATGACCATTTCCCATCTGATCCACAGGTGACCAAGAATTGACTGTAGAGGACGACACCAGCAACCGGCAGGGCCAGTCTACCCCCGCCCCCTCCCCCGGCACATCGACTCTCGGATGTCGACTTCCAGGAATCTTCGGATGAGGAGACTGAGGCCGGGGGCCATCTGGTGTTCCAGGGCGCAACAGGTCCCAGGACCCCATCGTCCCCCCCACCACACCTGCAGCTACAACAACCAATCTGCAGGCCCCTGCTGTTACGTCCGGTGCGTCCTCCACCACCACCACAACCACCAGTGCTGCCTGCAACACCCTCCCTGTCCCACAGGATGACCACCCCACCCCAGCAACTGAGGAGGGCAGGGAGAGGATGTGTGGTCTGACAGTGGAGAGGCAACCGGTCCGTGGCAGCAGAGCAGGTGGGAGGGGCAGGGTCACCCACACACGAACACAGCCTGGGACCGAATCCCTGGACCACATCCACAGAGTCCTTGGGGCATATGAACGGGCCCAGGGACAAACGGCCCGGTCCGAACAAGATTCACGTGAGCTCCTCCTGCTGATGAGGTCCATGGACACCCGCATGGGACAAATTGTGGACCTCTTGGGCCAACTAGTGGCGGTACTGAGGCACAGGCCTGCGCCACAAACAACACCTCCCCTCCCACTGGTGGTCCGCAGGATGACAGTTCACCATCCTCCCCTGCGGCCACAGAGAGTGGTGAGTCCTCAGACCCCACTGGCCCTATAGCAGAGGCCCCCCTGCCAAACGGAAAAGGGGCCGTCCGAAGAAAACCCTGGGAGTATCTTTTGGCAAGGCACCTGCCAAGCGCCAGTCACGCAGCCAGCCATGATGGCAACCCTCTGCACCACTGCATTGACTTTTTGGACTGTCCTTCCCCACACTGCCTTGTGAATGGCATCTGTCTGTTGGACTGGGTCACCACACCTATGTGGTGACCACTCGATTATCTCATTTACCATGAATGTCAACTCACTGCTCCACTAATCACCTCACTGTCAATGTACCCCCTCACATGTCACCTTTGTTAATAAACAAATCCTTACACACACGTTGTTGTACCTGCACCGTCTTTATTCCAGGATGTACAATTTTCAACAGGAATACAATGTACCAGGGGATGGAGTGTATGTAGGCAAGGAGAGGTCAAAGGCACCTAGGAAAACACAACAGAACAACATTCACTAGTCTGGGTGTGGCATCACAGACATCACACAACACTTCACAACAAGAACAACCCACATGCACACATAACAATGGGCAACAAGTGCCAACATACACATCCTGTAGATGTTCAGAAATGAACTGTCCCATCAACATTGACAGCAAACACTGAGTCTACAAGTGGCTGCTGTCACAAATCTCACTTACACCCTCACAACAACAGCAACATCATCAGACAATGGGTACGTTGTACATTGTCACCCACCTTCAAGTGAAGTAGCGGGTGATGAGCTGTTGACGCAGGTCAACACCTTCCTCCTCTCCACTGTCATCATCACTGGACACGGGTTGGTTTGCAGGCGGGGGCCTTGGCTGCTCATCAGCATCCAGGAGCAGGGGAATCTCCTTGCGAATGGCTAGGTTGTGGAGCATGCAGCATGCCACTACAATCTGACACACCTTCCTGGGCGAGTACATCAGTGCCCCTCCGGTCTTGTCCAGGCAGCGGAAACGTGACTTCAGCAGTCCAAAGGTACGCTCCACCACACGACGTGTCCTCCCATGGGCATCATTGTAGCGGACATCAGCTGGTGTCCTGGGGTTCCGCAGTGGGCTCAGCAACCAAGGACGGTTGGGATATGCAGAGTCACCTATGTGTGACACACAAAGAAACATTGCAATGTTGCAGATGCAGAGGACAGCAGGTCACACACACAGCACGCCAAATGACTAGGCATACTCACCCACAATCCATGCACGCTCAGGAAGCAGATTGGCCATCAGCTGGGGTACAATGCTGCTACGCAGGATGTATGAGTCATGGGCCGAGCCTGGAAATTTTGCACACACGTGTGAGATGATCATATCTGCCAGGCATACCACTTGGACATTTATGGAGTGGTAATGTTTACGATTCCTGTAGATGTGCTCACGGACCTGTGGTGGCACTAGCCCAACATGGGTGCAATCAATGGCACCAACTACATGGGGGATGTGTCCAAGGGGATAGAAATCTCCCTTTACAGCTGCCAATTCTGCCCCCTGGGGAAATGGATGTATCTGTCCTTGTAGATCATCATGGCGGACAGAACATCCCGCAGCACCATGCTGAACATGGGTTGTGACATCCCACCTGCCTCGGCCACCGTGTTCTGGAATGATCCAGTCGCAAAAAAATGCAGTGCCGCCATCACCTTATACGTTGGGGTGAAAGCTGTTGGATATGTTCGGCGAGGCTGCAGGTGGGGCTCCAACAAATCACAAAGGGTCTTTAGGGTGGCTCTATCCAGACGGCATTTCCGGATGATCGCCTCATCCTCCATGTCTGCCAGCACTGTCAAGTGACGATGCAGATTTGGTCTCCTCCTAGTTGAGATGAGAGTGGACACATTGTAATGCAATACATCATGGGATGTGCACAGCATCTCACATCATGGCTGACACAACGGCAACAAAGAATGTCATATGAATTGAGTCACAGACCAGCTGACATGTAGGGACCCCTTCAACTACACAAATCACACACTTGTCAGATTACACACAGCAAGTCCCCCAAACAACACCTCGGTCAAAGTGAATGGACATTGGGATATGGCCACATTCCCCATGGGCACGCCTGGGAGTCTGTCATCCTGCACATGTGTGACAAGGCAACCCCACGGTATCCTACCTAGCTGCTGTACATGACACACATTCAGGCGTCAATTGAACCTGGCACACCTCAACAACACAATGACCACAGTCTGAGCATCAATGACGAGTGTGTGCATGATCTAACATGAGAGGACATGCTAAAACAAACATCATCAATTGTGGAAACAAATGCTGTGATTGACAATGCACATCAACACATTGACATGTGTGCACATTGTATTGTCCATACCAACACTGTCCTGTAGTGTAGTGTAGTGTAGTGTAGTGTACTGTAGGTGCGGTACTGAGAGACAAGTGATGCCCAAATGGTGGTTGGCATGCTCCGCCACCCAAATGGCGGTGCCTCATGTGTGTCTATGGCACCCAAATTGCGGAAACTACCGCCTGGCACCAGCGGTGTGTGTGCAACACACCCCAATGCACAGGTGCGGTACTGATAGCCCCAGAGACATGGCCAAATGGCGGTTGGCATGCTCCGCCACCCAAATGGCGGTGCCTCATGTGTGTCTATGGCACCCAAATTGCGGAAACTACCGCCTGGCACCAGCGGTGTGTGTGCAACACACCCCAATGCACAGGTGCGGTACTGATAGCCCCAGAGACATGGCCAAATGGCGGTTGGCATGCTCCGCCACCCAAATGGCGGTGCCTCATGTGTGTCTATGGCACCCAAATTGCGGAAACTACCGCCTGGCACCAGCGGTGTGTGTGCAACACACCCCAATGCACAGGTGCGGTACTGATAGCCCCAGAGACATGGCCAAATGGCGGTTGGCATGCTCCACCACTCAAATGGCGGTGCCTCATGTGTGTCTATGGCACCCAAATTGCGGAAACTACCGCCTGGCACCAGCGGTGTGTCCCCGCCATGGTCCATGCCATTACAGCCAATGGGCTCCGCGATCGCGGAAGCTCGATGCAATTTTGAAAATAGCGGTAGGCGTGCTACACCACCGCGGTGCCGGTCATTGGATGCAATCAAAAGATGCAATACCGCGGTAGCGCCCGCCTGGCCCCTGCGGTGTGTCACCGCCATGGTCCATGCCATTACAGCCAATGGGCTCCGCGATCGCGGAAGCTCGATGCAATTTTGAAAATAGCGGTAGGCGTGCTACACCACCGCGGTGCCGGTCATTGGATGCAATCAAAAGATGCAATACCGCGGTAGCGCCCGCCTGGCCCCTGCGGTGTGTCACCGCCATGGTCCATGCCATTACAGCCAATGGGCTCCGCGATCGCGGAAGCTCGATGCAATTTTGAAAATAGCGGTAGGCGTGCTACACCACCGCGGTGCCAGTCATTGGATGCATTTGTAAAAGGCTGACCTGGTAGACCAATTGCAGCAGCCCAGGACTACTGGAACGACACCAGGGGGCTATATATGTGTGGGAGAGTGCCCAGAATTTCCACTGCTCACAGAGCCTGCTGCCTGAGACCCTCACCTGCTGCTGCCTCCAGGGACTGCTGCCTGAGACCCTCACCTGCTGCTGCCTCCAGGGACAGCTGCCTGAGACCCTCACCTGCTGCTGCCTCCAGGGACTGCTGCCTGAGACCCTCACCTGCTGCTGCCTCCAGGGACTGCTGCCTGAGACCCTCACCTGCTGCTGCCGCTGCTGTCTCTAACCAACAGTGATGTCAAGGACAGAGAAGATCCGTGCCAGTCCCTTCACCGGCGAGGAGCTTGAGGTCCTGGTGGACGAGGTGCTCACACAGTACCCAAGGCTATATGGTGCCCCAAATGTCGTGGTAAGTCTTCCACAGTGGGTGTGAGAGTGCAGGGGGGCACACATGTAGTCGGTCTGATGCAGCATGTGCATGTGAGTGTGGGTTTGTGTCATGCATTGACTAACTTGCATTCCATTGGGTGAAGGGGTGTGTACCCTACTCCTCAAGTCTCCCTGCCTGCACATCAAGATTTGAGGGACATGTCTTGTCTTGTCAGCCATACAGTGAAGCAGCAAGTTGGTAATGGAGGATTCAGGCCAGTCATTGCTAGTGTGCATGTCTTTGCGTTTCCCTGTTGTCCATCTCAGTGTGAGCCCACCTGGCCTGCACAGTCACCGCCCAATCCAACAAGAACACATCACTGACTGTACAGAGTGTAACATGTTCATTTTCAAATTTGACTCCCCATCAATGTGCCAGGTCAACCCTGTAGATTGCACACGACTGGCACTGTGAGAAAGGAGGTGGGTTTGTGAGATCATGTCCCTCAATGTGATATACATGACACAGTGGGCTACTCACAGTGCATGTTCGTTGACGCATGCGCATTGTCGGACACAGTGGGTCTCGCCACATACACATGTTGTTTTGTGACGTATGTCTTGCTCTACCTAAAAATGGTTAGTAGATGTGGGCAGAGTACACATGGTCTTCTGTGCTGGCATCCTGCTTGTACATGAGATGTGCAAGTATTGTGTCCCCCTTATACATGCATGCATTTACGTGTGATTCTCACATGCAGATGTACCATGTGAAAAGCATTTCTGTCTCTGCATGTGAGATATGTGGATTTGTGATTAATCTGTATCATGCTACTGTCCTGAGTGATTTTGTCACATGACACTGTGTCACTGATGTTTGCCCCCTCTTGTCTCCCATGCCTGCAGCTCAAGGTGCACCAGCGTAAGGCCGTGTGGAGGGGCATTGCGAACAAGGTGCGTGCTCTGGGAGTATCAAACCGACGGCGCACCCACTGCCACAAGAGGTGGGACGACATCTCACGGCTGGCAAAGAACGTTGCGGAGATGACACTGGGGCGGATCCCTCGCACTGGCCGGATGGCACGGCGCAGCATGACACCACTAATGTGCCGCATCTTGGCCGTGACTCACCCTGAGCTGGATGCACGATTGAAGGAGCATCGGCAGGCAATTAGGGGTGAGTGTACTGGGAAGGGTGACTATGGCTGTGTGTGGCTGCATGTGTGCACAGCATGTGCCAGCGCTGGGCAATGTGATGTTGGTAGTGTGATGCAGTGGCCTGTGAGTGTCAGCTTGTGCCGGTGCTGGGTGCAGATGTCATGCATGTGTCCTACCTGTACTTAACACTGGGAAACGGGTATGGGGCATTTAAATGGCATTGTGGGTGGTGTGAGACAGGTATGAGCTATCTGTGTTGCTGTTGTAACGGAGCCACATGCAGGATGTTGTGCTGTGTGGTCATCACATTGCTCACTTTGTCCCGGTTTGATAGTGCACACGCACTGTTGTGATGACAGAGGTGGGTTTGAGCGATGTAATTGCACAGGGTGGCGTGCAACATGTAGATCTAGACATCTTAATGGTTGTCTGTAATGCATATGTTTGTTCTGTTGCTGCCACTGCACTGACCCTACATCTCTCTCTCTCATGCAGCATCTCCCGTGGTCACGGAGGAACATGGGACGGACACCAGTGGTGGGGAAACTAGCACAACAGCTGCAGAGGAGCCCTGTGAGACAGATGTGACCAGCGCCTCGGAGGGGGACAGGAGTCTGCTGGAGGAATCACAGCCCGAGACGCAAAGTACTACGTCATCTGATGCCAGCGGTGACGCAGACATGTTGGCGGGCACAGGGAACGGGGACTCTGCATCATCTTCCACCACACAGCGTGCAGTGCCCACCCTCCCAGCCACTTCCTCTGGTGCTGCCCGTGTTCGCACCGCTAAGAGGGGAAGGGTGTCCTTCACCCCCGGCACCGCAGCCCCTGCCCCGGTCCCCCCTGCTGCCATCAGTGCTGAGTCTGTGGACCTTTTGCGCCAGCTGTGTGTAGGCCAGACAGCTCTCCTCAATGCATTCATGGACCACGACAGTAAATTGGCTCAGGTGGTTGCATTCATTGAGGGCATACATTCAGACGTGGGTGGGCTGCACCGGACTGTCCAGTCATTGTCCACTGCAGTGACATCAGCCCTTCAACTGGCACAATCTGGGAGTCCAGCGAAAGTCCCTTTGTCCACACCCATGCCAGTGGCCACGTCGGACGACAGTGACCACGCTCCACAGACCTCTAAGTCACGATACGGCACACGTAGCACACAGCAGCAGCAGAAGCCCAAGCGGTCCAGGCCGCAGACACCATCCCCACAGATGACCAAAGCCACCCCAGTGCACACAGACAAGAGCCCATCAGGCAACACCAGGGGACAAAGAGCCAAGAAGCAGGCGTCAGGGTCACGTGCCTCAGGGACATCCCCAGCCAAGGACTCTCCTGTCCCGAAAGCGTCTCCCAAAACCAAACATACAATTTCCATGCCCACTGAGAAGGTGGTGAGTGCCAAGGGTAGGCATAAGAAGGGCTGCAAGTCCGATTCACCCACTACCTCCACTCCCATAGCAAGCCCAGTGAAGCAGGGAATGGAGGGCACTGTGGGGGGACCACCTGGTAGGCAGGGGATGGAGGGGCAAAGCCAGGGCCATGCAAAGCGTTGCGCAGGTTCAAGCACGTCACCAGAGGGAGGTGCCAGCGTCTGCACCTGCTGCAGCCTTGGTGTTGTGTGAGCCTGATGTGTCCACGCCACTTCCCATTGTTCCCAAGACAGTGAAGCCATTGCGACTCCCCAAGAAGTGGAAAGGCACCCCTCCACAATCTCCCATCCACACTGTGTCTCATGTCTGCATGACTCCACCTCCACGTGCCACTACACCACCTGGTCCAAGCAGCCCTCCGTTTTGCCTAAACACTGATAGGTATACCTCAGCTGTGCCTCCCTCTCCCCAGTCAAGTGCTCCAACTGGGCCTGACACACAGCCAGCTCCCAGTATGACTGACAGCCAAGTCTGAGTGTTGGTCGACCTCACACGCCTGTCTCTCACACAGCGTGGCCTGTGCTGCACATCGTCACACCCCAGACTGTGTTGCTGACCATGGTTAGGGTACAGTTGCAGACATTCCCTGTGCAGCTTCTCATGGACTCACTCTGCACTTTGTCCTGCCCACTGGCCTTGCCGTTCACTGCTGTGTGCCCCCTGCCTGTGCAGCTTCTCATGGACTCACTCTGCACTTTGTCCTGCCCACTGGCCTTGCCGTTCACTGCTGTGTGCCCCCTGCCTGTGCAGCTTCTCATGGACATCGCTCTGCACCTTGGACTGCCCACTGGCCTTGCGACTGTTGTTGCCCCCTGCCTGTGCAGCTTCTCATGGACATGCTCTGCACCTTGGACTGGCCACTGGCCTTGCTATTTTGCCCCTGCCTGTGCAGCTTCTCATGGACATGCTCTGCACCTTGGACTGGCCACTGGCCTTGCTGTTCTTTGCCCCTGCCTGTGCAGCTTCTCATGGACATGCTCTGCACCTTGGACTGGCCACTGGCCTTGCTGTTCCTGCTGTGTGCCCCTGCCTGTGCAGCTTCTCATGGACTCACTCTGCACTTTGTCCTGCCCACTGGCCTTGCCGTTCACTGCTGTGTGCCCCCTGCCTGTGCAGCTTCTCATGGACTCACTCTGCACTTTGTCCTGCCCACTGGCCTTGCCGTTCACTGCTGTGTGCCCCCTGCCTGTGCAGCTTCTCATGGACTCACTCTGCACTTTGTCCTGCCCACTGGCCTTGCCGTTCACTGCTGTGTGCCCCCTGCCTGTGCAGCTTCTCATGGACTCACTCTGCACTTTGTCCTGCCCACTGGCCTTGCCGTTCACTGCTGTGTGCCCCCTGCCTGTGCAGCTTCTCATGGACTCACTCTGCACTTTGTCCTGCCCACTGGCCTTGCCGTTCACTGCTGTGTGCCCCCTGCCTGTGCAGCTTCTCATGGACTTACTCTGCACTTTGTCCTGCCCACTGGCCTTGCCGTTCACTGCTGTGTGCCCCCTGCCTGTGCAGCTTCTCATGGACTTACTCTGCACTTTGTCCTGCACACTGGCCTTGCCGTTCACTGCTGTGTGCCCCCTGCCTGTGCAGCTTCTCATGGACATGCTCTGCACCTTGGACTGGCCACTGGCCTTGCTGTTTTGCCCCTGCCTGTGCAGCTTCTCATGGACATGCTCTGCACCTTGGACTGGCCACTGGCCTTGCTGTTTTGCCCCTGCCTGTGCAGCTTCTCATGGACATGCCCTGCATTTTGTGCCTTGCTATTATCTACTCTTGTTGCCTATCTGTGCATTTTGTGAATAAAGACAGTTGATCCTGTTGTCTGTTTTGTCAGTGTCCTTACTGAATAAAGTTCTTTTGCTGTGTGTATATGGTTTACTGTGCCACATGCTGTGTGTGCCACTTCAACCTTGCCAATTTCTTTACTCACTTACTCTATTTTTTGCAGGGGTGAGGGACTTCAGTTTTTCCTGACCCTGATACTTGTGTGGGCAATGTATTAGATTTGAGGTGTGATGCAGTTGTCATTGTTTGTTCATGTTGGCTGTGTTGTACACATGTCAAGTTGTGGTGCACTGCCAGCTCAGAATGGGATTCTGTCCAGAGGATTGCAGGCATGCTGGCCAGGCTCATCATGTATGTGTGTTTGCTGTGGTACTGCTTCACTTCCTGTGTGTGATGTTGTCTTTGTGCTGTGCTGATTGGTGTTGTGTGGGTTCATGTTGTGTCACTCATTTCTGTGGGTGGGTGGCTGGTATGCTTGTTGTGCAGACACTGCTTGTTGTGCATGCAGTGCTGTGGGGGTATGTTGCCTTGTCATTGGCTGGTATGCATCCACTTATGTCCTGCTGTGTTTGCTATGTGTTCTTTTTTTGGCTGTGCATCTGTTGTTTGTTTGCAGTGGCTGTGTTTATCTGTGATGGTACACTTCTTGTCTGTGTTGTGGTATGTTGTGTGTGCATTGTTCCTGACTGATGGGGTTGTGCACTCCTGTTGTGTCTGTGCTCCCATTGCCTTTCCACATTTTTGCTGCACAGGGCATGTCTGTTCTTGTTGTGGTTCTGTGTGTGGGTCTGTTGGGTTATGTGTTTGTCTGTTGTTTTTGTGCAGACATTGGTTCTGGCATCCCTGTGTGTATGTGATGTTTGTGGCTACCCCCAGGGAGTGTGACTGTTTGTCTGTGTATTGCCTGGACATTATTGCCACCCTTCTGTTTGTTTGACACTGGTGTTGTGTGCTGCAGATGTGAGGGGGGTATGTGTGTGGATTCCTACTAGTGTTTGACAGTCATGGAGTGTGTCAATGGGCCCTGTGTGTTGTGCTGCTGGAGTATTCCTGTGAAGTATTTGTATACATATGTGTGGCTGTTCACAGTTTGACTTCAGGGCCTTCATTTCATCCTTGTGCCTCGACATGTGTTGCCTTGCTGTTTCCTTGGGTTGTTGCACTGTGCTGTCTGTGGTTTGACTTCAATCACTATGCAAGCAATGTGTGATTAGGTGGGCTGGGGGTGTTGTTCTGTGTTCCTTGTCTTGCATGTGCTGTACACATGCTTGGTGGTTGTCTCCTTGGCCTTCCATTTGTGTGCACCTCACTTTGGCTTTCCTGTTTTGTGTGCTCCATTGCTGGTGGCATGTGGTGTGTGTATGTGTCTGTGTGTCAGTGTGGGGTATGTGTGTGTGACTTGGCAGGCTGTGTGTCCAGTGAGATGTTTGTTCCTTGTGTGTGTCCATTTGATGCTTGTACTGAGTTTACTTGCCATTGGTGTGGTGTTGTTGTGGTGTGTGTGTGTAGCCCTGGCCCTGTGCTTCTGTGCTGTGTGTTCCTGTGCAGCAACTCCTGCTGTGGCTGTGTCCCTATTTGTTTTGTGTGTGGTGCAGGGTGTGGTGTCACCTGGCTTGTTGTTGTGCATGGGGGTGCACAGGTGTGGCACATGGCATGTCCCTTCAGTGGGGGGCTAGTGAGTGAGGGTGGAGTAGTGGCCCTGTGGTCTTTGTGCCCTGCCCATGCCTGATGCTGGCCCAGCCTTCTGCATTGTACGCATGTATTCCCTTGTCTTCACCACTGCGGTGACGTGGCCGTGACATTGCCGCACGATCGCGGTCGATGTGTGACCTGGATGCGGAGGGGTGTATTGGTGGCAGGTGGGTCATGTGTGTGTGCACTTGGGGATGTGTTCCTATCCCCACCAGGGTATCTGATGTGGTTAGGGACCCTGTGCCAGTCCATGGTTTGTGTTTTGTGGTTGTGTGTGGGGTTGTGTTATTGCGTACCTGCGGCGGCGTCCGCAACGGTCCATTATTTGCTGGTGATGTATCAGGTACAGCACCGGGAAAACGTGGAGTGCTGGGTCCATGGCGGTCGTGTCCGGGCGCTGTGGGCCGGGTCTCTGGTTTCGCGCTCCGCTGTTGAGTTTCCGCCGTGTAGGATTGGCCGGTTTCTCCGCTGCGGTGCGACTGGTTTTTGGAGCATCCTAATTTGTGGACCGGAGCGGACGTCATTCTGCACAGTGGTGTGTCTCCATTGGCTCCCACCGCCGCGCTTGCGGGCGCACTTTGATGGCGGTTCGCGTCGCACGGCAGCGGACGGGAAATGGTCTATGTTTGAACATTCTAATATGGCGGACGTGATTCCCGCTGCTCGCGGGCGGAAAAATGCATTTTTCCGCACCGCCAGCACCGCGGTGGTGCCACCGCCCGACATCCT